>OX422141.1:10505940-11852266 GCA_949129095.1 Volucella bombylans
AACAACAGAGGCCCATCAAAAGGCACAAGAAAGAGGATGAGAAGCGCTCGATTGAGACCTTCGGGAGGTGCTAATAGAAGAACGAAAGAGAAGGAAACGTAATAGCAGAACCACAGTAGGTACTGAGCATCTGGAAAACTTATTTCGGGAGACGGGGAGAAGAAGAAGATCCCACCGTCAGACAGATTGAACCATCCAACCTGGACGGAGATATACAATATTTTCGTTTCGCTTATTTGGACTTCGACGGAAACTGAGCAGTAAAGTCCTCTCTCGAGCAACAAATTGACATTGAAAATTCCATCCCTGGTATATAGCGCATGAAGCGCATGAGAATGCTCTCGTTCGCTTCGAGATAAAAGTTCTTCAGGTGTTTTGTGGTCCCATTTGCATCAATGGAGACTGGAGGAGACGTTTCAACAACAAACGATATGGGCGATGCTGACCTTGTCAGAAAAGCTCGTGTTACCCAGCTAGTTTCTCATTACGTGGTAGTTAATGCCAGAAAGATTTCTCATCTGGTAGTTTCCTCGATTAGCTTTGCTGCCCTAGACAGCTAGACTCATTATTTAACACTGTACGGTACGGAGTGCACCTGTGATTGGTATTCTTGCCGTTCTTGCCAACACCGAGAGTATCTCTTTCCTCTTTGTAGTTTCCACCAGACAAGTGCGCCCCATGGACTCTCTGAAAGCCTTTAAATATTTTTTTTGGTCTACGATCACTCCATGGCTCGGATAATCAATGGCACTAATAGCTGTTGAACTGAGTTTCTTTAAGATATTGCGTATAACCAGTGCCCACAAGAGTAATGATATGGCTGCCTCTTGTAAGGATCACAAGCGAGCAATGTATTTTCCTGCTTTACAGACTCACTTTGGAAGCATATAACAGATTCTCAGAGTCTTTTATGAACTTCATCTCCAGTTTGGATTCCAAGTGCATATTTCTGATCGTCTAAACCGCATTCGGGTCCCTTGTCAAAACTTCTGCGAAATTGAGGACATCAACGGTTTTCCCATTCCAAAGTTAATGGAACAATTTTTAAATGAGGGAAACTTTGCATTAGCCTAGATCAAGCCCATTTCAGGACCATCACATCCTGTTTCACCTTTTATTCATACCTGTACCCTAAAATATCCTCCCTCCCATCTACTGCTCCTTGTCACATTGCAATCAACTACAGACTAAAAGACGAATTGATGCTGTCAACTTGCCACGAATATTGCACAACAATTTCGTCGTCATCATCATCGTCGTCGTCGTCGTCGTCATTGTTGTAGTCAAAGTAGTGCACGTTGTGGAGCGCTCGGCAAAGAAATTTCTCACTAAACAGTCGGCTTGTGGTGGAAATTAATAGATAACTCCTCAGACCCCAATGGCCAATCATAAATAATCGCACGGCCTGCGCGGTAGATATATATAAAAAAACAAAACATAACGACCAAACCAAGCCATCATCCAAAAAACCGTACTGTGTCGCGCTTTAACGCTGCTAATTTGCGCTGTCAGATGATTTAAAGCGTTTTTATTGTCTGCCACAAAAGTCACGCATCGGTCAGTGCTGTGCGACCACTGCTCCAGACTCCAGGCAAAAAAAAATCGGAGCGGCCAGAAGGGCAACAAGCGATCTAAACTAGCAACGCTTTACTAGGCAATGGGTTGTGCGCGCATTCGCGCGATAAATAACCGTCATTTACGCGAACTGCTCTGCGGTGCTGCATGGTTGGAACGATATAAATATCTGAGCCACTTTGCGCGCGGTAACCAAGTGGGGTGACGGAGTTGTTAGTTGAACGTGCAATTTAACACAGAGGCTCCAGGCAGCTGCTGCTGCGCGGATGGATGAGGAGCGATATGAGACACTATGAGGCTGCGATTAAGACGTGGGTGGACAAATAATTTACTGGTAGTTGAGGGTGTTTTATGCGAGCCGGCTGCTTCGGATTGCTTGAGCGCATTCAGCACAGAAAAAGAAAGAGATCCCCACAGATCGTCGGCTATTAGTGGGCCATTCTTTTGGCTGACACTTGTGGTGGTACGGATATGTGTGCAGGGTTCGTGTGACTTTTGACATCGTATTTCATTTGGATGATTTGGTGCGCCTTAGACTTGGTGAATGGGAGAATCGTGAGTTGGGCATTTGGCATTTGTGATGTGTGTCATGGCTGGAGTGTGAATTGCCTTGGTTGGGCAGAAGAATTTCTGGTTACGCTTCCGGGAGTGAGAAAGAAATCTGCATGTGGCTAGTAATTAAAAAAAAACGATGCTACTAGTTTCACTTGACTGATTTTATCTAATTTTTACTTCATAAACAATGATTACAAATACATGGGTTGGTGAGCTTTCTAGACTTGGTTCACATTTTCAAAGACAAAAGTCCACGTGATTTCCACACTTAAAGCAAATAAAAGCTCACGCAGTTTAGACCCATTAGTTTGTCATTATTCCTTCTGAGGCACTACCTTCAACAAATCTGTCCATGCAGACGGAATCGACATCATCGGTGGCACTCAATGGCGCCGTCATAGGAGTCTTTACTGCAACCGAACAGGAAGTGAGACGCCTAGAACAAACCAATGTTGGCAATAGTAACTTCGATGTGGTTGAGAAGTTAATCTACCTTGGCGTATACATAAACTCTAAATACGACACAACACACCCATAGGAAACCGCTGCTACGTCGCGAAAACGGCGAAACAAATTGGCTCAACACACAATTCGGAAGACGAAATGCATGCTTCTTGCATTTCTGCCTCAAATATATTTGGGTACGTGTTCGGAAGGTCGTATGGAAGAGAAGATAAAATAACGAATTTTTTGAATTGTTTCAGGATGTGCATACACCGGCAGGGCCACTGCGAACGAGTGGACAATAATGTTTCAGCAAAATGTAATAACATATCTAGGAATCACATCCCCCAGGTACCTCAGTTTAAGGGGTCAAGTTATTGCGGATACCAGAGCACTTGACATAAGCAACTGAAAACAGCGTACCCGGGATCGATGAGAGTGGAAAGAGCTGTCCTTACTGATACCACTGAGGGAGCATAAAAAGACGATGCCTTAGCTAATCCTGGAACCCTCGAGATTTCTTAATAATATGAATCTGTCAAGATCCGTGATCTTCATACAGCACAGGTAATTTAGATCGCGGATGTTGTAAAAGTTTTGAAGTTGCATGGTTGCTAAGGCAGTTCAGATGCAAAGAAACTGCGCCACACATTCCTCTTCTTCTTCATCTCTGTAGAATAACAATGCCAGAATGCCCCATGCTTATCTTCTTCTCATCTAGATCAGCTTAGTTTAGATGTTCACGTGGGACTGGCCTTCGAGAGAGCCTGAAAGTGTCTGATGTTGTACACCTGTCTACTACTTGTTCCAAGGGATTCGAGTCTAGCCAATTCTTCAGCCTCACATTTCCCAGTGACGTATCAGCAGAGTATGATCTTGTGTTACTTAGTGGTCTAATCTCGGGAGGCGCGGCATCTCTTGAATTTATGTAGTTCCAAGTTACGGATCCGGCATGAATATTGGATGATTCAGGCTGAGTTAAGCCACTTGAAACACTGTATAGTGCATGGGTAGACTGAAGGATTTGTGTACACAAAGGTACTCGGAGAAGACACCAACGTCTTAGAACCGTCTATGAGGATTGAAATTGACTTCACTTCGATTCAAATTGCTTCTACCTCCACTTATGGATAATTGATTGGGAAAGGCCGTTTAGCTCCCTGCATTGCTTAGTGTTTCTCAGGCTGAGGGCAGAGTAAATTGCAATCTGCAAGGTAGAAAATGCAGCAAGGTTTGGAGAGCCGCCATTGAAGATGTTCTGAATACGCTAATAATGCTTTCGAAGCCAGCTTAGTTCGTCTTTCCAGTGCAGGTCACCAAACAGCTGTATTATAAGTGAGAATTGGTCTCATGACCATGGTGTAAGGCCAGCGCATGACTACGTTTGCACTTCCCGGGAAACACAGAGGGATGTCATTTAACTCAGGTGGGGTGATGTAGGGTATTTTCATTTATCTTGTGAAGAGGGTCAACTCTTTTTTGCCCCCTTGTGCTGGTACCCTATGTGGTTTCTTGTAGAGCAGCGACTAAAGTTTGCATTTAGGACCCTATCGTCGAGAATGAAGTGGATCAAGCTGAAGACAGAGACGTTTATGTCTAGTTATTGAAGAGAGCTGATGATCGAGGAGGTGTCGAAGTTATTGATAGATCCTTAGCTATTGAGGAACACCACCTATGCACACTCTTTGCATGAGGTTTTCCAATGGCTCGTAGAGAAAGTATGCAGTCTGATTCAAACTGCGTTTAATGTGAAAATCGAGTCCTAAGCGTCTTTATAGGAAGTTTGATAGGCTGATGGGTCTGAGATCTTTCGGAAGCATGTGAGATCTATTGCCTCTTTTGGGTATAAGAAAACAGAGTGCATAACACGATGCAAGCTGTCCATTTAAGATTTTTCACACAAATCTTGTGCGCGTTGATCTGCAGGTGGGTAGATTCTCCCAAATGTTGACTCAAGGTGGGTTGCTGAAGAGCAACCAGGGAAGTAAGTGTTCATAAGCAGGTCCAGGAATTCTTCTACGGACTTCAGAACTTGTGTAGTCACAACGATTCAGTAGCGCTGACAAAATGCCAGGACCTGCGTTGGGCTCTCCTTACTTCTCGTTTGAAGATTTTTAGGTTTGTAGCTTTCTTAGTCAGGTTTTGATCTAGATAGTGAAAATTCTTTCTACTCCTGCAGTGCAAATGAAGTAAATACAATATGTCGAGAGGACGTGAATTTGTTGTTGAATTCGTCAAGCTTAGTAGGGATATCGTAATATGGTAATGACTTCCACATTTAGTCAGTTGGGCATGACTGATCGCTTGGTGTGTCTCCCAGTTCTCAGAATGATGTATTTCCATTTTATCTATGCTAACCTTGCATGGACGGAAAAGCGTGGTACCGCGATGAGAATTCTCTACGGCCTTTAGCCAATCGAGCACCGGCGCAGTGCTGAACGTAATACCAAAAAAAAAAAAAGACTTGCGATACAGTTCTGCTCCTTCAACAGTCTTCTGGAGAGAAAGTTCATCGCATACGATAAAATTTCAATGTGGGTGAAATTTCAATTACAGGTTGTGTGCACACCATAGCGAAGACGTGAAGAGCTAAGTTCGAATCTTTCTTTATTTTAAGCAACTTCGGACCATTCTACGAGATTTTTGAAAAAGAAATCACCAGGATGAGGTTTTATTCTGGTGGAGAGGGCAGTTACAAATGTAGTGGTGGTTTCCTCCACCTATTCCTTCCCTCAGTTTCTGCAAAATAAGAAGCCCAAGGCTATTGGAATGCATACTAGTTATGAAATCGTATGATCATAGATAATAGAGGGATTGCGCTAAGAGATAGACGACAGGTTTAAACCACCCCCAACGTTCTCAAAATCTTGTTACAGACTGTTTGGCTATCGGTGTAAATGCGTAAGGCTTATCGGCTATCCTATTACACTTTCGAATTTTGAGAGCGTTGTTAAAATCTGAACGACAGCTCCGACCCATTTCTTTTTGTTGCGCGAGTAGACGTGCATCCTCTCTAAAGAATAAACAGACGAAAAAGTACATGGTTGTCCTACTAAATCATTTATACAAAAAGCCATATGACACAGTCGAGCGTCTTCCATCCCCCGGCCGATTATAATTTTCCAATCAGAGCACGTTCGCAATACTCGTAGCATCAGTATGGTATATCAGAGCTCATATTTTTTGACAGATGTCAGTCAAAAGTAAAAAAGTTACAAACCGAGCACAGCAAAAAAAAAAACGGAAGAAAAAAATCTTAACAAATTCTGGCAGACAGGATTCTATTAATATCCGCTCGCGTAATTACCACTCATTCGCAACCCAGAGAGACATCAGCGCGACTCCCATAGTAAGAGCTAGGAGCTTGGCTATTTATTTTTTCTATTTTTGGCCTTCCACCCTCTTGCTTTCGATTTGACATGAATGACAACTTGACTTAATCATTTATTCTCTTCTTCTTCGACGTCATCGTCGTCATTCTACAGCTTCTTCAGAAATTCCGCTCATGTAGAAAATGTTTGCCCCCAGTTTTGCTCCATTTCCATGATTCTGTCAATCATTCCTGAACCAACAGCAGAACAAGTAGCAGCAAAGAAAAGAAAAAATAAAGAAACCCCTCACCCACGTAACAGAATTCAGCCCTTGGAATGGTTTCGTCTGTGGAAGTAATCCTGCACCAAGACGGTATTAGCATTGCACGTTACCAGAAACACGAAGGCAGACTTTGAGTTTTTTTTTTTTTTTTTCCTCATTTGGTCTTCTCTCCTGCTCAAAGGATGCTCAAATTTGGATAACATACAACAGTGTAGGACAACAGAAGACGTCAGAAGGAATCACTGAACGTTCTGTTTACTCCAGAAAATGTGTCATCACAAATCAAACCAAATGTTGTGGGCAAAGTTCTTTGTCGCTGACCCCTCCACATTGGCTTGGTCGATTGGCTAAACATCTCTCTCATCATGTGAATACCGACGACGACATTCGATCAACTGGAAAAAGGATCTCGATGAGCGCCAAAAAATTCCAGTAGCCAAGCGGTAGTCAGGAGGAGTGAGTAACTGGTAAATTGAAGGATCACCAGTAGCGGTGTCGTTTGACGCCTTCATTGCAAAAATCCGTTGCCAAATTAATTGGCGCGAGGGTAACTTTGCTTTGGTTTTTATTTTTATTTTTAAACTAGCGCGCCGGAATCAAAAAAAAAAAAAAAAATGATGACCAGTCCAGAATCGACAGAGCGAACGCTGAAATAGTGATTCTGATTTTTGGAAACGGTGCGCACACCTATCAGGCCCAACTCAAAGAAATGACTTCATAACATTTGACAAACGAATATCAAATTACAGCTGCTGGTTGAAGGACGAATGGTCCAGTTCACTCAAGTTGAAGTTGGCCGTTTTCTTTATTCTTTTTGTTGTCTTTTGAACGTCTGCTCAGATGACGGTGACTGTGCGCTACTAACCGCAAGTCTAATTGCCAGAGACAGTACATACAAACCAGGGACACGAAGAGATCAGTTTTCAAAAAGTTTTAACGATTGTCAGTTAGTTTTAAGTAAAAATGACAGCGAATCTGCGGGGGTGGGTAGTTTCGTTGATGTGTTTTCGTATGCGAATGCGTACAAACTGATTTATCATGCAGATGATGGCCATAAATAGTGCGTACCTTGGCAAAGGAACATAGACTTAAGGGTCTGTAGAATACAAGTATTAATCAATAAACTACCAGACAAAGACTAAAATCCTGTACTTCGCATCCGCACCTCGAAGGTTTAAGAAATTTAGACCACGTGATTGTAAGATTTTCATAGAGATGGAAACACATCTTTAAATTTTCGGAATTAGGCACAATATTCACTCTGCCCTTTCAATGTGAAACCTTAGCCCGAAACGGATGGATAGATTAACGTGGAGTCGATGGATACGATTAGAAAATGTCCCTATCCGCCCCTTCAACCGTAATACCCGTATCGCTATGAATGATGATCAGTATACCCTTAAGCCCACTTTGGGACGTGATTCATTCCTAAGCCATAGAACTCGCTTATGGAGTGCTCTGCCGAGCTCACTATTTCCTGATCGTTGAAACTTGCAAACATTTAAGAACAATCCACATTAGTACCTCTCTTTTCTTCGCCCATGATGTGTACAAACATTTTGAGGGTACACAAACACCTTGAGCGCACGAGAAACACTGTTTTGATGAAAAGCTCAATGATAAATAGCACAAGGGCAACACAGCAGTAAAGAAAATAGGAGAATCAGATACTAAGACGACGACTAAGCCTAGCATCTTAGGCATCTGAGAAGCGCAAGGAAAAATGTGATAAATTACGAATCGCAAGCTGAAACATCAGCACCATGACGGGAGAATGTTTCGAATTAGAAAACGTATTACACGCCAATGTAAAACTAATATATAGGCGTTCAAGAAACCAAGTGGTGAAATGTCGGAAACTGCTCAACGCTCTGAACAAACATACGCAGATGACGTAGCGTTACAAATCGTGTCCAGCGACTGTCTGCTCTAAAGCGCGATTGGTGCACGATAAATGGGCTTTAAGTCAATTCTCTCACTTTGCGAGAAGGAGGAAGCTGACTGGTCTGACTTGTGTAGTAATTAAAGGCATTGCCATCCAATTCTTCAAAGATTTGGGTGACATCTATGGACTAAAAATTTTACGTCGAAAGCTTCTAATGTGCTGTCGGCCTTCTGGCAGTGCAAAGGATCTGTCGGAGAGCCATGGGGCCTGTCACCGAGAAGTGTCCTTTGGATCTTTCATTGTATGATGGAACAAGCTTTTATGAAAATACGTCACTGCTACTTTTACCAGACAATAAAAAACTGTCTGCCTCGACTACATCCCTCGAATTTCGTTTAAGGAGAAGTGGTCTTTTTTACAACACGCACTGGAGCTTTGATGACTCCATTGACTCTAGTCTTATGGACATGACGTCTGATGAAATGAAAACAGAACTTCTGTTGCGGAAAAAATACGAACAAACTGGTTTCGGCCAGAATCGGGGCCAGCAAAGATGTGCCGTAGGGTCTTTGCGAATGACAAATCGGATCTATGATGAGGAACTGGTGTATTTCTGGAGGACGACAACGGAAAACTTGCGTCTGTCTTCCAAGCGGAGATTTACGCAGTCCTGGATTTAACAACATGTGTATATTCTGCAAAATCGGTGAAGAGGACGAAGCATCTGCATTTGTATCGACAGTCCATCTTGCGACGCTTATTGTGAGAGTGATGACAACACCGCGGAGCATAACCTCTGTGAATGAATCCGGTTTACGCTTGCGTGGCTGTTGGTACATTAGGTATTTTATCGATGAAACGCTTACTCGTCTTTCTTCGAATGATTCAGAAATTCCATCAAAACGAACTTACTGAGTACTCTGTTTTGATATCTATGATGGAATAACGGCGAGTAAAGGATTTTAAAGTGATGTTAGAATATCACTCACAATATAGCAAAAATAAGGTGGCAAAATCTAAAAAAGAATCACTCCCAAGCGCCATAAACGAAGATGAGAAACTAGGCGCAAGAGTGCAGAAATACTGCTCGGTATTTCAAAAGGCCACCTCCACATAAATAAGGAAAATAAAGGTTGTGGAACGATGATACGAAAATGGCGGTAAAGAAGAAAAGGCAAGTGTGGGCTAAGTACAACGGAAACCGATAGGGCTTGTTTTAAGTGAGAATATGAGCATAGCAAAAAAAAGACGAACAAAGCGAGTGGGTGCGGTAGCAGTAGAGGTATTGCAGATGGAACTAGATGAGGTATCTTCAGAACCTATAAGCAGATGACAAGCAGTAGAAGAAGTGCAACGTCGAAGAATGGGTAAACGACCTAACATTTGCAATATTTCGGCGCAACGAAGAAAAACTCGCCAAAGATTCAACCGCCGAAATATATTGAAGATGAACAGGGAAACTTAGATACTAATGGGGTACAACGAGATTTGTAATAGATGAAAAGAGTGCTTTAAAGCCTAAAAAATTCGTTGGCTGTTGCAGTTCATTGTATTCAAATTACTAGTTAGTTACTTGAGTTCCACCACTGGCTATACATCTCGGTCATAAGACCGATACTTACTTACGAGGTGGTTGTCTGGTGGACGGCCTTGGAAAATGCAGTCAACCGCATTAAACTAAGCAGAGTCCAACGTACAGCATGTCTATGCACAAGCGGAGCCTTGGGGACTACCCACTCTGCGGCATTAGATATTCTGCTTCACTTGACACCCCTCGACATTTTTAGCAGGCAGCTGTTCGCCTTAAAGCGACTTAACAGTGGACAAATAATTCATTTGGCCACGCCAACATTCTTAATACATTAGGAATCCTCACAGAGAACACCGATTACACCATACCTCAACTTTGGTTTGACAAAACCTTCCATGTAAGCTTCCCCTCTAGATCATTCTGGGAGGAGGATGCTTTCATGGAGGACAAGTCAATCCATCTCTACACAGATGGATCTAAAACCGACAGCGGAGTTGGTGGCGGTGTTTTCTCAGATAAGCTAAATCCAAGCGTCTCTTTCCGTCTTCCAAATCACTGTAGCGTATTCCAAGTGGAAATTTTGGCGATTAAAGAAGCTCTGTCCTGGCTGAAGAAAAACGTGATATCTGCAAAGGATATCCGCATCTTGTCGGATAGTCAGGCTGCCATCAAGTCCCTGGACTCAGTCTTATTATATTCCAAAATCGCCCTTGATTGCCGATCATCTTTCATAGAGATGGCAGAGCAGTTCAACATTCACCTTTGTTGGGTGCCGGGCCACAGAGACATTCCAGGGAATTGCAGAGCCGATGAACTCGCCAAAATTGGAACCACTCTACCTATTCTACCGGAAAAGGGTATCATAGGTATACCAATAGCTACGAGTACGTGCAAACTAACATTAAATCTGGATGCCAATAAAAAAACAGACCTTAGGTGGACTGCTGGACAAACATGTCTAGCGACCAAACAGATCTGGCCAAAGCTGGATCTGAATCGCTCTAAGTGTCTGATCCTTTTAAATAGGAAACATCTTAGCGCCATAATAGGATAATAGGTGTTATCACTGGACACTGCCTCACAGACAAGCACGCAAGAAGGCTTGGGGCTTTTACAAATGATTTCTGTAGAAGCTGCATGGACGTGGAAGAGGAGGAGACAATCCTCCACCTACTCTGTACATGTCCAGCTCTCTCCTAGATGAAGCTTTCTTCTACAACGACCTACACGACCTAGAAAACATAAACGTCAACAGTCTCCTACGCTTTATTATAAGCTCAAACTTGTTCCATTAGTAAGAAGATCATAGATCCACGTGGCATCACAGTGGGCAAATAGGCCTAAGTGGGTTGGTATTACCAACAGCCACTCTTACCTAACCTAACCTACCCTACTTGAGTTCCTGCACTCTTTCGAAAATAATCAGTCTCCCTAAGACAGGAGTCATATGAATAGGGATCAACAGTCCATATGGTATTCCAGAATATTTATGGTGATGCTTGAGAGGATCCTGTGGGGTGGCCGTGGTGTAGTAGTACTAGCAATCGCTTCTCACTCGGAGGGTCAAGGTTCGAATCCTGCCCATGGCAAGCAGTTTTTCATTTGTGTAATTGGAACTCAGACAGAAAAATTCTGCGTGTGAAGGCATAACACTGATACGTAGATTTGGCTGTTGTAGAGTTTCAAGCACAGAAAAAAATACTGTGAATTATAGATCGAATCACTCTGAGTGGAGAGAAAACTCACCGTCCTATTCGGACTCCCACCTCTGGAGAGAGCGAATATCGAAACCAAACACACCTGAGTTTCAAACCACCATAAAACAATTTTCCTTCCTCCTCCTTCTACCTTTCCGCCCGCGCCATGGCAACAGTAAAAGGGTATCTAACCCCTTAGGTGCGCGTAAATTATAAAAAAAAAATCCTGTATCATTTTTTAGCAAGCGTAGTAAGCGATACTGAGTTTTCATTGACTGCATAAACTTTCATCCAATGCAGCCTCCGTATAAGATTCTCATTAGCTGCTTTGAATTGGTTTTCGGATAGACTATCGGCTGTAACAGCTTTTTATTTTTAAGTTTGAAAATTGCTGTTCTCTCCTAGTATTGGCCGGGTTGATGGAGTCTTTGGTTGATATCGTGTACATTAAGTGGGCCAGGTGAAGACTGACTTTGAGTTTTTAACTCTAGATTGGGCTTTAACTCACTTTCTTTTGTTAAAGAACTGCTCTTATCTTGGAAAGAAGGGTTTGATAGTTTCCTGATATTTTTCATTTGATTCCGATGGCTTAGAGCTCTTTAGAAAGTTAAGGGATACACGACCGACAAAGTTCCTTCTAATTTCTTTTGATTGAAGCCTTTGACATCGAATTTCTTCGTTTTATGTGGTCATTATTGTTGGGTCTTGGATATATGCATTCATACGTTGGTTACAACAAGGACACAACCCAAGTTTTTGTTTGAAAGTCCTAATTTTATAAGTGTTGATCATAAAATTGTTGTCTTAATTCCTCTTGCCTCACACGAACTGTGAAAGAAATAATAGGATCCCACCGACTTACCCCATTCTTACTGCACCAACCATCAACTGCGCCTGAGACCATTTGCACCCTAGGTGAAATGGATTCGTAGTAAGGGTCAACAGCAAACAAGGCGACATCATCCGAGTAGACCTGAATGGTGATATCAGAAAAGTTAAGCATGTTGAGCAGAAAGTTGCCTACCATGCGTTATAATGAGAGGACATAACACAGTCTTATGGACGGACTCCGTTTACACTTGTCATGATAAATTAACCAAAGTCCGTGGAGGCTCTCACGATCCTTTTAATTATTATTCACAATGTTTCTTCTACCCCGTATGCCGTGCCAGAGTTGCACGCTCTATTAAATGTTGTAGCAATGATAGCCACTTTAATATCAGCGGAACTTCGCAGGGCATATGAATTCTTGTCCAGTGCATACCACAACAACTTTGTAATGTCTTTAATTCTCAGTAGCGTTGCAGTAGGATCACCAAGTGAATATCATTTTTGGGCATGCATCTCAACTTGTAGGTTTTAAATTTTTGGTGTTTTGGCTTGCAACTTCCGGGGTATGGTATGGTAAGCAATCTTCTTCTTTGATGTGAAGACGAATGTCAATGGATGGAACAACAGTTTATGAAAGTGTCCTTGACCCTTACCTAGCTCAACTTCCATCCTCCGTAAGTAATGCGAACGAATACATAACGTATTCTTCTGTACCACTCGTACTTCTGAAATTCACATGGCAAATTGGGCCTTTTACCACATCTCAGCCACAATCATTAGAGTCGAAGATGAATAGTCTCTTCATCGCTGCCAAAATGATTGATGACAGATCATGCAGTAAGCAGAACTCCAGGCTAGACTCTCTCACCCTGTCAAGCTTCAAGGACCTTGAATAACCGACCCAATAACACCAACCCTTGGCAAGCAAATTTAGAAGGCAACACCGACAACGACGATGAACAGGAAGAACGAAAAAAAAACCGAAGGGCAAAAGAAAAACACTCTCAAACACACAAAAAAAAAAAGAAGAAAAACCTTCACCGAAACAGAAGGATCTAAGCTAAAGAGGACTGCTATAGGAACAGGAGCCGAAGCAGAGGAAAGAACCAGAAACAGGGACGAGCAGCTTGATAAAAAATTACAAACCACTTTTTTCACGATTTAACAACGCCCGGATTGTGGAGAGTTCACCGTTTACAAATGATAACAACTTGTTGATTGTAGGATTTGCCACCCTCACCGCCCACCCCCTTTTTACATGGTATGCCTTACCGCCTGTGTACTGGCTGGCTCTCTAACACAGGAAGAGAGTGTAGCGCAACAGCACAAAAAATTTCCTGAATCCTGGAAAAGCCCTCTTTTCCGTTATTTTTTTTTTTTTTTTGCTACTCCTCCCCACCCCATTCACTTTGCTTTGCTTTGGTTTTGCCAGTTCGTTTTGTTCGACGAAGTTCTTGTGCTGCACGAGAATAGATGTAAACATGAGTATTTGTGTGTGGAGCCAGTGAAGTATGGGGTGTGAGGGTGTGAGGGTCATGGAACTATGGCAATAAAGCATACAGATCGAATTTGTAAGGGGATAAGGAAAGGGGTCGCATGAACAGAAAAGGGTGTAAAGGGAGAACGTTCACCATGTTTGAATTAAATATGCCGCTGCGCTTGGAGGGTTGAAGTGTAGCGCATTTGAAGGTCAAATTTCGACGGTGCTCGCACTACGTTCGGTGGCAACGAGGTTAATAGGTTTAGAGAGAGTGTGGCATTTAGCCGTCTGTGGTTGCTAGTCTCGTTTGTGTATCAAGTTACGGACAATTTTTTTTACTCCACTTTAAGGGTTCGGATTTTTAGTGAATTTTTTGCAACTTCAATTGGCGATAGTATGAATGAAATTTTTTGAGGGTGAAAACTCGGGAGAGCTAACCAGTATAAACAATTAAATGGTTTTCCTATGAAGAGCATTGAAAAGAAAAAAAACCTGGTTCAATGGCATTCAAATTTGTCTCCAAAGTCATCCGAGAAACGACAATTATGACCACTAGGAAGCCTTTTATTCTATGGGCTTGAGTGTTGGTCTCTAATGTCATAAACGTTACATCCAGTATGTTGTTCGGGCGGTAATCCAATAGTTCCTGATACTATAAGAAGCTTACAGCTATCGACTTGCATTTATTTTGGAAAAATGAAGTTTGAAGTACTGCAAAGTTCACACAAATATCATTTGTAGCGGATAGGAGGTTTCGTAATTATCGTTTTTGAGTTAGTCCTTGTCAAGCCAAAATTGAAATTCTCAATATCAGAAACCATGTCGTCCCACGATTTTCCCGTCCGGCTCGCAGGGTTTATTCTTCTTGAGTCGATACATTCGTTACTATTTTCGGTCATGTGAGCAATGACTTCAATGAAAGCAATGAAAACGAGCAACAACGAGCGTTAATTTGCTTCAGTTAACCAACACAGAGTTAGTTAAGATTGCGACACTGAACCGCGAAGATTCACTTTATCGCGTCATCTCTACGGGCCGATCCGACCGTTTGTCATTGGAACTAAGAACGAATTAGCCTTCTGCCACAACGGCTGGTACGATAATAGTCTTATAGAAAGATAATAAGGTTGCTCGGCTATGTAGATCCTTTGGAGTGTTGCGATGTTTCCACACTCGAATCCATAAACTTTGGACCACTCCTCACAGAGTCACATTGACTTGCATGAAGTTACATTATAGTGCGCTGTCGAATGTCGAGAACTGTCGCCCAAAATGTGAAAGGAGTAGGGAAGTCGCTGCGGATACCCACTACCTAGATTCTGCAGTCTGCAGCATTCGCATGTATTTTTCACGTTTTTCGGTGGAAAATTTTCCAAGACGGGCTCAACGCCGACATCATCAATACTTCGACATATTTAGAGTCCGGGTCAGATGTGGATTTTTCGTCATGTAGCCAGGTTACCAAAGTGCAGATGCAACGACGGAATTTTAAGCAAAACTATAGCAGCGCCCAAAATCTCAAAATGGGCTACTGGCCGTTCCTGTGAAGCAACAGACAGAATGGAATACGGATGGACTTACAGCTGAAGACCTTAGCAATTGAAAAAGTGACAACGATTTTCGCCTCTGAACGTAGAATGTTCGGTCCCTTCACAGTTCACATGTAGTCAAACAATAAGCGGAGGTCCTTGGCCACCACAAATTGGATAAAACTGTCATCTAAAAAGTCTGATGGAGCAGAAGCAACGCCTTTTTGACTATTATCATCAGAGAAAGATCAAGGCATGATCACAATACGCATTAAGATTAAATTAGCCGATATAGATTTGATGTGAGCCCATAACTCCTCAGAGGGAAAGGATAACTTTTTCCAATATTGGTCCTACGAGCTCTTCAGCAAGGCTTATGAAGCAGTGTCCATAGAACAATGTTAAGGCCTCATTTGGTGATTTAGGAAAGTTAGAAAAATATAACCAATATCAGTTCACCGCCCACCACAACGAAATCTCTGGCTTAACGAAGGGAGTAGGCACGGGCATGTGGCAAAACAAAAGGAATACAGGGCAGCGCTACAAGGAAGGGCGAGAGCTGCTTACGAGCTTTATAAACAATGGAGACGGAAGGATCATGGGCTTCTCAAAAAAAAAGTCAAAGAAGCAGAGGACTGCGTGATCGAGGACATATGGTTCTACAGAGGTGAGGTTCGGAAGTTATGCCGAACAGATGCATGCAAAGGTAAGGATAAGAACGTACGGCCAGATTCCTAAATTTAGAAGACCAACATTTCGCTGTCATGTAGGATAAACAATTCAACGTGAATGAGTCTGCCAGAGCAGAGGAATTACCTACCGCATCGCGTAATGCAGCGCGGATTGAGTTGGCAAAGATGTCCTTTAGACTGTGCCTACAATAGAGGACTTAGCGTCCTTAGTTTTATCTACCATACTACGGGTATGGATATACTTCAAACCATGTATCAAGAATCTGATATATCCTTATCAGTGCAGTTTGTAAGTTTACCATCGACCAGCCATCTTATGTCAGGAAATTCGACACCCACCACCGGCTTACTGATCTTAAAGCCGTATATGACAGCATTTATAGAGACTGGTTATATAGTGCCATGCGACGCTTCTTGCATCCCTGCCAAACTAGTCTGTCTGTGCAGAATGACAATAGAGAACGCTCGTTACTCTATAAAAGTCGGTAATTACACCACCGACATCGTCAAGGTGACAGGCTGGCATATGATTCCTTCAACATCATGTTTGAATGAATAGCTAAACCCACAGGTCAATACCATGGGCGACATATTTGAGAAGGCTGTACAACTGGTAGCTCAAGCGGTAGCACTACTTCAAGCCGGCTTTGCGCAACGTGAGGTCACTGGAAGACGTGAAATCAGCAGATATTCGGTGCAACGAGTTTACAGAAGATACCTACAGACTGGAGCATTTGATCGACGTCCAGGTACGGGCAGACCTAGGGTTACATCAGCAGCAGATGATAGTTGTATTAAACTAACTGTTCTGCGAAATCGCCGCCTCAGAAAGGAGACATTCTGAACAAAACCTGACTCCAAAGAGAGCTGCAACAGGCCCAGCATTAACCGTAGTCCGCCGTCGAGCACGGCTTGAATTTGCTCGAGAGCATAGGGATTGGACGTTAGCAGTGGGGTAATGTGCTCTGTACTTATGAGATCAGGGTGGGTCTACATGGAAGTGATCGACGTCAGTATATCGTCGCATTACTGAAAGTTATTCTCAATGTTGCATGGTGGAAACTGTTGCTTATGGAGGAGGATTTGAGGCTCTCTGTTCAATGGACAGGCATCCTTCCCCCCTTTTTTGCACCATTCGCATTCTAACTCAAAACGTTCTGTATTGGTTCGGAATTTCTACTATACTCGTATTTGTCCATGCTACAAAGACCTGGGTTTTGTCAAGAAGTTGGGTCCAGCTAACAGACAGTTTTTGCAGTTCTACTCCATTTTTTCAAAGCTTTTCGGCATGCCTTCCTTTCGCGCTTTAACTTTCCACCTGGCCTATGTGATTTTATAAATTTACCGTCCATGCATATGTAGTTAGCGTCTTTCCTGATTAATTTGTGTAAATCCATTCTCCTGGGGGATCACCCATTTTCACGAAAGTTTCTGTTAGTAAAAGTCAGTAGTGACTCTCGAGTGGGTCCGCCAAATATTGCTTTAGAATCTTCTATTCACCATTTCGCATTATTCCAGCATCTTCATATTTGTCGATGACATATCCTTGGCTTTGACTTAGGTTGTCTACTAAGTCCATCTGTGATGCTTGTGTTTCAATACCGGAAAATTCATCAGTGGTAACTGATTTTTTCAGTTTTATAGGCAGTTTGACATGTACGGTTTGCTTTACAGAGAATGGCCAAACGGTCCTGATCAGGCACACCGTCATCTGATGATCTTTTTCAAGTGGATGGAATCAATGTCGATCACGTTTCACTCAGCCTGACAGGGAAGTGGTTGTTGTGCAGAAGTATTCTTTCTAGATCTCTACCACTGACTGTGACCCTACTACTACTCCGAGGAATATCCCCTATATTCTTTCTGCAACGCGGGCTTGTACGCATTCGGCTTCGCTGAATTCAGAAGTTTTTTTTGGGTTTGAGTGAAACATAGCACACTAAAGGCGGCGTCGCCAATGGCTTCGTAATATAGCTGATGCTAGGGTTTTACTCTTGATGATTGCTGGATAGAATTTTTTGGAAATTTAATCGATTTCAATCAGAAACGGCTCTGGTGGTTTATTTCGATTGTGGTCGTCAAACATCAATCTCACGTAACATTTTTGTGTTGTAGCGTTGGCGATATCCACATACGTGTTCATGACTAGAACACGACACCGATTCAAGACAATGTGACTTCTCTGAATCCCTGCATATACAGAATACTGGAGCTATGTCAATTGCAATATGAACCAAGTGGCTGAAGACTTTTGAATCGAGAAGTTGCAAGGGAGATGTCAGCATTTGAATTCATCCCTTGGCTTGCCCAAAAATTATTGGATTTCAACGATATCAGCTGCTAGCTTGCCTCTCGTTAGCTACAACTTTCATCATGTAGTGAGATCTGGGATCACCAAACATAGCATTTAAGAAACTTCAACGAAAGAAATTTTCCCGACTCGTAAAATAAATTGCTAGCAATACACGGAAGCGTACTCAGCAAGAAATCCTCGGTAGCGGAGTACCAACAATGATATCCGTACTTATACCATAGTTTTGTAAGGACTCATTTTGTCATTACCCGGCGGTACTAACAGCACACTGATAAAGACGTGCAATGTTATATGGGACCTTCAATCTCAAAGGATGGGCACTATTTCCAGCAAATCACTCTTTCTGCTATGATGCTATGATGCACAGACTATATCCAGAGAAGAACGCTTTCATGTTTTCTGGAGGAACAAACGAGAAAAGCCAAGTAGTAAAGAACGCTGATCCTGGTTTAAATATTTTCTGAGAGTGGAAACTTTGCTGACAAGAAGTTGATCGTTTGTGAATGGGAGAAAAATGTGCAGGCAGAATCTGTGAAGCTAAAATCTTTACACTGACGAGTAGAAAATGAGTGAATATTGTCCGAAATCGAAGATTAACTGACCAGTTGAACGGACAGGACTATATTGAATGAATAAACAACGATTCTAAAGTGAAAGCAATCTGAAAAAATTATCTGTAGTGTTCGTAAGTATTATCTCAAAGTACTCCCATTTGCCTTTGAAGGTCCAGTGTGATTCTGCTTAGCTTGCATCTTAGCCACACAGTGGTAACTAATGCGCTCCTTCAGGTTTGATCTGTATATAGCAACATATCAACCAGTTCTAGACCGACCATGTCGACCTATTTCCCGCTCTTAATAATTAACATTCTTTAAACAAGAATTCGACTGCACACAAATTCTCATATCAAATTACCATAACCCGCACCGGCTGTAGACTCCGTATACCGATTTCCCTGACACCACCCACCCTTAGACAATTTAACTGCAACCAACCAGCGACTACACTGTGCAGTTTTTATTTATGAAAACCAAATTGTAAATTATGAACTTGTACGGCATAAGATATGGCCGCCGATTAAACTGGTAGGCGACCATAAAATCTTAAAAAATACTACCGATCGTGTCGAGTGCAATTCAAGTGCTATTTCCCGATGACAGTATAGGTTGGTGAAAAACATACCACCACCAGCAACACTAACATTATACCATCACCAACCACTAGCGCACTTCAAACTGAAGGGAAACAAAGTATTACTCCTGACTGTAGTCACACAGTGGAAGATACTGTTTCACACTGATTAAGTATCCATTGGATATAACGTGCGTTTGCCTGCATTTGAAGTAGGTCCAGTCGCCTCCTGGTCGGTCATGAGAGAGCGCAATGAAATATGATCCTGAATGTTGTACGTAATGGACCTATCCACCCAATAGATTGTAGGCAAAGGAGCTCGGATATAACTACATAGGTAACGCATGTTTCCGAATGCGGTTTCGATTCGATTGAGTGTTCGATTAAGGTGAAGTTATGACGATTCATTTGGTGAAGCACAAACACCATGATCTCACGCACCGGCTCGTAAAGTGCTGATAAATTGTTGTATACACTGATGCTGGTACTGGTATTGGTACTTAATATTGGCACATTCTACCTCCTGATGAAGGGGTTGTTAAGTTTGATGATGTAAAGTACAGAATGGGAATACTTTGTATGGTTTAGTAAAGTTGCCTGGCTAAGTTTCTGCAGTTGAAAATTCGGAACCGCTCTTAGTCGTCTGAGTAAACTGGGTGAAATATTAGCCCAAGTGTGTCTCTGGCTGTAAACGTACATTAAAACTTATGGTAAGAGGTGGGTACATATCTTGTTGACCTGATCGACTGTAATATCAGTTTCAAAAGTCTTAGAAAGAAGTCTTAACAGTAGGCCGTACGAAAGAGTAATAATTGTGAAGAAAACAGTAAAGGCTTCGTATAAGAACGATTTAACTGCTGACGACCCATGTAAACGTGATAAGAACAACAACGTTCGGGGATGTATCTTTAATGTGAGGTCCCCTAACAGACCAGGAGCTCCTGAACACCTAGTGGAGACACTGGAAGCTGATATTACCGCCATCCAATAAATGCGATTAGACGGACTAGACAAGAAGATAGTCAAAAACTACGATATCTACTATATTTTGTAATCGCGCGCAATGAGTTTGTTATTGGAAGAAGACTTAAGGAAAAAGCCAAGCCACACGCTCGAGACCCATAAAGAGCTACTGGTGACAATCGGTATCAGAGTAAAATTCACTAACATCAGCCTTTTATGCGTCCATGGTCCAACGAAGCAATTATATAACGCAACCAACGAAGGTTTTTACGAGCTCCTAGAGAGAACCTATGAGCACTGCCCCAAGTATGACGAAAAAATTGTACTCGGAGGCTTTAACGCTAAAATAGAAAAGATGGACACTTTTGACAGTGTCGTGGACATGCGCAGCCTGTACGACATTCGAAAACGGATTTATGCTGATAGATACATCGTCGTAGCAAACACACGTTTTCTACTTCCTGGGCTCCACAAGGGCAAGTGGCGATCACTCGATCAAAATACGATATGTCAGATTGATCACACTGCGATAGACGGAAGACAAGCACCCAGTTTTCTAGACGTTCGTATGTTCCTCGATATACATATTGAACACTAGCTAGAAGTAGGCAAAGTACGGACAAGGATATCAAATTAGTACAGGGCAAGGAAAATATTGCGACGATCTTTATTGTCGAGTTGCTACAATCGGTAGAGATCGGCAGAACTTTTACGGATTGCCCCTACCTCAACCTCTTTCATAATGCACTTTCAGCCAAGAGAGCCTCAGGTCGAGAGCCGAATTCAGAGCTGCTGTTGAACAGGAAATTCTCCGAAAAAGAGGAAGTTCGAAAAACGCAAAATTGAAGACGTCCGAAATTTTACCAGAAGACAAAAACGATGCTTAAGGGCGGTAAAACTGAAACAACCACTCAAGACGACGAAAATATCGCAGTCAGGTAGGATGCACCATCAAATCAAAATGTCCGACGACCTGTCCAAAACTTAAATCAAACCAAACCAAATCCAGCTCTTTAAAGCTGGATGCTATGAAGAGGTAAGTACCATGGAGAGGAATGCATGTTGGCTGAATGGAATCTGAGCATAGCTGTCTGATTTTGGATAAATGAGAGATGGTCAGCTGCGCTGACGTTTCATACAAGAGCCTTTCTGACATTTGTGTGAAGGTCTTAAACCGATCGTCAACAGCCTTATATATCCACATCAGACCTTGTAAATCCACCATCGACCAAATTTTCACTTTGTTGCTCTTATGCTCTTGGAGAAGACCAAATCGATACCCACTGCCTTTTCATCGATTTTAAGGTTGTATACACAGAATGTCGATGGATAACTCCCACTGCTCTGTCATAGTCGGAAGAGACATCACTCATTCTTTTGATATTTAGAACTGTTTCAGCCAGAGCTCCGCGCTTTCATGCCCTATCTCCAGGAAGGAAGATCCCAAATCATCCGAATTATATCGCCTGTACAACTAGATGGATCTGGTCAGAACGATTAATATACAGCGCGTGGACACCAGTGCTGTAACCTGAAGGATTCAGCCCTGCGGAGCATCACAGTATAGGTAGACCTTACTTGAAGTGGAATACGCAGTTTGAAGGGGACCTCGACCAACTGGGTGTGCTTAGTTGTAAGCACCTAACTAGGGATCGTACTGGCTCGGAAGCTATGTTGGTTAAGGCCAAAAACAGCGCCGATTTGTGAGATGCCACCAAAAGAAAAGTAAGACGATGCTACCAAAGCGTAGTCCGACTACAATAAATTTTCTCCATCGCACACAATACGAGGTCGCACTGGATTGGTATTGTCTAGTGGCATATAACGGGTGGTCCAAATACAAATTTTATTTTGAATCACATGTTATTTTGACCCTGACAGGTTTGTCCCGCTTCAGATCTTGATTGTCAGTCACTATCCTATCTCCGTTGGGAAATATTTCAATCTTGAGTGCTGTTTTGCCAAACAGTGCGATTATTGAAAACAAAATCTTGGCCGAAATGTAGTGCCCACCGTGCCTGCTGTTCGCAAAAACTTGTGAGACTGACTTGCAGCGACGAGAATGTGGCTGCTGTGGCCGAAAGCGTTCGACTCAATCCAGGAACATCGACTTCGCGCACCGACCTGTAAGAATCTTGCAGATATCGGATTATTCCCTAAAAAAAAAAAACTGACTCAGCAATTGAGTGCAAACGACCATCCGCCTCATTATCGCAGCTCGAATTGGACGTCGAATTTGGCCGAAAAATAATTTTTTCCGAACAGGCGCATTTTCATCTCGTTAACTACGTTAACAAACAAAATTGCAGCATCTGGGGATCGGATCACGTGCGGGTTACGTGGTTGTCGAGAAGCCGTTGAATCCACAGAGAGTAACAGTGAAAATTTTGGAGTTAATCGCCTGATTACCCTGATTACAGAATTTTTGTTGGCTGAAATTGAAGACATAGACTTGGAGGATTATTGATTTCAGCACGATGACGCGCCATGCCACACAGTCTTGGCAATGTCATTTGGTCGCATCGGAGCTGGATTTAACCCCGTTAGACTTTTTTTTGTGGTGTACCCTTAAAGAACGATGTTATGTAAGCAATCCAGTAATGGTAAAGCGAAGAATATCATCCTAGCAATTCGTGAGATAGAACTAGAAGCAGTCAGCAACGTCTATTAAAATTAGGTTGACAAGACGCGCTACTGCGTCTTCGTAAATTTCTCAGAACTTGTTGGTCACTTACCACTTCACGAATAGTGCAGTTTTCTGTATTTTTATATGTGTAACCGATAATGCCTTGCACTTAGTCATAACACTCTTGAAGACTCTTCTATCAAAAACTGCAAACATCCCAAAGCCGCTCATTCAACCATTCAACTAGGCCAACAACCATTTGTATCATTTTAAGATTACAACATCCCGGCAGGTTCCTTAGCGCTTCCCATTCCCGCATCTGCATACCTACTAACAAGCAACCCGACATTGATTACTCCACAAAAATAAAAAAAATTCAAAAATAAATAAACCTAATCGCCACCAGTTGTTAGGTCGTGATAATTATTAAACAGCACCCCATATGCGCCTCCACATTACACAGCGTAGCCTCCACATTATTCCGGAGTCTTCAAATAAACTTTCGCTCTTCAATCATCTCGGCATATTACGAGTAGACTGCTGCTGGTTGTGGTTGTTGGATGGTGAGGCTGTTGTCTGCTGCTGCTGCTGCTGCTGCTACAGTCACCGCCATAGCTACACCATGACGCAAAACAGTGAACCCATTAAAATCACCTTTTGATAGATTTATTACCCATCTACGATTCGAATACACTTACCAGATACCCACATCAGTTCGCTGCATAGACAGACGCCCCATAAGCAGCTTCCCATTCCATCAAATCGAATTCTGGAGAGAGGAATAGAAGACACCCAAATGAACGAGATCCAACCAACAAATAACAACTGACAATAGCTTGTTTGACTTGCCGAAGATACTACTCAGATACGTGCTCCACAAAATGTATTTCAACTTTTCTAACTTTGCTGTATGAAGTTTTATTTTTTTGCTTCAGTTGGTTTCTATTTTTTCTTTTTTTATAATTTTTATCACTCGTCTATCTGTCCTCGTTTAATTAAATTTTGCTCGCTGGAGTAACATGCGAACATGTTTAACCCATAAACGCACTATCGTCACTTGGTGGGGCTGTCCCTAGTCATCCCCGTTCTCTTATCACCCCTAAAGCTAAGATTCAATATCGATATCGTCGAAGGAATCCTAAAAGTGTCAAATGCGAGTGTGATTTATGCAGTCAGCTGAATGATTTGTAGACATTCCATCTCCAACAACACATCCACACACACACAACACATATGAGAATGGTCGAAAACCCGTCGACGATGAAGTAGCAGAGGAGAAGAACATCGCACATCGGCTAATACTGTACTGAAATGATGATGAGAAGGAGGTGAAGGAATTACTTGTACGAGTATCATCTCATGGTTATAGCTAGCGCGCCATCAGCCCCCTTCTCGCCAAAAACCAACCAACCAATTCATATTCGCCTTGGATGAGCGATTTATGGGGCACTTTCCTTGTTCTTCTTACCCTCAAGACTACTTTGGGTGATTTTTAGGCCGTTTGTCGAAAGGGGAGGATCGAGGAAATGCAGAGGAATAAGATCCGTTCATCTCATAATTTGTTGTATCAGACGGGACACGAAATGGACAGATGGATGGGTAAAAGATGATTTGTTGCTCAAACTATAAATAGAAGTTTCATCTCCTTTCTCTTAACAAAAGGTCAGAGACTCACTTGAGCTTCTATCATTCGAGATGACATTTCCACATCGGAAACTATTTTTACACAAATACGAGTGTACCCATACACACTCAAGTCCGCGCATGGATACACGTTTGGTCTGATTAAAAGTAAAATACAAGCAAAGATACTAGATACGGATACGTGGAAGCTGATGATGCCACTGCTGTTGACTGATGATGAGGATGATGCTGTCCGTTGTAATTTAGCGCGAGATAGCTGATCTGTCAATTTAGATCTTTTAGTCTTTTTCTTGTTCTGTTCGCATTTTCGGAGTTTACCGACGATGACGACGAAGAAGACGATGGCTTAATTCGTGAGATGTTTGAGTGATTTGTTGTTTACTACCCAGAGTATGTGAAGGAAATGCAGCGGAGCTAACTAATGCTGTCGAAAGTGCAGAAGGATGTGTCAGCGAATGGCATTTGCATGCGTCATCTGTGTTAGATTTCAATTAAGTCATCAGGCTTTTGTAAATTCTTTTTTTTTTTTTGTTAGAGGGACCAGACAAACACGCTGAAAATGAAGGGAGATTCCAAAAGATAGCAGTGTTGTCGTAGCAGGATATCTGTTGCATCGTCATTCGTTGTAAATGTGGAAAATTTGGTCACCTGTCTAATGGGAGACTTCCGGCGTAATGATGTATCGAGATGGGGGAAGCGAATATTGTCCGGGAGGAACATGCGATGCTAAAAACGCGTTCAACTCAATCAACTGGTGTTACATGGTGCCGAATTGCTTTGGATATGAAACCCTCTACTATCAGAGGAGATTCCCAAAGTCTGTTTTGGGAAATTGGATGATAGCATATTAGGAACGCGGAGGCCGAATAGGAGATCGTCGGTAGGTAGGAATTGCGGTTTTTAGGAGAAATACACAATACGCACTTGTGCGGTTCTTCTATCATAACTCGTGCACCTGGTTGTTTTCTTGAATAGCTTAGAAGCATCTAGCAGAGTTTAGGGAAAGGATTAGATCTCCGATCCTTTTGCTAGATAACTCTTCAATGATATTGAAGACGTGTATATCTAAGGTGCTGTACTAGACTCTCTCATTTACTTACACCTTGCGGCTACGATAGATGGTGTTATGGCGAATACCTAACATGGCTGTATGATCCCCTAAAGGCCAGTGGTCTGTGGTTATGGAATATCTTGTCGGGATCGACTCCTAAGTTCTATTGTTCTTGCCCTGTGATAACAGCTCCACATTTTTCTTGATATGTCGCAGTTTGTTAGTCTATGGCAGCCTTGACAGGCCAGCATGAAGAAGTGTTTGTATATGTTCCCCTTGACTACATATGTTAGTGCATCACCAAAGAGTGTCCCCCGCCCGGCCAGTTGATCTGCGTTTCGTTACATTCAATGTCACTGTGTCCTGTAACCCAGACGATGACAACACTTCATTGGAAGCTAAGAAGATTGAGTAAAGGATGACATTGTTTGAGTAGTTTTGTGGATGTAGTGGCTGCATTAAAAGTTTCAATTGCTTGATTATCGGTGCAGATGGTGGTGTTTTGGGTCCGTTTTTTTCGGCATAGTCTGGTAGTTGAAAAGACATTGACACTCGGAATGTTTTCGAGAAAGTTCCATTGGTGAAGACTGTTGACTTCAAACATGCTTCCAACAAGATTTTTCCATAGATTTTTCGATTGAAGTTTAGAGAGAGTGTGGTGCAGTTGGTGTAAGAAACAATCATTAGTGTGTCCGTAAGAACGTCCAGCAGTCGGATTCTTCGAGTCGGACCTCAAAACATGCTGATGTACTCTATAAATATATAAATCGGCTGACAGCCGATGTAGGGTAACGATTAAGTCGTCAGACGGGCATGTCCTCATCGGAACCGGTAGTACCTACATAAGCTGCGCTCTGGACTTTTCTAAGGACTTAATTAGGGCTTCCAAGCAAGGGCGCTGTTGGTAGGAATCGGACGTACTCAGGCTGTGTACATCCATAGGGCTGCTGGTTGAGAAGCCCATTTCGTACCGAAGGTTTTATTACATGTATGGAAAGCTTTGTACGCTTTCTTAGCTCGCTGATCAGTGTCAAACTTTTAGTTAAGTTTTGAGTCAAGGATTATGTCAAAACCTCCTATGTTGACATTGCACTGGCAGGATTGGAAAAAATATAAGAGGAAGTGGCAAAGAGATGGAAGCGAATAATCAGGGACATAGAAAAGTCACTGCTAAGAAGAGAACTTAAATTAGCAAACTACAAAAGTGGATCTGTCCTCATAAGCCGCCATAATAAAGATAACTAGATCATACAGAGAGATTAGTATCACTTGATGCGGTAATTCAAGTGCATAGCAGTGGTAATTAACTAAAGACTTACCTTTCGAGATCTTGTGAAGCATGCAATCAATAAGTTCTCGCAGCATTCCACAGACTTATGGTGAATATTGAAGAACCAAGGCCGCTTGTCAGAAACTTTCTTGGGCTCGTATATCGAGTATATCCGATATATCGGCGAGAAAATCTGTGACACGAATAATGTTACAAAAGCACGGTGGTAACATAGGACCAGCAGAAAACGCAGAGAGGTAAGCTATTACGCTTTGACTTCTTCTTTGACTTTTTTTTACAAGTAATGACATGTGGACGACCAATACTGCCAGGGTTGTGAAAGAAACTATAGAACGCGGCGCATGTGCTGTTGAGATGCGAAAACTGCGCCGCATTCAGAACAAGCCAGGAGAGCGAAATTAGTGGCCATGTGGCAACAAGAAGCTTGTCTGCATTCATGTTTATGACGGTCACAAAGTAGGAAACTGCAGGTATACATAACAATGTCTTGTTTGGCTATGCCCCAGGAGAGATATAAAAGAGTACGTGGGCATGCAGCGAAACAATAACTTCGGTTTCATACCAGTATTAGGTTTTTGAAGATAATAACTGATCCACCAGACTCAAAAATAATGCCATATAGCTACTTTTCTTACAGATAGTTCGGAATTTGGATTCAAGCTGATGAGATGATGGGGTGTCTTAATCAGTTGCCGAGCTGTAGCCTTTCAATAAATTACAGAATCTGTCACATTTTTTACCAACTCTTTAGAACCTCCGCCGTACTAGTCGGAAAGAACAGCCTTTCAACGACGATTTAACAATAGTCTTCAATATTGCGCTAAGTAGCACAACTAATGCTCTGCATAGCAATTTGGCTATCTCAAGATAACTGAAACTTGCAAAACTGTTGCAAACCATCCATGAAGACTCCTTCTGATATAAAAATACGTAGTTGGTGGTTAGATTCTTTCACTACAAAGTCGCATATCCGGATTCGATTCCCAAGACACACACTAAAAAACTGAAAACAATGCAAACTTTCAAACATTGCATTTGTAACCAGCAAGCCGATTGAACTTGCTATAGACACCTCCAAACACAAATGTTTTGCGGCAAACAAAATTGTTAGTAAAAGGCGAAAAAGCCAAACCACGCAAGTGCTCCTTGAACTATAAGTCCAGTAACATATGAAGAGAATAGAAGTGCAGCTCAGTGAAAGAGAAGATAAGCGTAACTAGATCAACACACTGACCTCTAGGGCTGAAGAGGCAGCAGATATATATGACAGCAGAATCTTCAGGGGTCAAAGATCCAAAATACATCTGATAAAAGGGTTAGCGGAAGACATTGGATGAGGATAAGCGATGACTTGCCAGATGATGAGAACTTTCTAAAGCAGTTAGGCAGTTAGGTCTTAGGCAACGGCAATTTTTGCTCAAGCTAGTATGAGCAGCAACAAATACCCGTATTCGCACCTTTTAAACAGATAACACTGAAATAACGTCAGAAAGTCGGCAAAGACGATTACCAGCCGAAATCTTAAAGGCAAACGAGGGAAACTGCGTTCTTCCGGCTGCGGTTGAACTACGAGTTAGAGAAGTAACATAACAGATCGAGTGAAAGAACAACACTCGACATCGAACAGGCAGGCTTTCGAGCTGGATCCTCATGCATCGGCCACTTCAACATATTGCTGTTCATCACCAAACAATGCGTCGACTATAGATCTTCGCTAAATGTGCGCATTAACTTTACGAAGTCCTCCGACAGCTTGAATTGACCTTTTACTCGTATATGACGAACGTAGCGCAAGAAAGGTACACAAAAAAACTAGTCACAATTGTAAAGGCTATTTATGGTATGATGACAGTAAATCTTGCAGAACCTTAAGGTGTCAGAGGAATCTGAAATTCATAGGAAGTACGGCAAAGTTGCATTCTTCCGTCATTGCTATTTCTTGTAGTAATCCTGATGTCATGAACACAGCTCTATCTGGAAGAAATATGGCCCCCAGTTGGACTATTGCTAGTTTGCTACGTCGCGGTCGGTAACGTTGTGTGACGTGCGACGTCTCACACAAGATATTAGACCAGCACTACATAACCTACTACTTGAAGCGAAGGAAATCGAACTCAAACTAAATATGGCACAGACAAAGCATCCAAGGACTTCAAATAACATCAGCGTCACCCATCTCAGCATTACCGAACATCAGGTCGAATACGTAAGCAGCTTTCCACATCTAAGAATATGTGTCAAAGATGGAAGTACCGAACTGAATGTGGACACCAGGATACCTATGCTATTGTATAATATGTTCGACATACTAAAATATTAAGAAGCTTTCATGGGTGTAGTGGAAACTGACCAACAGCTTTACAAAGAAGCTGCGAACACTCAAAAATAGATGTAAAAGCAGTTTTTTAAGTATTTCCTGGCCAAGCTGTATGCCGAACGACAAACGAGCTTAGAACCAATGTTTCTCAAAATACAGAAAAAGAAGGGCCAAAGGATTGGGTATGCGGCGTGGAGACACAATACAATAGCATCCACTTACCCATTTAGGTAGATGAGTTGCCTTCCATGGTCAGACATAGAGAAGGACATAGTGTCTGATTTTTAACGTAAACCACCTGTCATGTAGACTTATGTTTACGGGATGACCATACCATGGGAGCAAGGATACACCTTGCCATCGCTCTTCGTCAATCCATTGATACCAATTCGGAACTGTGTTGCCGGCACAAGTTTCACCCTTGGTATGAGTCGAGGCCGACCTAAAACCTCTTACTGCTCTTAGGGTCGCAGCACCCAGTACTTATTGCACCTCTACAACCAGAGAAAGACCCTTCCCGCGATTTTAGGTTTAAACCACAGTCACATTAATGCTCCCACAAGGGGGCCTACCTCTTCAAGTCAGGCCCGGACCGAGATCCGGGGGGCTTCTGACTCCTGTGGTACCGTGATTTAAGTCCTAGTAGGGACTACCGGTGGTCCAGCCGCCAACAAGACTTATGATCGGCAACTTGTGACTCATCAAATCGTAGCAACCTTCGGTAGCGTCATCTGAAGATGTTTACGATAAGACCAGTACTTTGCTTTGCCCCCGTTTGTTATTAGATAACGTCATTGATGGGAGAAGCCTTGAGAATTGGGCGGACGACCACATAGAGAAGGACAGTCGACTAGGAATCCAGATCTGCAGATGAAGACCTGCAGATTTGTGAGACGTGAAGCTGTTTACAGCTTACCTCAGATTCTTTTCGTTTCCTGTGTCCTTTGAAATGACTGTAGCTTCTAGAGTCCCTGACTCATTCTTCCAATAAGTATGCACACTGATTCGTGCTATCCTCAAAATTAGCATCATGTTTCTTCTCCGTCCGACTTCTTATTGTAGCTTGGCAGAGTAGGAGCCATTGGCAGGTTCTTCCTGCTACGAGTACTGATCGACTCGTTATTTTTGTTCTTAAACAGAAGTGTTGCTGGATTTTCAATATGTTTTTCTGATCTTATATTTGTGGTCGATAAGACTTTTTAATAATTAATTGAAGGGCCCACTGCTGATCTTCTCTTCCTCTTTTACGCCATGGAGTCAATATCTCCAGACGAGTTGGGCGTACCGATCATTACTGATGATCCTAAATTTACCCCTGTAGCTCTCGCAGTAAGATCTCTTTCATTTTTGATTAGGTAGGACGACGAAGTTTAAGATTTTAAGATGACGACAGCGACCATTGGCGTGCTATCTTACTATCACTTTACTGCGGCGCTGCTAATGTGTTCGGGCAGATGTTGAACAATTTACCATTCAAAACGTTAGCGTTTACTTATTATATGGCAGACCCATTATACGAGTTCCTTGGGCGTATCCCTAAAGACTGGTCCAAATATACCCCACAAGGACCATTGGTCCAAGGATCTTGTAGCGAACGATCTCTCCCAACTTAGGGTTTTGCTTAGAAATTGTCATATCCAGCTTAGAAATGAGGAACTCGATTGAGTTTCAGATATTAATCCTTCCCTGATGAAATTAAGTCACAAATTAAATTACATATTCGAAAATACATTTCTGGGATGTATAACCACCCACAGCAACAAGTTTGAAAAAATTATTGGGCACATGGCCAATTTAAAAATCGCATTTTCCTCCATCACTACGATCAATGTCATCATCTTCATTGCTGTCATCATTGCTATCATCTGAGATATGCCATATCCCTGATGCATTTCATGCATGATAGTTCCTCTCAGTGGCAAATCATCACCAGCACCAAGACCCAGTAGAGGAGTAGAGCATTAGGCGAGGCATTCAGGAACAGCAGCATTTGCAAAATGAGAAGATGAAAAAAAAAAAACAGAAAAACAGAAAAAACAAGCCCTGATACTCGTACATGATACGCGCATCATCATCACCATCACCATCACCATCATCCTCATCATTGTCGCCGTTGTGCTGTATCGCAGTATCATTCTCGTCCAGAGAATAGTTGTATACTCGTTGTCGTCTCCAAACTGCATCTACAACTTCGCCGCCGCGCCAACCTCACCATCCTATTCTGTCTTAAGCATGAGCATCTTTCGCGTCACCCAACCGTTGCTCGTCTCGCTCGACAGTGTGACTATGCATGCATGAAGCATATCAACATCATCATCTTCTCTTCTCAAGTCATATCATTTCATATCACTCAAGAATTTCAGGACATTAAAGCTTCCCGCATATTCGTCGTGGCCGTTGTCGGTCGTCGTCTTCAGGCTTGTATCCACACATAGTCGTAGCTCTCCAAGAAGAGACAAAATATGAACGATGACGACGAGAACGACAACGGCAACGACAATGAAGACGATGATGACGACGACAAAGATATGCGATGGAAGTGATTGTGTATGGAGGAGCATGAGGATATGTATCATAACCCAGAAATCAACATCGTTGAAGGATGATGATGACGATACTGCTGTTGCTGTTGCTGTTGCTGTTGTTGCTCCTGTTGTTATGGCTGAGAATGATGATGACGACGAATAGGACGAGATCGGTGCTGACGTTGATACAGCTCCTTCAAATGTGAACCCCTCATCTAATTCCCATTCCAATTCCCAGTTCCAGCTACAATCCCCTTGGTGATGATAATGATGCCTGCCTGGGTGAAGATGCACAGATAAAGTGACAGCGAGTGCACAACAACTATGTATTTATGTGATTATCCTGAATCCAGCTTATCCTTGAAGAACTCCGCCTCACACTTACGAACATCGATTCGTATGAATGTGTGCATTCGGAATAAACATCGCTTTTCCTGGTAAAGCAGAAAGTTTGCCTTCATTTCGTCTGAATTTCGGTTGCACTCCATTCCGACACACAACACATGTAGCTATACGAGTACGTATGTACATATGTACGTAACCAACTGGTGGTAAGTTCTTAAGGGTGTGCGGCTTGACGATGACGGAGATTTAAGGATTTTGTCAGGGGGCAAACTTATAGTTTAAGTTGACGTAAATGGGATGGTGACTGGTGGGTAACTAGTGACTAGTCACTGGTAACTACAACTTTTCTAGTGCCGCCTCTGTTGTTCATTTGAGTAGACGGATGGACTATTGGATAGATGACGGATGAAATGGGATAAAGCTCTACATGGACACTGACACTGAGCTCTAAAAGCAAACCAGCACAATTCAGAGATGGGGGGGGGGGCAAAAGATGGCCAAGAGATTTGTCAACATTTTGAACACGATTAATGTCACAAGAAGTTCACCAAACTTGACGGCATAATGTCACGTGGTATACGAGTACGAGTATGTGAAAGAGTTTGGTTTCAACATCGTAATGGAGTAAGTTTTGCTGATCACAGCCGATTATATCTGACAGATGGAATGCATCTTCATCTGTAGGAATACGAGAGACCAATTACGAAGTTTACTTATCCCTTTAGCAAAATCCAAATCTCTATCTCGTCTCTCTTTCTGATTGACCCATTCATCTACATTAACTCGGTAAACAATGACAGCAGTGCAACACTTTAACAAGCACACAAGGCACTTCCAATAGGCCGCCACTACACCGACCTCCTACACGCACTTTCCATAGTGCACCTAGTGAACATGATGCACGCAGCATGCAACACGCACTTTGGCGACAGTGCCATAGCTACCAGGGCTACCAATTCCATTCCATTATAGTGGCGGTAGCTTCTAAAGCTTGCACTGCACCACACGGATATACGGATATACGGATACCAACCATCCAACCAACCAACCAAACCATCTGCTGCTGAGTTATTGGAAAATTGTTTGTCCTGAAATGGTGAACCAAAAACTACCAACTCCAGTGCGGCATACAATGCCGGCTAATAATCCTACCAAGGACCACTTGCTGTGTATGATTTCCAGCCGATATCGGTGGCTTCCACCAGCTAGCTAACGAGGCACAGATCACAGCAAAGTATTTGCACTATACGAGTACTCGTTCGAGCACCCTCATACGATTGGAACCGCGCGAATCCGATCCGATCTCCTTTTTTTTTTGCGCTGTCAGCGCATTGCCAGGAGTTGGCGGTTGTGACTAGAGTTCCTTGCATGCACACGGTGATTTCTCATGGCGCGCTTAAAACTGACGTGCACTAAACGCATTACATGCGGAACAAGGAATCTCAAGCCACGACAACAACGACGACGCTGGCATATGACTGCGACTATACTCGTGGTGAGCTAAAGAAAATATTTGCATAGAAGTTGTGGGCCTGGACCTGGATCTGAACCTGAATGCTAGAGAAGAGTGCTTCTTAGGAAGCCGTGTAATATGTGCGGGTTCTACGTCTGACTCTAGATCACAATATAAGTAGAACGTAATGTGTGTGCGCATATGGTAATGGAGCTAGTGGTTTAGCTGGTGATCAGTGGTCTTACGAGTATGTTGGTCGAAGCTGGAAAGGGAAGAATGCGCGGTGGTGTTTATTGGAACAATAGGTAGGTGTCTCAATTTATTCTCATTAAATGAGGCATAGGCTACTTTGCAACAAAAGGCGATGATTTGTTACTCGTATGCATGCTTACGAGAATAGGGGTGCTCTTGGAGGAGCAGTAGTCGAACGTAATATATAAGGTACAGCGGAGTGACATGGATTTTGGATTATCGTTTCTGTCGTTTGTAATAAGGTAGCTTGTTAGTACCCAGTGAGTTATGGGACTTTTGCTCAGTCCAGCTAAAACGCCTGGGTAAGTAGTTATGAAGAATGAGATTGTGAATTAGGGTCAGCACTGGCCAAATAACCACATGAATTGTTAAACAAATATGAAAAGGCACAGCTGACTGTGTTTTTTACAACACTGAGTGTAGAACTTGAACGTATCCTGCTATTGACTTCTTCAAGAATCTACCTCAAAGCCAGGAGCTGTGTATAATGAAAAAAGTTAAACACATGCAATGGTACACAGCCGATTACATAAGAAGCAACGTGCTGATATCTACATACAAACAGTTTTCGTTCACTAATAATGAGAAATTGTAAGTCCGGCAAACAGTTATCGACCTCGCTCCTTGGTCGAAAGTCTCTAGAAGTTTGCCTAGGATAAGGAAAAACAAGCTTTTTAACGTCGTAAAAAGGTTTTCTCTTCCTCTCTAGCCTTTTGGGACTACCACAAGATACACATCAACAGGCAGGTTTCCAAAATTATACGTATAGAGACCGTCATGGCCTTTTTTTTCCTCCAAAGAGATCTGTCAGACAAATAACTAATCTACTCTACTCCTTGTATGCGTCTTTAACTAGACTTTCTCAGTCTTTTGTAGAAATAAAAATAAACGCTTCAGCGATAAAGTGCCTACAGTACAAGAACCCACCACATCAGTGCAGAGGACCTACATTTTGGTGCAAGCTTATGCTGAACACAAACAGAGACGTGAGAAACATTCGTTTGGTACTATAAGCATACTGGAGACTCATACCATCTGCAGTTATGCTCCGACGAAAATTTGAAAATCTCGGGTCCTTTCCTGAGCCGTGCCTATAAAGTTCATTAACGACCTCGTTTCTCTTGCCCATTTTAACTTGGGATCCAAACAAAACTCAGTGAATTCAGCCCTACGTCTACGTTCAGAGAAGCCCTGCGTACTTGAAATACCTTGGAAGGTTAATAAGAGGGCTTAGGAAGAGCTTCAGTGTAACCTGGCCGCCACAAAAGACGCAAATATTTCTCCCTTTCCACAAATTCTTCACAATTGACATCATGAATGCATAAACATCCACACATATGTAAATCCGCTTGGATGATAGACACAGATTTTGTTAAAGAGATGTGAAGTCTAACGTTGTCTTACTCTAAAAGGACACCAGCGCCGCATCCTTGATCGATTACAGAGCCATCAATAAAGACCCGATTTCCTTCCCTTCCTAGGTCAGATTCTTGTCAAAACCATTCTTGAACACAGAGAAAGTCTATTTCGTATGTTTGCATCAACAGGAACTTTGGGGTCTTTGGATAGGCATGTCCATATACCATAGTCAAAAGACAGTTGGCGCTTTTTTTAAACGGAGGTTAAATTTGGGAGTGCAGCCGGTGTTATGAATATCAAAGGAAGGAAAAGTGCGTCTAAAGCAGAGACAAGCGTGCTAGGGAAAGCCCCAATGCAGCCGTGAAAGACCGTCCTTTAGATTTGAACACCAGGATAGCAAAGGAGGGCATCTTTGGTATGACAGTTGGTAAGCATAGCCTACAAGGCATCGCGTCTGGCAACGGAATTAGGTTTATTGACTTTGTGGAGGGACGAAATATTACACACGGTTTCCTCATCTCAATATACACAAAGGGACATGGCGGTCTACGGAATATCACATACTAGACGTAAAGGATGCCTCCAGTATTCTGGCTGTCCGAACATTCCAGGCAGCCAATATTGAGTCGGATCATCACCTTATTACAACAAAGAAGAACTACTGTGAGAAGATATACCGTAGAAGAGCTGCAATCGCAGAAGACCGCCAGAATCTTCACCGAAAGCGTATCCTGAAATCTCAAAAAAACTCTTACGAAGTACGGAAGAAGAAGTGGCAACGCTGCCAACGTGCGATCAAAAACGCCACAACTGATGTAATGCGTTTCACCCGACCACCACCACCAAGAAATCCCTGGTTTGATGAAGGATGCCGGCAAGTACATGCAGCTGAACAAGAAGCGTACAAAGCGGCGGTGCTCTATGAGCAGAAGAGACTGGAAGAACATTAGCTTCTCCAGAAGAAGAAATAAGAGCTCGAAGTTATTGAGGGGTTGTGCTCCAGGTATTCCTGGAGTTTTACCAACAGTTTCACCGTACACAAGTCTGCATAGATGAAGAAGGAAACCTTTTAGTAGAGTCACAGTCGGTGCTTAGAATATGGAACAGACTGTATAAGAAGAAGCCCAACATCTCGCCGTGAGACAAAATTTAGTTTAGACGCCGATAGCCAAAACTTCCGGCATCTGACCAGAATGAAGGAGGGAGAGCAATGTCTTAGCTAAAATCCCACAAATCAGCTGGACCTAGTAGTCTTACCGGCCGATGTATACAAAGGTGCTGGAAGTGACCTTGGGCAGAGCGTACACCAACTCATTTCTCAGATCTGGTCGGAAGAGTGTATGCCTGATGAATGGAATCTCACTATCGTTCAAGATCGTTCATACAAGATCTTATCTGCCATATTTTGTGAACGTCTAAAACAGTTCGTCAAGAACCTGATATGTCCCTATCAGTGCGGTTTCAGACCAGGAAAGTCCACAACTATATATATAGCGATATGATGATTGAGATCGCTCGCTGCTCCGTCAAGGCCGGCAACGACTTAGCCGAGACATTTGATGTCAAAAATGGTTTCAGTTAAAAATGGTCATGCACTGTCATGTGACTTCTTTAACATCGTACTTGAAGGAAATGTGCTGAGCACTGGAGGTACAATTTTCTAAAAGTCTACACATACAACTATTAGCGTACGAAGATGATATCGACATAATTGGGAGAGCTCAGAGGGCCGCCATATCGGTGCCTTCGCTAATATTGAAACGGAATCTACCCAAATGTTTGGCGATAAATGAGGGCTAAACAAAGTATATGCGATCCGTCGAATTGGACAGAAGATCACAATCGACAGCTATAATTTCGAAATAGTAAAGATTACCTTGGCTCTGCTATAAATTCTGCCGAAAACACTTCAGTCGCTGATTCTTTGGGCTAAGAAGGCAATTGAGTAGTAAGGCCCTATCCAAGTCCTACTACATGGCGCAGAAGCATAGACCCTATCAAAAGCGGATCGTCAGTGGTTTCGAGAGAAAAATCTTCCGAAAAATATTCGGTCCCATTTGCGTTGAGGAGCTTTAGAGGAAAAGATTCAACGTTGAACTGTACAGCGGCACCGACCTAGTCAGAAAACTATACATCAGTCGTTTGAGATGGATGAGATATTAAGAGCGAATAGAATCTAACGGAGAAGGGGACCTCAACCGAATTGGAGTGCTCAACTTAGGGCAGTTAGCTAAAAACCGGACTAACTGGAGCTGCTTGTTAGTCGAGGAACAGGTTTACCTCGAACTGTAGTGCCACCTAAGTAAGTAAGTATGGTAAGTTCCATTCTATTGTAACCTGAGGCTTCAGAATGAAAGTCGTTCTTATGTTAAGTCACGTTTCTATCTTCCATTTACATGCATTCATGTCAAGACTTGCTTTCATCAATTATCCCAGACCGCTAGGTTGGTGATAGAACGCGGTTCTTTAAGCAAGATACTGGTAATGAAAGAACCTAGACGCAAGAAGCCAAGCTCTCCTTGTTCTGAATAAGTGTTGTTTCTGATTAAAACAAGAAATAAAAATTATTGTTAGTAGAGAATTCAATCAATCTATTATTTATTATGTAAACGTATAAAAACGATATTGAAAATACAAAATCTATCATGCAATAACTTGTATATGTCAAAATTCATATAAAATAAGAAGTATAGTAAAATAAATGAAACACTCTAATTTTATAACGTAGCGGACATAGTCGTTTTATTTAAATCCGTATTTTTAAACATTACTGTTCGGGTCATTAAAATCTACTTATTTAACTTAACGGACAAAAAGCCAACTCAACGGCAAACATTGGTCCATTCGAGCCAGATTTAAATAGTAAATTTAAAAAATAAAAAATTTGAATAGAATACTGAAAGTATATACATATGTGCGTGATTGTGCGAATTCGGTTTTTTTTTTTGTTACTTTGTACTAAGTTCAAAAGATATCCAACAAATTTGGAACTTAAAAAAAATAGACAGTTTTGAGTGCAATTATTTAAATTGAAGTGTATAAACGAAGTGCAACATACATATAACACTATACAGAGTGCATATAACATACATACTAAGTAAAAAGATTTAAACTTTTCGCATTTGTGGACTTGAACAATTAAACAACACATAAAAGACATACATATTCATCAAAGGATTGTGCAAATCGGGAATATCGCGCCGCGTAATTCTACACATAATCAACTTAACACTCTACACTCAAGATTCGAACAAGTAAGTCTTATATTTCTAATATAATATAATATAATATAGTTGCAAGCAACTCTAAATTGCATTAAATACTACAATACATATAAAATTCAATGGAATCGATTTAAATCAATAAAATTAAAAAAAATACTCATCAAACACACGTATATATCTATATATATATATATCCATACAACAAAGTGTGTATCAAATCCAGCGTAAATTGCGAATTTTATGATTAAATTAATTAATTCTCCATTGTAATACACATATATACATACATATATCTATTATAAATTCTATATATTCTAATATACTTTCATACATACAATAAATTTACATATAATATACATTTATTTAACTAATTCAATCCATATTAACTCACTATGTCGTTTGGAGAGCTGCAGAAAGCACTATTTGCTCAGGTTGTTCGCGATTTTTCAAATTTTAGGAAGACAGGTGAAACGCGGCGCACCTCAAATTATTTATCCACACGTCTATCCATCCTTGATGATAATTTGGCAACAGCAAGGCGATACCATGAGGAAATTATGGGTGCAGGCAAGCTAGAAAAGGATTTAACAAAGGAAGAATTAATGAAGGTCTATGAACAACTCTTAGAAACTCACCTGGACTATCGCTGCGAGCTTTTAGACGCCATCGACAAGTGTGCATCAACTGCAAAGGCGCCTACAGAGACGATCAACACATCGTCAGCTGCAGCGGGTACTGGTGGGGATCTTCGCCTTCCAAAAATAAATATTCCAACGTTCTCCGGATGCTATACGAAATGGCGTTCATTTTACGATATATTCACATCATTAATTCATACAAATACTCACCTGAGCGACATCCAAAAACTACACCATTTGAAATCATCAATTAGTGGGGACGCAGAGCGTCTCATACAGCATTTAGGTCTCGAAGCAGAAAACTATGTCAAGGCATGGGACTTATTGAAGGCGAGATATGACCATAAGCGGGTCCTGGTCAATGCTCAGTTAAATCTTTTTTTCAGCCAACCATCATTAACGAAGGAGTCCACCAATGGGTTAAGGTCTATGCTTGATACATCTCAAGAATGCTTTCATGCATTAGAGAACCTGGGAGTGCCAGTAAACCACTGGGATGTTATTCTCATATATATCCTTTTCCAAAAACTACCATGTTCAACGCAGCATTTATGGGAAGAAAAGTTGGGCAATTCTACGGAACTTCCAAGCAGAAAGGACTTCATCGGATTTTTAGAAGCACGTTTTAGGACGCTTGAAGCAGTTGACCAGCAGCCTCTTTTGTGGTCGAAAGCAAATATGAAGTCATCTGCGAAGTCTAGTCCACAAGCCAAAGTATTTTATGCTAATACCCAGATGAAGGAGCAGTTCCAATGCAAAGTGTGTCATCACGGAAAGCACGCCTTAAGGAAATGCAGCAAATTTCTTCGGTTGGACACAACACACAAGTGGCAAACCGTGCGCAGAGTAAAGGTGTGTGAGAATTGTCTAGCGTACAGCCACCCAACTCGAGACTGTCCAAGCTCAAAGAACTGTTATTTTTGCCAGCAGCGACACCATTCATTACTACATTTAAAACAAAATTTCAAAGAAGATCAAGCAAGTCAAGTATGTTCGCAAGTACTTACCGAAACTTCCAATCCAACGGGCACCACGAGTAACCAAACACAGCTGAACTCAGGCGCTTCAGAGTTCGTTTGTAGACCCATCGACCAGCCGCACACATCGCATTCGCGGAACACCTTCTTTGCAACACAACATCGGGCGAGCCAAGTCTTGCTAGCAACAGCCATAGTTACGGTAGTCTCAGCTGATGGCAGGTGCCATGATCTCCGTGCACTTGTTGATCCAGGTTCTGAGGCAACTTTCATAACTGAATCAGCAGCACAGTTACTACGATTACCAAGGCGTAGAACGTCCGTCCAGATCTCCGGGTTAGGAAGTGTCAGCAGTGGCACAAGCAAATATTATGTCGACATAACGCTTCGATCTAAATATTCGACATTTGAAAGCGCCACTAAAGCCTTTATTTTTCAGTCACTGTCTGGCCTTCTCCCGGCCCAGCGAGTGATGGTCGACGAATTAAATCATATCAAAGGCCTTCTTTTAGCAGATCCCGCATTCTTCAATCCAGCTAAAATCGATATACTTCTGGGAAGCGAAGTTTACTCTGACATTATTCTACCGGACATCATTAGAAGTGATCAAAACAACTCCATTGTCGCCCAAAAAACCCAATTTGGATGGATTGTGTTCGGGAAAATTCCAGACAGGTCCACACAACTCCGTCAAAGCTTCTCTCTACAGCTTGATCTTGGCACTGAGATACGAAGATTCTGGGAGGTTGAAGAAGCTCCGTTTAAAATGATGGTTTCGGAAGAAGACAATGCTTGTGAACAGCACTTCCGAACCCATACAACCAGATTAACAAATGGACGGTATCAAGTGTCCTTACCCTTCAAAGATGGAGTACGACCAGCGTTAGGTTCAAGCAGGGAAGTTGCTTTACGACGTTTTACTCAATTAGAACGTCGTTTTCAAAAGGATCCGACCCTAAAGGTAGGATATAAAAGGTGTATGTTAGAATATATCACCATGGATCACATGGAGGAGGTAGATTTATTGAACGACACTTACCTTGCAACACCTTTTCATTATTTTTTGCCACACCAGGCCGTCATTAAAGACTCAAGCTCCACCACAAAACTGCGAGTTGTGTTTGATGCAGCGTCGAAGACTTCGGACGGTACGTCCTTAAACGAGCACTTGATGGTTGGTCCTAAATTACAAAAAAGCATTATCGATGTCATATTAAGATGGAGACAGCATCGATATACCTTCACCGCCGACATCGAGAAGATGTACCGACAAATTTTAGTACCAACGGCAGACAGCAATTACCAACTCATCCTTTGGCGCGATAGTGAACAGCAGCCACTGAGAGCATACAGGCTTAAAACAGTGACCTTTGGCACATTATGCATACCGTATTTAGCCATAAGAGTGCTTAACAAGGTTGCAGACAACTTAAGTATTCTACGCGTCGGGGGTCGTTTGCAAAAGGCACTCATTCCTTACCACACAAAACACCCAATCATTCTCAAACCGAACCACGCATTCACAAATATACTCATACGGCATGCACACGATCAAACCTACCATGGAGGTCTCCAACAAACAATGGCCTACATCCGCTCTAAATACTGGATCCTCAACATGAAGAGGAGCGTAAAAAAGCATATTCATCGCTGTGTCATATGTTTCCGGTTTAAGGTCAAGCCGATGCAGCAAATCATGGGAAGCTTACCATCATCGCGGGTTCGGATTGCTAGACCATTCAGCAACACCGGCGTCGACTATGCAGGACCAGTAGAAGTGAAGACGTGGAAGGGACGTGGAGCCAAAACACTTAAGGGCTACTTCGCCATCTTCATTTGCCTCGCTACCAAGGCCATTCACTTGGAACTCGTCTCTGACATGACGACGCAAGCTTTTCTAGCAGCTTTCCGACGATTTACTGCACGTCGCGGTATTTGCTCCCGAATCTTCAGCGATTGCGGGACCAATTTTATTGGAGCGAATGCCGAACTTCGACGAATGATGAAAGATGCCGCACACGATTGGGAAAATATCGCCGAAACTTTAGCAAATTTGGGTACACAATGGAAGTTTATTCCCCCTGCCTCCCCTCATTTCGGAGGACTCTGGGAAGCAGGGGTAAAATCAGTAAAACATCATTTGAAACGAGTAGTTAAAAACAAAAAACTTACCTTTGAGGAGTTTTCCACAGTACTAACTCAAATAGAAGGCATTCTCAATTCGCGACCATTATGTCCACTATCAGAAAATCCGGAAGACTTAGACGTATTAACTCCAGGTCATTTTTTAATTGGCGAGCCAACCAACATGGTACCTCAAGGAGACTTATTGTCGACAACAACAAATTATCTAGACCGGTGGAAACACGTTCAAATCGCAGTAGCACATTTCTGGCGCAAATGGAAAAACGAGTATCTTTCACGTCTTCAATCGCGTCCGAAATGGGCAAAACTAGAGGCCGATCCAAAGATTGGAGATCTAGTCCTAGTGAAAGATGAACGTCTTCCACCAGCGCAATGGATACTCGCTCGAATAATCGACACTCATCCCGGAATGGACAATCACATCCGCGTGGTCACACTTAAAACGGCGAATGGTACATTAAAAAGACCAATAACAAAGATTTGTTACCTACCGTCGAATAATGCCAACGAGAACAACACGATTATTTAACGACGACAACTAATTCCCATCAAAACAAATAATCACCAAAATAATCAATTATTCAAAATGTAATAATATTAATTGCAAATGCCGACGGCATTTCAAAATAAAATCCACTCAAATACAAAACGCACTCATAACAATTTAAAACAATTACACTCTACTCAACACACAACATACAGTCCATTTATCCCACTCAAAATAAATCCACACATACCCCTCAAATCATTCCAATCTAATACATACCTTACACACACAGTTCATTCATCCCATTCAAACACAAATCATACGTATCACTCATAACAAATAAATTCACTCACTTATTCAAAATGTTCATATAATTCCGACGCGTAAATTAATCGTTTCGCAAATCAATAAATAAATGCACAATACCAGCGCAACAAATTTACGCACAGCCCAATGAAGGCAATAAAATACAACACGCACACATACACAAGGGAAGACATGAATGGGACGAAACCCCCGAGAAATCAACATATATTATATCAAATCAAATAATAATTCAATATAAAATTATATCACTTACCTGAAATACTTGAAAATACACAAATTTAATTTAAACTATACAAACTATACATTTAAACTATACAAAACACTCGAATTTTAAAATACAAATATTCACGGCGGCTACCGCACGTCACAACCGCTCGAATAAACACTACACTACACAACAACAAAAAATACAAATGGCAGCGCCCATTGTTTTGTTAGGTAACAAGGGCAACAACAAATACCTTTTCCACATACTCTTTTTACTTATGTGTCAAGTGTTGTCCCTTTGTTTTGACAAAATTAATAATTTTGGTTTTTTTTTTCATGCATCCAAACTGTGAGAGATGTTAGAAATTGCCGATAATGCAGATCATGAAGGGTCAGTGATGCCAGTTTACAACAATGATGCTGTAACCATAGTTTGATACATTGCGAACTTTGTTCACGGCGGGGGAGAATGTTTCTGATTAAAACAAGAAATAAAAATTATTGTTAGTAGAGAATTCAATCAATCTATTATTTATTATGTAAACGTATAAAAACGATATTGAAAATACAAAATCTATCATGCAATAACTTGTATATGTCAAAATTCATATAAAATAAGAAGTATAGTAAAATAAATGAAACACTCTAATTTTATAACGTAGCGGACATAGTCGTTTTATTTAAATCCGTATTTTTAAACATTACTGTTCGGGTCATTAAAATCTACTTATTTAACTTAACGGACAAAAAGCCAACTCAACGGCAAACAAGTGTTCTTCCACGTTAGCTCCGGCAGATTTTTCATCAATGCTTTTTAGCAGATCGAATTAGTCTTGTCCGTCCCTTAAAGTGGCGAATGTTTTTCTTTTTTTAGTTGGCGGCACATTATTCTTCTTAGGGTTGATAGTACGTAATGATCGTAGCTATCGTTGTACACACGAAATAGTCCTTCGTTGTGCACCCTTTTCAACACTCTGTGAAATTTGCTTTGGGGTTTGCTGTTATAATAGTACGTGTCAAAAGCAACTGTTATCTCACTACTCGACCTAGTTTGGTGCCTTGTGCCACTTTTCACATCAGAGATGAAATTTCTGACGGCATCTTGGCTGGATCCCTACCTGCTGCTTTCACTAAATTCTTTAAGAGAGAAGTTGAACAAAACGCAGTTGGCAAAGGCTCTGATGGTCTTTTGTGATTGTAGCCGTCCGACGTCAATCCTTCTCAGAGCATCATCCCGGTGCTATATTAGCTTTGATATCGATGAAAGCATTTGTGTCGTGTTTTGATACATGGAGGCAGCCATGTATTCTTGTGGATCCTAGGCTGATGGAGTTTTGTACTTATAAGATTAATTAATCTCTTTTCATTTCCAGATGTGGTGTCATGCAGGCTAAACATGCTCACCAGGGCGATCTCCCAAGATCATTGGGATTGAGACATTGATGAAGGATTTTTGCAGGAAATCGTCAAGTCTTTTGATTGCTACCGTCTTCTCTCTCCTCAGTTGTAATATGCGAGCATATAAGGCTGGTATTTGTCATCCCATGTCTAAAAGACGTGAATTTGTCCTTAATTCTGACAAATGACAAATGCCAAATCCGCATCAAAATATTCACTGAGCGCCATAGCAATCCCAGTAGTAGATTTTGCACATTTAACAGTTTTTTGACTTTATTTGCACGGCGATTATACGTATTAAGGCCTCCAGTGTCTTCGCAGGGCCTTTGAAAGCACTAAATTTGTGCAGAATTCCCATATTCCGAGTATATACTGTAACTCATTGGTCGTCAGTTACAATATATCAATCATATCCAAGGCTGATGTAGCCTCATTACATCTTGCGCATAGATGGTGAAAGCTAGTTCTAGTTGATGCCTGAAGCGTGTCTCTTACAGTCTAGGTAGCCAGCATTTAGTTGCGGAAAGTAATAGGAAAATACTTGACTGAAATGTTGGTAACTTGCTGAAAAGTAATTTTTCACATCACTACTTGTTGTATAAACAAGTGATGTGATGTCATTTTCCTTTCCATATACGCCACACCTGAGAGTAGAGTTGATCGACCTTAAACTTCCAGCACATATTGTAATTGAAACAATCAACATCTCTTTCGTTTTGATTACACGCTCAATTGCATCCAATTCAACTCTATGGCATTCTATATTTTCTCGAAAGAAACCCATGAATTCCATGTGAATGGCGCAAAAGATTTTCATATGCAACGCCTAGGAGAATGTGTAATTAATTGTGCAAACATGCCACTCTATCAAATCAATTTACAGCATCAATAACAAACAACAAATGGCCATGCAACAGGACCCCTTCTAAGTCAGTTCGGCCAGCAATCTCCTCCAGCTCCGAATTCAACTCCAGCAACGACGATAAAAACAAAAAACCGACCCAGAGTACTCCTAGTACTCGAAGTAGTAGTAGATGCGAATATCCGTACCCATATTCCGCGCCCAGATTATTGATCGCTCAATTATCTTCGATAATTTAATTTTGAGACTCCATAAAGGCCTGCGGCCATAGCCAGGTTAACTAGCACTAGCACTAGCAGCAGCACCAGCAACAGCAACAACACTATCACCATTCCCAGTGGAATGCTATTGACCAACAATGCTGCTCTGGTGCTCAATGTTGGAACATAAAAGTGTTCACTAGTGCAACAGGCATCCTCGTTGTCGTGGCTGGTGTTGTTTTGGGGGAGAGGGCGTGAAATCCCTCTTTAGCTCTGTTGGTTTGGGTGAATAGCTGTAAATCGCATCTGAATTGCACAAAACGTGATTTCCTTTAATTTCTCGCCATTAAATTGTGGTTGCTCCTTAATGTTGTAAGATTACTAGCACTAAAGGATGGTTATGGGGTGCTACAGACTCAGGGGATGGAATGGAAATTTTTGTTTAGTTTGAAAGGCGGGTGTGATTGCGGATTGAGATTATTGTAAAATCTGCCGAAGGGTATTTTCCATGAAAAGGTATTGAATGAGATATTGATTGTAAGTAAGCTTAATGGAGGCCAGCACTAAGGCCATTGTGTAATATTGAAGTAGCTCTGTTCTGATCTATCTGATAATTAATAAAGTGTCACCAAGTGATCAAAGTCCTTCAAACAACGCTACATTCGATAGAATTACAACAATTACCTGCAAAAAAGCTAAGTTATGGGCTAGGGAATAACAACAAAGAACAAACAACTATTCGTAAGGATAACTCGTAGACGTTAAATGGTTAAACAGAGGCCCTTACCAACATTATACAGAAACCACCAGCCCATTTAGGCGCTCACTCAGGATTTACCAGACCTTTCAACTCCGGTGAGTCCTGCTGCTCTTTCCAACGATGAACAGAGTGCCGCAGTGGCTTAGTTACGGTTAAACTCTATCAAAATAGGTGTTTGGTCAGAGTGCTGTTTTTGACGGTTCTTCCAGGGAAACTGAAAAAGCTGAAGGAGTTCAGAAGAGGCACATTCTGAAGGTCGGTCGAAGAGGCACCCACTGAAACAGATCAAGCACTCGGATGAAACCGGTACTACAATTCGAGTGGACAGAGTTTGAATTCAACAGGAAATCCATCTTGAAGAAAATCCGGAAACGTCAAAGCGGACAAGACTTGCAATAACAACGGTCTGAATGACTCCTGAGTGCAAACGCTGTGTTGATCAACTGTGGGTTCTAGCGGAACTCTTAGCGTAATTTCCTCGATAGGTAAGCATGACTGTGCTAAAAATTCCCTCACTGCAATCAACGAATTTTAAGTTTTTCAAGCTACCGAGATTGGCGAGCCTTATTTCCTGTATCTGGGGGCAACTTAAGAAAATAAAGGATAAATTGATGTGCTTTTATATCCATCAGGAACCTGATTACGGATAATAATTGTAGCCAATATCTGAAGCCGAGAGTAGACCGAGGTTACTTGCAGGCAACCTAAATCTAGTCTAAGCTATATGGGTGTCAACTTGCATAAGTAATTTCTTTGGATATCGAGTACACCATCTCCAAAGTGCTGTTGGGTTTCTGTCGGTGTAAAAAAGTTTTCAGCAAGCCACCGAGTAGGTTCCTTTGTATCATATATGTGTAGATATCTGAGTCTGCTGCTTTTAACACACTCCAAATAGACTCCGTTCTAGATGCACTGATAAATCTCACTTCCCTTGATATTCATATTAGGGACTGCGCTCTTAAAGTGATCTTCTGTTTAAAAGAAAGTTGACATCGATACATCAAGCACTGGAACTTTGATGACGTTGCCTTTTGACTATGGCAACACATGTTCTGCCACCAAAAATCCTGTGAAAATATGAAAATATTCGGTGCCGGTGTCTTTCTGGAGAACAATGCCATTATATGTCACTCCACGTTAGAAAAACCTGGGTATGTCTGCCAAGAGGAGATATACGCAGTCCTGATCTGAACGAACTGCATGTATTACGAAGAATCGGTGGAAGCGGGAGAGCATTTACATCTGCAGCAACAGCCAAGCTGCGCTTAAAGCCTTCCTAAAGCCTATTAGGACTTTCAAGCCTATGGACAGTGGTAACCAGGCACTACTCTACCTAGGCACCTAGATGTGCAAGAACATCCTACGAGACCGGCACCACGGAGCACTATATGTCTGGACTGCGCTCGAATCTTGCTGGTACTTTGTAATTGAAGACCTTTCTCATCTTACTTTTATAGACAGAACAATTTTAGTATAAGGAACCGACAAAAAACACAATGGCATAGTTCCTTGCCTGTTCTGATAAAAATCTGACCGAAATCTGCAACTTAGCTCGTAGGCCCTGTCATATTAGCATTTCTATACCGACTTTATCTCAAGCCAAACGTTCTAAGGCATGGAAGTAACGCAGCTAACTCCAGATGGTCGGTATCGATGGAAGAGATCCCTCCAATAGAGTACATATGAACACTCTGAGAGGTGCAATTGCAGACATTAGACACTTTTCCGCCACTTACAAGTCCGCCTTAAATCACAGCTAAAAACTTTTGGTGATTATAAAATCTATTTAAATCGTGGCTTACATATACTGGATCGTGGATGTAGCTAAATTTCGTCAGATAAATTCATGAAAAATCAGTTGTGGTGTCACTGGGAATGTACTGGGAATTCGTCTAATTGTGATAAGTAAAGAAAGAAGTAAAAGGCGGTCAAAGCATAGAAGTCTTGGATGCTTTCAAGTCTGATCTCCGCAAAATAAATGCTGGTGTACCCCAGGGCTCCGCTCTGTTCCGACACTCTTTCTAATTTTTATCAATGACCTCTTGTCTGCCACTTCTAATCCAATATATTCCTTTGCCGACGACATTACTCTTTGCTTTTAATATTCGTTTCCGGACTCACGTCCCTGCTCTTCGGCTGTAGAACGCGAACGGCAGCGTATGATGGAACTGTCAAAGGAATGGAATTTAAAACACAATACTGTCTGCTGTGGTAAAAACGAAATTTAAACACGAACCCAGTGTCCATGATTGACATTTACATCGTCGAAACCGAAAAACTGTCCATTATTGGTATGTGTGTCAAGATACGTTGGAATGACCACATATTCGATATCGCCAAAAATGCTGCGAAATGTCTAGGTTTCCTTAAACGATGTAAGAAATCTTTTTCCCCTTCTGAGCAGGCTTCAATATATAAGGCATTCATCCTCCCAAAATTTGAGTACAATGCACACATCTGGTGAAGTGCGCCTAAATCATCTCTGCACCTGCTAGATAGCATTCAAAACCGTGCGATAGCACTCATAGGTGATGCTAATATCACCCAGGCAATGGACACCCTCGAACACTGACGAAATGTCTCATGTCTCACTTTGTTTTATCGATATTACCACCATCAGTGCTCCATTGAAATCGACAGTAGCGTTTCGCCCCTTCAAACATTTAACCGTAACACCAGTCTCGCTATGAATGCTCATCAGTATACCCTCAAGCCCACTTTCTCATGAACTCTAAAATATCGTGATTCGTTGCTAAGCCGAACAACTCGCTTGTGGAATGACCTGCCAACCTCTCTATTTCCTAAACATTATAACATTCAGACATTTAAAACCAACGTACATCGGTACCTAGCTTTCTTCCCTCCCTAATTCTCTTTGAGCGCCCGTTACTTTAAAAAAAAAAATTGTGGTGTCACTGAGAGTCCGTGCAATAAGTAAAGAAAGGGCGGTCAAGGCATACAAGACCATTAGCAAAGAGAAACAGAAAAGGTTCATCAAATTTCTCGCTAGGGATTGGAGACAGTTGTACTTTCTAGAGAATTGTTTGATCCATACACGAGACTAATTTTTCATGGAATATCCAAAGAAGGCACAACTAGTCTAGTAGCTGACCATTTTGAACACCTGCAAAGTCCCATCACGAAAGACGGGACAAACAAGTACCTACTGTCGGCCGGTAGGTACAGACATTTGTATTGCTTTAAGAATATTTTGTGACAATTTCAACAAGATCTCAGGAATAATTAAATATTTGCATAATTGATGCATATCGCATAGACCTCTGCCGTCTTTAAGGCTAAGGGCCAGCTCCAGCGGTTTAACTTGTCTGTTATGATATGACTACGTGAAATGCGGATGGGGAATGCACTTTATGCTACTGAGGACGTTCGTCAAAAGATTCTATAGTGCAGAGTCTTCTGGGAAAAACAGAAAGACCGATCTGTTATAGGGGTCCTTTGAAGGAAAGTTATTTCACCTTACGTCACTTGAGCTACAGCAACTAAGATTTCTTTGAGTCGAATGCAGATATAGTCCAAAGCTCTTAATTAAACTTATCCATCGAAGTTATGTTCGTAATCCCTCAAGCACAACACAAAAGAATATTTCAAATATCAAAAAGTATAGGTGGCAAGTGTCAATCTTCTGGCACTTCTTCAAAGCCTTGACATTTAAAAAATTCCATTCAAGTGACCGATAAATCTTAAACTCCTCAAAGTCATGTTATCCCGTTTATCATTCATTCTTCGAGATGAATTTAAATCCGCAAAAGGTACGATTACAACAGTCGCAGCGACAAATAATGCTCGCAAACGAAGAAGACATTTCGCTTGACATTATTGCCAAGGTGTCAGTTTCGAGGAGACCTACAATAAATTTGTCATTGTTACCGCGCACAAATGTCACATGCAAGTGTACCCAAACAAGCGATTCATCATTGGTCATATACTCGTACGAGATAACATGCATGAGTAGGAGTTTTGCAAAATGTACTCGTATGTGTAAAAGTCAGAAAATACTCTCAGATGAAGTGTCAAAGTGATCGTGCTTCAAACGGCTACAGTGCGTTGCAATTTGAATTTTCGTCTTCAACTCGTTGTGTGTTCCTGATGTTAGTGGAAAGCCTCACGGAATTTAACATGGAAAGAAACAACGCTGTAGATGTTGATGACGACTGCATGAGGAACAAATCAATTTCGATCGTTGACAGATGACACAAGACGGAGGAGAAACGTTCGCTCTGGAACATGAAAACGTCATTAGGACGTTGACAGAGTGAATGCTTTTTTTTTTATCTTTGTTGACGAACGCGGAAGTAGAATCGGAAAGTGTGAATGTCCTTTAATGGTGGAGACTCGCTAAATTAAGAATTGAAACAAGCAAACAACAGACAGAGCGAAATGGAATGAAGAATGGGGAAGATACAGAGAAAATCGTGGAAAACGGCTTTTGCAGAAAATAGTCTTGAGACGTTGAAGCTTTTATCCAAAACGCATTTCTAATCCTCCTATATATTTCCGATCCCCTTTAGGAGAGGTTCATAAGGCCTTCTAGGACTGGATGGCAACTAGAAGACGCTGAAGTCGACGACATATCACATAATCTCCTCAATAATTTCTAGGGCTAATAATGATTGGGGTAATATGTATCCCAAGATGTTGGTGTCATAAAATGTATATCTAAAATGAGAATAGACCAAAAGCCTCCTTTCGTTTCTCTGCAAAAATATGGAAAATGTTCTGGGAATATAACATATATCAGGGACAAGACCGTTCAAATGAATTTCCTTCACTTTTACCAGCATGCTTATCAAAAAGGACGACCAACCACCCATTCTGTTCACAGCTCAAAGCCCAGAATTGAAAAATTACATGAAAGGTGATTTCTACAACCCCGATTACTCCCAGATATGAAGGCGAACACAACACATAGGAGCAGGCAATACCACAAGAAAATCAAAACTTTACTTGGGAGGACTCAACTCAGAGTTATTGCTGCAGGTAAGTAGCCTAAAAGAATGGGTTCTTTCCCCCTATCATAGGACATCCTAGTAAAAGAACTCCTGGATGTCTGATACTTCGTAAGGACAGTTTATGTTCAGGGATACGCTGGCTATATTGATAGCCTAGCCAGAGGTAACTTTCAAGAAACAACCTCAGATCGGGTTCAAAAAGGTCTTAAGCTCATACCTAAATGGTAAAAAAGAGTCAACGTCAATTCTGAACAAATTACCAGAGTAGATTATACGAGATTAACTTAAAAATCTGTCAGTTGAGTTTCTAGGGCTACCACTCGTTAAATACCAAGAAAGCCATAGAGCCAAGATCTCTTAAAGCACCAACAATGGATGTAGTACACACAGTAATTTTTGAACATGTTTTCACCCAAGCCAAAGACATTTGGTGGCGCAAAACAAAACAAAAATCCACACATCTGGCCTGTGTATGTCAAATGATGACAATGAGAACAGCACACACAGCAGTATAAGAGATTCTACTGAACATACCTCCTCTTCTTTAGATAGCTTCAACATGCTCATCCCAGGGAATGAAAGCAATTCTAAACTAATTGATACGGACGGACCTTGTGCAGGAACTCGGAAACGACGAATCACAAGGAATCACTCTTATGACCTAACTCTCAGGACAGATACAACACTAGCTACAGTTTTAAGGACATATTTCGACTGAATTCGGAACAAAACAAAACTACCTTTGTTAAAGTTTAAGTAGTATGGTACACCGATGGGCCTTAAACAGAGTATATGGAGTGAATACCAAAACTTGGCCCTATACTCGTATAAGCATAGAAAGCAGCACTTCTGTATTTCAAGCTAAAGCATTAGAGATCCTTAACAGGTGTAAACCAACTAAGTGGTCCTTTTTGCTATCGCGCATACGCTATCAATTTAAAAAACAAAAATAGTCGAAGACTGCTTACAACAGAAGTCACCAAGAGAAATGAAGAAATTAAAACCAAAATGTTGCATAGAAAAGCGTTTCCTAAGCTTCTCTATATTATAAACGCGGCACGATCATCAGATTGGGCTCAGAAGCAAGCATTCAACTATTGATCAGGAGAATAAAACTACCAACGTAGTTGAGAACACTTTTGAAGGAAGACAGATTTGCTCAAGCGCATTTCGTGACGTGAATTCAAGGCTTCAAAATCAAATCACAACAAGTCTTGCCTTTAAGCCTATATAATATGCTGACAACGTATTTCGAGAATAAATTTGTCCATATCAGACACCGACACGGAGCCTTCGCAACTCAAAGAAATTGTAGCCGGCGTGCCACAAGGGAGTGTTTTCGGTCCGCTTCTATATCTGCCTGATATACCGCAAACATACGTGACGCCCTCAATGAAACCAAATCTGTTCAAGTAAACTGGGTCCCCGCCCAATTATCAAGGCTTCACCCTTTAATGACGTTGTCTAATAATAAAAGTTGCCGGTCATAGGTCTTGTTGGCGGCTGGACCATCGGTAGTCCCTACCAGGACTTAAATCACGGTACCATGGGAGTCAGGAACCCCCCGGATCTTGGTCCGGGCCTGACTTGTTAGAGGTAGGCCCCCTTGTGGGAGCGTCATGGTGGGTGTGGTTTAAACCCAAAATCGCGTTAAGGGTTTCGGCCCAATGTAGAGTTGCAATAAGTACTGGGTGCTGCGACCCTAAGAGCAGTAAGAGGTTTTAGGTCGGCCTCGACTCTTACCAAGGGTGGAACTTGTGCCGGCAACACAGTTCCGAATTGGTATCTGAAACAGTGAAATGACGCAGAGCGATGGCAAGGCGTATCCTTGCTCCCATGGATGTATGGGCATCCCGTAAGTTTGAGCCCACTTAGCAGGTACTTACGTTAAACACATGAGACGTTCTGTTCAAGTAAACTCAACTTAAAGAAAATCGGAGCTACTAGTGAGCTAAATAACACCACACGTGGTAGTTGGGATATCTCATGCTGTTGCTTCCTTTGACGGCTTCAAATCATGTCACAAAAAGGTACCAGCAACTCTGAAGAGAATCTTCACGGCAGACCTGACAGGGACTAAATATACCGCAATCCTGGCAATCAGTGAGACTAACTCTTATCTTGAAAATCGGAAAAGAACCCTACAAGCTACCCAAGAGCTTCAAACCTATAAGTCTGACTTCCTTCACGTTGAAGAGCATAGAGAGAATGTTCGAACGATTTGCGAATACATCCTCTTAATGCAATGCGGAATGCCTAACAACGCGGAAGATGCTGTGAGAATGGGCTTCAAAATCTGGTAGGCAGAATTGAAGGCGCACTCGTCATAAAGATTGAGATGCTTTGGACAACTAAACTTTTGACGGCATATGTTACTTAGCCAGACAATACGGCGTAGATGAATCACTATTTTTGTGGATCAAAGAAATGCTGGTGAATGGGACACTGATCGTGAATATAGACTGCGGCTAATATGTGATGATGGGGGTAAACAAGGCGGTGTTCTGTCTCCACTGTTATGGGGCGTGTTGGCCTGGTCACTGCTCAACGTTCTCAACAGTTCTGACGTCTACTCACAGGCATACAGGGATCATGTATCTGTACTGTTTGTTGGATCGTGCCTAGCGACAGCCCTAGACGTGATCGACGATTGGTTCTCTTTACGAGAAGGAAGAAGCTGACTGGTCTGTTTCATCTAGTGCTTGAAGGCATCACCATCCAATTCTTCACAGAAGCTAAAAATTTGGGTGGTGTCATCTTGGATAATAAACTAAAGTGAACTAAACATGTTTCGTCGAAAGTCCCTAAGGCGCTGTCGGCCTTCTGCTAGTGCACTTTGCATCTACACGGCTATGATAAGGCCAATTATATCCTATTCATCGGTTGTCTGGTGCATCAAGCTCTGGTGAAAGTACGTAATTAATCTTATTGCGGGAAACCAAGGAGCGGTCTGTCTACCTAGCATGCCTGGTCACGCTCTAGATGCATTGATGAATCTCCCTCCACTTAATATCCATATCATGGGCTGCTTTCTCAAAGCCATCTTCCGTTTAAAAGGAACTGATCTTTTATACAGCACGTACTAAGGCTTTGATGACCTGTGTGCCGACTGTTTTATGACGCTGGTTTTATGGGCATGACATTTGTTGCAATGACATCAGAACTCCTGCTGCGGAAAAATAAAACTTTCCTGTGCCCAAGACTGGTTTCGGCCAGAATCTGAGCCAAGAAAGGAATGTAGTTGGGTCTTTACGGTTAACTCCAAGACCCAACTACAATAGGATGCGTTGCTGATGTATATCTGGAGGACGAAAACTTTAGGGTCTGTCGTCCAAGCGGAGATACACGCAATCCTAATGATAAGGAACTATAGTGACAGCCAAGCTACGCTAAGAGCCTTGCCGAACCCTTTTGCGACTTCCAAGCTAGTTCGAGAATGCAAGGCTTTACTGAACGCAGTCCCAGGTTACAACGGAATCACGAGAAATGAAATCGCCGATGAACTTCCTAGGCAAGGCCCAGAGAAGAGTTTTTCAGGACCCGAACCTACGTTGAGTCTGCCCGCGTCCTCTATTAGAGATTCCATTGACAGTTGGTTTTCAAATGATGTAATGCCACCCCAGGCTTCCGGCAGACCAAGCGAAGGCTTAATGAAGTCTCTAGGAGGTCACTGGCGTTCCTGTTGTTCTTCAGTAGGAAAAACTGCGGGCTGTTTACTAGCGTCGTGACGGAGCATTACACTTTTGCTAGACACATAAATATACTGGACATACGTAAGTGATACAACATCTTGCGACGTATGCTGTGAAAGTGATGACGGCACCGCGGAGCAATACTTCTTTGAATGTGCGGCTTATGCTTGCATCTGGCTAAAGACACTCGGCGTTGTCGTTGCTGGTACTGTGGGCACTTGATCACTGAAGTTTACTTGCCTTTCTTTGAATGACTGAGAAATTGCATTAAAAGAAGCGTAAAAGGAGTACAAGGTCTATCAGTGACAACCCACATTGGAAAGACTATATATTCAAAATTCACACAATCTCTCGGTCTGAAGGTACCTTGTTTTCAAATAAGAGGTAACGAGCACTGGAATCGGAAGTTATTTGGACGAATTGCCTAGATCAGGCCCCGTCATAACTAAAAACTGAAACGCCCTTGGGTAAGTGATCCTAAACCTATCATAGCTGTTTGTTTTCATAGCTAAAGCACAATTCTTTAACCGTGTACAGGTGTACCCAGCAAACCGACTTAGGCTTAGGAGAATATCAAAATAAAAGCCTACAACTACGTAAACAATTACAAGAAAAAGAAATCCATCCCTGAACTGTCGGCCAACTGTCAAATCCAAAAGATGAAACCACTGACTTAAGAGCAACTCTTCAAGCCCACAAAGTACTTCATTTGAATCCACAACGTTTTCCCCAAAATCTACTCCAATCTTTCCGAACCATTGATCCTTCGTCCAATCCAAGTTCAGGAGGACCAAAACCAAAACCAAAAAAAAAGAAAAACAAACTTCTTTCAATGCAATACATCAAAGTCCATCTATCCTTGCGAAATTGACCGACTGGGAATTTCATGATGAACATACCCAAGTGTACCACGAAGCCCTTTCATGAGGCTCCCAACTTAGAGTCGTCCAACAAAAATCCCAATTCCAGGACAAAAAAAAGAAGAAGAAAGAACCCCGAGCGAAGGAGCAAAGGCACAAAAAAAAACTCTTCAAAATCAAATGCAGTCCTTGGACAAAGGATAGGTAGGTACTTTGGGTACAACCAAAAAAGAAAATAAAATAAAAAGGAACAAATACAACACGACTCTAAGCGAACGAGTTGACAGCTGACGTAACTTGTCATAGTCAAGAAGAATCCTTACGCTACCTAAGGGATACCAGCTCCGTTGGAGTAGCACCAGCAGTACCATCACTAGCACCAGCATGCTATAGACGCCATCACCTTGGTCTCCTTTTCCTTATTTGTGCTCCTTCAGATCCTTCAATCAACCAGAAGGGAAAAAGAAAATTCATTTCTCCATTTCTCCATTTCCCCATGATGTGACCGGAAAGGATGTTGTGTCCGTCCACCTCTTTATATTCGAACAAGGGGGCGGGCGGCCGGCGATTGGGTTGATGTGGACTCTATCGTGGAATGGGATGCACTCAAGAGTATGATTACCGATTGACAATGGCGCAAAAGGACACAAATGTATATACATACGTCATACAATATCCTTGTGGCTGCCTTTTGGAGAAGTATGTACACACTTCCAAACATACGAGTACGAGTATGTATTTATGTGTGTACAAGTGTCTAGATGTTCGAGAAAGTCAATCCTTTACACACAACTTTGAAGGATGGGGACACTTCAGTTGGTCCTGCAACTTCTGCTTCTAGTCTAATGATTGAAAATATTTTTCATGTCTTGCAGAAATACTTTACTCCTTCCATTTTGTCTCCTTTACCTCCTGTCACTCACAATCGTACTACATACACAAACACATCCATCCGTATGTCCATTGATATAAAATTGAAAAATATGAAAAATTGAAGGATCACCGTGAGGATTGTGCTCGTGATTTGATTGAAGGATGAAATTTGCTGTTTGACAGTTTCGATTGAACGGAACATGACAAAGGATATAGGTTGAGTTGAGTTCGAGAAGATGGACAAGCAACGGGACAATGGTTTTGGGTGGATGGTCGACAGTTTCCTTTTTTTTTTTTGTTTCTCTTGTATCCCTTATCCCCATCTGGTCATCATTATTGAAGTTGCATTCAATTCACGAACGATTCTCGGCAAGGACGAGGAAGTAATTGTCGCTCAGACAATTGCTTCAAAGTTGTTATGAGAGCACACAAGACCAACTTATCCTCACACAAATTGACAAAAGGACCTAAAGAGTGTGTTGGTGTAAAAAGTTCTAAGGGTTTTGGGAATGGGTAGGGGAAGGAGCCTTAGTCCCATGTCAGTTCATGCGAAATCGCCAAAGAAGACGATGAGAAGACTTTGACGAAAACACCAACAAAAATTAAGTATGAGGCGGCATACTGAAAGAGGAATCCCCAAGCACAATTACAATATACATATACGTATACGTATACACAGAGAGTCAAGGATCAGAGGAGGACTGAAAAAAGAAAATCGATAAGAAAATTTAATTAAGTCTCAACCCGGACATCATTTTTGATGTCCACTGTGACAACAATGGCCAGCACCACCGTCAGTGTATGATGATGGACGACAGCAACAACGACACAGGAAGATGGACAGATGACGAAGAATTAAAAGGATCTCAGCAGGGGCAACTTCAACTCCGGATTGGGTGTCTACGGGTGTGTGTGAAGGAATATTGTTTTGTTTTTTTTTTGTTTTTTTAGCTTTTTCTCATTATCCTCTTCAGTCATAACATTCCACTTATTCCCCAGAGTAGAAACGAAGGTCCCTTGGATGCAAAAGTCGAGTTGTAACCGCAGTCTTTGGCCATTTTTGACCAAAACAAAAAAAATATAAAATTATCTAAATACGGGATATGGACAGAGAGCACTGAAAGATACATATTCCTAGTTTGTGGCTAGCAAAGCAGTAGAAGAATCTAACCCTACCACGACTTGGTTCGAAAATTTCTCGTGTGAAACATGCTGACGAAGGATCAAATGAAGTCTATACCTCTCTCTTCCATTCTGACCGTCTATCTCTGGTTCAGTTGCGAATAATTGATGAGTCCTTTGGCGATTTTGTTGTTATTGTTGCTGCGAAAAAGAGAAAGAATGTTATAATAGAAGAGATAGTGAAAATATGGTATTCTTGGGGATAAACACAGCAATGCTCTCCAAAAAACAGTGTCGAAGGGAGAGTGCAAAAACAAAAACCAACACAATCCAGGGTGACTGGCTTTAGATAGCATTCACCCGATAAGCAACGGAAAGGAGAAAAGGACACAGGAAAGGACTAATGATGGGACAGGAAATCATTTTGACAGAAAGAAGCACAAGCACTCCAATAGCTAAAGCAATGGAGGGAACAGAGAATCAAAATTGGAATGGACAGTAGATTTGGTTTTGATTTGATTGACAAGAAATGAACGGTGAAAAAGAGGATTAGGGACATGACATCCATGAGCAACGTGACGATGCTGGTGAAAAATCTCAGGAGCATCAATTTTTGAGACTAACAATCGAGTAAACGGATAACTGTGAATGGGAGCCCAAGGGGAGCGTACAAATAAGTGAAGTGAACGCCCATCAATCTGACAAAATCAATAGAATGTTCACATGTGAAAAAATGGGAATTTAATTTTTGTTCCAATGTTGGAGCATTCTAAAATGCTCGACATACACTAGTCGTAACGTCAACAGGCATAGACAAATAGCATAATTTGTATATCAATATCATAAACATATACAAAGGGTGTATAGGGGTTGAAATGCTAGGTGGAGAAAGCATCAGCACTACTACCGCCACCTAAGAGAGTAGCGGAGCTCAGAGAATATCGGGATCTCAGCTCTCAGCCAATGTAATCGGCTTAATGCTATCCAACAGATACGCTAAGGAGACTACCGGCAGAAACAAGTCCGCCAACACCCTGGACTTGTTTTTAGCTTCTCACACTGATAAGTACACCATTGATGTGCTCTCCCCTCTAGGCTCGTCGGACCACACAGTTAGAGAAAAAATTCCTAAAAGAACCGTATGGCAATACGAGAAAGCCAACTGGAGCGGTCTTAACAGCTTATTTAAGAAATTTAACTGGTCGTTATGTTTCCTCGATAACGACGTGGATGCCGCTGCTGATATGATGACAGACACCATTCTCTTTAGAATGAGATCCTTTATTCCTCATCGGATGAAGAGCATCAAACCAAAAGAAAAGGCATGGTACGACTCGAGCTGTAAAGAGGCTGTCAGGGTTAGAGAAATGTTTTTCCGGTCCTTCAAGACCAACCCGACAGAGGAAACCCGAAAAAAGTTCAAACGAGCCAGAAATGACTCGCCTTTCTTAAGCGTGTGAAATTCCTATACGACCAAAAACTGAGGCACAAAATACTGCAATGTCCCAAAGGCAGTAAAAATTGTGGGTCGTTCGTCAAAAACATTAGAAATTCCACGTCATCCTCCATCCCAACGCTCATTTACAATGACATTCCAGCTGTCAGCTCTTTGGATAAGGCCAATCTGCTTGCTGCACACTTTGCGTCCAGCTCAACACTTCCAGATTGTGCTTTGTCTCCGCCTACACTTGAGTGCGTCGAATCTTCAATGGGACGAATCTACTTTCGCACTCGTGTGATCTCAATGTACCTAAATCCGCTGGTCCAGATGGTATATCTCCCCTTCTTCTGAAGAGGTGTTCTTCCTCGCTGGCAAAACCACTGCGTAAGCTTTTTCATCAATCCTACACTTTAGGACTCTTCCCGAGCAGATGGAAAACAGCATTTGTCCAGCCCGTCCCTAAAAAAGGCGAATCATCTTCTCTCTCCTCCTACAGACCCATTGCACTTACTTTCGAAGGTCATGGAAACACTGATAAATCGTCAGCTCATGAAACATCTCGAAACACGAAAACTTCTCAATGACCGGCAGTACGGTTTTCGTAGCAACAGGTCCACTGGTGATCTGATGGCATGTCTCACCGAAAAGTGGAACCAAAGCGTACATCAATCTGGCGAAAGCAAGATAGTTGCACTTGATATTTCTAAGGCATTTGACAGAGTTTGGCATCAGGCTCTTTTGTCGAAAATGCGTGCATTTGGGATCGACGACTCTCTTCTTCAATGGATTAGAAATTACCTTTCGGAACGTTCAATTCATGTTGTCTTGGACGGTTTCAAGGCTGATATTCACAAAATAAATGCTGGTGTGCCCCAGGGCTCTGTTCTGTCACCGACACTCTTTTTAATTTTCATTAACGATCTCTTGTCTGCTACTTCTAGACCAATATATTCCTTTGCTGATGACAGTACTCTCTGCTTTTCATATTCGTTTCCGGACTCACGGCCCCGCTCTTCGGCTGTAGAACGAGAACGGCAGCGTATGCTAAGCTCATTAAATTCCGATATCAACAGCATAACCCAGAGGGGTGGGGGTGGCCGTGGTGTAGTGGTAGTAGCAAACGCTTCTCACTCGGAGGGTCCAGGTTCGAATCCTGCCCATGGCAAAATCAGTTTTTCATTGTATAATTGGAACTCAGACAAAAAAGTTCTGCGTGTGAACTCATAACACTGACATGTAGATTTGGCTGTTATAAGAGTTTCAAGCAATGAAAAAAATACTGGGAATTATATCTCGAATCACTCTGAGTGAAGAAAAACTCTCCGTCCTATTCGGACTCCCACCCCTGGAGAGCAAACATAGAAACCAAACACACCTGAGTTTCAAACCACTACAAAAAAAAAAAACAATTTTCCTTTCTCCTCCTTCTATCTTTCCGCCCGCGCCCTGGCAACAGTAAAAGGGTATCAACCCCTTAGGCGCGCGTAAATTATAAAAAAAAAAAAAAAAAAAAAAAAATTGGGGAACTATCAATAGAGTGGAATTTAATGCTTCCAAAACACTCAGCCATAATCTATGAATGGCACTTGCATCGTCGAAACCGAAAAACTTTCCATTCTCGGTATGTGTGTCAATGACAACTTACGTTGGAATGACCACATATTTGATGTCGCCAAAAATGCTGCGAAATGTCTAGGTTTCCTCAAGCGATGTAAGAAATATTTCACCCCCTCTGACCTGGCTTCAATATATAAGAGGTTTATCCACCCAAAACTGGAGTACAACGCCCACATCTGGTCAGGTGCCCCTAAGACCTCTTTGCACTTGCTAGATAGGATCCAAAACCGTGCGATAAAACTTATTGATGATACTAATATCAGTCAATCAATTGACACACTCGAACCCCGACGAAATGTCACGTGTCTCACTTTGTTTTATCGCTATTTCCACCACCAGTGCTCCACTGAAATCGCCAGTAGCATTCCGCCCATTCAAACTTTCAACCGTAACACACGTCTCGCTATGAATGCTCATCAGTATACCCTCAAGCCCATTTTCGGACGTACTCTAAAATATCGTGATTCGTTCCTAAGCCGTACAACTCGCTTATGGAATGCCCAGCCGATCTCTGTATTTCCTGGTCGTTATAACTTGCAAACATTTAAAAACAATGTACATCGGTACCTCTCTTTTCTTCCTCCCTAAATTTCCTTTGCCCGCGCTGTGTACAATCACCATAAGGGTACTCAAACCCCTTGAGCGCGCGCTCATTATAAAATAAAAAAAAAAAAAAAATCGGAGGCTTCCTTGACAGACTTTACACACATCGAATTCAGAATCGAATGCGGGGTTTCGAGAAAGAATCTCCGGAAAACCAATTAGACACGCGTTAAGTATGTGATCGGCAAGTCCGTCAATGCTCTACTTAAACTTAGAACCAAAAACACAGGTAAAGGAGTATGTTCAAAACCTATATGGCGACTTTAACAAATTTTTTGAATTGGTTTGCCCAGTCAGGAATAACTCCTGTAGATCGCCAGTTCCATGCTCGAACGCATATTTGTGGCGAAACCCGAAAACTTCTAAACTAGTCACTTGAGACTAATTTGAAGATCGAAGCAGAGAGTGCCTCTTATGAAAGCTCGAAATACTCGGTGAAACATTAGGCTGTTCAAAGTCCTTAAAAGGAGCAAATCAACCAGGAGCAAACTGCGAACGCTGAGGCTCCTTTTTCAGGTAACCTGCCACTATCACTTATAAATGAGCAGAGTAACACAACCCTTTGTAGCTGGTATCTGTTATCGGTTGAAGTGATGAATGAAGCAAGCAAACACTCGGTTGCCTTCTGTAATAGTTTCAAGTCGGCTGGCAGCTGGTCGACGAGGAGAATTTCAACCACTAGCCTGAAATTGTCGACCTGTAATAGTAGCCTTTACATCGAAACCCAGAAAAGATAGCTACATGCTAGTCCAGAGGTTCAAGCCTATCAGTCTGACTTTCTGCACATTGAATGGGTTGGAGAGATTGGTCAGGCTTCATGTGCGCAAACTTACTTTGCAAATAAATCCTCTGTCAAATCCTGCGAGATTGTGCTTTAACATCAGGTGCGTCGAATTAAAGCCCCACCCGACATCGTCGTTGAGAGATCTCTCAACAACTGTCAACAACTCTCAACAATGTGTGATGGCGGTGGTAAAAAAAGGCGGTATCCTATCTTCACTGATATGGTGCATGTTGTTCTAGACCAAATTTCAAAAAAGACGGTCTGCCTTGGCTGCATAGGGTCTTTCCCCAGCATGCTGTACGTTAGACGTACTCATAAATCTCCTTCCCATTGGTATTCATCTCATAGGTTACTCTTTAAAATGTCCTATGGACATGCCATCAGATGCAATGACACCCGAATTCCCGTTGCCGAATAAATAAATTCGAAATCAACTTTCCCTGTGCCCAGGTATAATTTTGGCCAGAATCTGAGTCAGATAGAAATGTAGTTGGTTCTTCACGAATGGCACCAAAACCGAATAAGGATGCGGCATTCATGATGTTCTAGAGGACGAAAACCTTAGATTGCACTCCTAGTTAGGAAAATTTGTGTCTCCCAAGCGGAGATGTTTGTAATTTTGATGGCAACGAGTGAAGCATTTGCATCTGTAGGAACACTCCAGCTGGGGGTTAAAGCCTTGCTGAATGCCCTTACGACTTTCAAGCTAGTACGAGAAAGCAAGACTTTACTGAACATAGTCGGTAAGCTGAAATCACTGTGAAATCACAAGAAATGATGTCGCCAATGAACTTGATAGGCAACGGTCAGAGGCCACTTTCTCGGAACCTGTACTTGCGTAAGGATTGCCTGCGACCCTTCCATTGACAATTAAGCAATGGAAACGCTAACGATATGATCAAAATTGTAAATTCAAATGAAATTGGTAATACTTCGATGCATCCTACTTCAGTACTATGTTCCAGGATATGAAAAAACTATAGGCAACCCTTAGCAACTCCAAATAGGGCCTATCCACATATGTATTTGTTTCAGGTAAACTTGAAATGTAGCCATTTCCGGAACCAATAGGTTAATCTGGAAAAATGTATTGCTTGGAGCTTGGATTTCTCATAAGAGGAATACCTGGGCAAGAAGTCTTGAATTGACAAACACTTCAAAACATTTCACCAATGCTTGCAAATCTGCTTACTTCCTAACAAGGAAGACAGATCAAATGTCCGTAAAGGTTCTACAATTATGAGGTGAACATCGTTATTGACGCAAACTAGTAAAGCAAGGCATGTTTGGTGGCACAGTAGGAAAGTGTAACCTGCGCAAGATTACATGTGAAAGGGATGCGGGCTCATCGAATTCCAGCAATAGGCATCAGACATTCAACATAACATCTTCCAATCGTCATCTAGGTTAGGTTATACAATAAGGGATGGCCCTTAGGGATTATGTTGCCTGTTGATCTTGCTAGTTATTGTTAGCTGACCAGCCAGACCTCTTAACAAATGAGATCTACCAGCTTTGCTTTGCTGACGTCCTCAAGTTCTCCAAAAAGTCTGTACCCCAGGTGTTTGGCACTGCGTATTTGGAGGTTAGGGTAGGTGAATGATAGTCTCTATTTCGTGTTCGTTCCTACAGCTCTGCAATAATCTTGAGAAGAGGCTCCTATTCTACAGGCCATCGTGCCAACGAGGTAGTGGCTAGTTAGCACACTTGTCTTTTCCTTGTTGAGTCGGAGGAGGGTATGTGTTCTCCCGCTGTTTGTGTGATATGACTTCCTTTGGCTAAACCTATACAGTCACTCCGTGCTTTGTTGGTTTGTTCTATGGCTATAAGTCCCATTTTGGCTTCTTGACTGTCCACAAAGATAGAGATCTCTGAGGGATCAAGTTCCATGTAGTACAGCCTGTGCAGCTTTATGAATGAATAATAAAAAATACTGCATTCGTCCGGAATCTTGAGAGAGTCCTGAATCTGTATACAATGGAACGAGTCAGCTGGGGCTGAAGTACATATATGGGTCAATCATACGGAATAACATCCCAACTAGGTAGTTTTCATCCAGCTAGTCACAAAATTTGCCAACACAAACAGAATATATCTCATTTAAATGCCAGGAAACAGCAATGATAAGAACGAAATTGCAAGGATCTGCATAGCAGTTCCTAAATTTAAAAAAGAAGTATCAAAGGTTGACAAAACTTTATGTGAGGAGTGCAAAAGTCAGAGTCAAGTATGCGACTGCAAGATTCTTAGCGATACAAGAATTGGTAATTTAGCTAACCGCTCCCTTTACAAGACTACTGTCAGATCATCGAAAGAACTATCCGCACTTTTCAACTAATCTCGACTTATAGTTCTAGCTCGAGGTTTTCACAATAAGTCCATCTACGACTGCGGTGATTAAAGACACCCAATCATCTTAACCGATCAATCTACGACCTAGACAGCTTCAAGGACTGACTACAGCTCTAAAGTGCTTCGAAACCGGCTTTCTAGTCTGAAATAACGATTCCAGTATTCGATTTAAGAAACCAATACTGTGAAGTAGGCGGAAGACGAACAATTCTGTAGGTACCAACAGGGCATTAGGAATGATCAAGCTAGTGACCGGTGTGAAGCCAAACTTTGCAAAATCCGCAAAATAGTTTCGGGCATTTGTAACGAGCTTCACTTCTAATCTAAGGCCCTGATAAGGCTTGACTGTAGAGCTTACAAAATGTAAAAAATTCTTCTTTGAAACTGACTAATTTGAAGAGTAGTCATGTAGACGGATGTGAGAGTATAAGGTCTGAAAACATTTTAAAACAAGCCACATGCAAGCAGGATGTGGAAGCAGCTTAAATAACATAAACGCTTCGACATAACTACAATATTTTTGAATCAAATCTTCCACTTTTTGTAGAACTTCAGAACCATTTCTACAGCGTACGAGTAGTTCCATCAAAATGTCAGGTACTCTGGTTCATTAAGACCCCGTCAACTGAATACTTGAGAGGAAGTTTCTCACGACGATCATTTGCCGTAAACGTAAATCAATCCAAAAATTCAGGCACTAAAGGACTAACTTATCCTTTGAGCACACGACACTGTGTCCATCCCGCAACACACGAAATATATTTGTTCAAAGTTGTGGTTCAAACAAAAAAAAAAAACAAAAAAATCCAAAAACCAGACAGTCAGACAGACATCCCAACACACAAACGAACATACGTGTGGCAAACTTTCCATTCAATTTGAACCCAAATCGATTCATTTGTCCATCATGTGTCTCATTTAATCGAACATCAGGCAACATAATGAAGTCGGAACAACAGAATGTCAAGTGGAGTGAAAAGAAAAAAAAAATGTCCTCAACAACTTAGAGGACAAACCGAAATCAAGTAAAAATTCGATCTAATCCCGAATCCTAGCGAGCAGTGAAAATTTACATTCCCGTTCTCAGTGCAACAGCAGTAGTAGCAGTGGCAGTTGGATGGCAATTTTTTTTTCTTTTTTTTTTGATTTGCGCGCATTGAAATAGGAAATGGAAAACAAAAGCAGAGACAAATTTAAAGTTTTCTTGCTCGTTTGCGAAGGTCCTGTCTCGTGTGCAACTCATTCCATTACCAGTTGCCATTGCCGCCAACATCTCAAGCCCATCACTCGACGTCATCTATTCGAGAAAGTTCAGCAGTCGTACTTGGAGTTGTAGTCGTAGTCAAAGTCCTAGTCCTGGATTCTCTTGTAGTTGTTCGTCTGGAGCAAAATTTTCTGCAACTCATTTACTTCTATCTGTCCATCATTCTGTCTGTCAATTTGTCTTTCTATAGAGAGTATCTGTCCATCAGTTGTTTCAGTATTTTCTAGTACCTACTGCCACTGCAGGCATCCTCGTCCTTTTCCTTCATCCACACAATTCTGGCATCATCAGGACGAAGCAAGAAAAAGACGGAAAAGGATATCGAAAATTCAAGATCTACGAGTATGAGTAGCAGTGCAAGCTTTTGTGGGATGGTAGGTGTAGCCAAGTCAAAGCTGACAGGAGCAAAGTTAACTGCATACGCTTCCAATTCGTCTAGTCCTGTATGACAAGTCGAGAGAAGTAGTTAACACGTCGTATCCTGGAGTTGTGACTGTGGTTGTAGTACGAGTAGTTGTACTATTTTATACACGTACGCGTACTAGTAGTTGGAAAGTTTTTCCTTTGTTCCAGCTTTTTCGGAATCTCCTGGAAAAATCGTTCTCTGAGGAGCCGTTTGAAGAGTTTGGTGTGATTATGGTGCTGGTGGTGGTTATGGTGATGGCCGGGGATGGAGTAAAAACTTTTTTAATGACAAAAAGAACTTTTGACGAGCGAAAGAGGTGTGCAATTCAAATGACACAGAGGGTGATGGCAATTAGTTGGGGACAGCCAAGGAACAAAACGAACAAGATAAGAAAGAGGAAGTAAGAAAAAACAAAATGGCTTTAAAAAGTTATGGATGTATTCGTCTTATCTTGGACTTGGAAATAATTCTACTACGAGTATAAGCAACTCAATATGACTGCAGCTAGAGGGCGTTTGGATGTTGCCAGGGAGCTAAGATACTGTGGACGACAAAGGCTGTAGTATCCCTTAGAAGCTATTTTTCTTGACTTTAAGAACAATGACCCCACAGAGCTATTGTAATATGTCCTTTTGTAGTGGATTGGCTGGCATACGATTAACGAAAGAAAAGGAAGTGTTGAGAGGCTGAAACTTTTCGGTGATGTAGATATTTCTTCGACGGATACTGGTGGAATGGAAATATTTATTGTTATGCTACCAAATAGTCTGTGTAGCAGCATTTCAATCAAACTTAAACCCTAACCAACTACTTGGGAGGGCTCAACTCAGAGTCATTGCTGCAGGTAGGTAGCCTAAAAGAATGGGTTCTTTCCCCCTATCATAGGACATCCTAGTAAAAGAACTCCTGTATGTCTGATATTTCGTAAAGACAGTTTATGTTCAGGGATACGCTGGCTATATTGATACCCTAGCCAGAGGTAACTTTTAAGAAACAACCTCAGATCAAGTTCAGAGAGGTGTTAAGCTCATACCTAAATGGTAAAAAAGAGTAGACCTCAACGTTAATCCTGAGCAAATCACCAGAGTAGATTATACGAGAATGAGAAACGAGATTAACTTAAAAATCTGTCAGCAATAGAAGTTGAGTTTCTAGGACTACCACTCGTTAAATACCAAGAAAGCCATAGAGCCAAGATTTCTTAAAGCACCAACAATGGATGTGCTGCACACAGTAATTTTTGAACATGTTTTCACCCAAGCCAAAGACATTTGGTGGCGCAAAACAAAACAAAGATCCACACATCTGGCCTGTGTATGTCAAATGATGACAATGAGATCAGCACGCACAGCAGTATAAGAGATTCTACTGAACATATCTCCTCTTCATCATCAAATTCAAAAACGAGCTTTAGCTAGCTTCAACATGCTCATCCCAGGGAATGAAAGCAATTCTAAACTAATTGATACGGACGGACCTTGTGCAGGAACTCGGAAACGACGAATCACTAGGAATCACTCTTATGACCTAACTCTCAGGACAGATACAACACTAGCTACAGTTTTAAGGACATATTTCGACTGAATTCGGAACAAAACAAAACTGCCTTTGTTAAAGTTTAAGTAGTATGGTACACCGATGGGCCTTAAACAGAGTATATGGAGTGAATACCAAAACTTGGCCCTATACTCGTATAAGCATAGAAAGCAGCACTTCTGTATTTCAAGCTAAAGCATCAGAGATCCTTAACAGGTGTAAACCAACTAAGTGGTCCTTTTTGCTATCGCGCATACGCTATCAATTTAAAAAACAAAAATAGTCGAAGACTGCTTACAACAGAAGTCACCAAGAGAAATGAAGAAATTAAAACCAAAGAAAACACTCGGTTACGACCTCATAAGTCCTTAAAATGTTGCATAGAAAAGCGTTTACTAAGCTTCTCTATATTATAAACGCGGCACGATCATCAGTTCGGGCTCAGAAGCAAGCATTAAACTATTGATCAGGAGAATAAAACTACCAGCGTGGTTGAGAACACTTTTGAAGGAAGACAGATCTGCTCAAGCGCATTTCGTGATGTGACTTCAAGGCTTCAAAATCAAATCACAACAAGTCTTGCCTTTAAGCCTATATAATATGCTGACAACGTATTTCGAGAATAAATTTGTCCATATCAGACACCGACACCGAGCCTTCGCAATTCAAAGAAATTTTAGCCGGCGTGCCACAAGGGAGTGTTTTCGGTCCGCTTCTATATCTGCCTGATATACCGCAAACATACGTGACGCCCTCAATGAAACCAAATCTGTTCAAGTAAACTGGGCCCCCGCCCAATTATCAAGGCTTCGCCCTTTAATGACGTTGTCTAATAATGAACGGGGGCAGAGCACAGTACTGGTCTTATCGTAAACATCTTCAGATGACGCTACCGAAAGTTGCTACGATTTGATCAGTCACAAGTTGCCGGTCATAGGTCTTGTTGGCGGCTGGACCACCGGTAGTCCCTACCAGGACTTAAATCACGGTACCATGGGAGTCAGGAGCCCCCCGGATCTCGGTCTGGGCCTGACTTGTTACAGGTAGGCCCCCTTGTGGGAGCGTCATGGTGGCTGTGGTTTAAACCCAAAATCGCGCGAAGGGTCTTACCTTGGGTTTTCCCTTGGTTTGACCCAATGTAGAGTTGCAATAAGTACTGGGTGCTGCGACCCTAAGAGCAGTAAGAGGTTTTCGGTCGGCCTCGACTCTTACCAAGGGTGGAACTTGTGCCGGCAACACAGTTCCGAATTGGTATCTGAAACAGTGAAATGACGCTGAGCGATGGCAAGGCGTATCCTTGCTCCCATGGATGTATGGGCATCCTGTAAGTTTGAGCCCACTTGGCAGGTACTTACGTTAAACACATGAAACACGTTCTGTTCAAGTAAACTCAACTTAAAGAAAATCGGAGCTACTAGTGAGCTAAATAACACCACACGTGGTAGTTGGGATATCTCATGCTGTTGCTCCCTTTGACGGCTTTAAATCATGTCACAAAAAGGTACCAGCAAGCAACTCTGAAGAGAATCTTCACGGCAGACCTGACAGGGACTAAATATACCGCAACCCTGGCAATCAGTGAGACCTACCTCTTATCTTGAAAATCTTGAAAATTATTTATTTATACGAGTATTTAGAGCCCCAAATTCCGCAAGAAAACCTGGGCGAAATGGCACCAGTGTAGATATGAACTATTCTGTCTCTTAATTTTTAGAATGACAATTAAGGATGCTTGTTACTTTCGATACCACCGATACTGTTATGTGGTTTCACTTATCGGGCTAGTGGAAGTTAGTTATCTTCTTCTCGTATTCTTCATGGTCCGGAGGAAGCTGCTCTTAAACTGTCTAGCGTCCGCTATTACTTGATCTCCGACTGGTGGTTTGATCTTCGTTCCTTTTCAAACCAGGCTTGTGGAAATTAAAATATTTCATAGCTGGAGCGCTTTTGTCGTGCTCTGTTACTTCGATAAGGCCGAGCCACTGTAGGCGACGAATTGTTGTCTTCAAGTTCATAAGTTCATACTTTTATGCGCCTCATAGAATGGGCGCTTGCGTCTTCTGATCCATACGCAGTGTAGCAAGCTTCTTTCAAGAAGAGTTAAATAAGGTCCAGATGTTGCCTCCTTTATCGTTGGATTTAGAAGTTTTAAATCCAGCTGTTTGGACCATATTAATTTGCAACCATGGGTCATGTCCATTGCGCTTCTCTGCAGAATTTTTGTTCTTTAAGAACCTTGAAACTGCAGTCGTAGATAGTTATGTGTTGCCCAGCATGGCATGCCATGATTAGATTTTGGTCGACAGAATAAATTAATAATTAATTTTCAGATCGAACCATCCGACGCGTTCTTCAGTATTCAACGACTCTCTGGAAACAGCATCATCCGTTTGGAGGTCCGCCTGTCACACTATGTATGTATTCTAAAATAAGGTTGAGGAAATCACACTATAATGCGTATCTTTGCCGGAATCGCAGGACATATCTGAAAGAGTTCGAAGGTTCTAGTCTTGAGTTTAGAATTTTCATATTGTCATAGTTCCATAGACCTTACTACGATAAACATTGTTGTATGCTGCTTAGAAGTATATAAAGGGAAGGTGAGTAAAGTCAATTAACAAATTACTGGCACAATCGTCCGCTATGGACCCTGTCTTAGTCGCTCCATAAATTGTGTTGTCTTCTCTTGTCATTTACTGCACAAAGGGTGATGACGGGGGTTAGAAACAGTTTTTCGTTTTTCGGTCTCTCGTTTGAAGGTTGATCCTAGAACTCTACAGTTTTAGCTGTCATTGCGCAGTCATAAAATATGTTCATTGCTGACTTTTGCCTCTGTTTTCTACTTATCTACGGCAGCATTTAATAAAAATCTCCTGGGCTCCTTGTGCTGGACGACTGCAAAGCCTCAAATTTTTCATTACACGACGGGTTTCGTTTTGGTGGTAGTTAGTAGACTAAGTTGATTTCAGCTTTTTCTTTCATGACGGTGGATATGCATGATGATAATAACGGTAGCACACATGTCTTTAGACGTCTATGGTTGGCAATGGCTATTAATCGGCCTCAGAGAGACAGCATTGGTCTGTGAATGCTGGTTCGCTAAAAAACGAACGATAACGCCTGTGATAAAGCCACCTACAGCACTTATAGAGTGGAAATTCGGGCGATACAAACTGAAGAGCCTAAGAGTAAGCGAAATGGGATGATGGAAACATGGCACCCAATCCTCCGAAACTGACTAAAGCTTTCTGATCTAGTCTGGGAAACCAATCACTTGTGAATATGGCGTAGGGCTCCAGTTCACTTTATAGTGACACGTTATTGACGGCGAGTTTCAAGACTAAAGTTAGGAAGATAATCATTATATAGTGCTTTACGCCGTTAAACTACGCAGATTAGGCTGACAAGCACCATTTCATAGTAAGCACAGTCACCAATTCAACGCCTTACAAACGTATCATGATGGGAGATTTTAAGGCGAAGTTTACACCACGGCCTCTGTGGTATAAGAAATGAACACGGAGAAAGGGTTGTTGATTCTTGCAATTTTGATCACCTGATAATGGGAGGTGTACCGTTTAACTACAAGGACTGCCACAGTATCAGCTGTGTCTTAACTGACTTGCAAAGTACGTCAGAGGTGACCTTTCACTTTACTATTAGCCGAGTCTTTAGAAATTGCACTCAAAACGTCCGTAATAAGAGTGGAGCTGACATCTAATGGTAGCTACTATAGCTCTTCGTACTGCATATGTTAGCAGCAACGAATAAGAGACCATCGAGTACAACGCCGTAAAAAAGTTTTTACTCTCGGACACCTTCTGCATAGAAGATGGTAGAAGGTGAAAAAGCCAAAACACGTGGCTGACAGCAGACACCTGGAGGAAGGTCGTACTGAAGTCACGGTCTCAGTAGTAGAGCTTCCCGAACCAGAAGCACAGTACCGCATGAAGATAAAAGAAGTGAAGAGTAATGTTGGACGCGGTAAGAGCTACTATCATTCATCAACGCAGTAGCCATAATGGCTAAAATGCAGCAAATAAGTGATACAGCGGGACCGTCTAAAGTATTAATAAGGACCTCACGGATGGTCAAAGTTCCAAACTACGTCTAGTAGAAGGATATATAGAAATCTTCTGACCTCGAATGAGGAATAGCTTACCAGATCGTTGGAACATTTTACAACACTACATAACCACTTAGGAATGAGCGATTTCGACCCAATTTCAGGTGAACCTCTAACAGCAACAAATACCCGTATACCCATATCTGCCACAAGAAACGCTAAAATAAAGTTGTTGATAGAGGCTATGAGAAAAAACAAGGCGGTTGCCATAGACGGAACGAGGAAATCCTGCAGCAACTAATTAGATTGGAATTTTAATTGAATGGAAACTTAAAGCAATAAGGCAACTGGAAAGGTATATGCTTTTTGAAGACAGTGCATCGAGTTAACGTTCTATCTACGACGTTGAACCGGTAGGCTTTCAATTTGGAAACTTCTGCGCCGACGACTTCAACATCCTGCTGATCATTACCAAAAAATTCTTCGAGTATAGATCTCTGCTACATTTGTTCATCGATTTCGGGAAATCCTTTTGCAGCTTTTATAAAACGCACGAGAGGTATACCAGAAAAACTAGTCACTGTTGGTATTTGTGATGACTGTAAATCTCATGTCTTACACAACGGTAAGTTGCAAGAGGAATCTGAAGTTCGCAGCGGAGTGAAAGGTTGGATTCTTTAGCCACTGCTATTCCTTGTAGTAATCAACGGTAGATCTTTAATATCTTGTCTATGCAGATGATGCTTGTCTACTCTCACATCATCTCACGGGATATTGGATCTGTACCAGATGGCCCACAACTTGAACAAAGAACTCAAAGTAAGTACGGCTAAAACAAAAGTCTTAAGCACTTCCTTTTTTCGGTATAACACCAGCGCCGCTTAGCCCAACATTGCAGATCAAATGTGGAAACACTGTCACGAGTAAGCAGCAAACCTTTGTAAGTAGATGTCTTCGCAACATCTTCAGACGGTATATCGAAAGACCAACTGCAAGTGGTGACGGGCCAAGAGGAAAAAGTGGCGAGAAGATAATTCCATTACAATGGAATCCAGCCGTCCAACATAAACACCGAGAACGAAAGTCGAGGACTTGGAGGGAGCTCAAGCGCACTGCAGAGTTTCGAACATGATGGCCCGCAATCGTTGTTGATGCCCTTTGCTCCACGAACGGTCAGAGGACCCAAGTAATTGAAGTAAGTGTGGTTGGAAGGAGCATGTTGAAAGGTGTTCAGCCAAATCTAATGACTAGAAAATATTTAGAGTCAATTTTGGTCCCTCTGTGTATTAAATAGACCACATATAGCTTGATAGGTCAGATAGTAAAGGAACACAGTAGTGTCAACGAAGCCAACTGCCTTGAATCGATCTCCTCACTGAGCAACCAATGAGCGGGTTCCAATTTATTGCTGCCAATTCAGTCGAAACTGCACAATCCTTGTCACATAGAAAAATAGGAAAGCAATCACCATCCAAAAGTTGTCACATTCCAACAAATCACATAAACAAGCGCTTGACATGTTCAACACGATGACATCGGTGCTAAGAAAATATTTTTCACTTTTTGGCAGCAGCGTGTCGTCAGAAACGATCTTCTTAATAAGCGACAGGGCAAATTATGATGATTATGAGCTGACGCTTCTGGTACTCCTCACTTGTTGTCAATGCTTGGCTCTTGCAGTCAAGACGTGTCAAGACGATATGTTGTCGACTTGAATATATTTAACCCAACAACAAGTGTTGTCGTAGTTGTGATCGTCCCTCTAGCAATTGCAGAATCGGGTGAAGGCATACCCCTCGCACATACGACCAATTAGGCATTGCCACCTGTCAGCAGTTCGTCATCCTTTCTCCTAGTGCGACATTATATAGATTCAAGACCGCTCGGGCAGTGGAATCTTCATTAAGACACCGTACGCATCATGTGCCGGACTAAAATAGACGCACAGACCACTGTGTATGTCGAAAGACATTCATCACCCGCCTCAGTCCGAAATAGAATCCACGCATCTACAAGTCTACAAGTAACAGCGAGCAGTGTTTTTCGTCCGTTTTTTCACCGTTTTGTAATGAATGAATAACGTCCTAAGGCTTAGCCTGCGGGGCGGGTAACCCTTCTTGTGTTGATCGTTCTATGTACGGCTGCAGGGCACTACTTTAGTTTGTTGTGTGAGCAATCACAGAATATGACAGTACACCAGACAGCTGACAGATGACTGAGTTGTCTGAGTGATGGAGCTGTGTGTTGTTACCTTAGGTGTAGTTGCTGCTGTTGGGTTATTGCGCGCCTTGGCAACGAACTTGCTCAACCGTTAGATGAATGTGTTGGAAAATGTACAAGCATTTGTCAACAAGAGATTTATTGGCGCACAATAAGGAGAATGATATAATCTTGTGAGATTCTTTGTTGCAAGCACTGATGGTAAGGTGGGACTCGTCAGGTCGTTACATTGTGAGTTATATGCAGTGGCTGCGGCTCACTTGTATTATTATAGGTGGACGAACTTTACGATAAGAAATTGTTCAACATTGAAACTAGATTTGGTGTGAAAGATACTCGGGCAAGTGGCATCATTTACGGTCACTCTGGGCCATCACGTCCTAGCTTTAGGGAAAAAAGTTCGAACCTCTTAGTAGTCAAGACGTATTTATTTTGTGAATGAGCGAAAAACTTCGTATATGGTCCTTCAGGCCTGTTTAGACCCTTAAACTAGCGTTCAAATTGTCAAGCAAAATCATTGGAGTTTCTGTATTGATTTCCAAAATTTTTTTGAATGTCATCAGCATAATTCAGATACCCTTCTAATAGCTCCAAACTTATTACATCATGGCTTTGTATCAATGATCTCTTATTGAATATGTTTGTCACGAAATTTTCATGGTTGCACCATGTACATGTGTATGTATCTATCCCCCATCACACCAAACCAAAGCAATTCTCTATATGACCTCGATTCGAGATTGTTCGATTTGGTGGTGGTGCCGTCATACTATAACGCAAGCATCTATCCGCATCCATTGATCCGGTTTATAACCGCCCGCCTGCCAGTCTAACTGACGTCCATCGTAATCACAAATGGAGTTTTCAAAAGAAAAGTTCACTTTCTTATGTGAAATATTCGCCTTCTAGCCATCTGTAGTATAGTCCAACTCTACCCCCTACTATGCTACCGCCGCGTGCAATCGGAAACTAACAACATTCATAGCCAATATTGCCCACCACTCTCCCAACTCTAGTACTAAACGCGACACCATCAGTACCATTGATGGCAGTAGTATGTTGTAGTGGCAGGAGTAGCAGCACAGCAAAAGCAGAGAAAAGTTGATGTCACATCCAATTTCAATCGATCTCGGGAAAGCTTGAAAATGTCCACCATTGGGGACAGTCTACTGACAGCATTTCAGTTGGCGTCACACACATACAGTGGCAAACGACAACTTCCAACCGTTCCATCCTTTAAAAATTTCATCCATCTATCCAAATGCATCCGTCGAAGGATGAAGGATAAGAAACGAGGAAACGATATAAGGACACAGACGAAACTCGACAACGAAGACGACCGGCAATCACGGATGCATAAGACGAGAAGACGATGAAAAGAGTTCGATGGGTTATGGCCTTGCATAACCGAGGGGATATACCACCCTCGAATTCATTCAACGACAACATCGACAACGACAACTGAGAAGACGTCCAAGATGAGGACAGCAACTACGACGATGCGATGAAGATGAAACGAAGACGAAGACGAAGCCATCATCAATATGAACCACCAGACCGACCAATGTTGGAAAGTTCCAAAGAAAAGGTGGAAAACTCCAAGAACTTTTAATCTTCAATGCAAAATGTCAAAATATCCATATAGATGGTAGCGTTCACGACGACGAGGAAGACGAGGACGTTGTGGACTTTGAGGACGACTACAACAACGGCAACGACATCGACAGAGACATGGACATGGACGAAAATGACGATGACGATGACGATGAGGACCAAACGAGCCAACCCTGGCCGCATCTAGTGAGTGGGCTGATGAAAGAAAAGATGGCATGACCAGATGAAGACGGTGAATTGTGGTGGTATATGGAAGGACCTCGCTGCAAGTAATACTGTAAAGGAAGCAATTTCTGATGTTTCGGACTTTATGAGAACACGAGCGGTGTAAGGTAACTAGGGCGCCAAACTATGCATTCATGAATACCGTTTTAAACACAAATAGACTCAAATACGACGATTTTACAATTGAATAGGAAAAGATACATGTTGTACTGTACAGTGTACACATTGATTGTTTCCTTTACTGGAATTTCTCAGTCTTTCATAGAAAGATGAGTAAGATCGGTACTCTCAAAGTGTCTACAGTAACAGCATCCATAACAGCGCCAAGAGAGGACTTATATTTTGGGGCTTATTTGGAAGTAGTTGGAGGTTTTAGCAAGCCCTTAAGTACTTCGCTGTACTTAAGTATTTAAGTAATATAGACGCAGGTACTATACTTGATTCACTAGTGTGGTAGCTTGGAACTAAAGTATATATAGGAAAAAGCTTCGAGGATAGAGCCTATGGCGACGTCAGGGGCAGATTCGAGCTACTTAATCCGACATATTCGGAGCTCAGGTAATAGGAATTTTCACTAGAGGTGATGACGGGAGGTTTTAAGTGACCTGACCTTCCAGGGCTAAGAGTTCTGTCGTCGGGTTAACTGCCCAACCACACCATTGTAGAATACAGCGCACTTTTATGAAGCAAACATATGGCTGGGCCAATATTGTTGACAACCTCAGCATCGTTGCCGATGCACATCGGGGAAAAAGAACGGAGAACTGTGACATCTGATATAGTGCTTGCTATAGAGAGCAGAAGAAGCGGCTAGTTGTGTGTGGATTTGTCATCAAAAGAGAGCTTGAATCTTGAGCTTCATAGTCGTGCCAAGGTTAAATTCATCAATATAAGCCAGACATAAACGGCTTTTACTTGCTCCTAGACCTACGAGAAAGGGCCCTTTCACCTGATCAAATACCCTTAAACCCGATTGAGCACACTGCGCATAACGCAAGACACAGCTGTAGTATTCTTAATGCCCAAAACTAGCTAACATCAACTCAACTGCGAACATTACGGATGACAGGAGACCGAAGAAAATTGATTTCGATACGATACAATCGCAGAAGACTGCTAGAGCCTTTTCTGATCGCCTAAACCTTTCGAGAAGCCCTATGCAGCCAGTAGAAGCGCAGATGACCATTGTCGCCATTGTTAGTAAGTCCTAACAGATGGCACAACTGATATAGAAGGTTTCACCAGTTCACCACAACGAAATCGTGAGAAAGCTTAACAAGCAGCGCCGTAAAAAGGGCGCGAGCTGTTCATAAACTTAGAAGAACTTCTTAGAAGAAAATAGAAAGAAGCAGATAAGCGCTCGAGCGAACCCATTGAGAGTTTTTTTTTGGCAAAAGTGATATGCGGAAGTTCTGTCGAAATGTAGAAAGATCTTCACGGGGTGGCCGTGGTGTAGTGGTAGTAGCAAACGCTTCTCACTCGGAGGGTCCAGGTTCGAATCCTGCCCATGGCAAATCAGTTTTTCATTGTGTAATTGGAACTCAGACAAAAAAATTCTGCGTGTGAAGGCATAACACTGACACGTAGATTTGGCTGTTATAAGAGTTTCAAGCAATGAAAAAAAATACTGGGAATTATATCTCGAATCACTCTGAGTGAAGAAAAACTCTCCGTCCTATTCGGACTCCCACCCCTGGAGAGCAAACATAGAAACCAAACACACCTGAGTTTCAAACCACTACAAAAACAATTTTCCTTTCTCCTCCTTCTAACTTTCCGCCCGCGCCCTGGCAACAGTAAAAGGGTATCTAACCCCTTAGGCGCGCGTAAATTACAAAAAAAAAAAAAAAAAAAGTTCACAAATACCGAACAGAAGTATGCAACGATAAGGATAGAAACGGAGCAGTATAGGTACTACAAACGAGCAAAGTTTAGACTCGTATATGAAATATAACAATGGAGCACGCTCACTGCTCCATGAGACTCGCTGATGAGACCACCGAGGCATTTGATATCAAGAAAGGATTTTGACAAGATGACACGCTGTCATGAGATTTCTTCAATAGCATTCTTGGAAGAATTGTACTAAATTCATGGCCCAATACCAAGAGCAAAATATTCCAAAAGCTTGTACAATGCTGATGACATCAAGCGAGCTGTCACTGTATGGTTTGCGGTCATTGAAGCAGAAGGTAAAAGAAAATACATTCAGTCGGCAAGAGAGCATCCAAAAACAACCTATGTGGGCTCCGCTGAAAAATCAAACAATGGCATCACTACAGAGATCAAGCAGAAAATCAACCCTGCCAATAGTTGCTTCTTTAGACTAAGAAGTAAGCTACAATCCCGAAAAAAGTCCCTTGCATGTCGAAACAGAACGGTTTCGCCATCAAGCGAAACATCTTTCAATACGAATTGAATAAAAAGAATGAGCTTTCGAAACTCAATACCATTTTGAAAGTAAGCAAGTCTTCCAAACATCGCCAAGGAGGCCCAACATCAATTAAATATTCACACTAGAGCAGATCTTGGGAAAGATTTGGGAGTTTCAGACACTTAAAGCCGCATATGACAGCGTGCATAGGGACGAGCTATACAACGGTCTAGTCTTGATAACCCTACCAAACTCATCAGGTTGTGCAGGATAAATATCGAGAATTCTCGCTGCACCATCCATTGTTGTGGAATGGAAGAGAAGATTCAAAGACGAATTACACGTGATGTACAGCGACAACGGTCTAGTTAGGCATCTAGTATATATACTCAACGTCTGAGATGGCTTGGCGAGTGTGAGCGAATGAACGCCAGAGCTCAGACTTATAACGCGTTCTAACCTAAACCCGCGAGACATCGAAGCAGAGATGCATGTGATGAACAAAAGTAGATGGAGACCTCTCTCAACTAGGGAGATCGTGCTAACTCAAGAGACTGATTGATTGAGGCACATGTCCATCCAAAAATTTCCAAAACTTCGGGATTTTAATTCCGTCGGCGTTCTTAAGACTTCGAAACACTAGACTTTCAGTTGGGATATTTGAAAGAATCCAATATTCCTCTGTAGGTATTTCTAGTTCCTGTTCTTTCTGTAAATCTTGAAAGTGCCCAGCCGGTCAGTCAAAGTTAAACTTTTTTTCATTCGTGAAAGCAACCATTCGCCAATAATTCTTAATTTGATTCTGTCCTACAGTTCAGTCCATGTGGTCCATTGCAAATTGAAATCGAAGCTGCTTAAGCGCTGCATTCAGTAGAAGATTTACAAGCATTTACTCAGGCCTCGAATTCAATTTTTGATATTGAAAGACTAGAATTAGAATCGCAGTGGATAGCAGCTGATGAGATCTCTGTAGTTCTAATTTTCCATGAGATTCTGAATAATTGTCAGCAGAATAGCATTCCAAGTGATACTCGGTAGCAGCTGCACAAATCTTGTCTATTTCGCTCCGAACTACACTCTACAATAATCTTACCCAAACATATCTTACCAAACTTCCCGAATGCTATGCATTTCGTCACTGACTTTATTCAAGTGGCCCGTAGTGTATATCGATCTGCCTCCACCAAATCCGATTGAATGCTATGTAACTAGATTTGATTGCCCTCTCGACCCTCAGGAGCTCGCTTGTACATATATTTTCATAGTGTTGGCCATTAGCGAAAATTGTTGCAGTTTTTCGTGTCGCCTTTGCCTTTATAGTGGGACAAGAAAGCTCACCGTCCACTGGTTAGTGATTCTTTGTGTCTCGCTCTCACTTAGTTTTTCACATCTTAATCAGGAAATCCCAGTTATATTATCAGACTAGGCGCTGGCTTTCGTCCAGTCCGCTTCTTGTCTTGCATGTGTAGCTCGTCTAACATTTTCATCTGTAATCCTCCCTAAAGACCTACGCTGCTCCATAAAATTCATCCTTAAGGATTTTATTCAACTCTAGCTTTTTTTGTTCACCTTCTCCATCTCCAGTCCCCACTCGCCAATCTCTTCCCATCGCTTCCGTTTTCTTTTTTGTGGATATTTTGTGCTGGCTTTACTTGTACCCCTTTGAATGCAAAAGTTGTGTGTTGCTTGCCCATCAAATCCAGAAGCTGTAACTTTGACTGAAACTTCAATAACCAACGAGACTGAGGGATATGACGTACATACATAGCTGGAACTGTAAATCCAGTTCTCTGAAGTTACTGTCCATTGGAGATTTAGGAACGGATGAACCAAAGACGAAGACGAAAATGAAGAGATGTCGACAAGAATGTCAACTACAATCTCGTCGCCGAAGATGTCGCTTCCGCTACTGCTCCTACAGTAATGCTGTTCCAGTTCTTTCTAATGATGATGAAGTTCTTGCGATACATAACCCATTCATCTCGCAGCTCACAATTCAACTGATTCGTCTCGCTCCTCCCCACCCACCTAACCATGCACAAACACAATTTCCCAGAGATGTCATTCATCTTTCAATAGCTTTCGTTGTTTTTGCGCAAATGAATAACTTGAAGACGTTTCTCTGTGATGGTAGGTTGTATTCCGGTGGCTTACTCTACCTCCCTATGCATCAATTGACGCGCCATCCTCCATACCAGTTCCTTAATTTTAATGCTTAGGTCGGGGCCTCCCCTTCTACTCATTTGACACTTTTCCAATCATTTCCTCGGCTTCTTGCTGAATTTTAAACTTTTTCTTTGTTTTGTCTTCAATTCCAGCCGCAGTTATTGTGTCCTGTGGGCTGAGACAGGCGCTCAGTTTGGAGGTCAGAAGATGAAGCTGCAGCGTATGGAGGAAACATCTTGACGACAATGCCGAAAAATATAAAATCAAACGAAAAACGATGCAATGGTTGAAGGAGGACAAAAGACGTTGACATGAGGAAGCGAAACTGGAGGCGGTAAAAAATAAGAAGAAATCTTCAAGAAAATTGATGACGAAAGTGTGGGTGGAAAACAACTGGAGACATCTTGATTTGGTTTCCACGCGTTTTTGTCTTGTGTCGCCGTGGTTCTCCTTCTTCTTTACCAGCCGACATTCAATTGAATGGCATTGCTTGCCGTTCTGTCAAGGAGCGGTGCCACTGTAATAGTCTTCATTTCAATTCAGCAAAGTGACACAGACAAGAAGCCTTAGAAATGGAAGGGTATGGAAGAAAGCTGAGAGGTTTAATGTAGGCTGGGAGCTAGAGCAGATGAAAAAAATTAACTTTTAAGTTGAGACATCAATGTTTCATGCGAAAGTCAGTTGGGTTTCAGGTATTGGGGTTCAGAAAAATTGAGATTTCATAGAAGAAGTTCGAAGTAGTGGTGTTGTCTGTGGAATAATGAACATACCACGAGCGGGACAGAAAGGTACATTTTCTAGAAAGTGAATTCATTGACCAGAGTTGAGGGCCAATTCAACGGGGAATTATCTTCTAGGTGTCTCACATGCGAGTACATAAATATGTTCAGATTAAAGTTACTTCATTCCAAACCAAGAATGTGCCATTGATGGTTTAAAAATCATTTTCAAATACTCGTATATTGCATAGAGAAATGTCATCCACCGCCAGTTGTGGAACTCAAAGCGATTCAAGGAAAGCTTACTTAGCTCTCCCGTGAAACACTGAAAAATGTATGCAACTTACCACAATTCGTTAACCGGTCCTACAGAACAACAGCGTTCGAGTATATCTCTTCAATGGTTGAGCCGGTGGGTCATGTCAGTTTGGGTTGGGATATACAAGGAAACATTTACGGGAAGAGCTATCAATATTAAAAAGGTGATCGACAGTAATAGTAAGAGCAACAACCTGGGCGCTATCTGATATTACAGATTAAGGAGATAAATTCCACGCCATAGAAGACACAACCATCTTGATGCGACTAGGGTACGTGATATGATGGCATATGGCATATAATACTTGGCAGGTCATAGAGAAATGTCAGCCAAGAGGGGATTTTCGTCTTAGACGTTAAATTACCAACAAACAACAATCCTCCATATGTAAGTCAGTACTGTACTATGCCGAAGAAGTACGTTCTGCGTACGTACGTTCAACTTATTCTCAAGCTAATTATTGCGCTGTTCGTCTATTATGGAAGCTCATAAAACTTGTTGATACACAACATTCAGTCAACATGTCTATTTCAAAGTAATACCAACCTTGCATATTGCCACCTCTAAGCTATTTAAATACAACTGCACAAGCAGATCATTTCATAATCTCGACTTCAAAACTAAATCTAAATATCCTAGCTACATAGGCTTAATTTTTTGAATCCCACTTCGACCTCTCATCCACTTCTAATATACCTTTCCCTTCAATCGCTTCCTCTTCTGCCCATATTCTTCATCTCCTTTCGCGTCGCAGCCTTGACTCTTTTCCCTTTGCAATTTCGTATTGTTCTGAGCTCGATTTTATCTCAATAAAAATAATACTCCTGCATATATCTCTGCATGTTACGTGCTAATACATTCTATCGGCCCAATCTATCAAAGCTTATCGGATGTATAATACTTGGTATCGATATAATTGACTTATCTGATTCACCAGTCGGTATCCCTAGCTTAAGTGGACTCCGTCAGATAACCTTTTCACATAGCAATTCGACTAAGGAATGTCTCATATATCCAAATTCTTCGAGAGAATTTTATGCGAAGTCCATTTTTATCCATAGCCATAGCTTCTTGGAATGTAGATCAATTATTATGTCTTCCTATGACACTTCAAAAACCGTTATTACAGAGTTTGTCTTAGTTACGCCCTTTTAGTTCCATTTTCAGGCCACCTGTGGTATTTTCTCATAAAAGGCAGCTACCTGCACCCTGTTTTTCTTATACTAACTATTCTCTAAACTCTCCCTTTCCTCCTAAGCTAATGGTGCACAATTTTTCAACATTTGATTTTCTATTTGGTGATTTAAAAATTCTTCATAACGTGTTCGTAAGTGAATCCAGTCTGCTTCATCCCCTAGTTGATCTGGAATGACCGTTTTAATTTATCTATTAAAAGTGCCCCAAGGTTTTGAAGAACGCAGTGATATAGTAGACTATTCTGTTTATTCGTCGGCTTTTCCCGGGTCCTGTCGAATGTGTCGCCCTTTACAACTCCATTTCCTTTAATACCACCTCTTCTATCTTGTACGTTCTGAAAGGTATAAAGAATTAAACGATCCTCTTGGCATATTGTAGATAAATACTCGTATACGCTACAACAATGCAACAATGTATTATAATATACGTACAGAAGAAACAGCAGCTGCTGTGAGTGAAGCTTTGGTGGGAGGTCCGAAAGTGCCAATTTGGTGTCGATCACAATAGTTGGACTTTAGTCTGACCGCTTCGTGTCGAATTTAGCGAAAAGTAGTCTATCACAATCGGTCTACAATCGTTTAAGATCCAACTGGTGCGGGAACTAAAGTCATGAGGCCACTGCACGTACATAATAGTCCAAAGAGGCTGCCCGCAACATACTCGTAGCCATCCAGCTTGAATGGTGATATTATCATTCGATGCGTTCTTAATGGTGCATAAGTTAACTATAGCGCTTTATTACAATCCGTATGTGCTTAAACGTTAGATTAGATTTTTCAAATATGTCTCTTACATTCGCTGGAGATACTCGTACAATATCATTTGAGAGAATTCCTGCGAGTAAATAACAATTATAATAAACGTACTTCAACGACTGTTCATAATGCCTTTTCTTTAGGTCTTGCTCAATACAGAGTGGACATAGATTGTGTATAGCCAGTTGATAATTTTCTGTTTCTATTTTGACAATTTGCCGTAATTTCCTTTAAATACGTCCATAACGCGACCAATCTTCCATTGTTTATATCCTTTCCGACTACCACTCTCTTGAGTTTTAAGTTTTGGATTTGAGTTTCCGCTTCAACTTTTATTAAAAAATATTAAGGTATTTCGTAGACTATCTTTTCCAGAAATTATACTGAATACTTTCGATCAGATAGAACTTATGTTATCTAGTGATATCAGTGTTTAGAGATGCGAAGTTCGTGTAGTAAGGGGACAAAATAAGCAAAATGACTTCAGATCGTTTGGATTAAAAGGCGTGCCACTTCTAGATATTTCAGTACCAGAGTTTCGCGGATTTATCTGCCTTCTCGCATATGCTTCCAAGGTAAAGATCGAGGAGATTTATTTTTGCAACTCATACCTAGTCTTACACAAGTTAAATAATTAATAGATTGTGTCCTAGAAGTGTTAGAAATAACTTTGAATTCATTGGTCTGAATTTCCGTTCCCACGTAATTCATGTCGTTGTCATAATATATAGCCTGATATATTCTCAACAACAAATAAATCTTTTCAGACTTAAAATCACTTATTTCCTCGATAAGAATGGCCTTTGTGGAGAAACACACAAATACAGCCAACCACGTCTAAATAATGATTGTACCTCGGACTTTATAATGTATTTTCGGCCCACAAAAATCGTGGCTTGTGTGGTAAAATGGACGGGACGATGTGGCCTTCTGGAAAGTTGACCATGTATGCAAGACTGATGTAAATAATTTTAAAGAAAAGTGGTAAGAGTAATAATTCTTGGAAGTAAGATTAAATTCTTCACATCCGCTAAAATGAATGAATTTCGTAGTCGTCCCCCAGTTACGGATGATTTTGTATCAATCTTTTCACTAGTTTTACCATTTAAGTAGCTGGATGTAACACAAGACGTACAATACTCGTTGCTTTTAACTCTCGATTTTGAGCATAGTTATATTAGTTAGTTAAATGACTACTTATTTCAGAATGTATGTTCTATGTTGTATTGTAGATTATTTTCCAGTTGACTGTAGCAAATTTTTGTCTTAATGTGTTCTGTGAAAATAATTTGGCAATTAACAAGGAAATAACTGGAGCTAAGTTTCCGGCACCAACTAACAGTGGTAGTATGCTTTTGCGTTGAAACCATTTCGATATGAATAGATTCCAAGTAGTAGCATAGCTAAGCTCTTGGGTAGTAAAATAACAGTAGAATACTGCTATGGTAGCATTGATTGTGATTCCATTTCATATAACCGCGTTTTCTCTATAAAAGCGCAGGTGATCCAGCATTTCTCTTAATTAAACAACATGTTGTCGGAAAGCAAAATCAATTCGAGCCTGTCCTGGGCACCCTTTTACAAATTAACGTCATTTACTTTAATACCCATACGTATGTGAATAAAAAATATTAATAAAAACTAATGTATAAGTAATAAGAAGTCTTTAACTTCTTGTTGTAGAGATGAATTATTTTTCAGCCTCATTCTACAGTAATTTATGGAAAAAATTCTTATATTAATAACCTTTGCATTCAACATGTTTATTGCTAGTTTATGTCAAAAAGGATTAATTTTGCAGAAAAACTATGACCTAGAAGATAAAACAATTTGTTTAATTATAATTTCTCTCGAAATCAATGTTGCACTTAAATGTTTAACCATCGTATATTACAAGAGAATACTTAAGAAATTGACCGATGAAATCCTGACGGAAACAAATCGACGTATTTTGGAAACATGGGAATTGAAGTTGGGCGAGAAATATTACAAAGTGGCGAAGTGAGTGATTGATAAGGTTTCTAAAACAGACCCATACGTAAAACTAATAATATTTTGTAGATTCATATTTGTCTTTGGCTTATCTTCGTATGTACTAACAATTTAGGGATTTATTTTACTACCATTTTTTTCTGAAAAAGATTATAAAAAAAAATTCTTTCTATGGACCAAAGTTGACATCATTGTCAGTAAAAGGATAGCTTCTCTAAAGCATTTGGAGCGGAGATCAATAAAGATTTCCACAGTTAATTCCGTATTTCAAAAGGCTACATTGGGTCGGATGAACTCTATTCTCGAAAGTATGACTGTCACTGTGATGGCAGTCGATCGATTCCATATTATCTGAAGGAGCATTTGGAACGGGCCTTAGGTTGAGTTGAACTAAATTTCCTTGAATACGAATTCATCAACCAATCTGAATATATTTAGATAGTTGGCAACCCAATCAAACATGTACTGCATTGTGCTTACCAACATCTTAACCAAGCGCACATATAGAGAAATAGACGTCAGTTCTTACCACTATCTTAAAGTAAACAAATTCATAGCGCAACTGTCCAACTATTAGAAGGTAAAAACTGTTCCCCGCTGTAAATACCCACAATTTCATATGAAAGCAAGGTCGCGTCATGTATACCGATTCTGCTGATGCAACCATCGAGTGCTCAGTAAGACATAACAATTTAATTTTAATTTTTTAATTTTGGTGGGGGCGAACGCCCCCATTTATTCGGCTTAATACAAGCTATAACTTACAAACTAAACTTAAACTAAAACTTAAAACTAAGGTTGGTTGGAGTGGTGAAGGAGAACGGATTTGAGGTAGGGAGTGGTGCGGTGGAAATCAAAGACGGTAGGGTTTGAGTTGATTTGACGTAGCATACGGGAGACTGGTTCGGTCGCGCCATAGGAGGTGTGGTGGGTTGGTAGATAGAAGAGTCGAGGGGTACCTAGATTACGAATCCTATTGAATTACGAACTATTGAATCGTATCCTTTGCGCTTTTAGCCCTAGAAAATGGCAATGAAATCTATGTTATTGCTACAGATACAGATACAGGACTTCGATAAAATATCACATCAACTGATACTTTTAAAATTTTCTTGACCCCATATTGTTAAAATGGATATCTTCTTATCTGGAGAACCGTTATTATAGCGTTCGCTTTAGGTCAGCCTTCTCAACCCGCTTTTAGTCACTTCTGGTGTCCCACAAGGCAGCCATCTAGGTCCCCTCTTTTTCATTTCAACAATATAAACGATCTTGAAAGGATTATTAAACACTGCTACCTATCCATTAACACTGACGACACTAAGCTCTCCAACATTATTTCTTCACCCCAAGACCCTATTCTCCACTTTTACACTTGGTGTCTAAAAAATTTGTTTTGAGCTTAACGTCTCCAAATGCCAATCTATGACTTTGTCTCGTAAGTCCAATCAATCCCCCTCTCGACTTTATTTTCTGCATGACCAACCTGTACCCCAGGTTAAATCCCCTCGCGACCTTGGAATATTATACGAATGAGAGTTAAACTTCCGTTCACATGTTGACGAGATAATCATTAAAGTCAACTCATCGCCCGATTTTATCAAACGATGGTCTAAAGAATTTAGCAACCCTTATGTGACAAGTTCACTTTATATTACCCTTGTCCGGCCCAAGTGTGGTCCCCCTTTCAGCGAATTCATATATCCCGAATCGAGAACATTCAACGTTGTTTTCTTTAACCTGAATACGAGTACACTCGAAAAACGCAGAGACGTAGCTGACATTCTCTTCATTCATCGATTGCTCTATGGTTCTGTGGATTGCGCTTCTCTTTACAATTCTATTTCCTTCAACACTAACCCTCGTAATTTAAGCTGTTGGTGTCTCTTCTATATTTCAACCCACCGCACCTCTTATGGCTCTAACGAACCAATCTCCCGCATGCTTCGTTAGGTCAACTCAAACATCCTCCTTTTTGATTTTAACCTGAGCACTTCTCGTCTTAAACTTGATCTCCACCACCACTCCCTTACTTCCTAACCCCTAGCTGTTGTTAGTTTTTAAGTCCTAGTTTTTAGGTTAGTTTAAGCTTGCACTAAGCGTAATAAATGGGAGCGTTAGCTTACCGCCTAAAACGCATCAGGATTCCGTATGTCTACGCTTGGAAGTCAAACACAAGTTTTCCTAACGTGGAACGAAATGTTACATTGTCATCCTCCAAAAAGGCACCAACACCGCATCCTTAGTCAGTTTTAGAGCCATCCGTGAAGACCCGGCTAAATTATACGACCATCTAGTGCGTCTAGTACCAGAAACCACTTCTCTTTAAACGAAAGATGGCTTCGAGAGTGCAGACATGATATGAAAATCGGGGGGAGAGAAATTCATCAGCGCGCTTAGAGCAGACTTCGGCGTGCTCGTTAAAGCCCCCATAGAGCCGTGATAGACCGTTCTTTGGTGTCTGGTAAAAGAAGCCGTGACATATTTTCGTGAAAGCTTGTTCCGCCAGACAACCGGCTCATAGGATATAATTGGCCTTATCATGACCATGTAAATCGGTAACAAGCCCCAGGTCTTGCCGACAGCTCCTTGGTACTATCAGAAGGTCGAGAGCACCTTAACGGCTTTCGACGTAACATGTTTAGTCCATAGAAATTTGTTATTGACAATGTCACCCAAATACTTAGCTTCTGTGGAGAATTGGATGGTGATGCCTTTAGTTAAAAGAAAAGTTTGTTGTTCAAGACTGGAAGCTAACTGCTCTGAGTGCTCCTTCTTTCTAAGCGACCAGTCTAAGTTTTGAGAGGATTGATGAAAGACCGTCAAATGGTTTCTCCATGATCTTCAACATCAAGGAAGTCGGAGTGATTGTGGAGCATGTCGTTATTTTTTTTTAAATTTTCGGAGTAAAAGCTACTCTTTCTGTTTGCTAAATGTTCGGAATTTATAACAGTGTCATCCTAGCAGCAAAGATACTGCTCAGAGCTACCAGCTCCTGCTGCTCGATATGTACTCGTATATACCAATGGTTCCGGCGACTTGAAGCCAACAAAGAAGGAAACATCGTATTTGATGTCCTCATCTGTTACCACAACCGATGGCAAATACAAGCTGCGCATGGTGGGTTACTCATCGCACTTGCAGCTTCGGCGTTGGGAGTTGGATGTGAACCAGTTCTGAACAAATTACCTGGGAAGTAAGTCTCAAGTAGGAAAAATGGAGGGACCTGCTTTCGACTTAATTGGGGTATCATCAGATTTTCTGAGTGTTTCCAGTATGTCCTTTTTGAGGACTTTGACTCGTCTGATTTGTTACAAAAGTCTTTCTAACAAGCAATCTTGGAAATGTGAATTAGCTTCTAATATTCTTCTTGCTTCGATCTGTGGCTTACTCAGGTTCTCTCATGTAGTTGCTGCAAATCTGCGTTTTATCCTTGAATGGACGATCTGCATGAGTTTTTTCTGGTAGAACATTTCTTTTCCTTCAGTTTCTTTCTGTGCTTAGCCCGTGCATAGGCAGCATTGTTCACAGACGGTCAGGCGATAATATGGATGCCAGAAGACGATTGTCTCTCAAGTTGCATTTGCTACTGCCAAAGTATTCCATGACGCAAAGACGAATTCGTACCACTCTCCATTCGTTTCGTGACTTATGTCTGCAGCAAATAAATCTGGGTTGCAAAATTGGGCAATTTTCGTTTTTGGGAAGAATTCAGTACAAAAAGACAAGTTCTCGGTCCTTCCGATCGCTGGTCATATAGTGATGTGAAGCCCCTTAAACATCCGAAACCACCGATACATTTGTTCTATCTCCGCCGACAATAGAAGCAGTTAAGGAAGGGGTACAGGACCTTATAATCCACCGTGTTGAAATCATCTTCAGTGTCTCATAGTATCCTCAAATATCTAAGCGACAATTGACATGTCAAGGAAAGATTTTCAGAAAGAAGATCTGAGGTAAATGTCGGCAACATTCGGTACGGAAACCTTACCATAGTGGCAGCGCAGGACATAAAATTTCCCAAAGTAAATTTAACTTTAAAGTGCGTTTGACCATGGATAGAGAATCATGGTCTTAATGTGACCCACAGACAAGGAGACACTCGGCAAATGCTCGTATGTATGTAAGAATATAGGGCACATGAAAATGCATCGAGGTCGGCAAAATCACCGGAAACACTTTTTACACCATTCCATTGCTGCAAAATTGGACATATAAAGCAACTAAGAATTGTGTGCAAACAATATCCTGCCACAGATGCGTACGAGTGTAAGCGACTACTTCAGTTTATTTCTTTCCTTTGGTAGACCTTACGTAATAATATCTCTCTTTAGTACACTGAGTGACAACTATTCACATTCCACGGCAGCAACCAGCCTAAGAGCTGGTCCATGTTTGTTCTTAAAGGAGATCTAGAGGCTTCAGACATGTTAAGTATTTTGCTCCTTTCGTAGTTTTTGCGTAAAAACCGACATGCTCTCGTATCAACTACTTGGCGCAATTATCCTGGTGGTCTATCTTGTCTTTTCCTGTACCACAGTGGAAAATGCACCACCAGCCATCATCATTGTCCATGTCTACCATAAGCTGTTGCGTTTCGCTTCTCTATATTTACATTCCGTATTAAGGTCTGGCCATCGTATCTGTTGTATCTGTTGGTGGTGGTAAAGCGCCAACCGAAAAGTGGTACGAGGATAATGAAAGAAAAACAAACCAGCGGATGATTACAACTACGACTACGACGACGGCAACGACGAAAATGATGAGGAGGAGAATGAGGATGAAGTAGACGACGACGCCATTATTGTTGAGTTGTCGCCTTCTTGCATTGTGTGTTATCTCGGGGTTTTAATTAAACAATTTAACCGCTAAGAGGCGATGTTCGCGTTACATATCGCTGTTGCAGGCAGGCGGTATCGCATCTCAACGAGGGATATCGTCACTTTTTGCCATTGCCATCGTCGCGTCGTTACTAAAGTCAGTGACGGTGTCGTTACCGTACGTCGTCACATCATCGTTTGCTGTTAAGAGGTAGTAAAGTGGTAGTACTCTTCCTCGGAAGGAATGGGATTATTTTTTCTTCTTGAAAATGAAACTGTACGAGAAGGATCAAGTTTAACATGAAATTAAATATAAGAGCCTCGGGAACTGCCAAAAATGTGCATAATATCGTATGATAGCTCAGTTTTGTATGCCTCACATGTGGACAGTGGACAGACAATGGCATTAGGGCATGAGACATTCCATTTGGACAACCGGAATTGGCCGCTTGGATCTTGCGACTTAACGCCTTTCGAATTTTTTCGCTAGATTTTTCTTTTTTAAGTCAAAAGAGACTCTGTATCCACATTTATGTATATCAAACTATTATTGAAAATTTTATCAACTGAACCCAAATGTGCCAACAAAGCCCAGCAGGGCATTTATATTTCTTGTTGGGACATCCTTTTGGTGGATTGAAGACAATCGATGTTTTCATAGTGCAAGTATAGGAATCAAGCATTTGGTCCTTTAGGAGTTTTGTAGCACCGGCACCATTACAGATGATACGAAGCTATCAAAACCACTTGTGTAAGCCTATATAAATCCATGAGCTCCAGATGGAACGTTCATTTCAAATATGCCTCTCTGAACAGAGTCCACAAATCATATAAAACTGACGTGTCTAGGAAATGACCTGGAATCGGTAGAAACTCAGTCTGCAGAAGAATCAGATTTTGGATGAAACTTGCCCTGCGAAGCAAACTAAATCAGGGATTATGAAAATACTTATGACGATTACTAGGCCTACTCATACTACATCAGACAAGAATTCACTCGAAATCGCATAGTTTTTCAAACGACTAGCAGAAGTCCTCAAATTAGTATGGAGACGATCTTGCAACTTTCAACCTTCAGAGTATTCATAGCCCTTTGGGGGAAGGCAAACTTGACCCTGAGCTAAAATAATGCGTCGAACTTGGAACCCACATAAAAGGATGCTTTACCTACCTCAAAAATAGCTTCGGTAATTCCTGATAACGACTCTAGCAGACGTAAGATTAAGTTCCGTATATGCACGTGGATAACGCCTTCGTTAGAGATAAGTGTGATTTTACTGCGCAATCAAGTGACAATACTTTCTACTTTCTTCTCGAGCAAGTGTTGCAAGTCTCGAGTGTTGTTTGCGTTGCGATATCAAAATTTTGCTAGTTGAGTTCAACCCAAAAGCGAGAAAGAAAAACATCTGTAACCTTCTTCACAAATTCTCCGACTATAAAATGAGTTGCAAAGGCTTTCCAGCAGCAAGAGATATGGTAGTTAGATCCACAATAAATGTCATTAGATCAATAAACTAGCAGCCGCGGATTGACAATATTTTGAAAGGCCGCTTTCTATGTTTTCTGCCTATGCACAATCCCAGAAGCAAACGATCATCACGCTGCAGCGAAAGACGAAGCACACCGAGCCGTACTGCCGTTGGTTGCAAAACTAACTGCTAAGAAGCGGAACCGGAAGATAGTTGATATTCTTTTATCTGACTTTGATGATGTCTTGAAAAGCATTACTAGGCGTGGTTCGGATATCCTACCACCAGAGCTGACAGGACAGGATCGAGAGACCTCACACTGCATGTGGCAAAAATCCCCATCGTGCTCCGTCTAATCCACAAGAATGAAGAAATCATGAATCATCATGAATCAGTCTTCTGACCATCACATATAAGGTTCTACAAAGCTTACTATGCTAAAGGTTGAATCCCATACTCAGCAATGTAGCTATAGACCTTCTAGGTTCACCAGATGTTCACATCACCTTTCGCAGCTTATAAAGCTGCATTCGACAGTACGATGAGACATCACTTATACGCTGGAATGTCGGAATGATGTATTGTATCTCTGTGAGGTTCGTCCGACTTTTCAACATGACACTAAGTAGCACTATCGGTAAGAATTGATAATTTCTCTTCTTACGAGTAGGTGTTGTCATGTTACTTGCGTCCGCTGATGATTGTTACATGGGTAGCTTGAGTGACATTTCCAGATTGAAGAAGTAATTGCGTCGAATGGGTAGAGAGATATACGAGGGAATGTCCTGAACACTAATTTCGATCCAGCATTAACACTAAGCCTTAAAATCATTGATGAATAAATCTTGCAATCAGGTGTTAATTAAGATTAGAGGATGGGAGGCTTCGGAAGTAAGAATCTATTAGATGGAGCCACTAGCTGTACAAACAGTACACCGATACTGACATATTCAAGTGGCTGTGCTGGTTAAACACTCTGACAAAGAAAGCTTTCCTTTCGGAACCTATTAGTGAGACCTTCACAAAAGAACGCTTTTTGCTCCCAACAGACTGGAAACGAAAGATTTTAAAGAAAATACTGATGACTTTGTGGAGAGAACTGACCATTTTCTATAGAATTCCAAGAACACTGGCTACTTCGCACAAACTGTTATGAAACCATTACCAGAATTCAAGAATGTATAATATTAAACTATAGATTAAACAACAAATTAGCAGTTAAAAATTTTTTTGAAATAATTGCTTACCAAGAAAAGTCACAATCGCTTACCTGAAGGAAAAAGAAACAATTAATATTATTCAGACGAGTATATATATTGAAAACATAAACATTTAAATTATAGAACAGTCCGCCAACAACATTTTTATAAGAAAAGAACAAGGATGGGTGAACAAATCATATAGCACTAAGGAGAAATCATATAGCGTGAACCAGATGAAAAGCCGGAAGAAAAGCAGTTCCGTTTTGATGCTCGATGATGGTTTTAAATCGGCAATGAAATACGCAAGGACCAAGCTATCGAATACAAATAATAGAAAGTATATGCACCACGGACCAAAGAAATACAAAATAAAATGAGAAATTCCACAAGGGTCAGTTCTAGTACCAGTATTGTCATTAAAAATATAAAGACATAACTTCAGTTAACAGGTCTGTAACTGGAAGACAACAACACAGAGTCCGCTCTTATAAATAGCCAAAAGAAAAGTCGATACTTGGAGGTGTTGTTCAACCATACAATTTTTAAAGACTATTTGAATTCCTCAAGCGAGAAGCCCAATCGAACAGTTGTCGCAGTATCCAGCTAACACCAAAGATAGGATAAGCTAAGAAACCGACCAAGAAATCTCCTGATTACGTAGCTCCTATATAGGCTACATATGGAGACATACCTGAGTATGCTGCATAGGTATATTGAACCGTCTCGGAAGATGATAACCGGAGGCCAAAACATTGACATCAAAAAGCGCAGAAAGTAATGCCATCTACTTCCCAACCTCAGTGACCCCGACTTAACCGTTGCCAGACTAGAGACTGCCAAAGGCTCCTACTGTCTGGCATCGGCTTACCTTGGCCACAACCAAGTGGGCCCTCTCCCTGGTGATAACCTAGAAAGGGTGGTACTCGAAGCGGGAAGGCAAAAAACTGGCCTCATAATCGGATGCGACGCTAACGCACATCATACGGTATGGGGTAGTACCGACATCAATGATAGAGGTGAGTCACTTTTAGACTACATTTTAAGTACTAACCTCTTAATTTGCAATATTGGCAATGAGCCCACTTTTATAACAAGAAACCGACAAGAAGTGTTAGATATCACTCTTGTCTCCGACAGCATCACCCAAAGGCTAACAAACTGGATGGTATCGTCTGAACACTCCTTTTCAGACCATAGATACATCCAATTCAGTCTGAGTGATGTTCCCCCAGCCAGCCAGCTTTCCGGAGCTACCGGAAAACGGATTTGTCAAAATACAGAGGAATACTGTCAAAAACATTATCCTCTGAACTACCAAGTCCTCCACGTGACACCAATGAACTTGACATGAAAGTCAGGGAATTTACTCTGGCTCTCAACAAGGCTATGGCCGCTTCCTGCCCTCTTATTCAACCAAGAGGCAAGAAAAAGCCACATTGGTGGACATCGGCATTGGGACTGCTCAGAAACGCCTGCAGAAAATAATAATTTATAAACCCCCATAAAACTGATCTTGTCCTCTTTTCTAGGAAATATAAAATTCCAATCATAGACAATCCTTCAATAAACGGTACCAGTTTAGTTTTCTCCGATACAGCAAAATATCTGGGTCTCATTTTTGATAGGAAACTAAACTGGAAACCTAACATTCAACAAAGAGTCAATAAAGCTACAATAGCTTTATTCTCTTGCAAAAAAGCCATTGGGAACAAATGGGCCTTCAACCTCGCATAACCCACTGGCTATACATCTCGGTCATAAGACCGATACTTACTCTTGGGGTGGTTGTCTGGTGGACGGCCTTGGAGAATGCAGTCAACCGCATTAAACTAAGCAGAGTCCAAAGAACAGCATGTCTATGCACAAGCGGAGCCTTGCGGTCTACCCCCTCTGCGGCATTAGATATTCTGCTTCACTTGACACCCCTCGACATTTTTAGCAAGCAAGTAGCTGCGACTGCAGCTATTCGCCTTAAAGCGACTAAACAGTGGACAAATAATTCATTTGGCCACGCCTCACAGAGAACATCGATTACACCATACCTGAACTTTGGTTTGACAAAAACTTCCATGTAAGCTTCCCCTCTAGATCATTCTGGGAGGAGGATGCTTTCATGGAGGACAAGTCAATCCATCTCTACACAGATGGATCTAAAACCGGTAGCGGAGTTGGTGGCGGTGTTTTCTCAGATAAGCTAAACCTAAGCCTCTCTTTCCGCCTTCCAAATCACTGTAGTGTGTTTCAGGCGGAAATTTTGGCGATTAAAGAAGCTCTGTCCTGGCTGAAGAAAAATGTGATATCTGCAAAGGATATCCGCATATTTTCGGATAGTCAGGCCGCCATCAAGTCCCTGGACTCGGTCTCATTATATTCTAAAACTGCCCTTGAATGCCGATCATCTCTTATGGAGATGGCAGAGCAGTTCAACATTCACCTTTGTTGGGTGCCGGGCCACAGAGACATTCCAGGGAACTGCAGAGCCGATGAACTCGCCAAAATTGGAACCACTCTACCTATCCTACCGGACAAAGGTAGTACGTGCAAACTAACACTAAAGCTAGATACCAATAAAAGAACAGACCTTAGGTGGACTGCTGAACAAACATGTCTAGCGACCAAACAGATCTGGCCAAGGCTGGATCTGAGTCGCTCTAAGTGTCTGATGCTTTTAGATAGGAAACATCTCAGCGCCATAATAGGTGTCATTACTGGACACTGCCTCATAGGCAAGCACGCAAGAAGGCTGATTTCTGTAGAAGCTGCATGGACGACGAAGAGGAGGAGACAATCCCCCACCTACTCTGTATATGCCCAGCTCTCTCCCAGAGAAGGAAGCTTCATCTAGGAGCTTTCTTCTACAACGACCTAAACGATCTAAAAAAATAGACGTTAACAGTCTCATACGCTTTATTATAAGCTCAAACTGGTTCCAGTAGTAAGAAGATCATAGATGCACGTGACATCACAATGGGCCAATAGGCCTAAGTGGGTTGGTATTTCCAACAGCCACTCTTACCTAACCTAACCTAATGCCATCAGAGAAAATGGACTGTTAGAGTGGAAAAGGCGATGGGGACACCACAAGGAAGGAATGCCAAACTGCTGTCAAACATCAAAGAATAAGCAGAAAATATGGCGATGGATGGATATTTTTGGGACCTCCTTTATAAATACAAGCATGTGAACAACGCATACTGAGAGCATCGGGAAGATAAACCACAGAATGTGATTATGAAATGCGAAAAATATGCGGCAGCTAGAGTCACCCTTTCATTTAAATTCTCTAGGTCTTATTTTTGACAGGAAACTAAACTCGAAAGAGAGAGTAAAGAAATCTCTATTCTCTTGTAAGAAAACCATTGGGAAAAAATTACCCACATGTCTCGGTTATACTCGCGATACTCACCTACAGGGTGGTTGTCTGGTAGGCGGACTTAGACAATGCAGTAAACTGCAGCAAATTGAGCAAAGTCCAAAAGACATCATGTCTGTGAATAGGGAGAGCTTTACGTACTACCCTCTCCGCGATACTGGACATTTTCAGAACGCAGCTATTTGCCTTAAAGCGACTACACAGTGAAAAAAAAATAATAATTTTGCCACCCTAATATTCTTAATACACTAGGAATCCTTCCAGAGAACATCGGTTACACCCTGCCCCAATATTGGTTTGACAAATCGTTTCAGATAAACATTACCTCTAGATCCTTCTGGGAGGAAGATGCTTTCATGAATGATAAGTCAATCCACCCCAGATTAATAGCGGGATTGGTGGTGGTGTTTCCTCAGACAAGCTTAGTCTAAACCTCTCCTAAATCACTGTAGTGTGTTCCAGGCGAACATTTTGGCGGTTTAATAAGTCCTGTCCTAGCTGAAGAAAAGAGTGATATCTATACGGGATATCCGCATAGGCAGGCCGCTATTAAGTCCCTGGACGCAGTCTAATTAAATTCTAGAACCGCCCTTGAATGCCGATCTTCCCTTAAGGAGATGGCAGAGTAGTTCAATCTTCACCCATTTTGGGTGCAGAGACATTCCAGGGGATTGTAGCGCCGACGAACTCGTCAAAATCGGAATCATTCTACCTATTGTACCGGTATACCAATCGCTACATGCATATTAATATTAAAGCTGATGCTAACAAAAGAACAGACCTTAGGTGGATTTCTGAATCTAGTGACCAAATCTGGATCGGAATCGTTGTAAGAGTTCAATCTTTCTAAATAGGAAACATCTCAGCGCTATCGTAAGTGTCATCACTGGACACTGCCTTATAGGCAAGCATGCAAGATGGCTTGGCGGCTTTACAAATGATTTCTGTAGAAGCTGCATGAGCGAGGAGGAGAAAGAGACAATCCTCTAACTACTCTGCCCATCTCTCATCCAAAGACGAAAACTTCACCTAAGAGCTTTCTTCTACAATGACTTAAGCGATCTTAACAACAGTCTCCTATGCTTCATCAGAAGCTCAAAATGGTTCTAAGAATAGAGAAGTCACAGATCTACGAGGCATCACAATGGGCCAGTAGGCCTAAGTAGGTTGGTTTCTCCAACAGACACTCTTACCTAACCCAATCCAGAATCACCCTGGTGGCGCAGTGACTGCAAAACAGGTTTTTACGACGAGCAAGACCTGGGAGACAGCAAATGGTTTCATATTGATCGTGGTGCAGCAATTGATGAAGATGAAGTGTCCAGCGACCAGAACTCACTTAAGAGTCGCACGTATAGCTATGTGGTAATAATTTTCGCGGGGTGAGTGGTCGAAATTCACAGTAGTATGAATAGTAGGAAAATGACTGCGATCACATTCTCGTATGTCCTTACTAACACCGTTATACCTCATCTCGGTAAAACGTACCTATTACGGATTATTGTGGTCCAAGAGGCACACTCAGAAGAAACGTAAATATCGATATCTTTGGTGAAAAGTTCAGCCTTCAAACACAGTAGTAAGGCTTATTTCAGATGATCGATGAAAATATAGTTTTAGTACACTGCGTCGCCAAATGCTAGTACTAATCATTTTCCGGTCGGCGCTCGATTCAAAATTCATGTCTCCAACCAAAAGACAGTGTAACATAGGAAAAAAAAAAAAAAAAAAAATAGCGCTTAGTACGAAACCCTCCGGTATGTCATCGGCCTTCGTAAACTTCAATGAATAATGGCTCGAGTAAATGAAGTAGCCTAGATAACTTCAGCCAACTTCAGACTTCGAGGAAGGTCTAAGGTTGACATAAAAGCGCTGCAAAAATGAGTAACTAGTGCAGCGAGCGAAAAGTACAGGTCTAGGTCTCAACAAAAAGAAAAGTCCAGATATTGCCGCAACGCATTGCTATCCGAAGTTTGTATGCGACATCTAGGCAGTAGGAGTTGACTTTATTCCGGAACGCAAGCTGTTCGGGGTTCTAATTTCAACAATTCACTGGGAATAGTAGAAAATCAGAGTAACAAGATACCAAGAAAAAGTTGAGTCCGGTGAAAAATATCCCTGCCAATTGTAGCATTTCTGTGTGAACCTTAAATCATTTTTGCATCAATCATCGGCAGATACGTTTACCCAAATCGACTAGAGACAAAACTCTTTACCCCGAGACAGATCCCGGGAAAGACCAAAGAAATTTAAGCCGAGCTTTTCAAGTTTTTAGCGACATTCAGGCCGTATATAAAAGCATTCATCTTCTGGATATCGAAAACGAGGACTGAATTCTTGATCCCTCGGAAACCGATCCATTTGCGCCGTGTAATGCTTGGAATATGCTCGATGTATTCTTCCGCTTGATAACTATTTCCGGATTTCATACGAACACCTAGTCCGTCTGGCGGGTATAAACACTGAATCCATCCATCCTTAACAAAAATCCGTGTAGCTGTAGGAATATACTGATTACATCGGCATCAAAAAGGTCTGAAAGTAAATGTGAACAAGACGTGGGACATGATGTTCACAAAAAAACGATCAGATGCTGATTGCTTTGGGGCATTCGCGTACCCCGTAATGAATGAAAACCCCACACAGGGCATCTGTGGACATCGGTCAGTGATTAACTTTAACAAACCTTCACTACTTTGGTTAGGTCAAAAAACAGTGTACAAAATTCCGATCTCAAAACTCGTATCTATATCATAAGGTCGCAAATTGTATAAGCTATAGCAAGACGTGAATCTATTCTAAAAGTTGAGATACGAAGACTTCTTTGCGTAAGCCATATAGAGCGAACGGATGACAACATTACAACTTAGTACCATGCATGGCAAAAGGTTTGATGAGGCAGACATAATTGTGTTTCCGACTGATAGACGGCTGTCTTCCAAGCAGACTGCAGAGAGAGGGTGTCGTTTAATAATTTAGTATTATTGTTGCATGAAGGAATGAGTACTTCGCTGCATCATATGGTAGATATAAAGTGGACATTTACAACCACCAAAACGGTTCAACAGATTTGAAAAGTTGTCTGTTGTCACTGAGTTTGGCTATATGTATGTGTATTTTGGTGCTTCTAAGTGCTCTATATGGAAACATTGTTAATTTCATTTCAGATTTCTGGCGACTTAGATTAGAACTTGAATGAGACGCAAATGTATCAGCGAAACTGCAACTTAAAGTCAACAAGTAAAAGTCCACGTAATCAGTGAGTAATTCCTCAAATAACCCGATCGCATATCCATCGCCGTGCTACTACTACCACACACAAAGTTCCCCACACGATGGATATGTTGGTTCAAAACAATTTTCTCTTCGCTGATATGTCCACATCATGCAAGATGCTCGTAAATAAAACCAACAGGCAGGCAAAATACGCGTCTACCATGGTTCACCGACAGGACCACCCTCTTCTTAGCCAAACTGGGGCAACTACTTTGCCCCAGCATCACTTCGTCTAATTCTAATCACCGATGAGCTAAGGAGTCGTCTACTTTTCTCATGCATTCGCATGCAGTTTTTTGATCATCGTAACATTTTGACATGTTGCCTCTGGCGAAAGATCCCCATATCCCCATTCTTGGCCTTTTCTACACATGGGAAACGAAAAAAAAAAAACCAGATAGTGACTTCTTAACTTTTGCAACTCCTTCAACTCCTCGAACTCCTCCAGCATGAGAGTAGCCTTGCAGCAACGCCGCGGTGCATTTGGCGCGCATTCTCTATGCAGCAGTTACCTGTTCGCGTTAATTAACGATCCCTCAACTGATCGAATAAATTAACCGGGATGTCATGCAGGCACGTCTCGTCTCACAGCGAAGTGGTGAACGGCGGCCAGTGGTTGGCGGGACGATGCCGAGCGTGAGACAGATACTTAGATTCTTGAAAATGCATGAGTACGATTAAAAATAGGACAAATGACCCAGGGGGCACACCGGCATCAACACCGGACATCAGCAAACCAAGCGAACTCCGTTCCTAAGTCACTGATCATAAATTTTGCGTGCACTATTGGCATTCGACTGATTGGATAAGATTTGCGATCATTTACACAGGTCGACAACGGTGATGTTGTGTTAGTGTGTTACGTATCCCGAAAACACGTAAACTGAAACCCACAACGACAGCAAATGACGATGACGCGAACGACAAAGAAATGTGTTATCGCAGGGAATTTCGACATGCAACATCGCGTTGCCTCGTAGCTTCTTAAAGTGCCTCCAAAGGAGTATCCAAAATCTTTGTCCAAGTTGTCCATGTGTTTCTTGTATACCTGGTTGGCTGGCTGGATGGCTAACTGTCTGGCTGACTGGTTGGCAGTGTGTTGTAAGCTTGTTTCACCTCTCGGATTCAATTCAAATTTACGAGTGTGATCATGTGAGCTCGCAGAAATGAAATGGGCGCCCCTACATTTGACACATTCCCGCACAGTGATGATGGTGTGTCCATGTAGAAGGGGAGACGACGAATCAGCAAACAAACTACCAAGGCAAGACGTCAAGATGCTTCAATGCTTTCGAAAGCATTATCATCGTCACATGTCGCTCACTAATTGATTTTTCTTGTCGCCTGGATATTGGGTTTGTTTCTTTTCGCTTGGATAAGGGAAGAGACTGTTACTGTGTGACTGCGACTAAGTTATCCGGTAATTGCAGCATAGAGGGATGGTATTGTGAGTTCTTTTGCAGGATTGGGACACACATGAACTATGTATATGTAGTACAAGGTGAGAGAATCTGTAAGTGATTGCAAGAGAGACGTTGTTTATGGTACTGCAGAAAACTGCTTACAGTTTCTGATGGTAGACATGGGTCATCACCTTTGACAGTTTGGATAAGTATTATTTGCGGGTGGTAGGATTGCGCAAAGATTTTGTAAGTGCTATGTAGGCGTGCAGAGATTTGTAGGTGTGATGGACAAAGTAGCATGACAAGAGGTGTAACATCAATGTAACATAATGTGATTTTAATTATTTTTGTAAAAAAAAAACAGTATAGGACCATGATGGGTCCCTTGCGGCAGCCCACTGTTTTTTTCTTAAAAACAATGATTTCGATGGATGTTTCTTCATTGATTTCTACTGTGAAGCACAGAAATTAGCATACTACTTTCGGAAAGAGAAAGCAATCAGCATTTCAGTGCAAAGACAACCAACAATAGCACTACATTCTCACTGCAAGCGTACATTTGCTTTGAACTATCAGACTAGTTGACGTAAATTATCGATAACCATCGATAGTTTATGTCACTCCATTGACTTTGATATATGACGATATTGCTAACAAATCATAAATAACAGTAAGTCCGGTAATAAATTCAATATTTCCTCACGCCCAGTTTTGCGAACAAACTTGATACAAAGGATGGGGGATAGGTATGGGTTTTTAGATAGATTGTGACGAATGATGGACTGCAGTAGTGTGATATGGATACACCTTTCAGTAGCAGCAGTACCTTCATCATCATCATTTTCACTATCTGGAACAGCAATAACAACAACAGCAGCAACAGCAATATAAAACGTCAGGGTGAACTGCATATGGTTGAGATTACAATGATGAATGCCACCAAGCTACAGGTGACACATGAGAAATGTTGTTTGTCGTTACCTAGTGGAATGGTAGGTGTACTATATATAGAAGGGGAGTTTCGACTATTTTTCTTTCATCATTTGCATGCATATGCTAAGAGGTTTTTCAGTCATTATCTAGTCTACAGAGATAGATGGATTGTTGCACTTATCAACAAGACATGGCATATTGCAAGAGTCGTAGCAACATTGTTGCTAAGTTATAATTTTGCCGAGAGACTAATTGGGTTCACTTTGACCGTTGTAAGCCGGCTGATTAATTGCCTTTGTATGACAGCAACGTAAGTGAAGTCATAGTTAGATTGTGATGCTGATAGAAGCACGAAACGAAACTGTCACTCAGTTTATGAGAAATTTTCGCTTTCTCCAACTATGAAGGGCATAATGTAGTTTTGAGTTGACTGGCCTTTTGTGACATCCCCTGAAATGACAATTCAACAATGGCCTTCGTAGTACAAACCATGCAGAAGGTACAGGTGATATAAGCAGGATAATTTGACTGATTGGAATTAAATGGAAATTATTTGCAGAGGCTTACCGAACGGCAATAGTTTTTTTTTATACAGGGCACGATATGGAGACTTTGAACATATTCTTCTTTTCAAGAGGTTAAATGCTTCTTGAATTTCCACTATTCGACGGTGATCTAAGCCAGACAACAAGAGGTGTCGAACTGTCAAAACTTTGATCAGATCATCAGATCATCAGCAGTATCCAGACTCATACCGAAATGATGTACCTAGGTCTTCATTCAACTAATGCAGATATTGTTAGCCTTAGCCTGTAGTATTCACGTCTACTACCAACAAATAGAATGCGCAATACAAATAAGTAGCTCCACTCTATCAGCGTGAGTTACTTCAGAAATATAGAAAAGACGAAATCTTGTACAAATACTGGTTGGACACTGAAAACTTAAATCTTCTTCACAATAGATTGGCCAAATTCAGTGGTATCTAACAGAATATTATGAGACCCCGAAGTGCTTTAGGTTCTCGATCCGTATCAAAGGGACCTCAAATCCACAGACTCTTTGAAAACGCATTCTATAAGCGGCCATCAGTTTTGGTTTATCCACGTCTTCTTTCATTGCAACTTGACGGCAGAAGCTGCATCTTGATATGGTATGAAATGAAACCTTGTATGACCAAAGAGCAGTCAAACGACGATGTATAAAGTGCACATCTGAGCACAGCTTCTGCATTCTTCTTCTGATGAACCATAAATTCCACATTTGCCTGAGATACCCGATCGTTGTGCCTTCTTCAAATCAAAACAATTGTGGACAGGTTGAACAGCTCAAGTTCAATATACTCCCACAAACGCCGGTAGTCCCAATACTTGTTCAAGTTCTGTGAAACTGTCCTCTGAGTTTCCTGTGATCCTAGTATGACCCAAACAAGACTCAGTGAATTCAGCCTTCCAACTATGTCCAAAGAAACTATGCATTCTCGAATTAGTCGAGAAGTAGTGAGAGGGCTCAACAATGCCTTAGCTCACCTTGGCTGTAGCTTCAGACGCAGGGCCTTTTATCCCTCCACTGAATTTATACAATGTAGTTCATTGCTGTCAGGATTGTGTACATTTCTGCTTAGAAGACAGACGCAAGGTTTCGTAGCAAAAGACACTAGCGCCGCATCCAAGATCGCTTTTGCAACCATTCGGAAACATACCTTTTTTGTCTTAGATTTTGGCCGAAACTGTTCCTGGACAGAGAGTAACAGGAGTTCTGGTATCATTTCATCAGCCGATAAGCACTGGATGAGTCAGACCAGTCGCCTTCCTCCTTCTCGTAAGGGGAACTACCTTAGTTTTGAAAGGATTGACTGAAAGTCAATGTCTTGTGAATCAATCGTCAATCGAGACTAGTTAATAGCGATCTTGAACAGAGTATGCATCCACAAAGCAATTTAGCCCCTACAACAGTCAACCATTCCCTAGACATTCTTCAAAATGAAGCAAATCAGCCTAATTGGCCTTAAGGTCTTGACGAATTCTTTTCCGAATTGTATGCCAGTCGCACTCAAGATTCTCTTCAGAGTCTGGTCTATACTCTTTCGTAGTGTAAGTGAAGTCATAAAAAGTAGAAACCACGTATTTCTTAGGCTCATCGGTAACCAAAGCCAATCACAGAGAAAGGTTGCCGTGTATTGTCTTGCTCATATAGGTTCGGTGATAGGAGCAGGTTGTGGGCCGGATCAGTCATGTTATTGTATCTACGAAGCGAGCCTCAAGAATGAGAAACAGAGTCTCTGCTTTCAACTCAGTAGATGCCATTTTGATGAATTTGACCAGGCTGCTGGTTTCACCGAGTGCTTTGATCCAGCAGTCTTCGAAATTCGAATTCTTTTGCTTCGACTTGTAAAAATTCAGGTATCTCTCCAGTTTACGTGACTTGTTTAGAAGGTCTCCACTTTTCTTAGATATTCGCTGCAAATCTGCGCTCAATCATGGAATAGGCGATCTGAAGGAATTATTCCTGGCTGGACATGTCAGTTCAAAATATTTGGTTGGGACAGTGTTCAGGTTCTGAAGAGCCGGCTTTTTATTCTGTTTCTCCCAACTTCTTCAACTATTTGGTTTTCTGAGGATTCCTTCTGTTCAAGAGGACATGATCTCACATTCAATTATGAAACTGATATATGCACCTGTCTGACATGAAAGGCTCTGATAGTATTTTTTTGAAGGTGAGCACATATGTAAGCATATCTCTTGGATAACGCCAAGCCGACAACTGGATTTCTTACTTTTGTAAAAAATATAACAGCCAACATTGTTGGCAATCAGGTACCTTTCCTCCTCATTTTTGAAAAGTGGTACAATCACTTCGGTCAATCATCAAGTCTTCATATGCGTCCTTGAGCGTTTCTAGCCGGATGAGTAGAGTTCCAATTTGATTGCTGAGGTGATTTAAGAGTAAGGCAACTTCGAGCGCTTCTTGAGAAGTGTGTCGTGCAAGAAGTGTATCGTCTTCCATGATCTAACACGTACTTCCTTTGAGCCGGCAGATGGTCTGCCATAATGTCTTATTCAAGAACCTGCGGTTGGAATTCAAACTTTTGTAAAACAATTTTCACGTCTGTTACTGAGCTGCTTTACACGGAATGTGTAGGTTTTCTGTGGTTATGTCCCCGTGTAGCAGTTCCAGCAAGATGAGTACATCAAGTGAGTTATTTTCATCAAGGCTTTAGGCTTCTCAGGAGCGATGTGTTTAACTTAAGCTTTACGCTCTTATAGTTCTGGACTTACGCATGGTCATATTCTTTAGAATCCACTAAACTCCAATTGCATAGATGGGAGTCGATGCAACAAGAGATCCTGGAGGGCAATTGTAATTTTCTCATGTGAAAGTATGACTATACCGCTTCCCCTGGACTTTGTTTATTGGCATATTCATGGACCGGAAATGATGAAAATGTCTCGACGAATTTTGCTGGGTTTGATCATATGCCATAGCCGCATGTATTAGTATCTCCACATTATGACTATGCTCGTAAGGAGCTCGCATATGCTTACACATGTACCTTGGAATCATGTTTTACTGCATTCAAAACGGAGCAGTCATTGAAACATCCAAAGAAGGCGAAAAAGCTCTTGCCAGCTGTGATAATTTAAATCGTATCTCACTTATGATATCACTGCGATCAAAAACGGCCTCAAATAGTAAGCTACCGGCTAAATTACAGCAGCTCCATGTACTACTGAGTCTGATGTGACAGTTACATGAGTGCGCGTGCCCTTCAATGTGCATGAAATGTGGTCAATGTGACGAAATCAAGAACTGGCCAGGTTCAAACAAAGTCCCTTCAGTCCAAATTGGTCCAAAATTAACGACATGTCTAAGATTCATGAAGAGACTTTTGGTGCATGACCAGTTGTACCACATTGACTTTAACTGCACTCCGAGATACCCAATTCTTCCTTAAAAAAAAATCTCCATCCCCCACTTAAACAGATGTACCAAGTAAATCTATTATTTCGATTGCCTTCCTCACATCATCCCCTTCCAATTCAAGGATGAATTCGAACACCCATCCTGCTATGGCATTCCCCTAACTTCTGAATGCATCATAAAATTTTACAGTTCCTCCAAACGAATATCATCACTACTTCAGCTTCATCCTAGAAACTCGGTTGAGTTCAGTTTATTTCAGTTCGGTTCAGTTTGGCTCAGGATTTTTGGTATGGCATGGCATGGTATGGACTTCCTCTTCATCATTGTGGATCGCGCTGGCAGAGTAGTTTCTCGAAAAATCATTTCAACTTCAACTCGCGTCGGTCGTTCCATTTCATCTCCTGTGGATGGGATATGTGGCAATCCTTCAATTGCTAGCTAAACTGACTCTCCAAACCCACTCCCATCTACCCATTCGAACCGACCCACTCGAATTGCCCTATTTTTCCAAACACATTTTTGTCCTCTCAACCAAACTCGACAGCGCCATCTTCACCGCCGTCTCCTTCCGCCGGAGAAAGGACGAGAGGAAGGGATATAAAATTTTATTTGACGACGCTATTTTGTATCGATTTCCCACAATTTTGGACGATGGATGAAAATTCCTTTGAACATTAAGTCTGACTTATGACTGGGGCGCCATAAGCAGGACGAGCAACTCAAGAAGTATCCATCCTTGTGCACTCTCCCAAAAGCTCACACACAAAAATAATCATAATAATAAAATAAAATTGTGTTTACGTATCGTCGTACAATGAGCAGCCGATTGGGAACGGTGGGCGGTGAGTGATGGTGGTAGCAGTAGTGGGTCATGGATGATTGCGGGGGTTGGAAGAAGTTTCAGGAGAGTTTGGTAGCTTCGATGTATGGGATGGTGGCCGTAAAGTCGAAAAGAAATTGCAGCATAGCATTCGAATGTCCTCGTTATATAGGGGTCATAAACCACCGTCGCGTCGGTCGCTTTTGTTCAGGAGCTTAGTGGTGCGCTGCTGTTTTGTTGGAGCAAACTTGATGGTGACGCTTCCTTGTCGTTCTCGATTTTGGGGCTTTAGACTGGGTTACATGGAGAAGTGAGACAGTCTAAGAATTGAAGAGGAGAGACATCAGGAAGTTTGAAAGGTGAATTTTGTGTCCATGGTGCATTTAAAGTATTCACATGGGTGGAGGTTGAAATAGGAGGTAGAGTTATGAGATTGTTTTTCTTTTCTACTGCTGCGCTAAATGAAGTAAAAGAAAGAAGCCCCATCGAAACAGACAGTGTTTTTCGGTGGAGGATTTAGGTAAATTGCACTTGAGAAACTATGATTTGAAGTCTAAAGAGTTATACACAATCGAAACGAATCTTTTTTTTGTGACAGCTTTTACAGCCTGAATACAGGAGGCTCCAATCACCAAAGGATCAGACATGTGATGGATAAAGCAAACGTCGGACAAAAGCATGACGGTGGTGACAGATCTATCACCCTCTGCAATCCCAGTCGCTTTTGCAACGGGATATCTGGTATATTTTACGAAAAGCCCTGCCATCAAACCAGCTGAGAATCATCTGAATGTGTTGATCTACTTGCCATTTTGCATATAGAGAGAGCAACCTGTTTGCCGAAAGATAATGTTGTTAAAAATTATTTTATCTGTTTTTGATAGTACTACCTACGAATTGAACCCAGGCATCTTATGTAGCACTTCACGTACTTATTCCCTACACCACGTGCAGTTGGATGATGTTTACAAAAACTTATAAGTTACAGAAATAGATTCTAAGACGCAATGTGGATAGCACAAGACTGCCGTAAACAAATTGCAAATATCAGTTTTTGGATTTCGCAATATTCTTAGGAGGCACAGGTGCATTACAGTGCGATAGTAACTATGGGATTATTGGAGATTGGAAGGAAAACATGGTTGGAAAATGCCGAGAAGGCAGAATATGTTGGTTTTCAAATATTTTTTGGACTAGTCGATGAGTAAAAGACTCTATGACTTTGAATAGCTTATAAAGAGATTTTTATATTTTCGGAAAATTGCACGTTCGGAAGTTTTTCTGTTTCACTTCGCGATACTATTGTCTCTAACACGTTGTTCAATAATAATGGTAAGCCAAGCTTTCAGAAGCTAATATATCTTTACTTTTATAAAAGGTGGCGAAGCAGGTCGGGGTGGATCTCCACATCTCCCACCGCAGTTGTTGGATGCTATCTGAGTCGTTGGGTTTCACTCTCATTTACCATTAAACCTATCGTTGCCGCTTCTATTTCGATCAGTATCTACGGTCTTGACCTGAGAGGTAGAGAATTAGTCTAGATGTCGTTATACAAAGTTTTTTTTTTTGTCGGATGAACCATGTTGTTGCCGATCATTGTCCAACTTGCATGATTTATTATGTCCTACAGCAAAATATTGGTCATAGCCGTCGTTAGAATTTACCCCTGCATACTTCTGTTCAGAGGTCTCGCTCAATCCAACGTTTTTTGACAAGGTGATTGCTAAGTTCGAATCTACGGTTGACGACCCCTACTTACTTAGGTGGCCAGTTAATCTGGTCTTTAGCTAACTGCCTCCAGTTGAGCACTCCAAGTTGGTTGAGGTCCTCTTCTACTTGTGCGCTAAGGTGAGGTCTTCCTCTACTGCGTTGTACCTCCGGGTTGGATTCGAAGACTCTACGGACTGGGACATTTTCCAGGCTCCAGTCGCTGTATCGATGTCGCTTTATGAAATTAGGTAAACGAAGTTCAAACTTGCATTTGGAATGTTCGAACCTTGAACAGACCGTGCCATATACTACTCCGATTTCTGCAGAGAAAACAAACAGAGTGTATCTGGGCGCCGATGTGTTGTAAGGAAAAAAGTCGTGAGCTTTCGACACGCTCGCGATCGCCTTGTATTAATACGTATCAAGGCAGGCTCTTTTCGCCAAAATTAGCTCGATGTGTTCTCAGGCCTCCACAGCAATGTTCGATGTGTGATGTTAAAATCGTCTTGAGGCTGATTGACTCGAGTGCCAACTTCCCGAGCTTTTTAAGACAGCGAGAGGTGACTTGGTTGAGAGTATACACGAATTCGTTTCTAAAAATTGGTTCCTAGAAACCATGTCTAAAGACTGGAACCTTAGCACCATTTTCCCTGTTTCAGAAGAAAGTAGATCCACTTAGCGGCGCCAATTATAAGAGCATCAGACTCCTTAACATCGCATATATGGTTTTATCTGGCGCCTCCGGCCAAAGAAGGAAAATGAGTAACAAGATCTTGTCAAGAAATACTGGGGAGGCTCTTTGTAAGACCCCCATCATTTCAGTCCTGCTTTATGGTGCAGAAGAATGAACCTCAGCGAAGTTGAGTGAAGATATCCTCAACCTTTCAGTTGACGGGGTTAGGAAGAGAAGATCTAACGGAGAACTCTACAAGCTTTACAGTGATACCGATGTGCTCAAAAAGTGCATATAAGTCACCTAGGATGGCTTAAACACCAATGCTACATCCCGAAGAGGCTTCGATTCTAACACAGATTTTTTTTGACGACTTATTAATAAAATTACCAACAAGGATCGTACTGTCGTGCTTAGGACTTTGCTCATACGTCTGATCGAGGAACTCGTGGAAGCTATACCTAGCAAAGTCGTGTTTTTTCCCTGCTATTGTTGGTGAACTAAGCCTTAATGTGTTTTGTAATGAGACGTTAGCTCAGAAGCCAAATAAGTGCTACTTCTGTATGACAACATACTAAACATCAAAGTTCTCCATCCTTTCTTTGCCCAGCCCATCCCATTGTACTTCTTCCGCTAATTGCACGGCTGTAAAGGGACTGCCAAGGGTTCAGAGATTCCACTTGTACGGCTGAAGGTCGTCGTCTATATTCTGTCACCTGGGGTGGTCAACGGTAAGTCCAGAAATATCCGAGGCTGTTTATTTCTTCACAACGTAGAATGTTTTACGTCAACCTGGAAGCCCAGGTCCATTAGACAGGTATGCCAGTAGCCCACTTGGAGGTTTGGGGGCTGCCGTTACTGCGATTGAAACTTCTCCGTCGCACATCTCTATTTCGACAACCTGGCTGGATGATGAAGAATCTTTAGATGTCCTCAGATCCGAAAATATAGAAGTTGCTTAACCAGCGTAGTTGCCATGTCGATATGGTTCTTCATTGAAATTTCTTGCAAGATGAACTGGCGCGCTGGCCCTTTAAAATTAATTGAAGACGGTAAACTTTGTTGGACACTTAGGTGTCAGTACAAGCGGCTCTCATTGATTTTCATTTGATCCCAAAAAAGGGTCTCTATGCGTACGACAATATTTTCTTTGACGAGTCTTCACCTTAATGGTCTTAATAGTTTAGAAGTGAGTAGTAGTAGTACGCCTGAGGCATATGCTAAATCAATTACTTGATAGATCCACCAGCTTCTGCTCTGGGTGTTTGGCAGTTACGAATTGCAATACGAGGACATATGGAAATATCTCTGCGAAATCAGCAAACTAGTGGTAAAACAAGGAAAAGTGTTGTAAGAATAATCTGTTCAGAAATCACCTATGTATAGCTGTGCCCCTATGTGCTACTCCTCATGAACAGATCAAATCCAATATTTCACCACGAAACTGCTCGTTCACTTATCGAAATGTGATGAACACAATAGAATTAAATCCTTCACAAATGTCAGCAATCAGCCAACAGGTTAGAATGTGTTAACACCAAATGAATTCAAACTCCATCCTCCAAATGGGCAAGGGAATCCTTTCAACGGCACTTGCAAAGAATTCGTCTCTTTTAGAGTCAAATTCCACAAAGAGAGAGAGAGAAAAAAAGAAACATTGTCCCGCCATACATCGTTGGTCTCCATATCTTTACCCCGTCGTCCCCTTGTTCGTGATAGCATTTAGATTGTGACATTTGCATTTGATTTTTTCGGTTTGTTGTTGTTGTTGGACAGCATTGCTGAACTGTTTCGGTGCCACACATTCATCCTGCTACTGCCTGATAGAGTACGAGTATGTACATATATTTGGCCTGACCGAATGACTGTGATGATGCCATACAACGCCCGGCCTTAAATTAATCTGAGAACGGGAATTTAGTGCACTTTGTCGTCATGACAGTCATGGCATGGCAGTCATGGTCGTCACTGGTAGTTATATCTAGCTGGTCATGATACGAATAGCCGTCGGACGTTCTTCAGTTGGGTTGGTCAAATAATTTATTGGAACTGATCATGAGACAGTGGTTGAGAGAAGCATCAGCAAACATATGCACGGTATGTCCTGTGATGTCAACAGTTCATTTGGCGTCCTAACATAAAAATGTCCTTACAGTGTATCTGCATTGGTAGTACTCGAGTACGAAAGCATAAGAGTACTGTGATGGATGAGGATGTGATTGCTCGCGAGCACAGAGTTAGTCACAGTGGACGGAGGAGATTTAGTGATTCATAATTGCTGTTCATGGTTGACGGCTGTGATGGTGATGTCGTTGTTTGGAGTTGGTGTTAACTGTCAGAGATGAGAATTTGATTTGACATTTGAGAATGGTTTTAAGGTTTTGTTTTTATTCATGGAGAGTTGGCACTCCGTCTATTGGACACTCATGGGTCTGTACCAAGATATTCGAATCGTTAAATTCGTTTATTTGTTTTACTTCCAAAGATATGGACCATGATGAACGAATGACACTTTTTGAGTGATACACACTTGGCAATCATTAAGCCAGAAATATTGGCCACTGTCAGCAGTGATGTTTGAGAAGGATCGTTTAAATCTCTTCTGTTGACAGATTTCCTGGTTTCTACTTGGTTCGCTGGAAGCGGCACCAATAATTTCTGAATGTGATCAGATGACAGACGATATTTTTTTCAGGATGGTACCCTCTACTACAGAGAAATTGCTCTTTGGAGTTACAGGCTTAATTCCATGGAAAATATTTTCGAGATAATGTTGTGTTCTTATGCTTATTTAACATAAATCTCTGCTGGTAGAGATATGGAAGATTTTTATCGATAAAATGATCTTGATTAACCCAGTACTATACGCATTTTGGCTTCTTTGGTCCTTAGCTTCTTGTTTTTGGACTCCCAAATCCCTTTACTGCTAACTTGGATTTTTTGTTCGTTGGCTTCCAAGCTACTTAAATATTTGGCTTCATAACTACATGAGTTTGGATAAAAGGGGAAAGATAGTCTTTATTCAAGTTGTTATGTCTAACCATCTGAATGCGACTAAAAACTCAGATCTGCGTAAGATTTCTCAAGTTCAAAAGCTTTCTGTGGACGGAAAGATTCCTCAATCTTAGCTGTGCGGCCAATGGCATATTTAGAAAGCGCCGTTCATTTGATGATTTTTCGTGATTGAAATATGACTTCGGAACCTCTAGAGAGACCAGCCAGATAGGGATATGAATCTCAGCAGTTTCCTCCGTTCAAATTTCACATATTTTCAATTTCACCAACACGAGAGTAATAAGCCGGCTTAACACCTGTTTTAGTAAGAAACTGCCAGGGACTTTTTCAATTGAGAGCAGAAGATGTGCTAAGTTTTGACGACGAAACCTCTAGTTTGAAACAGCGTGCCGAAAACCAAATACGGAGGCATACAAAACTATAGAAAACCTTTCTTTCTTAGGCAGCCTTGTTGTGGATGAAGGCTTAAGTCAGATATGTTAAGCTTATCTAAAGAACCAAAGTGAGATGTCGACCTAAGCGTTCCTTCCCTAAGATTTCCAGACTAGACATTGAATGGTTTAAGAGTATTGAAGTGACTCCACTGAATTATACACAACGCTGTACTCGCAATAAAAATAATCAAACCGTGGTCTTGTCGCCCGCTCCCGGGTTACAAATTATGGAGGCCAAAACCAACCTTCAGCTGTTTCTATGACATTTTTGGTAGATTAGGCGGTAATGACGGAGACACTCAGCCTGTTAAAGTTAAACTCCATCGGAATAGATAGGTCGAACGGGCTCCAGAAGGACTACAGTCCGTTGTCGCTACTTCAGCAGCGACAGAGAAGAGAAACAGTTCGACGAAATTGACATCCATTAAAACTGACCAAGATTTTGTAACTCAAAAATCCCTTGAAGAGTGGAATTCTCTACGTCGACAGATTTTACAGTCCATACCGACATGATGAAACGGCGTTGCAACCATCAAAAGGCAGCAACTCTAGTACACGGAAATCGGTCATTCTGATGAAGCCGCAACAACAACCAGAAAAGGTCGAAACCACCCTAAGAAACAACAATTCTGATGGTGGCTCTCCACTCACAGAAGGATCGGCTCAAACCGTTGCTGAACAGTGCAGCAAAAGCAGCAAATTACGTCAGGACATCCAAAACCTTATAAACTGTTCATTTAAGACTAATTTGGAGGAAGAAGACAGGAAGATTTACAGATCAAAGCAAAACGAATAAAAGAAGTTAATTCGGATTTCAAACCAGTAGACCTGAATACTAAACATGTACAAAAGATCTGGTTGTACCCATACTAAGACGAAAGCATAGGCTCTCTATCGCATAAGTGAGTCTAACTTCACAAGTAAACCGATCAGAACTAGGTCACAATCAACTCCTATCATCGAAGCGAGTAAGCCGAGTAATATAATCAGATGTAGCAGGTATCTATAGGGTTTTCCAATAAGGACTTGACAGCTTTTTTTTTAAATAAAATTTCAAAAACTTTATTATCGGCTTGAAGTACAATCAAAACATTTATGAATGGAACTCGACTTCGTTCATATGGCCAACGTGGGCACGTTTCGTTGGACCCAATTTTGAACGACTCGGCCACACATTTCGGCCGAAACGGCCGCTATTTCGCATTCAATGTTGGCTCTGAGCTCTTCCAACGTCGTCGGAGTGTTGGCATAAACCAATGACTTAACGTAGCTCCACAGAAATTAGTCAAGCGGCGTTAAATCGCACGAACCAGGCGGCCAATCGACTGGCCCATTTCTTGAGATAACACGCTCACCATACTTACACTTCAATAAATCGATTGCAGCGTGTGCTGTGTGGCTTGTGGTCCATATCTTCCAATTCGGGCCAAAAATAATCGGTGATCATGGCACGATAACGCTGACAATTCACAGTAATGTGACGATCGTTATCGTCGACGAAAAAATATGGCCCAATAACGCCGCCGGCATGCAAACCGCACCAAACAGTTATTTTTTGTGGATGAAGTGGTGATTCATGAAGCACATGTGGATTTTCACCCGACCAATAACGCATATTTTGCTTATTGACGAACCCATTGAGCCAAAAATGAGCTTCGTCACTGAAGATGATTTTGCGATGAAATTCATCATCTTGGCGCATCTTCTCCAGAACCCAATCGGAGAACGTACGGCGCTTCAAATGGTCCATCGGCTTCAATTCTTGAGTCAGCTTGATCTTGTATGGGTGTAAACCAAGATCCTTACGCAAAATACGCCATAATGTGGTCTGAGCGATGCCCAATTCTTCAGAACGCCGTAGAATTGACTGATTTGGATCGTTTGCTACGAACGCCTGAACGGCAGCGATATTTTCGACACTTCGACCAACCCGTTGTCTCACTGACACGGCAACATCACACAACGAATATGTAGACTCAAATTTTTGCACTAAACTTTTTATTGCCTGTCTACTAGGGCGAGAATTACGACCGAAAATTGGAGTTAACGCTCTTAAAGTTGCAGTCACCGACTCCGAATTTCGGTAGAAAATTTTTATAATTTGCAGACGTTGCTCGTTCGTGTACTTTACCATGATGAAAATGTTGAGGTCACTGAATAAATTGACAGTGACAGTTTGATGATTAGTGATGAATGTGAACGCACTCTACAAATTAAAATCAAAGTTGTCAAGTCCCTATTGGAAAACCCTTTATTATAGGTTGTGGTGACGGGTGAAGCCTTGAAGGCTGTTGCTTCTCTTGATGAAATCAAGTCGTCTGACTGCCTCATTTAAAACACAGGAAACCCAAGGCGTGATCGACGATTGGTGCAGTACAAATGAGCTTTCAGTCAATTGAAGAAAGCTGGCTGGTCTGACTCATCTTGCGTATCATCATTCGCTTTTCTGACGAAGCTAGGTATTACGTTGTCATCCTGAATAATAAACTTCTTTGGACTGAACATGTCACCTTGAAAACCTTTCTGACAGTGTGGAGCAGCTTTCGGAAAATCATGGGACCTGTCATCGAAGAGCATGCTTTGAATCTTCATAAGTTTTATCCTATCCATGGGTTGTCTCGTTAAACTAGCCTGCGCAAAGACACGTCACAACTGCTTTACATACTCCAAAGAAAGTCTGCATCGGTTTTAAGTGCTCTGCTCTAGTTTGATGAATCTACCGCATTCCATTAAAAAGAAGTGGTTTTGGAGCCGACTATCTTTTGAGTTAGATTTCACTCCTCGTTAGGAAAACTTAAGTCTGTCTTTCAAGCGGAGATGGCAATGAACTATGTTATGAAGAATTGGTGGAATGGAAGAAGGAAGTATTGGCATCTGTAGCGATAGTCAAACCGCATCACTTCCAAGCCGGTCCGAAAATTCAAGGCTTCCTGAAAGCAGTCAGAAGACTTAATTGATTGAGTGTTGTTTAGGTCCCAGGTCGCAATGGGATTGCTGGAAATGAGATCGCCGATAAGTTTGGCGAACACGGCTCAGAGTAGAGTTTTTCAGGATCCGAGCTTAGGATTGCGTGCATTTTCGGTTAGGGATTCCATTGACATTTGGGCTTCTTTTGAATATAACTACAAGTGTCACGAAGACTTCCCAATGTCTCTAGGAGATTGTGCTTACCCTCAGTAGGAATGACTGTAATGTATAATGTACTCGTCTCTGATGTAATGGGCGTTGGTACTCTAGGCACTTTATCACTGTATCGTTTCTACGAATGACTGAAAAATTCCATTAAAACGAACATTCAAGACGTAGAATGGATTAGTTCTTCCGCTGAGTGCCTTTTTGGGACAGACAAAAATCTATAGACGTGAAGAATAGTGTATGAGTGTTACAATCTGTACTTAATAGCTGAGTTGAATAGTTCTTGACTGCTTGGCATCATAGGTTTTAGTTGACTTCTTTCTTTCTTGGGTTTTTGACGCAACCATAATCCTCTATGTTCTTACTTCTTAAACGGAATTGTTGGTTCATTTATTTGTTGCTCTTATTAGAGCATTTGTTGCTCTTTAAGTATGTTGTTCCTGGTTACCTTTTTCTGTTGTCACAATACTTTTCGACTGGATGACTGGATAGTCATATTTATGACATCGCTCTCGGCTAAGCCACACAACTATATGCTCGATGTCATCAGTGGTGGAGACAAATTTAAAATAAGTCAAATTCCGAACCGCTCCACCCGATGCTTTTGAAATGCTTCATGGTGCTGTGGGTGTAACATATAAACATTCATCCCCAAATGGAATCCATGAACTCAAGTTCTGGCATATTTCGTGAATCTTTAAGCGCCAAACATAATTTGCTGCGAAATTCGACAAATTACTCGCTTTAGTCAAAGCCTAAACAACCGAGAAAATGAAAATATTCTCACCACTGGCAAGTGGAAATGAAAATCCTTTCCAATCGACTCTGCGTCAGCTATACTCGTATTGTTTGTAATAACCAGCACTCGATCAGCAGCCGAAACCGAACTCAATTGTCAATCTACTCTACCAACCGGTTGGTTATCGAGTACAAGTACGTTTCTCAAAAGGAATTCAAATTTTCGGTTGGGTACTCTTCACGAAGCTAATAAGCAATAAGCCACTTGGGCACGTCTCGGTCATAGAATAGAACAACTGATGGCTAAAGCCTGGCTCTACTCTTCCTCTGCTGGGGAAAACAAAAAAAAATTATAATTTAAAATTTCCAATTCTCCCCCTAGGGTGGCACACCCCTCCGTTACTGTATAATTCGACAACGACGAGGACGGCGGCGGCGACGACGACGGTACTACCACGAATAATCACACAATTCGCATTTACATCACATTCCTGATGCCAGCAAACATTTCGCCTCTAGTACTATTGCTGCCATTGTCTAGGGTTTGTTCTTTCCATCCAACTTTGCAACTTATAACTGTTATTTTTATTTTTTTCTTTTTTCGCGCGACTATACGACTACATCGACGAGGATAATAAACATGCTTCAAGCGGTACCATACCAGCACCAGCAGTAGTAGCAGTTGTTCTTATTCTCCCCCGAAAATCCTTCCACCTGAGCAAGTGCACATCTTTCGAAAGAAAGGAATTCGATATATTTTTTTTCCATACGCCCCAGCACTTCATACCGCGTGTCCGCCTCTGCATTCGGAACACCCTCTTAACGAGAAATTCCTTTTTATGACGGACCGATGGCACAACCGAAATCACAATCGTAAACAATGAGGAATTATGACGAAAGCTTTTGCCAAAGCATCCACTCACACATCTGTTCCGGCAGTGCTCACGTAGCATACCCTTAACTCATGTGTGAGTGTAGTATGGGGTGGCATGTGGAGGGGGGTGGTTGATTTTTATCCAACTCCTGTGATTTGCAACAGCCTCAAACTACATTGAGTCCTGGTGATTCTTATTTTCTTCTGCCAAAGGGATACTGCGGTGGGTTTGGACGGAGAGGGGGATGAAAACAGCTCTCCGTGTGGAAGTTAATGCGTGCACGTGCTAATGGCTAGCAGGCTGTCAAAATGACGCAGCGATGAGCGAATTGTGGGCTTCGATCCAAGGGAAAACAACGACAAATGCAATGGTATCCTTGAGAAATCATTTTATTTTATGGATGCGTTATGGGACGAGCTAGGAATGGAGTTGGATTTTTAGTTGGACGAACTTTGTGGGCGCTAGGTTATTTCGTTTTCCATTATCACTGCACCCCACTTCCTCTTCCTCCCATTGACCGACTTATTTAGTCCGGACGAATTATGTGCCATATACAATTTCGTCATTTTGATTTTTTTTCTATTTCGGATAGCAACGAGTACGTGATTTGGTTCGTCTGATGGTTTTCAAGGATAGCGACTGGCGGATGAGATGCGAGTATGTAGGCCGGATCCTTTTTTTTTTCATTTTTTAGAATATGACTCATGAGTGTGTAAAAGCAAATTACTAACTATCAAGCTCGTAACTCCAAGTAAAATAAGTTTTATTGGTGCAGCAGCAATCAATTACATATTCAACGACTTCAATTGAAAGCTCAACACGAGTATGAAGCATGTGTGTATGGTAAGATATGTTATATTCGGGCCTCGTATTCGAGCACATTTCGGAATCCGTCCCTTTTACCACCTGGCTGTGATGGTAAGCACCTACACTGGCGAATCAATTTTTTATTCCCAAATCTTGGTTTATCTATCTGTGCAGGACTCAAATGAAGAAAATTCTATCGGGTCTTATTACTCGTAGTTGTCTCATCGGAAAAGAAGACCGTCATTGATCTACTAGCATGTGCAATAGAAATAAGAGATCCCTCTTCGATAGGGAATTGAAGTCCTTCCATACTTCCATCAGTCCAGGACATTTCTGTTGCGTGGGAGATATGAACGTAAGATTCAACTATGTAAAGTACGTGTTATCCACTTTCAAGAAATATTGCTGTTTGAAGGATATACGGCATTTTGCCCTTGGAATTTTTAATCCCTTTGAGCTTCCTCTTACTTTTCAGAACTTTCCAAATAGACGTCTTGGCCATCCTAATGACAAATTTCAAAGTTTATCACAGATATTTTCCCTACAGACTGATGAAATATCTCGAAACGCGGAAACTTCTTAATGACCGGCAGAATGGTTTTCGTAGCAACAGGTCTCACTGAAAAGTGGAACTAAAACGTACATCAATCTGGCAGAACAAGATAGGGGCACTTGATGTTTCTAAGGCATTTGACAGAGTCTGGCATCAGGCTCTTTTGTCGAAAATGTGTGCTTTTGGGACCGATGACTCCCTTCTTCAATGGATTATAAATTACATTTCGGAACATGCAACTCAAGCTGTCTTGGACGGTTTCAAGTCTGACATTCACAAAATAAATGCTGGTGTGCCCCAGGGTTCTGTTCTGTCTCCGATACTCTTTTTAATTTTTATCAATGATCTCTTGTCTGCTACTTCTAATCCAATATATTCCTTTGCTGATGACAGTACTCTCTGCTTTCCATATTCGTTCCCGGACTCACGGTCCTGCTCTTCAGCTGTAGAACGAGAACGTCAGCGTATGCTGAGTTGATTAAATTCCGATATCAACAGCATAACCAATTGGGGAACTATCAACATCATGTCTGCAACTTGATACAGCTCACAGAGTTTGCGGTTGTATCTTCTCCCCCATTCGCCCTCCTCGCATTCGTCCTCAAATATTCGACGAAGAATTTCCTCCTCTCGACCTACTCCGTGGTAGGTAAACTCCTTAACCTCTTTGAAGTTATTGAAGTTATTGTTGTCAACACGGCTCAGTGTTTTGTGTTAGGCGGTGGACAGATGATTCTGTGTTTGTTGTTCTTAGTTTTGTCCTATTTACTTCATAGCCAATTTGTGTCACCTCTTCTTCAATTGCCGTAAAGCCTCTATGACGGCGCCCTCGGAGAGACCGATTAAGTCGATGCCGTCTGCGTATACCAGGAAGTGGACAGATTTATTGAAGATAGTGCACTATTGTTTCCAGTGTTATCATCAATCGAAGAAATCAAATGATAGTGCATCTCCTTGCCGAAATCCGCTACAGGTTTGGAATAATTCTGAGGAACTGTTTCCAAATTGACAGAACTACTCGTAGATCAGTTTTGCTGGGATGCCGAATTCAGCCATAGCCATGTAGAGCTCAGGACGATGAATGTTGTTATATGCGGCTTGGAAGTCGATGAAAAGATGGTGAGATTCGATTTGAAATTCGTTGGTCTTTCCCAGTATTTGCCTTAGTGGGAATATTTGGTCGACTGTCGATCGATACACTGGTATGTGCTCTTTAGTATGTGCTTGAGACGTTGGGAATATGGGACATGTAGTGCTGATAGTCCAATCATCGGGCCACATCTGGAATCATCTCCGTGTTCGAAAAGCACCGTGTTTAGATCATCCGAACCGGCGGCGGCCTTGTTTTTTTTCCATCGTTTTGATAACTAAGCCAACCTCTTCCATACCGGTGGACTCGATGTAGAGTGTGTGGTAGGAGGGATGGCTTCTTCATTGACTGGATGTGGGTTCTCTTCTTGTCATATCGTTCACTATACCTGATGCCCATTAAGTAGCTGCTGAAAGTGCTGTTTAAACACATCTGCTATTCCCTGCACTTCGGTATCTACATAGGTTTCCTTCACTGTTTCGCAGAGCCTGCATTCCGGTCTTGAAGCCACCTGCTAGTTGCCTAGAAATCCTGAAAAACATCCGGGTGGTGTTTCTATCGCAGGCCATGCATCGTTTACAGGTGTGCATTTTCTGTCACCTTTTGCCGGCATACGAACTCAACATCATACCAAGAGAGCTTTTTCAGTGGGGACTGATAGCCTACGGTGATCTCGACTACCTCTTTGATAATGTCGCGATACTGATTCCACAGATTGTTGGCGTTTATGGATGGTGACTGCACAGCGGAGCGGGTTCAGGCTTCCAATGATGAATTGCCTTTTCTGGGCGGTTCGCTGCTTCTTCTTGTTGACTAGTCGACCTCTGAATTTGTATGCAACAAGAAAGTGGTCAGAGTTGACGTTTGCCATTCAAACATTCTGATGCGTGCATCGAATCTAAGATATTAGCACATGGTTGATTTGATTGACGGTTCGGCCATCTATGTGGATTCGCAGTCTTTGAAACGGAAACCGTTGTCTGCTGTCGTATCGTGAAGTCTGTGGTTTCCGACTAATCCGCCGAAGATGTTTTTTTGACCATTTACTAACAATTTTGACATCATACTTCGGACAGGAGGTCAGAGAACTCCTCCTTTACAGAGTCTTCAGCTTCATTGTTACGGGCGTGTGCACATATTAGGCTGATGTTTTGGAATGATGCCTTTGTGATCGCTTATCGGTTTAAAGATAATTACCATTGACAGTAAACAACCTTCCACGACGAATCCGCATTCCAAAATATGCCATCTTTTGTGGCAGCTGTAATAAATGTAATTCACCTTATCCATTGTATCTCCTGGATCGCGGTAATATGCCTTCTACCGCGTTTTGGAGCAGCACCAGGGGTGTACAGTGTGCGTACGCTTCAGGTGCATACTCTCAATTCGTAGTTCGTGAACGTTCCGGGTCGAAATCTTAACTAAGGGGGTCCGTTGCCATCCGAGGCTGATATCTCTCGTAGACGTCGTAAAGAAGACATTTGAGAAAATATTCGGAACACTAAAAGTCCTTAAAACAACATATTAGCCTGACTAGAAACACTCACAAAATCGGATTGCCAGAGATTCTCTGTATTATGCTTAAGGTCCTCATCTCAGGTAATCTGATCAGAAGCGACTCACGAACTGCTCATATCACATAAACTATATTGAGCTGACTAACACAACACATAGATGGTATCTGCCATTGAATGTGATGACGAATGAGGTTATCAAATACAGCGTTGCTTTCTTTGATGGATACAAGTCGTCTGGCTCCGATGGCATACTCGTCTATCCAATCTGCTGGCAATATTAAACAAAATATTCACTGCTAACGAATACAAATGAACCCCTGGAGATTAGTAAAAGAAACCTTTATACCGAAAATTAGAACCACGCTCACCAAGAACTCTAGACAAATCACTCTAACTTCCTGAATGCTGAAGATGGAACATGCCAGATAGCCCTTCAAAATTTGGTTGGCAAAACTGAAAGCGCACTCGACAAAATATAGAATGCCAAGGGCTATTAGACAAATCGCGAGACGAACAGAGCCTCGGTTGCAGATGGTGGGATGACGGCGAGCTGTATATGATTCCAAGGGTGAAAGGGAGCCAAGCTGTGGTTACGGCTAACCCCTTTCGATGTAGCCAGGTACCGCTAAACGCAATTGAAAGACTGTGTTGATTGTGTCTTTTTAGGTCCCAGGTCGTAATAGGATCGTGGGAATAATGTCGCCAGTACATTTTCCAATTAATACTCAGAGGAGAGTTTTGTAGAAATTCTGTAGAAACAAACGCTTCGCAACGTCTCTAAAATGACAGCAACTTTAATGCTCTCCTTCAGTAGGAAAGGCTGAAAGATTACTGCTAGGAACCTAAATGTGCTAGGCATAAATGAAAATGACACAACATCATGCAAGGCTTGCTGTAATTAAACATTTTAAGGAGCTATCTTTCGGCGTACGCCATTAATTTATCACAAAAACAAAGGCGAGAGTTAATGAGTCAAAATAAGAAAAGTGAAAATGATCTTGAAAGGCATACGTCTGTCAACGCACGCTCTCAACTCATGGACATATCATATGATTAAGGAGGTTCGGTCACTTACCCAAAGGCTGCAATGTTTCCAATCGACTTAGGTCTAAGTAAAACTTATTGTTCGTCAGCTAAGTTCCAGCCGAATTATTTTAGCAGCAATAACTGGCAACTGCTCCATTCCTTTCTTTACAATATAACTTACTCGTATGCAGGTATCCTTTCGACTGAATCTTGTTCCCAACTTGGATGAGTTTATATTTAGTAGACCGCAGTCATTTGAGTTTCATTTTGGTTGGTGAGGGCAACTACGACCATGGCTATGACGACAATAATTCTGTAGATGACAATATTATTAGGAAGACGGTGAAAATCCAAAACAGATTTTTATGTTGGTACTGATTTGTTGCTTGCCCATCAAAGTGATGTCAGTGTCAGTGTCAGTATCAGAGTCAGAGCCAGTGGTAGACGACAGGGGATTTAGAAGACACAAACACGAACGAAAGAATGTCTGCGACAGTACTTTTATCTGTCACAGTGGATATAAAATTCCATACATGACGATGATGACGAAATGTGCTTAGGGGTTGCTTGTGAAGGGTTAATGTTTATAGTACAAAAAAAAAAAAAAAAATGCTACGCCGTAGAACAGAGCGCCAGTGACGATGTTTATCCTGTTTTTTTGAAGGAGATTAGCTTTTTCTGCAGATGAGAGACAGATCGGACTAAAGAATGACAAACGGGACGAGACGAAACATTGTGTGTAAACGTGGTGTGCCCTGCGGCAATTTTCGTTGTCGGAATGTCAAGAACATTGTCACACGCATATTAACACACACAAAGGGTAATCTCATTGACTACTAATTCGGGCGAGCCTTAATAAGTTTTGGAATGGCAATAATTTTCCACCGTATGAGGGTTATGTGTATTCGCCGGTAGTAGCAATGTTGGCACTGGTACTGAACAAGCTACAGGGGGTTTGAGTGATGTTTGTGATGGCTACATGACAATTTGATGAGTTTATGACTGAGTTTTTGGGATTTCTAAATGAAAAGGGATAAGAGGATTTCAAAGTGGAAAGATACTCGTATGTACGAGTAGGTGTGCGTGCATTGAATTTGGAATTGTGTCAAAGGTAGTGAATTTATGAGGAGTCTGTTGGACGGGATGATGGGTGACAATGGGATTTGCAATGGATTAAAGGGCGTATTTACGTATGTATCTACTTTTATTTTACATACAGACGAAGACATGTATTAAATACTGATTTTGAAAACATGACAAATATTTTTGTTGGATAATTAAAACGGAAACATACCGACATACATATGTTTGGTTCTGTTGGGTTCTAAGTAGGTATTATTGAAAATAACCTTACTTTCCATGTCAAGCAGATGTCTAAATGATATATTAGCTTAAAGATTGCCTTCTAACCCTGGTTTATGAGTTTTTTTTGACAATAGTAAAACTAAGCTAGAAGTCTGCTATAACTTTTCTGATGTTACCAGCCTTTTTGGGCGGACAATGGCAAACCTTCAAAAGTGAAATCTGTTGCTTATAAAAGACTATCGCATTCTTCGGATGTTGAGAGTTGACAAAAATTCGGTGGGCCCTCTGTCATTAAGGGAGAGAGTAGGCCTTGGTTCACTCCTCAGACATTTAGTCAAAAAGTAGTTATTCGTATTTACAACATAAAATGACACAAACAAATCATCATAATGGATTCATCGTGTTGTAGAGAAATCTCACATACACTTCATGACGCAAAGCCAACAACGCGACGACAAAGTGTGGTACAGGATAAACTATGAATGAAAGTGTGTCCGTCCGTTCGTCCACCTAATGCAAAATTTTGAAAGAAAATCTCAACCAACTAAAGCCACGAGACCATTGCTTGAGGTCAACTTCGCTTTTGACTCAGTGGGCTTCTGAACAAGTAAAATTGCCGTTTTTGAAATGACGCAGAAGAGACTCATGAGACTCATTGCAGCCGCAAAACCGAACTGCTTGGTGCGATCTTCATGCTGGTGGCATCATCGGCCGCCGTTTTCATGAATGAGGATGGAGCTCGGTTACAGTCCATCGAAAATGGTGCCGGGCAATGACAAGCGGTCTTCGTATTTTTTCTTTTGAAAATGTGGACGACACATCAGCCCGGACGATATGTGGTTAAAGTACGAAGGCTCTACATGGCATCCTGCCCATGAAACTAAGGGCTCGATTTAAGGACAACATTATATTTCGAAATGGATCAGCGATGTGGCGACCAAGATCGTTCGATTTGACGCCACTCGATCACTTCTAATAGGAGTTTGTAACGACTTTGGTGCCAGCCAGCCCTTAGAAGCCAATATTTACCCAGTTATTGGTGAGTTTGAGCCGCAAATGCTGTAAGAATTGGCCCATATTGAACTTAGACGATGAACTTGGTCAAAAATAGCAGAGCAAGCCGTGTGCTAAAAGTCGAATTCAATGCATATATCCATTGGTGCAAAAATAAATAAATAAAAATAATAAAATCATTAGAAATTCCCTGACCCTGATAGTACAGATATCTTCTGCGTTTTACGTAGATACCTGAAGTGAAGGATTAAGCTGAAGGATTAGTCTTCGCACAAGATTTCAATTTTTTTTTTTTTTATAATTTACGCGCGCCTAAGGGGTTAGATACCCTTTTACTGTTGCCAGGGCGCGGGCGGAAAGGTAGAAGGAGGAGAAAGAAAAAAATGTTTTTGTAGTGGTTTGAAACTCAGGTGTGTTTGGTTTCGATATTCGCTCTCCAGGGGGTGGGAGTCCGAATAGGACGGAGAGTTTTTTCTTCACTCAGAGTGATTCGAAGGTTATAATTCACAGTATTTTTTATTCTGTGCTTGAAACTCTGTAACAGCCAAATCTACGTGTCAGTGTTATGCCTTCACATGCAGAATTTTTCTGTCTGAGTTCCAATTACACAAACGAAAAACTGACTTGCCATGGGCAGGATTCGAACCTGGACCCTCCGAGTGAGAAGCGATTGCTAGTATCACTACACCACGGCCACCCAATGCGTTAATCAGCATCCTTCGTATACCACCAACAGTACCAAGTTCTAAGTCGTGTTTTATGGCACCCGGTTGCAGGGTAAATCCACATCGAGTAGACAGATCAGTTCCATAGCCATCAAATGGTTGAACACCAGCCGTAGCACGCTACAAACTATGTTAAACCATGGAATGCTCAAGGTCCAATCGGTACTACCCTCCCCGAGATTTTCGGTATAAACCTAGAGCAACCGCGAAAGGTTTAAAAATTGTAGGGGCTCCTGACCTCCCATGGTACCAGAATATAGCATCCAATCAAGTTTCGTAAGCTTGCGGCCACTTCCAAAGTGCCTTACAGGCCACGATTGGCGACCTTTAGTCCAACATTATGCTTATCTATGATTGCCACCAGCAAACTACCTATGACGTCTACGGCTGAAAATCTGGGAACACCGCTGACATCGCAGACCACACTATCTTAGATGGTGACCATAGCTTGCCAATCCCTAGCAACTTGCATGCGAGCTCCGCATGAACAACCGCCCAAACACAGTTTGAAACCTAACACTGGTAGTCCCCTCATGATCGATATGTTCTGAAGGAAGCTAAATATACGTAACCTTGTCTTAAGCGCTTATGTCCCATCTAGATTGCCTTCTAGGCTGCACATATTGGGAAAGCAAGAGCTTATACTCGCTACGGGACAAATCTTTTACCTCCTTCGATGTTTCCCAATCAGAATTGGTCAGCGGGAGTCCCCTTCTAACCTTCTGAGCGATACCTCGACGTACCACTTCCTAGTCAAGGAAAGGCACTCTCAATAGCACCTGTAATGCATCTCGACAAACTGGTAAGCAGCCAAACAATTCCACTCTCTGGCAAGACAAGATCCTACGAAGACCACACTCAGATATTACCTTCCCGTATCTCGTATAAAGTCTATGCCTTAAATGCTGCACAGGCAGCAAAAAGGCCACCGTGCACAGTACGAACGGAACATCTGGTGAGTCCCCAATCATTCCGTAGAATGTTTTCTTAGCTGGATAAGGTGAGGCAGGAAATTCATTCGCTACCATATCATTATGGTAAGATTCTTGACCTTAGTCATATACATATGTACACCATTCAGGCGTATTGTCAAAGCCCGATGCATCATTGGCACAGTTTTCTCCCGAGCGAAAACTCCCGCCTGATATCAAAAAAAGTCTCTGGTGTTTTGCGTGAACGTCTGACAATAGATTGAGTTAAGTTCACGAGATGCCCATAGATATATGGGAGCCAGACTAAGCCAGGCCATCGCTTACTCACATTAGTAGTGAGCTTACTCAGATTCCAAAGCCTAACCTGTCTTGAAGGTACAAGCTCCACCCTTGGTATGAGTCGAGGCCCGTCAAAACCTTTTCCCTATCTTAGGGTTATAGCACTCAGTACTTGTTGTAACTCTACATCGGATCAAAACCAACTGGAAGACCCTTCCTGCGGTTTAAAAAAATTACAAAAATTAATTCTAAGACTCCATGACAAAACCTACTACAATAAGATCGTTCCTGATAATTTAAAAGCCAAGTTTGGAAAAACCTTATTTGATACGCTAGGATTGCGTGATACGACTTTTGTAATCGGAGTCAGGCCAATCGATTTAGTAGTAATTCGAAGTGGCATTACCCGATAGAACTCTTAATAACACTCCTAAATCACAAAGGAACTTGGCGGTCCCTTGGATGTCTTGATCTTATTACGATCAATGCCAGAAACGGCTGTAGTGTTCTGGGAGTCCGGACAAAAGCCAAGAATGTTGCAGGGAAGGTTGGAATAGGAATATTTCGGTCTCCTAAACACTGAATAAGTACAGTCAGAAAACTTAACATAGGAAAGCTGCTATTGCATATGATTGTCGGAGCTATTGTCGATTGTCTTCCAAATCTTCTCGAGAAAGTCCAAGAACAGAATAACATCATTGGTAAACCGCCAAAGCCGCAACATTTTTTGTTATGTTTGTATATCCTTGCAAAATTTGGGAAATGAATGAAAGAAGCACGATATTTTAGAGCAGGTCCAGAGCAAAACGGATGTAAAGATTGAATGTACGAAGAGGCGGAATGATACCGTCGATTTCGTTGGAGCACTGGTGGTGAAAGTTCCTATAGAACAAAGTAGGACAAGCGTCAGTGGAGAAGTTCAATCGACTGGGCAATATTGACTTTCAAGCAACTCCAGAACCAGCTGACCAGATGTAGGTATTGTTCCCCAGTTTAAGGCGAATAAACTGATACTCGTACTATTGAGGTCCGATTAGATGAAGTAAAGTATTTCTTCCAAGACATGTAGCAGCATTTATGGCGACATATGTGGTCATGTCAACGGAGGTTGTCATTGACCCACATGTCGAGGATGAAGAGTTTTTTGTTTCAGACAACGCAAGTGCTATTCGTTGATAATACCTAGGTCTTGAAAGCATTGTGGAATTCAATGACGGTTTTTCAATTATTTTTCCTGCTCATATCGGAATTTAACGAGTTTAACAGGGATGAATGTGGAATACAGAGAATACCGCCTTCAGCAAAAGAATATCTCGCATTATAAGCAGCAGACAAGAAATCAATGATGAACATTAAAAAGAGTGTCGGAGACTAAATGGAACCTTGAGGTACACCAGACTTAATTTCGTGGATATCAGGCTTAAACCGTCCAAGACAATTTCAACGTTTCTAAAGGTGGTTTCTAATGCACTGAGGAAGACCCTGCTAAACTCTGTCAAATGCTTTTGAAATAACAAATGCAACTATCTTGCGTTCGCCAGACTGGTGTATACTATGATTCCACTTTTCAATGAATAGAACTGTTTATACAAAAACGGTAGGGCAAATCTTTGAGAAGTTTTGGTGTTAATTATTAAGAAACCCATAATGAACAAGCTTCAGACTGAGCAAATAAATAAGTGTTTCTCTGTTCAGCGAAGGTTGTCGGAAAATCTGATCCAAACAGCAAAACAAGATGCAAGAAGAGGCCGAAAAAGTGTCCCAAATGCAAAAAAAAACATCAGAAAAGCCTAATCACCCAGCTGCTGAAAGAAAAAGCAGTTTTCTAGATTATCGAAAAAACCAGGATGATACAAAGAGGTGTTGGAACTCGGGGAGGGTTGTGGGATAGCCTTGAATTTTAGCAAAAATGGAATGAACATGCTAGGTTATTTAGTGCAGTCAAATAAGGAGAGCGTCCAGTTTAAAAAAAACCTTTTCCAGTTTGGATAGCATCCTTAAAGCAGTTATTTGGGAAAACCTAGGCCCGATGTCCACCATCAAACAGTTCACCGATTTTACGGCCGCATAGAACATAATTTACAGAAAGTGCTGGCATCGCTGTGAAAATCATACTTAAAAGGACGATCGTGGAAACTCACAGACCAACATCAGGAGAACAATATTTTCTAAGTTTGTGCAATTATAAACTCCAATCCGATCAGTGTAGTAAGTTTAAACTCAAATCCTAACCCAAACTCTATGCTGCGGCTTCTTTTGACTAAGAAAGGAGCTCAAAAGTAAGTTTGGCATGGAAACGTGTGGCTCATAAAAAGTGTTCAAAATACCATTCGCTATAAATGTCATTTAAAGTCTCAGTTCCAATCTAATTTATGACACCTTTCCATCAAATACCTGTTCCCAGTGGCTTTGGTCATAAACATGTGTCCGAAGGTATCGTCATACCGTCAGTCGTCGAAATAAATTCCTATGACAATGCGGATGTGTATGATACATTACGCCACACATACAATAAACACAGGTGCAACCCTTAAGCAAATATCACTACTACCATAACTAACACCCCCCCTCCAATGACTTCGAGAATCAACTGCAATGCTCTACGCTTCAACATTCCACCCTTCCTCTCTCTGGCTCTTCTTTCGCCCAGTTCGAGGGCGATGGCCCAAGCGGAACGCAATAACAATAATTTGTTACCAACAAACCCCCACAACTTATTCGCCGCTTGACGAGAGCCACCCAGAGACAAAAACATGAAAATAAAATATAATAACGAAAATATCCATAAATCCATCGAGTGATATCTTTTATTCAACTACCGTCGGCATTTTGGGCAGCAGTAAGGGGCAACAAGAAGTGACAAGGGCATCCCAACTACCACCCACCCCTACCAACGGGCAGGGTAGAAGAGCGCCTAGACCATGACTGGGACTCTGGCACAAATAAAAAATGAATGTTTGGTCATAAATTAAGCTCTCATAACGTAATAAAATTTTACACTGACATTTCGCCATCAAACGTTGCATTTTGCAATGAGTCACATCACCTCCCACCCCAAACCGACCGAAACCAGAACGCCCCAGCAGCGTCAACCGGCGGTATTTGAACAACATCAGCTGAGCTCTTGCCAAGTGCATTTGTAAGTTGGCTTCCGATTTATGTGTACCTGAGTGCAATAGTTACTCTCGCATGCTTCAACCCCCTTTATCAGGATTGTAGATTGAATTTTAGCAAACGAGTATTTGTTTTGGGGCACAGAAGAAGAAAAACATCCCTTGCTACGAGTACACGGGTATGATATGGCGTAGGGCTATGATGAAGTTGGCTGCAATTTGGATTGATGGCTGTACAGGGAGTTTCACGACATCAAAGCGAACGTAGCCAACATTCTTCGCAGTGATATTTCAATGAAGTGACAGAGGCGAGCATTCGGAGTGATGTGGATCATGGAATTGTCGCCTGTGGATGAAGGGTGCAGTTGGATGAAGTAAAGTGGAGCAGACATTTGTCGGAAATTATGACAAAACAGGCTGCAGGTTACGTTGGTTGTTTGAGACAGTTGCAGTGACTGGCAAGGAGCGATTTGTGATGTGCACGTGAATTTCCATGCCCTTGGATGGTAAATGCGGGAATGATGGGGTTTGCCAAATAAGACTGAGAGCTTGCTTGTTACAAGGAACATTGGTTTCGGGGAAGGTATCGTTTTCAGTGTTTTTTTTTTTCTCAAGAGAAGCACTCGAGGTGGAAAGGCTTTGCTTGCCAGATCGAGGAACAGATAAGAGGTGAAGGGTATCATACTTCAACTCATTTACGGAGAAGGGAAAAGCAACGCTTCTAAACAGTCTGGATAACAATATTCCCACTGGGGTATTCCTATACATAGAGTGGAGGCCTCTGGCTGACCACTGGAGATTTCAAAATGTATAGTTGGATTCTGAAGCAAGAGCCGGGCAGTAATTATTTGAAATGTTTGCATTGCTTTTCAGTCTGACTTCTACTCCATCGAATCATTTGAAACAGACCCGATTAGAAGCTGGTAGAGATGAACAGGGAAACTTAGTAACAGAGTCACAGTCGGTACTGATGATTTGGGAAAATCACGTTTGCAGACTTTTACACTGTGACGAAAAATCAAATTACGTTTGAATCATTCAACAAATAGATCCGTCCATTGCCGAGCTATTTAAGGCAGCAGGAGATGACTTGGAAGAAAGCATAAACTAAACTTATTTCCAAGATTCTCTAAAGAATGGAACCTTAGCACCGTTTGCCCGATCCACAGAGAATGAGATCCTCTTAACTGTCTTTTAAGGCCGCGCATGACAGCATCTGTGGAGACGAACTATACACAGCGCCATGTCTAGCCTGGGTATGGTAAACTGCAGAACGGCGATGGAGAACGCTCGCTACTTCGTAAAGGTTAGAAACAATCCCACAGAGATCTAGGCAAGGTGACGCGTTGTCATGCTTTTTCAACTTAATTCTTGCGAAAATCATGCGAAACCCGCAAGTTTTCGGCATATGCTGGTAGCATAGACATCATTGGCAAGCATTGAAACAGAAGCGTCCTTCGTGAATGTGGGCAAAACTAAGTAAGGAGTGTTTAAACAGGAGGCGCAGGATTTATTTTTTTGAATAAAACCAACAATTGCTGAGATATCCCTGAAACCTTTATTGTTTTAGAAAGTAGACACTTGGGGATTATTTATGGACCACAATGTCTTCCAAATAACCGCCTCCTCATCCTTTTCTAGAAATTTTCAATCAATCTTTCACGTAATTAGAATTCTATCTGTGGAAAGGCTGCTTCACTGTTCACTCAGAGTTGGAATTGTTTGCGGATGGTTGGCGTAGACCTTTCTTTTAACATAGGCCTAAAGAAAGAAATCGGCGGAAGATCTTGGTGGCCAATGAGTGTCTCCGAAATGTCAGGAAAATTCGTACGCAATAAATCGTCGATTGCTTCGCGACTTGTATGGCACGTAGCACCATCCTGTTGAAAGTAGAGGTCGTCCGTATCCATTCCCTCGAACTCCGGCCACAAAAAATTTATTATCATATCTCAGTAGCGCGCTCCATTGACCGTAATGGCTTTTTCGGCTCAGTTTTGAAAAAGTACGGCCTAATGATACCTCTGGTCCATAAACCGCACCAAAGAGTTACTAGTTCTGGGTGCACTGGCATCTCTTGGATTTTCGGTGCCCCAGATGCGACAATTTTGCTTAATAACAGAGCCACCAATGTGAAAATGGCCCACATCCGAAAATAAGATGTCAACATGTTTTCCAGGAACCAATTCGAGAACGTACGGCGCTGTTGGTGTTCGGCCGGCTTCAGTTCTTGCTTTAATTGGAGCTTATACGCATGAAGAGCCAAAATTTTCACCAAAATCCGGTGCTGTGAAGAAGTCAAGCTTCTGAGAACGGTGACGAATGGAGGTGTTTTGGTCGTTTTAGACACAGCGATATTTTCTATTGAACGTCCCGGTCGAAGACGTTTTGGGCGTCTTCACACCTTGTACTGAGCCGTCTTTTGAAATTTTTTGATTATGTTGCGTCTTGGAAGGCATACGATTACGTGCGAAATTAGTACGAATTCTTCGTATCTTTGACGTAGTTTTTCTTTCATTGTGTAGCGTTGCATGGTAAATTTCCCAAATATATAGATGACATCTCTCACCATATACCAACCCTGCTTGCATAAGCTCTAAAATAATAGGCCTTTCAAATCCTACACCTTCATATGCTGTCAATAAGAAAGGACACACAATGTCGACGAATCGGACAGAACGTCACAATAGTCAGATATGTCAGTTAGTCTTGCCAGTCGCTGTTTCTTCGGCTTACGAAGGCAAATGAGTGATAAAGTCTTGTTAAGAAACTCTAAGTAGACTCTGTCTAAGATCCTCATCATCCCAGTCCTGGTTTATGGTGCTAAAGCACAGACTTTAGCGAAGTTGGGTGATGATATTCTTTGCCGTTTCGAACGCAAAATTCTTCGAGTGATTCTTTGTTTGTGTTGTGTCTCTGATACCCTGTTGGCAACAAACGTCTTACAGGTCGATGGACATTTCTGAATCCAAGCTAAGGTTATTGTGGAATCAGTCCAGGCGTATACATTACCAACTTGTGTGCCATATGTCCGTAATGTGTCTGTCATTAATTTTGACAGTAAATGAGCTCCGCATAACTCCAATTTGGGAAGTTGAAGTTTCATGAGTATCGGCGCAACCTTTGTTTTTGCGCTTATAAGTCTGGTAACAAAGTGACCATTGGACAAGGAAACTCTGGAGTAAATTACCGCTGCATATGCTGCTTCTGAGGCATCACAGAAACCATGAAGCTCGATTTTCTTGCAATTGTCCGACTCTATCCATCTTGGAATTCTAATTTTTTCGACTTCAGTGATATTCTTCTTTAAATTGTTCCATTGTTTTTGTAACTCCACTGGAAGAGTTTCATCCCAATCGATTTCCGACTTCCAGATTTGCTGCATCAGAATTTTTGCTTTTACCGTTACTGGGGCTAACCAGCCAAGAGGGTCGTACAGCTTAGCTATTTCGGATAAAGTTTGACGTTTTGTCAGTGACATCTGCTTTAAAGTGATCGCGTCTAAGTGGGTCTTAAACTGGAATGTGTCACTTATTGGGCTCCATTGGATGCCTAATGTTTTGATGGTGTCATCAACGGCAAAATCGACTTTGTTTACATTTCTTGATTCGATTGGAATATCCTTAAGCAGTCTTTTGTCATTTGCAGCCCATTTTCGCAGGTGAAACCCAGCCTTCTCTAACATATCAATGAGTTGCCTTTGTGCTTCTTTGCATTTTGTGATTGTGTCTTGTCCGGACATTACGTCATCAACGTAAAAATCATTTTTCGCTATTTCCGAGGCGACTGGAAACTGCAGTTTTTCGTCTTCAGCTAGTTGTTGTAGCGTTTTTATTGCCAAATATGGTGCTGACGCTGTACCATAAGTAACTGTGGTAAGTTTATACTCCTTGATGGTTTGGTTTTTGGCACTTCGCCATAATATCCGCTGATAATCTTGATGATCCTTATGTAACTCAATTTGGCGGTACATTTTCTCTATGTCTGCACTAAAGACATATTTGTGTTTCCTCCATCGCATTAATATAGTAGCTATATCATCTTGGAGCCTTGGGCCTACTAGCATTAAATCGTTTAGGCTTACATCGAAGACGACTCGTAATTTTGTGGTTAAGCTGTCCGGTTTTATGACAGCATGATGAGGCATGCAGTATGGTTTTTTTTCCTGCGGATTGTTTGATTCCACTTCGATCATATGACCGAGCCTTAAGAATTCGTTCACCTCATCAGTGTATTCTTGCTTGAGTTGTGGATTTCTATCGAATTGAGCTTCAAGTTGACAAAATCGTGCAAATGCTCTGTTTTTTGATTCTCCTAATTTGCTGGTATTAGTTGTTTCTTTATTAAAAGGGATTTTTACTACATATCTCCCATTGTTTTTCCGGTAGTGTGTTTTTTTATAGAACGCTTCACAGTCTATCTCCATTTGTGTTTGTTTTCTTGGTTGTGAAACTTCCTCCAACTCCCAAAATTGTTCTAGTTGCTTATCAACTGATTTTTGGGCTACCAGTCTAATGATTCCTTTACTCCAAGAAACTTCAGATTTAGGGAAGTTGCGTCATCCCTTCTTATACCATCGAGAATAACATCTCCAAATATATCGGCTCCGATAATTAAGTCTATAGTTCCAGGAATATCGTAGGTTGGATCTGCCAGCTCTATACCTTTAAGGTCTCCAAAGCTCACTCGTTTTACTTGGTTTGATGGAAGTTGGCTTGTTAGTTTAGGCAGAACAAGGGCTTCAACCTGGAGGTTGAGCTTTAATGGAAACCATGAAGTTATTGTGAACTCGACTTTGTGTTTGGACGTGCCGGTTTTCATAGCGCCTAAGCCACTCACTTCAATGTTCACTTCTTGTTTCTTTAGCTTTAATAATTGCACAACTGATTCCGTTATTAACGTTGCTTGAGCACCTGGGTCAATAAGTGCTCGTATCTTGACACTGTGGCCATCACTGCTGCTTGCATAGACAATTGCTGTTGCTAGAACAACATTTTGATCTAGGTAACTATGGTTCACCTGTTTTTGTTGCATTTCCATGTGCAACATTGTATGATGCTTCTTGTTGCACTGTTTGCATGTACGTTTGCTTGGACATTGAGTTTGTTTAGCATGTTGCAAGCAGTTATAACAAAGTTCCGCCTGTTTGATTTGTTTACATCTTTCACTTGGCGTTAAGTTGTTGAATCTTGGACATTTGTATATTATGTGATCGCCCTTGCATATGCGGCATTGTGTTACTGCCTTGGATCCGACGTGGAAATTACGTATCGCGTGCTTTGCTTCATCCCCACATTTTTGTTGCTTTTTTGCTGGATTCAGAACTTCTAAGGCTTGGTAACGTCTTTCCATGAACTCCAAAAGCGTTTTTAAATCGGGCATTTTATTGGGTTCTGTGAGGCTTTGCTCGAATAAATTTCTGGATTCTAGATCAATTGATTTTGTTATCAGGTGTACAATCATTGGGCCCCATGACGTGGTATTGAAGCTCATATTGTTTAGAGCAGCTAAGCCCTCCTTGATAGCATCCAGAGAATTTTTAATATTATTAGCTGATGTCGAATTTCCTTGATGCCGGGAACTGAGCATTTTGTCGATGTGAATTGACACAATTTTTCGTTCGTTATTATATCGAGACTTGAGCGTTTCCCAAGCACTCTCGTAGTTCTCACTCGAAAAGGTAAATTGCTGAATTAAATGAAGAGGTTCGATTTTATTTTCTCTAGCTCCTCTGATAACTTCTTCTGTTCTGCAATAATGATGAAGACTTCGGTTTCATCTATTTTGGAATCCATCGCTGTTATTTTTTTATTTAATTAATGTTCTGTTTGATTTGTTTAATTATGTTATACCAGTGTTTTAAGCCCTGGTATACGCTTGAAATTCGTGAGATAATGTTAATAATTTTTCTGTTTTCTCTAACCAGTGTTAGTTGCCCTGGTAACGCCTTATGTAGTATTTGTTTTATGTTTTTCGCTCGAAGGACCAATGTTTTATCCGTAATTTTCAATTCAAGAGATTCCTTACCGCTGGTGGGGGGAAATCTTTTAAGTGAAACTATTTCGTTGACTCTTAATAACAAAAAGCGATTTTATTTATTGAATAGCTTCAATTTATACAGAAATTTTGCTTACTTTAACAAAAAGAAATTTGTACAGAAAATTTGCTTATTTAACAAAAAAGAATCAATATACAATTGACACTCGAGCGCGACAGGTAAACGTACTTTTTGTCTATTCGACACTTTACGTATTGTGCGGTTGCAACTTGAGTCATTAAATTGTTGTTGTCACAACAGTTTGCGTTGATGGGGCTTAGAGATGGAAATGTAACTCGAAACTCCACAACTTTACAAAAGAGGGAAACCTCGCTTTAAATGGCTCGCACAAGTAGAAGGGGACCTGCAGTACACAAACTTCCGTCGCAAGGCATGTTCTGGTGGCTTTAGTTCCTCCATCAGCCGGATCTTATAAGAGTGTAGACCGAGATCTTTTCGCAACATTTTTGACAAATGAAATTCAACTATGAACGACCGCCACATTTTCACTCACATCGGCTACAGCCTCTTCTTTGTCGTCGGTCTTGCGCAATGGATTGATGAACAATACGATAGGAACTATCTTGTCCTCCAAAATATGCTATGATGGGCATGCGGTTAAGAAAAGAAAGGGTCTCAATCAAGATTCGACTAACCAAGATATAGCCAACTAAATGTGAATCTATGATGCAATATGGATGCAGTATCTGGAAAATAAGCTCGCTCGCAGTTCATGACAAGATTCCATGACCCTCATTATTCTAGGTCGAAAGTTGTAATGGATCGGACATACGCTCCAAGAAGGTTATACTTTCTCTGTTTGTCATACAATACCATAGACCACCTTTATTTAGAACGGAAGAAGAGTGGGTTGACTAGAGCATATAAGGATCAGAACAGTCGAGAACGAGTCTTGGCAGTAAAGCAAATGATATCAAGAATTTGAGCCCACTATAAAAAACCACAAAGGATGGCAACCAGTCCGGGTGCCCGGGGCGTTAAGATGATGCTGGATTTTCGCTGTAAAAATGTATGTTGATTCCGTATTTTTGCATACCTCCTCCCCAAAAATTTGGCTTCCATTCAAATGCTCGTGAAGACCTTTAAAAAAAAAATTAAAATTAGTCACTGACAGATGGAATTGCCTTGGTTTTATCAGAAAGAACCGACACTGATTACAATTGCCTGCTAAGTGGCTCGTATTATCCCACTCATTACTACTAAGTACAATATTTCTCACAAATATGAACTCCGCTTCTGTCGCCTTTCATTCCACTCATTGTTCATAGTATTCGTAGATGGAAAATCTGCATAAATTCCCAGCTAAACAAGATTCTGGTCAAGATGAGTGGACTTTCATGTGCCTTAGGATGCTCTTTAACCTCTAACACTCTCGGACTCTCATACTACTCTAGCTTTTCTGGTCTTTCTGTGTCTACTGTTACTAGGTATGGTGCCAAGAAGAGGATAAAGGGCTTAATGGACACTAAGAATTTTCATCTTGTGTGACGAACTTCCTGCCAGGGTTGTGTTGCTGCTCCTTAAAACCAAACAAACTTTAGTCTTCTTCACAAATGGACAAGTAGGTAGTATCCAGAAGGGGCAATCCATATTCACACGCCACTCTTGTAGAAACGAAATCTACTCATTCTTAACATTGGTACCCTCCGATGATGGCATGGTTGTTAGCTAGCTTCTTTGACTTTGAATTGTATCTGTTATTCTGTATCCTTTGACATTATTCTGCTGTCTAAACATCTGCACACACATATGATGTGTGTGTGATCCTAGAAGGAACTGATTTAGATTTATCGTAGTTCGAAAGGGAAGTATCTCTCTCGTATTCCTTGTAGCCTTGGTAGTCTTTAGTTGAACACATGAAGTGTCCTTTTGAGTTTCTTCTTGTTTTTGTTCTTGTTCTTCCTTTTCTTCTGAATTTTGCCCTTGTTGTCTTCCGTGCCCGACTTCATCGTTATCGTACTCGTCGTCGTCTTTTTGACCCTTAAATCAACGTATGCCTGTCTGTACATGGTTTTGTTATTTGTTATCCTTGCCGATGCTGTATTAAGCATGAGAACACTGAATGAAGGACGACAATTTTGGCTAAAAGACTGTCCAACCGATAGATGGCAACATATCTTTAAAACAAAATTTCTTAACTTTTTTTTGTTGTTGCCTTCTAGTTTTGGGAGGATATGTCCATATGTATAAACGAATGTATGTGTGTGTGTGTGTTAGGTATTCGTTCCTCCCGCTACACGAGTGCGAATTGCGAGAACTGTACTTTATGTGTCGTCTTTGTGTCTTGTGGAGGAACAATCGCATTTGAATTTTATTGGTTCGCCTGTCAATGGGCATCTTGAAGTTTTCCAATTGTAGGACATGCAGCACACACCATTACCTCTCGTCCACCCTTTACCCATATGCATGTGTAGAATGCCTGCCTGCCACAAACCCCATCGTCAGGATATGTGTATAGTGGTCTATGCACAAGGACAATGGTTCTTGGCTATGCTAATTCCAAGTTTACCAATCGATTTGACATCCTTCAAGAGAATATAGGATTTTTCCACCCCTTCTCAACTACATTCGTATATCGCTAGGAAGCCGATTATAGCCGTGCTGCTGTGTTTGTATATATATGTGTGTGTGTCTGTCACAGGACGTGACAAATAATTTGATAGTTTCTTCTTGTTATTATCCTTTCGATGTTGTGCTTTGTTTTCAGTGATTTATTTGACAGCAAGCAAATGCGATTTTTTAATTTCCAAGGGTTGCCATTGATTTTTATCCACAACCGAAAACACACACACACACTCACCTATCCATCCATTGGTATAATGTCAAGAAATTGGGGCCTGCCGCAAATTTGTAATCATCCTTCGAAGCTGTTAGTTGAGGGGCTGGCTCTGGTGGATTTCGTGACAGAAAAGCATTTGTCTGGTCTATGAAGAGTGAAGCTCAATAGGTGGGGGATGAACGAAACTCATAAATTCTGGTATCTGAATGTTCCATAATTCGCTGATTCGTTTTGAGTTGATTAAATACTTGAGACGTTTCGAGAGTGAGGACTTCTGTTTTGAGGACGTTTAGGGGGCGAAGTTACAGCGAAAAATTGTGTGGCAGGTATAGGATATTTGCTGAATGACGTAGTGCAACTATGATGGTTTCATGTTTCTTGAGGTGATTTCAAAACAGATATAAAGATGTATACAACAGGGTTAGAGAATGAGTTCAGTTTCACCAGAAAAAATTCTTTGAAACGTACAAATTACCTGAGAAAAACCGTACTGAGGATGTACGTATGCTCGAGGTTAAGTTAAGTAACCATTTGTATTAGCATGGCCAGTCTACTTAATAAAGTCTTGAAGTAAAGTCGTCTCTGTAATTACTCTAATGAAGTTCATAACATGGTGTCAGGTGTGAATTAAAATAAAATTGTTAAATATAAAAATAAAGAAAAACAAATAGAAGTCAAAAATGACAACGAATGATACATTGGACAATACAAACGATCCAAAAGAAAGACAGCAGATTGTGGCAGGTGGTTTCAGTATGCAGTCGATGAACTTTCAAGCAGCCAATTTGGGGAGTGCATGGACAAAATGGAAAACGCAATTTAAAATCTATATGCGAGCAAGCGGACTCGTAAGCCAGGACGAAAAACGAAAATCAGCTCTGTTACTACATCATATGGGATCACAAAGTTTAGACATCTTTAGTTCATTCAACGAGGACATCGACAAGGTCAGTTATAATGAGTTAATTAAAAAATTTGATATCCACTTTGTTCCAAAAATTAATATTTCAATGGAACGACATGCATTTTTTACAAGACGGCAGCTCCTAAATGAATCTATAGAAGATTTTGTAACTGCGCTAAGAATTTTAAGCGCCAATTGTGAATTTAAAAGTCTTAAAGATAATCTCGTCAAAGATATTTTCATATGTGGCCTGCATGAATCTTACAGCTACATAAAAGAACGCCTTCTAAGTGAAGGTGACATAACATTAGAAAAGGCAATAGAAGTCTCTAAATTGCTTGAAAGTTCAAGGTCACAAACCAGACAATTAGAAGACTGTACATCAAAATCATCAAATTCAAATTTCGTAGGAGCACTGAGAACTACCACCAATGCAAAAAACAACAGTTTCACATACAATCAATTCAATAAAGGAAAACAAACGCAAAAACATGCGTGGAGAACCAACACAACAAAATCAGACACTTGTGGGAGATGTGGTCAACGTCATCGATTTAAATGTCCAGCTATGGGAGTAATCTGTAGGAAGTGTAATAAGCCAAATCACTTTGCGCAGATGTGTTATTCGAGCAAGCAGGTTAACACCGTTGAATTATACGACGAAGACATTGCAGAAAGTACTAATACATCATCAAATGAAGATCTTTTTGTCGGTACTTTGTCATCTGAGAAGGAAGATCTGAAGGCGAGCAGTAGTAGTAGTTGGTATTGTAGTATAGAAGTGAATAAAAAAATTGTCAAAGTGCAGTTGGACACCGGTGCGCAAACTAATATTATTTCACTAAAAACTTTTAAAGAACTTGGGTTTAAAGCAAATGCATTGCGTCAAACTAAAACAAATGTCTTAACTTTTAGTGGTGAGAGACTCGCGGTGAAAGGTGTAAGTAACATTCCGTGTGTTATAAAAGAAAAAATCAAAACAATACCATTTCATGTCGTAGATTTAAATTGTCAAACAGTATTTGGTTTGCCTACTTGTGTCCAACTCAACCTAGTTAAGCAAATGAATTCTTTGTATAGTCAAAAAAGAGAGCATGAACAAATAATTTTAAATGAATTTTCTGATGTGTTTCAAGGAATTGGCTGCTTAAATGAAAAGTGTAGTTTTCGTCTAAAACCAGGAGTTCCTCCGGCTATCGAATATGCAAGACGTGTTCCATTTAAACTCCATGCACCATTAAAACAAGAATTAGAAAGGTTAGTAAAATTAAATATTATTGTGCCGGTCTATGAGCCCTCGGAATGGGTTAATCCAATTGTTATTGTCAGCAAAGCCAACGGTGAATTAAGATTGTGCCTTGACCCAAAACAACTAAACAAAGCAATATATAGACCATATTTTCAATTTCCTACCATAGAAGACATTAAATCTAAATTAATTCATGCAAAATATTTCTCTTCTCTCGACGCAAAGTCAGGGTTTTGGGCTGTTCCACTATCACACGAGTCATCAATGTTATGCACGTTCGTTACTCCATTCGGACGCTATAGATTCTTACGTTTGCCATTTGGCATCAATGCAGCTCCGGAAATGTTTCATGCCCTTATTACCAAGCTCTTTGGAGACATCGAAAACGTGGTTATATATATTGATGACTTTTTAATTTACGCAAAGACCCAAAGTCAACATGATCTTGTATTAAAACGTGTGCTTGAACGAGCAAGAAAAGTCGGTTTGAAATTTAACAAACTAAAATCCAAATTTAGTGTTTCACATATTAAGTTTTTTGGTCACATTATTTCCGAGGAGGGTGTCAGTCCTGACAATAAAAAAATTCAAGCTATAAGCGAAATGCCAACTCCACAGTCGGTTCCCGAACTACAGTGGTTTCTAGGCATGGTCAACTACCTAGGCTCTTTTGTGCAGGGGTTATCTATTGAGACCGCTAACCTGCGAAAATTATTGAAAAATGATTCAACTTGGTTGTGGACAGAAAATCATGAGAAAGAGTTTCAAAGCCTAAAGAAATGTATTTCAAACTCACCCGTTTTGTCTTATTTCAATATAAACCAACCATTAGTTCTCTCAGTCGATGCTTCCAAGGATGCGATGGGAGCTGTAATATACCAAAATAATAAACCAATTGCTTATGCTTCAGCCACATTTACAGATCCACAAAAGGCATATGCTCAGATCGAGAAGGAGATACTGGCGATCCTGTTTGGATGTGTAAAATTTCACCAATACGTAATTGGTCAACAAGTGACAGTAGAAACTGATCACAAGCCCCTTATCAGTTTGATTGATAAGCCCTTACACAAAGTTCCTACGAGACTACAACGTATAATGTTGAGGTTGCAATCATATAACATTCAACTTGTCTATAAACCCGGGAAATTACTTGTAGTTGCCGATGCTCTTTCGAGAGCGGCATTGCCAACTGAAAACTTTTCAGAAATAGATAAAGATATACAACTTCAAGTCAATCTTGTAATTTCTACATTGCCGGTATCAAAATCCAAACTTGAAATTTTAAGAAAAGGGACTCTGGAAGATAAGGCCTTACAAAAGGTTATCCAATATTATAAATATGGTTGGCCCTCAGCTGCAAAGGGTGTAGATATCTCAGCCAAACCATATTTTCCAATAAAAGATGAAATTCATTATAATGGCGGGCTCCTACTAAAAGGAACTATCATCATAATACCCACTAGGCATAGAAGTGATATTCTCAATTTGATCCATGAAGGTCATCTAGGAATTGAATCATGTAATAGATTGTCAAGAGGTGTTGTTTATTGGCCACAAATGAAAAACGACATTTCCAATGTTGTTTCGAATTGCGACGCATGTATACGAAATAGAGTGGCAAATCAAAAGCTTTCCTTAATGCCTCACGAGGAAACGAACTTGCCGTGGAATAAAGTAGGTGCAGATCTCTTTTATTTTCAAAAGAACTGTTATCTTCTAGTAGTGGACTACTTTTCTAAGTATATAGAGATTGCTCAACTTAATAAATCCTCCTCAAGTCAGCAGGTAATAACAACATTTAAATCAATTTTCGCACGTCACGGAATACCCGAAAAACTTATTTCAGACAATGGGCCACCATTCAATGCCCAAGCGTTTTGTGAATTTTGCGAAGAATGGGGAATCGACCATAACACGTCTAGTCCATATCTACCCCGTTCTAATGGCCTAGCTGAAAGGTCAATCAAAACCATTAAATCACTCTTGATCAAATGTGCCGAGAGCAAGTCAGATCCATATATAGCTCTACTCCAATACCGCACCACGCCTAAAGCCAATTTTCATTCACCGTCAGAGTTGTTGATGTCGCGTAGATTGCGAACAAAATTACCAAACATAAAAAACATTCTATACCCTATTAAAATTGATACTAAAAAGCATGCATTAAATAAGCGAAAATATATTCAAAAAATTAAACAATATTATGACAAAGGTACTAAAAGGCCTATCCCCGTATATTGTAAAGATAAAGTTTATTTCAAAAAAGATACTAATGCACGTTGGTCACCAGCTACTATTGTCAGTAAATGTAAAGAACCGCGATCTTTCATTGTAGAAGACGTTGACGGCACTAAATATCGTAGGAGTCGGGAACATATTTTAAAAATACCGCAATCAGAAGCAAATCAAGAAACAAAGAAAAAAGATGTAGAGTCGTCGTTGTATCGGGATGTAAATTTAGAACCACCGTTATCTTCGGATTTGAAACAAGAAATCGCGGATTATGATAACCCGACGGTTGATGCATCAGTTAGAACACGATACGGTAGATTAGTGAAGCCACCTCAACGATTTTCACCATCAGATAATTCAACACATCACATTCAAGTAACCTGAAAATGAATTTGAATTGCTTAAGTATATTGAATTTATATCTATTATCATAATTGAATTTTGTTATTAAAATATTCGATCAAAAAGTAAAAAAAAATTAAGAAAAAGATGTTGTGAAGGTATAATACGTTATTAAGTATTTATGTATATGTACACGATGTCACATATTCATATTACGTATGCTCGAGGTTAAGTTAAGTAACCATTTGTATTAGCATGGCCAGTCTACTTAATAAAGTCTTGAAGTAAAGTCGTCTCTGTAATTACTCTAATGAAGTTCATAACATACCTCACTTTTGCCAAAGACATATTAAACTAAAGCTCTGATCGTCAGTTAACATCTCTTTGAACTCATCTCTTGCCGACTATCGTGAATACCCAATAAAAGATACTTAGCCTTAAGGTCATAGGCCCGCTTCATTGGCTTGGTGGTACAACCAGACTATTTGCAAAGAGATATCGATCTATACGGTGATTGGAAACTCAACTCAAAATTTCGTATTAGCGGACAAGGGTTAGTCTTACCTTCTAGTGGTATTCCCCGAGCAAATCACTGTGGTGCAAGTGCAGCAAAAATATGCCAGCTTTGGTAGATTTTACTCCGCATATCGACAAAATGCCTAAAACAGTGTGACCACAAATGGATCCCTGTAAAATGAATGGAAGAGTATATTCCTGCGGTCTGATAACAGAGTTTGCATCTCAGATATACTCAAGATACTGATTCGCAAGTTTTACTAACAAGTAAACAGACCAAGAATTTAAAAATTGAGCTGACACTTGCCATGACTGACAAGGAAACCTAACAGTCGATACAGAGAATTTGGACGGAGCTTAGCTTGCATTCGAAGATGACCAATTTTCTCCTGTCGGACTGATTGACCCACTTAACATAAACGATTTTGTTAAACAATTCCGACCAAGAGAGCAACACAAAGTGATGATAGCAAAGCTACGGATACTATACATACACACGACCGGCTATTCGAAGCGTCATGTAAAAACGTGCACCAATTAATGCATAGAATTTGGTTGAATGCAAACTTGACATTAAACAATCTGTCCTGCAGGCATCGTCTATAAGCTTTGACTCATATAGGGCTCCACCATACAGAGAAGGTAGATATTTCGGCTTCATCCCGAATAGTAACCTAAACACAGCGCGTATAAATCCTCTAAGGTGCTGTTAGCTTTCGAGCGATGTAAGAAGCTGTCAAGTGAGATATGGGACATACCACCAAGGAGGGCCTAGAATAAGTCAGATTATATCTTATGCATCGGTTGTCTGGGGGAACAAGGTTTTACGAAAATACGTCACTGCTGCTCCTACCAGACTCTGAAGAACGGTCTGTCTCGGTTGCATTTAGCCTCTCCCTATCATGTCTAGCTCCACTCTAATCTTTTTAAATTTGTATTATGAGCTGCACTCTCAAAGCCTTCTTCCATTTAAAAAGAATTATCTTTGATAACCCTGCCGATTTTCTTGTCACTCTGTTCTTATCGAATGGCATTATGACACGAGAACTTATGAATGTTGCTGCGAAAGTGCGAAATCGACTTTTCTTGTGCTTACGAATGGTTTCGGCCGGAATCTGGGCCAGAAGAGGAATACAGTCGGGTTTTCACTTCATAAGTCGGTGCTATCTTTTTGGAGGAGGACAACTTAGTTTTCACTGCATGTATGGAGTGCAATGAACTAACGGGTGTTCAGATGGCAATGATAGTTTTTGCAATTGTTATGTTTCAGCAGCTGTCAGAGCTGCTAATGACATTCAGCTGTCAAAATATTCCATAAAATCTGCCATTTCATCGTGCATCGTTTTACGCTTGCCGAACGCCCGGAAATTATTAAAAAATATTATCGAAGTTGTATTGTAAGTACACAACGTGAATTTCGTCGCGAGGTCGGTTGTCATCATGGCTTCAGTGCGCAGGAAATTCGTCGCACCGTGGAAAAGTTTGGGCGTGATCTTAAACCAATATCCAGACAGAAATCGGTGCGAAATTAAGACAAAATAGCCGCCGTAGCACGGCCAGTATCGAAGAAGACCCAGAAATGTCGATTCGGCGCCGATCAACTTTGCGGTTGAAATCGTCCCTGCATCCGTATAAGACTGTGCTGATGCAAGAATTGAAGCCGTAGAATCATCTTCTCGGACGAGTCACGTATTTGGCTCAGCGGCTATACCAACAAGCAAAATTGCTGCTATTGGAGCAAACACAATTCACAAGTGTTCGGCCAAGCATCAATGCATCCACAAAGATTGACTGTTTGGTGCGGTTTATGGCATGGTGGCATAATCGGACCTTATTTCTTTCGAAATGAGGAAAGAGACACGGTTACAGGCAATGGTCTCCGGTATAGAGCGATGTTAACCGACTTTTTGTGGTCAGAGCTCGTCAACATCGATAGATATATCCGAGCTGTAGTTCCAACAAGACGTCGCTACATACCATACAACGACGTAACTTTCGATGTTGTGAAGGACAAATTTGGCAACTGGTTCGTCTCACGGCGATCATGCGATTTGACATCATTCAATTATTTTCTCTAAAGCTATGTCAAGTCCTTAGTCTACGCTAACAAGCCAACCACTTTGGACCAGCTCGAGCCTAACATTCGACATTCTATTGCCTGAATAACGCCGCACATATTGCACCGAGTCATCAAAAATTGGACCGACCGCTTGAAGCACTGACAGCCACATAATGGCATGAGCGTAGCTTCAAAATAAAGGCAGAATCAATTTTAATCTCACACATTTGTTGTTTTATTTAAATTTTGTTTCCTATCGTTCCTATCTAGTCACCCTTTACATTGTGAAGAATCGATGGAGAGGGAGAAGCATCTGCGTCTGTAGCGACATGCATGGCCTATATGCATGCAGTCGAAAGGCTCAATTCCCTTAGTCGTGTTCGAGTCGCAACTCATAATAGGGTCGCGGGAAATGAAATCGCCGTTTGCTCAGCCCATAAGTGTGCTAAGCATGACACCCTTTTCTAAGTTTTCTGTGAAAGTGATGACGACACAGCGGATAACTACGAGTATGAGTATCTTTTTGAGTATTCGGCCTGACTTCGTTGGTGTGGCCCTTTGTCGCTGATGCATTTACTTATCTTTTTACAAAAGGCACTGAAATAGTGTTTTAATTGGGAAAACGTCTACAAAGATCCTCAACGCATTATGCCGCTGGGCCTAGTCCTTCTAAATAGATTTCAAACGATCGTAGTAGGAAAATATCAATAAGAGTAGGACACAGGAATCAATATATTCAACGATAGAACTGGCAACGTGAGCACGTATCACAAGGGCCTATAAGTAGAGCTTGCTCTGCTAGAATGTTTAAACCTTATACACTCCGGAAAGGCTACTTCGATGCAGAAGATTCAGTGGTAAGAACCAGAAATAATATAGGGAATCTGTTAAAATATTTATTCCAGCTTCCAGGAAGACCTGCCCTGCGGTACGTTATAATAGCTGGAAAGGTTCTTTAGCCACTTAAAATGACTAGTAAATGGCTGGCAGTGATACTGGGCACATAAAGTAGTCGTTGAGCGCCAAATTGCACGATCTCGGTGTTCAATTCACTGATCTATTTTGCGATATAATGTTGTCATTGAATCAAGTCCTTAGTAAGGCAATGGCTTCATGGGCAGTGTGCCAGGTAGCTCGGTCTTCTCAGACCACATATTGTGCGAATGAAAGTCGTCCAGGCTTTCTAAGCAATAATCACTGATCATTGCCCGTTGAACATTGGCTGTAACGTGAGATGAAGCTTCATTTAAAGAGAAAAATAAGGACTTATAATTCCACAATCAAGATCACACCAAACAGAGCAATTTTTGTAGATGTAATAAGTTTCTTCTTACCGGGCTACCCTAAACACGATTTTTCTATATAAATAAACCTTGACTTCGAAGTGCTCAAGAACTTAATCCACAAACTCCCATCACAAGCCATAGTCTCGTGACTTTAGTTCCAACACCAGCTGGATCTTATACTCGTATATATAGGCCTAGGCTATGATCTTCAGCAAAATTACCCACATCGCATACGGACAAAGGCCAAATTGTATAACGGCCATGTTAAAAAAGTTACAGCTGTCAAATTTAGGGGTTATAGAAACTAATTAAAAAATTATTAAACTTAACTAGCAAAATGAGTGCTCAGTTCTTCGTTTGGTGGACAAATTCGAATCAACTGTTTTAGCAAACAACAAACGTAACATACGTCTTCGAAGCGTAAAGTCTGCAGAAAAGATTGATGCATTGAACGGGAATGTGTAATATAGCCCGCTCCCAAGAACATGGCCTTTCGGCGACCTCAACTTAGCGAATTTTGTGCCGGGGCTAGGACTGTACCGGAAAAAAAATGAATTGACCCAGGAACTGAAAGTATACGACCATAGGCAGCGTCGAACATTTGGGGAGGTAAGAATCCGCATGAGGCCGGCGGGATCATTGTCCTGTATTTCTTTCAAAATAGAGCTAGCACCGCCATATCTGCCACCGGAGACAGGTACAGGTCGTGGATAACCAACTTTTATTTAGAAAATACGAATTAAACTACATGAGGTTCCAGAATGACGGTGCTATGTGCCACACAGCGCGTACAACAATGGTCATTCTGCACGTCAAATTAGCTTATCTTGCAGTCAACATTTTCCTGTGGAACTCTATTAAATCATGGGTCTGTGCGAATAAGCCTCAGACGATTTATGATATCGAGCCCGATTTATGCATGTGGTCGAATCATTGAAAATTAAACCCCTCGGATGCGCGCAGCTCAGCAAAGCCGCGGCGGCCATAATAAATTTGCAGTTACAGCGCCCTTATGGAAATCCCTTTACTTAGCCGAGCTCTTGCCTTTTTGATATATTTTGTCACTTTTGCCAGATGTGGGACCACCGACTACATAAGCTCGAGCATATTGAACAAATAGACGATCTACGGACCCCAAATCTCAAGTTGAAGACCCCATCGATGACGGAAACTCTTTTGCCGAAACCACCAGCATGTACAGAACTGAAGAAAAAAGAAGCTGTAGTGGATCAAGGAGATCCACAGAGGCCGAGCAAGAGACCTCTATGCATTCGTGTGCAAAGGGTACAATAAATTTTTGTTAACAGTCTTAATCCTCTAAGTTGGCTATGAAAATTCATGAAACCATAAACTGACAACAACAATTATGTCCAGACAGAAAGAACTATCACCACATGCTACTTCACAGAAAGCTAACTTTTTCACGTAGAAATTTCGACTGTCATCGTCCAATTCTCATCATTATGGCATGTTTCAATCCGGCGTCACCCGTGTCTGTCATTTCACAAAAGAATTCGAATGTCATCAAGACAAGAGATCTCTCACCAACGCCCCTCAAATTTGCTCGGTCATTCGCATTGTTTTTCTTTGCGAAATGACCATCATTAGTGAGCTTCCTCAGAATCAACCCACTGACACACCCTTTAACAATTTGTTTTTTTTTTTTTTTGTGTTTTGTTGTTGTTGTTATTGTTTTGGTATACCCTTCACATTTCTTCTTGTCTCAAAGTAAAGACAGTGTAAAGTGAATGAAATAAATTTGACGACAATTAGCGAAGAATTTTTCTCTCTTCCAACCTATCCGCGCCCAAAAGTGTTGACAACATTTCATCGACGACTCGACACGGCGACGTTCATAAATCAAATTTTGACATCCCCTGACTAATGAACTCCAAATGGGAGAAGTCACCTTCAGCAGAACACAAGACGACCGACCCCACGACCGATGTCCAATCGACAAAGCCACAATTCAGCGCGCGAAATTCTGTCGAAAATGTCTCATTGCTTGTTTCGTCATCTCTCGACCATAAGACGGGCTTGCGAAACGGAAACGAAATTCAACGATTCATCGAGTAAATTAATTAATCAATTAATGTTTCTGCTTTGTGTCGGAAGATGCTGGACCGGCCAGAGGCGGGCTGCAGGATGACAGCCATTGGCTCTCTGATCTGATGGAATTTCTCCGCGGTTTATTCTTAATCAGGGTGCTGATGGATATGAGACGACATGGTAATAAAAATTATTTGCCGGCAAACAAAAAAAAGTATTAAGTTTCCGAATTCTGTCTAATTTGCATGTGACATTCAGGAGATTCTTTTGAATGTTTCGCGGAACCATTGACATTTGTCGACAATGGGGTTTGCGAAATGAGTTATGAGATGTGCCTGTCAGAAGGTACAGACGAATAAATTTACAGATACGAGCAGCATTATGTTATGTCTCCGGCTAAGTTGAAAGGATTAATTTGCAATAAAGGAGGCGAATGTCATTGGATTTCTGTTCACAGTAGGGTGCAGGAAGCAGTCGGGCTTACCTGGAGGGTTGTTTATCAAAATTAAGCAAAATTTATTGTAATTGCTTGGCGTTCTCTTTGAAATGTCATGGGAATCATTTTTCTTTAAGAATAGTCATAGTTGGCGCCATTAAATGGCAATTCTAAAGAACTATTAAAATGTTGCTTCTTGCAAAGTTGAGAGATCACTTTCATCTCTGCAAAAGATCCACAGATAAGACTTCCTTGGATTAACTCCGCTCTAAGACCGACAGCATTTTAAGCTCCTCAATTTAGCAGTCAGCAATAGGTCATTGCTACTTTGCAAAGTTCCCGACAGCAAATGCTGCCCGAGCAAACCACCTCCTTACATTATTACAGCTCCATCAAGTTCCTTTATCTACATGGTTCTTACATGGCATTCAGCGCTGTTCTTATGAACCATCTTTCCAGATATCTTCCGGAGTCAGTCTTCGCCATACTGTACTTTGTCGTTCCTGTTAGCAAAATCAATTCGTGCGCAATCCTTAAAGTCGGCGAGCGATTCTTTCCTTCTTTATATTGAAGTATCCTTTGTGTGATAAACTCAACTGATGAGGAAGTAGACATTGATTTAGTTTAAAAGCCTCAAGTCATAGTCGACCCGGTACTCTAACATCTGGTATCTATCATTAGATACTGACCCAGAAATTACCAGATCTTTTGACTACGATAATGCAGTTCTTTCCATGATACTGTCGGTCGGTTGAGCTAGAGCGATGGATAGAGTACTGGAGAGGGTTAGCCTGGTAGTGTACAACTTTATCTGAATGGGTAAGTGGTTTAGGGCTAGTCCCGGGAAGTCGAAACGTCGAACGGGTTTCAGTCTTTGAATGACTAACCGACTAAGGTAGTTCATGAAAGGAAGAGGACGAAAGTCATACGTATTGCGCAATGCTGCTGCTTAGATTCTCACTTCTCTAGCAACAATACTGAAGAGGAACAGAGCAGCGGAGGTCATACGCACTGAAACCGATCAAGCGTCCTTTTCATCCGTCTGGAGCAAGATCAGGAGGTAGAAAGTGCCTACCATTCCCTCGAACGACGGATTTTGCCACATACGCTATCCGGATGAAAGCGATGGTACAACTACCAAGAGCTGCAATTCTAGTGGACATCGACAAAAACGAAACAGCAGCGGAGGTTTTACCCACATACAATGTCGGGAAGCAGCCGGAGTTACAACCAGCAAAGACCGTAATTTTAGTGGACGGAGTTGGTAGATGCGGTCAAATCTACCATAGGAAACAATATCGACTGAAACCACAAGGCTAGCACAACTCTAGTGCTTCGAATTGGGAAGGCAGGCAATGACAACAGTCTGAACGACGATGAACTCATAAAATGTGTTGATCAACTATTGGAACCGCTTCAACAGAGATTGTTCGCATTCAAGCAGAGACGACTTGGGTCGACTTTCCCAGTACTTTTCTATTATATTTACTCGGATCAATCTTTCACACTCCAAGTCAGCTACTGCATGCCCATGTACAAGTACATAAAGCATCGGAAGTTTAAGGCGTTTCACACTATATAACGAGCGATCGGAATGTCCGAGAACTGGTCTTTTTGTGCGGAATTCATCTAAGCATGAGCAATTTTGCAACAAAGATTTAATTGCTGGAGGTATAAGCTGAGAATCAAACGGAGAATGACACAAGTTCATCATTGTAGCTGACAAGCTGTCCTGCTCATTGAATACTGTGATTTCAGCGTGAGTGGCAATCATATTCGGACAGCGCCTGACCTGGTTGTCTATTAACCAATAGCTACCCAATATTTGTTGCAACAGTAAGACAGCTAGTAATCGACTTAACGATATTCAACGTAGCAGCTCACTGGCTGGGAAGTACTAGGAGAGCCTTTCATGTCAGTTTATAGGTACATCGAATTCAGATTCGAGTGTGAGCCTTGTGGAAATTACGAAATAACCAACTGGACATGCTTTTACGAGGAACCCCGGAAGCGCATCAACTCTAAACTAACAACGAGCGTAGATGAAGTCCTCACCAAATTTTTGGAACTGATGTGTCAAGCCAGGAAAAGTACTTGCGGATCGAGCGTTCCATGGTTGCGTCGAGTTCATAAGGAAATGCGAAAAGTTGTAAACTTATGACTAATTTAGCAAGACTGGAATCTCAATAGATTTAAGCAAAATAAATTTTACAAGATACTTCAAGCTTGAAGAGTTCTTCTTATAAAGGATTTTGCGAAAGTATCTGAACACTCGATGAAGCCAGTTGGCTAGTCAAAGTCCTCAAAAAGGGGAAATCGGCCAAACTGGAAACACTCAGGAGATCTGATGGCTGCATAAACTCTCTGCCTAATGCTTGAGACTCACTTCCCAAATAAACTAATCAGAGCTGATACCTGCTGCGTAAATTGTAAGTGAACAGAGTAACATAACCCATTATAGTTGGTATCTGCCATCGGTTGTGGTAAGGAATAAAGCCATCAAATACGCTGCTTTCGACTGTTGTGGCTGCAAGTCGCCTGACACCGATAGCTTACACCAAGTTATACTACAAAAAGGTATAGGTCAGCTGCTGGCAGCTAGCCTGGTACTGCCAAACAGTAAAAGCAGTTTCTATACCGAAAATTTTCGACAATGCAACCTATTACATCATGGGTTACTCGGCTAAACAACACGGCGTAGTCGAATCACCAGTTTTGGGAGTAAAAATAGTGCTGATGAGTAAAACCCCGATTGTGGATGTTGACTGCGATCAATATTTCACGAAAACGCGCCATTACTGCTCTTAGCAAACACCAAAGAACGGCTCCATCGTAGAAATTTTCATATGTCCTTGCCTGAACTCTCAATCCCCCCCCCCTCCGTTGAAAAGAAGTGATCTTGTGTACAACACACACTAGACGTTGAAGACCTATGACTCTATCTAATGCAATGACACCAGATCTCCTATTCAAAGGCGACTTTCCTTGCCTTGCTGACAGAAAGAAAATCTGTTGCTCTACCAAGGAAAACGAGGTAAACTAGAATTCTATTTTCTCACGAAGATTCAACGAAAAAATTTGCCAACATATAGGCGTTTCTGTCGTTCGTTAGGCGTTCCTTAAGGAATTTTTGTTCAAGAAAGAAACCAACCTTCGCTCCTATAAATATTTTTCTTCCAGCAACAGACACAAATTTCTGGATAAACTCTTTTGAAATTTATCGTTAAGAATGCGAATTGGAAGATTTCAAACGAAGAACTCTTTTCCGATCATATATGTACGCATTACTGTGTCTATGAATTTGATCCATTGGTAATGAGGGTTACAGGGTTCTAAGCAGCTCCAAAAAAGCGAACATACTTGAATCTACAGAAAGATAGCTGCAATCAAACGGAGACAATGTTGTGGAAAAGAGCAGCTGAGATCCAACGTAAAGGCTCCTTAATCTTCAACTTTTGCTGGATGGCTTTGCTAAATACTTAATTCTGTAACTCCTTTGGTAGGCCCAACTTCAATACCTCCTTGCGGCGCTTCCTGTGAGTTTCTTTTTTAACAGCAAAGTTTAAGGGGCGAACGGTGGGTCTCCTTTCTCAAGAAATGAGTGTTCGTTCAGTCGAAAAACAATATTGCTCTGAGCTATGCCTCGGATAAAATAGGAAGGGCGAAAGGTTGTTCTCCTGAAACGAGAGAACAATCGGAAAACAATATTGCTATAAACTGTTAACATGTTAAAGATCCTTGACTATGATCTGTTTCTAAAATGAGAAGGGCTTTTCAAAATGTCTAAGTTCTAAGTGAAAAGAACTGATAAAACAACAAGAAGCGTCCGGGTCTTGATTACAATAGAAGTAGAGGAAGTACCGTCATGAAATCTGCGAGTGGCAACGTGAAGAGCTGGGTGCTAACTGCTCTGCAACTGTCCTGCATTCGACAGTAAGCAACTCCTTTTGATGTTCTCTCGTCTAAAGCAAACGCTCGCGTACTGCTGGACTACTTAGTCGACGGCAGTACAGTCAAGAGCTCAAGAGTATACGAGTACGAACTAGCCCTTTGGCCATTAGAGCACTTAAAAAAAAAACAAGCCTGTTGGTTCGTACTTCCGGCATCCAACCGAGCTCCTGTAAAGCCGTAACCCGGGAGCCCTAATGCTTTCTGGCAGTGTGTAACACAGGGATAGAAATAGTGGTGTGGTGTTGGGTTTCACCGGCAGGGCCTGCTTTCTTAGCAAATCCAATTCTGACTATTCTGAGCCTTTTGTCCAGAAGCCTTTTTGTTGACCATATGTACACTTTGTGCTTCATCAAATAGCAATATATTGGCTACAGGTCTCCGATTCAGAGTCACATCATGTTTTGGAAACTACTTTGCCAGAAAATATGTAGGTCCAGATGCACAATTTCCACTGTTCTATTTAGTTGTCATGTACTCGTATGTGACTGCGGCACCATAGACACACCTGCCCGAAGGCTGTTAAAACAGGATGGCGCGTAGACATCCTTGATACTCTCCGTTCCTTACGGAAAGCTTGGAATTGGTTATGACATGGTTGATTAAACAACGCCCAAAAGTCTACCAATTTCAGCACAAAGATCATAGATCAATTCAGAAGCTAAAGCAGCGTGTACTATTGAAAATGTTAGGTATCTTTTCAACATATCTTCATCAGAGTATTGAGACAAATGCTGGCTAGAGAAAATAAAGAGATCCCAGCATCAAAGAAAAAAAAAAAACTAAAACCTTGCACTCAACTAGTTGAATGCGGAAGCGCTAATAATGACATCTGTGATTACCAGCGATTTGTTAGCAACTCTCTTGTCTCTTTATGCCCTCCTCCAGAGAAAAAACAGCGTCACCTTCTCTATTTATTTTCATTTTTTTTTTTAAATTCCAAGTTCGGTGAAACCCGTTCCATGATACCTTCAACACCTCACACCACATTGAACTAAGACTTCTCTGCGTTCGTCTTCGTCGACAAATCAATTGATTTCGCGCGCAAAACCCCAACTCCATGCGGGTGACACAAAACTTTTGTTCGACAAAAGGCGCGTTCCTAGTATTAGCGCAGCACAAGCGGAAGTCACACCAAAAAACACAAGGAAACGAGCTAACGACTAAAGACACACGCGAACTAGCGAAATGTTTTACGCAGTCGAAAAGATGTATGAGACAGGCAAGACGTATGGAAAATCTATTGCTTGCCTAAATCCCTTCCATTACCAGCACTTTTCTTCTCTGCTCTGTTCATCCACGTGAAAACGAAAAAAAAAAACGAAAAAGAAAAGAAGAACCCTGAATTGCAAGGATAGAGAGAACAATTCAAGAACCTTAAAGATTTCCCACCTAAGATTAGACGCCAACAGTTACCAGAGGCGCGTCTACATGAAGGCGTCAATGGGTGAATGTTACCTGCTGTTACCTAAACCTGGCACACGCAATGGGTGCGAACTTCGAATACATAAACTTGCTAAGGAAAATTTCGCTTTTCCATTTCCACCTGTTGGCAAATTGTGGTGGCAATGGCGATGACTTTGTTGCACTGCACAACTAAAGATAGAGTTTGATTCCGTTGTAGTACGAGTAGATGAGGATACCAAGTGGGACAAATTATTTGGATAAGAGTTGGGTTGATAGCTAAAGGGAGTTGGTGTTGAAAGTGAGAACCACAGAGATTCATTCACGCTCACCCAAATTTGACGGTTTACCTTCTTGTTGTACTATCCTTTCAGGAAATCCACAATCATATCCAGAAGGCAAAGATTAACACCTGTTGGATATCTCTTATATATGCATACTCTGCACCATTTTAAGGCGCCACATGAGGGTAAACATAAAGACCTCGTGACATCTATTCCATATTTCTCTTCTTCTAGCACCTCAGCGCCATTTCCCTCGACGAAAGAATAAAAATTCCAACTGTCATTGCACATCCATAAACATGCTTTTCCTCAACGACATGGCCCCTGTTGATTTCTGCGGAAAATTTTCTCACCTCATAACCGCTAGCGCCATCGTCATCATGTATCAAGAACATATTTCGCCACCCGTGTCGTTGTATTGCCCAAAACACTCTCCTCTTAGACACTTGCATCCGCAACAGCAGCATTCTACATCACAATTACTTGCAGCCAACAAGAGTACTCGTATCAGCACTAGAACTACGACCACCACCATCACTAGATAGTCAGCGATTTTTCGTGCGCATTCCAAGGAGATCGGTGTTTCCTTTTCAATTATTAAGTGTGTGTATAAATTCATCGTCCAGCCACCATGCAACACCCACCTATTTTGCCCCAATCCCATTTCCCTGATGTTGCTCGTTGCTGCAATTGCAATTTGAAAATTATTACAATCGATGTCTATCGTCTGTCGACGCAACTGTCGGAACTGTCATAAATAAAAAAAATAAAAAAAAGTGTTTTTTTTTTTTTGCTTTTCCACGGCTTCTTCGAGGACCGAGTATCTCATAGATGCACAGCCTCATGCGATTTATTCCTGCTCCACTACATCGAGATTGACTGACAGACAGTGTTGTATACAAGCAGATTCCTCTGCGTTGCAAAAATTTAGCTTGTACTTGCGCTTGTGCATATGCGCGATCCGAAAATTATGTATCTCGCCACTATCGAACATGAGCGGAAATCTGGTGCCAGACTACTGCAATATCCTGCCAATAGATGGGGCACCAAGTCTACAGATACAACACAACATACAGAAAAGATCGAGGTCCTCTCACTTCTCACTTCTCAGTCAGCACTGTGATCATTACCATCAGCTGCATGTCGAGATTGTTCGTTGCGTTAAATTGGGCCTTGCGCTTTCGATATTTGTTTCATTGCGCGACTTTTTCACGCGCGCCAATTTATGCAAAACGATTAAATGCGCTTTTGCAATTTACAGTTATTTATTGGAGGCAAAGAATTTCTTACCCTGTGGCAAACGGACAGGGAACACAAACACAACCACGATCACGTAACGACAACGACGATGTTGACGACGACAGCCATGTCCACACACATCATTTTGATGACCAAATCGTTTTGGCATTTCGTTACGATTTTGACAGCCTTGGATAGTCGGGGAGGGGGTAACGGGCAGGAGGTACTCGAATTGTGTCAAGTTAATAAAAAATAAGTGGACACCATAATTCAGTTTAAGTAATTGTAAACATTTGGTTCGGCATTCGTTTTTGGACGACCTAATGTTCAGATAATGGTGAAATGACTGACTGACATATGGTATGGGCGAGCAACAGCAGGAAGCGTGTATACACATATGTAGGCTTCTCCATGGACGTTATTAAGACGCAATTTTACGTGCGTTCTAATTGACATAGTAGTTGAGGTGACAATTTCCTCGCGCAAAAGATGATCTTATTAACTAGAGGACTGTAAATTCGTATGATTCATGATTCATGTCCTCCTGACTGTAGATTTATGGTGACAAGGAAGAGTTTGGAACACTCAGGCTAGGAAATATTGGTGTTAGCGGCTTCAATAATCTTTTGTTCGAGGTTTGTAAGTAACTGACCACAACGCTATAGTCTGGAGTGGAACAGGGCTTCGGCTTTCTAGCTAGCGCGGTCTGAACACGGAGTTGGTTGAGGTACTTTTCCACTTATGTGCACCATCTAAAATGGGTTAGGATCGAAAATTTCCCGTGACATGGCGATTGGTATCCATGCCTTCAAGGTGACCTTCCCACTTAAACCGGGTTAACTGACATAGTTGGGAGCATTGTACAGACCGTACCGTTTATTTTGAAACACAAAAGAGGATCCAAAATTACTCGAAGAACTTTTTTTCTCGAAGCAAAGGAGCATTTCGATCTGCTGAGAAGATTAGCCTCAAGAAGTAGCGATTAGGGTGACCCTTCGCATGTCGAACCCAAGTCGGATAAAGTCTGTTAGTACCTTCCTAGGCATCGATGTTCTGTGTCCCTTATTTTTGACACCTTTCCTTCATTGCCCGCTACACTATATTTTCCACTTCTGCTTCAATAGTCGGAAGAGCTTCAATGACAGTTCGTTGTGTTCTTTCCATTCTGTCAATAGCCTCTTCATATCCAAGTACCCGAATAGACAGAAGCTACCTTTGTAGGTGACTGACCACCTTTACACAATCCTTTCAAGGACAACGCATCGCTTTGTTTAAGTCCTTCTCTGACATTGAAGGTCTCAGTTTTGTCATTACCTATCTTGATAGAGCCGCGTGCATTCGTCATTGTCATCCTGCATATTCGATTGAGCTTTGCAGTGATGCCAGAACTTGACGTGCCACTGTCATGTGTGCGCTTGGCTTTTTCCAAGATCTGCAGTAATGTGAAAATTCGATCTATGGCCTGAAACCACACTGATAATGGCTGATCAGACTGTTAGCGAGGGATCTTAGGAGTTCAGAAGACTTATTCATCTGTATTTGGCGAAGTTCAGGTGATCTTTCTTCTTAAGGATTCGCACAAACAATGCTGAGGTTCCGTTCACCGGGCATAGGTTCCTCAACCAAGATATTAGAGATGAGTTGATGTATGTTCAGTATCCAATCATTAGCCGCTGCCTTAAATAGTTCGGCAGTTAGGACATCGGGTCCAGCAACTTTGTTGGATGGATGGAAATGTTGTTTGTCATCGTCCAGGTAGAATTGTTCATTCTGTCTGACCGTGGAATGTCGTTCTTCAATATTCTTTCAAGATATTCAGCACCAACTGTGGTTCTATGAATACTATGAGATTTTCTTCCCCGTCCTTGCGGATTTCTGTTCGGGCTTTCAGATTTGACATGCTCCTTTTATTTTTTGGGATCTACGCTGTGTTTGATCGGGAAACTGTTGATTGTCCTATAAGCAGCAGCGCAATAATAAAGTTCCTCTCCTCCTAGTGTTGTTCCCCGGTTACAGGATGAGTATATGCATGAAGTTTAAAATTACAAGTGGCACTCAATATCCCGCTCCTTGCGCCAGAAAACATAAACGCCTGAAATGCGGGCTTATCAAAGACTGCGATCAGATTACGAAACGTGGCGAATCGCCTGAAGTCGCTCAGCACTCAGCAGTACGTCAGGGTCCTTTCTCATGAGGAAGCTCATATGGTATAATATAGACATCTTCGAGCTGTATGAATCGAGATATATGTATACACATCCTCCACCATGAACAATGTTTACTTAATTCTTCGAAGCTACCTGGAACCGTGAAGGAGTCTGGGGTTCCAGAAGCGTCGTATCCACGCAGTAACCAAATATTAAGAGCCAGATTCTGGGGTGGAATACCACTCTTCGGCCTACCGCAGACCTCGACTAACAAAATGAAAAACAGCTCTTATGACCAACTAGCTATCACTGTCGTTGTCGTTGACTCATCATAAGACATAGACGTTTTGGCATAAATGGGTCACAGTCATCTGCGTCTATTCTGATTGTCAGCAAACAAACGATTTCAAATTAAATTTTTCGACGTCTAGAGATCCCGTCAGGTACCATCTCAACCCAGAAGCGGAAATATTAAGAAGATTTTAGTACCAAACTGCGAATAATCACTGTCATAGCATTGCAATATGTAAGCTAGAATACAATAACGCTTTCGCTGCTAAAGTCAAAGATGTGGCAGATGGTGCGACATGCTACTTCTAACAAAATCGAATGAAATGCCTCGACTGTTGCTTGTTGATATCAAATGGGTGGCCGTGGTGTAGTGGTAGTAGCAAACGCTTCTCACTCGGAGGGTCCAGGTTCGAATCCTGGCCATGGCAAAATCAGTTTTTCATTGTATAATTGGAACTCAGACAAAAAAAATTCTGCGTGTGAAGGCATAACACTGACACGTAGATTTGGCTGTTATAAGAGTTTCAAGCAATGAAAAAAAAAATACTGGGAATTATATCTCGAATCACACTGAGTGAAGAAAAACTCTCCGTCCTATTCGGACTCCCACCCCTGGAGAGCAAACATAGAAACCAAACACACCTGAGTTTCAAACCACTACAAAAACAATTTTCCTTTCTCCTCCTTCTATATTTCCGCCCGCGCCTTGGCAACAGTAAAAGGGTATCAACCCCGCACGTAAATTATAAAAAAAAAAAAAAAAGATCAACTCAAAACAAGCACAATAAGTGTTTCCCGGTGGCCAATTTGATCGACTCTGGAGACTGATGAGTACTCGTATGTATCGAAAGCCAAGCTCCTTAGTCTATCAAGCTCATTTACTGAATTAAACATTACGTCGCAGAAAGAAGAGCACGTTGGCAGTTTTTCTTATCGAGGAAGCTTTGTCTCGACTGATGGCTGCACCGACTTCGATCACCAAACTCAGAAGAATGGGGATAGTCGTATTCAGTATCAATAGTCGGTACAACCAATATTTTCAGCACGAAAACCACAGCCAATATATGGGTGCAATACATCGAAAGTAACCGGCATAGTCTTTTGATACAGAAAAAAAAAATCTCGCAGCCATTCTGAGAGATTTTTGGCTCAACCAGATTTCAAATACACAGTCTCATACGAGAACATCTCAGGAACCTACAGATACGACTATGTGGTGGAGGAAGTACAAGTGAATTGGTCACACAGGAAGGCGCAAAGACAACTAAATTTAGAAATACGCAATCCAATGCAATACTAACTGAGGTAGGAAAAATACCAGCAAAGTTGGGGAGGATTCAAGCTCATTTTGAAAAACCGAGCTTATGCCCCACAAGTTTTCACCAGGAGTTGAATAAAACATATCCAAAATGCATAAGGTCTAATATACGGTGTGTATTACGCCAACAACAAGAATGAGAAAAAATATCACCGCAGTTAAGGCCCGTTTTAAGGCGCAAATTCATTAGTTCGTAGGCATCCACAACTAGGAGCATTTTACTATAGAATCTTGGCCTAATCCCTTACAAGATTCATGTGGTGCAAGAAGCCTTTGAACCTTCGTTGAATCAACCAGTGGCAAGTTGATCCAGAATTTTATGAAAGAATTTTGTTCCGATCTAGGCTCACTTTAGGCTCAAAGGAAACGTCAGTGAGCAAATGTGCGGTGTTTGGAATAAGAAGAATTCGGAAGTGACTCTTAAGAAACTATTGAATCTACATAGGGTGCGCTTTCTATGCTTTATTTCTTTACAAATGAGGCAGGAGCTCACGATAAAGTCTATAAGTTAACGTCAGTTGAACGATATATCGTTCCAACACGATGAGGCTACGTGTCATACTGCGTTGAACATCATTGTCATCCCACCGCTTCTTTAGATGTTCAAACCAGCTACGATTGAAACTTTGAAAGACAGTATCCAGCGATCTATTGCCGATATACGGCTCCAAATGCTCGCAAAATAGGTCAAAATTGGACCAACACGATATGCTTAGTAATTACCAGTCGCTGTATAGAAATTGTAATCGGGCCATGATCACTGCACATACCGTTGAAAATTTAGATGACAGTGGACCTCACTCGACGTGTCTTCAACGGAATTGTGTAAGCCGGCGCATAATGGGTCGCAAACTAGTAAAAGTTGACAACTTTTGTTAACAAATACGTCAGCTTTAAATTCTACGAAAACCTCTTATGAAATTGCACGGCAAAGGTGTCATCCGATTTACCTTTGTAATAAGTAGGTTATCGCGCCGTAGCTGTTCATCGATGATACTGGCTGGATCGGTATCCAATAATGTCTCCTACGGGTTTAGAAGATAGAAATGAGAAGTTGGAAAGCCCTTGTGATCCAAACCAACATTTCACACTTCGACGTTCAATGCTATAGGCTCAACAATTCTTATCTCCTGTAAACCGGATGAGCAAAGATTTAACTTGCTAACAGCACTTTGAACGTTAAAGTCTAAAATAGACATAGCAAACAGCTATTCATATAATTGGAGAACCCTTTTCAACAGATCAGTGAGACAGAATCGAAGAGACTGTGATCCATTTACTCATTATTGATACCCTGGTTCGTTCTCTATCTTCAGATCACGGAGACTCATAATCACAAATTCCAACTGCAAGAATAACTTCATCCACCGAAGATGGCCTTTCGTACCACACCAATGATGTTTTAACAGGTTGCCAACCTTTCAAGAACATCAAGATACCCGATGATCCTATACACCTTCTTCATTTCTATAAAACATTACCACTACCATTTACCAACAACAACAACAACAGAAATAGTAAAAATGTCTTGTTAGTGTCTTTTACTGCCTCCGCGACAAAGATGCGACAACAAGACACAACAAAACACGCGCAATGTGGTAACATTCCCGATTTATGGTAGCCACAAGGAATCTATGTACCGCTCAGTTCGAATGAAGTTTTACACAATTTTCTCCTCAAGCCTTCTTGTAGTCCGTATTCCATCCAAACTCTCACACACAAACAAACCAACGAACAAACAGTGATGGGGATTGTCTTTAGGCCAAAGTCAAGACGAAGAGAGAGTTCAAATATGTCTCTCCGGTACCGGTACTAGTAATGTCCGTAGCACATGGATATATCCAAGCATGATCCATGCTACACACTTTTTCCTCGACTTCTATAGGAGAGGCCAACCTATGATGTTGGTAACAACAACTGCTCCTGAGACGCCTTATAGTGTGACGATGATGGTTCATTCTCTAGATAGAACCTGACCATTCGGGGTCGATGCTATTTGACACTTTTTACTCGCAATAACCTGCATTCGGTACCGTGTAATGAGACATTGCTATTGCCAGAGCCATTGCTGTTACTATGTATGTATTGCCATTGCCATTGCAATGGCTATGGTCATAGCCATCACCGTCGTTATGGCGCGGTAGTTGTCGTCCATTTAAAGTGATCTCGTTGTTGCATCTGTCAGATATGTGCACATACTAGTACGAGTACGTATATAGTTGAGGCTGTAGTGGATGGACGGACATGATGGGTGCGCTGCACAGACGCGGAGAGGCTATCCTAACGTCTTGTTTACCAGAACGCATGAACATAATGGTAATTGCTTTAATTTGATAGCGTTGGGAAGATTACGGCTGCATAACGGTAATAAGCTACTATGACAAAATGTGCAGTAAGGAGTTGTATTTGGTTTTTTGCTAGTTGGCCATCATAAAGCTCAGTGTACGGTTGCACTAAATGGGGCATGGTTTATTGGGTAATTGATTGGGGAAAGAAGAATGTTTCTATGTTGGAGGGATACGAGTATCAGAGATTGTAGGAACACTCAGGTTTCCGAAAAGAATGTGTAAATTGAGGAATTTCCAATAGAGTGGATGCAACTAATTTGCGATTAGCTCCAGGCATGTAGCCTATACGTGTATGCAATACAAAGGAATTTTCATGCCAAAGGTGCGCCCTATCTGGCCCCTTAAGAATATCACTTAACGACGGAATAGATCTTTTGGAAGATTTTGAATACGGTTTTATTCTCATTCTGACTTTTCACCTCTACCGGTCGATCTAGGGATCCTAGACGAGGTAACTTGGGGTTGACACCTTGATGATATTTGGCTGAAGTACTCGGGCTAAGACTTCTTTGTGTAATGCCCAGACGCTCCTCAGTTGTATCGATGATATCATATAAGAAACAGTCCCCAATAAACTATGCCCTTCTAGACCGTCCGGCGACTAGCAAGATCACGGAATAACTTTTTGCCAGCTTTACGGTGAAAGATCATATTCCGAACTAGAGTACGACATAGAGAGGTTGATTCTCAACGGAAATCTCGAATGTGAATGAAAACGAAGATTTCTGTCTTCAACTGGACACTGTGTTCAAAAACAGACAGATTCAGGCATAGTCGTCTTGATGAGGGTCTTGAATCTCAGGACAGACTGTCGGAAAACGTGGGCTAAGCGACCTAAATTACGTTGGCCAATTATTTTCTTATGATGCTATGGCAATCGCGTTACCATAGAGGGTACCATAGACCATAAGATCTGGAATAAACTGACCAAGCTGACCATGTTGCCATCAGTTACAATGTCCGAAACAGACGTGGGTATGATACCAGATCATCATCCCAAGAAGTTCTTTCTAATACGCACTGCTAGAATTTGGTGATTCCGCGATAACACAAAGGGACAACTAAGGGACTAAGCATTCCGAATTGTGGAAGCAATTAGTAGCTAAAGGCTCACATTTACCAAAGAAAGTCCTCATATCGGATAATGAGGAGCGAAGTTCAACAACGTACGACTGTAGTAGTTAGAAGAATATGCTTTATGGGACCGCAGAGCCGCTTAGAGAATCTCATAGAACAATCAGGTAGCAACAGCTGCGGTTTAAACCCGGATGTGCCTTAGACGCCACTTTGCTAAATTCGGATAAGGATCAGCCCATTCGCCTTCAGGCGAACCACTACACCTGAGAACAGAGCTTGACCGAAAAGACTTATACGTGCTACCTGGAGTAGTATGACGGATGAATGGAATTCCAACATATTTTGTCCGACACACAAGAAATAAGACGCTGTAAACGTCATATCATCGCATACAAAATTGTTCCCGAATTTTCGTCAACGTTCTGATTTGCCCTTATAAGTACAGTCCAAGGCCCAGTAAATCCACAATTGACCAAATATTCACACTACGGCAGATCCTAGAAAAAATCGGGAAGTCAAGACCGACGTTCACTATCTCTTTATCGACTTTAAGGAAGCAGATGCAACATGGAGTACACTCACTAATCCGTAAAGTCTGGATGCAATTTCATTGAGAGCTTTGTGTTATGGGCTTAGAGAATGTGATGAGGTATCGTGAGAGCTCGCTAACGTTACATATGCATAAGCAAAATTATGAGAAATTCACAATCCAGAGGCACAAGCTCCCAAAAGTCCGCGCAAACGCTTGCATACATTGATGACTTTGATATCACAGAGACAACCGTCCCTGATGCACTGTGAAAGAGGTAAGACTAAGTATATGCAGTTCATAAGAAGGGATGCACAACACCGACGAATTTACAGTCAGACAAAAAACTAGTCCACCGTATCACTTGCATGCTACTCTTACTGAAAATGTTCACTCTTTCGTAAAAAGATGATAGCGCTTCAGTGATAAAGTGGCTACAGTGCCAGCACACACCACATCAAAGCCGAGAACCTGCAGCATGGTGCGATCGTAGGTCGGACACTCACAGATGTAGTGTTCATCACTCTCACAGCAAGCGTCTTTTGATCATGTCACATATGCCTAGTCCACTTAGGGGCTTAGGAACATCATAGCTCCCAAAAAGGTCGCCAGTAAGCAGTCTACAGTCTTTTTTACTGAGCAACAGCAGGAAAGCCCCTTACCTCTTAGAGATGTCGTGAAGAATTCGTTTGATCTGTCCGAAACCTGGAGAGTTAAGTTATCTGCAATTATACTCATATGAAAGCCCTAAACAAGGACGCAGACAGTTCTACTTCATGTTCGGGTTCTGAGAAAATCTCCCCTAAGCACTGTATGGACAGTTCATTGGCGATTTTATTTTCCATATTACCTTCCAGCCTTCAAAGTGTGTTCAGATTTCAATAAGCTAAGAAGTGGTGAGACTATTCAGCAAAGGATTGAGATTGTCGCTACGGACGCAGAAATTTCGCCAAATCCACCAATTCTGAACAAAATATTTCATTGCTATCCGGATAGCTTATATCTGAGTTTGGACGATAACTGACTGAACACAGTTAAAGTCGGTCTCATATTCTCATAGCAACAGGAGCTCTGCATCAGACATCATCATCATCCATAAGACCGGAATTGAAAGACTGTTGGCGCGTAAGGTCAAACAAACTTCCGTGCGTCTTGCATCAAAAGTGAATTCTACCAAAAGGAAAATGGCTTCGAAAGTACCGTGATATCGCAATAGATAGCAATAACTTTGAGGTAGATACCGAAGTGGCTTCCCCAGGAATCGTATAAAGAATTATATTTTCGGTCTGTTTGTCCGAAAAAAATAAGGAAATCTTGTCAAGAAACACCACGAAGACTCTTCATAATACAACAAGCCATACGAGTTGTACACTTGCATTGTTTTAGTCAGAAAATTGCGCATTAATCCCTTAAGAAATATCAATCGAATCTCGAGAGGCTTTCTATTTTTACCCGAAAGGAGAATGCAGTAAAGGAAGATCTCATCTTAAGCGGAGCGCGTAAGTGAAAGGGGATCGCACTCATCTTGGAAAATGTAGCCAAACAGTGCGCTCACTAGAGACATTTATTGATTGAGGCCCTGGACTGTAGCGTCATCTAAGAATATACGGAAGTTAAAAGTGGCTTATGTTATTCTGCAACCAATTTGAGAACATTTAGAAAGCACAAACGATGCCGATTGTCTTCCATCAATTTTGAGGAGACATTTGACCGTGTTATTTGACAGCAATCAGAAATCCTTGGGTTGGAGCATTCAAAGTAAAAACGATAGACAGAGTGGATATTTTGCAGTACGTCAGGAGTATTGTCTCGGCCAACGATTGGCCTAAATCGAACATATGTAGCTATCCAGACCGATAAACTCCCTGATTTGCATGTTATCAGATATATGGCGGAACAATGCATTAAGCCTACACACCGACCCACGATCTTTCGCTCGACTGGTTAATGGGATATTTTATATGGCCGCAGTCCTTGGACAACCACAGGCTACAACGACGAGAAAGTTACATTCATTACGTTCATTAGAAATTGTGCAGCATCTAAAGTTTCTTATACCCGAATACTGCTTCTAATGAAGAATAGTTTGCCAGACGAAACGGAGTAATGAAGAATAGGAATTCGCACAACTAACGCCAGACAGTTCCATCGCCAACCATATTTACTTATTTCAACATCGTCATGGTAATTTTGGGCATCATATCAGTATGCACCCTCACAGCCTACGTCCTCCACAACTTTAAAAGAAAACCCGTGTGGTGTCCATTAAACTGAAAAACAAAAAAAAAAACATACTAGAACTTGTCACTTGGTTACTTTAACTTCCTAAAAGCACTCAAAATAAAAAAAATAATAATAAAACAAAAAACAAACCTAAGAGAGAGTTTGTTTATGAAGAAAAACCACAACCCACATATCCACAGACTTTGGCCACTCGTCAAGAGTATACCAAGGATATAACCGTAGCACCAGCACCACCTCCAAACTCAACTCTTAGCATGGAACTTTCATAATAAAGATCGACAAGCTGTCCAAGCCGATGTCTACATCCTTGATATGAAAGGGAATATTATGTTGTGGCATGTCTCCGAGGATTACAACTGACCGCCAGCCAACAGGCCAACATACATATTCCCGTCGTCTCACATGTACTCGTCGCAGATTCAGGTAGAGCTCCATAAAAGGATGTTAGCACATATGAGTAGAAAGCATTCAAGAGTGAATGGCAGGAAGCGATTCCTCTTCATCTCCGGATCGGTTTCTTCATCGGTCAGTGTAGCACGTCAAAAAATTTTCAATCACACGACAGACAGGGAAATAAAATAAATACTTTCGTCCTTTTGAGTTAGTTTTTTTTTCTGATAATAAAATATATGAATGTCCTGTATAGAAGATGTCCTATTTCAAAAGAGAAAAGTCGTTACGCTAGCTCCACTCGACAAGTGAAAAGTCATCATCATCGTTCTCATCCAAAGTATACACATGATTGTCCAGAGAGTTGAAAAAAACCATAATATCAAAAAAAAGGACAAATAATTGTTCATTTTAATCCCTGTGGCGGCAGCGGCGTGTATCACACACAAAATCCTCGTAATAAACCGTCAAAGGATTATTATAAAGATTTCCCTGATCGCTTTTACTTTATTTTTTGTGCCTAGTCCAACACCAATAATTTCTGAGCTTTCGTCCTTTTTGCAAACAAAACGAAATGGACTATTCTTTTGGCCAAAACAGAAACACCAACAACAGTTACGAGTACGAGTGCAAAAAAAACGTGCAAACCTTATGGCAAACAAATTCAAAAAAAATAAACGGGCAACAAAACTTAAAATGAATGGTCCTTCGTCCTGTATTTCATGTGATGTCCTTTGAGAGTAAGTTGAACGTTCAAGAATTAAACTTAAAACTTTAGTCCTGAACGAGTGAGTCGTCGTTGTTTTCATCATCTTGATGGTAGAAGCGGGTCTGTTGGTTCGTCCATCAGTCTCTTCACTCTATCGGTTCGTTCCGTCTGCCTGCCTGTCTGTCTGTCCGTTTGGTTCGCTTGGTGTGCACATATTTTATTTTTGCCACAACATTTTTTTCTTTTCCTTTAGTTCGTGTTTTTTTTTTGTTTTTTTTTTTTACAGTCCTTTCGTCCTTTTTGATATATTTTTACACTGTTGTCCTTCTGAGTTGTCAAATAATTTTTATTTTTTTTTTTATTTCTTGTTAAAATTTTTGCAACTTTCATGTGTCCACAAGGATATGAGGAAAGAGTGTATGTTTGGAGTACAAGTGAATTCTGGACGTTGTTGTCGCTCGTTCTTTCGTCCTCTCGTCCGACTTATCATCCCCAGTGACACTTTATAATTTCTTTCACTTTTAGTGTCCTGTCACTATGTTTCCTAAGGAGGACAACATATACAAAAAAAAAAACCAAAAAACCAAAAAACAAAGCACAAGCTCACTCAAATGGGAATATCCTACAGAGAGACAGAGAGAAAAGAGAGCATTTACAAGAGAACGAAAATTGAAAGTTGAAGAGGACATAATTTTCCGTATCCTGAAGGGGGCGAAACAACTTCTGACGGGAAACTGTTACCCCACTAATGTCACTTTATTGTTTCTTTTAGTTTATTTTTTATTTTATTTATATTTCACCCTCGGCACGCGAACCAGCATGCTTTACTCTCTTTTTGCACCCAAAAGGAACGCCAGAGAAGAGGAATTTGAAAGGATGAGGCTTAGGATGAGTGGTTCTGTGTTGGTAAATTGACATTGCCATTGGACTTGTCTGTCAAATTGAGGATGACAGCTGACAAATGGACAAGTTTAATTTCTCTCAAAAAATTTTCTTTTATTTTCTTTTGAAACTGACGAAAAGTTCACACAGTGCTGGAGGAACAGAAGGATACAGGGTGCGGATAGACAGACACAAAGTGTAATGAATGCCCAAAGGAGAAATGAAATAAATGAATGCATCGGCTAAGAAAAGCTGACTTTGTGATGAGATTTTTGTAAAAATGTGCTTCCCCTTTTGACTGCGCGTTTGTAGGAAATTAAATGTAAATTGCAGGCCGACTGAAGGTTGCTTTAAATGTCAGAGGCAAACCATCAACAGATGGCAGAAGTCGCAATGAGTTTGATAAAGGATTTGGTTAGTTGTTTTTTTTTTTCGTATTTCAGTTCAAGAAAATATTGTTGCTTCTAGCTGCTAAGTGGAATTTCAACTGTGTAATAGACACTATTTAATGCAGAAGGTATTTTTCAAACATTCGCTAGCAGCTCACAGATTTCATCTGCTCGAATAGCATAAGAGTACATATGTACATACATATATCATATTTAGCATATTCTGAAGGAGAAATGGCCAGTATGCGGACACAGAACCTTACTAACAAGATCTTTGAATTTATGTTGTATGTTGACCAGAACCATTCTACTCCTTGTATGATCCTTTTACTGAAATTTCATAGCCTTTCTAGAAAAGTTGAGTTTTCACCTCATTGAGTGTCTATTAAGGTGACTACGTTTCCAGCACCCACCACGTCAGCGCCAAGTACATGCAGCCTGTTGAGAGCGTAGGTAGTGGTAGTGCTCAGCGGGGCCGTCATCACTCTCACAGCGAGAGTCAGAGAATCTTCTATATCCAATGCACACGTAGCATTCGTTTGGTTTGGCAGCAACCTGAGAGTCATGCCATCTTCAGTTTTCATTTCATTTATGCTCAAATGAAATCCAAATGTTAACGTAGGACGTAGGCAGAACTACCCTAGGTTCGGGTGCTGAAAAAATCTCCTTTGAGCTTTATCTAGCAAGTTCATCGGCGATTTCATTTCCCTTGATATCGTTATAACTAGAGACTACGTCCAGTGAAGTCTTGTGTTTTCGAACTAGCAGGGAAATCATAAGAGTGTGGAGCAAGGCTTTAAGAGCAGTTTGGCTGACGATATAGATTCTTCACAATATAGTGATGTGCAATCAGGATTGCGTATATCTCCGTTTAGACGACAGATGCAAGCCTTCCGGACCAGGAGAGAAATCTATAATAGTGGTTTTCAAGAAAGAGCTTAGATTCTGGCCGAACCGTTTCTGGGCACAGAGAATGTCTATTTTGTATTTTTTTGAGCAACAGGAGTTCTGGTGTCATTGCATTGAACATGCCATCAGGCCATCAAAGTTCCAGTGCGTATTGTAGCAGAGACCAGATCTCTTATCTTTAAATGAAAGATCGCTTGGAGAGTACAGCCCATGATATTAACATCAAGGGTAGGGGGTCTTTGGCGTCTGGTAAAAGCAGCAATGACCGATTGTCGTATAGGATATAAGTGGCCTTATCATAGCCTTGTAGATCAAAAAGACCTTCGGTCCGATGTCTTGCGGACAGGTCCTATGCACTGCCAGAACGGCGACAGCGCCTTAAAGGTTTTCGACGTGACATGTTTAGTCAAGAGCTTCGTTAGAGATTGATGGTGCTTAAAGACTAGATGAGTCAAACCAGTCAACTTGCTCTTTCTTGTAAAGATTGACTGAAAACCCATTTCTAGTGCATTATTACGTGCAGAGCTGCCTGCGCTTTATAGCAGACAGTCACGATCCACCATGATCCAATAACCAGTACAGCTGCATCATCATTGAATATAGACGTCAGGACTGTTGAGAACGTTAAGAAGTGAAACGACCAACATGCACCAGAGTACTGAAACCAACCCATGTTTGCCACCGCTGCCATGTATTGGCCCCAGTCAGCAGCCGCAATCAGTGTCCTATTCATCAACATTGCTTTCATTCACAGAACTAGTGATTCGTCAACGCAGTGTTCTCGGGCCGAGTTGCACATGCCGTCAAAAGTTACGTTGTTGAAAGCACCATAAATATAGATGAAAAAACGAACTCCTTCTTATCGATTGCTCCTTGAATTCTGTCAACTGGATTTTAAAGAGCACTCTCGCAGGATCTTCCGCGGTAGTAATATTGAATCTTAGACAGAGGATTCGAAAAACGATTTTGCGCACATACGAGTAGAGTGTGCCCATGCCCTTCAATACAGAAGAAATCAGGCTTGTAGGACTGAAGCCTTTGGCGAGTTTGTAGTCCTCTTTTTCGATTTTGGGTATAAAAGCTACTCTCACTGTTCGCCAGCGATTCGATATTTATGCCAGTGCAAGGATAGTAGTGAAGATTCTTTTCAGAGTTACCAATCGCTGTTCCATTACTGGAAGGAAATTGAAGGTAACAGGCAAGCCAACAACTTTTTACCAACCACATTGCTCAAAAGAACAAAACAACTCCTTTAGTTTTCTAGGTCAAATACACACAGTATCCGGATTCCTAATGGGTCACTGCAGAAGTCAAAAAACACCTTATGACTATGAGAATAGCATGAGACGACAACTAGGACGTAGAAACAGCAATGCATACCCTTTACCACTGTAACCACTTAAGCAGAATACGTCTACGTCTTCAAAGTAAGCCATACCTTTAGGCAAAAGATATCACTGCCAGCTCACAAAAACTATAGCCGAGTTTATTAAAATTTCAGGCATTATGGGTGAGCTCTAACTTGAGGAAATCACAACAGGCCTAACCTGGCCACAGTGGTAAAGGTACATAGACCCACGGCCCCCCCTAATCCAATATAATCTACCAACAGCTGGTTTATATTTTTTTTGAAGCATAGGCGGCTTGAAGCTATCAAAGGAAGCAGCAGCATGTTGTGTTATGCAGCTCACTAGTTGCTTTATTAATAGGTGTCAGCTGTGAACTGGGTCTGATTAGATTACCCAATGAGTGAGTCTCAAGCATAGGAGAGTCTCTCCTTAAGAGTTAATGTAGGTGACATCAGATTTTCTATATGATTTTTCCCTTTTGAGGTCTTGGACTAGCCTGCTGGCTGCACTGAACGTTTCTGTTTACAAAAGTCTTTATAAGAGACACTCTTCGAAATCCGAATTAACTTCGAATATTCTTTGTGCTTCGATCTGTAAAGACAAGTCAAAGAGTTTACCTTCGAAAACCGTTCTCTTTAGACTCTTTTAAGGCATTGTGAACACATTTTTCACAGTTTTCTCTTGCATGGCACCCAGCGGCTGACATCTTCCTACGCGACTATGTCTCTTAAAGTGCCTAACAGGTCATCCAGTTGTGCACACCAAGTTGGATCAGGTCCCTTTCCATTTGAAGTCACCACTTGACAAAGTCGATGCCACAGGGCCTATAACAACTGTTCTATTTTCTTTTCCAAATTCCATTTGTATTTACAAACGAAAAATTCGCGAAGGGCATTTTAAAAATAAAATCTTTGGTTCAGTGTCATAGCGGACTGGCACAAGGATCTTACATTGCGCTTTGTCGTTGTTGGTAAGAGGAACTTATTTCCCAGTTGCCTTCTTAGTCCATGGATTGCCAGAGCGACTTCCTCCATGATTTCTACTGTGATGGCTTTAAGTGAATCAACACCAGAAAAAGTCTCTTACCACCTCAAAATTATAGCTTGGCATTATGGCGTGCTGTCCGAGCACCTGGTATTGGCTGCCCACTAATCCCATAGTCATAGGTTCCACTTCAATGGCTGCAGACACTTCAGTGACAGCTTACTGTTTGTCATTGTCAATTTCGTCTTCGTATGATAGCAGTCGCACAAACTTTTAAAATATTGTGCCTACGGTGTTGCACTTCGGATGTCACAAATTTCTTTCAAACACGACGTTGACGAATTCACATGACAGTGCATCACTTTGCCAAAATCGTTGCTTGAAATCATATTTCTCCAAAGTGCCAATAGCGACTTTTATGTATACGTCAGCGTTTTTCATTGTCGTCCCACACAGAGGGAAGAATTTGTCAAGGACGTCAAGACTTGACATGACTCTATATATCCCACTTCTCTAAATTCTAACTTGGAATCAATTAATAGGTGGTGAGCATGGATTCGAAGTTTTTGGCTATTTTCAAAGATCTACCTTTAGGTGAATATCTGATCAAGCTTGAGGACAAACTGATGAGAACTTATCCGACTGCTGATATTCACACAGTGTGGTAGGTACAACTTTGTACGCGATGATAAGGAAGCTAATTTCTCTGTAGCTGGCAAAGTTTCTAGAGTCTCCTTCAATGCTGAGATTCCATTCATCGACATAGTTTCGTCAGACCATATTTTGTAAACTGTGATGTCTGTAACTCTATTGTTACCGTCTCTGCCCCTGTCTCTGCATGAGTCTGTTCATTAGTTGTGTCCTCAGCAAGTTATTTTCACATTTAAGAAGAATTTTGGAATATCATATCTGAAGATGTATTTTCCTATGGCTCCGATCAAATTCGCTGCTTCTTCCTGTTTCTTTCTAAGCACCCGTTGCTCTTCCCGTCTTCTTTGCTCGCGTAATTCGTGAGTAGCTCTCGTCCTCATTTGTAGCGCTATTGCGTCTGTAATCACATGCTGACAATATCACAACTAATCTTCTGATGCTAGCAGCATAGGACATCTCGAAAAGATTTTGGAAGATTCGATCAGAAGAGGCTCTATCAGTCTCTTGTGAATGTAGATGTTCCATGCTTCATTTGCCTCTGCCTCTATCGCAATGCGATCAATCCAATTGATGATGAACTTTTGATCAGGACGATGTCTGGTGGTTTTGTGGATGTAGAGGTATACTCGTAGGAAACGAGTGCTAGCCAAGTTGAAATTTTATTAACGCAATGCTGAGCCTGAGGTCATTTTCAGAGTTGGTGTCAGATAACCTGTATTATCCAACTATGCCGCCAACGACACTATCCTTTCCAAAATTCGGCGTGTTGTCGTAAGAACACTGCTCAGAAGTCTGGTTGGTCGTAGAGGCAATCTTAGGCGAAGGTGTGTTTTTCTGCAGAGGGGACGTGTTCACGCATAATGCTTATGAATTGAGCCTTGATGCGGGTTGTAATCATGTGTTTGCTCAGATGCATGAACCTGAAGAACATTTTCCAAAGTCTTCCTAAAAGTTTTGTCACAGTTTTACGCAGTTCCTTTGCTCGGTTCATCCCATCATTATTTCATTATGGTGATTTCGGGCCCCCACTCATGGTCGGGAGCATGTAGACTGTTAAGTGTTCGAATATTCCGTATGCGTAGCCGAAAATCATTGTCAGTTGTTCGGTTGGTGGGATCGTCAACAGTAAGAGGATGAGGAGTTGCTCTGCGTAGACATGAAAGTCCGAGCGTTCAGTTACATTTGCATGGTCAGACTCTGTAGACCAAAGCATATTGGTCCTGAATACCTGATATCAATGCGGATTTGTCTTGTTTACCCTTTTACCTCCTTCTTCAGGTATCTGCTGCTACTTGATAGGTTGAAACTAGAATCGGTGATTGCTGCTACGAATCGAATATCGACCAAGTCACCTGGTTCGAGAACTGCATGATATACTACTTTGAATTTACAGCTGCCATTCAAAACCTTGGGGCAACTGGTTATGTTTCTTAATTGCAAATCATAGAGTGACGACAGAAGCTTTCGCATCTTTTGTGGTCGCTTGGAATCGGTAAAATACGTGTTACACAGAGCAGTGCGCTAGGGTTCGTCCTGCGATCTTCAATCCCTTACAAACTGGTATTGAACAGCAAAAGGTTAAGAAACTGACTTCTCAGAACCTAAGCTTGCATCAGGAATGTGCATTCCTTAGTCAGACAGAGTCTGTTGAGTTTCTCGTAAGCAAGAGACACGATTCTCAAAGGCGCCGATAAACCAGAGAATGGTATTTTGAACACATCATCAACATTGTTGCTGTCTGGAAAGAAAAAAACTGCAGAATATTTACTTATTTACTTTAAACGCTGCTCCAGCCCGAGATAGAACTGGGCCTCAATCAGCAGCATTCCTAACGAATATACAGACAGAATGACGGACTCTAGGGGTGTTCCGAAAAATGTTAGCCTAACTTCGAAGACAAATATAGCGATTCAGAACTGAACCAGAGTGATATACAATGGTAGCTTGACTGATGGCTCCAATTCAAAGGGGTTACTGGTGATTCACTGTTCTACGTCTGCTTAAACCACAATGGGGTTGTTCTATAATGTCGACAATGCTTTGTTTGGTATGCTTCTTTGTTTGTCTTCCTTTGGGTGAAAATGATGGTCCATCATGGCTTCCTCTGTCCCTCAATCTCATTAATTAAATGAACACCATACTTGCAATGAACCAACATCCTTGGAGATTAATAAAATAAGCGAATGAAAGATATATGGCTTCTCACCACCAGCGCCCGCACGGACGTGCATTGAACGAAGAAGCTGACCCTTAGGCTACAGCTTATAGCCGGCATACACGCTTCCTTGTCCTTTCATGCAATTGGTTGCGCGCGCTCTCAAGCGAATCCATTAGATGGATTTCTCCAATAAGTTTCTCATGTCAACGTCGTCGTCTCCTTCGTCGTTGTCGTTGTCGTCCTCGTTGACATCGTCATAGTTTTCTCTTGGCGAAATCCCTCTGAAGTCTTGCTCCTTATTTATTATTATATTTCATGTTGACAAGAAATAAATCAACTAACACACACTATACGCTGTGCTGCTGCTGCACCCTCTCACGTCATCAAGGTCCATCGAAAATACTTATACCCTCAAAAGCGGGGGGTAGCAAAGCTCTCAACCTCTCTATAACCCGAAACCCACCACACTACACCACCTTCTCTTCACGTTCGCCAACATCCTACGACTACTACTACTCATCATGACATTTCCCATTATGGGATTTCTTTTCCTGCTTCACTCTCGACGCCATATTCGATATTCCAACGCTAGAAATAGAATTCGTCAAAAATATCTGACAGGTCTGACGACGATATCACTACTACCCCGGAATACACCCTCTATTACTTTTGGCGCTCTCTGTTGTATGCCCCTGTCGTTGGTCGGTCGACGTGTCGGTGGCGTCTTTCCCCAGTAACTCACCGAATGGAACAGAAATTGATTGACATTTGTCATAAGTTACGTGACAGGACTTAATGATGTCGTTTTATCAGTTCGAATGAACGGGAATTTATTGCTGTGATATAAAGTGGGTGGGAGTGGGCGGAAGACACCCCTTAACACGGGAGATTCTTGTTTTTTTTTTGTTTCTGTTTCTGCTGTCATGAGTGTGTGTTGGAAGTAATATAGAGAGAGGTGGTTTGAGGGGGAGTGTGGTGCGACAGACCGTCAGTGTTATCAGTGGACAGGATCAAGAGTAAAAGGGTTATTTTGTGTATGTGTGTGCGGTTTATAGTGATTAATGGCGTGCGGTGAAAGCGACATAAATTAGACGGAAGGTGTAGCCTGGATTTTTTGATGCGAGAATATATATTGGTTCCGACAACGGCAACAACGATGACGATGACGACGACCGCAAAGTAAGTAATGAACTTGATACACTATGGTTCTGCTGCGTGTAAGGTTTGTGATAGTTATTAATTTTTTTTTTTTTTTCATTTTCATTTTCACTCTCTAAATAAGCTCTTCCGGTTGATACCAGAAGCAGGCAAATAACAGACCAGTCTTATTGATTTATGTGATTTAACAAGGGGTGGCCATTAGCCAGGAAAGTTCCTTCGCTCGGACGCGTGGAAGCGCGGGTTTTCCAAATTTCTAGAATATTTGCCGATGGCTTATGTGAGTCAGCAACTGAAGGAACAAGTCGTATACCATATGCAATTGCAATTGTTTGAATATTATTTCACTTGTGACATTCAATAAAGTTGCATTCTCGCTATACTTATTGATTTATTCGGTCTGACTTTGCAGCTTTTCAAGCGATTTCTTCCTCAACTAATTGCTGTCAAGCGTTTGATGGCTCTAATCAGCTTGATCGTTGGCACATTGGTAGATCCTTTTGGGGTGCTGAGCTTTCAATGATAAATTGTTCGTGTTGAAGTCGCTTAAAAGAGTGCTTAATTCATAGTATCCAGTGTTGACCTATAAACTTGGATAGTAGAGTGCACAAAAATGGTTACACAAATATCAAGATGTCAGGAGTACAGTTCTAGGTAACCGAATTATTATGCAGCAACGCATCTAGAGCCTTCTGTACGAATCTTTCTGGATATAGTTCAGAACATTTTCAAAATATTCTTTAACAGCACCCTTCTACAGACAGATCAGCTGAGCACTACTGCGTGTTGCTTAAGCCCTCACGAAATGTGGCACCAATTCCAGAAAAGATATCAGAAATTCCAATGGGTTTCGTGTGTTGTATTGCGCTGGGTTTCAACCCTTAGAATGACGATGAGCTTCAAAGATATGGAGCAGACAAAAGGTATACCGAAGGATGTCGCATAAAATACAAGAACCTTTAGAGAGTAAACAGAACGGAGGCTTCTCAGAAATCCAATAAATTCGAGAAGTAGTTCGGTTTAAAAAAAAAAGAAAAGTGACACTGTCAGCTCACCCACCGAAGCCTTCAGTTACGACTGGGCAACAAACCTCTGTCCAGACGAAGCTGGCTTGCAGGAGTTATTTCGCTCGTTGAAGAGGTTTGCTTCACATATTTCGATGCAGCTGATATTGTGGCTTCTTAATATGGTCTCCTACTTCGTTGTAGCTGTATCAATGTGGTCTGGCTGTATTTGTAACCTAAAGATCTACTTAAACTTTGTCCAACGCATATCCACATTGGATACATTCGCATCAAAAATGTAATAAAATACGCGTTCACCTCAGCATACATAGATGGAATTCATTTCTTCGATCTAAGATAGGTTTGTTCTCTTGAGAGTCGCGCAGTCTCAGAATATCATGCTGCGCAAATTAGGGCAATTCTTCTCACCTTCGCAGTACACTTGCTGATTTTTGTTTCATTTAATCCAACCATACAGGTGCAGACTATGTAAGTGTTGTTCTTCATTCGTCATTTCATGGCTAAAGTTAGGCTAAGTTAGGCTTAAGAAAGGTTTAGATTGTCATAATCCATTAGAATGAACAAAAGCAAATTCGAAATGAAACTAAACACGTTCCTGCAAATTTTATCCTGCAGAAATTAAGTGGCTCCTTATAGTTCTGTAGTCTACTTTCTCATCCATATTCGCACAGTGTATGCGTTATGCTATGTCCTCTTCATCTGGCTGGTCGCCAAAGAATCCGTCTGTATCAGTGTCAGTCTTCTTGCAAGTTTCATTAACATATAGGATCCCTTCTAATGCTCTGAATTGTTCTCTACTAAGATTGAGAACATTCTTAGTTCTCTTCCAATCAAAAAGTGGGCATAGTGTCTACGCTCTAAATCATACTTACATAGAGGTTTGATATCAATACCAATGCTTATTTCTAGCTCCTCTCCTCTTTTCCCTAGCTAATCTATTAACTCATTTTCTACAATACCACAGTTACCTTGAGCATTGTGCGTTAGCTCAAATTGAGGTTATTGGTTATTTCCGAGTAAGTGGCTTAGACGAAGACTGATTTTTGATTTTCGAAATCAACATGTCACAAAGGTCGCAAAGACGATATTTCCAACTATCGACCAATTGCTAAGCTTTTTGGTAGCATTATTTATGACATAATGCTTTTCCATTGTTTCCCAAAACTAGCACGGATTCCTCAAAGGTAGATCTATTACCACCAATCTACAAGCACTTTATGTGCACTAGAATCTATAAACGAAATTGACGTGATTGTCACCGATTTCAACAAAGCCTTTGATAGAATTTCTCATGATATAATCCTTCGAAAATTTAAGGGTCTTGGTTTCCAAATAAGCTTCGCAAGGTGGGTTCAATCCTATTTAAATGAGCGACATTGCTATGTTCTCTTTAGACCCATGGTTTCTGATCCAGATATAGCCTTCTATGGTTTCCCTCAAGGTTGCCGGCTTGGTCCCTTATTATTTATTTTGGTTGATTGTACGAGTGTCGTTAAAAATTCATAAATAATTGTTTACGCAAATGATATGAGAACCTTTGTACTTAGTGTCAGAAGTATTTCCTTGAGATTAACGTCAATAGGTTTCAGGCTACAACTTATACCCGTAAGTGCCCTCCTACTTCACCTCGTTACTATCTAATCTTTAATCTGCCTGTTCCCTTAGTGAATGAATTGAGTGATTTAGGTGTTATCTGTGATAAGAAACTCAATTTCCGTTCTCAAATCTATAATAAAAAAAATGTCAACACTGTCATTGGCTTCATCAAGCGCTGTTCTAAGGAGTTTTCCAATCCTTATGGTACCAAAACCCTTTACATAACTTTTGTTAGACGACTTCGTGAATACGCAAACCAAGTTTAGTCACCCTACTACAGAGCTCACATCCTCTGGATAGATGCTGTTCAACGCAGGTTTTACGATTTGCTTTACGTGGTCTTCCCTAGGATCATAGCCAAAACTTACCACCATACACTGATAGGCTTATCAGATAGGCTTATCAGTGTAACTTATAAATTTACAACCCTTTTCTATACGCAGAAAAGTTGCCGATCTCTTTATTCATCAGATCTTAGTTGGTAATATTGATTCAACTTATTTCCTTTAACACCAATCCACTCCATCTTCGGTCTGTGCCACTTTTCCGCCCGAATCTCCACAGAATTACGGAGACCTGGAGCCGGTATCTAGAATGCTTCGTGAAATTAACAATATTCTGCCTCTCTTCGACTACCACCTCAGTCTCTATGAGTTCTCCTGTCTCCCGTCTCCCATCCCAAGATTAGCTAGATCATCCGATAGCCACTTTCAGGTCAGAAGACGTTAGAAGCAGTTCTCTCCGCTGTTTTGGATCCATCTGCGAGAATAAACTGTTTCGTTTAGCCCTGCTGTTTGATCTCTGCCGGTACCCTTGAACTAGGCTAATTGGTTAGTCAAAGTGAACTACTGTTAGATAGTTGCTTGATCTGTATGTCAAGGAGTACATGGTGCATGAAGGTGTGTAGTGAGCTGATCGGCAAAAACAAAACCAAACTACGCTTCCCTACAATCTATGGGATATTTAGAATTACTTCAAAAAAATGTCCAAGACTTTTTGTAATGCATTTTCTGATGTTCCTACTGAATACCATCTGGATCTGGAGACTCATAGAACTGAATTGAGTAGCGTAGTATTTTCCGATTGTTATGTCAGCTATTTATACCCTTTTGAGAGACAAACTGTTGAGTTTTATGGCCTTCCATTATGACCTTTTACGTATAATTATTATAACTAAACTGCTTTTTAAATTCACTGTAACCACTCCGTCCATAGTTTCCTTCCAGGTTAAGCAGATTTCCTTGTTCCATTACTTATTTTGAGGCTTGTCAACCATGCTTTTCAGTGTATTGATTAACTGTACAGTTTGTTCTACCCCTATCTGGTACTATCACAGAGACTTGACTGGATGTCTAGATGAACATTTACTGCATCAGTGTATATAACGATGGTATGCCAAAATATGATGACATTTTGACCGTTAGTCATAGATACGAGTATATTGCAGTTCAAGTAGGCTGAAAAGTATTACAAGGAATCTGCTTCGTCGAAAGCAACCATTTGTGGCTAGTTTGCTGGAATCTAATGCAGTCGTACAGTCACAAATAATGCTGAACGCTCTGCGAACCCAAATAATTCTGTTACGACGGAAAACATTCACAAAACTGTTACGGGAGTATTTGAGTATGCGAAATCTCGATTTGAATAGGGGACCACGTATGGACAAAAAAAACAAAGTTTTGATGATTCAGGGCGTTTTTTGGAGCTTATGTCACAATGGATGGAACATGGATTTTTTTAACTGTTCGCAAACCTCAAAAAACTCAGGAAAGTGAATGGCTCCAATGAAGAATTGAATGAAACTGAAGCGCATTTTGATGGGTTGGACAAACCGTTCTAAATGAAATATATAGAAATGTTAGAGCGGCGCTGGAATGATTGCATGACTCTATAAGGAGGCTATGTTCACGAATGAAGTTGAATTTCGCCCTTTCTTTCTAAAATCCCATGGCATACCGCCTTAAGAAGATCTTAATAAGGATTAGTGTTAAATGAGGGATGTTCTTAAGTAAAAGTTCTCAGTTTGATCATAAATCTCCATTGATATAGGAGTAACGTAGGGGCCTAAAAAGTCCACATGAGATAAGCGCATCAGCATCTGCGGACTACTCTCTGTATACTCGTATCTGGAATTCTTATAATGATCAGCTCGAGCAATTCTATGCGTTCTAGTATAAGTTTCCCCATGATTTCTTTAGTCTTTCTACTGTTAATGTAGTATCTGGTAAGGACTCCTCTATGCTTGTCTCTGTATTCTATTTTGCCCCTTCAGAAGCTTTCTAGTCACTGATCTTGTTTGGCAAAATTGTTAAACTACCACGGCGTAAGATCGATATTTAAGTTAGATTATCTTGGAACATCCAGTTCTGCGTCCAGTTCCGCATCCAGAACGCGGGCTAGGATTTTCGCATAGTAACTCTTGGTAGTCCGTATGCATGTATCTCTTTTGGCGCATTAGGTGTTCAGATTTTCCTTCACCTGACTGAATTTCCTTCTGACACAGTGTTTGAAATAGAAATATTATCAATTAATCAATTCACACGTAGATGTCTTTGGCCATATTTTTGAATGGCTTCTGTCAATGATATATTTTTTTGCCTTTTGACATTTGAGCATTTTCGTCATAGTTTACCTTTTTATTTCCGAAAAGGAAAGAACACAGCACAAAAAGTTACGTGATGTGTATGGTGAAGAAGCCTTAAAATACCGACAGTGCAGGAATTGGTTTGACAAATTTCGTTCCGGAAATTTTTCACTGAAAGATGAACAACGCTCAGGTCGACCAAGGAGATTAATGATGATCAAATTAAAGGAATAATCGAGTCGGATCGTCATGTAACTGTACGAGAGATAGCAAAAAAGTTAAATGTCTCACATACAGCAATTGAGAAACATTGAAAACGTATGAAACACGTTCAAAAGCTTAATATTTTGGTGTCACATGATTTGAAAGAAATTATTTTAATGAAGCGCATCAACGCTTGCGATTTGCATCTCCGACCCTTTTTTGAAACGAATCGTCAAAATGGATTCTTTTACAGTAATGTGAATCGAAAACGATCATGGTCCAGGCTTGATGAACCAGCACAATCCACTTCGAAAGCTGATATCCACCAAAATAAAAGTTTTCTCTCAATTTGGTGGGATTGGAAAGGTGTGGTGTATTTTGAGTTGCTTTCAAAGACAAGGCTTTCAAAGACAGATTAAGTACAGCGATCAACGAAAAACGGTCAGAATAATTGATAAGGTGTAATTTTCCACCAGGGCAACACTAGGCCACATATATCTTTGGTCACTCGCCAAAAATTATTGGAGTTTGGTTGGGAATTGATGTTACATCCACTATATACCCTTGTTCTTGCTCCATCAGGTTACCAGTTATTTGGATGGTAAAACTTTCAATGATGGTGACGCTGTGAAATTGCACTTGGTTCAGTTTTTTCGCCGATAAAGATCGGTAGTTGCCAGAAAGATGGCAAAAGGTCATAGAACAAAATGGAAAGTATGGTATACCATTGATTAAAGTATATTCGCTGTAGTTAAAACAATGTGTTTTATTTATATGAAAAGAAGCGGCAATTACTCGTACTTAATTGCCAACCGATAATTGGGTGCTCTGTACTGATTTGCGGTACGAGCTCTCTTCAAAAACAGGCTTCAATAATCCTTTCGTTCATACAACGATTTACGAGAAGTTGAGCAACAACTTACGGATACATGCTTCTTTAAAGATACATTTTTCGATTTTTTTTTTGTAAAGTTTACTGCTTCGCTAAATTATTTCTATTTTGTGACCCCAAGAACGCAGCGAACTAAGGGGTTTTCCAATAGGGACTTGACAACTTTGAATTTAATATGTGAACGCACTCTTTCACTAATCATCAAACTGTCACTGTCAATTTATTCAGTAAACTCAACATTGTCACCATGGTAAAGTACACGAACGAGCAACGTCTGCAAATTATAAAAATTTTCTACCGAAATTCGAAGTCGGTGACTGCAACTTTAAGAGCGTTAACTCCAATTTTCGGTCGTAATTCTCGCCCTAGTAGACAGGCAATAACAAGTTTAGTGGAAAAATTTGAGTCTACATATTCGTTGTGTGATGTTGCCGTGCCAGTGAGACAACGGGTTGGTCGAAGTGTAGAAAATATCGCTGCCGTTCAGGCGTCCGTAGCAAACGATCCAAATCAGTCACTTCCACGGCGTTCTCAAGAATTGGGCATCGCTCAGACCACATTATGGCATATTTTGCGTAAGGATCTTGGTTTACACCCATACAAGATCAAGCTGACTCAAGAATTGAAGCCGATGGACCATTTGAAGCCACGTACGTTCTCCGATTGGGTTCTGGAGAAGATGCGCCAAGATGATGAATTTCATCGCAAAATCATCTTCAGTGACGAAGCTCATTTTTGGCTCAATATGCGTTATTGGTCGGGTGAAAATCCACATGTGCTTCATGAATCACCACTTCATCCACAAAAAATAACTGTTTGGTGCGGTTTGCATGCCGACGGCGTTATTGGGCCATATTTTTTCTTCGACGATAACGATCGTCACGTTACTGTGAATGGTCAGCGTTATCGGGCCATGATCACCGATTATTTTGGCTCGAAAAGGAAGATATGGACTCGGACGACATGTGGTTTCAACAGGATGGTGCCACAAGCCACACAGTAAGTATGGTGAGCGTGTTATCTCAAGAAATGGGCCAGTCGATTGGCCGGCTCGTTTGTGCCATTTAACGCCGCTTGACTATTTTCTGTGGGGCTACGTTAAGTCATTGGTTTATGCCAACACGCCGATGACGTTGGAAGAGCTCAGAGCCAACATTGAACGCGAAATAGCGCCCTTTTCGCCCGAAAAGTCGAGCTCCATTCATAAATGTTTTGATTGTACTTCAAGCCGATAATAGAGTTTTTGAAATATCTCAAACGATTTGCGTTTTATTTAAAAAAAAGTTGTCAAGTCCTTATTGGAAACCCCTATAGTTGATCTAGCACCCGATTCTTGATGATTCGTATGAATCATGTGAGTATGCATATGTTCATAGTGCTTGCTATGAGTGTCATTATCTTGATCTATGTGCAGACTTCAATTTGGCCATGGATCAATTACGGCTAATGCAGATATGAGCCACTGCTTATTCTCTGTTCTTTGTCTCATGATAGGTAGTCGAGAGACAGCCTTCTCCAGAAGACATGGCAATGAATTTCAGTGAGCAAGCCAACGCCCATGGAATTCATGGATAGCAACTTCACACGTGGGCATGACACCCCGAAGAGATGACTTAAATTATCTCTAGATCCACGTCCATCCTTTCTAGACTGTTTGGCCACATAAAAAAAGAAAGTAAGCACGATATAGTTCTACTAAATCCATTTGTAAAGTACTTTCCAATCAGATCAAATGAAAATGATTTCTCCTAGCCAAAGGCTCAGGAAATTGCATGTCGGCATCGTAAAGTAATCGCACTCAAAGGTAGTGTCCAGGGTTTTTCAGTCCCAGATACAGATATCAATATGGAGGCGATAAAACTTTATTATTTAGCGATTTGTTGAAATTAAGACAAAACGAACTGAAAATTGCTATGGTAATCGACACCTGCATTAACATAAAATCGACATAAGTTATCGTTTATGACCGAGATCTACACACATACTTGTATATACAAAAAACACATCATCGCGTCGACAGTGTTGCTTTCGAAAGGAGACCACTTCGTCGTCGATGAATTGAATCGTAATAACTTCTTGTAATGGGTAACTCTACCATGACTCCCATGGTATGGAACTGATGGTGGGTTGGTGACTTTGTCTTTTTCGTCATCGACATATCCGACAAGGCAACAGAAATGGCGACATCGACGACAACGACACCATCATCATATCGAAAACACCATTTTCGTAGATGTATCCGTACTTGTAGTTGTCCAAAGTTCCAGTTGTTGTCGCCGATCATTTTGTTCATTCACGCGCAGTCATATTCGTCGTATCCTTCGACATCAATTGAATGGAAATAAATTACCGTATCAGTTGTCGTAAAATTTCCAATTTTATATTGAAGCATGTTTCCAACTGATTTCACATCGCAGAAAGGTGCCCCCAAAAAAGGTCGTTAAATTAATTAAAAAATAAAAAATAAAAAATAAAATATAAAATAAACCAACCGGTGACAGTGGGTGAATTCATTTTCGTAATAATTCCAATGTCGTTTTGATGAGGACGGCTTGCCTTTTGAACAGGAACTAGGGTTGCGATGACTCAGCTGACATTTTAAGAATATTTTTTTTTATTTTTTTTTTTTGAATTGGTCACACAGGTTTTAGACAACGGAAATAATTACCGTCAGAAACAACAACAGACTCACCACCTTATTGATGGAAAAAGAGACGCTTGGAGTGATTGTTTTCATATACTTGAACTCTAAATGCTTCTTAGAACAATCTAAGGTGTTGAGGTAGAGGTAGCACAAAAACCGATCATGACTACCTCCATTTAGTTCCAACCAGAAAAATATCATTGTTCAAAGAATTCGACGGCTTCGTCCTATTAATGCTTCTCGATGATCACAAGAAGCGACAAAAGTGACATCCTGAACTCTACCATAGAGGGACTTCTATTTATTTTCGGGTTAAGTCAGAAAATTGCGTAGTCCTGCTGACTGTTTCGAAGTTTTAAGAAAATCCTTGTACATTTGGCAACACTTGCTGATTTATTACGCTAACCATGGAAGCATTAGAAAATCTTGTTGATGTTCTATGATGGTTCTATGCAAACAGCTATTCCCATCCAATCCATGGTTGTACTCGTATTTGAAGGTCTGTGCCCAAATTTTTTTAAACCTATCCCACATTTCTGACGCAAACAGCTTTTATAGAAAAAAAAAAAAATAAAACTTCTACTAATAGCATGCAGTTTATGAGATGCCAGTCACAACCAACAAACAAGGACAAGGTATGCAATTTGACTGCATTAAACTTTGTCCTGCGATGCATCTGCATGTCCACCTTCATCGCCAGCGATATGCAAGACAGACAAAACAACACCAAGGATACAAAACTTCTCAACTCAACACCAAGCCAGAAAGTGGATAAATCTCTCTCCTCATGGCCCCAAGTAATATGGGAATAAAAGTCAACTGCAGTCGCACACTTCTTGAGGGTGATTGAATCATCTCGACTTTATAATACAATTTTCTTCCGACACGTCCATCAAGTGAAGGTCCTGCGTATCGTTTTCCTCTAAAAAGGGTAAACGGAAAGAAAAACTTTGCAAAAAGGACTTCTCATTTACAAGTACACACACAACGTTACCCCACCGAGTTGTCATTCTTCCTTTAACTTTTTTTGCTGCGAATATAGAACAGTGGAGTGATGAAGTTTTTTTTACCCCATCTCGCTGATAAGATAACCAAACAAAATATACTTCGATACCATCGTCATTAGCTTTTCATTTCAACCCCAAGATGGCGACACTCTCTATGGAGTTGTCTTTTGTTTCTCGTGGAAATCTTGTTCAGAAGCGAAATGTCACTAGGATGACCTGATTGTTGTTATAGTCACGTTGAAGTGGGGAGAAAAAACTGCGATAATCCTTGATGACAGGTGAAAAGATGAACATAGCTCGAAGGGGTGTGAGCCGGTGCTTGTTTTGATATTTCGTAGAATGAACCTAATAGTCGATTGGGATGATTGCCAAAAATTATCCGCACAATACAATGGAGAAGAGATCACAAACCCGCGGATTGCTAGTTGTCTTTTCATTTGTGATGTGGAAGCCGAAAAATAGGAAGACGTATTTTATTGGAGTATTTGCGGTACGCTGTTGGGGCAATTTTCAGTTTTAATCAGTTGCTATACTGACAAGTGTCTAAATATCTTTTCTGCTTCTATATCCCGAGGGCTATTTTGTACTCAGTTGCATTGTACTGGTTTTAGCCTTATTTCAGAGAAAAATTGAAGAATGGTCACTAAGTGGGTCACCAATTTGATGAAGTGGAATTGTATATTCCTTGCCATGAATGCTATAGAGGTCTATAGAGGTAAAGCGTTCAGGATGGTGATCCAAATGAATTTTATTCTCGATAATAAAATATCTGGTGCTAGGCGACATAGCTCAAAAGTGCGTGAAAAGCTGGCTTGTAGGAAGTTTAGAGCTACCTAGCGTCTACTAATGTCTGGAAATGTTTCGTCGAGTCTATGTTCTGCAATCCTAGCCGCATCTCGGAATAGGAAAGGAACAGACAATTATTTAATAGGGACAAGTCAGACTGACAAGTCCTTTTGGTTGATGAAGAGTAAAGCCACATGGCTAATGTCAAGGTTAAAACACCAGATATTAACAATTATACTAAGCCCGTCAAATAAGTCATACAACCTTTCTTCCCTTCCCTCTATCGTGGAAACAAAGAACCTTCAACGACTTTAAAATTGTATTTTTTTGGGGAGCTCAACATCTGCGAACCCATATACCATATCTTAGACCAAGTATTGAGCAATAAGGTGGTAAAACCTGTCTACGGACTACTCAAGCAAACGTTGAGCCCAGCTTTGGATACCATAAGGAGGGGTGCTACTTTCACTACATTAGAATGTAGTCTTCAGCTAATTTCTTCTGGGAATAGGGAATTCTAGGTACTCGGCTGTTAGCTAGGCGAGTGTCTTCACAGTAATTGCATCCGTAAAAAACCTGCAAACAGTTTTCGCTCTACCCCAAGTTATTTTACCTAAGTTTGCCTCATTAACTGACCGCTGCAATCTAAATTTCAATCAGAAATTATGCTTATTACTGGGTTGCATTGAATTCGACATAATTTGAAGGGTGTCGCACTTGATCATATCTGTACCGTTACATCATATATCAAGTTCGCCAGAGAGCTAAGCTGGAACTGAAACACATTTGAATAGTTGGAATTCTCTAGGCCCCATGCAGAACTAAGCTGCGCCTACACTATAGGGGTATAGTAGAACGCCCTAAAAAAAACGCTGACCTAGTTTCCTTTACTCCTATCCCCAGAGTACTTCTCCTACGGCAGCCGTTCAAACGTTTGTACAACTACTTCCTGACTTTCAACTGGGGCTGAATTCAAGCTTCTTCCATTACTGGAAGAATCAAGACGAGAATCATGCCAATATATTGGAATAGCAATAGCAAAAAAGTCTCCTTCCTCGAGGTATTCAGAGCAGTCAGACAAAGAATTCGTCCATTGGACTCCTTACATGTTTCTTTCACTGTAACTTCTGAACCTCTCGTAGAAAGATGTGTAAGCGCCTCAGTGATAATGTGTCTATAATACTAGCACCCACTTCATCAGTGACGAGTGCCTGTAGTCCGATGCGAGCATAGGTTGTACACTTACAGAGGTAGGGCTCAGCGATGTCGTCCACACTTTCACAGCGAGCGTCACAGGATGTTATGTGACTCATGCCTTAGCAAAAGCATAGTGTTCTGTCTTGTATTTTACGTGAACACCTGTCAATATAAAACCTCAAGTTCACGGGATGCCCATACATCCATGGGGGCAATGATACGAGTATGCCTTGCCGTCGCTCTCCGTCATTCCTTTGATACCAATTCGGAAACTGTGTAGAGGCCACAGGTTCCACCTTTAGTATGAGTCGAAGCCGGCCTACGGCACCCAGTATTTATTGCAACTCTTTATTGGGTTAAACCAACTGGAAGAACCTTACTGCGATTTAGGTTTAAATAACAGCCGTCTCGGTGGCCACCTACCTCTAACAAGTCAGGCCCGAATCGAAGTTCGGAGGGTCCTGATTCCCACGGTACATTATTTTCAAAAGTCCCAATAGGACCTTAATGACCGGCAGCATGTAATTTTACTGGTCAAATCGTAGCAGCCTTTGGCGGCATCAATTAATAAACGTTTAAGATAAGGTTTGCTCTGCCCCTGTTTATTACTAGACTACGTGATTGAATTGTGCGCGGGCCCCCGTCAAGACGACAGAACGTCTCTCGATTTTCGTGGACACCTGCCTTTACGGCCTTATTCCACGGGATGCCCATACATCCATGGGGGCAAGGATACGCCTTGCCAGCGCTCACAATGATAATCATTATTTGATACCAATTCGGAACTGTGTTGCCGGCACAAGTTCCACCCTTGGTATGAGTCGAGGCCGACCTAAAACCTCTTACTGTTCTTAGGGTCACAGCACCCAGCACTTATTGCAACTCCACATTGAGTCAACCAAAGGAAAACCAAAAGGAAAACCAAAGGAAGACTCTTACCCGCGATTTTGGGTTTAAACCACAGCCACCATGACGCTCCCACAAGGGGGCCTACCTCTAACAAGTCAGGCCCGGACCGAGATCCGGGGGGCTCCTGACTCCCATGGTACCGTGATTTAAGTCCTGGTAGGGACTACCGGTGGTCCAGCCGCCAACAAGACCTATGACCGGCAGCTTGTGACTGATCAAATCGTAGCAACCTTCGGTAGCGTCATCTGAAGATGTTTACGATAAGACCAGTACTTTGCTCTGCCCCCGTTCATTATTAGACAACGTCATTAAAGGGCGAAGCCTTGATAATTGGGCGGGGGCCCAATGCCCGTCAAGACGACAGATGCCTCTTGTTTTTAACGTAAGTGCCTGCCGCGTGGGCTTAAACTTACGGGATGCCCATACATCCATGGGAGCAAGGATACGCCTTGCCATCGCTCACAATGATAATTCATTTTTGATACCAATTCGGAACTGTGTTGCCGGCACAAGTTCCACCCTTGGTATGAGTCGAGGCCGACCTAAAAACCTCTTACTGTTCTTAGGGTCACAGCACCCAGCACTTATTGCAACTCCACATTGAGTCAACCAAGGAAAACCAAGGAAAACCAAAAGGAAAACCAAGGAAAACCATAGGAAGACTCTTACCCGCGATTTTGGGTTTAAACCACAGCCACCATGACGCTCCCACAAGGGGGCCTACCTCTAACAAGTCAGGCCCGGACCGAGATCCGGGGGGCTCCTGACTCCCATGGTACCGTGATTTAAGTCCTGGTAGGGACTACCGGTGGTCCAGCCGCCAACAAGACCTATGACCGGCAGCTTGTGACTGATCAAATCGTAGCAACCTTCGGTAGCGTCATCTGAAGATGTTTACGATAAGACCAGTACTTTGCTCTGCCCCCGTTCATTATTAGACAACGTCATTAAAGGGCGAAGCCTTGATAATTGGGCGGGGGCCCCGTCAAGACGACAGTAAGCAGTCTGCAGTCTTTTCTACTGAGGGATATCCGGAGAGCCGTTGACCTCTTGGAGACTCCAGAAAGTGTTCGTTTGCTCCGCCGACGACCTAGACAGTCGTCCCATTTCGAGTAATGCATATGAAAACCAACAGTCTATGAATGCAGTTCTGACGCATGATCGGGTCCTGAAAAAAACTCCGCTGAGTCTTGCCTAGCAAGTGCTGTGGCGATTTAATTTCCCGTGATTCCATTGTGACCTAGGATCCAAACAAAACTCAGTCAGTTCAGCGAAGTCTTGTATTCTCGAATTAGCTTGGAAGTTGTTCTCATCAAGGGTTTATGAGCAGTTTGGCCATCGATTCTTCATAATGTATTTCTTTGCCATCAGGATTGCATACATCTCCGCTTGAAAGAGAGACCAAAGTTACCAAACGAGTAGTGAACATATTTTCGCGAAAGCTTGTTCTACCAGACAGGGTACGCAAAGAATATAATTAGACTTACCTTAGCCCCGTAGATTCAAGGGACTCTTTTCAGTGAGAAACCCCATGTCTTGCTGATACCTTAATTACACTGCCGAAGGCCGAGAGTGGTAAATAGAGCGTTAATCAGTGGTTCGCCCTATATGCACCATTGCAGTGGAGACTGGATGCCGTGTTATTATGCCTTATTTGCCTTCTCTACCGCATATTGGCTAAGGTTCTCCCCTGGAGTATAGTTAAGCACACACTACAAGTACCTTATTCCCAAAAGAAGACTTGGCAAAGACTCCCGGGTAAAATAGCACATTGCAAATTGTTAGTGCCCGTTGAAAACCGTCAATATTATCTCTACAGACCTAAGGGTATAGTTCGAGGCCTTCCTATTGCTGAGTTTTCCACGAAGAAGTATTGGCTATTCAGCGAAGCGCAAAAAAGACTATCAAAGGGCATCTTAGAGAAGACCGATATTGTCATCTATGTTCAGACTTCACAGATGGGTCGCGATCAAATCAGTAGTATCTGGGTTTCAGTAATAGACTCACTGACTGCTGTCACTGTCGCCATTACTAGATGGTGAGGAAGACTTCTCTTCCTCTACTTCTGTGAACACTTAAGGAACCCGTATTCCGGAAACTATTTTTTCTATAATGTGACAATCTTAGTACTATGTACTCGAATACTTAGCGGGTCGTGATGGTGGTGTCCACGGGCTTAAGATCACCTCGCGATTTTAGCCGTGTTATCCAAACTTTTCTGACGAAGTAGGCATTGCAGCAGAACTTGTATACTCGCTGTTAAAACGTCTTCTCCATTATCCTTGGTATCGCCTTGAGGCATTATTCAAGATATGTATGTCCAATTGTTTGACTCTAACCATATCTTTAGCAAGGATTACAGGTAGGATTAAGGACACGACGAGTATGGTATCATGAGAAACAATTCAAACGCACTGGCGACTCTTAGACTTATAAACGGATTTGAGTCGTCGCACGTAAGACTTAACCTTTGGGGTGCGTGACCATATTTCCGCTGCGTACATGAGTATAGAAATCGCAACTCCAGCAAGAACCAGTCTTGTTTAAAACTTTGTCGACTGTCAATAATAACTCCGAGGAAATGGTTGAGGAAAAGTATTATAACTCCAACTCGAAAGTTCTCCAATCCATAATATGGACGGCCTCAGCTTTATGATCGTCGAGACACAAGCGTTTTTGCTACAACTGCCATGACAATCTCATATCAGCATATAGGATAGTCTTCGCTACTACAATTATATCATATATACAGCACGGGACCAATAAAGACAGTCCATAATCCATTCCCAATCCACCGAATTAAACGCGTTTTTCACGTTCAGGGCGTGAGCGTCTTAAACTCTAGTTATCAGCACCTCAATTGCGTCCACTGTTGACCGTGATCTACGAAAACCATATTAGTGTTCTGATAGACCTCCTGTCTCAATTGCGGGTGAAATGATTTGCGCAAGGAGTTTTTCCGACCTTCTCATGTAAGCAAATGGGACTCTTTTGCAGGTGGAATAGCTATTGGCGCTTCCAGGTCTCAGGATAAACGCCCACTTGAAGACACATATTTTAATAGCGATGATAAAGGTTTGGAATATTAATCAGACCCGATCTCTCGCTTTTTTAAATGCTGCGAACAATTCTTCGGAAGCAATCACAGGCATGGGCGTATTCTCTTCATGAATTTGACCAACAGGTACCCTGATTTCTTAGTGTGGAAATAGTCTCAACTATTTGTCGCAACAGTACCGGGTATATGGCGATTGGATACGGGGGGCCTTTCAGCTCATTTATATAATTTGATAAGCTTTACCCCGTACCTCTGATTAAGTTGTTCGCAAAGATCTCTAAGACTTGATCGCTTGTTTTAGTTGGATTCCTGTTGCTCGATATGCATTGCGTGTGCATTGCACTTGTTGGCCATCAGCATCTGTAGTTCAGGGACGCTGGTATGTTCCTGTTTGTTGGCATACCGATCTTAGTTTTCCCTTTCCCAGTCAAGATATTGACGCAATGATTACTAACCGCGATATCTGGGTTACAAAATCCTCTGCTCTAAAGTATTGATTTTCCATTATGACCATTTGAGGTATGCGACTACCTACCTTTCATGCACTGGACTTTAAAGTGATGTTCTTCGAGTGGTTTCAAGTGAATTCTGGGCTCATTTCCATCTACAAGGCACCTGTGTCGGTCATTTGAAATCCTCGACTTTCTTTTCTTCTGCCTTCGATTACTGAAAAACGCTAATCCCTCTGATTCATTGTTGAAACCCGGTTCAGGCTCATAATCATAAATGTCCCACCCTGCAGCACCCGCTTACTGCAGCCTGTAAAGCGTAAACTTACGAGGTCATCGTAAATTTATCGAAAATTATTCCTCGATTATATCGACAAATTGCTCGCACAACACTGCAAAGAGCAATACTATTGAACGACGAAGTAAAATCAAAATGAAATCCGCAAACGAACCAAATTAACTGTCAAATTGATCGACACTCAGCGTCGAACTCTTCAGACTTAGCCACCGTCTCCCCTCCTATAGACTTGCTTGGCCATAGCAGAAGTAGCAGCTCCAGCAGCAGCAGCACTTCAACTGCGCACTGCACGATCACAACAGAGGAGCGTCAGCGTGCTACGTATCGCTAGCGACCCAAGTACACACTTAGCCAAGCCAGTTGCCATAAATAACTCATAAATAATCTGAAAGGCAATTAACTTTGGATATCAATTAATCAATCAGTGAGAGCGACCGAGAGAGTCGATCAGTGAGAGGAGTTGCAGCAATGTAGTCGCGCCACCGATCTCCATTTGGAACATGGCCTCGAAATTCGAATTGAAGAAACCACAAGTGCACGCCAACTGTATGAGCAGCAAAAAAAAATAAAAAAATCAAAGACGAACAGTTGGACACTTGGACAGACGGACACACATTACAGACACCACACAGCCAGATGGACAGACGATTGGTCGGCCAACGAACGCGATCGAGTATGGTATACCCTGTATACTCTGTATACAGTGGCGTGGCGAGGTTTCCACTACTCTCTCGCACATCTGTCAAAAGTCTACCACGCTTGATAGAAGGGAGAGGAAACATGGAAAAACGCCATCATTCTGAATTGAGTGAAAAATTACCACCATACTGTGATCGACGCTAAGGAACGCTCGCTCTGCACTCAGTATCCGAGTATCTAGTACCAGTGCCAGTGCCAGTATCAGTGCCATTGCAATGGATACGCGCCAACAGTTCAACGCTGGGCGGACGAACAGCAGATGGATCGCTGGAATCGGTTTTCTCTTTGCCGGCCAGTCGGCTGAAATCATCTCGATCTCGCCTTGGCGGCCAGAGAAAATGCCTGCTCGTAACTTATTCCACCCAGCAGAGAGAGAAAGAAAGAAACTGTGAGGGTCATTCGGACAGACAGACAGATGGACAGACAGGCAACAAGAGAGTATTCGCGAAAATGATGGAATTATGCACTCAGATACTGGATACCTGTAGATTGGCCCAAGATGCTGATGCTGATGCTGTTGTTGCTGCTTCTGCTGTTGCTGCGGCCACTGATGATGATGATGAGATTCCGAGGCTCCGCTTGCCCCGTCTGTGCTAGTGGATGCTAAAGAAAATTACATTTGGCGAGGGGGTTGTGCAACATGCCCATTGTTGCATTGCATTACCTGGCCAAGATTCGCATGAGTGATGGGCGACGATTAACGTGTTCAATTCGCCACAAAGTGGGTTTACACACGGATGTGCACGCATAACACATAAAGAAGATGGATCCATGGCAGCACAGCGCAACACAGAGTGAGCAGGCAAACGGCTGAGAATGGCGAAAAAAAAAAATCCGCCAAGGAAATGAGAGAAATAAATCTTTTCCAGCTTCTGACGGGTTTTATTCGTTACCACTCCGCTCCACTCCAATCTCCCTCTCATCTCTTCGTGCGGTTTATTTAATATTCGTAATAATTTTCGGTCCAATGAAAAGGAAGTGAAGTATTAAACTTGTGCATAATTCTTCTTCTCCTTTCCGTTTGGGTTAAATTGATATGCTTGGATCTTATTGCGCTTGGGTGAGAGAAGGCCAATGGTAATAATGGAACGTTTCAATGGGAAAGGTTAACGTTTCATCGCTACCAAGAAGCATATAACTGCATTATGACAACTAAATTCTGCAACATATTACCAATTCACGGACCTATGTCCGCTTTGAGATCAAATAAATTAGCTCTTGTGGGAACCACTACATACAACTGACCAGATGCTGGTATTCGCACATCCCAAGAGGATGCGTCACGAAAATTGTAACGAAAGAAACATCTCGACTACAGTATTGTGTGTCAAGTTGTTGAAAATGTTATTTCGGTTTCAAAAGGGTTGCATTGGAACGACTACCTTTGCAAATTCTACCAAATGTTCAATCAAAATAATCACTTACACACTCATCCATTCTTTCAGCTCCAAGTCATTGATTTTCATTGACCATGTTAACTGCTTCAATATAAGGGTCAACAATGAAACGATAATAGTAAAATGTACCCCATTTGATAAATAAGACGAAAAAAAGAACCGAAATATTCAAAAAAATATCAACATATGTGCACGCAACCATCGGATTTAAGGATGCCATCTCACTTACAACGACGCGTACGCATGAACGCCTTTAGCGTGACAACGCACGGTCTGACTCTTAAAGGATATTCAGCAGAAATAAAAAACCAAACAAAACAAAAATATCTAAACAAATTGCAATCGGATGAGTGTGTCCTTTTGGACCATTCCTGCTGATGCCATAGATATATTTATTTTGGCCAATAAAACTGAATAGCCATCCATTTGATGGATAAAGATATAACCATTCACATCCTTGAGGACAATTCTTTTCGAATAACCTTCCCTCATCGCTAATGTCGCATTATATTGCTTCTTGGATGGGCTCGTTGGCCATTCGGAATGGTCGAGCGATTAAGAAGCAATTTTGCTGAGATACATTTGGTGGAGACGTAATTGGAAAAAGCGAGTGTTGTCGTTCCATTGAACATGTACATATATTTGAATGGAAAGGGTTGACTTGCATCATTACGAGTACGTCATGTCCCAAAAGAAGGGAGATGAGGTTAAGCTTTCTTCCTTTAGGTGAAGAGTGTTTCATTATATGAATAGAATATCAGGTTCTTCTGAACTCTGTCAAAAGGTATATCTTTCGAGGGCTCACGGTCATATGAACTGAATTGAAATTTAATGGCACTGTTCTGTGGACATGAGGATATGCTCCTGAGTTCAAGTAAATGCGATACAAACTTCACCGACCGATAGTTGTTACAGTTTCTCGTGTTGCGTGCATTTATACGTTTAGACATCCATTTCCTCTTATAATTCCTTACAAAAAAAAATTCACGTCAAAAACATATATCAACCTAGGCCGCCATAAGATCTGTTACACAATTTCAAGAGCTTAAAACTCCTACTAGGAATAAGTCTATTGATGAGTAAGAAATAGAAGGCAGATTTGTTTCAGTTTGCGATCTTTAACAGCGTTGCATAAGTGTGGACAAAGTGCTTTCTAAATATTTGTTTTGTTAAAACCGCTAGGTATGTCGAAAATATTTGTTTCTCGGCCTACTAGTCGCTTTGGTGAACTGTCAAAAGTAGAGGACAGGCCAGGAAGTGGTCGTCCACACGTCGCCCGTACAAGTGCGGTAGTAAAAGCAATGAGTGAACGAATTCCCAGAAATTCTCTTCGGAAGCAGAAAATCGTTTCAAGACATGAAAGCCTATCGTAGGTCAACGGGACATCTCTTAACCCTTCAACTGTTAAAAATTAGGCTGGAAAGATGCAAAATGGCAATATAATGGCCATGTAAATATTTTATCTACGGATGAGAAAAAATGCTACGTCTTCAAAGAATGTGGCCATCCTTGTGCTTTCCCAAATGTGTCAAATACTTCCATTTCTGCGAAGAAGGTGTAAAAACCGGTATTTTTGGTGAATTTTTGAAGTCTTTAACCAATACTCCTTTCAATGGAGAAAGATGGATATCTCAACAAGACTCTGCTCCGCTTCAAAAAGCAAATACCATACAGGAGTGACTCAGGATCAATATTCCTGGTTTTATAGAACGGAAAGATGGACCGTCGGGAAGTCTAGATTATAATCCACTGGAATATTTTTTCTAGTCAGAACTAGAAAACATGGCCTGCAATACTCCTCACAGAAATTTAGAAAGCCCCAAAACAGCATTGGAAGCAGCAACGTTATCGATATCCATGGATGCTGTGCATGCCGCTATTGCCCACTGCCCACAACGTTTGAAAGTTTGTATTAAACAAAAGGCAGCCATTTCGAGTGACACACTATTTTTGCTAATAACTAATATTGTGGACTAACTAATGTAAAAAAAATTAACACAAAATATTTGTAATAGAATTTATGGCAGGACTAGGCACAACCAAGACTATTCGTTTTTTCGTCCCTACCATCAGAATTTATAACCCTGCATCAGAGGAGTCTGTCTATGTTAAGCGCAGTCTGTCTATGTTAAGACGCAGAGGACGAATTCGTCATAGCTTTTGCTCAGTCTGTTATAGGTATTGCATGAGGGATTCTTCACTACTACCGAAAATCAAACGAAAAATGGGTTTGGACGATGAAGACTCGCGACGAAGTGGATTGTTTTGCAATGGAGATTTTGGAATTAATCTCTTACCAGTTTCACCTATGCATGGTGATATCTACCACCTTGTCCAAAAAGTTTCTGGAATTCATTTTTAAAATGATAAATTCAAACCAAACGAGTTGGTCTCATGATGATGGATCGGGATAAAACAAAGTACATGCTGTCAACTAAAAAGCGATCCGTGGAACACCGACTAGGACAGAAACTAACAATCTACAGCTATAATTTTGAGGTAAACTTCACAAATGACACCCTAGTGGCCATTAGGCAACTTCTGCTACTTCAGTTTTCCCAAACAAATCGGGTCCAAACTCCTAACTTGAAGGTCCAAAATCATGCTCTACAAAACCTTGATCTTGCTTTATGGAGCTGAATGCTTGGCGATAAGCAAGACAGCGGAGCATATCTTGGGATCCTTCGAAAGAAAAATACTACGTCGAATATTTGTTCCTATCTGCGAGGAGGGCGAATGGAAGAGAAGATATAATCGCGAACTCTACGAGCTGTATATAGATGTAGATGTAGTCCGGAAGGCAAAAATCCGTCAACTGCACTAGCTCGACCACATCGAGCAAATGGGCGAAAATGTCCCAGCTAAGAGAATCTTCGAATCACAGCCACCTGGTTCGTGAAGAAAAGGAAGACCGACCCTCTGGTTTAAAGATCAAGGAATCGCGGACGCCAGAAGCCTTTGTCTAGTGAACTGGAAGCAAAGTACCCGGTACCGTGAAGGATGGAAAGCAGCATTAGATCAAGCTCAGACCCTCCAAGGGTCGCTGGCCGAATAATAGAGTAATACCCATTGACTGCGTTAGGTTGAGCCGTCGAAACATCTCCGGCACTCGATGGTCGGTAATGCCTTTGGAGCGTTCTGCGATTTTTCTATTATCTCTCCGTGCTCACCGGAGCGGAGTTTTGAGTTTGCTGAAGTGAAAAAAGTCACACTGTAGGGTGGTTGTTGTATTGTATTGTTCTCAGAAAGCATATCTATTGCACTTTTAAGTCCTTCAGCACTAGTTTTGTGAAAGATTAAATGCCTTGAACGGATCCAATCGAGATGTTGGCCATATTTGCGAATTAGCTGATGGTTAATTTGCGGTTTACGATCAAGATCAGGTTGGAAGAAATGGAGAGTTGCAGGTTCTGCGGTGGCCTATAAGACGAAGACGACTTTGCAAATATGAAGGAGTATCTCGAAGTCCAAGGAAATTCATAGGAAAACATTTATTTGAGCATTTAAAAGAAATGGATCACTAAAATTACATAAATTCTACTGGGAAAGGGAAAGGAAAGTCCTTCATTTTGAAGCTTTCGCTCCAATTAATTTTCTAGCAATGAATATTGGTAAATTTTCTGCTTGGTATTGAGTGAGGATCTTCCCCTTTGCTAACTTCCTTCCTAGAAAACACTTAAATATCTATAAAGTAGTCAAAGCGACTTAGACATGCTGCCGTTGTTCACTAAATACATAAGGCTTCACATACCAATGAAGTAGGGCCCACTTCGCTGAATACAAGTTCGAATAGTACAGGCAGAAGTAGAAGAACTTACTAAGATGACAATCTAGATGACAATCTTCAACCAATTACCCTCTACTTTCATTTGTGCACTTCAAGTTAATTGAAGTCCCTTCCACTTGTGGGCGCTACCTGTCCGAGTATATCCGGGTTGGAATCAAAAACTCTTCGGGTTGGAGTGTTAGTGCTCATTGTTCCTGTATGTTCAAGCCAACTTAGGCTACTAATGTGCATTTTTCTAACCAAATCAATGTCACTGTACAGCTCGTAAAATTCGACATTAAATATCCTCCTTCGAATCTCGCTAATGCAAACGGGGCCAAAAATCACGCGAAGAATATTTCGTTCAAGACGACCAAAGATATCCTCATCCACTTTCTGATCGGTAAAGCAGGACTGGGATGATTAGAGTCTTTAATAAATTGTGTCTTGGTACATTGATTTGCCTTCTAAACCGAAAAAAAGCGTTTGGCAACCCTTTATCTGATTTCTGATGAGATGTCATTTAATAGTCATCTGATTTAATAGTGGAGGCGAGGTATACAAAGTCCCTGAGTACCCCAAAGTTTTAGCTGTCCAATTGGTTCATATTGTGTGCCCCATCTTATTGATAGCATATTCTTAACTTAATGAGGACATTCACAACTACTCGTAACTCTATTTTCGTCGCTTCTATTCCAATACTTGCGAGCGCACCAGTGACAGCTCGCTGAACTCTGACAGTGATGTCAATATCACCAGTGTATTCAAGTAGTTGTGCAGACTTTTGGAAGATTGTGCCTGTGACTTGCTAGTTTCGCACAATTTCCTGCGGAATAATGTTGAAAGAGTTACATGACATTTAGTTACATGAGCAGGGAACAACCTCAATCGTCATTTTATACAATTTGACAAATTTGTTCAGGATACAGGGATACAGGAATAGACATGCTCGTCTCTATAGATGCTGTCTTGTGCGGCCTTAAGATGTGGTGCGTATCGATTTGGACATTTTGGTTTTTTCCAGGATCCGCCGTAGCTGGAATATAAAGTCGATCGTGGACTTACTGGAGCTAAACCAGTAAGTACCGGGGCAATCGAATCACTGATAAATGATATCAGGCATATTCTATGCGATGTTAAGATGACTGATGCCTCTGTATTTGGCCCAGTTAAGAGGGTCTTCTTTCATGTGAATCGGCCAAACGGTGCTAAGGTTCAGTTTTTGAGGGATACTTTCTACTAAATAAAGTCCTGGACATGAGCTGGTGTATGCCTTTTTTTGCATTCGATCCTAAAGTTCTCTGATAGCGTATCATTACTTCAGGTGTGAGAGTCCCATCGTAAATGTGAAGTACACCCTGGCAGTTTACAAACCATGTTGCTGTCGTGCAAAATGTTCTATTGATCCGGCACATTATCGCCTTTATGCCGAAGGAAGTGCTATTACATATAATCAGGAGGACACCCATTCAGGTCATTCGACTGAATATATTAATTGCCGTTGATCTGAACCCGCAAACTTGACATCGACTCAGAAGGAGCCATCGTAGCGAAGTGCGAACAATTTAAATTCTTAGACTTTGTCGTCAACCATTATGTTGCATATACTCGCAGTGTGATCGTAGAAATATCCAGTCCAGAAGCAACAAAGTGTCATACCCCAACTTGGCTGTTGTCTGTACAGATGTTAAGTGTGTCAAAGTATTACTATCTAGATTTCCTTGACAAGGTTGACCATGACGGTCATACGAATATATCAACACATACAACCATGTATAGCTCCAAACAAAAGATTGTTTAATTTGCCAAACTAATATTACAAATGATGACCCATTCCACACATACATTTCCACTGTCTTTCATACAGAGCTGAATCAAGCAACCCCCAAAGGACACATTCCGCTTCTAACATAATTTACAACACTAATCGCAACAACAACAAAATTGGGGGAACAACTGCAAAACATTTTCAGTTCCCCCAACAATAAAACGCTAAAGGCCGTCAAATAAATAATTTTTACGACACAATTTTACTTGTATTTCATCAGTACAAACAGCCTTTCCTTTCTCCAGCCTTAGCCAATTCAGTTCTAAGGAGTTATGGTACCAGGGTTGGTTGGTTGTTTATAGTCAGTTTTGGGGAAGGTTACCAACTATAAGGTGGGTGTCCGAAGCCCACAAAGATATCCTTTTGTTTATAATCAGCACCAGCAACTACTTATCCCCTCTATTCCAACAGAGAACGTAATAAAATTATAACAAAGCAAGGTCTTCCGCATAATCCTTTTGCGTTGAGAATAATTTTAGGGGTATACAGGAAGTCGTAGAGGTTTGTTTTTCAAAGGATAATGTACAGATTGCATGCACGCTAAACGGATAATTCTCCTCGTGTACTGTTTCGATTCAATTTTCCCAACTTTTATGCCCTCAAAGCATCGATCGAAATTTCTACTTGTCCTTGACTACTCCATTGTTGTTTGAATCTTACTTCCACTTCACCTATGATACAATATCTCTAGAAGGGCATGATGCGAACTTTAATTTGTAAGAAAACAGAACTTAGAGTTAAATAGTGCCACAATTCAGTCGATATGTTAAGTCAATCATTATGCATATGGATCATATTTGAAACACAGCTCGACAAAAATCCGAATCAATCAATAGCCATGAAGAAGTTTGTCATCGGACAAACAAAAAATCTTCAAGACGACGGTGGCCTTTGTCAGAATTGCAACTACTTTATCAGCCGAAAAATGAACAAGGATTGATGCTACAGAAACAGTGCGCCCGGAGCAAGGATAACTACTTTTTGTGATAAAGTGGTCACGCCTTCCAAAATACGGAGGAGTTGTTGTAAGAACATCCATCTGTCATCCAACAGCTTTGATGTCGAAGTGCTGTTATTGCCTTAGGAATTAAGAACCCAGCACATTGGAATCGATTTCCAACACCCTTTCATTGCACCCTTTTAAGGCTTTATGACTTTAATTGATCGGAAAGTATACAACAGAAAGCCTTTTCTACCTGATCTCCGCTATAAATTCAGTTTATGACATCACCGCCGAAATCAAGCCAAGAATCATTCTTGCCGGACATCTGTTTCGGAATTTCCTCCAACAAACACAACCATAAGGGCTCTAATAAACCCTTGCTGTCTTCAACTCATTGCTTATCGCGAAAGCTTGGACTTTATCAAAATCTGATTCAAGAGAAAGTGTTCTCTAATGATATGCTTGATTAAGATTAGGTCTCTACACACCACGTGCAGCCCAACAACTCGACTATCTAGTAGGACAACCAAGGAGTGCTCTGCACTGGAATAGACCGACTGTGAGAAGGAGCATCAACTTCGACATATGGTATACAACAGTGATTGCTACCAAGTGGCCGCTGCCACTTAGATACGGATTTTTCATTACACAGGCAGACATAGACGCCTCTTGACAATCCGTATCAAAGGATAAATTCCACAACATTAGTCTAATATCCGTGCTCGCTCTCACAGAGGTGAAACACGAGAACACCTCTACAAGACATGCATAATATCTTAAGAATGATGTCAAAACCGATTAAAGGCGATTCAAACGCAAAGCTAGGAAAGATGGACACTTATGGTAGCACAGTCGGTGTTAGTATAACCCTCGAGACACCTCTTCTAACAACGGATCTGGCATTATCAATTCATAATAACATCCACGCGGTTGTCGCATCTCAATATTCATTCTGATCGATACAAGGTACACCTTCAGTATTCACTAAGCATTGCAAAGGACCAATATTCATTCACATCACTACCATGTTATGGCCAAGCTTTAAATCGAAAGACAGCCATCGCAAAAAGTCGCTAAGGCCTTTGCAAGTCAAGTGTTACTTAGCCTTAATCTCTCACCAGAAATGCAGTGGTCATCACCCTATCGGAAGACGCCATAATTTTGCAAATGGCAAATACACGTCAAGAAGACATGAATCGCTATATTTCCGAAGAACGCGGAATCATCGGTAATGTTGGCGCAGCGTGATTTTCGTTGCAGATTTCGCGGTCGTCCTAAACTAACTGGGCAAACACTACTCGTACGACGTCTAATCGCTTGCTTAGAAGAGTATGGGACAACACGAGATGCTGCAAGGTCTTCTGTCAGCCATTTCTGTCAGTCGTTCTGCTGAGAATATCGTAGCTGTGGTGGAAGATGTCGCAGAGAGGACCCCAGAGTATCGACCAGATGACGTGCCACGCAATTGGGCATCAATCAGCCGTCTTTACAGAGAATTTTGGTGAAGGACTGTAAGATGTTCCCTTGCAAAGTGCAGACAGTGCATCAGCTGTTAGCTGTTGACTGCCAAGCCCGTGTAACCTACGTCCAAACTATCCTGAATCTCGACCACGAGGGAAACAACTTTCTATCGAAAATCATCATGAGCGACTAGGCCCATTTTCAACTCTGTGGATATGTGAATAAGCAAAATAATCGCTTCTGTTGCACCGAAAATCCGAGTATAACCCGCGAAAAGCCATTACACCCGGTTAAAGTTGGAAATTACAAAGAACATCACGTTACATCGCCCCACCTTGTACGCTTCACACAACCATCAAGCCCGTGGTTCGATGATGAACGACGGCTGGGGTATGCAAGAAACCAAACGCATACAGAGCGGCTCTGCAGCCGCTTCTCGGAAAGAACAATAACGAGCATGGACTCGAGGAAAGGTTACAAACAGGAAAAATGTACGAAAATTACCAGGTCAACAAAGTACGAACGGAAGCCTGCCAGGATGAACAAGGGAACCTAGTGATAGACTCGCAGGCGGTAGGTACTAAGCCACATTCTCAGTATCAGAACCAACAAAACTGCCCTACTACAGAGCTGTTCAAGTCAGCCTAAGATGACTTTGGGAAGACCATGCACCAAATTATCTCTAAAATATGGTCAGACGAAAAGATGCCAGCCGAGTATTTCCTCAGCATTGTATGTATGTACATATGACCGATGCTGAAAAAAGGACACCCTAGAATGTGCAGCAACTACATTTGCATCAGTCTTTTCAAGATTGCCTATAAGATCTTCTCTGCCGTACTATGTTTTCACTCAAAACCTTTTGTGAACCACAAGTGTGGTTTCAGTCAGATCTTGGAAAGGACTCTTGAATTCCTTCTTCCCAACCGTTGCAACTAAGTTCACGTATACGGGTATGTGTGTACAATCAGAGGTTTGACGTATATTTTCTCTTTTCATCGCTGTCTCTCGCCACAATGGACAATGTTGATAGAAGGCGAAAACATGAGAGAAAATCGATTCCATTATTGTTACTAGAATGGTAGTCATAGAGTGGCGCTTCAAAAGGCGCCAGTACTCCCAATAGATGCCTCCACTCTTCACTATTCGAAATCAATTCTCAGAGTTTTGCGGAGATAACTAGTACACTGTCTGGCCGCCTAGTTACTCAATCTCGGCATTTTGTCCTGTCGGTAGCCTCTACTTGTAGAAGCAAAACTGCGTTGTTGTATCCTCCGACTGACCCCAGGATCTCTGTATCTCTGGAGTTTTTCGTATTTTTTTTTTCTCAACAGGATATAAACGATAAATGTGTATTTTAGGTTTTATGCATTTAAAAATAATTCGTACATTATTATTTATTTGATTAGATTCTGCTTTCCATCTCGCGTAGGTTGTCGGTTTGACCCGGAGCGGGTCTAAACCATCTTGTTGCATCCGCGAATGTGAAAAGAGATGTAAATGAAGTAGCAGATAGTTCTGAGTGGTCGTTGAAGTAATATCTTCCCAAAGTTTTTCTGCTTCAGCCGATATATCAGCCTTGAAGACACTGCTGTAGTCCGGCAGGCTTCGTTAGCATCATAAGTTCAATGATCGAAGAAGATCCCGGCACCGGTTCCGGTTTCCATCTTTGATCCATCGGTGAAAATAGATATCGTGTCTGGTACTATTTGGCTCCTGTCCCATTCCTCTCTGCTTGGCGAATGGAGTTTCAAAGTCGTGATGGGGTATTATGTAGGCCATATTGGAGCATAACCCCAGTTCACTTGTAAGGATCGAAGGGTGGCCTTTCGGGTTTGATTTCCGTTCATTAAGCTTACTTAATTTTGGAACGCTTTTCGATGCAGATTCTTTCATGCATAAATCTAGGGATAGGATATATTTTCTAGTCCCGCCGTTGGTGTCGTTGCCATGGCATGAGTCGTGCTTATACATTTAGTCCTCTCTACTTTTGTCATTAACCTAAGGTTGTTAGTTTTACTTGTGGATTGCCATCATACCAAGCTGCCATAGATTTAGATGGGTATGAGGATAACCGTGTATATTCAAAGGATGGTCTTAGATGGCGATCGTTGCTTACTTTACTCGTTCTTCGACATTGAGCTTCCAACTCAGCCTACAATTTAGTACAATAGTCTGAGGGTTGTCCCATCTATGGAAGGAAGGTCAAATTGTGGCATTATCCTTTTGTTTTTTGTGGTTTGATTTCCAGCCCACCGAGCTTGGTCGTGATCATGAGGAGGAACTACAAGAACCACATCATCGGCTTATGGAGTTGCTTTTATGCCTTCCCGTTTTAGATTCAGAAGTAAATCTTTAACTACTAGGGTCCACAGAAGAGGTGATATCACTCCTCCTCCACGGGTACCCCTTGAGGTGGTGACCCTCAATACAGTGTTATCTAGTGTTGCATGGATGTTACTGTTGCGGAGCATACAGGTTATTGCAGGATGAACTCCAGCATTTACTACGTTCCTACTTATATCGGGTGGTGAAGGCTCCTTCGATGTCAAGGAAGACCGCTAATGTGTGCTCTTTGCCGTGACGAATTTTTTCAATCATGCTGACAACTTCATGTAAAGCCGTTTCCGTGCCTTTGCCTTTTGTGTAGCCATGATGGATTGAGGCTAAGTTTTCTGAGTGCAGATTACCTCGAATATGAGTGTGAAGCAGTTTCTCTAAAGTTTATGAAATGCGAGACCTTTGGATGGGTATGGTTGGGCTAACTATTTACTATTCGAAAGCTAGCTTATGATGGACAAAACACAACAATATAATGTAAATTTCTAAATTTTGTTTGAGTTCCATGTACATTAATAAGTTTAACGTTTAGAGTTTTTTTTTTTTTTTTTTTTTGTATATTATTGTATTTATCCGAGTACATACACTAAGTACCTGCAGATATAATGTAAATAGATTGAGTGTTTCTGTAGCAGTCTTTGTTGAAAATATGCTACCATCGATATGAACTCTTTCGAAATCTATTAACATGGCAGGCATTTGACGAAAAGTAAAAAAATAATCGGTTCAGAATCCTCTGAGTTATGCAAGGAATAGTAAAACTTTAGAACGGCAAATACGGTACAGCCTCCAATTTTGTTAATACAAAGTATCCCAGACCTGAACCTATTTTAGGTTAGGTAAGAGTGGCTGTTGGAAATACCAACCCACTTAGGCCTATTGACCCAATGTGATGCCACGTGGATCTATGATCTTCTTACTACTGGAACCAATTTGAGCTTATAATAAAGCGTAGGAGACTGTTAACGTCTATTTTTTCTAGATCGTTTAGGTCGTTGTAGAAGAAAGCTCCTAGATGAAGCTTCCTTCTCTGGGAGAGAGCGGGGCATCTGCAGAGTAGGTGGGGGATTGTCTCCTCCTCTTCCTCGTCCATGCAGCTTCTACAGAAATCAGCCTTCTTGCGTGCTTGCCTATGAGGCAGTGTCCAGTAATGACACCTATTATGGCGCTGAGATGTTTCCTATCTAGAACGATCAGACACTTAGAGCGACTCAGATCCAGCCTTGGCCAGATCTGTTTGGTCGCTAGACATGTTTGTCCAGCAGTCCACCTAAGGTCCGTTCTTTTATTGGCATCTAGCTTTAGTGTTAGTTTGCACGTAGCGATTGGTATACGTATACTACCTTTGTCCGGTAGGATAGGTAGAGTGGTTCCAATTTTGGCGAGTTCATCGGCTCTGCAGTTCCCTGGAATGTCTCTGTGGCCCAGCACCCAACAAAGGTGAATGTTGAACTGCTCTGCCATCTCCATGAGAGATGATCGGCATTCAAGGGCGGTTTTAGAGTATAATGAGACCGAGTCCAGGGACTTGATGGCGGCCTATTTATCCGAAAATATGCGGATATCCTTTGCACACATCACGTTTTTCTTCAGCAAGGACAGAGCTTCTTTAATCGGCAAAATTTCCGCCTGGAACACGCTACAGTGATTTGGAAAGCGGAAAGAGAGGCTTAGATTTAGCTTATCTGAGAAAACACCGCCACCAACTCCGCTATCGGTTTTAGATCCATCTGTGTAGAGATGGATTGATTTGTCCTCCATGAAAGCATCCTCCTCCCAGAATGATCTAGAGGGGAAGCTTACATGGAAGTTTTTGTCAAACCAAAGTTGAGGTATGGTGTAATCGGTGTTCTCTGTGAGGATTCCTAATGTATTAAGAATATTGGCGTGGCCAAATGAATTATTTGTCCACTGTTTAGTCGCTTTAAGACGAACAGCTGCAGTCGCAGCTACTTGCTTGCTAAAAATGTCGAGGGGTGTCAAGTGAAGCAGAATATCTAATGCCGCAGAGGGGGTAGACCGCAAGGCTCTGCTTGTGCATAGACATGGTGTTCTTTGGACTCTGCTTAGTTTAATGCGGTTGACTGCATTCTCCAAGGCCGTCTACCAGACAACCACCCCGTAAGTAAGTATCGGTCTTATGACCGAGATGTATAGCCAGTGGGTTACGCGAGGTTGAAGGCCCCATTTGTTCCCAATGGCTTTTTTGCAAGAGAATAAAGCTATTGTAGCTTTATTGACTCTTTCTTGAATGTTAGGGTTCCAGTTTAGTTTCCTATCAAAAATGAGACCCAGATATTTTGCTGTATCGGAGAAAGCTAAACTGGTACCGTTTATTGAAGGAGGGTCTATGATTGGAATTTTATATTTCCTAGAAAAGAGGACAAGATCAGTTTTATGGGGGTTTATTCCCAATCCACAGCGATCTGCCCAGCGGGTTAATCTGTTGAGATTTACTTGGAGGAGTTCTTTAATGGTATTTAGATGTTTTCCTGAGACGGCTATGGCAACGTCATCCGCATAGGCAATCACTCTGCTACCACCCGCTTCCAGGTATATCAGTAGTTCGTTGACTACTAAGTTCCAGAGAAGTGGAGAGAGGACACCGCCTTGCGGCGTAGCCCTACTGACATATCTTTTAGCAGAAGTCTCACCCAGTTTGGAGTTGATTATCTTGCTTTTTAGCATTAGACTGATCAGCTCCCCAAGTGAGCCGTCTACCTGCAGAGTTGACAGCGCAGTCGTGATTGCGGATGTGTTGACGTTGTTAAAGGCGCCCTCTATGTCTAGGAAAGCAACCATTGTGTACTCCTTATATTGTAGGGATCGTTCGATGTGGCTAGTCAGAGAGTGCAAAGCATTTTCCACCGACTTTCCTTTACAGTAGGCATGTTGAGCCGTAGACAGAAGTCTTTTATCAACTTTAGCTCGAATATGGATATCAATCAGTCGTTCTAAAGTTTTCAGAAGGAATGATGATAGACTTATAGGTCTGAGGTCCTTTGGGACTACATGAGAACATTTTCTAGCTTTGGGAATGAATACTACATTGACTTCTCTCCATAACAGTGGAATGCGGATAAGTTCTACACAGCTCCTCATAATATTTTCCAACACTGGTAGAATAATATCTGAGGACCTCTGTAGCTCGGCAGGTATTATACCGTCCGGACCAGCAGACTTGTATTTTTTGAAGTTATGCAGCGCCCAGGGCAGTTTGTGTCTCGTAATCAAACCATGAATTTTGGTCCTGTTTGGGCTGCTACTGGCCGCGAGTTGGGAGATACCTGCCAAGTGGGTGTCCAGAAGCAGGTTGAGTGATTCATCACTTGAGGTTGTCCAAGAGCTATCGGTTTTTTTCAAACAGCTGGGCATCATAGGATTTGTGGAGAAGATTTTTCTAAGCCGCGATGCCTCAGAGGTTTCTGTAATTTTGCTACATAATGACCTCCAGGATTGTCGCCTTGCCTTCCTCAGACCTGACCTTAACTTCTTGACAAAATGGAATAATTTTTTGTTTAATTAGAACAAGAACTCACTCATCACTGTATCATCAGGCTAAGAGTTCATTTATTTTGAAACCTAAAACCACTCCTAGCAAGACTGATTACAAATCTTAGAATCCCCCATGCATTTCCTCCATCAAAAGAAGACTGCAATAAAGTTACTAGACACAAGGAAATGTGTATGTAAATTCGGTTTAGATCTTTAATTGAAGCTTTTGACTAAAGTCCTGTAACTTTTCTCCAATGCACTTTAAGTAAGTTATGTGCTCGTATTCAACTCTTTCTTGCTCGGCGTAGTAAACCGCGAGATAAACCCACCTGCCACACTTTTTCTTTTCTTACCTCGACCAAAACCTTTCGGGTTTAACCTGAAAATCCATTGAAGAATAGGTACTACAAGTTCTCTTTATCAGGAAGTTCTTGATATTTAATTTTGTTATATCATAGTTTGTGTTGTAATAACTTAAGCAGATTGCTTTATAGAATTATTTGTTAAATTATGAATACCATGTGTCTCTGTTCGGCTACGACTTTATCTCGAAAATAGGCACTGCATCTTCTTTTAAGAGTACGAGTATATCTGCTTCAAAACCGAATATAGATTTATTTCCGCAGCAATACTCGTATTCACTTCATTTTTAACTTTACTTACTGTGCAAGCATTTTTAAAATTATTTCTCCAATCAGGGAAAATTTGGTCTATCCAGTTGCGTTCCATTAAACACAAACTCGGCTTGGCACCTTTGACGACTACGACTGGCAAATTAAACTTCCGACCGGGGAGCTCAACTTCGCACACCATGACACCTAATTCCTCGATTTTGCTACCAGCAACAGACACTAGATTAGCAATTTTTTTACAAGGCTAACGTGGGAAAAACTTAACTCATAATGGACGTTGCAGCTCCGGTATCAATTTGCATTAAGACATCGATTCAGTTGATTGAGATGATACATTGTTGAGACTGACAGCGTTGACGCTATTGACTACTTTTATGCTCGGAATAGCATTTGCTTTACGCATGGTAAAGATGTCACCTTTTTTGTTGCGCGTAAACCATTCCCAATTGACTGCTGGACAATTTCGACGTGCAAGTCTCAGACATAGTGGACATTGGTGCGCGTGATTCTTAGACTTCTGACGATTTCCACTGCGCGGTGAATTACTTGAAGGCCAAATAACTAAAGACGATAAACTTTTGCTATTTTTCGTTCTGTCAGGCTTTTAAATAGCATTTGTTGAGGCTGGTGCGTGGACTGATGGTGCAGCTTTCTCGTACGCCTCCATGGACAAGGCCTTATCGCAGTATTGCTCAAAACTTAGACTGTCATGCCCTCCCAAATTGGCGTCTGGACTGGTAGTAAGAGAGGGGGTTCCTGTTTTTTGTTGGCACCGTATTGTTGAACAATGTGATGGAATCTGAACCGCTCTGCTCGTTTGTTGGGCTTAGGCGCAAATTAACTTCGCAGTAAGGTTATATTATTGGCGAATGACTTTGCACTTGGATCTGCTGGATAAGTGAGCTTCACTAACAGCTCATACACCGATGAAATATGTATTCTTGTAGACATATTTTATTTCATTTAATTGAAAGAAGTTGATTATGCTCCTCTTGACCATCGAACAATATTTGGCAAATTCAAACGGCAGCAGAGATAGGTTTTTGACAAATTGCCCTGATGCTGACTGCCCCTGTCTTGTAAGAAAATTCAATTATAAAAATGTCCAAACTAATTGAAATCCGAGTCATTACTGTTTCAAATGTGGGCAGCCCAACAGCTACCGAATGGCCTTCGGGAAAAGATCCTTCAGAGAGACCTGCATATGTGACTTTTCGAATATAGAAAGCGAAACTTACAGTCACTAATCGCGCAACTGTTACTACAGTCTCTTTAACTCACATCACCTAATTGCTGTGCAGTCACCAATGTACACATAACTTCTATCTCTGACACAATTGCTTACTTCAATTTCCCAATTGCATAAATCGGCATAAATTGCAATAGCAACAAATAGAAAAAAGAGAAAAAAAAAAATGAACACCACGCCAACCTGACATATAAATCATAAAAATTATTTGCCGCCAATCGCAATAGTTGGCAGTACTTTTGCCAAATGTCCTGCCCACCCCTGTGCCTAGATTTTCACATCTACCATCGAACCATCCACCAAACTGGCCTCCTTCTCAATTTGATGACATTGGTAAGCATAAAAAAAAATTGCTCCTGACATTTCGCTAATGACTGATTTGATTTGTGTCCATTATTTTGCCATTAAAATAGCCGCCGATAACTTTTGTCCATAATTCACGTAGTACCACCACATCGGCCCACATACCCAGAGTTGTAGGCACGAGTGTTGGCATTTGGTACTGGTATGCAATGGGTAATTGCTTCTATAATTTTCTTCTTTCTCCACTTCCCGGTAGTAATCTCTTCATATGGCCAGTGGGACTGAATCAGGAGGAGAACCAGCCAACTATATGATGGTTGGCTTAACATTAATGGCATTTCATCATTTGTACCAATGCATGAGCTTAACCATCCCTCTTCCCAAGCACCCCACCCAAATAATAACCGCCCCAGAAGCACTCCATTCTCCAGGTCCGATTTCTATCATTTATTTATTAATTTTCGAAAAATTAATTAAACATTCGCTGGCCAGTGACACTTTTGTGGCTGCATTTGAATTATGTCAACTTTTGGTTCATTACCTAGAGATGATGTGGCACTACTGGCCTGATGTAGAAGGTCTGAACAGGAAGTCGTTTAATATATGTAAGTGATGCGGGTTGAGCACTGGACAGTTTCCCCCAGACTCCGAAAGAAGACGTGGCAGCAAAATTTTCAAAATTGATTTCTTAGTAAAATACGAGTATGGAGCGCACATGGATGGATTTCCGGGCAGAGTGTGGGAATAAGGATACACGTGTATGTGTGTGTGTGTGGGATAGGGAAACCAATGAACATTGCCTGGCATTTCATTGAACATCAAAGAGATGGATGTAACCTCTCGGTAGGTTGACTGGCAGACAAGACAAATATCAAATCGGCCCTAGGATCCATATGTGAGCATGGGTACAACCGACCATCCTTAACGTTTCCATGCAAATGCAGTTTAAATAACTCAATACAACACAACAATAAAGGAGACGAACGAAAACTGACTTAACTGACTAGACTGACTTGGACTGACATGGCCAAGTCAGAGTAGATGGGCCTGAGCTACGGCTACCAGGCAAACTTACATTACAAACCGTTTCACGATTGATGAGAAGATTCCTTGTCCTTTTCTGGGATGCAAAGGCATGCAGACAAATCAACATCCCCAGTATAAAGGGGGATACTGATACTGAATTTCGGTATCCTAGTGCTTCCTAATGGTAATGGCTATAGTACTGGTAATGATAGAGTGGTGTTCCTTCTCTTTTGATTCATTTCTGGAGTCAAAGTTTGGATATAACCCCAGATATCGACTCACATGCATGCTAATGCTGCTGATGATGATGATGATGATGGTGAATGGTTCAAATGACGAAGAAATAAAGTGAACTTTCCCGATATTGCTAACGCAGCACTTTGTAAAATCCTTTAGACATATGGCATACTCCTGCAATAGAGGAACAAGACGATGAAGAAGAAGAAGAAGAAGCCGGAATGGACTGATGAACATGGACAATCTGCCCGAAAACTTATTACTTGTGATTGAGGAACTAAAACGTACATACGATGGTTTGAGATAGACTTTGGACTAGACTTTTAGTTTAAGGAGATAAAGTTATTGATATTGCACAGGCAGTGTGGGATGCTATTCCACTAAATTATAGCTGACTGTTCTAATGGTAGTGTTGCCAAGAGCACTTTTAACTATTAAGGTGCCCTCCATATGACCGGTCTGTGTCTAAACCTTGGAGGTTACTCTGAGTAGACTTTACTTCCAAATATGTTTAAGTGAGTCAGTTTCTAAACTCAAACCCAAATGTGACAGACTTATTCTCAACTTTGCAACCAAGACTTAGTTGCTGTAGACATAAGCTAGGAAACGACCTGGGTATGGCACCAATTGGCCGTTCTCTCTTTTTTTTCTCTAAGATTTGGTGCTATAGCCGAGCTCATTGCATACCGTGATTCCAGTAAGATGTCTCCTGTCATAGGCTGCTATGATAATGCTTAGAATTTGGGGTTGGACTTCATACAATCATCTGGCTTGATTGCAGCAACGCAATCCATTTAACACCAATCCATAACCAACAGGTAAGCTAACAAGTTCAACAGCTGGGAAATACTATCAGAGGGCTTCACGTCAGACCATTACCGTATCAAGGTCTCGATTTGTTAAACATGAGGAAGGAGAAGCTGGTCACCTCTGTCAATGCCCCGCCTAAACTCAGAACGAAACAGAAGGTAGAGGAAGCTGTTCAGAACGTGAACCCTTCCAAATATTTTGGACTAGCATGCCAGCCGGGAAAAGTTAATGCTTATCGTCTGTTCCATGGAGGAACGCAGATTTTAAAGCAGACTCACTTCCAAGGTAACCTGATCAGAGATTGCTCACAAACACCACATATCACCGAAGTTGCAAGTAAGCTGGGTAACACAACCCACCGTAGCTGACATCTGTCATCAGTTGCGGTTACAGATGAGACAATAATATGCACTACAACTTCCTTTGATGGCTTCGGGTCGAATGATACCAATGGCATACGTCAGCTGCTACTAACTCCGAACTAATAAGTCAGAACCTGTCTACCGCTGGTGAACAGTAAGAGTAGCCTTACACCTCGGAACAGGTGGCTACAGGTAAAGGGTTTAGTTCCCTTCCTGTTGAAGAACTTAAAGGGAATGGTTGATCCAGAAGTGCGCAAAATTGCTTTGTGAACAAATTGAAGATGCAACTAACGCAGAAGATCTTGCGAGACTACGTTTCAAAATCTGGTCTGCAGTATTCAAGGCGCACTTGACAAGAAGCAATTTCTGATGGCATGTGTAACTCGGCCAGACAACACAGCTTTGATAGTTTTGGGGATAAAAGCACTGCTAGTGAACTGAACCCCGATGTTGACTGTGATCAATATGTAACGCAGGGTAGCATACTGTCTCCATTGGTGTGATGCATTGGATCATGATCTCAATTATTCTTACGTCTACGCTCAGGTTTTTGCAGACGATGTACTACTACTCTCGGTATCCAGGCAAGCGTCTCTAATTTCAGGTTGTCCTCTTCAACGAAAAGGATGAAGCTGATTGATCTGACTCATCTACTGCTTAGAGGTATCAGCGTCGGTTTCCTCGACGAAGCTTAACATTTGTGTGTCATTCTCCACAACAAACTTTTTTTGACTAAACATTCCGCGTTGAAATTTGGTACACTGGCTTTCGGTAAGATACAAGAATTTTCGCCGCAATGCGGTGGAACAGCCTTTCACGAAAATACGTCACTCTAACCAGACTCCCAAGAACGGTCTGTATAGGTTGCATAAGAGCTTTTCCTATCATGCCTGGTTGATATTCCTGGCAAGTGTTACACTCTCAAATCCAGTTAATGTTTAAAATAATCTTGCGCGCCGACTATCTTTTACTCTGGTCTTATGGACATGGCTTGATGCAATGACATCAAAACTACTGTTCCTACCGAAAATACTAAATCGACTTTCCTTCTGCCCAGGAATGGTTCCGGTCAGAATCCGAATTAAGAAAGAAATGTAGTCGGATCTGAATGGATGTCTGAGTCCTCTAGTCTCAGTTCATCATGCAGTCACGAGAAATGAGATCACTGATGACTCAGCTACTAAAGGCTTAAAAAAGGGTTTCTAAGGATTTTTCAGGGCCTCCATTGACAGATAAATTTGCTTAAGTTTGGCGGCGTGAACGACCAAAATGACGCTAAAACGAATGACCCTTCGCTATTAACGATTTTTTGGCCGTCTCTCGTTAGGAAAGATTGTAAGATGTACTGCTTAGTAGGTGTGCTAGGCATAAGTGACACAATATAATGAGGCACTTGCTGGTACGAATGATGACGATACGGCGGAACACTTTGTTTGTATCTAGAGGCTGCGTAGGTGCTGGTACCGTAGCTATTTTATTGCTGAAGATTGAGAAATTCTAGTAGAACGAACAAACAAAAAGCACAGTATATACATAAGAGGACTAGTTCCCTGACTGAGAGCCCTTCCTCGATGTAGAGGATGAAATCAAGTCAGTTCTTCGACAATCTATGCCGATTATCTGAGTAATAGATGCTTCCCCCAGCAATAGTGAAGTCCTGATTTTTTTCTCATTGAAATTGAAAGCACAGCAGTGTCAATCTGGACCAATGTATGGTTACTCGTGATCTTCTAATAGGAACCCAAAAAGAGTCCTATCAATCCGTCCAGGTACCAAGGCATACAATCTGACAAAAACACATTTTTGTTGTCTCAACGAATTCGGCGCTTTGGTTTCATTCGAGATAAGATTTCATGTACCAGCCATCCTGCCTATTAGATACTCGTGTAAGGTAAGTATGGATTGCATTGGATGCTACAATTTGCTTAATAATTTGGTAGCGTGTCTGCCGGTTTATCTAGCAGCTGTCTTGAGTGCGACTTCGGTAGTTCCTTATTACCGCTCACTGTCTACCCGGCAACTCTACCACAACTGGTTTCCTATTCACAATCGCCATCACCAGCAATTTAAAGCAGCCCCCATATCTTTTCAACTTTTCACGTCTCTTAATCCATTTTGTCTTTTCCCCTCTTTGACTCCCTCAAATTGTAAAATTTTCTTCTCGAATTGTCGTAGTAAAACCATCCAATCCATAGCAATAATTTCTGAAGGTATCACCATCAACATGGAGGTGGTTTTAGCTTAGTAGTGTCATGTAAGGACATATTCTACTTGCCTTTCATCCCAAAGTCCAGATACGAATACGGATACTCCTCATATGGAGATGCATTCCGGTGATGTACCAAAAGGATTATTAGAAGTGTGTGATACCAAAAACCCAGTTAAGAAAGTCAACGTTAAGGAATGCAAAGAAGAAGAAATCTAGAATAGTCCTTCTGGTATCGTTTGACTCATGCAATACGTACACCAACTCGTGTGTCTTTCAAAAACTTTTAGTGTCTCCTAAGTGACATGACAAAAGACAGATGGACAGTGAATCTAGACAGACTGACAGTTAGACATACATAAACGGATAGTACTGAAACTGGACCCGGACAACGACAAGGACGACGACGATGACGACGACAACGACGAAGGAACGAACAAATGACAAACGACCCGACCCGAGATGGACAAGCGGAGCAGTAAATGCAAGGTCTATAGACAGCGATTTTCTCTCTACTCTTCTCTTTCTTTTTGTACTATAAATGGGAAAACATTGTACAAGGATTTATTAGATTCTAAGGGTTTTTGTGGACCGAGAATTTTACAAACACAGCCCACACAAACGTACACAGATACGAGGACTACATAAAATACACACTCCAACTACTCGTAAACCATCAAAATGCACACAAGAAAATCGGCACAAGGATGGGAGGATAATGCATTTTGCCTTATATTGCAAACTTGTCAAGAAACCTAAAGAGAATGACGAAAACGTAGGGAAGGAAGAAGTTTAGCAGAAGGTCGGTTGAAACCAGATGGCCAGAGGGGAGGTGGTTAACTCACCATTAAAAGAAAATGACGAAGAAGCAATGAATCTTCTTCGAGACTCTGAGATGGATGGATGTGGTTAGGTAGAGTCCATCAAATCCATAGTTACGTGTCAATCAATTGCTCCGGACAGGGTTAGTACCGGAGAGACTACTCCGCCCCACAACTAAGTGAATGAAGTAGAAGTAGATATGTGATGGAATTCATTTTAAAATTGAAACTTTAGATGGAAGTAGATTGAGATGAGTACGACTTGGTGGTGAGGAAAGAGATGTTCAGAAGGTGGTTGATCCGGGTAAAGGAGGGCAATTCTTTAATGCATGATTAAGTTGGTATAAGTTACTGCACACAATGAAAGGGTGCGTTTTGAAAGTATAGGAAAGTTGAGTTGACGTGTGATTCAAAGGTTTCCGTGGTTTAATCCGTGTCATACAGTCACCTTGACATTGAAACAGAGACTTAGTTTTCAAGGATTCAACTGGTTAGTTGACGGAGGCTATCCATAACATACAGATCTAAGTGATGTCCTTTTGCTGAGACGAAAGGTTCCATTTGATATGGCTTTTCGTGACAATATATCTCGCCCCAAACAGAAACTACTACCATCAATCACTCGCAGACCTGCGGGACTGACATGATGACCGTGTAGGTAAAAGTATACGAAGCTTTAAAGGTGATAGAGTTGGCCGCTGTGTGCAAAAGTAATAATTTCCGAAGACCAAGTACATTTTTTAGTTCTAAAAGCCCTGACAACATTGCTCTAACTACTCACTTGAAGAAATAAAGCGGGTAAGAGAAGCTGCCGTCGCAGAAAATAATTGCCAAATCGAAGGCCACCACCCAAAGAAGCCACTAAAATGACGGTCTAGTTAAGCCGTAGAGAATAGCACCGGACGTTCATTATCTTAGGTGAGGTTGGAGTAGTGTTTCCAACGAACGTTTCATAGATTCACACTTACGCAAGAAACCTGACCTTTGTAATACCAGGTAAAGGGATATCCGTAAGTTTATGACTATCGGTCTCATTTCGTTTCGGTTAAGAATTATTCATGAAGTGAATGGACGAGTGAACGTTATATCGTAGCTGAAATCTGCCAAACGAGGAGATTGGCAGGTATCTAAGACTAATGGACGAGACAATCAAACGAACTTATTCCGCAACACAACTATTGACGCACTGCACCGACATAAAAGTAGACTGCTGTCAAGACTAAAAACCTTCTACAGACAGTTTACTGACAGACACAACCCGGAGATCATGACACTGAAGTCGTCGATTAAAAACCTCCAAACATTAATAAAAGAAAATTACAGAAATTCTGTAAGTTTGTATTGGAACAATAAAATTCGGGCTGTAAACACCAGCAATCCGAATATGTTCCCGCAAATAAATAAAATATTTCGGAGAAATAATCAGAACGACCTTCCATGTCTTAAAATCGCCCGAACGACGAACAACGAAGAAATACTGGTAACAGCGGGCATATATCCAAATGAGGCTGTTGATGATGATAACTTCTTTGTGATCGAGGATCCGCAGGAGCAGGTAGAGGCTATAGGAGCGACTTTCCAGGAATTGTACAAGGCGAATGTTATCATTGGCCCGAACCACGATCTGGAGAATCGAGTCCTTATGCACAATTTCTGCCTTCGAAATGAAATAGTGAATTGGCGATTCGAGAGCTCGGGTTTCACCCAGTTCAGTGACCAGAATATGGCAAATAATGCCATCACCAACGATAGGGTACTACCCCCGTTCATCTCGAAGGAAGAGCTCCAAACGATCTTCAAATCACTTAGAAGTAAGAAATCAGTGGGAATCGATGAAATACCGAACATTGTGCTTCGATATCTCCCTCTCGAAGCGGTGAACATATATACCACCCTGTTTAATAATGCAATGAATAATGCATATTATCCAGCGCATTGGAAAACTGCGGTGGTACATCCCATCCCTAAAAGGGATAAAGACACTTCCAATCCGGCGAATCTCCGCTCGATAAGTCTTCTTCCAAACATCAGTAAGGTGTTCGAGAAGGTGATCAATAGAGTCCTGACTAAGTGGGTTGAGGACAAACATATAGTTCCGGATAATCAATTCGGTTTCAAGGGGGGGCATGATATCATTCATGCTGCATCTAAACTGGTTTCTGATATCCAATGGAACAAAGGCAAGAACCAGTGCACTGGTGCCTGCCTGATTGAATTGGAGAAGGCCTTCGATACCGTATGGTTAGAAGGACTCTTTTTCAAGCTGGACAGGTTGGGCATTAGTAAACCACTGCTGTATATTCTTTTCGATATGCTCTCCAGTAGACAGATCATCGTGAAGAATGGCGATGTGACTTCTGCTGGAACATTTAACATTAAAAACGGTCTGCAACAAGGTGCGGTAAATTCGCCGATACTATTCAACATTTACACGAGTGATCTGCTACATAATCGCGTACAGATCAGGTCCAAAGATTGAGGTCTTTAATATGCTTTTGCAGCGTGACTTCGACAAAATTAAGCGATATTGCAATGACTGGAAGTTGAAAATCAACTTTCAGAAGTCGGAAACCATTCTGTTTAGGACGCCTTTGTCTAGGGCCTCTAGGGACACCAGAAAGAATTGGCGAAAGTTCTCTATCGTCGGACAACACGGACAGCCACTTGTTTGTCGAAATGTGGTCAGATACCTTGGGATCTGGCTAGATCAATTTCTGTATTTTAACAAACATATAGAGGTTGCTCTGGCCAGAGCCAAAGGTGCTTTTGCCCTTACAAAGAGACTGTTTTATAACAGCCAACTCGATGCGAGGGTGAAGGTTATCTGCTACATGGCCCTTATCAGGCCCATGCTTGTATTTGGATGTCCCGTGTGGTTCAACGTGAGAGCAAGTTTATTGGAAAAGATTCGGGTGTTTGAGAGGGCTTGTCTTAGGACTTGTCTTCGCTTATACAGAACATATTAAAGGTCTGATCCAGGACAGATTGGCGGTGCCGCTAATTTTCCACGTCGCTCGAACAGCTGCGGACAGGCGACTCAACAGGCGACAGGCGACGACAGGCGACCGCAGCGTCTCCGGTTTAGTAGGGCGGTAGGGAGTCGCGACATGAGGGATGTTGCTCGGCAGCACCAACACTTTTGGTGGCTAGTTGAAGGAGAGAATGCTTCGTCGTCGAATGCCTAAAGTAATAAAGTAATAGGCAAAGCGGGTCAGCCTAAATTTTTTTTTAGCCATGGCCGGCTTACATAGTTTTAGGTAGGATTAAGTTAGTTTTAAGAACAAAAAAAAAAAATATATATATATATATACATATAAGAACTACATAAGTTCTTCAAGTTCTGTCACTTTGCGAAAACATTCAGAAATAAGGCTTAAGCTCTGGGTGAACAACTCTCTTCTTAATAAAATAAAATATAAAAACAAACTCCGTCAAAAATGCTATAGACATCCTATGAATTTTAGGTTAAAAAATAGATATAAACGTATTTGTATATCAACAAACATGGAAATTCGGATTTGCCGCGATAATTACTACCTCAACCTTATGAGAAAATCCCGAGGAAACCTGAAACAAGAGTGGAAAGCTGTAAACAGCATTATGAATCGCAGTGTTAAAGACCAGCATATTTCTGTAGAACTTAATAGCAGTGATGGTAATATCATTGATCCCCTAGCAGTAGCGAATGAGTTCAATGATCACTTTGTTTCAATTGGAGATAACCATTTTCCCAGAAATTCCACTGTTCATTGTAGCTGTTGCAATACTACCGCTGATATCCATTTGTGTAGAAATAGCTTCTTTTTTTCACCAATTACTGGCCTTGAGATCCTAAAAATTATTAATTCCTTAAGAAATTCATATTCTTGTGGTAGTGATGATGTTTCTAACACTGTGCTGAATAATATTGCCTTCTACATCGCTGACATTTTAGCACATCTCTTTAATCTGAGTGTTGTGTCCGGAGTTTTCCCTGAAAAACTTAAACGTGCCCTTGTGATACCACTTTTTAAGAATGGGGACAGAAAAGAGAAAAATAATTACAGACCGATTTCACTTCTGTCTTCGATTTCTAAAATTTTTGAAAAGGCGGTCAAGAACAGGGTTTTGGAATATTTAGGTAAAACCAATTTCTTTAGTCCAATGCAGTTTGGGTTTAGGACTGGCCTTTCCACTGAGGATGCTCTTTTGGACTTTTGCTCCTTTATACAGAAAGGTTTGGATGACAAAAAATCTTGCGCTGGGTTCTTTGTTGATATAACTAAAGCGTTTGATATGGTTGATTACAGCATCCTTTTGTATAAATTAGATAATGCAGGATTTCGCGGATTTATGCATAATTGGTTTGCGTCGTATCTCAAAGACAGGATCCAACAGGTTAAAGTCGGGACGAGTATTAGTCTCCCTAAGACTCTTCATCTTGGAGTTCCTCAAGGGTCCGTCCTATCTTGTTACTGATTTACATCAATTCCATATTTGCACTGCCTTTTAATAGAAAAGTTAAAGCTTATGCTGATGATCTGGGAATCGCATATAGCTCTGTCAACCCTCTGAACCTAATTGCTGATATCAACCACGATGCGCATTTATTGAGAACCTGGTTCGCTGAACATAAACTCATAGTTAGCAACAAGACAAAGCTCATGTTTTTTAGCCTAAGTCCACAGGAATGTCCCGACATAGATGTCATATTTCACGCCCCTAACTGCCGGAGGTATATATTGTCGACGTGCTCTGCTCTAAATGTTGAGAAAATTTTTGATGTTAATGTCTCTTGTCATACCACTTGCTTTAAAGTTGAAACTGTAAATCACTTTAAATATCTTGGAGTGACAATTGATCGAAATTTGAATTGGTCCGAACACATTTCAATCTTAAAGCAATATCTCCTTTCTACCATTCGTTGCTTCTATCGCCTCAACAAGTTTTGCTCCAGCGATATTTTAAAAACCATTTATTTTGCGATTTTCCACTCAAAGCTGCAATATGGCATAAGCTGTTGGGGGGGTGCCTACTTAAATAAAATGCAGCAGTTGAACATCCTGCAAAAGTGTGCCATTAGGAAAATCTGCAAGTGCACTCGTAGAGTCCATTCTTTTGAACTTTTTAGGCTATTGGGAATTCTACCAGTGAGGCACTTGTATTATTATAGGGTGCTAAAAATTTTCTATATGAGATGCGGCTACATGCAGACTCCAATCTCTGATGTTTATAGCTTGCGTAGGAATCTACATTCTATAATTCGTATCCCTGCCTTTCGTACCACTAACTTCAGGAACTCGTACAGTGTTTTATCATGTAAATTGTTTAACAGTCTCCCTGCAGAAATACGATCCATTAGATCTTTATTCGCCTTCTTAAACAAAGTAAAACTGTGGCTTCTTGATTTCGATCATGATGAAATTGAAATTTTGGTTCGCTATACTGTGTAATATTTATGTAAATTGTTCAAATCTTTTATTTTTCTATGCATTCGCTTGTTTTTGCATCCTATAGTAATTTTTCTTTTTTTGGTCCTTTGGTTTGAATTTTAGTTTTCTTTTTTAATATGTCCACCCCACAACATAAATAACTATTTGAAGTGGCATTACCACTATTCTTCTATAATATCGAATGCCACTAACTATTCTTTATATTATTGTTAGCTTACGTTTATATCTGGAATCACTAATACCATTGTGATAGAGAATAATGAATAAAAATAAATAAAAATAAATAAATAAATAAAATATGTATATATATATATATTTATGTATGTCTATGTTTGTGTTAGATGTAAGTAGGTTTAGTAGATTAAGATTTATTTTTAGGTAGTTTGTAGGCTTTTAGTTTTAAGTTTTATAAAAAATTAAAAAAGGTCCATATACTAAGTTTTTGATTAAAATTTATTTTCTTAGTTTTAGTATTAATTAATGTTAAAATAGAAATAAAAGTAGACTGTAAGATACGTCGAAAGACATAGTTTAAGTGTTAGGTTTAGCTTAGAGTGTCCGCATGGGGCCAGTAAGTTATAATAAGATAATTTTAAGTTATTTAAGCTAATTTTTAAGCGTTTTTTTGTCTAGCAAGTAAGAGTAATTTAAGTGACATAAATAAAAATGCATAGAAACTGAAAACTGAACTGTTATATTGTAGCTTGGTCTTTGAACGAATCTACATACTTATGGTAAATATACCTACGTCCGAGAGCTCGCTAATCATCCAATTCCAACGGATGAAATTCCTTCCTTGGTCGACTTCGACATTCCGTATGATATACGAGTAATATATCCGGGGAGGGGGGACTGGCAAAAGTGCAATAATCAGGTCAAATGCAATTGCGATTTTCACAGACGATAGGAAAACAGAGGAAGGAATGGGTTCTGGTATCTTCTCAGAAGACCTGGTACTGAGAGTGTCTTTAAGACCACCGGACGCAAACAGTGTCTTCCAATCAGAGGTCCTGGCTCTCATCAGGGCGGCTGTCTACATTGATAGCCAGGCCGCACTCAAGACAATGGAATCGACCAACATCAATTCTGATACAGTCAAGGGATTTCGCACAGTGCTTAAGGGCTACTCGACTATAGTCGAGTTAGTTGCCAACATCAAACCACTTTTTTGCATAGTGAGGGCCACTATTGAGGTAAAAATCACAAAGACTGCCAACCTAAGGTGGTCAAGTTTTGAAGGACATAGGGTATCCAAGGTTCTCTGTCCACTTGTTGACAGAGGACACTATCTCCTGCGTAAACACGCAAAAAGACTCAAATTCTCAGATACGTATATTTGCAGATTCTGCTGTGATCTGCAAGCTGTTGAGGACATAACACACATATTGTGTGAATGAGAGGCAATATCGGGTATTCGAGACAATTTTTGGGGAAATACTAGATGCCTTCTTGACTTTTGCAAAGAAATTGGATGTTTCACCAGGGAGATTCTTTAGGTTTTGCCATTTGAAGATGAATTCAACTCGTTCCACAGGGATCGCGATGGGCCCGTTTTGGTGCCTGGTGTCTGTGTGATGGCTTATCTATCATACCTCTGCTTTAGCATATCCTAACATACGCCTAATTTTAACGATCAAAGGAAGTAATAAAGGGGCGTGCGATGGTTTCTTTCTTTTCATCGACTCTTCAGTAGAAGAAATGGACACTCATCATGTGAGAACGTCTCTTAAGTTAACAGTCATGCAACATGCAACTTAAAGGATAGCTGACTAGAAACTTGCATCAATTCTACCACAAGAATTCTACAAGTTATCAGAGCATTCTGGGAACGTTCATGTGAATAATACCTTTTCTTGAGGAATAACCTACTTTACGTCGCCTAGGTTATCGAAACGGCCAATACCACATATTCTTTCGTTCAGACATTCGCTGTATTACATGACAACTTCGATCTTTTAGTTGTAAAAAGCAATGCTTAAGCTGAACTGGAAATAGCAATAACAATACGTAGTCGGTCATTAATTGTGGAAATGTTAGAAAGTACCTTGCGGAGCAGGATAAATAGTAAGGCACTATGTAAAACACAACAAGAAGTCAACTCAACCGGAACGAAGTACAACCTAAGCAAAATAGTGCCCCAATTGAACCTGTCACTCAAATTTTGCATACAAGTCATGTGAAATTGTAAAAGCAGACAACGAGTATTGGAATTAGGATAATTAATTAAAAAAAAAAAAAAAAATTGCAACATAACCTACCACTCACCATTTGCATTTGTGCTCGTACCTGTCCACCGATATGATGGCCTTGGCTGCTGCTTGGACCGCATACTCTTCCTTAATCCAATCTATTAAGCCTCAACGACTAAATATCGTTACTCAACAGTCCATTGCTGCTTTCATCGGAACATTTAAAAAACACTAAACACACCACCATTATGTGATAATAAAACATTTCACTGACGGCCGGACGATAGTTTTTATTAAATTAATTAGGACACTGCGCATCTGAAAATAGATTTTCAAAGAAGAGAAATTACCACAAGAAAAGATACAATATCAAACAAATCAAGCATTTAACTAGAAAATAAGAAAATAAAAATTCCACTCTAGAAATAAATTTGTTTTCCCCGCAGGGTCCCTCTTTTGATCTATGGTAGGAAAGGATTAAAAAATAAATCCGTCCAAACCACATGCAAAACAATTAATTATGAATATAATGTCGTGACGAACACATCAGTCATTTGGCAGATTGCGTTCTAGATTTTCATCTCACGGCCGAGTCGCAGCCATCATCCATCGCATTCAATGGATCACGGCGAATGGTGCTTCGGTGAGCGGGTTGATTTTATACATTTTGACAGGAAAACGTCTCGTCTCGAGGAGGTGAAATGTCTCAGCACTGCCGGTGTTTTTGTCTTCTTTTTTTTCAGACAGATTAACGACAACGACAATTGTTGCCACACACTGGCGGCAATTCATCCATCCGATAAAATAAAAAAAGAAATAAAATTGAGCTACAATGTCTTAGGCGTGAACAGTGGAGATGATCCGCAATCATACATATGCAGTCATTGGAACACAGGCAGAATTTATTAAGCAGATCGTAGTCTGCTTATTGCACAGGCACAGACTGGAGGCATTTTCGTTCAACATTAGGTATGAATATAGTAGAGTTGGTATCGATTTTCCACTCACCAAAAATACGAATCAATGCACTGCTGTCCAACTGATTTCTTCATACCAGGTTCTTCCGTACCCTTGCTGAGAACTGGCCCATTTGAGAAGTAAAAACAACAAACGAGGTATCTACCTTGCAATCGCTTGTAACTTCTTGTATTTGAAGCTTATATGTTAAATAGCAACAAAATTATGAGACCACTAAGGGCAGCAATAAGATATGAAATGCTGCTTTAGCCATCCACGGGAAACTATTGTCATTACAAACAGACTGTCTCAGTATATTCAAACTGGTTTAACGATATCCCACCTGACTATGCTCTAGCCGCATGGAATGGACGTCGAGGAAATGGCAGTTGTTTAAAAATGATTTTCGAATTTTACTAACTGGTGTGTGTATTGCAACAAACAGGTTGAAGCGATACATCAGTTATATATTCTTCACTTCAATGTCGAAAATTGTCAAAGCACTGTTGGGGTTCAAAGAAGTTTTCAGCAAAACGTTGAACTTTTGAAGTGGTTTTCACAAGCTGAAGGACCGGGACAACTGACGGTCAGAGCGTGGTGTATCTGGAATATATGGTGGTGCATCAAAACTTCCCAACGAAGCTCTCGTAATTTCTGACTGGTCATCAATGAAGTATGTGGCCAAGCGTTGTGATAATGGAAGATAACACCTTTCCCATTTGCCAATTCAGGCCATTTCCTTTTAATTGCCTGCCGTAATCTCTGTAGTTGTTTAGTTTAGGGACAAGATTCCCTACCAGTCCCAGCACGCAAACAACACCACTTTCAGCGCTGGCTTCGAAAACCTTTGTGTCAGCTCAATATTCTTTGCCTATAATTTTCGATGCTTCTGCTTGTCGTAGTTGACCCATTTTCCAGCATCGGTTATGACTCGTTTTAGGAATCGATAGAGTTCAGTCTGATATGCCTGTCTTGCTTGACTTTTTCAAGAATTTCATCAGGTTTTTGGGTTATCGTACTACCACAGCGTTGATATGAAAATTGTTTCCGCTCTACGGATTCGATAAAGTACCTTCTTTGTAAACATCACAAATATATGTGATGCGAAGTTAAGGCACTCCAAACAGAGCGTTCTGGCAACGTCGAGCACCAACTGACAGCCATATGATAGCAGCACCCCACGCCATCCACGCCCAACTGCCATCCATTTTCGGGACTTGTTAGAAGGACATCCAAACGGACCAGAAATAGCTCATATTCGCCTTCAAGCAACGACCTGAGAACTCCTCGTGGCGACAAACGAATTACCTGTCGTTCACTAGCGAATGTACCACCGAAATCAAGGAGGAGGGTTACCATGCAGCAGATTTATTGACGCGCATCGATGCAATAAGCGCGAGAGAGGACCTCTATCAGAAACTTGCAATATCTCAGAAAGACGACACGGAATTTCAGAAGCTACTCGAAGGTAACTCTATGCACTCGATGCAACTAACATTATTTTCCTTCCCTCATCTATACAATCCTATTTATTGTGATGTGTCGCACAACCTAGTCCAACCGTTCATCACGAGGAATCTACGCAAGGTATTCTTTGACGCAACAAATAGCCTTTCTCACCCAAGTCGTCGGGCCTCAGCGCCTTATGACCGAACATTCGCCAACATTGCATGCATTCCACACCAGCAGACGAAAGTACATCGCCCCTCGAAAACCGAACTCCAACGACAGAAATATACCCAATGGTTGGCATGTCCGTGGTCAATTGTGCAAGCGCCCTTACCAATGGCAGAATCGCTCGCTTCGGATCCCCCTTGCAAATTACTTCGGATTCAGGAAGTCAATTCATCTCTTCCATCTTTACTATGTAAGGTGCTATGACGACCTCGTATCACCCGCAGGCAAACAGAATCATCGGACGCTGAAGGCTGCAATCAACTGCAACGATTTCACGAAATGGATCAAGCGCTTGCCACTCATACTACATGGTCTCTGAGTAACGGTGAGAGAAGACATTAACGCCATCACAGCGGAGTTAGTATATGGCACAACCCTCAGGCTCCCTTCCGATTTACTGGCCCCAATGCTAGACAATCTCTCGCAAACCGAATTCACCAATGACCTCCCAAACAAACTGCGCCAGTCGAGGCCTCAGCAGACATCACCAAGACTTACAAACATCATCCCATGCATTCGTTCGCAGCGACTGCGTCAAAATCTCGATAGTTCCGCCATATAAGGACCCCTTTAAGATAAGAGAACGCTACGATAAATTTTTCACACTGGAGATTCGAGGGAAGTCCTAGCATTTCGATAGATCGTCTGTCAACATACTTAAAGACCGACAACGAACAGCTGTCTGTACCTACACCGATTAAGCCGCAACCGCCGCAGCATACTTCAAATCAGCCTCTAAACACCCGCACCGGTCGCCGCGTCTAGATCCCTAAGTACAATCTTTAGGGTGCGTGAGCCTCCCGGAGGGCCTCTGTGTTGTTCTGGCAACACCGAGCATTAACTGACAGCCACATGACAGCAGAACCTAGCCACAGTGACAGCCACCTAATAGAAACAAAAATACCACACGTTTTCCTTTGTTCAAGCATTGCGCTACAACCGTAGTCGAGATAGCAGCTCTTGATTTGTGTCAACTATTTTCAGTGACGCTTTAAATAAAGTTTTTGATTAAACAAACTTTTAGTATTTCTTGGATTTGATATTGCGACTAAACTTGTCAATGCAATCAGCTGTTCGTGAGTTATTTGGATGTAACGCCATCTATCGCCAGAAACACAATAAACATTTGCCAAGATCCAACACGAATATAACGCGTACAATTACCCCATATGTCACATATGGTACCACCGCCGCTGGTGTGGTTGGTTACATTCGTGGACCTCAATACCACTCTACATGCAGCTCTATTTTGGATCACCTTGTCAGCGTGGCTAAAAGTTTGCTCAGGTTTTTGATTTTGAGTGATCCAGTCATTTTTCTATCGACTCATTCTTTAAACTGCGGCTAGAACTTTACGAGATTATCTCAGACACTTCATTGAAAATGGCAGAGCCAGATAATTTGATCATCCCGAGGCTTTTCCCATGTCGATTTCTTATTGCAGTGTATCGTTTTGCTAGACCCGCTGACATTTTCATTTCCATTGTTGTCATTTTCGTTTATACTTCTCGTACATCATCCACCACTGTGATGAGTGTGTTATAGCTGTATGAACGACTGATATGTATAACAAACCTTTAAGTCAAAGAGACAGTTTTCTGCCACACAACACTGCGAAAATTCTGCGCCATTAACGCCACTCTAAGCTTATTCTATAAAGACCTAGTGAATAGACTTTAGTACATCTTCACCGGCTTCACTTGCTTCTGGAAGCCCCTTAAATCTTCATAGATGGGAAGGATTTCCTGCTCACAAAAATCGCCCCAAAAACTTGTATTTTTCTGGTGTATAGTTGGGAGCTAAAAATATTTCAAGTGTCATGTTCAATTAGCAGTTTTCTCGCTAATTGTTGATAGCATTGCGATCTTATCGCGGCAGTCAGCCGTTATGACGGCAACTCCGTCCTAATTTTGTTCTGTTCCATCTTGTGCGCTTTCATTTGGAAGTTCATGTAACGGCCCCGTTTCCAGCATGTCACCACTTGGGATCGTGAATGCAAATTATATAGATTTTACATTGCTGTAGTACGTTTCCTGGTTCGAAACTTTTGTCAGTCATTGTGCCAGAGTTCCAGTTGGGGAAAGTATAATTTATTTTTTTGAAGCACCGTATTGCTCGCCTTTCAAAACCGTCAAGCTATGCCACGAATATTTCTATTTGCCCTGGGATCACTCCTTCACTGTGCTGAACAAGTGCTGGGTGGGGTAGAATGATTGTCTTTCATTGTTGTGAGTCTGACATAAAAGCAAATGAGGCTTACGCTAATTTTGTCATATTTTATCGTCCTTTATCTCAAATATTCGCATGAAATGCGGCAATATCCTAAAAATCGTTGCAGCACAGTGTTTTTCTCCCTCTAGATAAAGAAGATCTCCAAGAACATTACTAGACAAATTTTAGAGCAAACCTTATACAAACTGAACACTCTCATTAGCAACCCTGTCAGAGATTAGATTCGGTTTTTTAAGGACCAGGATCGTCGAAAGCTAGTCTTCGCGGTTTGCAGACAAACAAAAATCAAACACACAGGCATTTATAAAATGTTCTAAGGTCTTCATCACTGGAGTTCCTTCTACAGTAGGAATAGGTGTCTGTCTGGCCCTATATAGGTAAAGGATTTCAAAGAAAAGTACATTTTTGTAGGTTTCCAGCTTAGGAAACATTGGAAATATGCATGAAAATAGTTTCAAATATGGGCTTCTTTGCCCTCTCGCAATTCATTGGACGCTGTTGTTTCTGATGATATTCAATGGATCCTTTATTTCCTTTATTGAGAACTGGTCTATTTTACTTCTAATTTTGTAAGATTTTTTACCCAATATCTAATCAATAATGATTACAGCAAATTTTTATTAAAAAAGAAAACACAAAAGCTCTGCATTTATTTGAATTCAATCAAAACTTCTCAACTCGACTGTACGAGTAATCAGACTTCACTGATGTAATAAAACGATGGAAACTAATGATGAAAATGGTGATATTTTCAAGGTACATTCTCAGATACACATGGAATCGGGCAAATATTTTCATTTGATTGAACCCATAAAGCTATCCTTTGAAGAAGGGAAGAAGCAGACCAGCCGCAAGGATTTTCACTTCGAGATTGTTTCTTTTTATTTTTATCTTATGGAACAGATGGAACAGATGTGACCAATAAATAATTTTTCTCTATTTCGTTTTAAAGCGGAGGCAATCTATGATGTGTTCCACACCCGGTAGATACAGCTAAAAATGTTGACTTGCTTGAAATTATCCCTGCAGTGGGATGGTGTGATGTATATGTTGTTTTAGCATGAAAGGCTACCGCAAGAAGACATAAGGTAATGGATATGATTAGCTCCATTCTTGGCCATTATCTTTCATATAGGGCAAATATAATATGTGCAACAGCAACGGCAACAGAAATGATTGTAAAGTGAAACTAAAAGTTGTCAATCAGGATTCTAAAGAACTTTCCTTTGATTACACTAAAGTTGTCTATTGAAATATCATTCGATTTCGATTCCGGACCTTATAGACTTTGGAATTACAAAAATTATTAATAGACACCACCTAGAAGCCGAGACAAAACATGATCTTTCATCTAACCACTCACCTGTGATGACAAATTTAAGATGCATGGAACAAGGTCCCGAAATTCTCACAAGGAAATGCACAAATTATCCTACATATAAAAAATACATAAGCACTCATCTCAACCTCCTAACTCCGATGAGGCAACACAAAGACCTAGCTACTGCAGTTTTGGCATTTAACAAAACACTATCACTTTCTGCAAATTCCGCCAAACCTGAAATTCGTAGAGAAGGGTCAAAGAATGCTCCATGCACATCAGCCAAGATTGAAGAATTCCTCCGTGAGAAACGCAAACTAACACGAGAGTGGCCAAAGCACAGCCGACAAACCCGACGAAAGCCCTCCAAAGATTTTTCAAAGAGCATATTTTGAAGAACTCTCACCAAATGCGATCAACTATCGCTCAGTCTGGAAAGCGGCAAGAGAAAAAAAACAAAACAATTAGACTAACAAGTGGAAACTGTGCAAGAACCGACAAACTAAAAGTAAACAATTTTATAGAGCATGTAAGCAAAGTTTTTACGCCAAATCTATCGCAGTCCAACTACAAACTCTCAAACATGTATTTTTTGAGAAACAGAAAGTGCATCATACCCTAAAAAATGGAACAAATCCCAAGAAGGCACTAGGTTATGATCAAATTACAGGGAAAATGCTAATAGAACTCTCAGAATGTTCAACAGGGTTTTAAACTTAGAAGAATACCTTTGTAAAGCAACGACTATAATCATGATCCCGACAGTCGGACGGTCTGGTATCGTCTTATCGACCAATAAGTCTCATGCCCATTCACCATTTCGGATTCAGCGCTAAGCGTGGCACGATTAAACAGGTCCACAGGATAGTAGAGGCTAGAATTCTTGACGTTGCACAAATACCCGACAAATACCCATATAATACCATGGGCTTTCCATTAAAGAAATAAATTCTTTCCACAGAATTTTCACGAAACCTTATAATCGCACCAGCTAAACCGGCATTTCAGGATAAATTAGAAGTCATTCAAATCTAAAGACCATTGTACAAGAGCAGGTGCCCTCAAAGAAGTGCACTTGGCCTGCTTCTACACATAAATACATCAGATCTCCCGACACACTGTCACTCTCAATAACATGTTAACCCCCAAAGTAAAGAAGTGAACTACCTTGGCATCCATCTCGACAGACGCTTTACCTGGAGAAAAGACATTGAGTCTAAACGTAACCAAGTAAAACTCAACAAACACTCCACCAGCAGTCTAGAAAATAAATCCCTTCTTTTCAAAGCTACTATCAAGACAATATGAATCTATGGCATACAGCTCTGGATCTGAGCAAGCTCTTCCAATTTAAAACTCCTGATGGTAGTTCAGAATATTAAAAACAATCACGAACGTATTCCCTACTGCCTCAACTGAGTGTCCTAACCGTTGCGGAAGAAATCTACATCCAAAAACTGAAATACGCCTTGAAACTCAACTATCATCCTAACCACCTTATGTACGATACTTCACCAACATGAGGAACCATATAGGCTCAAAGTATAATTATATATAAACAAAAAAAATGTAATAGAGGAGATGTGACGGACTGGGCAAGGATATTTCAAAGGGTGGTCCTTATGTCCTTTTTCTAGATCTATGTGTCATATTATGTATCATTTCTACGTACTTTCCGAGCGCATATAAGTGCGATGCTGGCGCAAGATTCAAGGTTATTGAAAAATTCCCCAACAACAAACTGGGACTGAACGATTTGACCTGAAAGTAAGATGGTACCTAGTAGCATCAGGCTCCAAAATCTCAGTATATGGGAACCCGAGGGTACATCCCTGTCTTCTATGTGAAGCAACAAATTCCACCCAAAACAATGGCGAGAAGGGTCATTGTAAAAAAGTTGCAATCAAAACTCGCACCCGTAGATGGCTTAGGGTGTGGGTAGATGTAGATGTGGGTGGCCGTGGTGTAGTGGTATTAGCAATCACTTCTCACTCGGAGGGTCCAGGTTCGAATCCTGTCCATGGCAAATCAGTTTTTCATTTGTGTAATTGGAACTCAGACAGAAAAATTTTGCGTGTGAAGGCATAACACTGACACGTAGATTTGGCTGTTGTAGAGTTTCAAGTACAAAAATACTGTGAATTCTAACCTTCGAATCACTCTGAGTGAAGAAAAAACTCTCCGTCCTATTCGGTCTTCCACCCCTGGAGAGCTAATATCGAAACCAAATACACCTGAGTTTCAAACCATTACAAAACAATTTTCCTTTCTCCTCCTTCTACCTTTCCGCCCGCGCCTTGGTAACAGCAAAAGGGTATCAACCCCTTAGGTGCGCGTAAATTATAAAAAAAAAAAAGTTAATTGGAACTTGCTCCTGCTTTCACAAAGCTCATTTCATTGGACGATGTATGCAAATGTAGAAACATAAGGTTCTTACCAAATGCCATCGGGGGGATAAGTGGAAACTGCAGCATTCCGATCCACATTCTTGTCAACTACCTAGATTAATACAAAGAAGAATGAAGGGTGGAACAAGGGCTTTTCGAATGCAAGAATCCCGAAGCAGATTGCATGAGTAGGAAAATAACTAGTCAGAAATGGGGCTCGAAAATCATTAAGGCTCGATAAGGGGCTCCACAGCGTCGTGAGTCTCAGCACCCTCTGCCCAATCTATAAGAGCATCGGTAACAAAATCTGCGAAAAAATCCGAGGGATGAGGTTTCTGTATCACAAATATGTTTCTATCAAGCATAACTTACAAGAGTGTGGTCAACAAAATGATGGACTTATGCAGCTGTAGACATCGCTTTTGAATATATATTCCTAAGATGCCTATGATGTCAAAAATATAAATCGTGCTACAAGAATTGACATCCCCCGTACCGGTCTTCAGTGCAATATTTTCCAATCTTGAGAAAGTCTATCTGGAACCCAACCGGGAGACCTAGCGAAGAAAAACACTCGACTAGCAGGAGTTATTTCTTGCTCAGTTGTAAATTAAAAAACAGATCCTTTCTTGGTGGGTAGATGAACGCATTCTTCATTCTTCTTCTTTTATCGTATGGCGCTGTATCGTGGATGATAACGAAAAAGATAACTGCAAGGATTCGAAAGGAAAATCAGGTTGAAAAAGGCATACCTAACTACATAGAACCACGAGCTGTACGAGATACATACACGCCAACATTGACATAGTAAACTGCTCTGCAATCTAACGGCTGTGTGGATATTGAGCATGTACTGATTCGCCTCGCAAAAAAGACGTCCTTATCTCCTTAGGAAAAGGCAAGTTTATAAGAACCTGATCGCGGTTACATTTTCTTACTGCGGTCATGTGCACAGATCAGATGTGAATAGCTTATTGTTTTAGAAACAACCAACATCAATCATCGCTTGTCCTGCCAGTCTCGACACGCTAATATGAAAAATCCACAATGGGCCTTGTAAAGCCAGATTGGAGTGCTGCCTTATGGATATGCCTTTGATGAGGCCAACTGTTGCTTAGCATCTCTGGATCGTAGTCATTTCATTCCAAAGATATGTATGTACATTTTACATGAAAGAAAAGTCCGCGATACAAGATGTAAACGAAAGATGAAATCACAGTTTCATCATGTGCCATACCGAAACTCCCCCAGCTGCAGTTAAGTGAAAAATATTCTTGAACCATTATGTTGACATTTACGCGTGTAGAAACAGATGCAAAGAAGCGACAGAATATAAAATTAAAAAAAAAAATCATAGCGCATTCCAATTCAATTAACATCAACTGATTAACGGACAAAACCATTTGACAGTCCTTTATTGCATTTTATAGACAGAACGTCCATCGAGATGATAATTTCGATTGATAATTACGCACACCATAGCGCCTGGCATGACTATCGTGCGTCTGTCACACTCGTCCCAACTTTCCCCATAAAAATTAAACATTTAATGATAAAACTCCATTTACTACAAGGGGTGGTAACTGGAGGCTGCCAGGCAGACTTCGAGGCTGGGAAAAAATGGGCAACGACGGATGAACCGGGTTTGTGGGGAGGTTTGAGGCAATGTGACAAATTTTTTAATTTAATTTTCTGTATATCTTGCCTCATTTCCCATCGCCCATACGTAGATGTAAGCACTCAAGAGTCGCCTGTGTCTCATTTGATGGTATAGCTCGCGCGTTAAAGCTGTCATCTGTCGTCCAAGCCAAGTTGAGCACAAACGATTTCTGATTTCCCCATGGGGGTGAGTGAGTGAGTGAGTGAGTCGTGAGTACGCGACATGTTTATGTCCCACGAAGGACCAATACTTAAGGCAACCAACATAAAAAAAAAAACAAACTAGAACCATCGTACTAGAATGTATGTCCAAAATGAAGCTGCAAAGAGTGATGAAAAAAAAAAAAAAAACAGATAGGAGAAAAAAAACGAACGGGCAACAACGAAAAATTATGATAATAAGACACCCACCCGCGCCGCAGCCGATTACAGAGAATGTGGCCATAAATTAGAGAGGGTAGTGCCTGAAGGGTGAGAAGTAAACCAGTCCAGAACAGCGACGTTGTTGACGGCGGCAACTAAAGCTACAGCAACAGCAACAACAACAGCTACAGGGATGCTGAAAAAACACTGCTTAATAGGAGTAATTAAATTTTCTAACAAACATGACGAGATAATGGACTGAAGCCATTAGACTGACCCGTCGCCGATGAAAGGGCGAGAAAATGAGAGGGATGCGACCTAGAGTTGGTGGATTGGAAGTTTTACGTCAAGAAATCTTGAACAGTGAATGCACTGTAATGTTAATGTTCACGAGGTTGATGGTCATTGGTTAAAAGTATGTTTGCGGATGAGTGTCAAAACGAGATGACCACGTGATTTGACGTATGGGCTAAGTGCTGGTAGTGTAAACTAATCTACTTGAGCCACCTTAACCCTGTCACGGTGTAATTGCGTCTATTTCCATCCATTGTGACATAGCACTTTCCAGTCAATTCTTCTTCAAATTAAAAGAAAACAAATTTTGAAAAGGTTGACATATAATGGTCAACAAATGGGTGTCCTTAGTCCTTACGATAGAGGAACACGGCTGGGTGTTATTTTGAAAGCCATCATGAAATCTAGAGTCTAGGTGAAGGCAATACGAAGTTTGCCCTCTATTCTGTCAGAGGTCTGGGTTTGATTCCCAAGCTATACACTTAAAATTAATAAAAAAATAGCATTACTTTGGCAATCGATTGTAGAGTTCCGAAAATGAAAACTTCTTATTGTCTTGATGTTCGATGTCGGAGAAAACCACCGTACTGCAGGGTGAGGTAAGTAAAACCAATTTTTAATTTTTCATACCAGCCATACCATCAGAATGTCCAGAAAACCCGTTATTTTTCCTCCAGTAATCGTCAAAATTTCAACCCAAGTTAGATAACCAATCGTCCTTGAGTTGTATTTTTACAATTGTATGCACAAGAAATTGGTGAGCTAACAGGAATGTGTTAGCCCGTAGGTATGAATGTCCAACAAATCTCGTCGCTCTAGCAAACTTGGAATACTCGTAGCTAGAGCCAATAATGATCATCAGTGCATATAACTTTCCGGTATGCCACAGAATCCCACAACACCATGCAAGCGGCCGAGGCAACTTTTGGCTACCAGCACACCTCGAGAAAAACTGGTGCGATGAAGATGGTGCCCAAAGTACATAAGTAACAGAAGAGGCTTCAGAGGTCCTGCGAAAATAGAAAACGCTTATTCAGAACACTCTTATCAGCGAATACTAATGTAGTCTATGCCTCAACAAATTCGTTGCATCGAAAATCTTTGTACTTGCACAGATCTAAAAGAGACCAATGGATCTTAAGTTTATAAGCATCAAGTTCTCAGCGAATCTAAACCAGAACCTGAGGCTGATCAAGTAGATGGCGATCCAGAAAGAAATGATCTACTCGTATCTTAAAAATTGGTTTTCGGAACTATTTACGGATATTGCCAGACCATAGGACATCTATGGAGTATCTTCTTCTTCAAGAAATTGCGGGAACAGATATTGCATGTGGGAGATAGACACTATCATCAATAAGCCCGTCAAGCTGTTGAAGTGTTTTAAGACATGGACATCATCGATGCCTTCAAACGAACAAATTAAGAAGGGGTTAGGACTATTGAAAAATTATATGCGCTAACAGGTCTGAATGACTTACAAAAGCGTACGGAGATTGGTTTAGATTTGGGAAACATCGAATGTTGACTAACTCACTGCTTCACGTTCTCAATAGTTATAACGCCTCTCCTCTAGTATACGCATATAATGTATTATAGCTGTTCCGTCTGCTGAACTATGGTGAAATGATGTCAAATGAGCGCTGTCGGCTTTCTGGCAGTGTAAAGAAGCCTTCGGAAAGACATAGGAAATGTCGACAAGGACTTCCATTTGAATCTACACGGCTGTGATGACACCAATTAACACTCTTCACGACTCTAACGAACGGCTGCATGGGCGTTTTCCCTAGGACGCCTGGCTCTTCTCTGAACGGACTGATGAAACTCCTTCGATTTAAAATTCATATCATGGGCTGCATTTTCACAGCCACTTTCTGTTTAAAAGAACAAGACACATTGTTTTGATGATTTTACGAGATGACTGTCTTTTGGATTCTGTTCTTATGACATCAGATCTCCTGTTCTAGATGCAGGATATAAGTCAGACAAGGAATGTAGTCCGGCCTTCACGGATGGGTCCAAAACCCATATATGATGCGTTGCCAGCGCGCTGGCGTCTGTTCGGAGTACGATTTCACTCATCGTGAGGAAAACTTAGGTCTGTCTTCGAAGCGGAGATACATTCGTTCGGAATTTTGATCGCAACAAACTGCAATATATTCTGAAGTATCGGTAAAGCGGACGAAGAGTCGGCTTTGGTGAAACCTCTCACGACTTGCAAGCTAATTCGAGAATGTAAGACTTCTCGGAACGCAGTTGGAAGGTTGAGTTCACTGAGTGTTATCTGGGTCCCAGGTAACAATGTAATCAGCGGAGAGTTTCTCAGGAACCGAAACTAAGATAGGACTGTATGTGTCCTCGGTTAGTCCTCTATTTAGAAGTTGGCATGTCTGTCCAGGATGCCACCAGGCCAAACGAATGCTTCGCAACGTCTCTATTACTCGTTTTTTCAGATAAGTGTACAACACGACAATAGAGCGTTTGCGCAAGTAAATATCGCTTGGGAAAGTTGCGCAAGAATTTTTAAAAGTACATGACGACCGATACACGGAGAGCTGATGCTAACCATTAGAGAATACTCGCAGCATTTACTTCTCGTGTCTCATGGCAAAACCATGAAGTTAGAAATATTCGTACTCCAGAATTTGTAATAGGAATTGTATTTAGGGGTTGATTTGTGGAAAAGTTTCGAGGTCATTTCTTACATTATCTTGCATCCTGGGGTTATGCAAGACCAAGCTTCAAGAACATGTGTTAGAAGTAGATGAAAATCAAGCTCCCATCGAACAACGGCATAACCCCGTTTCGAAGAAACCAATAGTGCCTGGAGTGCTCCATAAGTCTTAGTTACAAAAGCAATCAAGAACAGACTATGCTTAACTAAGATATATGCCTACACTCTTTTCCATATCGATGGCTCCTAAGCCACCTACGAAGAACTATATAAACCGCTGGTATCGACTTAAAAGATGCACTTTAACAGAAGCCACTTTTGGCCAAAATACGAGAGAAGACAGCTTTCAAGTGCCAGGGCAGCCTCTTTATCAATTTACGGTCATCCCGTCCATAGTCCACTATGTAACGCAGGCCAGAGAATCTGTGAGCTAATAGTAAAAGCCATTTCCCATCGGTTGCAGGACAATGTAAAGACATACAATGACCCCTTGGTTTGTTTTCCAGATTTTATATCCCTCGTCAAACTTCTATCTGAAGTGGCGCAGCGTCTAAGGGAAGCAGGACTGCTGACCAATATCGAAAAAAGCTAATTTTTCCATCGCGAAATTAAGTATTTGGGACATATCGTTAGCGATCCATCGGCGGTACAGAACGTCTCTAGGTTTTTACATGAACCCCTCTCAGTAAAGCCTTAGTTTCACGGGATGCCCATAAATCCATAGGAGTGAAGATACGCCCTGCCATCGCTTACATGCATTATGGATACCAATTCGGAATTGTATTGCAGGCTAAAGTTCCACCCTTGGTATGAGTCGAGGCCGATCTAAAACCTCTTGTGGATCTTAGGCTCACAGCAGCCTGTACTTATTGCAACTCGAAACCAACAGGAAAGCCCTTCCTACGATTTTGGATTTAAACCACAGCCACCGTGAAGCTACTACTAGGTGGCCTAACTCTTCATGTCAGGCTTGGACCGTAGTCCGGTGGGCTCCTGAGTCCCACGGTACCATGATTGTATGGACTATTGGCAACTTGTAACTGGTCAAATCGTTGTAACTTTCAGCCGTTAAGTTCAGAAACCACTACGATAAGAATAGTATTTGCTCTGCCCCTGCTTTTTATTAGACAATGATGGAAGAAGCCTCTATAATTGAGCAGAGACCCAGTTTCAGCAGTACAGAAATTTTCAGTGCCAAAGACACCTAAACAACTTCGTCGATTTCTAGGGAAGTCGGTATAAATGGTATAGGTCAATTATTCAGTTTCCATTTATTTCACTTTGACAAAAGGATGCGCCTAATGCATTTGACAAGAACCGAACGCATTCGAAGAACCGATAGCATTCATGTCTCAGAAGCTTAATTCTGCATAAAGTCATTACAGTGTTACAGATCTAAGGCCATTACGTGGATTACCCATAAGTAACACAACATCATAAGGCGTCTGCTGTGAGAGTAATGGCGATACTGAGAATCACTACCTACGACGACATTCATGTTAGAATTGTGAAATTGTGAGAATCAATCTTTGGAATTTCTTTTAATGAAACCTACTAGTAGATTAGCCTTCGCAACTATATGTATTCGACATGAAAAACAAAGACAACAACATCTTTAATTTTTTTAAACCTTATTAAGGTCATGTCTTCAATACAATATTTGAAGGAATGTTGAACATGGGATCTTGTAAAATATATGGCAGACCCTTCTCTTACATTTAAGATCCCTCTGAATTTTAACCCAATTATCTAATAACTTGATTCTACCAAATATTGTGAGATTTAAAAAGTTGAACAACATCATCATCAGCCCAAGATGACTCCCCTGTGGAACCCCATAAGTACACGGGATCTGAAATCTGAAACCTACCAACTAAAAACTGCTATTGTAGGCACTTTCCCACGTAATCATTCTATGAAGTAAAACGTAGATACAAAGTGTATAACAGACTAGTCCTTTGTTTGAGAAGTGTTCTGTGTCAACAGAAAATCAGAAAGAAAAACATTTACACGACAATATTAAGCGAATGTGTGACCACGCTCTAGCTGAGATGATACTCGACTCTCAGTCTCCTGGGAAAAGGAAAACTGAATCAAGGACAAGGATACCATGCCCTATATCATCGTATATACCAGAAAGCTTGGTGTGACACACTGGAAGCTGCGTGCCTTGGATCAAAAAATCTTTAAGCCAACTATGCATCCTAAAACGTAAGTAAATGAAGTGGGGATAAATTGTTACCGAATAGGACTACACAAATCAAGTAGAATCCGTGAAGTATATTATAGCCAATGTCGCAAGCCTGGAAATTTTTAAATCCGTCTTTCAATGACAGAAATTCTTTGGGAAATCTGGGAAAGAAGAAAACCGATCAAAACAAAAAGAGGACTAGTCAACATAGAATTGACAATTGGGCTCTTTATTAGCTTCTAAAAAATAGTTCAGATACCTGAGGTTCCTTATTTTGATGAGTGTAAATCTTGGTGTCAATAGCTGAAATGAGGCTCCTTTGCAGTAACCATATATCAGGAGCCAACTTGTAAGAGATCAATTGCCAAATCCTCAATCACTCCCACCACAATGTTTACCAGTAGACTTTCCTTTCAAAACTGGTAGCACAATCTATCAGAAACATTAACTTGTAGCGCGCAAATGTTTTGCATGAAATTAAGCAAAATTGTATAACAGCGATATAACGATAGAGCTACAGAGCAATGTAACGAAACGGCGAAAATATTTGATAGCTGACATGGACATAAATATTTATCTCAACTGCAGCGACTGCAAGGAGAGGCTTTAATCATTCGTTCGGTTTCTGGCGGATGACAAATTTATGAAGCCTATGGGATGTCTGAACATGGCGCATTCGTGTCAAACTTGAAATTGATGTTGGATTTGGTTGCAACGAATACCATAATGTATATAAGTATATATGGATGCACTCTCTGTTCAGATGCATCTCATCTACTGTACACATTGGACATCGTAGCTGTTGCTGCTGCTGCTGATGATGTTGCTTTTGCTGCCGGCTGCTCAGTGAGAGATTGGTCAAGGAAAATTGTCTCTATGTAGAATTTGTTGTCTCCTCTCAGATAGTCGTTTGTCGCCGGCGACAACGACAACAACGACGACGATGACGACGGTTTGGCCTCTGTTTGCTTGCCATCTACTACATCAACATCACACACAACCACAGCGTCAAGATCGTCACAGCGATCTACAGACAACTCGTATGCAGCAGACCTATCTACCGGACAGTGTAGCACAATTTGAATCTCCGCAAACGCATACTATCCGGCTACGGATATGTGCAACTAAATTATCATAAAATACCCGAGTTGTTCAGTAGGCAACATGCAATGCTCGATGTACGCTTAGATACGTTTCCATCTTTTCAAGAGTCGAACGAAGTAGCAGAGCTCTCTCGCCTCGAGTATTTTTAATTGAAATTAGCAAATAACCGTCAATTTATGATCACAGTTAGAGATTAGTAATATGCGCAAAAATTCCAATTAAACTGACGATTAAATTTCTCGAATGATTTTCCCCCCAATCGGCCGCAAGGGAGGGCAGATATTTTTAGTTACAGTCGTCAAATTGTTGGACAACACGATTAATGGGCAAATGGATAAGGGGAGGCGATAGAAGCTGGTAACTCTGGACGTAACTATTTATCGGGGTGCTGTTTACCTGTACGCCGGGGTGAATGAAATAAATTTTAAAAATTTATTCAATCAATTAAGTTGCGGACCCCGCTAATGGCAGGTATTTTGTCAAATTGTATTCGTGGAGGCTGGATTGCATGGTAAAAAATTGTCCTGCACTGTAGGCAGCATGTAACTTACATGTTGTTAAGTGTTTTTTTTTTTTACCAGTGAACAGTATAAAGCATATCTTGAAGATAAAGACAATCGAGAGATACTGCTCGAAGAAAGACTCTCAAGAAAAACAAACCTCAAGATTGTAGAAGCATGTGTAACTATAGCAAATTGTGAAAGCTGTAAAGTAGAATCCAATTCAAGAGCCATAAGCACTCCTGTAAGAGAAGAATTTGTCAAGGCCTCGTCAGAGGCTTTCCCTCACAGCATTGCTCCTTTTAAACTCAGAATTATGAAAGCAAGGGCTCTTAGTGAACGAAGAATGGATTTGTTCGTAGTATAAAAATTTACTCGTGCAACTGTTACCAACTTTGAGTCGATTGAAGTGTTTATGTTACGAGGAAGTGTAGTAACCACCATTCCTTCTTACAGTTTGCATAGGTTTTCTAAGCAACTACTTACAACCAATAAGCCGCTCCAGCTTGTACTATCCCACTCCAGTTGCCTCAAGTTTCGCACTTCAAGTTGGTCGGGATTAAAAATCGTCAGTAGCATTCCGCCCCTTCAAAATTGTAACCATAACACCCGTCTCGCTATGAATGCTCAAGCCCACTTTCGGACGTACCCTAAAATATCGTAATTCATTCCTAAACCGTACAACCCGCTTAACTCTTTATTTCCTAGTCATTATAACCTTTAAACATTTAAAACCAACGTTCATCGGTACTTCTCTTTCCATCCTCCCTGATTTTATTGAACCTCGCCCGCGCTGTGTGCAAGCACTTTAAGGGTACTTGAATCCCTTGAGCGCGAGCAAATTATAAAAGAAAAGATGTGATCGTCACTTCTTCGTCGTCAGAGTTCGACTCGAAGATTATTTGGGCCGTGAGTACTTGTCTTCAGTGATAGTACCCCTGTTGTTCTTCAGTGAGTTTTTCACGACTCTTTCAAGAACGATGTTAAGAAGTAACATGATTGCCCATCGCCTGGTCTAGAACCTATCTTCTCCATAGTCAACCTTCAGAACCTGACGAGTTTGGTAGGGATGTCAAAACTAGATATGGCTTTGTATAGATCGCACCTTATACACGCTGTAACATGCGCCTTTGACGTTGCCAAATTGATGTTGAATATCGATCTGAAATTCCTGAGTCTTTTCCAAGATATGCCGTGGTGTGAATATTTGTTCGATGTTAGACTTTTATGCCGCAATGGAATGGGTCTACCAGTTTCTTTTTCAGTTTCAAAGGCTCGCATAATATGACGGAAAAGATATTATAGGCGATGCTAAGGAAGCATGTTTTACAGAAGGTGCATGTTCCCAACCAGGTCATTTGCAGGTGGCAGTAGGCAGATTATTTGCGTCAGTAGCTTTATTAGACTTTGGCTTTGATATTGCTACCATCAGGTCAGGGCGACGGAATTCTCTATCGTCTTTGTCTAGGGTGAATGGTTCATTCTGCCTCTCCGCGGTATTTTGATCATCATTACTTCTTGTTGGTTGTTCATGTTTATGTTTGGTGGCTTTCATTTGTAACCCTAGTTAGACTGTAATCACTGGTAGCGCAATTAGTGAGAGAAGATATAGTTAAGCTTTTCCTACCAAACGAACTACAGAAGTAACAAACCGAGACCAGCAGTAGTAGGCCAGATAAACACAGATCGAATGATTTGCAAAAGCAAGGATTAGCAATATTTATTTGGATCTGTAGCAGTAATCGTCTCTGTGGATGGGTGCACGATGAGTTACAGTACGTACCAAATGAGCTAGAGTAAGATGCTTCAGTAGAAGTAAAATCGCAATCGGTGGAATATGTAACGCTAGGATTGTTGAATGGTGTAGCTGAGCTACCAAATCACTGTCTTTTGGAACGATTTGAATTGCCGGATATGACAGGAGACCCATTACGTATTTTACCTAACTTGTAAGTGTCAATAAGCGAACACTATATGGAAAATAAGGGAATTGTGTGAGACAGCTACGAAGGAGTGTTTTGCGTTGTTCAACCGAAATCCAAACGAATGGAAGAAACAAAGATCCATCGCAACCCACTGGAGACCAAGCAGCAGTGGCAACAGTCGATTTTTTAGGGAAAAATCGGCGACGAAGAAGAGCAAGGTGGGTTTGTTGGCCAACAAATGTTAGTGCATCTGTACGACTCATAATTCAAATCGATTGCCTTCAAAAGCCAAAAGCAATCAACGGCAAATCTTATGCTAACTTATTGAACCGGTTCAAAGACAATTTGAAGGAAAGACGACTTTGATGGAGATCTGCCATATTGTCTGGACTTAGCTCCCAGCGACTTTTTTCTGTTTCCAAATCTGGCGAAAGGCTCAGCGGAAAAAGATTTAGCTCCAACGATGGAATCAGTGCACTAACAAATGCCTATTAAAGGACTCCGGCAAATCCTTTTCTTTGGAAGGGATTAACAAATTGAAGAAACGTTCGACAAAATGTATTGAGCTCAAGATAGTCTTGTGTTTTTGAATCAAGGATTCACGAACTTATGGATCCATTCTCGTAGTTCGGCGTTGTAAACTCACTATCGAACAGCGTGAAGCTCAGTAGAAGTAAAGTAAAGTAGGAGATCTAGTGAAAATCAGTTTGTCAGAGAGAGTATATGACGGGTTATAGTGATATACTGGTACTGGTACGTTTGTTTTACAACCCACTTCTCTCAAAACCCTGATCCATCAGCCTCGTGCTCGTCATGAAATAATCTTGAGTGAACCCAATTAAACAACGACCACTCGTCAGTATCGCGAATTATGACTTTCAGATATCAACACAGTCATCACAGAACATCCTCCCCCGAACTAAAACAATCTCACACTTGTCCATTGGAATTCCTTTCTATTTTCGTTTTATCGTGCGCGCAAATCACCATCTACGAGAATTTTCCTCAAACACACTGTTTCGCCAATGACATCGTCAATCACAATTTTTTTTATTTTTTTTTATTTTTTTCTTATTTATGGATTCGAATTCCCCAGCATTGATTGCAAGCGTCAACTTCCACATCCTCCATACAAATTCGTAAGACACTCTCAAAACTACAGCTGCAAGTAAAGTGGTGTGCTGCTTCCATTGCATCTATTGCTTCAATTGCTGCGATCTTTTAGCTGCACATGTAAGCAAATTTTTGCGGCCGCCAATTTGCCGCCAAACTGCAACCCGACAATTGGCACCACTTCACCGTTGCTCTATCAAATTGACGGCATTGCCTCATGAGAAAAATGACTCAATCATTTAGCAAGCGCACTGAGTGTCTCTCTCGCTTGGTGTCGTTGTCTATAAGTCGTCTGTCAGGTTGACATTTCGCCTTGCCAGAGTTTGTGTTGTAAATTTGTGTGCAACAGCGAACAGCATTCACCTGCGGGTAATTAATTTCATTCGAAAGATTATTGACGGCGAACGAAACCGCACTCTCTTGGTTTGGTCGTCACATAGTCATCGTCGTACATAGATGTCGGCGTCGATCGTCGCCAAAGTTGTTGTCGGGAATAATATTAACGCCACCACCACCACCACCCCCACCATCACACTATTGCCATCACCAGCACCGTTGTCGCTGCCACTGCCTTACAGCGCTCGATTATGACATGTGGTTTTTATTTATTTGGTTGTTGTTAATAAATGTAAAAAAAAAAAATTAATAATAATAAAAATAAAACCTTTAACTCTCGTCCCGAAAAACAACTTCCACTAACCCCTTGGTCTTAGCTCCCACCCACATGGGACATGGCTGAGATGAATTGCTTTGGCGTTGTGGCAGCTTTATGACATTTCATGAAAAATAATCATCGGCAACGACGACGACGACGTCGTCGACGGCAACCAGCGACCGGCAACGACAACAGCCACGTCCAAGTTTTTATTAGCCTCCCCCGCTGCCAAAGCCATTCAATCAATCACACTAGTGCAGCTATATTTGGGAAATGCAGTAAATAGTTTAGAGGAAGGGTATTCGTATCAGTGATTTGGTTTCACTTAAGACAATGACTCAGTAGAATTGAACGACATATTGGGAATCCGATAGACATTGGATGTGTTAGAGAAGATGAGGGTCGTGAGATTTTGAAAAGGGTATTTTCGAACAGTTCTTTAAGGACCGCGGGGACTACCTCTTAATGTTCAGTGTGGTGCGCTGATTGAAACGATACTTTTCTTAATCTTCTCTGATCCATTTTATCGTATTTTATGTCATAACATATGTTAGATCCAGTGGTCATCGTCGTGGGGAAAAACCTGGCCGAAAATGTTAAGAAATTAGAAAAACATGAAGGCAGCGAGAAGTGTCAACAATTGAAAACTCTTAAGACGATTGAAAAAAACAATCCACCCTGATAATCGCTGTCATGTAAATCCGAGGATAGAAAGCCTAGTAAACGAATCTGTATTCACTGTGAAAAATATGTCCACACAATCATACGAATAGCGCCACTAAATACCGAGTTTTAGAACGCCAATCTTCAAATTATAGAAATATTTATGTCAATACTCGATGACTTCTGGGGGAGGGCAATGACGAACAAAAGTTTCGAACAAGAAAACGTATTACGGTAACATTCATTCGATAAACCAAGTCGGAGACTGTGTCCGCCTACTACTTGAAATTGCAAACAAAAGCGTGCAAAATGTATTATTAGCTATTTAATTACCTAGATGACGGTACAATACGAGTGGATCCGGAGTCAACTAACTTGCCGCTCCATCTAGCCCGATCTTTTGCCAACTGCCTCCAGTTGAGCACACGAAGTTGGCTGAGTTCCTCTTCCACTTGTATGCACTACTTAATATGAGATTGTGTATACTGCGTTAGAGTCTCCTTGGACTGCTAATTTCCATGCGTTTAAGGTGACCTAGCCATATAAGCTGGGTTATCGGACCGTTTCCGACGAGGTTAGCATCACTGTACAGTCCAGACCGTTTGCTTTTGAAAGTCCTCCTCCATTTTCCATTGATGCCAATGGAACCGAAACTTACCGAACAATCGCCCGAAAGCATTTTCATCCGCTTTCGTCAACCATCAAGGCGGTTAAGCAGCATTCTGACCATCAGCGCTTTGTATAAAACCTTTTTGATTCCTCGGGAGATGGCCTTACTACTCCATTACCTTCTAAGCCCAAAGAAACAGGGATCAGCAAAAGTGATTCTTCGCATGATTTACTAGCTGAAAACGGAACCGAGATAGATAAAGTCCTTTACTGACTTAAAGTTGTACCTGTCTATCTGCAGATTTACCTCTAGCCGTCAGTTTTGTGTGTCCCTCCTTATTGACAGCTTATACATATTTACTTTGTTTTTCCTTCATTAATCCCTAAACCTATCTTTCCCGCTTCTACTTCAATTGACAGCTCGCTGTGTTCTTTTCATTACGTTATTGTCGCCTCCTGCATGTGTGGGTAATTGAACAAACTTTTGACAATAGTGTGAGTTTCATACCATTCCTTCAAGAACGATGTTGATAAAAAATTGCATGATAACGCATCGCCTTGTTTAGCTCGTTTTCTGATTCGATTTTGTAATCTCCGACCTTGGCGGAACAGCGTACATTCTCCGTCGTTATCCTGTACAGTCGAATGATATATTTCGTCCATATACAGATGCTGTTATGTGCGGTTTTGAAGTCGAAGAAGAGGTGGTGTGTATCCACTTGGAAGTCTTGTGTTTTTTCAAAGGTCAGCCGTAATGTGACAGTTTGATCTATGATGAACTATTCTGGCGTAAAACCACTCTCATATGGATCGGTCAGACTGTTGACAAAGGGTCTTAGGCGTTCACATAATACGGCAGACAGTATTATGTAGTAGCTAAGCCATCGGGTCTAGAAACTTTGCTGAATTTAAACTTGAAGTCTTGATTTCATCTTGGTAGGGAAATGTTGTTTATCTTTGCCTTGCTTGAATGGTTCATTCTGCCTGACGGTGAAATGTTGTCCGTCATCATTGTTTAACAATTTCCTAAAAAACTCTTTTCAGATTCTCAGCGCCGACTGTATTTCAGCTATGGGGTTTCCTTCTCCATCCATGCAGGTTTCTGTTCGGGCTTCGAAGCTTTGGCTTCGTTTTAATTTTTGGTTAAACTTTCGAACTTCATTCCTGCGATAGCACATTTCTAATTGCTCGGGGTCTTATCGAGAGAATCTCGTGATCATTCCTTTTTCTACCATGGGCACAATGTATTTTCTTTTTTATCGACGGAGAGCTCGCAAGCCCCTCTCGTTCTTTTCTGCAGTACCGCTCTGTACATCTGCTATTTTCCTAGAGGTGCATGCCTGCATTCGTCCTCGAACCAGTAGTTGCTTTGTTGGAGCGGTCGAAAGCCGGTATATCAGAGGTGGCCCCTCCACTTAAGGGAAACTCGATCGATTTCTAGCAATAGTAGCCATTCGACGTTGAACTTCCTTACTGTGGTTTACTGATTTTGAGCTATTGCCGATATCCCTATCCATATCTTGGCTACAACAAGATAATGGTCAGAGTCAATGTTAGCTTCTCGTAACGTACAGATATCCAAAATATTAGAGGAGTGTCTGCAGCAATCGCAATACATACAATTTCGATGGAAATCGTGTGCTGGGTATAGTTACATTATGTCCCGCTGCAAAATCAGTAAGCATTTGTCCCTTTCCGGAGGTGATGTCGTGGTAGCTGTTCTTTCGGACCGTATTGCCAAAGATGCTCTCCTTACCTCGCTTAGCATTAAAATCACGAAGGACGATTTTCACGTCTTATTCAGGGCATTCCTCGTATACAGGTAGGTTTTGTCGAAGAAGTTGAAGAGCACCCCTCTGTCTGGGTGTGGACGTTTTGGTGAATTTAACCTTTATACCACTAGTCGTTTGCTAAGTCTTCCTCTTACGGTGAATCGCATCCGAACATATGCTGCGACCGCTGTCCTTTTCGCGACGTGTAGCTGTAACATTCTCCATCAGTTTTTCATCCTCTTTTGTCCGGGTTATACCATGACCCTTCTTGCATGCGGGTGATGTCTACTACTACTACTACTATTACTATTCGTCACATTTTTGTTTTATCTGTTCTTTGACGGGTTACCAACGAGGGCGTAGGCCTGTATTATGCTACTGGTCGAACACGCACTTGTCTTTTTAGCTAGCATGAGTAAGAATTTACTTTTCCCGATCCTGATCAATCACCGTGCCAATACCCAAAATGTAGTTGTCATCATATTGACAATTGGAGCAATATATAAGATTATAAGCGTATGACGGTCTAAAGGCAATAAAACTGGTAATTGCTAGCTCTAGGCTCTAAGATGGACTAAACATGAATAAAAACTAAACGCGCAAGTTATGCGAACAATTCAAAATCTCTGCTCGGCGTTTCAAAACAAAAGGCCGGCCTTGCAAAAAAAAAAGAAAAACTGCGGTGGTGGAATGATCACAATAACAAAGAAACTCGGGAGAGATTCTATCTCCGAAATATTTTAAAGAGGAGGAAGACAGCCTAGGAATAACAAGATTTCCAAATTGAGAACCGCACGCAGCATAATAGCAATACAGATACGGCTGAGAAATAGATTACTTCTTATCTGCCCTAACAACTCTCGAACTGACCACTAGCTGAACAAAACTTTTGGCGGTTCCAATGTAGAAGCAGCAAACTTCTCGTAAATGAAGTCCTTAAGTTCGACGTACAAAGAACAAATCACTTGTCCTTTGCATCAAAACCAGAGCGGATAAAAAATCACTCCAATGAGAGTCATCTGTCAATCTGGATTGCAAAATTGAACATTTCTTCATATATCGTCTTCGTCTGCTCTCGATTTGTCTACAAAAAGGAAAAACACGAAGCAAACAAACTGGGTAGACATCCCACATATGGGAAAGGACTCAAACAGCAGACATATGTATATCCTATCCATCCATCCATCCATTTCTCATTTTAAAAAATTCTCACCACATCTTGCAAAGATATTTATCCTTTTTGCGCGTTCGGTCTTCTTGCAAACATCAAAATTTATTGATGTGACCACATTCATCATCGCTGCTGATGCTTGCCAAGAACACCAATCTAGAGCGATGGCTGGATATACTCGTACTCGTACTATTCATAGTCGTAGAGAAGAAATCCTTTCTTTGAAAAAATTGGAAACAGGGGTCGGTGGCTATGAGAAAGATGTGAATCCAAACAGATTACCTATCTTGCAAGTCATAGAGGCAGCTGAAGCAAACATCTTTGTGTCCAGGATGCATTCGGTTCCATCATCTTGATATGGCTGCCGATGCTAGTACCATTTAGAGAGGGAGCGAGCGAGGGCGGATGAAGGTGAAAGCATATTTTTGAGTGATATCCAAGGAGACGTCCATTGCATGAGGGTTTCCAATATTAGCCGAGCCAACATATCAATATTCCCCTCCCCCAATGTTCGTTCCACATGCTCGTTGAATGTTCTTCGACAGATTGAAGCTGAGGCACAAAAATGATGTGCTATTGGCCTGGCCGAGGTCATGGGTGGTTGGTGGTGGCTTTCGTCTGAGTACTTTTGTTTCAGCTTGCGCCAGTGTGATATATCCTTTAGAAAGGTTATTCTTGCACACATATCCTATCCATCTATCCATCTATTCATTCATTCACCAGCTTCCAGTAGGTAGCACCAGCTACCACCTAAACCCTCAATCACTTAGGAGATATTTTATATACGTACGAGTATGACGTCCACGAGGCTGAAGAAACGTCCTTGCTGCTGCAACGCCATCGTGAATGAAGGATTTCATGTCTTTCCTCAGCGTCTGATGTTGCGCGCTGCTGGCGCTACTATATGAAACCTATGAGGCCGACCCACCTTCTTCCGGTGGTTCCAGGCACAGGAGTGAGCACCCATTTTGCACCTTATTTATGGATTGTATTTATCATTTTTGAAATATTGATGGGATATAAATCGCAAATTGTATGTGTGCGAGTTTGTATATGAAGTGGCTGACGGCAGCAGTTTGGCCATCGTCGCCTCGTTCTTTCCTATCATCCGTCCGGCAAGTGTTCAAGACCAGCCGGAAGGAATGCAAGAACTTAAGATGAATTGCAAAAGATGGTAGCTTCCAAGAAACATTGAAGCAATACACAGTGAGAAGAGTGTGCCCTCTTTTTTTTTCGCCCGATGAAAGGGGTTGCTTGGCAGATGACGAGTTAAAGAATATGACAGGAGGGTGAGAGATGATGAAAGGTAAAACGGGGGACAAAAAGAAAATCTGCTTGCACATATTCTGTACATTTTCCGGCCGGGCCGGGCCAGGCCAGGCTATCAGGGCGATTTCGATTTTTTTCTTCTTCCAGATTTTGACTTTGCGTCGTCGTCTTCTGCTTCTTTTTTTGTCAATTTATTTCGATTGAGCTGTGCAGAGTGGAGACATATTTGGGAAAATATATCAAACTCTAAAGCAGGCGGTAGAAGACGGGGTGGTATTTCACAATTGGACCCGGGGTTATTCCTCGTATACGGACATGTGCATGAGAGTCATTTATCACACTAGACTGAGAGGAATAAATTGATGGGAATAAGTGTTTCTTTCACAAAGCCAATCCGCATATTAAAGACAGCTGAAATTGATTTTATAAAATTTTGTAGATCACTTGAGATGGGTTGTCGTTGACCTTAGAAATTGGGTTAGGTTAGTGAATTGGATTTGCAAGCAATACTAGAAGACTCTAACACGGGCGCACCACGAGTGTGGATTTGCAGCAGTTTCAAAGTGAAACCGTGCTTATCTTCGTCTTTGAAAGAAACATAAATAAAATTGCTAAAATTCGAAAGAGCTTTTTTTCTTACTACATAATGCTAAATAATAATCTTCTAGTACGGACAGTGTTCATATGTCTTGTCTAGGAGCTCGTAGAAGCATTCTTTTGTGGTCTCGTCATTGCCTTCCGTAGAGGCATGGGCGCATATTAAGCTTACGTTGGCGAGTTTGGTCTTGATGTGGACAGTCATAAGACGCTCGCTCAGGTGTCGGAAGCTCAAGACTTTTTGCCTAACTCTGCCGCATAAATCAAGTCCTCTTTCGAGTAAGCGAAGTGTTATTTTCGCTTCCAGAACTTGATCAGCCTTTGCCGCTGTTAATTTGCAGCCAAGCAGTTGCTCTCCAGATAGCTATGTATAATTTTGACCTAGGATATGTGTACTATACTACAGTAGTCTGGCAATATGATAGTTAGATGGATTTCAGATGACTGAGAAAAAAAAATCAATCTCGTATTCGATTCAGGGATAAGTTTGTGGGCTGCTCTGCTAAAGATTTAGGTTCAATTCACAGGCAATAGCTTTAAAAGCAGAAAAAAAAACATCTTAAGTTACCACACATTCGGCAGGCAATAGCAAACCTCCATAAATCATTTCTCCTCCTCTCAAAATATCACAGGTCCATATTTTGTCGTACAACATGGCAAAATGAATGAAATACAATGTATGGAGAGACTTGACAATTAATTTATTTGCTTTCGTTTGATTTTTGCATATTTCTATCTTTGGTTCATCAGAATTGTATATGTAACTGGATCGCCGGTGCTTGATCCGGTATGTGATCGGATGATTGTCTTAACTCTATTGATCCCCTTTCTTTGAAGTTTCCTGAATATATCAACAGGGATCAGGTTTAGAAGTGTATCGAAGAAGGTGTGGGGGATGTTTTGACTGAACATGTTGTGGAGATGGCTAAGTGTGTTTGAACCTTTTCTAGAAATATCACTTTAGACTTCTTTAGTGCGACCATCCAGGCAAGGTTACAGTGCAAAAACTGTGAATTCTGTTAATATCCACTGCATTACGTTCCCTTAGAAATGCTGATTATGTATAGTTCGGACGTATGGCTGCTTGGTTTTAGCAAGTTTCGGTTTGGGTCTAATTTTAAGATTTCTTTTAAGACGTCAGGATGGAAAAGGAAGACATCGTCAGTAGGACAGTTGATACGACACTAAGGCTTATTGACTTTGCGGCGGGACGAAATATCACTATAGCAACACAGTTTACTCATCCCAAAATACATAGTGGTGGTCTCCGGATCATGAAATGCTAATTTAAATCGATCACAGTGCGATAGACATAAAGCATGCCTCCAGCATTCTGGGCGTCCTAACGATCCGGGCAGCCAGCATTGACTCAGATCTCCTGTTTCAGCAAAGGTGGGAATGCGGATTTCCCAAGCGCACCAACAAAGACTAACTACTGTGAGAATTTCACCCAACTACCACCAAGAAATCTTTGGTTTGGTGAGAAATGGTGGCAAGCATATGTAACTAAACAAGAAAAGTTCAAAGCAGTGCTGCAATGAAGGACGAAAGCCGCTCGTGAACTCTACGAGCAGAAGAGACGGTAATAACATCTGCTTATAGGGAAGAAGAAAAAAGAGCACGATCAGCGCGCGATCGAAAATATTGAGAGGTTGTCTTCGAGGAATAATGTACTGAACTCTTACCAACATGTAAAAACAACGTGTTACGGCAAGCAATTCCTGTGGAAATGAAGAAGGAAACCTTATAGTAGAGTTAGAGTTGTTGCTGAGAATATGGAAAAACTTTTTCAGACTGTATAACGGCGACAAAAGTCAAAATCCCACCGTCAGACAGAGCAGACTATTCAGATTAGACGATGATAGCCAAAACTTCCGTCCACCCGACCGAAACGAATTAAGGATAGCAATATCGAAATTGAAATCCAAAAGCACAACTGAACCTAACGCTTTTCGGGCCAAGGTATTCAAAGAAGCTGGAAGTGATTTTTTCGAGGGCATACACCAACTCATTTCTTAGATCTGGACAGAAGAGTGTATGCCTGATGAATGGAATCTCAGAATCGTTTAGCCGATCCACAAAAAACAAGATCCTCTAAACAGCGCCAATTACAGAGATATAAGTCCCCTCAATATCGGATAGAAGATCTTATCTGCCATATTGTGTGAACGTCTGATACCTTTCGTCAATAACCTGATTAGCCTCTATCAGTACGCTTTCGGATCAAGAAAGTCCACAATCAACCAAATCTTCACACTCCGGCAGATCCTGGAGAAGGCTCAAGAAGTTCAAATGGATACCCACCATCTTTTCATTGACTTTAAGGCGGCATATGGCAGCATTTATAGAGATGGGCTATACATTGCCATGTTCAGTTTTGGTATCTCTGTAAAATTCGTCCGTCTGTGCAGAATGACGATTGAGGACGCACGCAGTTCCGTCAAGGCCGGCAACGACAAAGAATTAAGCGGAACTCACAAGCGAACATTGAAGGCACAATCTTTCAAAAGTCTGTGAAACTACTGGCGTACGCCGATAATGTCACTATAATTGGGAGAACATAGCGGGCTGTCACCGGTGCGTTTGCTACAATTGAAACGGAAGTTGCGAAAATCGGTTTAGCGGTAAAAAATTGCAAAATCAAGTACATGGTGTCAACCAGAAGGGACATACAATATCGACGGATTGGACGTTCTGTCCAATTCACAGTCAACAGCTATGATTTCGAAGTAGTAAAGGATCTTGTCTATCTTGGATCTGCTATGAATTCTGTCAGAAATAAAACGAAGAATCACTCTTACCAATCGTTGCTTCTTTGGGCTAAGAAGGCAATTGAGTAAAGAAATGATTCAACAACGAACTATACGAGCTGTACAGCGACATCGACCTGGCCAGAAAACTGCGCATCAATCGTCTGAGATGGCTAGGACATATAGAGAAAATGGACACCAAATCTCCGGTCAGCAGATTCTTCAGATTTAACCCGGAAGGATAACGTAGAAGGAGAAAAGTAAGTAGAAGGAGACTTGAAGTGCGCAACTGGAAGCAGACTGTGATAAGTTATATCACCCTTTCTATGGTAACTTCTCATTAAAAACTAACTAGTTAAACTAGAAAAATGAGACTGCAAAGCGATTGACTAAGCCGAAAACTTCATCATCAATGTGAAAAGTTAACATCCGAAGAAAATTTTCAATAAAATGCAAAATGTCCTAAAAGTAGTCCCTAATTAGTACCCTGGTACAGTACTCTGGAAAGGCTGTACTAGTCCCATTCTGTCATAAAAAAAGCTGAGTGTTGGCCAGATCTCTCTGAACGATACAACGATAGAAGATGAGCCTGATGCCATCTTCTCCTGAGTAATTCTCAAGTGAGTTGAAGCTTATGTGGCATTTCGAACTGACTTTGTGGCACAATAGATCTTTAAGGTCACAGTCCCTTCCGCAATTGATGGTTTAGTGCCGTTTTGTAGTCATTTTCTTTTCATTGGCATTATGACACATAGCGTCAGCCTACTAGAGCAACATATCGGCTTAATTAATGTTCTCCATAGCGTTGGCTATTGAGTGTAATGCGAGCTCGGGCGTCATTTTCAAAAATAAGGATCAGCAATGCCACCAGCGTGACGACTCCACAAAACCGAGCGCCGCTGTGGGTATTACTGAGTATGAGTCTCTTCTGGATTTGCTTCATTTCAAAAATCGCAGTTTTAACTGTTCATAAAGCTATTGAGCCAAAAGTGAGACTGAATAACAGATTTCGATAAAAATCAGTGTCGACTTCAAGCTATCTAACAACACAATCCTCGAATATCTTTAGTTTCTGCACTCTGTGGATCTTATACGGATGAAAGCCGGAATATTTTCCGAAAATCTTTCACGCACTGAACGGACGAAAGTCAAACTCTTGCGATCGATGCCGAATTGACAATTCCTGGTCTTGGACACATTTTAGGTGTTACAGTTTCTTCTGTAAGCGCGTTACGTTGACGCGTTAGTGGCTTTATCAAAACTTACATTATAAGTATGCATTAGTCAGCAAGAAAGTAAAACTTTACTTATTTTCACTCAGCGATCAAGATCCCTGCCTAATCTAACAAAACTCCAACCACACTGGTCATCAAAACGATCTAACTGACAAAGTAGGGCCTCCCTCCTCCAATGCTCCTATTCTTGATCCCCTTTTTCCCCCCCCACTGTTAAACTAACTACAGAAAGTCGATATGCTCTCTCTAGGCTCAAGAAAAGAAAGATATATGAAAACATTCGTCTCTTTCTTGCCAATCTACATGACAAATCGGACTCGGTCTGCTACGAAGGGAAAACCAAAACCAGCGTCATGGTTTCCATCCAATGCCAACTCAGCTAAGGAATGTCTCTTCTTAGATCGCTTAACAGACTCAAGTCTATGCCAAGTCAATGGTATATCCAATTGTATGGGCAGGCAATTAGACCTTATTTTCACAACAGATCCAATTAACTCCTCAGTCTCACTTTGTCCTCTATTTCTCTCAACAATCAATAACTACCATCACCCCCTTCCACTTTCATTTTATCATAACTCTTCATTCCAGTCCACTCCCCCCACAACTCTCTCATCACACGACTTTCATAAAGCAAACTTTCACAAAATCAGTGAATATCTCAGCAGATCCCTCTTTAACTTTCACAACTTAAGTATAAATGATGCCTTATCCATTTTTTATAAAGAAATATTTAATTCTTTTTCCCTTTACGTTCCGTTTTCCCGCCTTAAAACATCATCTACTAGTCCTCCCTGATATAATCGCAAGCTTCGTTCCTTACGAAATAAGAGAAATAAGTTATGGGCTGTTTTCCTGCGTACCAGATCCTTTACCGACTATTCCAACTATCTTGGTGCTTATCTTCATTTCACCGAACTTTACGATTCCCTTTACCAGCGCTACCTTAACAATGCGCAAGTCAACCTTATAAACCACCCTAAGTCCTTTTTCCAATTTGTTAACTACAAAAGTAAGTCCGATGGTTACCCTCCTTCCCTCTCTTTCAACAATAGGTCATCAACCGACCCACTCACCATTGCCAACCTATTTGCCACCTTTTTTAAACAATCCTTCACCAACGACTCCTTTGTACCAGATCCATCCTATTTTAGTTACCTACCTAACTTCTCCAATGGTCCACTTCTCTCTCATACTCGTATTTTGGACCCGTCTTATATCGAATATAAATTACACCAACTCAATGACGAATTCACACCCGGCCCAGATGGCCTCCCTGCCATATTTCTTAAAAAATGTTCTTCCTCTCTTTCCCTTGCCCTTTCTAATCTCTTCCGTCTAACCCTTTCACAAGGAGAATTTCCTGAGGCTTGGAAATCCTCCTTCATAACCCCGATCCACAAGAAAGGATCAAAGAATGAAATAACCAACTATCGTCCCATCGCTAAACTCTCTCATATACCCAAACTCTTCGAAAGTATTTTGTATGAAGCTCTAAGCTTCCAATGCAAATCACTTATTTCCCCTAGACAACATGGCTTCTTAAAGGGTAGGTCAACCACCACAAATCTCGTTGAATTCGTATCCTTTGCCCTCTCTGCCCTAGAGAATGGCAATGAAGTCGATGTAGTTGCAACCGATTTTAGCAAAGCCTTCGATAAAATCTCTCATCGGTTAATCATCTTTAAATTGTCTGCCCTCGGCTTTGAACCCATATTGTTGAAATGGATATCCTCTTACCTCAAAAACTGTTTTTACAGTGTTCGTTTTAGGTCAGCCCAGTCCGCTCCATTTTTGGCCACCTCTGGAGTTCCACAAGGCAGCCATCTCGGTCCCCTTCTTTTTATATTAACCATAAATGATCTCGATATGATCATCAAACACTCGTCTGTCTCCCTTTACGCCGACGATACCAAATTTTTCAAAACCATTTCCTCTCCCCATGACTCTTTCCTCCTTCAACAAGATCTTGATAGTTTCTCGATCTGGTGCCTCAAAAATTCTTTGGAACTTAACATCGCCAAATGCCAATCCATCACCTTCTCACATAAGCGGAACCAATCTCCTCCCCGACTCTATCTTCTCCATAACCAACCTATCTCCTCCGTACAGTCTCTTCGCGACCTCGGCATTTTGTGTGACAGCGAGCTCAACTTCCGCTTACATATGGATGAGATAATCCTCAAAGCCAACTCTGCACTAGGTTTTGTAAAACGGTGGTCCAAAGAATTCACCAACCCATACGTGACCAGGTCCCTCTATATTACCTTTGTTCGCCCCATCCTAGAGTACGCCAGTCAAGTATGGTCCCCATATCATCGTGTTCATATCTCGAGAATTGAAAGCATTCAGCGTCGTTTTCTTCGATTTGCTCTCCGAGGTATGCCCTGGGACGATCCTTTTAATCAGCCCCCCTATCAAAATCGTCTCAACCTTATCAACTTAAACACCCTTGAAGATCGCAGAGATGCTGCAGACTTTCTCTTCATTCATCGACTCCTTTCAGGTCACGTTGAATGCGCGTCCCTTCACAACTCCATTTTCCTCAACACTAACCCTCGTAATCTACGTACCCCTCGACTCTTCTATCTACCAACCCACCACACCTCCTATGGCGCGAACGAACCAATCTCCCGTATGCTACGTCAAATCAACTCAAACCCTACCGTCTTTGATTTCCACCGCACCACTCCCTACCTCAAATCCGTTCTCCTTCACCACTCCAACCAACCTTAGTTTTAAGTTTTAGTTTAAGTTTAATTTGTAAGTTATAGCTTGTATTAAGCCCAATAAATGGGGGCATTCGCCCCCACCAAAATTTAAAACTATATTCAGCTTATAATTCTGTATATATCCTTGTACTCGTATGAAAAGATAGTTGACAAACATTATGCTATATTGTTTGCTCTATGCGTTTTTGGGCCTCTGGTAATTGAAGTAATCTTTGTATAACTAGCTGAGCTACACACAAACCACAATGGGTCTACTGTGGTTGACATTTGGTCACAGTCCACTCCTACCACTAATAACTTGAGGAACAGCTCTGTTATGAAGGACAACTGTACTTGACCTCGAAGACTGTTTCTTGTTTTTCATCTCTGTAGCTCCTGCAGGAGTCCTTATAGAAAATGGACAAACTTTGAACTCGCACGATTCTGGTTAGTCTCCAGTTAATAGATTTGTCAAGGTATACAGACATCCTTTCATTAGAATATATTAAATTGAACCATCTCCAGTTCCATCTGGGAATAACTGCGCAAAGGCGAAAAAATGCGATGGAAATAACTTCGCCAAAATACATCAAAGACTCCTACGGCCACTTACTAACAAACGAAAAGGACATCTGTGATAGGTGGCTTGAATACTGTAAGGACCTGCTTAACAAACAGTTTCCACGTGATCGCGTTCCTGCAGCTGATCCATTCGAAGAAGAAGTTGCTGACTTTTCAACAGAAGAAATAAGTATAGCTATCGGAAAAATGAAACGCGGGAAAGCGGCGGGACCAGACAACATCCCATCAGAGTTTTGGTCGAAAATGGAATGTATTGGCAGTGAATGGCTGTCGAAACTCTTGAATAAAATAAAATGCGGACAAACTATGCCGAATCAATGGAGAAGTAGCTTTTTGGTTCCGCTATACAAAGGCAAAGGCGACACGCGAGAATGCAACAACTACCGCTCAATCAAGCTTCGCAAAATCATAAAGCTCGACGATAGCCAGTGTGGATTCGTGGAAGGAAGATCGACGGTGGACGCAATCCAAAGCTTGCGAATATTAATGGAAAAACATCGGGATTCGTCAAAAGATCTGCACATGGTATTTATTGATCTAGAAAAAGCATTCGATCGTGTGCCTAGAGATCTCATATGGACCGCGTTGAGGTCTCAAAAGGTACCGGAAACGTATACACGAATGATACAAGACATGTATGGAAACGTCAAAACTGCTGTTAAATGTACTGCCGGACTTACGAGAGAATTTCCGGTAAATGTCGGAGTGCATCAAGGAAGCGTTCTTAGCCCTTTCCTCTTTAACGTGGTACTACACTATCTTTTGAAAGATTGCAGGCACGAAGCAAATGTAACATCGATTCTCTTCGCCGACGACGCAGTTATTCTAAGCGATAATGTCGTAGATTTACAAAACGTCCTAAGTTAATGGAAAGACGCGCTAGAGAAAAACGGGTTTAAAATAAGTCGCTCACAGACGGAACATTTGACTTGCCCATTTTCGGATCCACTGCGACCTATTCCAGATATAATGTTGGACGGAATAGTTCTTCCGAAAACCACTAGGTTCAAGTACTTAGGATCAATCGTTAACGTAATGTGACGAAATGTGACCACGACGTAAGGCACAGAGTAAGCGTGGGGTGGATGAAATGACGAGAAAATTCGGGAATCTTCTGTGACCGAAAATTCCCACTTAAATTGAAGGGAAAACTTTACACCACGGTTGTTCGGCCAGCTCTTACATATGGTTCGCAGTGCTGGACAATATACGAAGCGTTTAAAAATAAAATGACGGCAGCAGAGATGAAAATGTTAAGGATGTCGACTGGAGTTACGAAACGCGACTGCATTAGATCTACGCACATTAGAGGAAGTCTACACATAAAGAATTCGGTAATCGAACAACTTGAGTCGGATTGAATTAGCTGGTATTGCCACGTTCAAAGAAGATCTCCGGAAAATCCCGTTAAGAAGGCAATATCAACTACGGTCGCTCCTACTAAAAGAAAACTAGGTAGGAGAAAGAATTCCTGGATTGCTCAGATGGCAAATGCACAACAACGCCTGGGGCTAACCGCCGAAGCGATACAGGACCGAGCAGTATGCAGACGTGTTCTGCGATCTGCGACATTAGCCAATCCCATAAGCAGAGCAGTAGCGATTCAGTAAAAATGGGAAACTCGTTATGCATAAGTTCGTGTAGCGTGGAAAGGGCTAGTAAAAGGTAAAGAAGAAGAGGAGGATTGACATAAATTGTTAAGGTATTTAGCAATTCATACTAGCGTCGTGGTGGTGGTCACAGTTGAGTTCTAAAGTACTAAAGTACAAGTACTAAACAGAGGCTAATGTTGAGCTGATTGACCAACCTAATAGTAGATAAGCGGCAACCTTTCACTTCCATAGATCCAGTGTTTACCATCAACGAGTAAGCAATACTTCGGGACATTGAAGGCAAAGTATATGCATAGATTCTGAGATGAATTTTGAAGTTCATCGGAACTCCAAATTCTTCAGAGTTACCAACATAATATGCAACCAAATGGCTACTCATCAGATTTGGAGTAAACCAAATATAAATAAATAAATTTGAAGACAGTAAGTGCCCCTCAAATGCCAACTCGGGGTCAAGTTTAGCTTTATCTACTCAAAAGCATAAGTTCTAATGAGAAAAAAAGAAGCACACCACTCACATTCAATTCAATCACTTAGCTGACAGCATGGTAATCTAATATTAAATGTCCGATCTGCGTTTGCCCGTGGCACTACAAAAACCATCCATATCGTCACCATTAACCCAATTCCACAAATCATCGTCCCATCGTACGTCCTCAATCCTTTAAATCATCATCACAATCATTAACACAACTGCCACTGCATATGATGACTATTAATCATTTGGGCATTGGGCGCATAACATACAAGGAAAAGTCCATCCACTTTGTGAAGCTATATAGTGGAAGTAGCCTCTGGCAATCATTCAAACTGACAACCGAGAGCTGGACTACATTTCATTCACAGAATACCGAACAAAACAAACACAAGGCAGAAACGCACAATTGTACGCAGTACAAATCCAATGCCTTGCTAAATGAGTTCAACCAAACCAAACCAAACCAAACCGAACCAATTGTCACATCCATTCTGGCATCAATGTTTGATGTGTTTTACGGAAAAATGATGGATTATTACCCATCACAATCACATCAGCCACCCATAGGCTCTATGTACATTGGGATGACTAGGACTAGGAACTAGAAACTAGGACTATGACTTCGACTGCCCACCTCAAGGATTCCATAATCGAGAAATGTCGTCCTCCTCTTCATAATCATCATCCGGTTTTGGTGTATTCCGTTCTACTCATCATCAATATCAACCCCCCCACCCGAATATGACACTCGTTCATTGTTCATTGGTGTGTGTCTGTCTCAGTGTGGTTTATACATATTGTCAGTAGCTGGCATTGTCCTGTGATGTGTGTCCTGGCATGTAATATGCACTTATCGATCGGGCATTCTAAATGTCCATCTCAACAATGATCTCCTGTCAATCATACCAAAAAGCATCATGATGATGCTGAACCCAACGACGATGATGATGATTATGATGGTGCTGGAGGTGGAGGTGGAAATGGACCATGGCCACCCATTGTTGGATACAAAAGGAGGATTCGTCGTTCATCTTGCCGCTTCGAATACATGTCGCATTGAATCCATTTCTGTTGATGTCATGCCAAAGGAAATTATAATTATTCAAAAATTTTATAAATGTTTATGAGGTCGCATGTTAGGTACGTCTATCTGGATCTATGTACTCGTATGTCCCCCTGTACAGCATACGGGCGCGATTAGTTTGGGAAGTGGAAATGAATATGACAAACGTTGTTGTCCATCAAAATGCGGGACAGGTGAACAACAGCAACAGCGGCTTCTATGACCAAACCATCACATAGTCATGACATGATGATAACGCTGACACATATCGGATGCTCGCTATTAGACGCTTCGATGGATTTGTAATTTACGCTTGAATCGGGACGATGATGGATTTTCCGCTAACGGTGATAGTTGCTGTTGGATAGCATAGTGCGTTTTGATGGAAATGTGGGACCTTTGTAAGTTCATAGTGCTGGTGGAGGTGGATGAGATACTTAAATTTGCCTTGGATAGACAAATTTGAGGAATTGCATAAATTTAAGGACGATTTTGAGTATGCACTTTGTATTATGAAAAGCGCCTCGTAATAAGTAAGGAAGGGTGAGACAAAGAGGCTGAGAAATGGAATACATAGAACATTGAGATTTGAAGGGTGGGTAAGAACAATTTAAAATGACCGTAGTGGCAACTTGGTAGGCAATCACCGGTCAAACTTCACACGTTTATTGCGGCGTCGTGGTCGCCATTTGAGACCAAAGATTCTGCATGTTCTACATCTTGCCGACGCATTAAACGCAAGATTCCTTTATACATCTCTTAATTCTGCAAGGCCACCAATATTGCTTATTTTTTACTTAAATCCTCATACACCTCGTGTGGTGTAGGGTGACAACATCACCTGCGAAACATTATCTTCGGAGTTCTACTGCGTTGGATTATCTGAAACTCATCCCAAAGATCTGGAGTCCTCCACGACTAGCTTTTTCCATGTCTGTCTAGGTATGGCCTACTTTGCAATGGAATTGTCTCCACTCTCTAAGATGTGACTGTTTCACTGACACTTCTTCCTTCATATTTTGACGTTCTTGGCCCGCTGTCGCGAATAGGTCGTACATTGTATGTGTAGTTTAGCAAGAAAATCTATTTATGCAGTTTGCAGCTTCCTTGTGACAGTTCTCCCTCCAGGTACTACACCCATAAAGTAGCCCTGTTTCTCAATCTCAGCCTGGTTTTTGTGCTGAAAGCATTGGTTTTTCCGATTTTCGAAAGCATACCCAACGCAGCTTTTGCTTTCCGAATCCTGACGTCCACATCCAGTTTGGTACCATCAGATAGCTGCTTGCTTGCTGGTTTTATTCTGAAAAATTGAAACATTTAGGGCCTTGTTTAAGCCGTGTCTATTTTGAGCCCTACTTTTTTTGCTTTTTGTTTTTATAATGAGCGCGCGCTCAAGGGGTTTGAGTACCCTTAAGGTGATTGTACACAGCGCGGGCAAAGGAAATTTAGGGAGGAAGAAAAGAGAGGTACCGATGTACATTGTTTTTAAATGTTTGCAAGTTATAACGACCAGGAAATGCAGAGATCGGCAGTTTAGGGGGTAGGTGGAAGGTGCGGACTCACAAGAAAAACAATTTGTTATCACGTCAAGTGTTATCTTTATTTGACTGACTGTTAGAGACATGCTCACTAGTATTTATGGGGTTTTTTCGGGTCGATCACCTGATCAGATGGTCCAAATATGATTTTTTGTACGTAGTCGCCGTTAGCGAACTGCAAGTGTGAAAAGTACTCTGAAGCAGGGTGTTCCAAATAGTTGAGTTTTAATTATTTTGTTCTTCATCTACAGCAGGGCATTCCATAAGCGAGTTGTACGTCTTAGGAACGAATCACGATATTTTAGAGTACGTCCGAAAATGGGCTTGAGGGTATACTGATGAGCATTCATAGCGAGACGAGTGTTACGGTTGAAAGTTTGAATGGGCGGAATGCTACTGGCGATTTCAGTGGAGCACTGGTGGTGGAAATAGCGACAAAACAAAGTGAGACACGAGACATTTCGTCGGTGTTCGAGGGTGTCCCTTGACTGACTGATATTTCTGATATTTTAAGTTTTATCGCACGGTTTTGAATCCTATCTAGCAGGTGCAGAGATGTTTTAGGAGCACCTGACCAGATGTGGGAGTTGTACTCCAAATTTGGGCGGATGAATGCCTTATATATTGAGGCCAGATCAGTGGGGGTAAAATATTTCTTACATCGCTTGAGGAAACCTAGACATTTCGCATCATTTTTGGCGACATCAAATATGTGGTCATTGCAACGTAAGTTGTCGTGGACACACATACCGAGAATGGAAAGTTTTTCGGTTTCGACGATGCAAGTGCCATTCATAGATAATGGCTGGGTGTTTAAATTTGTGTTTTGGAAGCATTAAATTCCACTCTGTTGATAGTTCCCCAATTGGTTATGCTGTTTATATCGGAATTTAATGAGCTTAGCATACGCATGAGCTTCTCGTACTACAGTCGAAGAGCAGGGCCGTGAGTCTGGGAACGAATATGAAAAGCAGAGAGTACTGTCGTCAGCAAATGAAAATTAAAAATAGTGTCGGAGACAGAACGGAGCCCTGGGGCACACCAACATTTATTTTGTGAATATCAGCCCTGAAACAATCCAAGACAACATGAATTGAAAGTTCCGAAAGGTAATTTGTAATTCATTGAAGAAGTGAGTCGTCGATCCCTAATGACTGATGCCAAACTCTGTCAAATGCCTTAGAAATATCAAGTGCAACTATCTTGCTTTCGCCAGATTGATGTACGCTTTGGTTCCACTTTTCGGTGAGACATGCCATCATATCACCAGTGGACCTGTTGCTACGAAAACCGTACTGCCGGTCATTGAGAAGTTTTCGTGTTTCGAGATATTTCATGAGCTGACGATTTATCAGTGTTTCCATGACCTTGGAACGAAGGGACGTAAGTACAATGGGTCTGTAGGAGGAGAGAGAAGATGATTCGCCTTTTTTAGGGACGGGCTGGACAAATGCTGTTTGTCATCTGATCGGGAAGAGTCCTAAAGTGTAGGATTGATGAAAAAGCTTACGCAGTGGTTTTGCCAGCGAGGAAGAACACCTCTTCAGAAGAAGGAGAGATATACAATCTGGATCAGCAGATTTGTGTATATTGAGATCTTTAAGTACTCTTGCTACTACACGAGTGCGAAAGTAGATTCGTCCCATTGAAGATTCGACGCACTCAAATGTAGGCGGAGACAAAGCACAATCTGGGAGTGTTGAGCTGGCCGCAAAGAGTGCAGCAAGCAGATTGGCCTTATCCAAAGAGCTGACAGCTGGAATGTCATTGTAAATGAGCGTTGGGATGGAGGATGACGCGGAATTTCTAATGTTTTTGACGAACGACCAAACATTTTTACTGCCTTTGGGACATTGCAGTATTTTTTGCATTTCGTTGCTGCGACTGAGGACTACAATTTTAGTTGGAACGAAATTCTGCTTGCTAGTCGTATGTCATTATTGCTATTCAACTCCTTCAATGCGAGCCCTTGTTATTGTGAGATTAGGATTCCCGCCTAAGTTATTGGCGTATCCCAAACTCTTCACGTGATGATGATCTAAGACAAAAATATTTTGTAAGATTTTGTGGAGAATTTGATGGTTTTGTTCTAAGCCTAGTTGATTTACAAGTGTAGAGTCGACAAGCTGAGTATGGCATCCTGGGCACGACATCCTGAGCACGTCATCGGACAGAGTTTTTACGTTGATACGTCGTTACAGAACACTTTCAAATTCGGTGTACCTATGCGTACTCATATCACGGCGTGTTTCCTTTAACCCATCACTGTAAACGATTTGTCAGTTGTCTTATGGACATGACATCGTAAGCAATGATACCAGCACCGCAATAATATGCAGTCGGCCTTTGCTGTGCTGCTGACTGGCTTTGATCACAGGTATTAACGAACGCCTTCCCAATAAAAAAAATATCAAGTATTTGGCGGTAGCGTTTTTATTGTGGACAAAGGCTCCACCCCGGGTTATCTAATCATACTTTTGAGCTCCGATCAGATTCATTATAGTTGTAATTAACATATGTACTTCCAAACTGTGTTATAGTTTTCCTAACAGAGTCGGAAATTTGAATTCACTGTGTCATTTGCCTTGTCACAATGGAATCGCACGAATCGAGATTGCCTATGAACATGCGCGCAAAGGCTCAGAGGAGTATTTTTAAGGAGCTGAACTTGAGTAAGAAATTTTCGCGTGGTCGGTTTTCAAATTCTTAAGATAGTTTAATTTAGGATGTTGGACATGTTGCAGGACTGCTGCATGTGGTAATGTTACAAATAATACAATTTTTGCTGAACACCTAAGCTTACTAGGTCTAAGAGACACCACATTCCCTGATGCTTATGAGAGTGAGGGTTTCCTCTTCGATTTGTTGGGTTCCGCTGGGTCCAAACTACGAGAATGCTCTGTTCTAATAGAGGAACAAATGTCATCTGTAACGCTTCCTTCACATGCAGTCTGGGGGTGCATCTGGAGACTTGATACTTTCGTTCGGCCCTTATGAGTCAGCTTTCAAGTATGAGCTAGCTCCTGTGCACATTCCTCACGTACCACTTCGCTGGATCCAATGACTTAAGTGCTTCACGACAGCGATTCACAATTTTTATCGATTTTATTTCGATGACAACGATAGCTCTTGTGGCAGCCTGGCTATCAATAGATATGGTATGGCCATCGTCATCTCTGCTACAGTCAATATCTCGGTTTGGTAGGCACTTCTGTGGTCTGGAAGGCGAAATCAACATCTTAGATTCAATATTGAGGAATAGGTATCATGGGTAGTGATTAGCTACCAGTACTTTAAAAACAAATGATGTTGTATTGTGCGCTCTACATACACTCATATTCATATACCTCTTTGTACTCTCTCGACAGCTCGAATGGTGGGGTTTTTCAACCAATTTTCCCAACCAGAAAAAAAATCTTGATGTGAGTTTGTGAATTTCAGAGAATAGGAGGACAGATATAAAGCTTAGACGAATGCGTCTGTCGTAATTCGATCACACAAACGTTATAGCTTTGAAATTCATGTCAGGCACTTGGCCCATGACAAAATAAGCATCCTTGAAGCGATGGTAATTTATTCGAGGCGATATGCAGAGCTCGAAACCAAGCATTATACAGTGGTAAGCGACAAATTGCCCTCTAACTTTTTGTTCGCCTTCAAGTCAAAAACAACGAATACATTCTTCTTACTGCAAAACAATCTCGAACCATTTCTTCCAATCTCACAATGATTGCAACCTTAAAATGAACATCTTCTGTCACTCCACCTCTTCTGCAGTGCCACCCTAAAATGCAATATCCTTCAAATTGCTTCAACCCATTTCTGCTCTTCGACTATTCTTATGTCATCTGTCTGTTGAATTTTTACTGTCTCAGTCTGTCTGACATGTCAGTCACTCATTCAATAGTTTTCCGACATTCGCAAGTGCTCTGCTTTTGTATGTGTGCACAAGTATGTATGAATGTTTTTCTGTGTCAGTGAGTGAGAGTGCATTTGAAATTGTCAATGTCAACTGCATCGTTGTCAGTCGTCCTCATCGTCATCGTAGTCGTCGTCGTCGTCGTCGTCGTTGTTGTTGTTGTCAGAATCTCGCTCACCCACTAACATTCTCTGTCGTTCTCTCTTACTGTAGGTCTAACTGGTATTTTATAAGAAAAGCCCTACTGCTGCTCACGTACAAATTTGAAGCTCTTTTGCCCCATCTGACAGATATACGCCCCATCCTATGACTGGCAACAGAACCAGTAATAGCAAAAGCAGAACATAACTACTTCCTTCCAAGAATGTGTCACATGTCGACGTCCTGCAACTGACAGTGAAGTGAGTAGTTTCCTCATTTCTTTCCCCTTCATTCCTCAGATACTAGTCCCGTCGTAAGCCATCACTTCAAAAAGGACCGAGGGAACTTTTGAATTTTTATTATAACGAAAATCCTGACTCAGCAACAGCAGCAGCAGCAGCAGGAGCAGAGGTGCCTGAAAACACTGAGAAACAATTTGTGATTGACGTTGATGAGACTACGCCTGTCAGTTGGAGAACTTAAATCGTCTGCTTTACGACCTGAGTGCAGGCGGGAGATAGATATGAAATCTTAAAACGATTTTTAGTTCTTCGTCTTGTTTGTTGTCCATAAACGTCATCTCAATGGACAATGAGAGTCGAATGATGCTCTACAGATGGAACCAAAAAGCTGTATACGGGAGTGGAGCTAAGAATTTTACAGTATTTACAGTATTTCCCAAGAAAAGCTCTTTAGAAAAATAGCTATTGAGGACGCGATAAGAAAGCCTGAATGTTTCTTAAAAACTAGTCTGCACGTCTGAATCCGGTTACTGCCTTCTATGACTTCAGGTGAACATGTTTTATTGGAATATCAGTAGAATATGGTGGCTAGTAAAAAATCCACTCCCAACACAGCAACATTTTTAAGGGTTTTCCCTGCAACATGTGGCTTTGTATTTCATAATGATGATGTCTTGGCCAAAAGTAGACGTTTGAGCTGAATTTCTGTGCTCAAAATATCATACCGTCTTCTTCAAAAAGTTTCCAGAATAGCCAATAGTTGGCGCTGTCGTTTAACCGATTTGAATTTGCCTTTTTTTTTGTTATGTTGGTACAACTGTCCTTGACAATTCCATCAAATTTTAGCGCCATAGCATGACATTTGTGAAAGGCACAGCGCTGTGTTTCTTCTCGAACGGTTTTTGAAATGGATACAAAAACTGAGCCGAATTTGCATAAAGTTTGTCTTAAAAATTAAATAACAACACAAAAGTACTGGAAATGTTGTAAAAGTGTTTTGGAAACGATCATATAGACGAAAAAAATTGTTGTTGTGCTTCTTGCACACTATGGACATCAATAACTGAAGAATACGTCGATGAAATCAGAGTTTTACTTGTCATAAATCTCAAATTAAGCATCAGAGAGTTAGTGGAGATGACCAATATCGCTTATCGCTGCAAAGCTGGTGTGGGCATCGTAAAAGACATGCTTTCCGAGGAAGATTCCGACTAAACATTCATCGAACGTACCATTACTGGTGACAAGACGGGTGCTTTTGAGTACAACACGCAAACCAGACATTTTTCGTGGATTACGAGTACAATGGTTTGCGTCATGATATTCATCTGATACCCAAACTCTCAATATGGAGTACTATTTGGGAGTTACGAGACGTTTGCGTGAAGCAATTTGCAAAAACAAAGCCTTAATTCGTGGCAAAAGCCATCACGATGAAGCTTGTATTTCTTGCCAGAACCACACAGCTATCATCCAACAGCCATACAATTTACCTGATCTGGCGCCGTGTGACTTTTTTCTACTCGGCCGTCTCAAGACACCGCTTCAGAGAACGCGTTGTAATGGAAAAATCATACCAAACATCGAGTACAAGAAATGTTTCGAGAGCTGGATCAAACGCTGTCACAAGTATGTTTTGGCAGAACTTTCAATTGCAGGATTACTATCTTCTTTTTTTATACGATCATTTGGACACGAAACTGGTTCATTATACTCCATGCATTCCCAATGTCAACAGTTCGCATTATCTAGTTCCCGAGTTCCCCCTAAAACATCATTTCACATACTTCTTCTACAGAGCTGATAAAACGTTGCTCACGGCACTGCATGTCCCAAAAGTAGTACCAGGTCATGTTGACATGACTAAATGTTCATTCGTCAGAAGATGTTGCGAATGTTACCTGAAACACTATCACCTTTAAGACTAAATTGGTAATCGCATACCCAGCTGATCAACATAAATCAGTAAACCAGGAGTACTAGCACTTAGGAAGTCTATATTTAGTTGTTGTAATTGTTTTTATTTTTTCCCTATTCCAACTTTTTCGTTGTTCTTTTTTTTAACATCATAAATAGTATTCGAATCATAGTTGTCTTCCTCCTCTGCTCCTATTCCTCCTTCCTTCAGTAAAGTTAGCAAATTAACAGCAAACCATTGACACAACCGCTTATCTACATAATAAATCTGACTCGGTTTGCCACGAGTATAGAACCAAAACAAGCGTCATGCTCTCCATCTAACAAAAAGGCCTCGATACCAACGTAGCCAGCCTCAGAAACGTGTATATCAAGTACCACGAGATTTTCAATACACTCCCCAAAAATTTTAAGACGAGTCTCAAACCTACAGCACAGCACAGTTTACCACGATATATTAATTCGTCTCTGACATGCCTTCTCTGCCTGGTATCTCAACCACATTTGAATTCACGTCCTCCCAACAACCTTCCTCTGACCTTTCACTACCAGACTGTTAGAAGCTCTGGCTCAAAATTCAATCCTGTTCTGTGTCAATCTGATACATTTCCTTTCGATATCTATGCTCAGACTGAAACCAATTTGATCTCAGGAACAAAGAACAACGAGTTACTCCGCCTTTTTACAATGTTTTCGTAATGATCATCCTACCCTCCCTTATCATCTTGACTGTTCTCACCATCCTACGAGAGTAAAACAATTTTACAAACTTTAAACAAAGTATATTGGACTTTGTTTGCAAATTAAACGTTTTTTTGCCGACGAGATTGTCTTTCGTTTAAAAAGTTACGGATTCGCCCTTTTATGTATTTCGTCTTATTCTAAACTAGACCTTGTCCCAATAAAAGCAGCACTGTCCCGTATGTCACTATGTATTATGTGTTGTTAAATTCTTTCGGACCAACCCATCGAATTCTCTGTACTTTGGTACGATGTACTAATTATCTGACTCCCTTGAAGACATCCCCATCTTTGGGAACTTCGACCTGCCTCAGTGGACACTATCAGATGATCAACTCTAGTGTATTGTTTCAAATGAAATTTCGAGAACAAATTGAGCAAGTTTATGTCAAAGTAGTGGCATTTCATACTATAATACACGGGTTGCCAATTCGTCCTTATTTTTTACAGCAATCCCATTAATTCCTTAGTACAGTTAAGTCCTTTATCTCTATCAACTATTTCACTCTCCTCTTTCGCTTTCATTTTTTCATAACACTACACTTCCTTACACAATACTCACTTCTTAAAACTACCTAAAGCAAATTTTCACAAATTCAATTTCTATCTTACGCATCCTTTCGAATTTACCAATCATTCCCTAACTGATGCTCTCAAAACCTTCTTTAAAAAAAATTATGTAATTCTATGTACTAGGTGGGGTGAAAAGTAACCTCCTTGAGAATGAAAAAAAAAATTTTTTTAAATGTTTTTTTGTTTTATTCAATATAGTCCCATTTTAACTTGATACACTTATTCCAGCGATTTTTCAACTTCTTGATCCCGTCCGAAAAGTAATTTTCCGGAAGGTCTGCAAAATACTTCTCCGTGGCGTCGATGATTTCCTCGCGTGAGCTGAATTTTTTATTGATGAGCCATCTTTTGAGGTTTGGGAAGAGATAATAGTCCGAGGGAGCCAAATCGGGTGAATACGGTGGATGCGACATCAATTGGAGCCGTAAGTCATTGATTTTAGCCGTGGTTGCGATTCTCTTGGGCGCCGGCGCATTGTCTTGCAAAAACAAATTTTTTTTTCACTTCATGTGAGGCCGTTTTGCAGCGATTTCGGCCTTCAATGGCTCCAATAATGCACAGTAATACTCGCTGTTGATAGTTTTTTCCTTTATCGAGGTAGTCCACGAAGAGTATGCCATGACAATCCCAGAAAACTGACGACATAACCTTTCCGACCCATTGAGCCTAACTCGGCCGCTTCGAAGCACTCGTGCCGGCTTCAGTCCATTGCCGGACACTCATTCTGTTCTCTGGTGTGTAATAGTGGATCCAAGTTTCATCAACAGTTACCAATCGACGCCAAAAGTCCGCCCGATACCGCACCAGCAAGTCCAAACACTCTTTCGAAGTGCTCTCGCGTTCGAGTTTTTGGCCAGGAGTGAGCATACGCGGCACCCAGCGGCAGGATAACTTTTTCATATGCAGAATATTGCCCAAAATATGGCGTGTGCGCTCAGTACTAATCTTTGTGGTATCTACTAGGTCGCGCACCTTCCCTTTCCGGTGAGCCAATACCATTTCATGTACTTTTTTCACATTTTCACCGCATCGGAGAACCTACCACTGCGGTCTTGACCTGTAGTGGATTTGTGGCCACCACGAAACTCTCGAAACCAATATTTGACGGTGTAATCTGACGGAGCATTAGCCCTATAATATTTATCCAACTTTTCTGTTGTTTCCTTCGCCGTTTTGCCTCTCAAAAAATTATGTTTTTGAGTAGCAGCGTATTCTGGCGGTCAAGGAGGTTACTTTTCACCCCACCTAGTATTTATTGTAATGTCCGCTTTTCGCGCGAAAAGACATCATTTACGTCACCTTGGCAATATCGAAGCTTTCGGACCTTATGAAACAAAAGGAGAAAATTTTTTTTCTTCCCCCAAATTCAGCATGGCTTCCTGGAATGTAGATGCACTACTATCCTACTAGAAAATGGCAAAGAAATTAATGTTGCCACTAAACATTTTCGAATTGTCTGTCCTCGACAGACCCATATTATAAAATGAATACAAGTATCTTCTAACTCGAAAAACCATTATCTTAGTATTCGGTTTAGATGAGTCCCCTCTCCGCTTCTTTTGTTTCCCACATCTGGTGTTCCACAAGACAGTCACTTAAGTCCCCTTCTTTTTATCCCAATCACAAACTATCTCAATGGACTTATTAAAGATTTCGTTCTCCCACTCTACACCAATGATACTATATTTTTCAAATTTATATCTCCACCACAGGACATTAAACTACTTCGACGTTATCTCGGTTCCTTTTTTTTGTTAGTCCCTCAAAATTTGTTTAGAGCTTGGTGTCGCTAAATGCCAACAGATTACTTTATCAGTCTTCTCCTCGGTGTTATCTTCATCTCCGTCAACTTCGAGTTCAATTCCTCTGCGAAATAAGGTAAGATAATTCTTAAAGCTAGCTCATGTCTTAGTTTTGTTAGGCGGCGGTCCAAAGAATTTTTCAAAACCTTTTATTTTTCGCGTTTCGTTTCATCAGAAATACTGCACGAGGCTGAAAAGAGTAATGTAGGATGTATGATACAAATGTGAGTGTCTACTTCCAGTTAAGCGTCTAGGTAGTCCCGGTTAATTTATTTTCTCCAGTGAACTCGGTTCCTTTTAACGATTATTGTTCCCATATCCTGGTCCAGTTTACTCCCAACTTCTTCGGGGTCTCCCTTTTGGTGCAGTACATTCCATTTTAGCTGGCCATCCTCGATTTTTTTTTAAATAATCGGATTCTTCTGAACGTATTATTTCGTTTCTCAACCTATCTCTCCTGATTTTTCCTGGGCCCCTTCATATGAATTTTATTTCTGTTGCCTGGAATTCGCTCAGATGATTACCAAAGGTGGTAAACCCTTGGTACCGTATAGTGTTATTGGTACTATAACCGTGTTGTAGAGCTTGAGTTTCTCACTTCATGGTTCATTCTTCCAAAACACCTTACAATGGTTCCAAAGTTCTCTATCGTTATATGCAGATTCTGTCTCAACCTACCCTCTTTAGAGACCTACATTACTAAGCTCTTAGTTATATTGACCACCATACCTTTTATCTTCAGATTATTGAACCAATTCTCCAATACTTGTCTTAATCTGTCCCGATTTTTTGCTACGACAACCATATTGTCTTCATAAAATAGGAATTTCAGTTATATGGAGTCTCCAGTCCCAAGTTATCTTTTCATATTTTCCTCCTCCATGACTTTGCTATTTCATCCATAAATAAAATGAACAGTAGAGGGCTAAGACTGTCCTCCTTTCTTCAATCCTTTGCATATTTCGAATACTTTTAACTCTCTAATCTTACTTTTCCTATCTGTTTGTCAGAAACATTTTCAAAGGCGGTTATCAATTTCCTCGGGACATTTTTTATCAAACAATGCCAAATTCCGCTTTTAGATCTATGAAACCTAAGTAAAAATGTGGTCTTGTGTTTGCCGACCCGGTCTGAACGCTGCCTGCTCCTCCTCCGACTTCCTCGTTGGTTCATTACTTACCTAGGTACAATGTATCGTAGATGATAAGGTCTACGTAGTTGTTGAAATCGGTATCATCAGAATCTCCTTCTAGTCTATTGGTATTCTATTTCCTTCCAATACCTTTTGAAACGAATCAGTTAACGCTTTTGCACCTCCAATCCATATAATCATCTGCGTCGGTGGCTTTTCCAATTTTCTCTACCTGTTTGGTATATTCAAACTCTTCTTCTCTAGCTCAGTTGGTCTTCTACTCCAAGGAATGGCCCATGTTCGATTTTATCCTCATACAGGATTTCAGGGCTCTCCTGCAGTCTTCGTAACACTTTGTCGATGTACGTCCGACTTTTATCCTCTTTTTCTAGTTTTTTAGCTTATTGGTCTTGATAGCCTTCCTGTTATCTGGTACCTGTTAGTTTCTGAAAAAAAAAATGTGATCGTTTCAGTTTTCGTGACGCTGTCGATCAAAATGTTCCGCGCTCAAAAAAGTTTTATTTGAAAGAAGGAATCTGCAAGCATTTCTTCCGATTTGCAGCCTGACAGGTTAATAGGTCTTAGTAAGGTAGTGCAGTCCGTCATGTGTAATCTTTGTCCATGATTAGGTAAGTGTCTATCCAGGCAGATTTGTTTAGGCCCACTACAATTTGTTTCTTTGTCAATGAATGTTTATGGAGCGGAATTTGCCCACAACCTATAAAAACTGCAACACTTCTCACTCTTCAACATCAGAAGCCCACAAGAGATTACACATTTATTTAAAAGTGTAAAAAAACTTTCCACCCACACTGTCCAGTATGATGTATCCGACTTTATTGGCCACAAAAATGCCAGACGAAAACAAAATGCTTCCTCACCTTGTTTTCTCGAGATAAGCAAATATTTTCGTTAGTGACCGTTTTATGTGGTCTTAGCGCTGGTAGCGCTGGCTGGCATACAACCATTTCCCCTGATGATTTAACGAGCATTTAACGAACTTCCACACCGAGGTCAGTAAAAGTCATCACGGATCATCGTAACACTGTCTAAATTGACATATTTACGAGGCAAGGATTGGCGCTCGCGATACTCAAAATGGATTTCTTCATAAATCTTGAGATTATTAACGTCTACCCATTGTGGACGGGTTGCCGTTACGGAGGGTGTGGGTTAAAGGTTTGCATTTCGATTTGATGAACTGACGCATGATTGATGGTCAAGATATGAGGTCATTGTGCATTGCATCAGCTTCGTATTCTTTCTTTAAGTTTGTCCTTGTCCACTTGGTTGTCGTAGTCGTCTACAGTGTCGTTGTCTGGAAGGATATTCATCATCTCAGCACTATTCTAGTTTTCAATCAATCTACGTCGTCGTCCTCATCGTCGTCGTTGGTTATTTTCACACAGCTCAGCGTATAGGAGACATTTTCGATGAGAATGGACAGAATGATGAAAACGAAGCTTGCAGTGACAGATAACAGTTGGGAGGTGTTCCTTCCTTTTTATTTTTTCTTATTTTGTGTGTCCTCTGCCCCCGATGACGAGATGATTTCACAAGGATGAAATAAATGGAAAAAATGATGAAAAGCAACAAAAGGAAGACGTTTCGACGTCCCAAGAAGGAAAGCTCTATTGAATGACAAAACTGTGATGACTGGCAGCAGATGAAATATGAAGGATCGATTAAATCGAATTGAATCACTGAATAGGGATGGACATGGAATACGAGTATATGTAGTACGAGTATGTATCTGGCATGAGTGTCAATCATTGGTCACTAAGATAGAAATGAAAGAACGTTTCCTTTTTTTTTAGATTGTGGTTAGTTGGATTGATAGTGAATGATGGAGAGATTATTGAAAGTAAACCGATGATGTTGGTGGATTTGAAAGTGCTCCAACTAAATTGTATCTTTTCATGTTGAAATGAAAGAAGTCATTTCATTTTATCTAAATACCTTTCACAAGTTTATTTATTTCCTGGCATCCCCCACATTTTACCTGTCACAAACTCTCACCTCTTAAGCCGAACCCGGAATACAATTTCCCCAACTCAATCACCTCGTAGATAAATTGAAGGCACAATCGTGTCCGCAACTGAAGTCACAAATAGTTTTAGTTCAGCATTACAACCACCAATACCACTACACCGTCGTCGTCGTAGTCGTAGTCATCATCATCGTCACCATTCGACGTAACAAGTTCACAACACAACTCTGTTGAACAACAATTTTTCGACGACATTCAGATCGTGACAAGGTGTGTTCATGATGGACAGCGTCATGGATTGCAATGATTGCAGCTCCGCAGAATAGCACCGTACGTATGGCAATCCAGACCGACCGACTACCACATAGACATAGAAATTGTCAATTTCATTTAAGTGGCGAACGCGCAGCTCAATTGCTTGGTTGCCAATAAATTTGCCGTCATCATCGCACGATCTTTTCGACATGCAAAGTGAGTCGGTACGCTGATAGACCAAAGGTAAACTTCCCTCGGACTATCAAATAACTTTTACTTGACATAAATGTTGCATTTTGACTGTGACATGAGTCGAGGCCGAAGATTTCATTCAGAGATTGCTAGGCATCCATAAATCGAATATTGTCAGTCATTGTCGTCGCAACATTGTTGCACCAATATAAAGTCCAAGTATGCCTAATTAGGTGAAAGAAGATGGTTTTTCTCTATCAGAGGAGCCTGCGGAAATACTTTGAAATATGATACCCAGGATACAGACCTCAAGAGAACTAAATGAACAACGACCCGCATGACCGTTTGACCTGACAACCTAAAGTTGTGTCGAAAGCCTGGTGTGTTGGCTTACTTGTTAAATACGCATTGTTCGTCTAAATTTCGTGTTGAACTTACTAGGTTACTTACGCAAAATAAAAGCTTGGGAGAAGGACCTACAATGGGGTCCACAATCACACATATCCCTTGATGACAAGAAAATGTCAGCTTTGTCTAGTTTTTTCAGGTCCATAAGATGTCCTTCGAAAACAAATAAATTAACACAGCTGCAGCGACTGGAGCTTTGGTTGGGGTACTTGTAGTGAGGGAATGGTTCAAAACTGGTTTACCAAGTTCAGCGGAGAAAATAAGTCAAAGAAAGGCCAAAGCTGTTGAAGGAAATCCAGCTAGGAATCTTTTTTGTCTTGCAGCAAAGTTCAAACTCTAAACTGCAATCATAAGTTGCCACCTTTCATATATCGGAAAGGTAAGCTAACTGGAAAGATAGCAACCACTTAATACCAACGAAAAGGCTAAGGTTTAGAAGTTGCAATATCTTTGATCGAAAGACACTGTGTGGATCTTGTTATTTGTTTGGCATTCATTCTGCGAAAAATTTGATTCTGTACGAGAATAGGCGAATGGTTAGACGTGAGTTAGTCTCACATTATAGGAGTACTGAACCACTTGCGGGCACTGCAATCAACATCTACTGTGCCACAAAATCAGTTCAAGATCCCACATGAGCCTGGATGATCACACTGGTGGATCAGTCCCTGCAGTTCATTAGTCACTAAGATTTCTCCGAAAAAGTAATGTCTGGAGCCACAGAAAGTCTCAGGCCATCAGTTGAAGCTTTTGTAGCCAGTTCATCGGCGTTTTCATTTCCTCCAACACCCTTGTACAGAGATTGACTTTGTTTCTTAATCCCGTAGAGTATTGAAGCAGTGTAGCCACCAATTTAGAGTCAAACAAGTTCGATCTTAACGCTTTCAATGCTTGTTAACTGGGCGATATTATATGAATTGGAACGTCTATCCTTCCTGTTCCAAGGATGATACTGGCACATTGTTGGATGGCATGAAACTCAACTTCGAAGACTCTGGAACTGTTTTCCATTAGGCTTACAACGATTACATTTTGGCCATGGATAACTACTACCTACTTCAGTGTCCGTTTTATCCATCTATATATACTTGTTACCTTTAAGGTCTCATGTTAGATTTTCGAAGTTTCATGTTTGCAGTTTTGGGATCACTATGTCGAAGCTCCTATTAGAACATAGAGTTGTTATTATGCGGTCATCTACCGCGCTATCATACCGAGTTCAGAATTCTCAGATATGAAACTTGCGACGTCTGGTTGTGATCCCATTTTCATCTTCTGCTTGTAACTACCCGACTGACTTGGGCAATGAAGGTTTCTATGGTGTTTTTAGGCCAGGTTCGCATACCATTGGAGATACCTATGCAGGCGAGTCTCTGAAGACATTGCAGCTTTGATATGGTGTTTTTTTTCTTTTGTCTTACTCTACTATGTTACTGATGAGTAAGAGATTATCACTGTACAGATCCAAAGGATGACTTTTTGGGAAGTCCCCTAGGTCTTATCAAGCAAAAGTGTACTACCCCATGTGCTCAAATTTATTGTTTCGTTTAGAGCCATCTCTAAATATTTAACTTCATTGGATAACTCTATAATTGTATCCAGTCAAGACTTTTGTTTCTTGTATGAATGAAGGGCAGTAGTACAACCTTTTCGAAGTGGATGGAGGACCAGTGAGACATTAATTTTTGGATATTTTCCATTCTGTTGCATTTCTTTGGGTGCTTGTCGTTCAAAATAATGAGCAAGTCATCGACATAGCAAACCGATTATAGCCTTAGTTTTCTAGTTTGACTAGGAAGTTGTGAATGACAGTGACCAGTGACCACAGAAGGGGTGAACGACACCTCCTTTTGGACAGCCCTTGGCTACTGAGGCAGTAATTGGTGTCTTGCCGGAAATCGTCATTATTCTACGGAAATTTGAGCTCCATCTACGGGTAGTGTGGTCAATAGCTCTGAGTTCCGCTATTTTCAAAAACACTTTCCTTTTCGTCGGTAGTCGTCTTTTTCCTGTGACACTACATAGGATAGATCGCATTGTGGAGCGGCCAACATGGGGGTGTTGCGGCTTCCATTGGCTGTAATCGACTAACTAGCATCATCTCGGAAGACCCCGGCCGTTGGAACACCTGTAGCTGTTGGCTTGACCAAATCAGCTAATTTTTGTAATAACCAAAGTCTCGTCACTAAAGATGATTATACGGTGGAAATTAGGATCTTCCTCCATCTGCAATACGAGTAGAGCTCAATCAGTGAAAGTTCGGAGTTCAAGATGGTCATTTACCTTTAGTTCTTGGATCGATACGTAGCCAGGGATATGCAAGAAATCTTGAGCTGCACTCCTGAGAAGGCCGTGGAATCGATGTGTTGTGATCTTGAGTTACCGACACGGGTATAGCTACATACTCTATACTATACTATAACGCGATCTCCAACGATGGAGACGCTGAGTAACATGGCTAAGTGGGAAAATAAGAAGGACTTGAGGGCGAGTACGAAGGTAAGGTGGAGAATAACTCGGTGAGTTTGGCGAATAATTTGTGCTAGTCGGAGAATAAGCACTATTTGGTGAATAAGTGTTGGTTCCTCCTCCAGAAAATGATGGTGTTGAAAGTTTGACGTTGGAAAATAATTCGGTGACGTTGGTGAATAGCTACTTGATGTTGGAGAGTATCCAGTTGACTGTGGATTGAAATTGGGTGTGGTCAATGAAAAACGAGAACTTGCTGCATAAAATGAGCTAGTTGGTGAGTAGTTCGGGCTAGACTGTGAATATGTTGGTGAGGCTGCACCAGGTGATGATGCAGTGTAATGGGGACTGATGGTGATGGTGCGAAAAATGGTGGCGGTGGTCCAGTAGAGCTGGGTGAAGAACCTGGATGTCCTGGCGACCAACTCGGTGACATTCCAGAAGCATCTGATCCTGAGGTTGCTGAAAAACTTGGTCCACCCGGAATCATTGCGCTTATTCCACCCGTAGGCGAAAAGCATCGCGGGATTCCACATTGTGCCCATGGTATCATTGGCGGAGTCATGCTGCTCCAATGAACATACCACTGCCTCCAATTAAATTTGTTCCCAATGTGCTTGGAATTTCTATACCGAAGCGACATTTCTCAGCATCAAGGAGCAAGTCAAAGCAACAAGTTCCCATTTTTGATAGCTGTCCCATAATAATATTTTCAGATTCATTAGAAAATATTCGCACTGGATCTGCATCACGTTCACTTAAAACCTTCATCATCGATGTACCATCAGTTTCCTGTTTCTGCTATCACGATACGTTTCTTACTGTCTGTTTGCGGTAAATGCATATATACCTTGCCAATTGCTTCGATACCTTGCAGTGTCATATCAGACAACATATTAGCCTCGATACAACGCAAGAACATGTCGTCCTCCATTTAATCGACTGCCTCATCTTCGTTATCTTGGAATTTATTCTCTTCATTGTTCATAATTCGAATTCGTAGAACAAGTTTGTCAGCATTGTCGTCGTTGAAAATGCAATTCAAATCATCCCCAAAGCCTGCGTTGATCTTCTCTGCAATCTGTTCCGTGGTCAGTTTTTTATCTGTCATACGTTTATGATCTAATTCGATACGTAATAGCCATGGAGAGATTCGTGTTTGATCAAAGTCTGGCATTTCGTAGTAAACACTGACGAAATCTTGATCCTCTGAAATTACGGTGCGTTGTGGATCAGGATCGTAGTAAATCGCAGTATTTGCAGTGATTTTTCGAAGTGTTGTATGTTCTAAACGGCATGGTACATTTTTAGCTTTTTCTGCGTCACGAGCGGCACAACCGGTTAAAAATGCGGTTAGTGATGGAGCTTTAGGTCGTTTGGAAATATTGATGATTTCTTTTAGACGTGGTACTCCCAATGTTACGTTCTTCTAAGATACACCAGCAAAATGGAAAGAATTCAATGTCATCTGTGTGGCAGGCTCACCAAGAGACTGAGCATCTAACGCACCCACTATTTCACCTGGATTAGCTTGAAAGGCGAAATTCTTCCGCGACATATTTCGTACATAAAGTCGAACGCACCAAACACTGGAACAGTAATGTGGCGTTTTCGTGAGCCTGCTTCAAAAGACGATCGTTACCAACCACAATTACATTACATTAATTCTCGTAATGCCACTCGATCACTGCACAATTGTTCCCATTGTGTTTCCAATTCTGGTAGGGCACTATTCGATTCACTTAGTTCCTTTATAACATCATCTGCAAACACCTTTCGCATGTATCTTTCATTGGACCAGTCAAATTTGAGTCGTTTTTCAAATGATTTATTTGAAAGTTTAACAGTAGGTAAGTTCTGGAATTCCACTGTTTCTCCACAAAGACCGTCCTCTCCATAACGCAACTGAATCAACTGACCTACAGAATTACGTAACTGTACCATCGTAGTTAACCATGACAGACTTTATCAGACGACGCTGAATGTAACCAGTTTCGGCTGTTTTGACAGCAGTATCGATAAGACCTTCTCGACCGTAAAAATAAAACTCGGACAGCGTGAGACCCGCAAGATATGAATTTTCTACGAAACCCCTGGATTCGTGTTTGATGAAATGTGGTAAAGTTCGCTTTCGGAATCCGTAAGGTATACGTTCTATTGCCCCACACAAGCAATAACCTGGGAGATATTAATATTAGACCACTTCGAATCAGACACCACCATAGCCTTTAAATTGTTGTATTCTTTTAAAGATGCTGAAGCTTCAATCTTGTCACGAGCATCGTTCAAAATACGATTTACTATGTTTTCGAATGTCTGACGTAGAGTATTACCTGGTGTTGGTTCCAGTTCCATGTTGTGGGTATTTTGAATAACACAGATGACATGTTCCTTCGTAAGATAGCTTGAATGTCTATGGATCAATATATCATCATATTGAACCCGCCCCACGCATCTTCACAACACAGGACCTTGGATATATGAGATCTTAGAAGCAAAATGTGAAAGACTTGACTTTCTGTACCACATAGCCTGAGAATTGACCACAGACTTCTGGGGTGGTAGTACACGTACATGGGAATCCGCATGGAGCAGTGATTAGTTAGTTAAGTAAGTTATGTCATTTGACCCGTTTTGGAGTATAGGGAACTAAATTTACTAAACTATATTAATGATTGGCTGTCCTTCTCCATGTGTGTCTAGGGCGACTCATTCATCCACCTGATTAGATAAGTGGACTCCATTGTATAGCATATTCCGTAGGGCACCACTTTCTTATACAATACGCATCCTGACGTCTTTGGTCTATTATCGAGTGAGATTGGGCCTCCGATATACGGTTCGGTTAGAAGGTCCTTAAGATGATACGAAGGCATCTACGATATTTAGGAAGGTATGCAACTTGCCTGTGAGGGTCTTGGTCACTTTCACTATAGTGCACCCATGAAGTAGCACTATTTCGGTGAATTCTGCTATCTATAAAGGGTTTTCCAATAGGGACTTGACAACTTTGAAGTTAATTTGTGAACGCATTCTTTCACTAATCATCACACTGTCACTGTCAATTTATTCAGTAAACTCAACATTTTCATCATGGTAAAGTACACGAACGAGCAATGTCTGCAAATTATAAAAATTTTCTACCGAAATTCGGAGTCGGTGACTGCAATTTTAAGAGCGTTAACTCCAATTTTCGGTCGTAATTCTCGCCCTAGTAGACAGGCAGTAACAAGTTTAGTGCAAAAATTTGAGTCTACATATTCGTTGTGTGATGTTACCGTGTCAGTGAGATAACGGGTTGGTCGAAGTGTCGAAAATATCGCTGTCGTTCAGGCGTCCGTAGCAAACGATCCAAATCAGTCAATTCCACGGCGTTCTCAAGAATTGGGCATCGCATTTGCATAAGGATCTTGGTTTACACCCATACAAGATCAAGCTGACTCAAGAATTGAAGCCGATGGACCATTTGAAGCGACGTACGTTCTCCGATTGGGTTCTGGAGAAGATGCGCCAAGATGATGAATTTCATCGCAAAATCTCTTCAGTGACGAAGCTCATTTTTGGCTCAATGGGTTCGTCAATAAGCAAAATATGCGTTATTGGTCGGGTGAAAATCCACATGTGCTTCATGAATCACCACTTCATCCACAAAAAATAACTGTTTGGTGCGGTTTGCATGCCGGCGATGTTATTGGGCCATATTTTTTCGTCGACGATAATGATCGTCACGTTACTGTGAATGGTCAGCGTTATCGCGCCATGATCACCGATTGTTTTTGTCCCGAATTGGAAGATATGGACTTGGACGATATGTGATTTCAACAGGATGATGCCACAAGCCACAAGCCACACAGAACACGCTACAATCGATATATTGAAGAGTAAGTATGGTGAGCGTTTTATCTCAAGAAATGGGCCAGTCGATTGGCCGCCTAGTTCGTGCGATTTAACGCCGCTTGACTATTTTCTGTGGGGCTACGTTAAGTCATGGTTTATGTCAACACGCCGACGACGTTGGAAGAGCTCAGAGCCAATATTGAACGCGAAATAGCGGCCGTTACGGCCGAAATGTGTGGCCGAGTCGTTGAAAAATGGGTCCAACGAATCGACCGCTGCAAACGTGCCCGCGTGGGCCATATGAACGAAGTCGAGTTCCATTCATAAATGTTTTGATTCTGCTTCAAGCCGGTAATAAAGTTTTTAAAATATCTTAAACGGTTTGCGTTTTATTTAAAAAGAAAGTTGTCAAGTCCTATATATCTACCACCATCTTCTGAGACTAGACTTTCTTCCTTGACTTCCTGATCGTCACTGTTGGGTTGAGGTGCGCTGGAGTTATGCTGAGAAATTGAAGTATCATATGAGAGCCTTTATTTGTTTCGAACCCTACTTTGACTCCAAATATGGGCCAACTGGTACAACTTAAATAGCATGTGAGAGCAGGGAAACGTCATCAGCACAGTCAAGGTATTGTATTTAAGATATCGATCTCAGCTGCATGTTTCCTCGAGACGGATCTGCCCGGATCACGTTTGCTTACTAATTACTACAAGGAAGACGGGTGGCAAAAGAATGCAACTTTGGCATATTCCACTGCGGACTTTTAATTGCTTTGACATCTTGCCGTTGTGTAAGATATTTACCGCCATATGTAGCAATTATATGTAGTAGTGACTTTTTTCTATTCTACGTCTCCTGGGTAAGTCTCGCCATATAGCATTGCCATTCAAGTTGTCGGAAGACTTGTCGAAGTCGATGAACACTAAATGTGTTCGATTCAGGGGGATCCAGCTCGAAAGATTACCTGTTCCAATCAAGGTGTTCGATTCAGAATTATTCTAGCTATTAACTTGGCCACAACTGGAAGAATGAACTTGCCTCTTCAGTTGCTACCTGTCGCCACTTTCACTTTCTTGAACAGCTTAACACTCATTCCTCCTCTTTCGATCTCCGGGGAAGGATTCGGCTTCCCATGCTTTCCGAATTAGAAGCTAGTGGATTTCAGCCAAAGTATTGGGTGAGGTTCGGAAGTGTTCCGCCGAGATGCCGTTGATGCCAACAGCCCTGTCTGTTCCCAGTGATTAAGGTTTATCCATTAAGCAGTTTCAGACTTGTGGATATAAGAACATTTGTTTTAGTGCAGGGCATATCGAAAAACTATTTTTTTTTTTCAGACTGCGTTAAAAGCAATAAGAATCAAAATTCCAGCAAAGTCAGCTTAAACTCCGAAAATTTCAAGGTAGCTTTGATAATCTCATAAAAGCCGTATCCCTCCCCGAAGACGAGGGATCAGGAGACCATATCTCACAAGGATATACGTTTCCCTCTATTCCTCCTTTTTGAAGTTTGCATCCCAAACGACACAATCTATAAAAAGAGTCAGAAGCTACCGGTAAAAAATAAATCAACTCTTGTAGTAATCCGTCACATCACTTATGCAGCCTTCAGTCAGATTGACATTTAAATATCTTCCTCAACAGCTGTTATCAAGCATCGCTTCGACACAGCTCAACGACAAGTTGTTGGTTTCCTGTCTCCATTAAATTACCGTTGTGCCGGATGTCATGCGCCCTTCCTCTACCGTCATGCGATGCGTTTTACAGATTCATCATAATTTTTCGAACTCTGATTGACAGTTTCAAACCATTTAACTGTCGTTTCCGTATGTCTGTCAAAAGTTCCATAGTTTGGGATTGTTATTTTTGATTTTTACCACTCGTATTTTGACGAACGACAATGACAACGACAACGATGCCGATGCCGATGACGACGACGATGATGCTGTTGATGATGATGTCAACGGCTATGACCTACGATAGTAAAAACGAAGTACGGGTACGGGCTGTGGGCGGATGATGGTGGATCCTACAGGTAAATCACACCAACCAAGCACAGGGAATGTGTGGCTTTCATTCTCTTTTTGTGAGACTCATCGGGTGACTGACGGATTTGTCTTTTTTATCATCTGGTGATGGTGACGGGTGAAGTTGAGGGTGGTGGTTTCCAGTTGTCAGTTACCAGTTACGAGTTTGCCGTTGCCCGTTTTTCGATGCCTGATACCCTGGCGGCATCGCCCTGTGTAGATTTGATGGATTAATTATCGATCAATTTTGCCAGTGGTAGTGGCAAGAGGAGTAGTCCCCGAGAGATAGATAGATAAATAGATAGAAAGCATCGATGATGAATGATTGAGCTTTAGTATTTCAGGCTGCTGGCTGAGGTTTTGACGTTCAAGCGTCAGAAAGACTGTATACGAGCACTGTTTGTTCCGGGACAAAGTATTTGTTTTTTTTTTTTGTATTTTTGTCTCCAGTCTAACTTGCCCTCACTTCTGGGTGTTGGGTTGCGATAGATTGTGTGTAAATGTGAGGTAGTCAATCAAAATTCAAAGATAAGCGACTGCCACTGCAGGAAAAATTGATGATGAAGTTGTTAATTTTCTTGCTGTTGAGGTAAGTGAATGGCTGAGTGAGTGAGTGAGTGAATGACTGGATGAAAGGATCTAGAGGGGGCCTATGATTGAATTGAATCACCGTAGGGCAGGCAGGCAGGCAGGCGGACTTTTGATATTCGTTATCAAGATTTGTTGGTCTATTCGAGCTAAATGAGTCGATTGATTTGTGAAATTTGCTACGAAATTGATTGATTCTGTAGTCATTACGTGTGTTCAAGCGTTGCCACAGGCAGGTGGTTAAAAGCGATTTGTCAATCTTTTTTCCAATTTGGTTTTTTATTTTTTATTTTTTTATTCTTTTACTTTCCTGCCACCGTTGATTGAATGTGTATTTGCATATGAAGTGAATTGATTATGACCGGAGGGGAGACAGTGAGCGACAGATAGTTGGGTAAAAGCTGCTACTTGAAAGGTGCTGCCTGGTGGAAGCATTTTTTGGAACAAACAATGAGTCGCATGGGGTAGATCATGAGGTGGAATTAATACCATTAGTGCTTTGTTGTTGTTCTATTGCGACATATGACATATGAGACACATTGGCAAGATTTGGAGACAACGGGGTATAAAGTCAACCACGATTGCCATTTTACATTAATTGCTAAAGACGCGCTGTTAATTAAGAGAACGTTGACTTCGACAAGAATCGACAAGCATTCAGAACGAAAAAAAGCCTTATAAGCCTCAGAACTGTATCGTCTTCTTCGATATTTTCTTTCACATGATTCTGTGAACAGCAAAAGTGTTCAAAGGAGCAGCATATATTGAATGGAATGTATGAAACTTTCAGCAAGATCTTCCTATAGAGGTATCTGATTGTTAGAGAGGCAGCATAGAGCTTTATTCTGAGGTGTTAGTCACGCCAGTAGTTCTGAAACGGTTGAAAGAAATTCTTATCAATTCCGAAAGAATGACCAGCTTTGTCTGACAAAGTACAAAAATAATTATAATCCCCAAATTTGTGATTAGAAAGCAAAAACTGTTGTGGAAAGATAATTGTTGATATCACAAGTGTTGAAAATTTCCATCGCAATTGGGGTACACCAGCGTTTATTTTGTTGTTATCTGAAACCATCCAAGACAACTTGAATTCAACGTTCCCAAAGGTAATTTCTAATCCATTGAAGGAGAGATTTATCGATCCGAAATGTGCGCATTTTCTACCAAAGAGCCTGGAGACAAACTCTGTCAAACTCTGAATTATCAAGTGCAACTATCTGGCTTTCGCCAGGTTGATGTACGCTTTGGTTCCACTTATCCGTGAGACATTCCACTGGTGCGCACTATTTAAGGCGATGTCTTCATCTTTTGCGTTGTCCCTTCGGGTTCAAATCAAAGACACTGCAGGCTCTACATGTCCTAGCAGTCAACGCAAACAGAGCTGAATATCTTACTATTCGGCTGTGAACGTACTCCTTGCTGTTACTTAATAGACTGTAAATCTGGCGAAATAATGAATCAGAGGACCTCATGACCAAACGTCACAGTTTTAAGGCGTAAGCTCCTCTGATGGATGCTTTCGCCAGACGACCATGTCAATAGGAATCCCCATCACTGACCTAGATTTGAATAAACCCGCCACCGAAGGATGATATCACTCACATTATTTTGAAGAGAGCGCCCTGTCATGAGTTGGTCGTACAATCAGATCCCATTCGACGTCCTAAAGGATGCATCAAACACGACTCTGAGCCTTGTTATCGAACTCGCATAACAGGAAATAGTGACCTAACTTGGGTATGTCATTCTGTTTTACCTCGCTCATACTCGTATGTCCTAAGTTAATGTATTCTTCCAGGCATGCGGAATATTGCTCTTGTAGCTGAGGATTGGAGCTGAGGCATTTCTCCAAGGTCCTGAAACGTTGCAGAGCACATTCCTGTGATTTGTCCAGCATTGGGTAGTTCACTTAAACATGAGAGCTACATAGTATTGCCCATCACTAGTATGCCTCACAGGCTTAGCGAAATGTTCCTCAGAAGAAACATTTGCGTTGCCAAGGTGTGGATCCTTTTGACGTCATGTGCCAACATCATGCTTCGGCGAAATAAAATACGAATGGCATGATCGAGGTCTTATAAGAATCTCCTTAGTTTTTTGGGATAGGGCCTTATTAATCTATTGCCTTCTTAACCCAAAGAAACAGCGATTGGCAAGAGTGATTCTTTGTTTTATTTCTGTTGAGGTATTGTTATTTTTTGTTATTTACTTATTGGCAGAATTGATAGCACAAGCATGGTAGGCAAAGTCCTTTCCTACCTCAAAGGTATGCCTGTATTTTCTTGTTGGCAGCATATACTTAGTTTTGCCCTCGTTCACGACTAAACCCATTTTGGCAACTTCTGTTTCAATACTAACGATCCAACTGCTGAGTTTTCCCAATCATATCAAAATCATCGGCGTACGCCAGTAGGTGTTCAGACTTTTGAAAGATTTTGCATCTACTCATCGCCTCATCGTCATTCTGCACAGACATGGCAATGAAAAGATGGTGAGTATCAAATTGGCCTCTCTGATTTTTTTCCCAGGATTTGCTGGAGTGTGACTTTCCTGGTCGGAAACCACACTGATAGAGGCCAATTCGGTTGATATCATTGTACCCAATGTTGAGTAGACTTGTATCTCCATAGTTGACGCAGTTGAGTTTGTTTCCCTTTTTTGCAGATTGGGCGAATGATGTTAAGATTCTTTTCATCAGGCATACACTCTACCCACCAGATCTGGGAAATGAGTTGGAGTATGCTCGCCCCAGCTGCTTTATTGGGTTTCCGCTTACATATTGCTATCCTTACATCGTTTCAGTCAGGTGGACGGAAGTTTTGGCCGTCATCGTTTACGTTGAATGGCTTTCTGTTCCTGAAATTATACACTCTGCAGAAGAAGTATTTCATATGTTCAGCACCGAGTTTCCTTCTACATGTCTATAGGTTTCGGGTCGTCTTTCTACGGTACGTTGTTCTCGTGCTCTTTTTCCTGCATCTTAAAGCAGAGCGACAGTAGTGTGTCTAGGTTCGAAAAAATTAGTGTCGACTTGGTCAATATTTTTTATAGACACAAAAACTTTGAAAGAAAGGCCTAGGTATGATCAAGGGTCACATCTGAAGCAACAGGTATGAAGAAAAAATTTTCACTTTTACCATTTTACCTGGGCAATACAAGAAAGTTGATTTTTCCTGCGACCAATATCTATTCTTTTCTGACAAGGTAGAGTCTACATAAATGAATGAGTCAACAGCTCATATAACTGGAGTCAATAGAAAGGTAATAACGTGGCTTGAAGCAACACTTAATGTTTTAAATTGCAGGGAAAAGGTTAACATTGTCAAGTTTCGGAATATGCCAAGAAAACAGCGGAGTTATTACAGCAGAAATATCAAGACAAACCCTACTCTTCATAAAGTGTTGGCTCATAGTCAAAATATAATCGAGTATCAATCGTTACCACTTGAACAATTGTCAGAAGAAGCTCAGGACTCCAAAAATACAGACTACAATTAAGATAGATACCAAAATGGCAGCGGCAGAATGAAGACCTTTTCAACATGCATGGACCCCCATCGCACCCACTTCGGTAAGTCATATCAAAACTGAACCGCAAAAGATCTCAAAGCACAATACTCTCCAGAAATGAAAAGTTTATTAGACGTTACCCTGGACGTTGGCGAAACTTTCCAAGAAATCAGATTTTTTTTTTTTAAATTGTTGGTCCGTTTACTTTTTTCTTCCCTGTTTGACTTGCAATGAATTACCGAAATATTTTACTATATACTCTGATGTGCCACAAAATGCACCTAAAAAAAGAAACATGTAAAGAATGGTTCGTTTACTTTAATTCACCACTGTTTATCACGGATTAGCTTTTAGCAATCAAAAAATCCAAATGAGTCACTGTGCGCCGCTTAAGTTAAGAAGCTAATTTCTTCAAGATTCCGGCAGTACCAGACAAGGAACAGTATTTTGTGGCAGAAAAATCCAGCTTTAACTTTCAGGTTTCTTTCACGACAGTCTCCCGGCCAGCCTTAAAATAAAGGGCCAGTTAAGAACGATAGAAAAAAAATGTAAATAAAACAACAACGATGTGAGATATAAAATTGATTCTGGCTTTATTTGGAAGCTACGTTCATGCTATTATGTGTGGAATAGCACATCATTCAAATGGCGGGCTAGGCTCCGCTGGCAGTGTTTCAAGTGCTCAGTCCAATTTTTGATGACTCGGTCCAATATGTACGGCGTTATAAAAGTGGTTGGTTTGTAGCGTAGACTAAGGACTTGACGTAGCCCGAGAGAGAATAATCGAGTGGTGACAAATCACATGATCGGGGCGGCCAATTGACGAACGCTCGCCGTGAGATGACCCAGTCCCCAAATTTCTCCATTACAACTTCGAACGTTTAGTCGCTTGTATGGCATCTAGCGCCGTCTTGTTGGAACCACAGCTCGAATATATCGATGTCGTCAACAATGTCGTAAACAGAAAGTCGGTTTATATCGCTCTATACTTGAGACCTTTGAAGGTGACAGTGTCTCCTTCCTCATTTCGAAAGAAAAGATTCAATGATGCCGCCATGCCATAAATCGCACCAAATAGTCAATCTTTGTGGATACATTGGTGCTTGTCTGAACACTTGTGGATTGTGTTTGCTCCAATAAAGGAAATTTTGACACAGCCGCTGAGCCAAAAATGGGCATCGTCCGAGAAGATGATTTTGGTCAAAATCTGGATCTCCGGCGAACATTTCCAGCACAGTCTTATGGATGTAGGCCCAAATCCAACCACAAAATATGCCGGGTTGACTCTCTGGCGATGCCCAATTCAGCTGATCGGCGCCGAATCGACATTTCTGGGTCTTCTATCATACCGTCTGCTACGGCGGCTATGTTTTCTTCATTTCTCACCAGTCTCTGTCTGGTTGGTGGCTTAAGATTCAAAAAGAGTGTGCTCACACTCAAGCTTTTCCACGGTGTGACGAATTGCCTGCACACTGAAACCATGATGACGACCGATCCCACGACGAAATTCACGTTGCGTATTTACAACTGAGCCGGAATTTCAATAATATTTTTCAATAATTCTCGCACGTTAGGCAAGCTTAAGAAAATGCATTTTTTGACAGCTGGATGTTATTGGTAGCTTTGACAGCTGCTGAAGCATTGGAAACACCATCATTGCTATCTAGTCGCGCGTTACTTATCACAATGTTGGATGATGTACGAGGAAATCAAATTACCGCCAAATTTCATTGCGAATACTGATCTGACGAAACCGTGTGCTAGTTATAGTAATTTTCCCACAGCAAAGCGTCCATTTCCTGACGTGGTATTGGTGTATGCTATCCGTTCCGACTGTGTTACCAAAAATGCCATCCTTTCCTATTTTGGCGTAAAAACCTGTTAAAAAGACATACCTAGGGCATTGCTAGTTTGTTTGATATATTCTTTGGTATATCCATATACAAATTCATATCAGACTTATGTTGGCGAATTCAGCTCTTGTTTCAGATTGTTACAACATGTTCCCTCATGTGACGAAAGCTCAAAATTCTTTCCGCTATAACTTACTTTCTGAATGGCTATGACAATTAACAGCGGCTTCGACTGCATGTGGCAACTTCAAGGTCCGAATATTCCATTTGCAGATCTGAACATCGTTCTCCTATTAGTCGTCCATTATTCAAGCGTATTCCGACCCTTCCAAACGTACTACGAACCGATGGTACTTTGGCCACAGCAGATTGAGGGAAGTAATGCTCATGTTAGTTCCATGTCATTGTGTCTCTTGTTTCCAAATCGTAGATTGAACTGAGTTTTGTCAACTTGACTGAGACAGTCCACATAGTCATTGCTGTAAAGAACAACAAGTCCGTATAACTACGATACATTCGCAGTTACAACGACTTCTATTCGTTTATTTGAATAATTGCGCATTAAAAAACCGAATCAATAAGATTCAAACATTCTGTCCTTTACTGACGATAGATTCCAAGCCCTCGACGACAAGAAACCACTTTGCAATCTCCATAAATCAAAGCGTAAGTTCTCAAAATTTCCCAACATCATAATTTCGAGTCTCAGCTGTTTGTGGGGCTCCCCTCAAAACTTAATTCAAAGTAAACACTTGGCGCCATTTGAATATTTCCTTATCGGCGGCTTTTTTTTCTCTCCCCTAATCGAGCAAAGACCAGCCGGAACCCTCATGTGGTACGTATATCTCTACAACCCGTTCGACAAATGTCACATTGATATCGACTTCTCAAACCAATCAGTCTTATTCCAATCAATTAAAGCGAAACGATAAGGAGGGCCATTCCGATAACAAGCTTCACAACAGTCAGTAACATCCTTGTAATCCATCCACAACCACTCGAGTAGTGCTTCGTCTCAATCAAGCTCCGATTTCTCGTCTTAGTTCCGACAGTCAATCCAAATTGAAATATTTGACATTTCATCAATTCGTTTCAACTGAGAGCGTGGTGTGTCGAATTCGAATCGCTGGACTTTCTGGTTAGCAAACAATGAAGCGGGCTAGTGGTACGCTTATCAAGGCGCGCCTCTGACGGCAATCAATCAAAAAAATCTTATTAGATTGACAGTTTGCGTTGCGATATTGAAAATATTTTTTTTTTTTTTTTAGTTTGGATTTGTTTACCACTGCTTGGGAAGTACGGGGGGAAGAGAGTATATTCTCTATCAAGTACGAGTACGTGAGGTTTCTTTGGATTGATTGTTTTCGGATTTAGATTTTCGGGGTTTTATTGACCACTTGGGAACTAGGGTCAGTCGGCGGTAAGATTTGTGGTCTGCTAAGTGGTGTGCTAAGTTTTGAAGCTCCAAAATCAACGTGTAGGTGTTGATGTGGATGAAGATTATAAAGTCGTTCGTCAATGTCGATTTCAAGTGGATTGTTGCTGACCTGTTGTTTAGATAAATGCTGGGTGTTTTTATTGGACAATGCGGAATATAGTGATGGCAATTGTTATTTCAGACAAGTTCAAGGAAGAGAATATAGAAAGACTCCAAATTCAATTGATGATTGATGCAAAACAGGATACAAGCTTTCAAGGGTTTCAGTTACAGAATTGATTCACCTAAACGATAAAACAATAATTATAATTTTTCCAAGTAATAAAGTACCACTACTTGTACGAGGTAAGGATATTAAAAGCTGAGGTTTTCGATATCAAGTTCAGCCAAGCTATCAGCCTGTGTTAATTCATTGCGTTCTCTACGGCTGGTGAATAGCCAGAAAGTACGGATAATGGTAACATCTCAAAGCTAGTCAGCCATTGTTCGAACGGCTACAGTTGCAAGAGCCCGCGGTGGCCTTTTCCGATCGAGTTCGCAAGTAAGCAAATCTAGAAAAACAGCGAATGTACAGAGCAGCCCTGCGGAAAAGTACGAGTAGCTCTACGAATAGAAAAGAAAGAACGAACATAGACTCCTCAGCGTAAAAGAAGAAAGAGATGTGCTACTAGAACAACCTCATAGTCGAACTATTCTTACTTGCTTTTGAGTTCTCCTCGGGGTTGGATTGTTCATTTGATCGATTTAAAGAATTTCCTCTTTAGAAAAGGCTTCAGATAAGCAGCATTAATTCACCGCGAATGTTTCTTCTTTACACTGAGTCCGTGTTTCTAATTTCTAATTTGTTTATCGGTTTTACACCCAAACATAGGAATTTCCAGCGTACTTTGGTTACGTTGCTGGTACTGGAATCAGCAGCCTTGGTAACAAATCCTCCAAAATATGAGGCGACCTACACCGTGCGCGGTACATCAAATGTTTCTTACGTCGAAGTAGCTGAAACTTTTTATGCCTGGTATGATAAGTACACTAGTCGATCTCGGCAGCATGGTTAAATCCTATCAACGAGCCAACGATGGACGTTATGGAATGTCTCTTAAGCTAGTACTGGTAACCACATCGAAAGATTTAAACAAGTGATAACGTTGTAGGGATTCAGTCAATCCGATGTAAAAAGTTTTACTCTAATTGGAACTGAAACCCTCCTCGGAATGGTTTGTGACAAGTTCCGTTTGGAAGCAGTCATTGGCATGAAAAAGAACATCTACACTCTGTGGGTTATCAGAAATATCCAACCTCTCGTCAACCTATTTCAGGTCCCTAAGAGATGAAGGCTTACAACACTTTGTAGGGTTCTCACTACGATCAGTATTATTTCGGATATCATAGCTACTCTCATGATGATAATGATGCTATTCCAAATGAGATATTAGAAATCGATATGGTCTGCGTTGGTTTCCTTGGTTCTGGCATCGGTCAGTATGCTACCTTCAATACAATGAAAGAATTCATCTGCTGGAAAATAAAAACATTGTCAATCCACGATTTATTGTAGCTGATAAAATGGAGGACGAACTAAAGGCTAGACGTGGCTTCATATCATCAAATGTCTGCAACACTAAGAAGTTACAGGACAATTTTCCTGAGCAATTTGACTGGCGGCTACTTGGTGCTTTTACTCCTGTCAAAGATCAATACGTTTGTGGATCATTTATTACTCTTGAGAATATGGCAACGAGGGCTGTGATGGTGATGGTGCTTGTCAATAGATGATGAAGCTTGGAGGTATCCTAACTGAAGAGGAATACGGTCCGTACCTAGGGCAAAATGGTTTTTGACATGTGGATAGCGTCACTTCCAACGATTCAGATGCCTTCAAGATTGCTTTGATTAAAAATGGACCACTGTTAGTTTGCTATTGAGTATGGAAAATTAAATGGAGTGGACTATTGGTTGGTGAAGAATTCTTGGTCAACCTACTGGGGTAATGATTACGTGTTAAGGGCTGCTAAGGAGAGCAATTGCTGAGTTATGACCACCCCTACCTATGTAGAAAAACTTAGAGTTGGGCTGTGTGTGACCCTTGCTTGACTTGAATAAAACAATTTTGATAGTCAGTGCTGGGAATCTGAGAAAAATATTTCTACAGACTGTTGTATGATGATCACGAACAACATACTACCGTCAGACAGGACAATATTTCCGTCTACCCGACCAAGATAGAGCCAGAGCAGCAATTTTCAAGCTTACGACTAATAAAACGGCTAGAAGTGAGGGCTTGACTACTGGAATACGGAGCATACACAAACTCATCTCTAAAATCTGGGTCAACGAATTTATGCCTGACGAATGGAACTTTTGCATTGGTTCTCCGATCTTAAAAAAGCGGAATCCCTTAGAGGGGAATAAGTCTCCTCAACATCAATCTGACCGGCCCCTATCAATGAGGTTTTACATACCGCCTCGTCATAGATTTCAAAGCCACATATGGCAGCATCTACAGAGACGAACTATACAGAGCCAAGCCCAGTTTTGATATTCCTGCCAAGCTCATTCGGCCACGCACGATATCGGTGGAGAATACACGCTTTTCCGTCAAGACAAAAGAGAGAACTTTTATGTCAGAAAAGAACTTACACAAGCGATCCGTTGTCGAATGACTTCTCAACATCATGCTTGAAAGAATTGTGCGAAACTAGCAAGTCCAGAGGCACAATCTTTCAAAAGTCTGTTCAGTTACCTGCATATGCAGACCACATTGTCATAATGGAAAGAACACAGCGAGCTCTCAATGAAGCGTGTTTTGATTATTGAGGCAGAACCGGCAAATATGGGTTTAGCGATCAATGAAAGAACAACAAGCTATATGCCTTCAACTAAGATGGACACACAACATCAATGTCTACAACCAAACGTCACGATTGGCAGCTACAACTTTGAGGTAGTAAGAGACTTTATCTATCTCGACCCCGCTGTCAACTCTGACAACCACAATGTCGCAGAAATCATGGAAAGAATCACCCTTGTTGACAATAGATGAGACTTTTCCGGACGATATGTGGTCCCAGGAGAATGGCGATACGTATAAAACTGCCCATGCAAATTTTCAGGCCTTCGAAGCCAATGTTTAGCACGTAATTGTTGAATAGAGTCCCAAATGCTCCGAAAAGTGGCCCGAAGCATAAATTTCGTCCAAATCAGCGGAGGAACCCATGTGTCCGGATTGAGATGTTTGATTCAAGCTCCTCTCATTGTTGTCTAGCTCTTAAAAAACAGCCTTTAGCTAAGCTTAACTACTTATTCCAACTAGACGAAAGTTACCAACGCTCTGTTTGACATGTTTGGATGTCTAGAGTTAAGTTGTTCCACCCGCCGCTACCTAAGACGAATTTTCAAAATTTAATTGCTATTTTTGAGTATGAACCCCAATCATCAAAAGTTAATTGGATTACACAAATCTTGACCTGGGTTATTGGTAAAATCGATTGTAGCGAAGAGCTGATTCAGTATGCTGAATGCTGATACCTTTAATCACCGCTGTCCCACATTGATCAGAGCAAATATTTTTACAGAGTACCTTCTTGCGAAGTCTGCTGCTACATGTGCACGGTTATAGGTACAATCGAAGAAAGATTTTATGAATTTACTTACTATTTCCACCACAAGTTACCTTCTCGCGCACTTGTTTCCCGGGCTGACAACCATCACACCCATCACACCCATCACACCCACCTCCCACCAATGCACGACAGAAAACACACACTAAAATAATACAAAGTCAAATTTTATTTGATTATAGGATTAGCCCGGGAATTTGCATATGTACCAGTATCCTTGCAATCTAGCAAAATTAAAAAAAAAATAAAAAATTAAACAAAAATGCATACGTTATCACAAAAAGTGTATCTCTCGACTCGAATAGATAGATGCACTTAGATACATACATGAACAACGCACTCACATAAAGCTCATAAATCAACAAAAGCAAAAATTGTGTGTAATTTGCTTTGTTGTCACACTCAGCTTTTGGCGTATATACATACATACTACGCACTATGTCCTGCTGCTGTCAGTAAAAAGGGACGCACAAATATCCTGACTGTCACCTCAAACCCCATAACACCTCCATCAGCTGCACCAACTAAAATAGGAAGTGAAGGCCAGCAAAATAGCAAAAACCGACAAAAAAAAAATATAAATATCAGACACCCCAAACGACTTGCGTTGAAATGCATAGCAATCAGCAAAATTCAATACGTATGACGATGTACGCGCCCTGCGGTAACTTTGATGACAATTTGACTAAAATTTAAATAAATTTTCTATTTTTAATTAATAAATGTCAACTGTGGGTATTTTATTTATTTTTCATTTAAATACATGTAAACGGATGGACATGTCATGTATCTAGTTGTATACGATGAAATGGTAAGCGATGGGAACCTGGATAATCCTTTTTGTTTTTTTGTTTGTTTTGTAAATCTCTGGCGTAGGGTAGATTCGGTTCGGTGTTCATACTTTATTTAATACGTTTAAGCTTCTCGAATCGATTTAACTGCGATGTAATCAACGCAAGAAAGCATCAGCCGCATCTTGGAGGCGCCGCATCATGTTAACGAACGCGGACTTTCCACGAGATCCCCCTAACTATCTTTAATCTAAATTTGCAACTAGGAGGAATATGCTACCTTAGTAACGTACCGCCACCAGAAGCCACCATAAATTGGTGTACTATTTCTCGGCATCGATCCGATCCCTGTCCGGAATCGCGAGACTAAAATGGACTAGCTCCTGAGCATTGGCAACATACCCGTCGTAGATAAGCCGTTTGACCCGATGGTACGAGTATATTACCGGGATGCCATCCCTGCTGTGCACTAACCCTTTATCATCAATATGGAGAAATGCCTCTGGCGGGATACTGCCTGGTAGAAGTGAGCTCTCGTCGTACATGACCCGAAAGCTTAATATTCTTCAGCAACTTCACCGTCACCGGAGTCCATGCCGACTTCTTCATAATCCTTCACGGGCCTTTGAGAATTCACCTTTCCATAACTTCACCGAAACACCAATAAACGAAAGCACGCTTGGCATTCACCAAGTCGAGGAGCTCAGGCTCAGACACACCCTATCGTGCCAGTCCTCCTGAATGGTGCGAAAGCACAGACTTTATCTTAAGCGGACGAAAATGCACTTCGAGAGAAAAGTTCTGTGAGTGATATTCGTCCGCCAGAATTCGGAGAAAATGATATAACAACGAAATGTGTGGGACTTACGGCTAGATTCGATTGTTTAGAGGGTCTAGAATTCATCCGGTATGATTGCTAGCACATGTGGAACAATAATGCACCACCACTTCGGCTCAGAATCTTTTCGAATTCAGATAACGCGGTAAGGAAAAATGTCCTCTTTGCTGATGCACTAAAGCGAAAAGGGACCTTGGCGAATTTAATCGCTCTACATGAAGAGAGCTATTTTTTTTTTTTAATATAATTTACGCGGGCCTAAGAGGTTAGATCACCATTTACTGTTGCCTGGCGCGGGCGGAAAGGTAGAAGGAGGAGAAAGAAAAAAATGTTTTTGTAGTGGTTTGAAACTCAGGTGTGTTTGGTTTCGATATTCGCTCTCCAGGGGGTGGGAGTCCGAATAGGACGGAGAGTTTTTTCTTCACTCAGAGTGATTCGAAGGTTATAATTCACAGTATTTTTTTTGTGCTCGGTCAGTGTTATACCTTCACACGCAGAATTTTTCTGTCTGTGTTCCAATTACACAAATGAAAACCTTGAAAGACTAGTCATGGGCAGGATTCGAACCTTGACCCTCCGAGTGAGAAGCGATTGCTAGTACCATTACACCGCGGCCACGGCCACGGCTATTGGTTGAGGCATGTTTCTACTTCAAACCGTTCCGCCGCGCGCTGTGAAGATTCTAGGGTCTATAAAGATTACTGAGTACAGTCTGGTTCCATGGACTGTACGAGTATGCCCATGAAATGTTAGTCCTGCTTAATCAATCAAGATCTGGTTAATGTTAGAATCTGAATAAATGATAAATATGACATAACTACGCGCACTTCGAAGCCACCTCCTAGTTGTGTTAAAATTATGAGAGCCACCTTCCGACGCCTCTAGAGATCACACTTATAACCTTGCTCTGTTTCTTGAAATATCAGCAGGGATAACAGGAGACGTGGCAGAGTGTCATAATTGTTCAATGTGCTCCAATCTAAACTGCATTCTGCAAACGAAGAAGCCATGGAAAAAAAATCTTCAGAGTCTGACAAAAAAGGTGCAAAAGTCCATGTAACTTTGAAAAAATCAGTTCCCTGTGAATAAAATCATTATTTAGGTAAGGAATGGACTCTGCAAAATTTCTGACAGGCAGACGCTCCGCACTGGCGTGTGCGACATCTTTACCGAACTTTAATTGCCTATTCAGTCCTTTTATATCTAAATAGTCTAACGCCAGTGTGGAAACAAGTCCGTTGAAGATCACAATGTCGTAAAATGTACAACGTAGTTGGGGTAGTAAGCCGCGGAGATCAGGTTATTCATCAAAGTCATTGCTCTCAGTATGTCCTCCTCAAGTCAGCTTAATAATGAAGTTACACAAGACCTCATTAGGATAGAATTTTATAAAATCGGATTCTGGAGTTCTAAACAAACGAAGATTAGCCACAGACCAAGCTCTCTCAAACAGAAGAATATTTTTCAATAAACTCATCCTCGCATTGAACCATGCGGGACATCCAAAGACATGCAAAAGCCATCATAGAGACGGCTGGTAGAAACACCTTTGGCAAACGTCTATATGTTTTTTTTTTTTTTTAATTTAGATAATGATCAGGTCAGATCCTAAAGTGTACATTTCAACAAGCCTTTCTTGGTTGCCTGTGTTACCATAGGATCGAAAACGTTTGCCAATTCTTTCTGGTACCCTTAGATGCCTGAGAAAAAGGCATCCTAACCCGTACAACTCGCCTATGAAATGCCCTGCCGAGCTCCTTATTTCTTAGTCATTATAACTTGCAAACATTTAAGACCAACGTACATCAGTACCTCCCTTTTTTTCCAATAACTTTCCTTTGTCCACGCTATTTGCAAATATTTTAAGCTTCCTGAAAACCCCTTGAGGGGTTGTTATTTTTGTCAAAGTCTCGTTGCAAAAATGTTAATAACCTCGATTTTTAAGCCTGATCCGTACGTGATTCAATCGTCTGCGTGCTCTATACTATGCTGACGTGATAACACATGCTCGTGAAGATGTTGCATAGGATCGGGGAATTATCGTGGAATTATTAGGTTGAATTGTTTACTGCAGAGAATATTACAGTGGCTTACTTATGCCCAGCCTGTTTAGCTTGAAAAAGGGTCGCTGGAAGTCCTTGTATGTACAAGTCAATCAAGCAGCCACCTCTGCTTTATTTCTTGCTTTCGTTCCATTGGACATCATTTTTGTCCTTAGCCCAACTAAGTTAAGCTTCTATCGATCGCCTTTTTAAATACTTTTCAGAATGCAGAAGAAGAATTATGCCAGCAGATTTGCCACACTGCACGTGTCTTAGTTCTTTTTGAAAATGGCATGTACCACCGGTTTTAGTGTGTGGCGTTTCTAGCGAGAGATGTCGAAGCGTACAGTTTCAAAGATCGTTCGGAGTCCTTCCTTCGAAAGGACCTTGGATAGTTTCCTCTCATCGGCAATGATATTATAATATTTGCCATTTTTTGTGGTTGCACTAAGTGAAACCCGAGTTTTTGAATCGCCACTTCTGCACATCACTTCGAAGGTAAGAATTGTGCAAAAAAATTCGATTTTCCAGGCCGTGTTTCGGGCCAATGACATCATTCGCCCTCCTTGAAAGTAGCTCCTATGCCCTTTATCTTCTCCTGCAGATCTTTAATCTGAAAGAAGTTGTTATCATCGACTCGATAGGTCCTCCTAGATCTATTCCTGATGTTATATTTATTCATTGTCCGCCATTTAGTCGATCTTTAGGCAGGGAGTTCCGAAATAGATGTGTTATTTATTTGCGGTAAAATATTCAGGGTGCAGGGGCTTAAGCCCATGTCCTGCAGTCTTCTTTTGTCAATTTCTGGAGATTTTTATCGGCAAGTGGCAGTATAGTGGCGTGACTTCTAAATTATGTCCGACAATAAACTGTCTGTAGAAAGGTTTTTAGTCTCGACATCAGACTACTTTTGTGTTGACGCAGTGCGCCAATAGTTGCGTTGCAAAATGTTGTCTTCATTATCAGTGTGTTCATACCGAGGTGTCAAACTGTCTGTCCGTGTTCTAATTAAGTGTCAATCTCCGCGACAAATTATATGTGCTACTACGTGCCTATTTGTTGTATTCGTCGGCCAAACTATAGAAGATCCAGGTAGACGACATGTCTTTAAAATGCCGGGCTATCCGTCGTTTTTAGATCGACACGATACTCGTACATAAGACTTCAGCACCGCGTTTTACTCCCATAGATGCTGAATTCTTCTTAACGAGTGTGTTGGCCTCTGTCATCTTTCTGGTCATCGGATCGGCGACGATGACATACTCTTTTAGAGGAAATTACGTATATAAAACAACATGTCCAAAACTTGTATTAAGGCTTAGAGTTCCAAACTAGTTTATCAAGTTTGGCGAATAAGATTTTTCGCTCGAAAATACGCTAAAGGGAAGACACTTATTGCAGCTGTTGGAGAAAAATCGTCCCTGTCATCTGTCTTGCTGCAAGGTTCAAAGTCCCAACTGCAACCGTAAGCTATCTTAAAGGTAAAAGAACTGGAAAGATAGGTATTTCACATCTTTATACCAGCGAATATGCTACGAAGTTGCAATATTTTTGACCAACAAACACAGCGTATATCCTTTTTTGCATCGAGTCGTAATCTGCAACGAAAAGTGGGTATTGTGTGCCAATATGAATAGGTCAGGGGAATGGTTAGACCTGATCAACTCTCCCAGTTTCTTGGCAGAATTACGCCCCAAAAACATAGATTGCTAATGTTAGCCGTATGCTGGACGATTGAGGGATTTATACAATATTTACACTGCCACACTGCAGAGAATTCTAAATACTGTAATACGCCGCAAATTGTGCCCAAAACAGCTTTCATGGGATTCTAAATTCTACCTCATTCAATCCTTCTCACGAAACGTCCCTACTGCCGACTATCACTTTTTTTTTTTTTTTATATAATGAGCGCGCGCTCAAGGGGTTTGAGTACCCTTAAGGTGATTGTACACAGCGCGGGCAAAGGAAATTTAGGGAGGAAGAAAAGAGAGGTACCAATGTACATTGTTTTTAAATGTTTGCAAGTTATAACGACCAGGAAGTACAGAGATCGGTAGGGCATTCCATAAGCGAGATGTACGGCTTAGGAACGAATCACGATATTTTAGAGTACGTCCGATAATGGGCTTGAGGGTATACTGATGAGCATTCATAGCGAGACTGGTGTTACGGTTGAAAGTTTGAATGGGCGGAATGCTACTGGCGATTTCAGTGGAGCACTGGTGGTGGAAATAGCGATAAAACAAAGTGAGACACGAGACATTTCGTCGGTGTTCGAGGGTGTCCATTGATTGACTGATTTTAGTATCGTCAATAAGTTTTATCGCACGGTTTTGAATCCTATCTAGCAGGTGCAGAGATGTTTTAGGAGCACCTGACCAGATGTGGGAGTTGTACTCCAATTTTGGGCGGATGAATGCCTTATATATTGAGGCCAGATCAGAGGGGGTAAAATATTTCTTACATCGCTTGAAGAAACCTAGACATTTCGCAGCATTTTTGGCGACATCAAATATGTGGTCATTCCAACGTAAGTTATCATTGACACACATACCGAGAATGGAAAGTTTTTCAGTTTCGACGATGCAAGTGCCATTCATAGATAATGGCTGGGTGTTTAAATTTCGCTTTAAAGACAGCAGACATCATTGTGTTTTGGAAGCATTAAATTCTACTCTATTGATAGTTCCCCAATTGGTTATGCTGTTGATATCGGAATTTAATGAGCTTAGCATACGCTGCCGTTCTCGTACTACAGCCGAAGAGCAGGGCCGTGAGTCCGGGAACGAATATGAAAAGCAGAGAGTACTGTCACCAGCAAAGGAATATATTGGATTAGAAGTAGCAGACAAGAGATCGTTAATGAAAATTAAAAAGAGTGTCGGTGACAGAACAGAGCCCTGGGGCACACCAGCATTTATTTTTTTGAATATCAGACTTGAAACCGTCCAAGACAACTTGAATTGAACGTTCCGAAAGGTAATTTCTAATCCATTGAAGAAGAGAGTCGTCGATCCCAAATGCACGCATTTTCGACAAAAGAGCCTGATGCCAAACTCTGTCAAATGCCTTAGAAATATCAAGTGCAACTATCTTGCTTTCGCCAGATTGATGTACGCTTTGGTTCCACTTTTCGGTCAGACATGCCATCAAATCACCAGTGGACCTGTTGCTACGAAAACCATATTGCCGGTCATTGAAAAGTTTTCGTGTTTCGAGATATTTCATGAGCTGACGATTTATCAGTGTTTCCATGACCTTGGAACGAAAGGACGTAAGTGTAATGGGTCTGTAGGAGGAGAGGAGAAGATGATTCGCCTTTTTTAGGGACGGGCTGGACAAATGCTATTTTCCATCTGCTCGGGAAGAGTCCTAAAGTGTAGGATTGATGAAAAAGCTTACGCAGTGGTTTTGCCAGCGAGGAAGAACACCTCTTCAGAAGAAGGGGAGATATACGATCTGGACCAGCGGATTTATGTATGTTGAGATCTTTAAGCACTCTTGCTACTACACGAGTGCGAAAGTAGATTCGTCCCATTGAAGATTCGACGCACTCAAGTGTAGGCGGAGACAAAGCACAATCTGGAAGTGTTGAGCTGGCCGCAAAGAGTGCAGCAAGCAGATTGGCCTTATCCAAAGAGCTGACAGCTGGAATGTCATTGTAAATGAGCGTTGGGATGGAGGATGAGGCGGAATTTCTAATGTTTTTGACGAACGACCAAAAATGTTTACTGCCTTTGGGACATTGCAGTATTTTTTGCCTCAGTTTTTGGTCGTATAGGAATTTCACACGCTTAAGAAAAATGTTGCAGTCATTTCTGGCTCGTTTGAACTTTTTTCGGGTTTCCTCTGTCGGGTTGGTCTTGTAGGACCGAAAAAACATTTCTCTAACCCTGACGGCCTCTTTACAGCTCGAGTCGTACCATGCCTTTTCTTTCGGTTTGATACTCTTCATCCGATGAGGAATAAAGGATCTCATTCCAGAGAGAATGGTGTCTGTAATCATATCAGCAGCCGCATCCACGTCGTTATCGAGGAAGCATAACGACCAGATAAAATTCCTAAAGAAGCTGTTAAGACCGCTCCAGTTGGCTTTCTCGTATTGCCATACGGTTCTTTTAGGAATTTTTTCGCTAACTGTGTGGTCGGTGTACGAGAAATTAGCTGATATGACACAATGGTCCGACGAGCCTAGAGGGGAGAGCACATCAATGGTGTACTTATCAGGGTGAGAAGTTAAAAACAAGTCCAGGGTGTTGGCGGTATGACTATCAACGTCTGGTATTTGCGTGGGCTCATTTACAAGCTGTGTTAGGTTGTTTTCCGCAGCGAAAATCTCCTACACACCGTCCTGAAGATTAGGCAATCACCTTCAGAAAAAAAGTTTATACTACCAGATGCCATTAAACAAACTTTGAAGTTTGACCCAAAGGATTAGAACTCCCTAGAAGAGGCATACAATTTTGCCGTAAGATTGCAGATCATCCTGGAATTGGTTTCCAGCACATTCAGCGAAGATTCGACACATGCCAATAATCAAATGACTTAGATTTCTGTGCCAATTAAATTTGTAAGAGGTAAGGCCAAGATCCTTTCGCAAAATGTTCAAGTTATGGACGGATAAAGCTGAAACTTCAGTGCGACAAATTCAGGTCTTCATTAACACTGAATATATTTTCTTGTTGTTGGACTAATGTCAGGTAGCGTTAAATGAGTGCGAAGACTATACCACAATCGACGAAGTACTCGATAAGTTGATTCAACTTTCCACTTAATTTGGCAGAATACGATATTCCACGATTTTTTAACATTGCTGAGGTACACGAGTATAATCCTTCCATGATGACATTGACATTATCCCCATCAGGAACCCCACTGTCATAGGGTACATCCTCCAAATCACAATCAGTAACTAGAACAGTTGTCTGTATGTTCTCTGTTTTTTTTTTTTTCAAATCGCTTCGTTGCGTTTGCATATGATTAAACTACCGCCAGGTTATCCTAAATCCCGATGTCTAGAACAAAAAAAAACACAAAAGCATCGAATTACTATTTTTCATTGTCCAACCCAATATTGTCATCATTATCGTCAGTTTCGGAGGGATAAATCAAACCCACATGGATACTATTGTACGTCTCATCCAGTTGCACAGGATGGGAGTTTTTAATATGTACACACACACACAGATACAGTTAATATTAATCAATTTAAAATGTTTAACAAATAAATTAGTTTGGAGTTGAAATTTGCATTTCAATTCTACTGCGCCTCTATTTTTTTTTATTTTTTTTTTTCCAGCATTGTTTTGGTTTTTTCTATTTTTCTATGCCTCGAACAGGATGAGTATGGTCCTGTGATGATGGTTTTCTGATTATATGTGTATGCGGGACTATTCACGAGGTGGGGAGACCAGCCGCCCCTAAATATTGACCCCCAGAGCATCCAAGTCGTCAAACGCATTTAATCTGTTTTTCGCTCTATCACATGAAATGGATTTAAACTAATTGCATAGTCAAACAATGGTCGTTAGCAATCATCGAAATAACTGACCATACAATCGTCACAATCGAACTGTGTGTGTGCTCGGTGGGCGAAATAATGGAATTTCTATTTTCGAAAACGGATGATGGTTTGAAAGGCTGGCCGAGCAAAAAGTATTCAATAACCATCACAATGTGGCCGTGGTGTGGGTTATGTTTTCGATTTGGTCGAGGTTAGAGGAGCGAAAACGAAAAGGAATTGCATTTACCAAGGGCAGACGGGGGATACACACAATTTGTTGTTCTGATTTATGTTCGATTTTAAGTTTTATTTAATCTTTTGAGGTTGAATACGATTTGATTAAAAAGGCTACTCTTACACATTAAAGAAATTTTGCAGGGGGTAGGAACCCTTTTCACTGATTGTCGTACAAAACCGAGAAATGAAAGTTGGCTCTGTATGTAGAATTGCAACTGTAACACCTATTTGTAAAAAAACAAATAAGTTTACACCGTCTTTACTTTACAACTGTTTTGGAAACAATCTTATCACAGTCCCAGTCCTAAATTGTGGAGTTCTTCTGAAATATGGTCATCTTTAACAAAGCACTACATCTTTATAATTTATAAAAGTAGGGTATCCCTGAACTTGTACGAGATGGGCCATAATGTATGACCCTATCGGAAAGCGTCGTAGATTTTACAAACGGCGTCGAATGTGGGACACTGAAAACCTGCGAGTAATGCGCAAAGTGCCATTACATCTACTCAAATTCACTGGATGGTGTGCTGTTTACGCTGAAGGAACCACAGAATCTATGAAAATAAGGTCGTACACAGCGCGGGCGAACGGAAATTAGGGAGGACAGAAAGAGAGGTACCGATGTACGTTGGTTTTAAATGTCTGTATGTTACAATGACTAGGAAATAGAGAGCTCGACAGGACATTCCACAAGTGATTTACGTAAACAATGGGTGGGCAAAATCCGGGCAAATTACCGACGAGCGTATATTAAGCATGGCTAACGCCCTTCCAGCTGAACCTCGGAACTACTCCTGCTCATCTGTGTGAACTTAAACGTTAGGGTGGCAAACTGGGTACGATATGAGTACCAATCGGAGTGCCCAAGTGCGTCTCTGGTTGTAATCGTAACATAAATAAATCATGTTGACCTGATTGTGCCCTTCGGGAACAATAATTTGGACAACCATGAACAGTAAAGGCTTCACAAACCTCTGCAAAGGTGAAATAATTGTGATGAAAACAGCAACAGTCTCGGATAACTGTTGACGACCCATATAAACGAAACAAGAAAAACGACGTTCGAGAATGTACAGGGAATGAGAGGACTCTTAAAAGAACAGGTTTCCGTGAACACCTAGTACAGGCACTGGAAGCCTATAAAATTGATATCACCGCCATCTAAGAAATGCGTTGGAATGGACCGGACAAGAAGATAAGCAAAAAATACGATATTTACAATACTACTACGATTGCAATCGCGTGAAGAGCACATTTGAATGTGGGTTTGTTATTGGAACCAGACTTCATCCGTATTCAGAACTAGGTTCACTAACATCAGCCTTGCAAGCACGCATGTTATAATCGAGGAAAAAGGCGATACTATCAACGAGGGCTTTTACGTGCTCCTGGAGGGCGCATTTGTGCAGTGTTTCAAGGACGACGTACAATTTATACTCGGGTACAATCTGAGACCTTTGGTTGAGGCGTGAGCATGTACAGGCTGCAGGACATTATATCTGGAAACGAACATAGTTTGATGGAGTTTAGACGAAACACTCTCATAGCACGCACACGTTTCCCACATCCTAGGATCCACAAGGACATATGGCTGTCTCCTGATCTACTTGTTCTTCTTCTTCGATCCCCGCTTACTGTAAAGCATCGGGGTAGCCCCTGAGGATATCCATCTTCTCCAATGAACTCTTTCCCGGCTCTCTTTTCTCATCTCTGACAGGGTTTTGACCATCATCTTTCCCAAATTGTCCTGGGTCTTCCTTTCGGTCTCCTCCATTCTCATCTCCATTACCTGTTTGACTTTTCTTGACTCGTCCTTTCTTTCCATATGTTCGAACCATTTAACTTTTAACTGTTTCTCCTCGATTTCTTGTAGGATCGACTTCTTCTTCTTCTGTCCTTTCATTGCTGGCCCTATATCTTCTAGTTTCGCCCCGCGATCCTTCGCACGTACTTCATTTCTGTTGGAATTCAGTCTCCTGATCAAAATACAATAACTCAGATTGATTACATTACGCATTCAGTATTCTAGACGTCCTCACATTCCGAGGTGTCAACACTATTTAGCAGTAGTCACAGAATTTGGATTTTAAAACCAGTACAGCTAGGACCTTTAACGTCCAGTGGTTACAATCTCAAGTGATCGCCCAGCCTTTGCCTATCGCCTCTCCTTCAATCTCTCTCATAGTGACGCTTCTACAAAATCAAGTAATGAAGCCGTCGGAAATATTGCCTCTGATGTACTAGGTTTCACAAGGCTATGAAAACACTTTCAACCAAACACTGTACTCGAGGACGACAGTCGCATTGAAGGCTGCAGAGGGAAAGAATTGAACACAAACTTCTCCGAAGGTAAAAGAGTAGATAAGGGTTCAGAAAACGCGAAGTTGAAGTGATCGAGAGATACTATTGTAGGAAAGGGTTTAGAAAATGTTACCAGAAGTTAATCGTCAGAGTAATAAAATCCGAACCGAAGCTTGTAAAGACGACCAGGGAACATCGTAGTTGGGACGCAGTCTGTGCTAAAAATTTGGCAGAACCACTTCTCCGGACTTTCAGACAGCGAATACAAGGGAAATACCACTGTCAGGCACCATTCAATACCATCGAAGACCACGAAAACTTTAATAACGAAGATAGCTACGTATATCCAAACATAAATCTTACCTCCTGATTCGACAGTTTAGCGACTAAGCTCTTTAAAGCTAAATGACCTGGTAAGGAGCTTGAACCAGCTCGTCTGTAAGATATGGCCAGAGGTGAGCATGCCCGAAGAATAGAATCTCAGCATCATTCGTCCGATTCACAAGACAGGAGACCCCTTTGAACATGCCGACAAGAGAGGAATAAGTCATCTAAATATCACCTATAAGATGTTGATGTCATCAACTATTTCCCGACTTCAAAGCCGCATACGACGAGCTATACAACGGCATGTCTATCCTTTTGACACAATCCTTTTTAAGTCTGCACAATTTCTTACGTACGTGGATGACATTGAGGTTATTGGACGAACACAGCGAGCCATTAATGGAACTTTCGTGAATATTGAGGAGGAGGCGGACTAAATAGGTCAGACAGTAAAAAAGGTCAAAGCAAAGGACGTGCTGTCATCAGAAAAAACCGCACACCATCAACGACTTGGCAGGGGCGTCACCATTGGCAGTTTTAATTTCGAAGTACATAGTTAAAGACTTCGGCTATCCTGGCTCCAAAGGCAATTGACTAACAGATCCCTTTCTTCTAACACCACACTGCTTTTATACAAGACGTTCTGCACCCCATTATTGATCTATGCTACAAGAGCATGAACCTTGTCGAAAGGGGATGAAGAATTACTTGGCCATGTCGAGAAAAAGATGCTGCGTGTGATTTTCAGTCCTTTTTGTATTGAAGTGGAATGGATGAGGGCATCAGTCTAATCAGACATCGACGGATCCAACGTATGAGATAGCTGAGCCATGCTGAGCATATGGACACCGCACCTTCGATTCAAAGTGTCTTCGAGCCTAACACCGATGGCTCCAAAACCAAATTAGGATGAGGCGCTTGTGTCTTCCTGAAGACAACTTCCATGTGGAAATTTACGCAATCCTAATGACATCGAACTATATTGCCACAAATCAGTGGAGGGGACGAAGTATTTTCATCTGTAGCCAAACTACGCTTAGAGCCCAGATACACTCTCTTACGGCTTCCAACGAGAGCGCAAGCCTCAACTAAATGCAGCCGGAACGATAAATTCACTGAGTTCTGTCTGGGTCCAGGTCACAATAGGATCACAAGAAATGAAATCGCCGATTAACCTGCTAGGCAAGGCTCAGGGGAGAGTTTTTCAGTTTGCCTGCGTCCTCGGTTAGGATTTCCATTGACAGTTGGGTTTCATTGATGCATAACTGCAGATGGCATGGCATACTTCTCGACATCTCTAAGAGGTCAACTTAGAGTGCGGCACTGGAGAAGCTGGCGAGAGGTCATGCTAGCTGGAAAGACTTATTGGTTGGCACCCAAGTTCACCCCGGACTAAAGCGGCACCAATTTCAAAGTGTGAGATAAGTCTTCCCTGAGTGGTTTAACTATAGATGTTTAGCATTTCTAATTTAATGAAGTACTCATACCTGGGTGGAAGTAAATTTTAATCCGATCGGTTGATATTGGGTGAGTGAATCGATTCAGTGACGAGCTGTATTTCAATTAAAGCTTGTAGGAGTCATTATATGTAAGAACACTGATAACAACTAGCCAGGGTTGTAACAAGTTTGGACCAGACCAAGAGAAAAGAGTTTTAGGCGTTATAAAATTGGATTCCCCTTCCTATTGCAGGATGAATCTGATCGCATGTACCAATGATGTTCATGGTGAAGGAATGAGAACCACTCGCGCATATTGCAGTCAATACTAGAAAAGCAATTTTGGTATTTACATGCCGTTCTTGGATTTGAAAAAAACACATCCACACTTTGCTACAGCGGATAGAGTTTGCGGTTGTATTGTCCAGGATCAACATTTTAACGAAAAATTCTTGCTCAAAAAAGTTCAAAAGTTGCTTCACTTTCCTAGTTAATATCCAGCACTTGGAGCAAGGACTGGCAGGATCAAGGGCCACATTTTTCCGAATTGTAAGTTTTCTTCGAATTTCCAAGGAACGATGGCAATATTTGCTGAAGTTGACGTGTCCTACGTCGATTTGCTTGGCATGTCTGTTTGGCGAAGTCCACAAGTACAATTTTGACATTACACTCTAGGCGATTGAATCCGGTGGCATTTTTCACTGGACGAAAATCATTTAGACCAGAGGCTAGTGTCTTATTAATAATTATGGGAAACTTCGGCTGCCCTTGGAATCTGTTGTTAAAATTGATGTTTTACTAAATGTGTATCTTTCAGGAAGATTAGTAATTGAAAGCCAAATTTGTGCCAATTTCGAGCGCACCCAGATGGGAAATTCGAAAGTATTTGCCAAGTAGCACACATGTCGAAAACCAGAACATTACTCAGAACTCTGCTCATAAATTGTAGATACCACGACACAAAAGCGCCATCCGCACAGCACGAGAGCCCACCAAGAGCTCACTAAACCTCGCCCAATACGGGTATTTAAGCAAATTAAAACTACAGATCAAATTAACCTTAACATATGCAGATATTTTGATTTTTTTATGGCTCTTTTATTGCCAGCCATATTCGTATTTTGTATTGATGCTCGCATTGATGAGATGTTCCTATTCGTATTCGTATTTGTACGGCTCGTTCCTAATTGGAATTGTCATTCAGGGCAACGCTCATTCATTCCATTCACACATCTCTTCGAAAACGATTCATCGATAATAATGCTGCCCCTGTTGCTATCGATATCCATCTATTCGTCTGGTCTTGTTGGCGTAACGTACGTATGGCTTTAGCGCTTGCCGATGGTGATGAGCTGACAGATTTTCCGCTCTTTTGTTTGCCTTAAGTCAGATTTAATGACAAACATTTTTTTTTTTTTTTTTTTTTGTGAGCTCATTTGCATCCGAAAGATGCCATTAAAACTAAGAAACACGGTATGCGATTTCTTCTTTTGTGTTGTGAGATGTTATTTATTAAATTGATCGAGCGATAGCGCTGGTGGCTCGATACTATTCCGCCCGTCCCGCAGCCCCATAACAACTCATTAGAATTATGAATAATAGATTTATCATTTGATATTTATTGAGACCGAATCTCGTTGGTACAGAAGAGACGAGGGAAGGAAGGACTCATCTCGATGGGTGATAAATTTGATCGAATGGTGTAGAAAGTGAGGGCGCGAATATTTGGTCTCAGATGTCAAAGTACTGGCTATGGGAGCTTGAAGTTGGGTGACTTGATTGAGCGTAGGTTGGGTGCTCTGATAGGTTTTTTTGAATTTTTTCATTTTAGTTTGAGGACAAATGTTGATGATGCTTCGTTTTATTGTCAAAATTTTTATTACTCGCTTTGTTTGAGTATTTTAAGATGCAAATGAGATACTTTTCGGGTTTTGGGAATTTATTGGTTTACTTGTCAAATGGTGGAGTGGTGTTCGATTGATTAGCTTTTTTGACGTCCCTAATTGTGTGCTATAAAATCTTTTTATGGCTAATCATTTTCACTTTGATAATGGCATTTGCGAAATGACAGTTGTATAACTAGTCAAGGTCTTGTCTTATTGATGACAGCTTAGTATTCCAAGGATGTTGTTTTTTTTTTTGTCTTTGTTTTCGGATAAGAGCAATCAGACAAAGAACTAATCCAGTGTACTACGAGTACTTCTAGTGAAATGTATTTCAAAGAAAGATGACAAATCTGTTAAGAGGTAAAGTGCCTACAGCACCAAAACCCTCTAAAAGCAGCGCAGGAGATAGTGTTCTTTATGTCCAGCACACTTATGTGTATAATGATTGGTTGAGACGTCCGTGGATTTAAGTCCTGAGAAATCTTCTCTGAGCCTTTATTTGCAAACCTTTTTTCCGCACCTCCATTGCGACTGCAATCCAGGCTAGATTCAGTGAATTCAGCCTTCCATCTCCATTGAAAAGGCATTATATTTTGAACTAGTTTAAAGGTGGCGAGTGTGCTTAGTAAGGTCTTAAGGGGAGCTTAGCTATCGCAGCAGACGTACATTCTTCGCCCCCTTCAGGATTGCGTATGTTTCGGCTTGGTAGACAGCCACATGTTCATCTAACGGGTAGTGAAGTTTAAGACTTTCGTTCACCACAAAATTTCCGGCACCACAACCTAAATCGATTCTGGAGCCATATGCGAAAGCTCAACATTCTTTTTCCGGTTCATTGTGTCAGTCTACGAGTACATGTCTATAACTTCAGCGCGAGTTGTACCAAAAACTGCATTTTAAGCTATTTAACTCATTCGACCTAACAACGCTAGATCATGGGCTGGAAGTGATCTTAGAATACTGTCTTGGAGGTGCTTGACGCGGAATGTCAAGTCAAAAAGGAGACACAGTGTCGACGATGACATCTAAAGACTTTGTTTCGCTTGAGAAACAGATTATGATGGATTCAAGCACTATAAGGGTTAGATTCGCTCAGACTCAGTCAGACAAATAGTGCCTTGGCATGATCCGTCATATAATACAGCTACGTCATTTACACATGCAGGGATATAGGCATTCAAACCATCGAGAGTGTTAGTCAAATAGTCGACCGAAATGCACTGGATACTGAAGGGCCTTCCGGTTAACAGAGGTTGGAGCTTAATTGCATTGGATCGTTCTTCGATTTCGACTCGCGGGACATTTGTTTCCAATCAATCCGCCAAAGCCAATTTTGTTACCAACATAGCCATTGAAACCTCGTTGCGAGAGGTGTTTCAAGCTCTCCTTCATAGGATCATCAGCTTTCTTGTGGCTCTTTTCGGGAATACAATGATCTTTGACTGTATCGGTCATGACGAATTTGCATTCTTATGTCTGCAATGATTTATATGGCTGCTGTGGTAAGTGTCGTGTATTTTCTCTTGATCATGCCTGTTTCCACACAGTTCGTCATTAGGTCATTTACAGACATCGTATGCTCCGTTTTTACATTTTTAGGTTCTGAAGATTAGAAAGCACACTCTCAAATCATTGGTTCTGGTTCATAATTTGATGGGTCTTCGGTAAAAAACCATGCAAACCTAGGGTAAGCAACCAAAAAACCTTAAAGAGTCTTTCTTACGTCGGTAGGGGCTGAGGAAGAAATCCTAAATTGAAAGAACTTCATTATATTTGGTAGGTTGTCCAGACCTATATAATGCGCATATCTCTCAAAGGTATCTGCATTAATACAGCACTGCCTGTGAGATTTACTAAATTTGCGAACCTTAGAAGCATTTTACAGGCGCTTAAGTGTTTACTTTACATTACCCGTGAGCGGCCCCTTCTCGAATATGCCAGCCAAGTGTTCATATATCCCAAATCGCGAACATTCAACGTCGTTTCCTTCGAGGAATACACTGGTAGGACCCTTTTATTTTATCTCCCTATCGTGACCGCCTGGATAGTTTAAGTTTAAGCAGTTTTCTCGAGAAAAAATAAGCTGATTTGTAGTAGCCAGTATAGCGTCCAAAAAAATGAAAGTACCAACAAACTATTGGGAAAATTTGCTAATGTAAAGTGTAGCCAGATAAGATATAAAATTGATTCTGGCTTTATTTTGAAGCTACGTTCATTCCATTATGTATGAAACAGCACATCATTCAAACGGCCTCCTCGGCTTCTCAAGCAGAGCTTCAAGCAATCGGTTCAATTTTTGATGACTCGGCCCAATATGTGCGCCGTTATTCCGGCAATAGCCTGTCGAATGTTGGTCTCGAGTTTGTCCAAAGTACTTGGCTTGTTAGCGTAGACTAAGGACTTGACGTATTCTCAGAGAAAATAATCGAGTGGTGACAAATCGCGTGATAGCGGCAGCCAATTGATGAACGCTCGCTGTGAGATGACCCAATCGGCAAATTTTTCCTTCGCAACTTTGAGCGTTGAGTTGATTTTATTGCATACAGCGCCATCTTGTTGGAACCACATCTCAGATATATCGATGTTGTCTAGTTCTGACCACAGAAATTCGATTAATATCGCTCTATACATGAGGCCATTGACGGTAACGGCGTCTCCTTCCTCATCACGAAACAAATAAAGTTCGATGATGCCGCCATGCCATAAACCGCTCCAAAAAGTCAATCTTGGTGGATGTATTCATGCTTAGTCGTACACTTGCGGATTATGTTCGCTCAATAAGGACAATTTTGCTTGTTGATATAGCCGTTGAGCCCAAAATGGGCCTCATCCGAGAAGATGATTTTCTGGCCAAAATCCGGATCTCCGGCCAGCATTTCCAGAGCCCAATTGGCAAACTCACGGCATTGTCTATGGTCGTCCGGCTTCAATTCTTGCGTCAGCACAATACTCGTATTATACGGATGTATGCCCAAATCTAAGAGCAAAATAAGCCGATTGGGCATTTCGACATTTCTGGATACTGACCCCTACGGCGGTTATGTTTTCTTCATTTCGCACCAATCTCTATCTGGTTGGTGGCTTAAGATCCAAAAGAGTGTACTCACTTTTCATGGTGCGACGAATTGCCTGCACATTGAAGCCATGATGACGACCGACCTCATGACTGATCCGGAACTTCGATAATATTTTTCAATAATTTCCGCACGTTCGGCAAGCGTAAGCCGATGCATGATGAAATGGCAAACAATGGGATGTCGTTGATAACTTTGACAATTGCTGAAACATTGAAAAATTATCATTCCTGTATCGTCACCCTATATATGCTTATAACGTCTAGAAGAATTGAAGCCAGGAGACGCCGTGCTTTCGTTGATTGGGTGCTGGAAATGAATGAAGACGATCAGGATTTTTTTTACACAAAATTCTGAGTGGGTGGCCGTGGCTCAAGTGGTAGTGGACTGGCTTCCAAATCGAAAGGTTCGGTATCCCAGCCTCGCTCGAAAGACATATTCATTTGTTGAAACGAAAATGAAGTAAGATGAGTAGTTGACTAGAAATCAACAACAAGCCAACTTCCACTAAGAATTTAGTCTCCACATTAAATGTTGGATGCCACCCATGGAGCGAAATAGCCACTGAGCCCAAACATCTTTCTTTCTCTCTCTATCCCATTTTCCAAAAAAACTTAACACGTACTCAGGCACTTTAAGTGTATTCATACCCACTTGAGTGTTAAAAGTTCCTCCGAAAACTCAAGAGAAATCGTGGAACAACCTCTCCATCCAACGAGTGACAGCTTGGTGCGGTTTTTGAGCTGGCTGTGTGATTAGGTATATTTTTTTCGAAAATGATTCTGGATACCGAACAATATTGACTGACTTTTTTTTGTCTGAAATCGAAATGGACGTCATCATTTGATTTTCAGCAGGGCGGCACCACATGCCATATAGCTGGTGAAACAGAGGCTCTATTGCGTGACAAATTTGATCGACGTGTGATTTCTCGAAGTGGCGACATCAATTGATCATTAGACTTTTTCCTTTGCGGCTATGTTAAAGATAAAGTCTACGCCAATCCTCCACTAACGATAGTTTAGTTTTAATTGCATTTTATTTACTTAATCATTAACTCTTACATTCTAACAAAAAATGCTTAAATGCTAGCTTAAAATTACTTAATAATCTTACACTAACTTACTGACCCCACACAGGCACTCTAAGCTACTCTAAAAACTTATATCTATGTCTTTCGACTTTACTTACATTTTATTTAGAATTATTTATATTGTATACTTAAGGCTAAGAAAAATATTCGGTAAGAAAAAACTTAGCATATGGGCTTTTTTTTTTATAAAAACTTAGTATCTAACTTAAAATTAACCTTAGTCTACTTAACCTACATACACAAAACACACATACACACACATAGACATTATACACAATTATATACATATATTAGTATATACCTTTGTATACACCAATACATGTATACATTTCTTAGATGCTAACCTAAACCTATGTAAGCTGGCCATCGCTATTCACAGAGCAAATAGATTGGTCAACTCTGCCTCATTAGTGAGGCTGGTCCGTAATTGAAGGAAACGACGACGAAGCATCTTCTCTATCATTCAACCACCAGAAATGCTGGTGCTGCCGAACGACATCCCTCTTATCGCGATTCCCCACCGCCCTACTGAACCTGAGACGATCCACACAGCCATGTGCGACGTCTCTGTTGTAGTTGAGTCGCCTGTCCCCAGCTGTCCGAGCGACATGGAAGATTAACGGAACCGCTGATATATCCTGGATCAACCCTTTCTGATCCATGTAGAGGAATACTTCCGGTGGAACGAAGCCGTCAGAGCGCACACTCTCGTGGTAAAGGTAATTGGGGTAGTAAGCCCCAGATATCAGGTTATTCGTCGAGGGCATTGCTCTTGCAATGTGCCTTCGAGTCAGCTTAATTACGAAGTTGTCCACTCATATTAGGTTCGCCTGTTGTAAAGGACCTCATTAGGATAAAATTTCTTGTACTCCGACTCTGGTGTTCTGTACAAGCGAAGACAAGCCCTAAGGCAAGCCCTCTCAAACACCCGAATCTTTTCCATTAAGCTTGCTCGTACATTGAACCACACGGGACAACCAAATACCAGCATGGGCCTGATAAGGGCCATGTAGCAGATTACCTTTACCCTCGCATCGAGTTGGCTGCTATAAAACAGTCTCTTTGTAAGGGCAAAAGCACCTTTAGCTCTGGCCAGAGAAGCATCTACATTTTTGCCAAAATACAGAAACTGATCTAGCCAAATCCCAAGGTATCTGACTACATTTCGACAGGCAAGAGGCTGTCCGTGCTGTCCAATGATTGAGAACTTTCGCCAATTTTTTCTGGTATCCCTAGAGGCTCTAGACAACGGCGTCCTAAAGAGAATGGTTTCCGACTTCTGAAAGTTGATTTTCAACTTCCAGTCATCGCAAAATCGTCTTATCTTATCGAAGTCACGCTGCAAGAGAATATTAATGACCTCGATTTTTGGACCTGTTCTGTACGCTATCAAATCGTCTGCGTACGCAATAGTATGGGGAAGTGAACCTATCAAGTCGCTTGTAAAAATGTTGAATAGGATCGGCGAATTGACCGCGCCTTGCTGAAGACCATTTTTAATTTGAAATATTCCAACAGAAGTCACATCACCATTCTTCACGTTGAACTGTCTGTTGGTTAGCATATTATAAAGAATGTACAAGAGAGGTTTGCTGATCCCCAGCCTAGTCAGCTTATAGAAAAGACCCTCTAACCATACGGTGTGGAAGGCCTTCTCCAAGTCAACAAGGCAGGCACCAGTACATTATTTTTTGCCTTTATTCCATTGGATATCGGACACCAGTTTAGACGCGGCATGTGAGATATCATGTCCCGCCTTAAAACCGAATTGATTATCCGGAATTATATGTTTGTCCTCAACCCACCTACACAGAGCTCTATTGATTACCTTTTCAAAAACCTTACTGATATTCGGAAGGAGACTTATCGATCGGAGATTCGCCGGATTGGATATATCCTTCCCCTTTTTGGGGATAGGTTGAACCACCGCCGTTTTCCAATGCGCTGGATAATGTGCATTATTCATTGCATTATTAAACAGGGTGGTGTAAATGTCCACCGCTTCTAGAGGAAGATGTCGAAGCACGATGTTCGGAATACCATCGGTCCCCACTGATTTCTTAGCCCTGATTGTGTCGAAGATTTCATGGAGTCCTTCCTTCGAAATGAACGGAGGTAGGTCACCCTCTCTGGCAATGACATTATTTGCCATATTTTCGTCGCTAAATCGGGTGAAACCAGAGCCGTTGGATCGCTAATTCTCTATTTCATTTCGAATGTAGCACTTGTCCACCAAGACGCGATTGTCCAGGTCATAATTAGGGCCAATGATATCAATGGCCTTGTATACTTCCTGGAAAGCCGCCCCTATGGTCTCAACCTTCTCCTGCGGATCCTCGATCACAAAGAAGTCGTCATCGTCAGCGGCCTCATTTGGATCAATACCTGCTATTGTCAGTAACCGTTCGTTGTCTGTTGTCCGGTCTATTTTAAGACACTGAAGGTCGTTTTGATTTTTTCTCCGAAATAGTTTATTGATTTGCGGAAACATATTCGGGTTGCTGGTGTTTACAGCCCGAACCTTGTTGTTCCAATATGAGCTTACAGAAATTCTGTAATTCTCTTTTATTAGCGTTTGGATATTTTTAATCGACGACTTCAGTGTCCTAATCTCCGGGTCTTGTCGGTCAGTTAACTGTCTGTACAAGTTTTTGAGTCTTGTCAGAAGTCTACATTTCTGTCGGTGCAGTGCGTCAATAATAGGATTGCGGAACAGGTCTTCGTTAGTCGTACGCCGATATCGCGGTATTGTAGTGTCCATAGTTTGTTTAATTGTCTCGTCCATTTGTTTTAGGTAATTGTCGATCTCCTCGTTTGACAAATTCCTATTGGACGGTGGGTGGAGCGTGTTCGAGGAGAGTGCTCTTTTCAAGGTTGCGGAGAAGCGTGTCCATCGAGTCTTACTGTAGTTGTAAGAATATCTTTGGACATACTCCTCCAATTCCGCAATTTCGTTGGGAACTGTAATTTCGGTGCTAAAACCGCAATGGTCGCTGTCATACACGAATGTGCGCAGACAGTTTAGCGTTTGTAAATTCGTACCTGTCAGTCGTATACGTTCGTCATACAGCAGTAGATCCAAATAAGACCCGCCTCTGGGAAACGACGGGTTATCCGTCGCTTTAAGACCGAGTTTGTACATGACATCGTGCTGACCCCACCAATCGAGTAGCAGGTTCCCTCTAGTATTTGGTAAATTATTTCCCCAATCTCTGTGTTTAGCGTTGAAATCCCCGCCGATTATAAAATAATTCTCCCCCGATTCCAGCCTCAGAAGTCGAAAAAGCGTGTCGAGCTCTGTAATGAATAGGGTGGATTGTGAAGTCTCAGGTGCATAAACAGAGGCCAAGTACAGCCGCTTTCCACTGCCCTCCACTAACGATTCATGAGCTGTTATTCGCGAAATACAGCCGCAATTATGCGAAAACGTGATGAAAAACTTCTCCAAAGGAATGACTATTTGTAAGCAGAGCAGAGGCAGACATTTAGCAGGTGCTGTGTTCCATTACTAACCTTGGAGTTTGTGCTTTAGACTAAAATACAAATTTGACCACTTTTCGTAAAAATGTTGCTTTGTGGATCGTTTTAACCAATCGGTAGCAGATTTCACTAGAAATCCTCTCGAGAGGTAAAAGTAAACGCGGTGTCTTCTTTGCGCAGCGAGTTTCAAAACCTTTTGTTTTGGCTTTTAAAAGTTGGTTACACAAGGTTTAAGTTCATACGAAGGCGGCTGACATTGACCTTATTTTCAGGCTTCGAAATTCGTTACTGAACGCATCTTAAATAACTGCAGTGCAGAAGGTTCGAATATAAGGTCCTTGGGGAGAATTGGTAACAGGACCCTTGGTCTTGAAAACCATTACAGAAAGAAGGTTGCCTGGAATTGGTTCAAATACAGACTTTACCATTTCATTTTAAGTACCAAAAGCAAAATATGTAGCCCCAGAACCCTTAAGATTTTTTCGAAAAGTGTATACACAAATACGTATGTATGCACACTCTAGTCAAACAACAGTGGCTTCGGTAAGGTTCGTCGTATTGGCTTTGTTATATTTTTGTTCACCTTTGCCACACCCAACAAAAAAAAAAAAAAAAAAAATCCATCTGTTATCCTAGTAATTATATGAGTTTTTCAAATTAATCCAAGCACTGTCAACACTGCACTGGCACTGTCCAAACTGTATACAGGCCAGGACTCATGTCGAAAAATGTTGGCGCTAACCTCATTTGACAAAACAAAGGGAATTTCTATATTCAATTTAATGCCAAACAGAGTTTTGTCCACCCCGACCTTACTCACTCACTCATTCAACTCGTCCGCCCACTCAGTCACTGTGTCCTCGTCCTTAATTTCGTTATAATCCTTCGTGATATATGTCAATTATGGAATTTGTAATGCTAAAAATAATTAATCTCACAATGGAATTAAATGTTCAAACAGAGATGAGTCCACAAAAAAATAGATAAAAGTCCACACAAAAACTTTCGCGGATGCAAAACTGCAAAAATCCAACACAAAAACAATAACAACAGCAAAAAAAAGAAGCCGGCCCAGCTGACCACCACCCTGTTGGCTGCAACCCTTAGCAAAACAATTTCGCATTACGAATTTGTAAATAGCAATTAAAATTTAAATATGTAAACTATTTTCAATCGCCCAATTCCATTTTTTTCGCTTTTTTTTTTAGTTTTTTTCTTGTTGCTTTTGGTTGTTATTTTTGCTTTGGGGGTGGCGGTGGTAGTTTATTTCGTTTGTGAATGTTAATTTATCAGTGATCACCAACACCTGAATAACAATTGAACAAAAAAAAAAAGTGCTAAACCACATAATTGCTGGCAGGGGGGCGGTTACGATTTTTGCACGAATTAAAACTACAAATGCGAATGCAAACGGGCTTAGGGCTTAAGGAATGATGCCGGAATTAATGGCCAGCAATTGGTAAAGCGTAAAAATAAATAAATCGAAATAGAAGCAGAAAAAAAGGATGTATAACCAATTTTACGATATTACGATATTAATTTAGACATTTGTGAGTCGTGTGTGGGTAATGAGATAGGCTCTCAGAGCTCGGTCAGTGGTAGGTACGTGGTTGGCTGTGGAAGTGATGATGGCAGCCTACTGTAGCGAGCAATTTGGTGACAGGTGGTTAAATATTAATTTTTTTTTTCATTTTCAAATAAAACAAAAAAGAAAACGAAAACAATTTAGGAAAGTGCCACCCAGTGTTTGTATTGTACTCGTATGTATACATGACAGCTGAGTTTGCCTAAAAAACAAGAATTGCTAAAGTAAGGATGCATCAAAACTGTGTTGGGTATTTTGTTTTAAATCCCCCGTGGAAAGATTATTTGTTAAATTAATATTTAAGAAGATAGTCGGCATGGGAGAGTGGTTAAGTACGTTAACTACGAGTACTTCGCCAGAGCTATGGGTTCAATATAAAAGAAAAAACAGGGAAAAAATCGGAATGAAGAAGTTGGAAGAGCAAGCCACGCTCGTAAGTTTGCTTTCAGTAGGAGTAAACAATACAATATAGCGTCAACCTTTTAGACAACGGATGTGTTCTTAAATCCATCCTCGCCATGTTTTGCTTTCTTGACGAAATTGCATGTTGGCCTACAAATTTACAAATCCTGTTCATCGGTGTCTCCTTATTTTGGCACTATTCCCATCCAACGCCGGTCGTATTCGTGTCCCATTTAACTTCGTATCGATACTGACCCACTTCAGTTACCTAAATTTTTTCTAAAAAAGGCAGGAACCTGGATTCTGAAATTGTGGGCGAAACAAGTGGATTGTAGTAGTCTTTTGAGAAAATCTTTTCGGTTTAGGCAAAATATCATATGTGTCTTTCAAGCTAGTTCCAGGACGTAAAGTACCACACTACAGTATCTCTGAAAACGTGGCTTGGAAACACCCTCTTACCCAAATTTCATTTACGCTCAATCTTCCCCCAGTTCAAGCCCCCAAAACTCGTATTGAATCTAACATCTCTTTGCCTCATTGATTCTATGGTCAACCTTACCAACAGCTTGCTAATTCTAACGAGGTCATTATGCTCGTTATAACTTATATATACATGATAAGGCCTCTATAAGCCTCAGTGGAAATACTTAAACAAATATTATGATCTTGATAAGCTCAAACCGTAAAGATTTGTGGTCCACAGTATCTAAGCACATAAGCGTCCCGTCCGGGATACCCCAAGGAAGTCATCACGGTCCCCTATTATTCATTTCTGACAACTGACGATGTTAACTCTATCATTGTTAAATTGTTTATACGAGTATGCAGATGACATCAAAATTTTTCTGCAGATTTCTTCCGAGTCTGACTGTTTTTTGCAAAAAGCAAATGCCTTACTTTCATATAGACTCGAAAAGATCCTACCATAGACTCACTATCTGTGGCAACGAACTCAATTTTCGTATTTCATTTATAATTAATCTGTTTCCATGGTGACAGAGATGTTATACGAGGGTTGTCTGAAACATTTCCGACCGCAACGTAAAGATAGCGGCACTCGTCAATAGCAATTATGCATCTTTTGACAGTTACTTACCGAAGTTTCAGTCATTTTGGATGCGCAGTTTTTAGTTGACAGTCGTTTGAGTGAGTCGATGTGAGTGTTTTTTTGTGAAAATGGAAAAAATTCAGTATCGAGGTGTTATTAAATTCTTGTTTTTGAAAGGCAATATGCCTACACAAATCAAAAATGAGTTGGACTCTGTATATTGGGACACCGTACCGTCATTTACAACAATGAAATTTTGGGCAGCTGAATTTAAACGTAAGAGCTTGGGAGATGATGAACGTTCGGGACGTCCAAAAACTGCAACTACTGACGATAACATTGCTAAAGTTTACCAAATGGTGGTAGACGACCGCCGAATTTTAGTGTGAGTGAGATAGTAGAGGTTATGAAAATATCCAAAGAACGTGTTTGTTACATATTAAATCAAGTTTTAGACACGAGAAAGCTGTCCGCGCGTTGGGTGCTTATGTTAGACCAAAAACGTGTTCGAATGAACATTTCCAGCGCTCTGTTTGGGCAGTTTAGGCGCAATAAATCCGAGTTTTGGCGCCGATTAATTACTGTGGATGAAACTTGGACACACCATTATACGACCGAAACAAAAATTCAGTCAAAACAGTGGCCGGCTCGGCTCCAAGAAAAGCAAAAACAGTTTTTTCAGCTGGGAAAGTGATGGCGACTGTTTTTTTTTGGGATAGTAAAAGATAGTAAAAACCATTACAGGAGCATACTACGCATCATTACTTGCCAAGCTGAAGGCAGAAATTGCGGAGAAACGGACACATTTTCAGAAAAATAAGAACCTGTTTCACCAAGACAACGCGCCGTCTCACACCTCAACGGTTGCCATGGCGAAAATCCATGAATTACGGTTTGAACTGCTTTATTCACCAGATCTAGCCCCAAGCGACTTCTTTTAGTTCCCTCATCTAAAAACTGCGCTCGGAGGACAGAGATTTTCGTCAAATGAGGAGGCATCACCTTGGTGAATAATTATTTTGCAGAGGAAAACGCCAAGTACTATTTGGACGGGTTAGAGAGATGGGAGCATCGCTGGGAGAAGTGTGTAGAGTTACAAGGAGACTATGTAGAAAAATAAAAATAAAAATTTTAGAAAAAATGTCTTGTATCATTGTTCGGTAGATATTTCAGACAACCCTCGTATGTTTTCTGTGACAACGAACTCAATTTTGGTACGCTCGTCACATAGCACTGGTTCTCATCCAACGCTGGTCTAAGGAATTTTCGATCCATGTGTTACCCTTTATATAACCTTTCTTCGGAATCGCATAGAAGCTGTACAGCAAAGACTTAACCCTTTTGCGTTACGGGGATTTCTTTGGACCGACAGCTTCTACCTATCAACTCCTTACAACACGTCGTGAAGTTGGTGACATATAATACTTCTTGTTCATCAGCTTTTAACTGGTAACATTGATTCTCCCACTCTATTGCAATTTACCTCATTGAACGTCAACCGACGAAATCTAACTGGGCCTCTATAAATTAGTCAAAAAATATGTTATAACGTTTTTCATCCGAGCTGGATAATAATACCTCAACTAGGCCTGTAACTGAGGTATGAGTCATCTTAACATCGCTCTTAGGCGATAGTTTGTGGGCTATAGTACGAGCCCGTCTTCACAGAAGCATGTATGCCCTCAGATGAGGTAAGAAACCCGTAGCTCATTATGATAGGTAATGGTACAATACGAGTATAAGCACTCGGAAAAGTAGCTATTTTCCAGTCTGATATTCACAACATATATGCTGATGTGTCATAAGGCTTCGTTCTATCTAAGACACTCTTTCTCTTGTCTGCATTTCTAATCCTAACATTCCTTTGCTGACAACAGCATTCTCTGCTTTGCATATTCATTCCCGGACTCACGTCCTGTTAAGCTCATTAACTTCCTAACACCAGTGACAACTTACGTTGGAATGACCACGATGTTACTAAAAATGCTGCGAAATGTCTAGATTTCCGCAATCAATGTACGAAATATTTCACCCCCTCTGATTTGGCCACAATATATAAGGCTTCATTCACCCAAAATTGGACTACAGTGTCCATAGCTGGCCAGGTGCCCCTCAAATCTCTCGGCACCTGCTAGATAGGTTTCAAAACCATGCGATAAGACATATAAGTGATGAAAATACCACCTGGATCAAAAATAGCCACCGTGTGGCGCTCCCCTTGTTCCGATTTGAGTTCTGTTTTCTTTTTTTTTTTGTGAAATTGGCAAATCTGTTTTTGACATTCCCTCTAAGTCTTAGCGTCATAGCTTGACATTTGCAAAAGTTACGTAGCCAAGAGTACATGTATCTCTGTGTGTGTTGGCGATTTTTTACAATTTTAGAAATGGATTTAAATTTGCAACAACGAACTTGTATTAAATTCTGCGTAAAAAATGGATTTAAAGGTGCACGAATGTTGGAAAAGGGTTTCGGCAACGATTCTCGAAAGAAAACGATCGTTTACCAGTGGCACGAGAGGTTCAAAAGTGGTCGTGAGTCAATCGAAGATGATGAACGCAGTGGCAGACCATCGACATCGGAAACCGACGAAAACATTGATGGAGTAAAGGAAATGTTGGTCAGTAACCGCAAATTAACCATCAGAGAGATATCGGAGGACTTGAACATGATGGCCTATGGATCCGTCCAAGACATTTTGGTTAATGGTTTGGGTTTCCGTCGTGTAGCAGCAAAATTGGTGTCAAAAGACCTCAATTTCATGCAAAAAAGAGACCGTATTGACGTCGCAAAAGAGTTGATTTGCGAGGCTGAATCCGATCCCATATTCATCAAAAGGATCATTACTGGAGACGAGATCATTATGAGAACGACACGCAATCCAGATATCAGGCAAGTGAATGGCGTTCACCAAATGAGCCGAGACCAAAAAACCACGTCGTTTTCAGTCAAAAAAGAAGGCCATGCTCACGGTTTTCATGGATTACAACAGTGTAGTGCAACGTGAATTTTTGCCAGAAGGCCAGACAGTAAACAAAGAGTATTATTTGAGCGTTATGAGACGTTTCTGTGAAGCAATTCGCAGAAAACTCGTGGATTTTACACCATGATAACGCACCGTCGCACAGTGCCATCATTATTCGTAATTTTTGGGCGAAAAATGCAAAAAATACCATCCAACAGCCACCGAAATCATCTGATTTGGCCCCCTGTGACTTCTTTCTGTTCGATCAAGTTAAAAAACCACTACGGGGAACGCGTTTCAGCAGCCGAGAGGAAGTAATGGAAAAATCGCAGGAAGCACTGGTGGACATACCGAAAACCAAATATAAAAAATGTTTCAAGGATTGGATCAAGCACTGGCATAAGTGTGTTGCAGTCGATGGGGATTACTTTGAAGGGGACAATATAGATTTAGATGAATAAACTTGTATTTTTAATTTTCTGAACTTTTTGATTAAGGTCGAATTACACAATCATTCAAGACCCTCGAACACCGGCCTAACGTCTCCTGTCTCACCTTATTGTATCGCTATTTTCACCACCAGTGCTCCACCGAAATTGCCAGTAGCACTCCGCTCCTTCAGACTTTTAACCGTACCTTAGCCCACTTAGCCTACTTTCGGACGTACTCTAAAATATCGCACAACTCGCTTATGGAACGCCTTCCCGAGCACACTATTTGCTAGTCGTTATAACTTCCAAACATTTAAGACCAACGTAGAAGGAGGAAAAAGGAAAAATTGTTTTTGTAGTGGTTTGAAACTCAGGTGTATTTGGTTTAGATATTCGCTCTACAGGGGTGGGAGTCCGAATATGACGGAGACTTTTTTCTTCACTCAGAGTGATTCGAAGGTTATAATTCGCACTAGTTTTTTGTGCTTGAAACTCTACAACAGCCAAATCTACGTATCAGTGTTATGCCTTCACACGCAGAATTTTTCTGTCAGAGTTCGAATTACACAAATGAAAAACTTGAAAGACTTGTTATGGCCAGGATTCGAACCTTGACCGTCCGACTGAGAAGCGATTGCTAGTACCACTACACCACGGCCACCCCACATACTTTTAAAAAGTCCTTTTTTACATTCAGTCAATGCATTAAGCTACTGCTATTTTATCACTTATTTATACAGGTCACTATATGTTCTAGTACAGAATGCTCGAATTTGCTAAAAACCATCTGGTAACTCACCAATAAGCTTCGCAATGTCATAGCGCTTATTCCTACCAACTCAAGGACTTCGTAGTCACAGAACAAACACTATCACGACATAAGCACAAAGGAAACCACTGTAAGACTATAAAAAATGATTTTAGTTATAAAAGAGAGGAATGATGGTCAATGGTCAATCTTTTCTACATAGGTCGGAAACGACTATTAAGAAAAACAGCTAGGATCGAAATGTCGGCCTTAAAGAACGAAATGGATGATTAACTCAGTTTTAAAATTTGTTGGTTACCAAAACGAACAGAAAACCGGCTCAAAAGGTATTTGAGAATAGTTAGTCTACTCCAGTATCCTTGTTGCAAGTACGAGTATAATCAAGCTAGCCAAGGAACTAATGCCACGAGCTTATGGGCTCCAAAAACAGTTCACCGATTGGGCTTTTGAACAGCTTGAAGACCACTTTAAGATTTATTAAAAATAGTGTTAAATGACGAAGCTAACTTTTGGTCCCAGGGGCTGTGAATAAACAGAATTGCCGTCTTTGAAATGAGTGCAAAAAAGTGCAGTGTTTGGTATGATCCTCATATAGGTGGCGTCATCTGCCTGTTGTTCTAGAGTTTGAGTTACAGTCAATAGCCAACATTACCGAACAATGGTCACTGACTACTCCCTCAAAAATATGAACGACAGTGAACCGAATGATATGTGGTTTCATCAGGCTTGTGCTACGTGATATACTGTCCGTGAAACTATTGATTTACTGAGGGCACCATTATAACGCGACACGATACCATTATAACGCGAAATGGACCAGTGAATTGGCTACCAAAATCTTCGACTTGACTCCACTTGATTACTTCTTATAGGGGATAATTGTGAAGTTTTTGTTGTATGCCGATATTCGGCCTGCTAATAGTGAGATAGAGTCTTAAATGGTCAAAAGAGTAGCTCATAATTAGACCGACAAGATCAGCTTGTCAGACGAGGAATATGTGAATTCGTGTTCAAAACATAATGTAGTCCAAGTGCATTTCATGTCGTTATTAAAATATTAAAAAATTTATAGAGAACTGCTAGTGTACGAGTACAGTGCGTATGGCAAAAGCGTATGGCTCGTAAATGTTAACCCATTAGTCGCAGACAATAATTCGTTTGAATCTCTGGTTTATCAGCGTAGACTAGTGACTTGACATACCCCCAAAGAAAGTAATCTAAAGGTGTGAGATCACTGGATTGTGGAAGCCAGTTCACAGGTCCATTACGCGAAATGATGCGCTCAGCAAATGTTTCCCGCAATAAATTGTTGATGTCGCGCCATCTTGTTGAAACCAAGGCTCTGTCACGTCAATGTTATTCAACTGAGGAACGAAGAAGTCAGAAATCATGTTTCTGTAGTTTCGCTCAAACTGACGGTAACATTCTGGGCGGCATCGTCCTTAAAGAACACCAAACAGTGAGTTATAATGGTTGTAAGGGCGTCTCGACAAAGGCTTCTGGATTTTCTCTACTCCAAATTCGACAATTTTGCTTGTTTTTCTCAATTTTTCTTGTTTACATATCCATTTAACCAAAAATGGGCCTTATCGGAGAACGAAATTTTGCGTTTAAAATGAGGATCAAGCTGAAATTCACCGAGCCTACGACGCGTATAATGATCACGCGGTTTCAACTCTTGCACAAGCTGGATCTTATAAGCTTTTAAGCCAAAATATTTCCGTTGAATCTTCCACAAAGCGGATGGGTATAGCTCCAATTGCTGTGCACGATGGCGAATTAACTCATTCGGATTCTCCTCAACACTGCGCTCCACAACGGCAATAACTTCTTCTGTTCGCACTGATTGTCGTCTTTGGAGATGCATATTATCCACTAGAGTGTACGTCTTGCAGAAAATATTCATCGTATTCCGAATAACTTGCTCAGATGGACGATTATGTCGACCGTAAAATGCACATAGCGCACGATAAATTTGGCGAACCGAACCATGGTTTTCAAAACAAGTTTACACAATTTTCGTTGTTCTGGTGTTAATGTATTCATCTTAAAATGGCAAAGCGTACTAAGTACAAATCAACTTTCAAGTGTCAAATTGACAATCTGTACAAACAGTGTTGCCAGTTTAAAAACCAAACCTGTAAAAGAAACAGCCTTTACATACGTCGGAAAGTTCACGATTCACTTGAACGTAGAAAAGCAAAGGGCATTTCAAAACCCGTTGAATCGAAGTGCTTTTGAAAAAATTAACAAAATTAGCCTGAGAAAGGAAGACAAATATTATTTGAAAAACGTGAAAAGCATAAGTATTGCGCGATTTTTGGGTGTCTGTTTAATGTTAATTATTTTGCACCAAAGAGAAATTCTTAATGCCGTCACTTATTGCCTCTTGGACATCATCCCGAGATCTACACTTTTTTACATCAAGGAAGTTTTGCAGACTTCGGAAGAAGTGGAAATCTGATGATGCCTAGATCTGGAGAATAGTAAGGCGGATGCATCATTTTTTCACAACCGAACTCCTGTAACCGTGTGCAGGTGATCCAAGCTGTATGAGGGTGAGCGATTAATCAGACCTAGCCGTTTCTGCTCTAGTGCCGAGTCTAATCTGTTGACAGTAGACTTCTGCGATGATAGTCGGGATAACAGGCATCAGCTCATAATGGAATATTCCCTCAGCATCCCACCATACAGATGGTAATACCTTAAGCGGGTAAAGTCCATCTATGGGATGCTGTGCTGGTCTGTCTTCTGGACTAAGCTATTGATGGCAATGTATTAAACCCATTTTTCGTCTCCGGTAACGATCCAGTTCAAAAACGGCTCTTGATTGTGACGCGACAAAAGCGCAGCGCAAGCCTCGATTCTCTGCTGACGATTGTTTTGCGATAAGTGGTGAAGTACCCATTTTCTCAACTTTAGAACTCCATGAATAGTCATATTGCTTACGTTGGGTTTCCTTGCAAGTTCCCTAACAGTAGCAGTGGGATTTCTTTTTACGATGGACTTCAAGAGCCCTTTGTCTAGCACTTCTGGGCAACCCAAACGAAGTTCATCCTTTTGGTCAAAATTGTCATTTCTAAACTTTGTAAAACCAACGTCGACATTTGAACTCGCTGAGAATACCTCTCCATACACAATTTGGATCTCTCTAGTGGCTTCACTTCCATTTTGGCTTTGCCAGAACGAAAACAGTAAAATATGCCGAAAATGCTCTGCACCACGTTGGAATTGGCGGGATTTGGAATATTAGTGACCTCTTCCGGGGAACCTCGATGGTACAAAATGTGCAAAATAGGATTGTTGGTATCCGCTAAAAGATGTTTGGAAGTGGAAACTAGGATTGACCCCTTCAAGACAAGGACGGTCCGAAACATCGTCGTATTCATATCTACCAAGGTCTTATTTCTTCAGATACCATTCCGATTAAAGCAGAGCAATGCCCGGACTTATGATGCAGAGGTTAAAAGGAAAAAGGACTTTTCAAAAAATTGGGTGAAGAAGACTGGAATCAAACACACTGTATCTGATGTCCTGGAAAAAATCCAGCTGAGGCTATAAGGTCATTGATTTGGCTTAGAAATTATCATAGCGCAGATATTTTATAGCATGGGGCGTAGGCTACTTTAAAGACTTGACGGACATGTAAGTTTGTTTGGTGCACAAACGAAAGCATGGTTTTCGAAGTTCACATTTCTTGAAAATAATTTTGCATGAACGAGAATGTATGATACATTTCTGAAAAGTGTAGCACCTATTGCACGCATCGTTTGAATTTAGAATGCTCCTCATCGATAAGCTCGCTTGTCAACTGAACCATTAAAAACAATGTCAGTTGATGTGCTCTGTCAAAAATGAAAAAAACAAAAAAATTCTGAAAATTTCAACAATCAGAATAATAGGAATAATAATAGCCCGTTGGAAAAAACACCCACGCAAATTTTCTATTCAATTTTTTGTTTGCCCGGTTGTCAGTATTTATGTTTTGAAAACCGCAGGAGCGACCCTTTCTCCGAATCTGCCACGGCATTTAGTCGATATTTGAACTTTGAGTCCAGCAATGATGTTTTAAATTTTTTTTTTTTTTAAATCACAATGATTGTGATGTTGCGGAGGATGAAGGTAGGCGGTTGTGAGCTTTTCAGTGATATGGAAGAATGTTGGTAGGATTTGGTGATTTTTTTCATTCATTAAGGGTCGTTCCATTGACCATGTACATGGAAATTATTTTAATTGCGAAGTGGCAATGAAGTGTTAAGTGAAAGAGGTCAAACAGGAGCGCACGAGTCAAGAGTTGCTGCAATAGTTAAACGAGGAAGTCAGACAAAGTTACTCTAAGACAGTGATGTTTGAGATACCAGTAATCTTGATGTTCGAGCTGAGTACTCGTGAAACTGTTTCTTCTTTTATTATAAGGGCGCTCTGAAGGGATTATGATCATCCTTAAAAAATTTTCATACACCGTGGTCGAAAACATTGGGGTTAAACGAATGACTATACAGAAAGAGCCCGGAAAGGCACTGTATAAGCCAGTAGCATGGCTTAGGAAAAAATCACGATATTTCGGAGTACGTCCGACGGTGGGCTGTGGAAGGTTTGAAAGGCCGAAATGCTATTGGGAATTTCATTGGATGGCTGATGGTAAGAATAGCGATAGAAGTAAGAGACAAACGTCCGAGTTGGAAGGTATCAATTGTCTTGGGAATATTGGCGTATCTATGAGTCTTTTCTAGCAAGTGACGGAGGTATATTTTCAGCCAATGTGCAAATTATTTTCAAAAATTTAGGTTCAATTCGAGAAGCTTATGGTGCGCTACGTCTATTTTACATCGCCCATCATCCATCTGAGCAAGTAATTCGAATAGTTATGCCATAGAAACGTCGTACAGTGCTTAGTATTGAGAAGGACTCGAATGAGTCGATATGCTATGTCCATCTTCTCTATAGGAGATTTTTCGGAAAGATCTTAGTTTACGAGCTTACAAGCTTCAGCTCATGCAAGAATTTAAGCCGCTTGACAGAGACGACTGGGTAGACAACGAGATTGCTCTTGAATTTGTTTTCTAACTTTCCCAGCTCGTTTTTAATTGAATGGCTACGTCAACAAGAATACATTTACCGCATTTGGAAGGGAGAAAATCCACAAGCCAATATTATGATACACCAACAAAAAGACAGTGTTTAATGGGATGTTGGAACATTGGTACATATTCCTTCAAAAAGCAGGCCGGTTGGAACTTTCTAGTCGATGCGGAGTGCTACAGATCCATGGTAGCTGACTTTTATGTTCCCCAATTGAATGGCATTAATTTGAAGCAGCTGAGACTTTAACAAGACGCAACATATCACACAGCGTGCGCCACAATCAATTAATTGGAGAAAACATTCATTGAGCGCATAATTTCGCGTATTGAACCTGCATTCAAGGTCGTGCGGTTTAGCTTCTCTTGATAATTTTTGTGCTAGTCTTCCCCCGACTTGGAAGGCAACATTCGTAGCGTTGTAGCCGATGTACGGCTTCAGCTGCTTGAAAAATTCGTGAAAAATTGGAGTTCAAGATTCCGCTTTATTCGAACCATCTCAGCCGGGGCAAGGTATTTTTTACATCGCTTAATGAAACCTAGACATTCGACGGCATTTTTGGCGACATAGAATATGTGGTGGAAGTGTGTTTGAATTTCGCTTTAATGCTGATCTGGAAGAATTCAATTCGACTTTGTTGGTGGTTCCCCAATTAGCTACTAACGTACGCCGCGTCGTTCCCATTCTACAGCCGAAGAGTTGGGACATGAGTTCGGGAACGAATTTTGAAAAGCAGAGAGTACTGCCATAAGCAGAAGAATACGAGTATACCGGATTAGAAGTGGGAGATACGAGGTCATTAATACAAAATATAAAAAAAAGTATCGCAACCAGAAGGGAGCCCTGGGGCACACCAGCATTTACTTGATACCATCTTAAATTAAAGGTCCCGAAAGGTATCGTTGACCACAAATGCAACAGATTTTCGACACCTGATGCTAAACTCTGTTAAATGCCTTAGAAATATCAAGTGGAACCATCATGCTCTCGCCAGATTGATGCATATTTCAGTTCCACTTTTTGGTGAGACATGCCATCAAACCATTAGTGGAACTGTTGCTACGAAAACCGTATCGCCACTTATTGAGTACTTTGTACGAGGAAGTACAGCAAGATTCGCCTTTTTAGGGATAGACTGGACAAATGCTATTTCCAAACGTTCAAATGATTAGAAGGGATCATTTGGACCAGGGTATTCAAGTATATTAAGATCTTTAAGTGCTTCGAATACTTCACGAGTGGGAAAGTAGATTGAAAATTCGATTCCCTGAAGTATAGTCTGAAATATGGCACAAACGTAGAACTGACTGTGAAGTAAGCGCAACAAGCAGATTGGCTTTATCCAAAAAGCTAATTTTGAAAGGAATCGGCCCGGGGTGTATTACCTACAAAGGAGCATTATTTGTTCGTTTAACATGTCTAATCGAAAAGAAATATTATTAGGAGAACACAGATATGATTTAGAAGGTTAGCGTGTTTGGTGTCCGATGCCAATGATGCAAAACTGGAAATGCTATTTTTGCTATTTCTACAACCTGATGCAACATTGTGTCAACCTTTTTAGTGGCCCCCTCATAGGGTTTTGAAGTCAAATAAATTGTTCGTATTTCTAGTCCTGTGGAGTAGTACTTCTATCAGAATGCGCTTGAGACTTGCATTTAAGAGGGCAAGGTAGGTAGAGATTATTTGGCGAAATGTAAGTTACGTAAGCAATAGTAAGTAAATCTGGCCAAATAGCATCCGGCTTATGATTTTCTTCTCAAAACATTCATTTATACACTCATCTCTGGACGCCTTAACTCCGAAATGTTTAGAAAGATCACCTCTTTCATGAGTTTAGTCGGGAATTTTCCACTTGGCTCATCTCGGTCTGTGGAAGCTCAACTACCAGACTATTTAAATGAGGAATTCCATAAATCAGTCTCCTCAAAAACGAAGAAGCAGAAGAAGAAGCAATTTTCCAAAAAACTAAAATCGCAAAAGCGGTCTCTATAGTGTTTAGTGTCTAGCGCCTGGTGTTTCATCAACTATGTAGGAATACATATATCAATATGTAGTGGGAGATGTTGGAAAATATTTATGCGTTCACATGTAGGCCACAATAATAATTAGCCTCACCACACAACACACAAATGTGAGTCAATTTGTGTGGAAAGTTGATTGCCAGCAGTCGATCATTAGGCTCGGATGGAACGTAGGTGGATTTATTGAAATGAAATTTGCAAAACTAGAGCGGGGGCGTCTGTTCGCCTGTCTAATGATTGGACCGTCCGCCAGTTCGACCGCCAGCCCGTCTATCCGTTCGCCTTTACGCCCAACCATCTAGCGCTCTGATGATTTGATAAAATTTATTTTTTATTTCATTAAATTATAATCAAAGCTAATTTGAGAAATATTACGAGCGAGTGTTGTTTTTTTAATTGCGCGCGTGATGTTTCCAACTAATTGGATTTGAAAAGGTGACAATGTGAGTAGCGGGAGGTGAGTGATAAACGTGCAATTGAAATGCTACATATGGTAGGCACATACAATATATTCGAATCAGTTTTGTGAAAAATTGATTTTTCCCAATAGTTAACTGGGTGGGTTGTTGAAGGTCGTTTCAGTCGGCAAAAGTTTAAAGGTGTGCGTTCGACTCTGTAGAAGACTCCCGAAATTCTTCTATTTAGGAAACCTTGTCATCGATCTACTTGTATATAGAGCGCATTCTGAGTAAAATCTGAAAACAGGACGCAGCCCCAATGAAATTTTCCGTCCAGTTTAGGTAAGCTAAAACGGTGTCATAACCTTATAAATAAATTCGAGGTCGGGTTGTTTAAATACGAAGTTTTCAATAACGACTTTTGTTAGAACATAAAAAGTATCACGTTGCGCTACATGTTTCTTGTTCCCATTCGCACTCGCTTTACTTCTCTTAAAATCATGTCAGCTCCTAATCACCGACCAAGAGTTACCGCACCAAAATGTCCTTCATCAACACCCATTCAACCCGCGCAGTCATCTTCACCTGCAACAAAACAGCTGGATAATGATCTTGCTCCTCTTACTGTCAAAATCTTAGAAGAACACCTGTTTGAGCAGGCAGATTTCTTGCGACAAGGTTCTGCACAAGAGATCACCAGAAAGCAGAATGACTTTCATCTCAAGTTGGAGGAAATCATAATAAACTGGAATAAGAGTTTTGAAGAGTCTGAGTACAAAGTGGCACGTAACCACTCAACCCACACTTTACCTACTTTTAAGAGGTATTACGTCTCCCAATTAAATACCCCCGAAGAGGCTCTGGAGTAATTTACGTAAAATTGGTGTCTGCAGCAGCAACTGTGGACTATTGATACGCACTCTACACCCTGTCTGAAAGATTTCGAAGCAGCAACAGAAAATGATATTGTCCAATGCATTGGTGAGGATAGCATTTCCATTCACTTTATCACGCTCATTGTATCTCAAATTGCCTCTCATCTTACCCATGCAATTAACTGCGGCATAAAAACGTCAACTTTTCCTGCGATTTGCAAAACTGCTAGAGTGTTACCTATAGCAAAGAATCCAGTCCATCTTCTCCTGCTGATTTTAGACCGGTCCTCGAGAAAGTAAAAGCAAAATAAATCACTGAGCATCTAACGCGCATTAAATTTCTGAGTGATCACAGATATTCAACAGCAATAGTCAACCTAGAGGAAATCAGGCAGGATGTCGAGGGTATAGTTTCTGTTCTTTATTTGCTTGACTTTTCGAAGGCCTTTGATAAAGTGAATCATTCAATTCTATGCTGGAAAGTTAGAAACAATTTTGGATTCACTGAAAGAGCAGTGAAATTAGTAGATCACAAGGAGCGATTTCTGGTGAACGCTCTTCATCTGTCGAGGAATTGAAATAAGGTGTTCCACAAGGCTCAATTCTGGGGCAGTTACGATTCTGTATGTTTGTAAATGATGTTCCATCCCTGTGTAAACTTATTTCTGTCCACCTACGAGTATATGCAGACGATGTCCAACTACACCTGGCAGTAATCCAGTAACCTTGATGATCACGTTCTTCTTGTAAATGAAGAGCTGAAACATGCATATACTTGGTCAGTTGGAAACGGATTACATCAAAGTAGTAACAGGTGACTAGATAGCAATGATAGCTCTTCCAATTTTCTAATATTTCAGCAGCTGTCAAAGTTACCAAAATATTCAAAATATTCAGCGAGGTTTGCCTTTTTTTTACGCTTCCCGAGCGCGTGGAAATTATTGAAAAATATTATTGAAATTCCGGCTCAGTTTTATTGTCAATACATCATCGGTCGTCATCAGGGTTTCAGCATGCCGGCAATTCGTCTCACTGTGGAAAAGTTTGAGCGTGAGTACACTTTTTTGGATATTAAGCCACCAACCAGACAGAGATTGGGGCGAAATGAAGAAAACATAGCCGCCGTAGGGGGCCATCGCCAGAGAGTCAACCCGGCTTACGACTACATCCATACGTGCTGACGCAAGAAATGAGGCAAAACAACCATAAACAACGTCGTGAATTCGCTAACTGGTCGCTGGAAATGTTGGCCAGAGATCCGGATTTGGTCAAAAAATCATCTTCTTGGACGAGGCCTATTTTTGGCTCATCGGCTATGTAAACAAGCAAAACTGCCATAACTGGAGCGAACACAATCCACAAGTGTTCTGCCAAGCATCTGCCAATGGCCTCAGGTGTAGAGCAATGTTAACCGACTTTCTGTGTTCAGAGCTCCAAAACATCGATATATCCAAACTAAGGTTCAAACAAGATGGCGCTACATTCCATACAACCGGCGCAACGTTCGAAGTTGTGAGGGAGAAATTTGACGACTAGGTTATCTCACGACGAGTGTTCAACAATTGGCCGGGCGATCATGCAATTTGACACCACTCGATTATTTTCTCTGGGGATAAGTCCTTAGTCTACGCTAACAAGCAAACCAATTTGGACAAGCTCGAGACCAACATTCGACAGGCTATTGGACCGAGGCATCAAAAATTGGACCGACCGCCTGAAGCACTGCCAGCGAAGCCAAGGCAGCCATTTGAATCAATCCTATATCTCACACCGTTATTGTTTTATTTAAATTTTTTCTCTTATCCTTCTTATCTGGTCACCCTATAGAATCAGCCACTAGTCTTGGCTACACAATAAATCGTAGTTTGTATGGCTACAATGAAACTTACTCTGTCGTTGGTCTCATTTACGGATGTCTACGTAACCTGTGGCTCAGTTCTTATTTCATTCCGCCAGAAACACGGCGAAGGCTTGTAATAACGTTGATCTTACCTCAAATAACTTATGCTGAGGTTCCTTACAGTAAAATTGCGTTCAATGATGCAGTGCGACACGAAGACATGAACATATCTCTTTATATGTTAGGAAGCTACTTCGATGTATCCTGCAAGAATATATCAAGCATTAGTTAATGCCCATAGTCAATGCCCATCTTACCTATGTAACAGGATTATTTTTTGTCGTTCGTCAAGAACTCTTATCCTCATTCCCGCTTGTTGCCAACACCTAAATTCTTCTCATTTTTTATTTACACTATTTAGTTTAAGCTATGGAACTCCTTTGCATCATATACCAAGTCTACTACAAATCCATCCAGATTTAAAAGTGTAATTCTACGATACGAGTACTTCTCCACACTATCCCACGAACCCTAAACCTCTCCACACCATCCTAAACGTACTCGTATCTCTTCTTTACTTTTCCCTTCCTCTTACCCTTATTAAACCGCTGGGCAGATCACTGTGGATTGGGAATCAACCCCCATAAAACTGATCTTGTCCTCTTCTCCATACAGCAAATCTGGGTCTCATTTTTGACAGGAAACTAAACTAAACTCAAGAAAGAGTCAATAAAGCTACAGTAGCTTCTCTTGCAAAAAAGCCATTGGGAATAAATGGGCCTTCAACCTCGCATAATCAACTCGGTCATAAGACCGATACTTACTTACGGGGTGGTTGTCTGGTGGACGGCCTTGGAAAATGCAGTCAACTGCATTAAACTAAGCAGAGTCCAAAGAACAGCTTGTCTATGTACAAGCGGTCCCTTGCGCTCTACCCCCATTAGATCTGTTTCATTTGATACCCCTCGACATTTTTAGCAGGCAAGTAGCTGCGACTGCAGCTGTTCATCTTAAAGCGACCAAACAGTGGACAAATAATTCATTTGGCTACGCCAACATTCTTAATGCATTAGGAATCCCCACAGAGAACATCGATTACACCATACCTGAACTTTGGTTTGACAAAAACTTCCATGTAAGCTTCCCCTTTAGATCATTCTGGGAGGAAGATGCCTTCATGGAGGACAAGTAAATCCATCCCTACACAGATGGATCTAAAACCGATAGCGGAGTTGGTGTTTTCTCAGATAAGCTAAATCCAAGCCTCTCTTTCCGTTTTCCAAATCACTGTAACGTGTTCCAGGCGGAAATTTTGGCGATTAAAGAAGCTCTGTCATGGCTAAAGAAAAACGTGATATCTGCAAAGGATATCTGCATATTTTCGGATAGTCAGGCCGCCATCAAGTCCCTAGACTCGGTCTCATTATATTCTAAAATCGTCCGTGAATGCCAATCATCTCTCATGGAGATGGCAAAGCAGTTCAACATTCACCTTTGTTGCGTGCCGGGCCACAGAAACATTCCAGGGAACTGCAGAGCTGACGAACTCGCCAAAATTGGAACCACTCTACCTATTCTACCGGAAAAGCGTAGTATAGGTATAGCAATCGCTACGTGCAAACTAACACTAAAGCTGGATGCCAATAAAAGAACAGACTTTAGGTGGACTGCTGGGCAAACATGTCCAAAGAGGTCTGGCCAAAGCTGGATCTGAATCGCTATAAGTATCTGATCCTTTTAAATAGGAAACATCTCAGCGCCATAATAGCTTCATCTAGGAGCTTTATTCTACAACGACCTAAGCGACCTAGAAAACATAGACGTTAACAGTCCCCTACGCTTTATTATAAGCTCAAACTGGTTCCATTAGGAAGAGGATCATAGATCCACGTGGCATCACATTGGGCCAATAGGCCTAAGTGGGTTGGTATTTCCAACAGCTGTATCATATTACATATCAGGATGTAAGACATGCGTCAAATAAAAGCATCATCAAGCTTTGTATAGGAGTCATTTAGCAATTTTCCTTACCACATCTACTGCTAGGACATTCATCAGGACATTTCCCATGTTGAGAACGACTGAAGCAACCCAGAAAACGGCGAGGGACTCAATTCAATAAGAAATTTTAATTCAAACAAGACTCAGACATATGTAACTCTTCAGTTTGATTTAGAATTTCATCACATAGCTCTTGAAACGGCCAAGTGCTTCTTTATCCGTTTTTGACAAGGTATAAGCCTGGGCGCCATAAAGTAGGGCTGGAATGATATGGGTCTGGAATGAACTCAGTTTTGTCTTACGGGAGAGGACTTTGATCTTCAATTGCCAAAGGTATCGGTCCGGCCAAGCCATCAATGGTGTGCGTCTTTTTCCGATGAACGCATGTGCTCGTACTTTGTTATGTCTTCGTTTAACCACTTTCGCCTAAATTGTTATGAAAGCTTCATCAACGGCTCGCTCAATGTCATCCGCGTATACAAGTGACTGTGCTGCCTTTTTGTTTCTTTTGTTTTTTGTTACTAGCTTTTGGTTTGATTTCATGAAACTCAAGATACTTTGTGTCCTCAACGTCTTTTATGACTGAGGTAAGTTAAAATATGCCGACTCCGCTCTTCAAAAGCAATGACCTACAGAACAACAAGCTAAAAATGATACATAGATTCCTAATTAGCTTTCTCTGCCATCGTTTTAAGGGAGAACATTCGTGCATATCCATTCAACTGTCAACTGTTTATATTACCTTCATTTAAGCAGCACCCTCACACAACCTTAACCCACTAAAAGCCCTTTCAAAACGTCATCCCCCTTTGGAGATACACTCTGATATCCTTCCATTCAATTCTTGTTCCGAAAAATTAAGAATGATAATTCAATTTCGCTTGTTGTCACATAAATAAAAATGTTTATTGCATTTAATAGCGGAGGGCGGAAAATGCGAGAAGGAGAAAAAAATAAAAACCAACAACTGACAACTGACAGAAAAATCGAGAGACCTCAGCGCAAAGATAATTATCCACAAAATGAGCGACAGAAATGGAATCACCCTGAGTCACCATCCGTAATGACGACCATAAAGGGCGACAACGAGATGTCGCTACGTATATAATTTATGTCAATGTCGGACACAAAAACCAATCGAACGCACACTCTCCGGACATACATAAGCACATCGAGAGCTGGCAATCTGTATAAATCGCATCACGTGATCAAATGCATTTTATGAGATGAATTTCCAATCAAAAGCAGGCCACCGCTATACCTGCAGATACGAGTATAGTTCCCCAAAACGAGCCGAATCCCGAACATGAATATATCGCGAAAGGTTTTTTTACTTTTTTTTTCTGTGTATTCGAGCCGGGACGCGACACTTTACATTAAAATAAAATCCGATGAAAAATTATTTTAATTATTTAAAGCGCACCCCGTGTTGGCGTCCTAAATACTTTTCATGTACTCGTAGCTGTACTCATTGGCGAGTAGTTTGCCGTAAGGTAAAAGGCAAGCCTATTTGGCGGCAATTTATGTGTCGCCTACAATGTCACCTGTCAATGTAAAATCCCCAATTCGATCCAAAAATATGAAAGTCATTTTGAGCGACCCTGGGCGGACAGATGGAAAGTAAAGAAAGCCGCCTAGCTGGAATTTATTTATTTTGGTTTTTCCTGATTGACTATTACCACCCACAAGTATGATGACGTCGACGGGGTTCCATGACCCCAAATGCTAAATGAAAGAGGCTTTTATTAGTTTACATCCCGAGAGGCGAAGAACCTATTCAGGCCTGAGAAATAGTGCCAACAAATCATGGCACCCATGGATATGCAATCTTATTGAGGGTGTAAGGAACAATGAAATCTTCTTCCAACCGTCCTTAGTATATGGGGAAGTTTTGTAAGTTCTTGGACGATTGATTGCCGATTGGACGATAAGCCTCGATCTAAGCTTCCCTTTTCCATGTTACGAGTGTATGATGTTACCCATGGCCCGCCTTATCAAGGTCTACAAGAACTGCCTCTCAGACATATCGTAGAAGACCATAGTATGTATTCCAATCGCCTTGTGGAATGGCTGTGAAGAAGCTCTATTAAGGAAATCCCACTTAGGAACCCGACCAACCTCTATGGTATTCGTACTGTATAGTTTCCGAGAGAAATTTTTTGCTTTTTCAAGATCAAATCTGACAGAGTGAGACCGTATTGCTCATCCTCTCCGAATCACTTTTCGAAACACCTCTACAGACTAAGATTTGCAAAAGTGGTTGGATTAATGAAACCACAACGATGTGCGGATACATCAGCGACAATGGGAATGACTTTAACATTGTTGCTGTCCTAAATACTTGGGGAAACCTGCCTATTCGTAGAAGATGGTCAAAGAGGCCCAAACAGGCAATACGGGGACTTACAATTTGACAAATTGAAGATAACTTTCTTCCCAACAAGATGATGGAATGGTCTTCATGGAAACTTCCTGAAAACTTCGTCAGCAGTGACAGGTATGCTATATACAAGTGTTAGCAACAAAATTAACATTTTTCAAGATAGACTAAATCAAACCATTAATTGTGCTAAATGTTTCGTGCTTGGAGACCTGCTGCCGATTCCAATTTGCTAACAGAATTGGTTCTAAATAATAATCCGGCGATGCCTACAAGATTCTTCTTCTAAGGTGGTGCGAGTTCGGCTTAGAAACTCTCAGTCACCTAGAGAGATCTCCAACCTGGCATTAGTTTTCATACACTCACTAGCCGTGAGCATTTATAGCTGCTTCCACCATTCATTTGACTTAGTTCGATACGGAAGATACCTAATTCGAAGCGCAGGTCATTTGAGAATTCTTCGATATATAAGCAGCCTACTCGCATAGAGGCACAATCCTTTGAAGATTTAGTTATCCAAATTGTGTGCTGTACCGCCTGGTTAACTTCTCGACCACATTACACTATATGTGTTCAATAGTGTCAAGCAAACAAATGACGGTACCATTTGGGTGGCATGTTGTACGGAATAATTAACAAATGCTGTAGATAACTATAGTACCTACAATGCGGATATCGCTGCCATCCAAGAAGTACTATGGGAAGGAGAAAAGAAGAGTGAATCCTAAAACATCTGCTGTGGTGGGTAATATTGAAAGAAGAACCAGCACCTATTTGTCAAGGAATATTAAGTTTTCCAAAGCAAGAATGAATTCGCCAATATAAGCGTGATAAGTGAATACACGGAGGGGAAGGACTACTGCGAGAATAGTTAATCCAACCAAATATACGGAAAATCTCAATTTTATTAATTCAGGGCACCACCCACGGACTTTTCGATTTGGCGACAGGCAAAAATGTCATCATGGACAACACGTATTCCAGCACATCAACATCCAAAAAGGAGTGAAAATCAACAGTGCGCGCGATACCATCAGAAGATTAGACTATAGCGTGAAATGTCATCAGAAGGAGCAAGATATATTATATTACGATCGACGCAAGGCCATTCAGATAATCACTTTGTTGTAGCTAAAGTATGAATGCGATATCCGCAATAACCCCTAAAGTCTTCTCAAATCGCGTCTTCCCAAACCTTCCAAAAATCACAATGCTGCCAGCAACAAGCGCCACAGACCAAGTGGTGACCATATGTCATCAGTCAATTATTCAAAATAAGAGCACAACGAACAACAACACAAGTGCAGTTCTCTGCTGCAAGCTATTAAGATTTTGAACTCTGTAACAACCACATCAAGGATTGTAGGAATTTTCTGAATGGAATATCGAATGCCAAAAGGGCGAACCATTGCTTGCTACTTTCGTAAATAGATATCCCAGGCTACAACAAAGCTCACCAGTTGACGAGAGAAGGATCCGCGCTGCATAGTTCGCCGGCCATCTCCATTAAAATTCCATAAAGTACAGTCAATAGAACGATCGAGAATGAGGACTTTAGTGGAACACGTTCGCATTCACGTGCGTAATAGCTAGGGCCCTTCGGCTAACAAATAGCGAGAACAGAGTCCGCTTTCTACTGTTAGGTGTTTAGAGAACAGGCATTAAATGAAAAGGTGATACTAAACAAGTTCCCAAGACCTAAGCGTTGAAATTCACAACCACGTCAGTGAACTCGTTGTCAATATGTTTCAGTTATACGTTCTGGCAAGGGAAACATCACAAGGATTCCTAGATAAAGAACACTATCGTGAAATAAAAATCTAGGGACAATCTTTCACAAAGAGTGGAAGCAATCAGCAGCAAGGAGTTGCAAACCATTCCAGCATATTGCCCCGCTGGCAAAAATATTTTTTTATTTCTGCAACAAGGTTCTTTTTGTCACTGTTATGGTACTTCTCTTATCTTTATATATAAAGGGTTTTTCAATAAGAGCGCTACAAAAGTTTTTTTAAATAAAACAAAAACGGTTTTGGATATCAATGAAATTCTTTATTCCTGTGAAAGTACGTTCGATGCCATTATGTATGGAGCTCGATTTCTTTTGCATGGCCACCACGGGCACGCTTGCAGAAGTCCAGACACTGAACCCAATTTTCGACGGTTTTCAAGCATAAATCGGCCGATACTGCTGCAATTTCACGTTCGATATTCGTACGAAGTTCATCAATCGTCGCTGGCTTGTTGGCATAGACCATAGACTTGACGTAGCCCCACAGGAAATAGTCTAACGGCGTCTAATCGCACGAGCGAGGCGGCCAAGCGACTGGACCATTTCGTGAGATAACACGTTCTCCAAACTTGGTTTCCAATAAATTGATTGTGACATTCGCTGTGTGGCTTATGGAGCCGTCCTGTCGGAACCACATGTCCTCCAAGTCCATATCATCCAATTGGGGCCAAAAATATTCGGTTATCATTGAACGGTAGCGATCCCCATTCACAGTAATGTGCCGATCTTGATCATCATGGAAGAAGTACGGCCCAATGACGCCGCCGGCCCATAAAACACACCAAACCGTACTTTTTTCGGGATGCAATGATGACTCATGGAGTATGTGTGGATTGCTGTCTGACCAATACCGCATATTTTATTTATTGACGAAGCCATTCAGCCAGAAATGAGCCTCATCGCTGAAGATGATTTTTTGATGAAAATCCAAATCATTTTCAAGTTGTTGCTCAGCCCAATTCAAGAACATACGACGCTTCTGGGGGTCAAGCGGCTTCAGTTCTTGCGTCAATTTAATCTTGTAAGGATGTAGGCCAAGATCTTTTCGCAAAATTCGCCACAACGACGTCACAGAGATGCCCAACGCTTGAGAACGACGTGTGAGAGACACATTTGGGCTTTCTGCAACTGAAGCCTCAGCGGCAGCAATATTCTCGACACTACGGGCACTTCTTTGTCTCACTGGCATGGGAACATTTTGTACTGTGCCTGTGGATTCAAATTTTTCCACTAGACGCTCAATTGTTGATCTGCTAGGACGATTATGACGACCATAAATTGGACGTAACGCTCTTAACGTTGAGGCCACTGACTCCGAATTTCGGTAGTAAATTTTAATAATTTCGACTCGTTGTTGGCTCGTATATCTTTCCATCATGAAATGGCAAACCTTACTGAAGAGAAATGTTAAAAGAGCGGCAAGAAATATGGCGTCGTTTGCTGTCCCTGTCGCTCTACTTTTGTAGCGTCCCTGTTGAAAAACCCGTTATTAGAAATATAGGTACAATAGCTTACGACGTCATAAACGCAACCACACTAATACGATTGTAACGGAGGCAAAAGCAGCTGCAAACAGGTGCATCAACAGAAACACTAAATTGTTGAATGGCGATCACAGCGCTAGACATCATCCAGTGAAGTCTTGAAGTTTATTACTTATCTGGGATGGAAACAACTCACGGGTTCATAACCATGTATTCACCTAGAGATATGCAACTAAGTTAGGATGAGATGTCCGAAATAACTATTGCCCCTATTCCTCGGCTTCCAGTAAAGATCACCAGTACAACAGAAGCGCTAAAGGGCAAAAAGTCGGCAGGATTTAATGGTATTCCAGTGGAAGAGTGTCAATAGTATCTTCAGTGCCTCTACGACCAATAGTAGAGAGAGGCCAGGAAACTCAGTCTTACCGCGAAGTGTAGAGTACAGGAATTATCGAAATGAACACATTCATTCTCAAGAACCAATGAACACATAACACTGACACGTAGATTTGGCTGTTGTAAAGTTTCAAGCACAAAAAAAAATACTGTGAATTATAACCTTCGAATCACTCTGAGTGAAGAAAAAACTCTCCGTCCTATTCGGACTCCCACCCCTGGAGAAGAAGGGTTTCAAATATCGAAACCAAACACACCTGAGTTTCAAACCACTACAAAAAACCAATTTTCCTTTCTCCGCCTTCTACCTTTCCGACCGCACCAAGGTAACAGTAAAAGCGTATCAACCCCTTAGGCGAGCGTAAATTATAAAAAAAAAATAAAAATCGTACCGTGTACTTATTTGACGATGCTCGTGGAATAGTCGCGGGTATAAAATCTGGCCGTCCGCGCACTATGCGAAGGCCACAAGTCATCAAAGGCCTGGAAAATAGAATCCATCGAAATCCGCTGCACAAGGAGAAAATCATGTCTTGGGAGGTGGATATCAACAAGCACAGCGCATACAAGGGATATACCGATCACTTACTCACGGAAGCAATCGACAGTCTTGCTTCGCTACGCGAAGATCGAACGCAGACGGTTTTTTTTTCTACTGCAGAGAAATGTATTGACATTGAAGAATCGATAGAAAGTATGCTCAGTCTGAACGTGGCCACCACCCAGCATCTGTGATGGTTTGGTGGGAAGTCGCCTACGATGGGGTGACCGAGCACCATTTCTTCGAGAAAGGTGTAAAAACCTCGGTGAAAGTGTATCAAATGGACGTTTTCGTGAACGTTGTGGAACCCTCAAAAAAATACTATTCGCAAATAGACAATGGAACTTTCAACAAGACTCAAACACGGCTCAAAAGCCACGTTCCGGTCTTTATCTCCACGGATGATTGACCATCTGGTGATGGTCTATGGTGGACTATGGTCCGCTCTGGCGGCTATGGCTTGCACTATTGCACATCCAAGCATTGTTACTTTGAAGCGCGCCCTTGTCCGAGCAGTGTAAAATTTTCTAATACATGAGGTGAGTGGCCTATGTGGGCTATTTCGAATAAGTTGTTCTACAATTTGTAGCCATTGTGTGACCCAATAAATCGACAAAAAAAGTTTTGAAAAATGTTCACTCGTTTTCATGTTATTAGCCAATAGCAGTGTACCAAAACATTTATTATAAAAACAACTTACCACGAAACCAAATGTCATATTCTACAAAAAGACAAGCTGTCGGAGGAATTGAAAATCCAGAGCAGCGTGTGATAAGGATGTGTCCCCTGTCCAGTATTATTTTTATTGATGTTGAATTAAATGCGTCCAATACCTAAGATGTACTGTCTCTATGAAGGTGAAACTGAGGTAGGTATAGCAAGGAAAAAATCTGCCTTTGAAATGGTGTCCAAAATACAGAGAACCAATATACGAGTATACAGAGAGAATATCAGCTAAATGATCAAGTTGCAACTGCTTCGGTCAAATTTTGAAACTGTTGTGTTGTATAGGTGCAGATGTCTCATGTTTTTAACGTAAGTACCTGCCATGTGGGCTTAAACTTACGGGATGCCCATACATCCATGGGAGCAAGGATACGCCTTGCCATCGCTCACAATGATATTCATTTTTGATACCAATTCGGAACTGTGTTGCCGGCACAAGTTCCACCCTTGGTATGAGTCGAGGCCGACCTAAAACCTCTTACTGTTCTTAGGGTCACAGCACCCAGCACTTATTGCAATTCCACATTGAGTCAACCAAAGGAAAACCAAGGAAAACCAAAAGGAAAACCAAAAGGAAAACCAAGGAAAACCATAGGAAGACTCTTACCCGCGATTTTGGGTTTAAACCACAGCCACCATGACGCTCCCACAAGGGGGCCTACCTCTAACAAGTCAGGCCCGGACCGAGATCCGGGGGGCTCCTGACTCCTATGGTACCGTGATTTAAGTCCTGGTAGGGACTACCGGTGGTCCAGCCGCCAACAAGACCTATGACCGGCAGCTTGTGACTGATCAAATCGTAGCAACCTTCGGTAGCGTCATCTGAAGATGTTTACGATAAGACCAGTACTTTGCTCTGCCCCCGTTCATTATTAGACAACATCATTAAAGGGCGAAGCCTTGATAATTGGGCGGGGGCCCTGTATAGGTGCAGCACATGAAAAATGTCCGCAGCTCTCAAGAGAACACTGCTGACGCTTTTGATTTCATGTCTACGGTACATCTTAAGGATTTTTCAGCCAACCACATTTTCAAATAGGAGCCTCATAAGAGAACTGGCCAGGGTCGTATAGACAGAGAGGAAGGTGGAGGTTGATTGAACACACAACTTTTCAACAAGAACTATATTAACTAGTACAAAGTTTGATATACATACATCTCCAGACCCTGAACCCGATGGCAAGCAGCAGTTGTCGTCGGTAGAAGAAGCACCTTGTATTAGGAACAAGCTGGAAATATGCACTATGTAGGTCTATAAAACTGACTCCTGGCTATATCCACGCATATCACCACGCGAAAATAGCACATAAAGAGCCATTAACAGCCCTTAATGAATCTGTGAGTCTTTCCAACCAACGTTAAACCGTACGTACAGATGCTCGTATCTTCGTATAAAAAAGAGTCTCCATCAAAAATAAATAATTTGAGTAAAATACCGGCGGCACGTAGAGGCGCCATTGCCACCACTTCCACGGAACAGCCACTACCCTCTGGCTGCATGGTATTCCTCTGTGCATAAATTTATTTTATTTACACACTTTTTTTCTCACCCACGTGACTAAAGTTTTTTAAGGAAAAATTATAAAAAAAAAAGAAAAAACCATCACCGATCTTGTGATGCCGCCACTGGCATCTGTTGAATTTCAATGTACGAGTATCTATAGAACTGAGAGTCTGATATTGTGGTATTTGTGTTCGAGTTCGTGCGGAGGGGGGCGCAACGATTTTACAAAAAAAAAATAAGAAGATTCGTTTTTACTTTGACGATCACGTCAATTCGCACCTCGACGCACCAATCAGGCGTCTTATGATTATGATGGTGCGCCGCCTTTCTTTGAAGATTTTTGAAGATCAATCGCGGCACTGGTAATTGGATTATTTAACGGTTACTCTCCGCCTTTCATCGATTAGAAGATCGCTTTTAATCTACAAATTAACCAACCGATAATTGCTAGTATTATGGGTGTAGTAAATTTTATAATTTTTTTTTCGTTTTTTTTTATTTTTTATTCTCTCTGAGGAGCAGGGATAAGTGATGAGGATTTTTATCGGATTTCGGGTTTGGGCTTCAGATTTCCGCTTCTGAATAAATGGGATTGCTTTTCGGTCTTAATGATGTGGGAATTTATGTGGAATTTTTTTGTTTTGGAAGAGAAATGTAGCAAAAGAAGTTCAGATTCTGCTTTGAAGGAGAAATCATTCACAATTTATGGGTATTTTGTGCAAAGGTGTTGGTCTTTTGTTTGAAATATCGACTTGCCTTCAACTGAACAGCACAAGGTAAGAGTTTTAGACAGCTGATTTATATAAACAGGAATTTGGATATTAACCATTGTATTTGTAGGCAACAACGTTAGGGAGAGGACTGTAAACTATTTAGTGGTATCTTGGAAAGAGTTCGTGTTTTGATTACTTTGATCTGGAACAAGACTCTCGCGACAGAGACCGATCAGCGAATATACTCAATTCTCGAGACGAAACAGCAGTGGGTTTTGTTATCAAGATGACGATTATGACTGCAATACCTTCTGTTAAGCTTGTCTATATAAAGTGCTCCCATAGACAGCCTTGAAATAGATAAAGAGGTGATAAATATGGATTTGAAAGTCTTGTGCTTTTTTCTAGAAGTCAGAAGTCAGAAGTCTAAAACTGCACTTCGGGACGGTCAGATCATTGACAGATGTCTCTTGTGTTTTACGTAGGTACCTGCCAGTAGCAGTACCAGATTCGAAGTCGTGTGTAAAGCACGAACTTCCCGTTTGGTGAAGAGTCGAGGCCTATCTAATACCTCAGCCATTCTGTGGGTCATGGCACCCGGTTGCAATGCAACTACACATCGAGCAAACCAATTGGTTCCATAGCAATTCCATGGTTTAGCACAGGTCGTAGTACACTACAACATACTATATGGTAAGCCATGAGATGTCCTAGTTCCATTAGGTCTATTCTCCCCGCGATTTTGGGTACAAACCTACAGCCACCACGGTACTCCCACAAGGGTGCCAACTCCTAGATCAGGCCGGAACTATAGTTCTAGAGGCTCCTCACCTCCCGTGGTACCAGAATATGGCACCTCACTGCCCAGGACTGGCGGCCTGTAGACAAAATTCTACCCGCCAGCTGCCTACTACGTCTTCTATTAAACGCTTCTTTTGCAAAACTACGGGTTCTTTCGAACCGTACGGTATCAGTGATAACTACACTGACATTGTAGGCCTCACCATTAAAGGTGATGTCCATAGCCTGCAAGTCCTTAATGTCGGAGTAATTGGTACACTCACATAGGACATGAAGCCAGTCCTCATAGCTGGCTCCAAAATGCATTAAGAGAGCCATGCTCGGTCAACAAGAAGCACAGGCTGAGGGTAAAGCTCCGTTCAGGAAATACTCTCATGGTTAGCACATCCCTTAGGAAGCCGTAAGTAACCCTTCCGTTTTCGCTAGCATCCCATCTAGATTGTCATCTAGATATAACACATGCGTGTAGCAAGGTTTTACGCTGCTTCAGGGATAGGCCATCCACTTCCTCCGGGGAAACCCAATCTCGCCCGTTTAGAGGGAGACCTTTTCTGATCTTGAAAGCAATACCACGTCGTATCGCTTCCAAATCCTGAGGTGACACTCCCAACAACACCTGCATTGCCTCTATGGAGACAGTGTGGCACACAGGTAAACACCCAAGCAAGGCGACTCTTTGGCAAGACAAGATCCTCTTACGGCCAGCCACAGTCATAGCCCTGTCGTACCATACCGATGCACCATATGTTGCACAAGCAACAAAGCCTTTGTGACCTCAGTCACACATCTAATGCTAACGCCGTTCAAATGTCTCGCAGGAGCCCGACTTCTTGTATTCAATGTGTCCTTAAGCTACATTGAAACAATCTTATCCTGCGATACACTTACCTCAACGCTTTATTTCATTTGGTCGGATAGGCGAAAACCTTGGTTGCATCGCACAAATTGAAGCTCTCTTTCAGTACGACAGCTTCCGGTACTATATCCTCAGTACCGAATGTGACTCTTCTGCTAAATCTCTTTGCTCATCTCTTAATGATTTGGGTCGGGTCTTGTTAGCATGGCAGGTTCTTTTACCTTATAATGAGGCTATCGAACGTAGTTCATCGAGTAGCACGTCTCCATTTCCTTAATCGCTTACATCTTATGAAGCCTTCTTCCTTGTAGCGCCCGCTAACGGCATCCGTTTTTCTATAAGCGCTCCTTCATATACGAATTTCTTTGTAACATGTGCTTATTTTGCCATTTGCGACAACATGCCATTTGCAGTGTCAGATATGCGGGCTTCTTAGCACCGATGACACCGATCTTCAGCCGTTGAATGCCCCTTCGATATATCTCTGTTGGTATGGCAACTGAGATATTCGTAGCTGTACCTTGGGTGGTCGAACAAGTTCGGACCTCTGTAATACTGTTTTGTGATCATGTAGCCGCCATGTTCCTCTGTGAATATTGAGGTCACGTAATGGCGCAGCAAAGTCAGTAAGCCTTATTGCATTCCTACACATAGGAGAGGCTATCCCATCTTGCCTTCAAAAATGTGCTCTTTCCTATTATGGCGTTAAAAGTACCTAAAATGATTTTTACGTTACATGTAGGGCATTGCTGGTAGGTTTTGTCGAGGAGCACATAGAAACCTTCTTCGATAGCATCATCTGTTTCTTCTGTGAAGAATTAGCGCATATCAGACTGATGTTGACGGGTTTAGTCTGATTCGGATTACAGCAAAGCGTTTGCACACGTACCGAAAGATCAACACTTCTTCTTGTCTTAGTCTATAGGTTAGAATAATTTCGAATCAGTATAGATGCTGACTCTGTTCTGTATAGCACAAACTCATCCTCAGCCCAACTTTCTGAAGGGCGGTGATATATGCTTTACAGCAGTTTAGAACCCCCGCTAGTAGTTCGTATTTATCCGGGAAGCTACTAACTGGCTTCAGGAAAATGAGAGCTTCCATTAACATCTCTAGATAAGCAGTGACTAGTTCTGAAAAAATCCTTTCAAGCTGACTGTAGGTTATTGTTCCGAGGCTCAGTCGTTTCTGAGAGGACATTATAGAGACTACATTTTTTTCTGCTTAACACTTATATGTTTGACAAAGTCAAGCTCAATTAGACATGGCTAGTTGCCTTAAGAATTAGCAATGTTGGATCGTGATTGATTTGCTTGAACGTTAAAAAGCTTGCTAGCACACTTTGGTCACCCTTACTTCAAATTTTTCGAATTTGCTGGCAATCCTTCGATTAGAATTCGTTTGGTTTGCCGGCAACCTGGAGCATTATTGCATCTGCAGTCATATTCATATGAGGCCCAACTGTCAATAGAAGCAGTGACCGAGGACGCAGTCAGACCTAATGTAGATGCAAGTCCTGAAAAAAAATCTCCTCTGGCGATCTCTTTTCCCGTGATCCCATTGTGACCTGGAACCCAGACAAAACTTAATGAATTTAGCCTTCGGCTGCATTCAGTGTGGTTTTGCCTCCTCGATCTAACCCTTCTACTAGCCGTAGCAAGGTTCTAAGTATACCTTAGCTATCGCTACAGCTGCAAATGGCCACCCTCCACCTATTCTGCACAATATATGTACTCTTAATTCGTTACCATCAGGATTGCGTATATCTCTGCTTGGAAGACAGACGCAAGTTTTCCTAACGAGGAGTGAAAACTAACATTGTCGTGCTCCAGAAAAACACCAGCACCGCATCCTAAATTAGTTTTTTAGCCATCCGCGAAGACCCGAATACATTCCTTTCCTGACCCAGATTCTGGCCGAAACCAATCTTAGGCACAGGGAAAGTCGATTTCGTGTTTTTTTTTTTGCACCAGGAGTTGTGGTGGCATTGCATCAGATGTCAAAAGACAGTCAACGCGCAGGGTTATCAAAGCTCCAGTGCGTGTTGTACCAAAGACCACTTCTCCCTAAACGGAAGATGGTTTTGAGAGTCCAGCCCACGATAGGAATGTCATGGGGAGGGAGAATCATCAATGTGTCTAGAGCAGACCCACATGCAGCTGAGACAGGCCGTTCTCTGAAGTCTGGTAAAGGCAGCTTGTTCCACTAGGCAATCGATGCGTAGGATATAATTAGAAGACCGACAGCATCTTAGAGTTTTCCGACGGAACATATTTAACACAAAAAAGGCTGAAACCCAAATGATTAGCTTCGTTAGAGGATTGAATGTTGATATCCTTGGCCACTAGATGAGTCAGACCAGTCAGCTTCCTTCTTCTCGTAATCAGAACAACTTCAACTTTGAGTGGATTGACTGAAATCCCATTTCAGGTGAACGAATCGTCGACCACGTCTAGGTAGGCACAATCCACCAGACAGTACAGATACATCATCCGCATATTCTTGTGAATAGACGTCAGAACAATTGAAAGTGTTAAGCAGTGTTGAGCACTGCACCATAGCAGTGCAGTCAAAACGCCGCTTGTTTACCGCCGCTCTCACATATTGACCGCAGTGAGCATCCGCAATCAGTGTCTAGTGATTCATCTACGCCGTGTTATCTGGCCGCGTTGCACATGCCGTCAAATGCCCAGCGCGTAGTCATTCTTGTCTAGTGCGCCTTCAATTCTGCCTACCAGATTTCGAAGCGCACTCTCGCAAGATCTTCCACGCGTTGGTAAGCATGTTGCATTCGCAAAGCTGTTTTGTGAACGTGGAGCTCGACTATTCTCTCCATGCTCTTCAGCATGAATGAAGCCAGGTTTATAGCTGTTGGCGAGGGATTTTCTGTTTTTCTGCGACTCTTACTAGTATGCCAGTGCTATCCTAGCAGTGAAGATCCTCTTCAGAGTTACCAACAGCTGGTCTACACCTTTTCATAACATAACTAGGTATATCCCATCAGTCCCAGGCAACTCGAAGGAGTAGAATTCTTCTACGAATACAGTTTTTCAGTTTCTTGAAACATCATTGAAAATCACGAGGTCCATTCTATCCACTGATGCTAATTTAACAGTTGAATAATGAATTGAATTATTTTAAGAATGAAAACTGGCCCAACTAGTCCCGTCCTATTCTGAATTCCTTACATTTACATAAATTTAATATTGCTTTAAGCTAGAGATACATACAGTGGTGGAAACAATAATAGGTGTGAACGGAACATAAATTAAAATTAAATATTATCACAATTTTATTGTAATTTCTCGTATACAAGCAGGTATACGTTTTATAAGTCCAATGGCACTACATATTCATTTCTCTTTTAAAATTAAAATTAGTCTTTTGTGGAATAAGCGAAAAATCGAAAATAGCAAGTTATAGAAGAAATCTGTACAAAACTTAGTTTTAAACTAATTTTTGGTTGCAAGTCCTTTAGCTTTTAATAGCTTTTGGCACTATTGCACTGGTATTCCTTCCCAAGGTTCGTTGATCCCAAACCATAGCCCACTCTTTCTTGACTTCGCAATACAAGTTCTCAATCGAATTTAGACCGGGCGACTGAGCTGGCCGTTCGAAAACTGAGACCTTTCCCTTCTGAACCAAGGCTTCGGCTTTTGTCGAGGTGTACTTGAGGTCGTTATCTTGTTGGAACTTTCAAAGCAGCGGCGTTCCGTCTTCAACATAAGGCAGCATGTCATTTTCTAGAATCATATGTCTACATATTTTTCCTTAGACATGATCCTTTAATCCTTAATTAATAATTTATACGTAAAAACAAAAACTTTAAAATCATAAACAAAAAACCACTTATTGTGAAAATTCGTTTGAAAAATGCCCAAAACTAATAAATCCAATTTTTTCCCACCGCAAATCAATGGCACGTGCGATCTTAACTCGCCCGGACTCGGTAATGAGACCTTTTAAAAACCAGTAATTTACAGTTTACCTTTGAGATGCGATTGCATATTAACCTGGCGATTCACTCAAACCTATCATTTTCTCCACAACTGTTTGTATGTACCTACATATGTTTAAAGTAAACTCACCTCGGAAAGTGCTCTAAATGTCCGTTGAAAAAATGTTCGTCTCCTCTTCCTTTCGCCACATGCACCGGCCAAAAACCACCATTAACATCACCCTTTGCACACAATTGTTGGTACTCTATCAAAAGCACACCAAATGCGAACCAGAGAAAAAAAAAACAGCACACTACTAACAAAGAAAACACACGAGGCCACTAAACACGGAACAACCAACATGAAATCCTTGAAAACTCGCAACTTTTCCCGCCAAAAATGTGCGCACACACATGAAAGGCAATAAAAATTAAAAAAAAAACAGAAAACCGAAGAAAAAAAAATAGCACTCAAAACTCGTGGCCCTTGTGCTGTATACGCACAATTCCACCGCAGGAAAGTTCCTTAAACGTTGCAGGGAAGGATACGAAGAAGGAAAAGCCACCCACCGCCCAGCATGCACCCTCTTCCAACGACAAGTGTGTGTTTTGCTTGCGAAGGGTTAGGAGTTCGTCGGCAAAAAAAAAAGAAAAAAATAAATGAATTTTCTTCCTCTCAGTAGGAACAGAAAAAAGCCGGTAAGCGGCAACTTCCGATTTGCGTTTTTTGTTTCTCTTTTTATTATGTTTCTCGTTTTCTTGTTGCGTTGTAAATTAACACTTTCTCCTTAGTGCTGCTGGAATGGCATGGGATGGCATAATCCAAAGTGGATTCAGAGGGGGTCGTAGATATGGATACATCACGACTGTGGCTAGTATTTGGTTGGCGTGAAAAAGTGCGTACAAATTCTTGGCTTCTCTTTGCAAACTCTCTTTACCGATATTTCTTTCTATCAATCAAGTAAAGTGTCAGAAAAAATCATTCTCTTTCTCTCACTGACCACGCAAATAACACACACAAACACACATGGAAATCAAAGCAAAAAGTAAAAGATTTTGCCGCACTTTTATTTCGTTTTCTTTACCTCTTTTGTTTACACCCCAACACGCAGTTGTTTTCTCTCTTCCAATCACGAAACGAAAAAAAAAAAAACACAACAACACTCAGTATGCACCGCTCTCAGAAAGCCGTCACTTTTTCTGGGCTTTTGCTGGGAGCATGTACTGTACTATTTCATTCCGGTCATTCGCGAGGGTATAGCGGGGTCATACACTACGCCAAATCGGGATACCGTTTCGAATGCGTTTTTGGTTGCAAGCAAAAATTTCACGATAAACACGCGAGGCAAACACACACAACTGGAAAGAGCGATTCAGCGACGAATAGCCGTTGCAAAGGAACTGAACACAGCTCTGGAGGAGCTAAACGAAACGAAACGACGCTCTAGCGACGACACACCAGTCGACGGGGAATGAAATCCGTTTTGGGGTTTCGTTTGACACTCTACGGGACTGGACCCAGTGTGCACTAATATCCACATTGCGGCGAGTACAAGCATTATTGGGGTACAATGGTGCTACTCTTTGCTGCTGCTGCTCAGATGCTCTTTTTTTAGTTTTTTTGCTCAAGTGATTTGGAGTTTGGAGAATTGCGAATTGCAATTGTGTAAGAGCGTGTGTTTTTTTTTTAACCAATTGCACTTTTGGGAGCTGAGTTTGAAAAACTGAAACGATAGTGGTGTAGTAGTGAGATACCAACACTAATTTGAATGAACTATTTGCCAGGGTAGTGGTATTTCTTTGTGTGAGTGATGGATTAAGAGAAATATCTCTTAAGTCCAATAGGAATACTTCACCTGCTTTGCACTAAATTCTCTTCGGGTGGAGACACGCTAATTGGAACGAAATCCACCTGTAACTATGGAACGATTTGATAATGAGGCCGTTAGTTTTAAGAGAATTGATTCCAATTTAAATATTCTCTTAGAGTGGCATAAATTTCTCTTAGACGAACTATGTTTTGCGGGGTAAAGGGTGAAATGAAAAGAATTATTAAAATATCCCCAATTTGTTTATAAAAAGTATAAAATTTATTAAAAAAATACTTTTTTGGGAAAAACCATTTTCCAAACGATTCGTGTTGATTCAACCATAAAGGGGTTTCATAAACTGCGTCAGATTTATCGAGCAGAGATTTTTGTTTTTATAATTAGCGTGCAGTCAAGGGGTTATTATATATTTAAGATGTTTTCAATATTTTTACCAATCCGTCCTCTACGAATGCTCATCAGAAAACCCTCAAACCCACTTTCGGACGTAGGTACTCTGAAATAGCGTGATTCGTTCCTAGGCCGTACAACTAGCTTGTGGAATGCCCAACCGAGGTCTTTAATTCGTCATTATAAACAAACATTCAAAACCAACGCGCGTTGTTATCTCTCTTACTTTCCTCCCTAACTTTCCTTCGCCTGCACTAGAGCGCTAAATATAAACAAAAAAAAAAACTTTCAGTCGATAAGTCACAGCCATCGGAGCGATGAATTCCAATCTTCTGAGCAGGTTAATGTCACTGTATAGCCCAAACAGCCCGTTCTTGTATATTTTTTTCCGAATTCGTTTTCTGAAACCGAGTCTAAAAATCACTCGAAGAACTTTTGTCTCGAAGTTGGATAGAGTCCTTGCTGCAGCACCATGAAATAGGACTAGCACATTCTTCGTTATTCGCTAGTGGGACTTATTTTTCAGTCTTCTTCTTATTTCAATGAAACTGCGATCCCCAACGTGCCTCCCTGATTGATCTCTACGGTAGAGCATTGTTTGAATTAACAGGGGAGCTCAGGTAAACAAAATCGTTTAACACCTGAAAGTGATAGTGTGCCGTCGGCTTGCTTTCGGAGTCGTTTGTGTTTAGCGTCCTTTCTTGTCGGTGTCTCATCATTAAGCTTGCTTTTCTTCTGATAGGTCTTCCAATAGGAATACCTCTTAAACCATTTTTAACAGTTCTTTCACATGTATGTTCAATATATTCAATAGACAGTCACCAGAAGACCGTTTCCGTATCATCCAAACTTTTTTTTTTTAAATCGATCTTCAATCCTTGAAATTTATTGAAGAATACGGGATTTTTGTTGGTTCTCAATTTCATACCATGTGCGTTCAGAAGAAACTGTATCCGCTGTGAGTCAATGTTTGGCGGCAAATCCGGAATTGTCAGTTCTGTATCGACTCCAAATCCTTCGTTCTCTATGTGAACAATTTTGCAAAAATATCACATCTACACCTGCACAAGATCCAGCTTGACTTGGGACGGGAGTTTGCTGATTGGACTCTTGTGGAGCTCGAGCTTCTCTTTTATTTTCATCATAATGGGTTTGCGAACGAGCAAAATTGTCGGAGCGAGGCAAATTCAGAAGAGACTCTTGAGACACAGATGGTCCTTCGAGCCCGTTTCTTTTTGTGGGGCAATATGAAATTTTTGGGGTAAGCTTTCAACCGCAAACTATTCAGGGTTTGGAAGCCAATACTCAGCGCTCTATTGATGATATAGAGCCCCAAATTATCAAAACAGTGACCTTAAATTGAGCCGTCAGAATGCGCCTAAGTAGTGTTCACAACATAATGTCATAAACCATTCTTCTCTGTCGTTATTGGTTACGAAAAAAGTTCTATCGCTCTTAAAAAATACAATATTTACGTGAAAGTTGTTAAAGTTTGCGAATAGCGAATTAAAGAAAATTCGCGACGCTTCGAAAGATCGGCATATTGTCTTCATCGATTGGTAAAAGGCGTTCGATAAAGCTGCCGAAAATCTTATATGGATGCGCCAAGATCTCAAAATGTACCCGGGATGTATATGAGGAGTACGATGCAGAGCGAGAATAACCAGAGAATTCCCTGTTAAAGTCGGAGGTCATCAAGGCAGTGTACAAGATCCATTGCATTTTAATATTGGAAAGGATTTTATATCCGAACGATTTCTGTTCTTTTTCCAACTGTCATAACCAATAACGTGACAACTCTTCAGGCAACTCTTAATTATTGGAGATAGGCGATCGATGATAACGGTCATATTACGACCAAATTTCTGCAGTGATGAACCAAACCCTCAACCCGAAGTCTCGGCATTTATTTAAAAGGAGTTGCCATGTCAAAATGCGAGCAATTTTAATACATTTACACTCTTTCGATGCCCACCAAGGACATTAGGATGACAATGACGATTGCGACGAATATCAGCGGGTTTAACAGAAAGTGCTTTCGCATACCTAAATCTCATCATGAATTACTTTAAACTGAGTAAATCAACTGGTTTTGTCACGTTCAATGCTGGTCTTAGGAAAATCAGGTCCAAAAGGTTCAAGTTTCAAGTTTGCTGAGGTTCGAAAAGAAGGACTCAAATGCGAAGCCATCAACAAACTCTTGGCTTTCCTAACAAGGTGATACAAAATAGAGTGGTCTGTAGAAGCAGTGTTTCGGTAATTCAGATACGTGTGAGAAATACAGTTACAGATACTGAAATAAAAAGAAATATGGCTTTTTAAACAATGGATTGATTTTGAGAAGTAATAACTTCCTTTTTCGTGTTCTACAATATTCAAAGTTGGATGTGAAGCTCATTTACAACATCAGTTCAGGGAGAAGCGGCAATAATGCACATTACGATTCATAGGTGGCGCTCAATTGTTGTTCGTATACCAGAATGTCGTTCACTCAAATGTTCTCCGTTTTAAGAGGCAGGAACTCGTTGTTACCTAAATGCCGCAGAAATGGATGCGACCGAAAGAAGGACTGTTTCGGATTTGCTTGATTCCCCAATTCAGCGATTGATTAAACTGCCCAACTAAGTAATTCAGATCCGGAGGCATGAAAACTGACAAAAGAATCACCTTGCTTGAATTTTTTTTTGCGTAAATGGATAAGTAGGACATTAGCTTCATGGTAACAAAAATTCCTCTAAGTCAAATTACGTCCTCTTTGCTAAGGGCTAAGACATTTTTTCTGAATTTTTATTTTTATTTTTCTACATAGTCTCCTTGTAACTCTACACACTTCTCCCAGCGATGCTCCCATCTCTCTAACCCGTCCAAATAGTAGTTTTTCTCTGCAAAATAATTGTTCACGAAGTGATTGCCTCCTCGTTTGACGAAAATCTCTGTCCTCCGTGCGCAGTTTCTAGATGAGGGAACAAAAAGAAGTCGCTTGGGGTTAGATCCGGTGAATAAGGCGGATGGTCAAGCAGTTCAAACCGTAATTCATGGATTTTCGCCTTTTTCAGCAAATGTGACCGTTTTTCCGCAATTTCTGCCTTCAGCTTGGCAAGTAATGATGCGTAGTATGCTACTGTAATGGTTTTTACTTTTTGAAGATAATCCATTAAGATCACTCCTTTACTATCCCAATATCCCAAAAAACAGCCGCCATCACTTTCCCAGCTGAAAAAACAGTTTTTGCTTTTTTTGGAGCCGACTCGCCCTCTGCAGTTCCGGTTTTGACTGAATTTTTGTTTTGTGAGTATAATGGTGTGTCCAAGTTTCATCCACAGTAATTAATCGGCGCCAAAACTCGGATTTATTGCGCCTAAACCGTTTTTGGTCTAACGTAAGCAAACCTGGCACCCAATGCTCGGAAAGCGTTCTCATGTCTAAAACTTGATTTAATTTGTAACAAACATGTTCTTTGGACATTTTCATAACCTCTACTATCTCCCTCACTTTAATTCGGCGGTCGTCTAACACCGTTTGGTGAACTTTAGCAATGTTATCGTCAGTGGTTGCAGATTTTGGACGTCCCGAACGTTCATCATCTCCCAAGGTCTTACGGCCACGTTTAAATTCAGCTACCCAAAATTACACTGCGGTAAATGATTGTGCAGAGTTCCCATACACAGTGTCCAACTCATTTTTGATTTGTGTAGGCGTATTGCCCTTCAAAAACAAGAATTTAATAACAGCTCGATACTCAATTATTTCCAATTTCACAAAACGCTCACATAGACTCACTCAAACGACTGTCAACTAAAAACTGCGAGTCCAAAATGACTGAAACTTCGGTAAGTAACTGTCAAAAGATGCACAATTAGCATCCACTAGCTTTTATTGACAAGTGCCGCTATCTTTACGTTGCGATCGGAAACTTTTCAGACAACCCTCGCAAGTCCATTAAATCACTGCGGAGCGCCATCCATTCGATTCAATTACATCGAGTGTATGCAAGGACAAAGACTTTGAGGAGGACCAAACAGTTCAGGTAGTCTTCTATACGTTCTGTAAATTGAACACGATTTTCAGAATATTTTCAGAATATGGATGACATGGAAGCATACTCAACATTTGTTGGTTGCATGATTTAAAAGTTATCTCTATTTCAAGATCTATCAGTCATGAAAAGCACCCTTTATTTAGGTGACAAGCAGATCTGCAATAGGAGGAATGAGGACATTAACACGTTGCTTCGTTAATAATTCCTGAAGAGTAGCATTTCTTTCAACCTCTCACTTAGGTTGTAAAATGAACCGGGGACATACAGTACCGGATCACCTTCTTTCCGAAGGTGTTCAGGCAGTGTCAGTGCTCAGTAAAAAATTCGACCAAGAGAGCCGGCTAGCCGTAACACAATTAAGCAAACTCGCACAGAATTTACTCTTTTGGACCCCAGGTCACTGACAAGAATGCAGAGAGTGCATACAGCTGAAAATATCGGCGCCGTTGAACGAGTGCTAAGGAAGATTCAGCGATTCGTCATCGTGCGCAAGAAATTGGCCTATGTCTATAGACTTTGGGGAAGATTTCACACTTACATGATTGAACTGCTGCAAAAATTGAAGCCAGCCGATCATTGTTTTGGTCGTCACCTCGCTGATTGGACGCTTGAACAGTTGGAAGACCGTCCGCCTTTTTACCTTAGAATTATTGCTCAGTGGTGAGGCTCACTTCTATCTGATTATATTTTCATTTAGGTGACGCTACAGTTCAGGTTAAACCTGGGCCTCAACTTATAAGCCTCACCAATTAGTCCTGTCTTTAGCTAACTGCCTGCAATTAGGCATTCCAAGTCGGTTGAAGTCCCACATAATGGGAGGTCTTCTTTTACCTTGACCCTGCGGGTTAGATTGGAAGCAATAGTGTCCATTCGCTCAACATGTCCTAACTAACTCAAGAGACTGATGTGCAGTTTTCTGACTAGACCGATGTCACTGTACAGGTCGTCGATGAATCTTCTCCTTCAACGCAAACGGGGCTGAATATTTTTTGAAGAATCTTTCCCTCGAAACCCATGCTTCAGCACCATAGAGTGGGACTGACATAATCAAGGTCTTATAGGGCCACTTTTTTTCATTTTTCTATCGGAACAGAGCACTCAGACCAAGAGCTAACCCATTGTACTCCTTGTTAGTTCCTTTTAATGGAATCTTTCAGTCTTTCGAAGAAAGATGAGTAAGCGTTTCAGTGATAAAGTACCTACAGTACCACCACGTCAACTCCGACTACCTGCAGCGTGATGCCAGCGTAAGCCGGACATTTACAGAGGCACTGCTCCGAGGTGTCGTCATCACTTTCACAGCAAGCGTCGCAGGATGTTATATCACTTATGGCCACCACATTTAAGTAGCAAAAGTGTACCGCCCCGATGGATATGGCCTTACTTCTCAATTGCCTTCTTAGCCCAACAAAGCAGTGATTGTCATGGGTGATTTCTCGTTTTATTTCTATTGCCGAGCCAAGGTAGACAAAGTCCCTGACTACCTCGAAATTATAGCTGCCGACTGCGACGTTCTGTCCAATTTTTCGATGTAGGTAATGTGTGTAGTGTGTCCCTTCTTGTTGACAGCATATGGATGAACTTGGTTTCGCCGTCATTTACCTCTCACTACCAGCTCTCAAAGTTATGTCGATATCATCGGTGTACGCTAGTAGTTGCACAGACTTTTGAAAGATTGTGCCTCCGGTGTTCGCTAATGAGTTCCGCATAATTCTTTCAAGATTGATATTAAAGAAGTCACGTGACAGCGAATCACTTTGCCTAAAACTTTTTCCGACATCAAAGGTCTCGATTAAGTTGTTACCGACTTTGAAGGAGCAGCGAGCGTTGTATAAATGCTGTCATATGCGGCGTTAAAATCGATGAAAAGATGGCGAATATTGATTTATACTTCTTTATTTCTTTCTAAGTTCGGCCGGAGTGTGAAGTTTTAGTCGATTGTGGACTTTCCTGGTCTGAAACTGCACTAATAGGGACCAATCAGGTTGCTGACGAAAGTTTTAAACGTTCAAACAATATGGCGGTGAAGATTTTGTATGCGATGTCGAGGAGGCTTATATCTCAGTTTTTGCGGATTGGGCACATTGAAAATCCAATCAACAGGCATACATTCTTCTGACCAGTTCTGGGAAATAAGTTGGTGTATGCTCTCCACAAAGTTATTTCCAGCAGCTTTGAGCACGTTGGCCAGTAAACCGTCAGGTCCAGATGATTTTTTGGATTTTAGCTTAGACATTGCTACCTCTACTTGGTTTTGGTCAGGTGGACGGAAGTCTTGGCTATTGTCGTCTAAGTTGAATGGTCTATTCTGCCTGATGGTGGGATGTTGGATTTCTTCGCCGTTATATAGTCGGCAGAAAAAGTTTTTCTATATTCTCAGTACCGACTCTGACTCTACTACAAAGTTCACTCTTCTTCGATCCTCGATCGCGCGCTTCTAGTGCACCTTTTCTTCTTCTGGAGAAGCCGATGTTCTTCTGGTCTCTTCTGTTCGTGAAGCTCACGAGCGGCTATCGTCCTTCGTTGCAGCGCCGCTTGGGACGCTTCTCGCTCAGTAGCTTTAGTAATAAGCAAATTTGTCGATTGGAGAGAGCGAAATCTAAATCAGATATCGAGGCAGCCTGAAAAATGCACTGTTTTGGGGCCTATGAGGTGGTGGCATCATCGGGCCGTATTTTTCAAAAAATAAAGAAAATCGAAATGCCATCTGCATTGGACCCAGTACAGAGACATGATCAACGAGTATTTGTTTCCAAAAGCGTGTGAACATTGTCTGCTGGACAATAGGTTTTAACAAGATGGTGCCATATACTAAACTGCCTGCGAAACCAACGAATGTTTGAAGGAAGTGTTCGATGACAACATTATCTCCAGAAATGGACCTGCGACCTGGCCGCAAAGATTGTATAATTTGATGCCGCTGAACTATTTTCTGTGGGATATTTGAAGTCATTGGCCTATGCGGACAAGTCAACAATGACTCCAGTCTTAGAAGCCAACGTCAAGTGCACCATTCGTGAGATACGGCATCAAGTGCTTGAAAATTGGACCTCCAGAATGCAGATGCAGTGAATGAAAATTATGTACTACAGGCGACAATAAGGGTACGCTTTCCAAATCGTATTTCCATCACCCCGATGGTCTATTTCCGAATGAATAGCCAAAAACCCAAGCCTTTGACACAGAAAACTTTACCAGGAAAGGTTTTAAGAGACCAATATCTTTGTGACCATCTTCACTGATATACGATTGGCTTCTCAAGGTATCATGAGTATAGTTTAGGGAGCAAAATTCAGAGCTATTCAAAGTAAAGCAGTACATACCAACTACAATACATCCCATAACCCTATCAGAATTGAAGTAGCTTACTTCGAAACAGTTTCCCACCCTCTCCATATGTTTCCAAACAAAACCTGAAAAGATCTCGAAACAAAAAAAAGGAAAAAAACCATCCGCAGTATGTCCATAACCCATAGATCCACCCACAAAGCAAACAAGACATTTTTTTCTTTATCCCTTTTCTCCTTTCTTTTCTCGTTTGCTCTTAAATTATCTTTTGGATATTTGACCGCAGAAAAAGCAAAGAAAGAAACATTCTACGGGTTCAATACCATATGCAACCATCAACGTTGGATCAACTCGGGATGGCCTTCAAAGCAAACTGCCCTCTCAATTACCACCCAAAACAACAACCAACACTCGAAGGACATTCCAGTAGAGGATCATAAATTTTCTAGCCAACATCCAAATATGACAAACAAACCGAAATGTGGATGCGATACGGACGGACTAAAAAAAAATAACAAGGACTCTCCTCGTATAAGAAAAGAAAAAAAAAATCACTAAACTAGCCACAAAGCTAATAACAAAGATGTTATCCTGTCACAGGACACTCTCTGGGTTCGTTTTTTGTTCTGAGAATTGTATTTACATTCTTTTGACGAAGTGTCCTTTCCTAAATCAACTCATACCCCCCCCCCACCTTGGAAGGTCCTTCAACTGTACAAGTATCTAGTAGCATTTCAAACGGGCGACAGAAAGCATATTTCGTCCCGATGATTGCGGACGATGGTATAGACTGTGAACTGGTCAACTGGACAGAGCTCCAAAAGGACTCGCTAGACGGAACTTATCATGCACAGTCTCCTCACTCAGACATGAATAATAATTTTGAATTATTTACGAGCGTTTGCGAGTGAAAAGAAAACACAACAACGCGACGAGAGAAATAATTCACTCTAGGACAATGGGAATCAACTCGAGAAGAGGATATACTCCCTAATCCTGACCCTGGCATGTACGAGTAGGACGATGCCGCCGGAACGTGATTGTTATATTTGAACGGTAGATTTTTGTTGATGGGACGAGGGGTGGAAGTGCCAAAAGTTATGATAACGCGAGACGTATGCATACCACACTAGCTGGACCAAAAGGACGACGTTTCCGCATACCATCACCATCAGCATGACCGTCATCGCCACCATTGCCAGCACCGTTGTATTCATCCTTCAACTCGATGTGACTTAGTCTGTGCATATGAATGCTGGCCACACTGGGTGTGTGCATTGGCAGTGGATTTGGATTGAATTGTTTGCGCGATGGTGGTTGCAGAATGACTTTATACAGCATCGCCGAACCTCCCTTTAGGACTGAATGATGGATTCGTGTAACATGCCGGTGGGTAGCAGACGACATGCATCTCTGATGAACAAATGGACTGCGAGGATATACGACAGGATATGATGGTAATTTAAGTCATGATGTCCACTTCAGTGTATCGCTGCGACACTTTTCCTATCGCTCTCACATGATGCAAAGTGAGCGAATGTGGACATTGTGGCCATCATCAGTGACAGTGGTAGTGGTAGTGGTAGTGGTAGCCGCATGCAAAGAAGGACATCATTCCATAAAAAAAACAGAAAAATGGGAAACGAGGTAAACAAGGATTCGACTATTTGACGATGAATTTTTGCACCATTGCATGGGTGCGCGCACACATAGTACTAGTAGTCCAAGTCCCGCTCCGACTTCAGTTGAAGCAGTTTATTAGTCCTTTGATGGATGACAATGAATATGGGCACTTATCCGTTAGATATGATGTTGATGTTGCTGCTGTTGCTGTAGCTGCTGTAGCCCAATGCTGATGGTCGACTATAGTTGGACGCTCTCAGGATTGGACACATTTAATGGCCATTTAACCGAATGATTAACGATCAGTGGCTGTAGGCGGTGGGTTAAAAGGGTGGCAAAATGGGTGGACGATTGTTTTTCATTGCACTGGTAGTTGTAGTTACACACCGGGTAATGGTTGCAAAGGATGTTTTTATTGCCCTCCATCACACGGTGTGCTGGTAGAGAGTTTATGATGTGTCAGCGAATGTAAAGAATGGTTTTTGCTCCACAGTCGATGTCGGGAGGAGTTGTGTTCTATGGGTGGTGATGGACATGCAAGGGAGGAGGATTTATAGTTAAATAGTGACCCATGAACGATGGGTAGTAATCTTTTGAGGACCGTTAGCCTGGATAGGCATTAAAATCGCTATTTGAGTGGTGGCTCGTAGAATTCTTCTCATAACGAGTTTTCACTCCTGTAATGCACATAGCCTTAAGCTAAGCTTCGATTTCGTTTGTAGAGGCTTATATATGTATTGCTGAATAATTAGAGAAGAGCACTTATTACTGGAGAAAGTATCAGAAACTAACTTGCAGTTGTACTGGGTAGTCCTATTTAGAAAATTGTTTATAGGAAATGGCAAGATCCTCAGTAACAATGCTTCGCCAAATAGATACAATTGGTGACAATACGGTGACTTATTGTCATCTGAAATGGCCGGAGTGAATTCTTCCCTTTGGGAGCGGAATTATTTTTCTTGTTTTTCGGTGTTTGGCCTGTGAATTAGGTGCACACCTTTGACGTAGCTGCCGGCAAACTTAACCACTCTGTCAGGGCATCGGTTACAGCAATGTGGACTTGATTTTGTTTCAATAACACCCTACATCTCATTGTGTTACATGCTGGTATGTAGAATACAAACGTACGTTTCTGTTAATTTTTGAGGCCATCACGCCGTCTATATAAGATCTTTTCGGAACTTTGTGAAATGCTATTTCCAGATCGATGAAGTCAATGTAGTCTGCACGCTTGAAGATTTATGATTTCTCTACATCATCATCTGTAAGTTTGGAATCGAGTCCTTTGTCAATGTTGGCTTTCACACAACCACATTGGATTACCTCCCATTGAAGACTGAATAGAACTCGCACCTGTATACTCGTTTCACTGTTACAGTTTTTGTGACGCTTTTGCCTCTATACAACAGAGAAAAAAAGCTTTCATTCCACTGTTTAGGCGTTTCATAGTCAGTTATCCCTGTACAGGATGAATACATTTTGGACACTTAAGTCTGTATATGGGCTGCAAAAGGTATATGATCTGGTCCAACTGTCATCCCCATTTAATTTTCCGTAAAATTTATGGTTTCGTACTTATAATCGACAACTGACGGAGAATTACTGTTCAGCAATTCTTCTTTCTAGATGGCCTTGCTGATCTTTTCTTTGGTCTTTTTGCCTAAGATTCTGTCAGCTAAAATCAATGCGAATCCTTACCAGCGGATCACTCTGTAACATTCAATCACTATTTTGCGTGGTTCCGGCGTACATGGAAATCAATCTGCAGTTGGTACTTAACTGCAGTAAATAATGCATTTTGAATGGTTAAACTTTGTGATTGCCATGCCTCTAATATGCTTTATCTGGTGCTTAACTTTCCTGGTCAATCCGACTTGTGCTCAACCTGCCTAGAATGTCCACAGGAAACATAAGAGCATAGGCAGTGGCACTAGCAAATATATTCAGTAAACAGAGTTTATTTTTTCTCGTGTATGATGAAGCTTTGTACAGCATGCAAGCAGACTGATTGGTAAATTTTACTAACAGCTCGCCCCTGTTCCATTTTGGATTATCTGTCTTTAACGTTATTATTTTTCAAGCAATTTGCAAGTGATCCTTAGAAAACCGCTTTGCATGAATCACCAGCCCCAGGTAACTCCGGTCTATCTTACACATTGTATTAAATAGAATTGGACCTTTCACTGAACCTTGTGGAACCTCGCTAGTTATCTGTTATTGGAACAAATACACTCTTAGCTTGGAAAGAAATTTGAAATTTGAATACAGAAATAGCACCCTGAAATGCCTGGGATTGCAATACGGAATTAACATAAAACAAAGGTAAACATAGATAGTATTGGACAAAGTTTGAATAGAAAATGGAACAGCGAAAGAAATGCTGCATTTTATGCGAAGCAGATGGTACGACATAGCATGGTTCTGCAGCGGGTTAATGTAGCGCTGTGGCTTAGTTTGTCAGCTACGCTTTGAAAGGTGTTTGTTCTGGGAATATAGAATGACAAACAATGCCAAGCCTCCCACCTATGAGCACACCTATCATCTCACCCCAATATGGGTTCAATAAAAAAAACCATAGGCCACTCTCTCTGTGTACAAAATATGAAGACCAACCGCACTGGAAGTGTAAAGTGCAGAGGATACCTCGGTCTCAAGCGCCACAACAAACAAGAACTACTGTCGAAGATATAACGTAGAAAAGTTGCAATCGCAATTTCTCACTATTTGTCCCACAGGTTCTCAATTCAACAGAAGGTCATCCAATCCTCCTTCTTTCCAAAGCCGTGTTTAAGATTTTGAAAGCTAACTTAATGTTCTTGTCATATAAATCTCTTGTTTGAGAAAAGAATCCGCGGAATATCCTCACAGAGGTTCACTGGATCCCTTGGCCTCTATACCCTACTCTATAAAGTAGAGCAGTAGGTAGTCTTCACCTAAGCCTGAGCTTAAACGTAAGCCTAGTGACCAAAAAGTGCATCCACAGGTTGCGGTAATCAAGAGTTGGTATCAAGTTTAGCAAACAAGTTTTAGGTTTGGCGCTTGACGGAAAAATCAGGCAACTGACTTCACGCCACATTTTATACAGCACTCGGCAAACTCTCCTTGCCCCCGTGACATCAACCTTGAGACTTACCCTGCCTTATAGTTCCGCCATTAAAGGTTTTCCCAAATTACAGATCACGAAAGTTGCCATCTACAAATATCACAGGCATTCTCAGACTCATTAGGGTCGAGTCGGATAGAAGGACGTTTTCGAAAAACAGCTCCAAACTCTTCCTTCAATTGCATCCTTTTCCGCCTTCTTTTCTCTTTCAATTGTAGTCTTGCGGTAATTTTGTTTCGAAATGAGTTTTTGAAGACGAGTCACTGAGAATGCTAGAAAAAACTAATCGTAGTTGCCTCGGCTTATGTCAGTGCATACTACTGCCTATCCTTCAAGTCAATATCTTATTTTCTACAAGGCCTTCTGTTTTGGTGCTCTCAATGATGCTCTGAATGCTTATCGTTATAGCCACCACGGGTCATCCCATGGATATTCTCTTGTGGTCAGTCACAGTTTTTGTGTTGCAATACGTTTACCGACGACTTAAAAACTTTTAACATCATTTGTCGCAAGCCCGTTTTGGACGTCATTTTCCATTGCTTTTGTTGTTATAGTGATTCTTCCTTCGATACCCAGGAAGAAGGCACAAGACAGACCTCTCAGCCAATGGGGAGATTCATCCAGGTTTTGTGCCGAAATATCCTCATTTCCACAATCTCTATCACCATGAGCAATCTACGAATTCATATTAAAAAACAGAGAGCAGTTATAATTTTGCAGCTACAGTACTGTGTTTCTGGATATCAACTTTTCTACCTCATTTACAAAAGACAACCCAATCCACCCGACCATTATTTCAAAAGCCAAAAACAACGTTCTGCCCACAAGGGGTATTCTCAAGTGCCACTGCTTAACACTTGACTTCCAGATGTTTACCCATCTCTCGGACTGACAATAGATTTCGTGGCATTGCCTGAATCGCCCTAAAAAATGGATTTGTCAGTCGAAAGCTACAGTTACTCGTACTTGTACAAGCCAACAATTTAGCATTGCATGCGGACTTGTCGATCTTTAACAATTGTACGATGCGGTTTATAGATTAGACCCTCTGCACCATCTCCTCCACTCATCGCATCTAAACATTATTCAATACCAGTTTGTGGTCATGGAAGTAGCTACGAATATTGTGTATCATGTCATCAAGCAAGCGTCAAGTACCGAAGACCAGTCGCAACATTGTTAACGTGCCATCAGAGACACCGCAACTAATGTGCTGGGTTTCACCCGACCATCACCAAGAAATCCCTGGTTTGATGAAGAAGCGTACAAAGCAGCTTTCCAACAAAGAACGAGAGACGCTCGTGCGTGATACGAAGAGGCAGGAAGACCATCGGTTTCTCCACATGAAGAAAAAACATCACGAGAAGTGCGCGATCGAAGATATTGAGAGGTTATACTCCAGAAATAATGAACGGAAGTCAAGGCTAGAAGACCCGTACGAAAACCTGGAGAGATGAAGAAGAAAACCTTGTAGCAGAGTCACAGTCGATGGAAAAATCTTTCCTGCAGTCTGTGTAACGGCGAAAAAGCAGAATAGACCATTCATCTCAGACGATGATAACCAACACTTCTGTCCACCAGGCCAAAATGAAGTAGGGAGAGCAATATCTAAGCTAGATTCCAACCGATATATTCAAAGTTGCTGGAAATGACTTTATGGAGAGCATACAACACCTCACTTCTCAGATCTGATAAGAAGAGTATATGCCTTCTTTTGTCCGATCCACAAAAAAGGAGACATTCTCAACCTCGTTGACTACAGAGTTATAAGTCTCCACACCATCGCATACAAGATCTTCACTGCCACATTGTGTGAACGTCCGAAACTGTTCGTCAACAACCTGAAAGTTCACAAACTCAAGAGGTCCAAATCGATACTCGCCACTCGACACTCGATACTTTTCACCGATTTTGAGGTCACATATGACAGCATTTATGGAGATCAGGTACATAGAACCATGCCTAGTTCTGGCATCGCTGTTAAACTCGTCCGTGTGGGCAGAATGATGATTGAGAATGCCCGCCGCTTCCTCAAAATCGGTTGGGGCTTAACCAAGACCTTTGATGTAAAAAAAGGTGACGCACTGTCAAGTTTAACATCAAATTCCTTACGCTAGTATTGAAACGGCAGGTGCCAAAATGGGCTTTGGGGTAAGTCAGGGCAAAACCCGGTATATATATGCTGTGAGACAAGATAGGACACACAACATCGGCGAATTGGGCAGAACGTCACAATCGACTGCTGCAATTTCGTGGTAGTAAAGGACTTTGTCTACCTTGGCTCTGCTCTGAATTTTGCCAACAGCACGTTAGCAGAAATAAAACGAAGAATCACTCTTGCCAATCACTATTTCTGTGGGCTAAAGGAAATTGAATAGTGAGGTCCTATCCTATATAGGAGACTCTATATAAGACCTTGACCATTCCAGTCTTACTTTACGGTGATGAAGCATAGACTTTATCCTCAGTCATTTCGAGAGAAAATTCCTTCGAAAAATATTCTTTCCCCTTTGCATTGACGGCCTTGGAGTCGGCTGAAATGGCTAGAACATGTAGAGCTAATGCTCCGGCCCACAGAGTTTTCGAATCTAACTAGGGAATGAGGTGAGTAGAAGGGGACCTCAGCCGACTTCGAGTGCACAATTGGAGGCAATTAGCTAAAGGCCGGGCTAACTGGAGAAGCTTGTTTGTATAGGCTCACGTTCACCATGAACTGTAGCTCTATCTAAGTAAGTAAGTAGGTAAGGATCATGTGGACTCCCTGCCTAGGTTTTCATAATCAGCTTTTAACAACTTTTCTTTATGTTGCTTTTAGAAGGCATCGCTTTGATAATGTTCTCCTTCGGAGAATGATTTCCACAAAACACTGCGCAGTTTTCGCGTTATTGCACCCACCCCACGCTACCTCTATGGACGACATCGCCACTGAAATCTTCTTGGTCGCTAACCACGAATCCTACGCATTTAAACTTGTTGCACTTCGGCACCATGACTAATTATAAATAGATGACAGGAGTTGAGATTGAGTTTCGGGACTCGGAAAAACTGTCCCACAGATTAACTTAGTTTGACTGATTCGTAGCCATCTACCTTCTAGCGATCCAGTTCAATTATTAAGATTTGTACGAAGGGTTATAAAATCATTAGGGACTTCACAATGTGCTGCTTCAAGACATTTAAAATCAACGGACTTGGTCCACTGCTTTGGTGTACCCCAAACCTACAAATCATGATTTTTCAAAATAAAATTTTCAGCTGACATGCCAAATGGCAATAGAGTCTTTCTGGATGTGAATTGCTTCAGACATCATTTGTCCCTGAAGAGTAAAATCTCTCTTATGGCTTCCCACACCTAAACCTCAAACTTTCTTGTTGTGGACCTCGAAATAGAAAAAAAAAAAGGAAAACCACTCACACGAAACGCATTCATCTGTTCGAATACATGGCAAAAACTGTCATCATTCTGACTGTCGCATAATAATTCCAATTGTCTGCTGCTACTGTCCCCGATTGCCTGTCAAAAAATTTCACTGTTTGCCAGTTTGGTTATTTGTTCTGTCGACACTTCGACTGTCAGGGTTTCCTGCGTTCTGGCACTACTATCATTGGCGCTTCTGCTGCTACAACGACTCCAACTCCAATTTTCCAATTGTGACGACGCTCAAACACTTCTCTAGCTGCAGCAGAAGAGCTCAGAGCTCCTGTTGCTGTACGACAAGTGTCACTTTGTGTGCTTTATGCGAAATTTCAAGCATCTCCATACTCTTACTCACCAAACAACTAGACGAAGTGAGGCTGGAAAAGTTGCCTCTAATTACAAAATCGAAAAACGTCGCCAGCAATGGAACGAATTGTCACAAAAAACGAAAAGCATTCGCTTCACACTAAGCGAACAAGTGTGATTGTGAGATGTGTGTTTGGCGAATAACAAAAAAAAACATAAAAATCCGTACGTCAACGGAAAGTTTCTCTGCCATATACATATCCGAATGAATCCATATCCAAATCCAGATTCCCAGATCCCTTCAAAACGACAGCAGAACATAACCTAAAACTTTTCCAGCGTACGACACCCGCGTATTCACACTCGTCGGCAACAAGAGAATGTGAGAGTGCGGTACATGTTCGTTTAATTTTTAATTTTTTCTACTCATTCTGATTCCTTGCTCCTTTTTTTCTCTACTTCCCTGTTTTCTTCTGTTTTTTTTTGTTTTTGTTTTGTTCGTTTCGTTTTCCTCATCACTTTCGTATTTTGAGTGTTGAAGTTTGAAAAATACAGTTTTGGGACTAATAAATCAGGCGCGTTGTCATGCTTTCAACTTTTAATCAATCACCCACCACTCGGAGGCGGTTAATATCCAACCCTTCCCAACCCCAGTTTCCGAGTACTCGTATGTGTGAAATGGGGGCTGGAAAAAATAAAAAAATAAAACGGGGCATGAATGCCAAGTATTAGCTTAGCATCCCCGGGTCCAACACAACCGACAGACATATCAAATTGTGGTAAACGAAAACAACCCGGCTGAGCTCTGAAGAAGCAGCGGTACGAGTGGAAGGTTGTTGGTTTGATTTCTCTGGCAACCCGGTTGGGAGAGCCCTGATTTAGATGAGAGGACGAAGCTCATTCCTCATTGTTTGCCATCACAAATTTGTGTGTTAACACACTGCATTGTGTGGTATTTACAGAGCGGTGTGGACCGATGACAACGTGGAAGGTGACAAATTTAAACGGTGACAGGCACTTCTTTCTGCTTAATCACAGAGACAATCCAGAATAGAACAAATGGTGTTCAGATGCTTATACGTTTAAAGATATCTTCAAATAGATAGTGAAAGCTTACAGGTGGACAACAACACTTTACAGTGGCAACACAAATAAAAGCCCCTAATCTATCCGGCAGAATCAAATTTGAAGCAAAAAAAACCCACGCCAACACTAACAAAATGGAATCCCACAAGGTTCCAGTATCGCTACTAATCAGTCAGAGTTTTAAATGATTTCAAGATTCTCATTCATCAGTTCGATTTCACTATTAATCATATTCAACGGGCTTGAGGAGGGCCGTGCTGTATTTGTTGAGAAAGTGTATCCACACAAAGCGAAAATAATGTTGACTCTAGGATGGAACCCTGTGGAACTCCAACATATACCTACTCCCAGAGAAGATGGCATTCGGTTATCCACTGCCACACATTGTTGACGGTCCTTTGGATGGAATAGCAAAAGTCTTGCAACATTAACAGCATAAGACAGATGACATTCAGAAGAGAAGGCTTGCTTCTATTTGAAAACCATAAAATGCTATATTTTGAGTGTAGCAGGACAGTTTAATTCCTGCGGCTTAGCAAGAACACATCAAGGAAAACAGGGAAGAACCAATTATTCATTCGAATACACTAAATATAGCTTATACTCGTATATCTAAAGGGTTTTCCAATAGGGACTTGACAACTTTGAATTTAATTTGTGAACGCACTCTTTCACTAATCATCAAACTGTCACTGTCAATTTATTCAGTAAACTCAACATTTTCATTATGGTAAAGTACACGAACGAGCAACTTCTGCAAATTATAAATTTCTACCGAAATTCGGAGTCGGTGACTGCAACTTTAAGAGCGTTAACTCCAATTTTCGGTCGTAATTCTCGCCCTAGTAGACAGGCAATAACAAGTTTAGTGCAAAACTTTGAATCTACATATTCGTTGTGTGATGTTGCCGTGTCAGTGAGACAACGGGTTGGTCGAAGTGTCGAAAATATCGCTGCCGTTCAGGCGTCCGTAGCAAACGATTTAAATCAGTCAATTCCACGGCATTCTCAAGAATTGGGCATCGCTCAGACCACATTATGGCATATTTTGCGTAAGGATCTTGGTTTACACCCATACAATGTCAAGCTGACTCAAGAATTGAAGCCGATGGACCATTTGAAGTGACATACGTTCTCCGATTGGGTTCTGGAGAAGATGCGCCAAGATGATGAATTTCATCGCAAAATCATCTTCAGTGACGAAGCTCATTTTTGGCTCAATGAGTTAGTCAATAAGCAAAATATGCGTTATTGGTCGGGTGAAAATCCACATGTGCTTCATGAATCACCACTTCATCCACAAAAAATAACTGTTTGGTGCGGTTTGCGTTCCGGCGGCGTTACTGGGCCATATTTTTTCGTCAATGATAACGATCGTCACGTTACTGTGAATGGTCAGCGTTATCGCGCCATGATCACCGATTATTTTTGGCCCGAATTGGAAGATATGGACTTGGACGACATGTCGTTTCAACAGAATGATGCCACAAGCCACACGGCACACGCTACAATCGATTTATTGAAGAGTAAGTATGGTGAGCGTGTTATCTCAAGAAATGGGCCAGTCGATTGGCCGCGGTTTGGTTTGCGTTTTTTTTTTTAAAAAACTTGTCAAGTCCTTATTGGAAAACCCTATAGTTGCCTATGTAGCCTGTAGACTACTCCACGTAGCATAGGCTCTAAACCATACGTAACGTTAAGGAATCAATAGTCAAAGATGCTATCCTTAATCCATCGGCCGATTGGAGCAATCCAAAAAAGAGCTCGTAAATTTGTGAGAATTTTGAATATTGTGAGAAAGATTGTTTTTAGATGCCGCTACAGTCCGGGGTAACTGCCTCCAGTTACGCACACGACGTTAGATGAGCTCCTCTTTCACTTCTGTCCATTGTCATCGGGGGGTATTCGAATGAGCTTGCCAGGTATGTCAGAACTTAACATGGCTCTACATAGTTCGTCCCTATAGATGCTGTCATATGCGGATTTGAAATGGGTGAAGATTTTTTTTTTTTTTTTAAATCTGTTGTAATGTGAAAGTTGATTTTGCTGACCAAAACCACACCGTCAGGGACCGGTCAGACTGTTCTTCTGTTGTTCTTTATGGTCGGACAAACAATGGTGAGGTTCCATTCGTCGTCGATACTTTCATCGGCCCAGATCTTAGAGATGAGTTGATGTATCGGTCGTATCCCCTTCTGTAGTTTTGGTATTCTAAAGCTTGGAAATTGCTGTCCTGACATCATCTTGGTTGGGTGAACGTTGTCTTCGTCTTAGTTAAATTGTTAATTCTGCGTTTAACAGTCTGCAGAAATAATTTTTCCAGATTCCCAACACCGACTGTGGTTCTATTATGAGGTTTCCTTCTCCTCCCTTGCAGATTTCAGTTCGGGCTTTACAGCTTTGGCATATTCGTTACATTTTTTGCTTACACTTCTGAAGTTTATTCTCCTGATAGCACCTCTTTAAGGCCTCAATCGAGAGTTTCTTTTCCGTTCTTAGATCTGAAGATATTTGACTTTTAATCCTTTGCTATAAGCTGTTTTTTTATTTTTTTTTAAAGGATTTGACCGGTCAATTGCTACAATTGGTGCTACAAAATCAGTATTACAACGTCAAGGGAGACTCACTTTTTGATGAGATTGAAATTCTGAGGATTTCTCCAGGGCTTTCAATTTCTCTGAGCAAGGGTCGTCTCCTTAAGGCAGTTAGAGCCTTGTTTTACATGCAAAAATGACATTCAGTTTCCTATTGTGTGTAGGTGATATCGAAGGTGCCAATGTCCAGTTAGAAATCCAACTAGTCTTCTGATATCATCTCTTTTGAGTTGTAGGGATTCTCCTGATTTCTAGTGAAAAGGTTTGATGGCTTTTTTAGTCTAGCGAAGCCGCGGGATTTTCTTACAATGGGATAACACATTTTGCGATATTATAGAATGGCTCAGGGCCGATATATGACCAGGCACCCACAGAAGGTTTAATTTTGTTCTTATGGGTGAGATCTTGTAGTGTAGTGAAGCTGTGCATGACTGATTTGGAGTCAATGAGATTAGATTTAATGGCTGCTTGATTGCCCGTGAGTATATGGATGGGCACACCCTTCATTTCCTTATCCAGGATGAGATTGCCGCACACCTGAATGGAATGCATTTATTTCCGCTTGAAATACTCTGGGACTTTTGCGCATTTGAAGCGATATTGTACTTGTCGGACAGGTACTTTAAATTTTTGGCCTGCATGCGTAAGGACTTACTCAAATTGCTACCGGAGATAACCACTGCGATGTAAGGTAATCGCTACGATACGAACTTGATCTTTGGGCTCCTGCCCAACCCAAGTTAAAAGGCAGTCAGCAGTTTACCGAACAAACTCGGAGCAGATCCCCTTTCGCTTCCCTTATTTTTATAAAACTTCTTGAAAGAAACGTACCACTACACCTTACTGCTCTTCCTCTAAGCTGAAGCTCGTGAGCATCTTTGGTTTTGGTACTATGGAAGTTCTTACTATAACTCCATCTAATGGAGTGTTACGTCTTCTGATCGTATATTAACTTTCTGAATTCACTCCTGTATCTTCGCTCCGGTGGGGCATGTCCTTATAGCCGAATTATGAAGAGGTGTTAATGAAGTTGAGTTTGACCTTTGGAATACATTGAAGGAATTGTCTTTTTCATTTCAGACGACATCTTTGTACTTTTCCTTAGCATTAGCTCTGCTACGAGTATGTATGTTCGATAGTCAACGCCAAAATTAGCTACATTCATCGACCATCAAAATCCAGAACAATGAGCCGGGTGCAGAGGGCTGCTCTTAGAATCGTCGAATCTCAATAAAGCCAACGGCTTCGCCACGCTGAAAGCATCGGTTCCCACTAGATCACCGAAATCAAGCGGCGTTGAGCGCGGTAAATACCTAGATGGAGACCGCATGGGAGTTCGGTACCAATCACCCGTACTGTTGGAAGGTCGGAAGACATGGAGTACTGAAGGCGAACTTTCATGTCCCGAGTTTCTGCTTATTAAAATCTTGTGATGATCTTCTTCTGCACCATCTTTGGTTCAAGTCTTACCGGTTCTAGGTCGGTTTTCTGAAGAATTTGGTAAGCTTAGTTACTTAGGCGGGGTTACAGTCCGTAGTAAGTGTATTATTTTACCAAATCGCTCTACTTCCGCACTTCAAGATGGACGAGGCACTCTTTCACTAGAACGTACCATATATGCCGAAGTATTATTCTAGTGCGTTGTCCATCTGAATAGTAATCGAATACTCTTTGGGTGTTACATTGTACTCCGTGGCTGGTAGAAGATTCTATTCGAAGTTGTCAGCAACTGGTCTATACCTTTTTGTAACATAAATGGATCAACGACACCGATACAAAGCGACTTGGAGCAACTCAAAGACGAAACAGCGTATTTGATGGTCTTATCCGTCTTCACAACCGGCGACAGATAGCAAGTACAGCGGGTTTTGCCACTCAACTTACTTTAAGCTTCAGTGATAGGAGCTGATTGTAAGAGGGTTTTAATTAGGTTACTTTGGAAGTGAATCTCAAGTATTAGGTCTTCCACTTAGTTTAGATGCCTTCAAATCTACTGACCAACCTGATGAGTTCACCAAGTGTTTCCATATTTTTGCAACAGTCGTTATAAGAACCACTTTTCGAAACGCGAATTAGCTTCTAGTATTCTTTTTGATTTCATCTGTAAGGATTCCAGTCTTTTTACAAATTAGTCTTAAGTGGTCCAGTTAGAAGCGTACGGGTATCCTTGCATTCATTCAGGTTCTCCTAGTATTGACAGGCTTGTCGTATTCCTCCTTAAAACATATTCGGTTGGTTTTTTTAGGATTGCTCTTCTTCAGCAAGGCCAAGATCCTGCATCCTATTCTAAATTCGACGTAATTGTCTGACATAGAAATCTTCGACAGTACTTTCCAGCCGGTAATCATCTAACAACACCTGTTGGATAGCATTCAGCCGATCACTTGTCTGCACATAAACCATAGACTCCATGGCGGCATCTTGGAAAAGCCATTGAGAAATCATATCCTTGAAAGAGATTATAAGGTGACTCTACACAAAAAGTTCTTAACTTCCACCTGACGAAGAATTTGCCCAGCAAATAGTAAAAGCTTACCAAACCTAGCCCAAACTGTCCCTGCGGCAAACGATAGACCTATTGCTCTGAGATGCTTCACATCATATCTCTTACTCCACCACTTCACTCCGAGGTATGCGAGAAGGGCAAAGTCAACATGGACGCAAGACCAAGCCAATGATACAGCACAATAATTCGCTTTTATAGAGTGTTTTCGGTAATAAAATCTTTTTATTATTATGAAAACGCTCATAAAACTTTCGAATTTATTGGCCAGCGGCGGCAGAATGTTTAACCGTGATTGTACGCTATAAATAGACAGAAGCGACCGCGACAGAATCGCTCTGTTGTAGTGGTTCTTGTGGGAAGTACAGTGCGTCAAGCGTTAAACGTTTTGTTCTGCACGAGCCAAAGCAAACTCAAATAAAGCCAAGCCAATGTTGCTAACGATCCGACAAATTACTACACGCAATAAAAGAATGTTGATATTGTACATATACATACGAGTCGTCTAAAAATACTAGCACACGACATATTAGGATATCCGTCTTCGCAGCAGAATGCGCACTTTTCACCATGCCCCCCTCCGTCATTAGTCAAAACATAAAAATCTCCTCGCCTTTTTATAACAGATAAAGCCGAGGGTTTAACGGCCTTCAGTTTTATTCGCCTAAATTCGGAGTGTCACCAAATTATCGTTCTAATTGTTCCAGGGATGATGTTGGTTTTTTTTCGGCGACACTAATGATCATACCGCTGGCTGGTGCTAGTGGTGGTGCTGGTGCTGGTGCTGGTGTTGATGCTGAAGCTGGTGCTAACTGCTGAGTATCTCATGACGAATAAAAATAAAAATGAAAAACATTTAGTTAATCAACGAGCGAATAAATTGTTTTCCGTGAGAAAGAGGCACGCCACTGGGATTTATTTGACGGTGCCATTTAGAGCTACTGTAGCAATATAGAGCTTTGGCTGGAGCTAGCTCTGTACGCATACATCATGCAGTCGAGTGTTAAAACATTAAAATTAAATAAACTATAAACAAAGTGATTTGTTAAAAAGAAATTAACAACACGGGGGCGCGCAAAAGTTTAATTGCCTGTAATTTAGTGGAGAATGGAGAATGGAGAATATATGGAGGAAGCTATTGGATGGTGAGAATAGTAGTGAATGTGGCACAGTCGACAACATACTACCAACGAGACAGAATGCAGAAAACTTTGAATTCTTTATGAGCCATGAATAAGTGGAGAATTTACTGCAGTTTTTGGCCGATTTATTGTGCCGGTGGTTCGGTGTTTTTTTTTTTTGATTTTTTGTAATAAATTACCAATTAGCATGTCTGCTGCGGGGGTATTTATAAAATGAGTTCGGGATATTATTACGGCTACTGTGGATTAATTGATTTTTGATTCAGGTTATGGGATTTCGAAATGCGGAAGTTTTTGCTGAATATCAACCTCATAGGATAGTCCAGTGGGTGGTTGTTAGATTGCTTTGTTTAGCAACGCCGAATTCTGTACTGCATGGAGATCAAGTGCAATTGTTAGTATCCACAGCGTTATCTTCATACTACTTCCAAATAAGACAATTTCATAAGGACACTACCTAGAACGAGCTCGCATAATATGATAGAGCAGTTAAGGCTTACACATGGGCAATGTCATTGATAACCCGTCTCTCATCAACAACCGTACTGACAGCACTTTCCATATTTAATATGTTGCTCAAGTTTAGCTTGCTGAAAAAATAAAAAATAAAATAGAAAACGGTGGCCCGAGAGTTCATCGGTTGCCATGGCACCATATTTCCACTGGCTGCGTTCTTGGTATTTCCACAGGGAGAATGGCAATAGAATGAGATGCCTTTTCACAGGCAGCAATTTTGGGGATTGCAAGATTGTTAAAGGCCCTTTCTATGCAAGACAGCCTTGTGATGAGAACTAGCAAGATTTCTTCAACTACGAGTACGTAGCATAGTGGTCAAAATCATGCAAAAACATTCTACCTGGACAAAATTATCGATCGTACTTATTGAAGATCAAAGGGGCAAAATTAAATGGACTCCATCTTTTCATCGCTTCTAATCCCATTTCTACTAAGACGTGCCTTAGATCGGTTAAAAGACTCTAGTCTATGTCAAGTCAGTTGCGTTTCCACTGAAGAACAACAAAGCGGTTGGACTTGAAGGTATTCCCGCAGAGCTCTTACGAGTAGCATCAAGAACATCGAGTGAACTCCTGCACCCAATCATTGAGAGAGCTTGGGAAACAGAGAGTTTGATTGCCAATCTCCCAAAGAAAGGAGACCTTACGTATTGCGAAAACTGGAGAGGAATTTGTGTGCTGCCTGCAGTAGTCAAGGTAATAGCAAAAATCATCCTGAAGCAAATAAAATACCACCTCGAAGACAGACTCGACGCCGAAGAAGCAGGATTCCGCACTGGATCTTCCAGAATTGACTACATCAACGCCAGCATCATCGAACAGTGCGTAGAATATCGATCATCACTTCACCCTGCTATTCATCGACTATAAAGAGGGGTTCGACAGTGTCAATAGAGATTTTATCTGGCTTGTCTGGCACAGGAGGGGCATCCCAGATAAATTGATTGCTATTATCAAGGCTACATAGGATGGATCCACATATCACGTTCTCCATAAAGGAAAGTTGTCGGAGGAGTTTGAAATCCAAAGCGGGGTTAGGAAAGTCTGTATACTGTCACAAATACTGCTCGTGTTCTGTTCTGTTTGTTGACTGGAAATAGAGGAATTCAGTGGACTCTGCAATTACATCTCAAACATCTGGACTACGCGGACGACGTATGCTTACTCTCCCATAGGATCATGGATCTCCTTGACATGACAACAAGTGTGGAGAGAGAAGCTGAAATCGTTGGGCTAAAGATCAATATGGCAAAAAAAAGGATCAGCCTTGGAACTTCCCCATCTAACCAAGTAGGGATTTATGGACAATCAGTGGCAGTATTTTCTTTACTGATGGCGAACCCGAACTTGATATAATTAGCCGAATCGGGAAAGCAAAGGATGCGTCAGAACCTGGATCATTGTTCTGGAATTTAATGGTCGATGAATGTAGCCAATTTTGGCGTGGACTATCGAACATACATAGAAGAGCTAGTGCTAAGGGAAAAATACGAAGATATCGTCTGAAATGTCTTTAAATGACTCTAAGGGTAACACCAACCTAAAAAAGAAATGATAGAGTCAATCACTAGAAAAAGACAATTCCTGCAATGTTTTCCAAAGGTCAAACTCAATTTCATTAACACCTCTTCATAATTCGGCTATAAGGACATGCCCCACCGGAGCGAAGATACATGAGTGAATTGAGAAAGTTAATGTACAATCAGAAGACGTAACACTCCATTATATGGAGTTATAGTAGGATCTTCCATAGTACCAACACTAAAGATGCTCACGAGCTTCAGCTTAAAGGAAGAGCAGTAAGGTGTAGTGGCACGTTTCTTTCAAGCAGTTTTATAAAAATAAGGGAAGCGAAAGGGGATCTGCGCCGAGTTTGTTCGGTAAACTGCTGACTGTCTTTTAATTTAGGTTGGGCGGGAGCGCAAAGATCAAGTTCGTATCGTAGCGATTACCTTACGTCGTAGCAACTTGAGTAAATCCTTACGCATGCAGGCTAAAATTGAAAGTACCTGCCAGACAAGTAGCACTAGACTGACCTACTCCGTCATAGGGATCACAAACTTACACACAAGAGAAAGAAAAATGTGGCTAACCAGCTTATGAATGGGGTAGGTGCTTTTATAAATATTTAGGCCAAAATACCAGAATATCGCTTCAAATGCTCAAAAGTACCAGAGTATTTCAAGCGGAAATAAACGCATTCGATTCAGATGCGCCAATCTCATCCTGGATAAGGAAATGAAGGGTGTGCCCATCCATATACTCACGGGCAATCAAGCAGCCATTAAATCTAATCTCATTGACTCCAAATCAGTCATGCACAGCTTCACTACACTAAAAGATCTCATCCATAAGAACAAAATTAAACCTTCTGTGGGTGCCTGGTCATATATCGGCCCTGAGCCATTCTATAATATCGCAAAATGTGTTATCCCATTGTAAAAACATCTCATCAAACCTTTTCACTAAAAATCTGAAGAATCCCTACAACTCAAAAGGTATGATATCAGAAGATTGGTTGCATTTCTAACCGGAAATTGGCACCTTCAATAGCACTTACACAAAATACTGAACGTCGCGGTCGTCTTTGCATGAAATACATTTTTATGTGAATGCATGGCTAAGTGCCTTAAGGAGACGACACTTCTTCGGAGAAATTTTAATCCCTGGGGAAATCCTCAAAATCTCAGTCTCATCAAAAAAGTCGGCTCTCTCTTGGCGTCGTAATACTGATTTTGTAGCACCAATTCTAGCAATTGACGGATCAGATCCTTTAAAAAAAAAACAAAAAGCTTACAGCCTCGCATAATGATGGATTCACTGTTGACGACCATAGCAAAGGATTAAAAGTCAAATATCTTCAGATCTAAGAACGGAAAAGAAACTCCCGATTGAGGCCTTAAAGAGGTGCTATCAGGAGAATAAACTTCAGAAGTGTTAGCAAAAAATGTAACGAGTATGCCAAAGCTGTAAAGCCCGAACTGAAATCTGCAAGGGAGGAGAAGAAAACCTCATAATAGAACCACAGTCGGTGTTGGGAATCTGGAAAAATTATTTCTGCAGACTGGAATTAACAATTTAACTAAGACGAAGACAACGTTCACCCAACCAAGATGATGTCAGGACAGCAATTTCCAAGCTTTAGAATACCAAAACCACAGGAGGGGATACGACCGATACATCAACTCATCTCTAAGATCTGGGCCGATGAAAGTATCCCCGACGAATGGAACCTCACCATTGTTTGTCCGACCATAAAGAACGGACACCTCCTAAACTTAGCCAACTAAAGGAGATTAAGTCTCTTCAACAGCGCACACTACATCCTGTCTCCTATATTATGTGAAGGTCTTCTTCTGAAGAACAGTCTGACCGGTCCCTGACGGTGTGGTCTTGGCCAGCAAAATCAACTTTCACATTACAACAGATTTAAAAAAAAATAAAAAATCTTCACCCATTTCAAATCCGCATATGACAGCATCTATAGGGACGAACTATGTAGACTGTAGAGCCATGTTAAGTTCTGACATACCTGGCAAGCTCATTCGAATACCCCCCGATGACAATGGACAGAAGTGAAAGAGGAGCTCATCTAACGTCGTGTGCGTAACTGGAGGCAGTTACCCCGGACTGTAGCGGCATCTAAAAACAATCTTTCTCACAATATTCAAAATTCTCACAAATTTACGAGCTCTTTTTTCGATTGCTCCAATCGGCTGGTGGATTAAAGGCAGTGTCTTTGACTATTGACTCCTTAACATTACGTTTGGTTTCGCATCTGCTGATATTTTTTGTATTTTTTTAAACCCAGTATTTCAGTTGTAAGGTTCTCAACCTAAAATCAAATTTCCGCTCTAACGAATCATTGTATCATGATTATGGGAAATTGAACTCCATTCAGCTAAGGTATGACATCTTCATATGGTTAAACCTCTGCTATCGGTTAAATCCGAAAGGATAACATGAAATAACCTCAACATTATTGCATGTATTATACTATATCAATATTTTCTTTAATCGTTACCATACAAACCATTAACCAAACAATTTCAAGTTAAAAAAAAAACGAAAACGATGCAAGTGCACCTCACAGGCACTAGTCTGTTAAATTTCAACTGCCTTCTCTTCTGAATGTCAACTGTCTTACGCTGTTAATGTTGCAAGACTTTTGTTATTCCATCCAAAGGGCCGTCAACAATGTGTGGCAGTGGATAACCGAATGTCATCTTCTCTGGGAGTAGGTATATGTTGGAGTTCCACAGGGTTCCATCCTAGGGCCAACATTATTTTCGCTTTGTGTGAGTTGTTGAATAAGTGCTTTTCTTTATGGGTGCACCACTTGGAAAGTCACACCCGCTGTCACAAGGAAATTGGAAATGATCGTGAATAGATTTCTGCGAAACATCTTGAGGATTTTCTGGCCCAACCCTATCTTTAATAATGAACTTCTTGCGAGAACTGGTCAGGAACCCATTGGCTCTATCTACGAGTGCATTGCGAGTCAAGCAATGCAAGGCAATCCTCCTACGCAGAGAGGCAGACGAATGAGCGGACCTAGAAGTACTTGGCTAAGAACGGTCGAAGAGGAATCAGCTAACTGGGGAAGAGTTGGAGAGAGCTGAGATACATCTCCAGAAATCGTACACGATGGCGGGTAGGAATAGTGGAGGCTCTATGCGTCGCAAGGGGAACCTCAGGGACATAATAGGTCTGAGGATCTAAGTAAGTATGCCCCGAATATTGAAGACGTTGAGAGTCTTTTAATTCAAACCAAACGACAGAACTTATAGGTGCTCATCCAAAGAATCAAAGGAGCTTGCAGTTTTGCTATAATAGCATCCACCTGAGTCTGCTTAGTAAGATGTCTATTATGAAGGTGTCACAGATGTTTGTTTTTCTGGACGAGACATCTGCTGCAATCAACCTTTCAACTCTTTAGAAAGAGATTACTTAATCAATCTCCCTTTAAGAACAAACCATGGACTTTTCAACAGGATTCTGCTCTAGCCCATATAGCACATATAACACAGGAGCTGCTCTGACAAAATGTTCCCACTTCAAGGAAACTGATCGTTGGCCATCAAGAAGTTCTGACCTAAATCCTTTGGACTACAAACTACAACATAGTTGCATGCATGCGATTGATTACTACCTAACTCATCTCAAGTCCCGTATAAGTTTGACAGGAACTAATTTTAAATAAAATGAATAAAGTTTGTAAACAGAAAATTGTAACAGCCACTGGAACTAGCAACTTACTACCCCCTATGGCCGTGAAGGATTTGTTTGTGACTACAAGTTGTACCTCTTGTCATTTTTATTAAATAATTTTGAAGCCTCAAACGCAAGTTTATGACAAACTTATCCCACAACCGCCCCCTCATTTAATTTAAAAAAAGAAAACCTACCAAATCTATAATTACAAAAATATCAGAAGACGAAACATATCATTCCTTTTCTAATCAGTTGACTCACGTCTTAAACTCGTACACACCTCCCACTCACATTCGTTTCCTCTCTACTGAGTCTCTTCAAAAAAAAAAAAAAAAAAAACCAAAGCAGAACCACAAAGTCGTTTTCATCTTGAGGGCATATACGAGTAACTAATAAGAAATCCACCCCCTACCAGTTAATTTTTTTTTTTTAAACAAAACTCACCCCCTGCACCCCTTCACGACTATTTCCTAAACCGATTGAAACAAAATGAATGATTACAGTCTCCCATTGTCCGCGGCCTCCCCCCGATTAAGCCCACCACTCGTACACACATACAAACGAACAATGCCACAGCACAATAAGACAAGGAAAAACGAAATGAGAATTTAATGGACTTGATTACTGATGGGCAATAAATTTTCTTCAAATCAAAAATATACGAAAAAAATGTAAAAAAAAAAAAAAAAAAAATTCTTTCTCAAAGAAACTACAAAACAGACTCCAATCAAACACTCACAACAAACAGATACAAATCGCGCGCTCCACATATTGTCATCATATCCAGCGAACACCACTGAACACCACCAGCAACATGTATCCACCGTCGTCGCCGCCGTTGTCGTAGCCACCAACAGAACCGTCCTTCTAGCTACAACCATCACAGCCTCTATCAAGTGTTTATTTGCTGCTCCCTTCCCGATTTTGTATTTTTTTTTTTTTGTTTTTTTGGACTTTTTAATTTGTATTCTTCAGATACATTCTGACATCGGATGGATTTATGGCCGAAAGATTTATTGGACTCAATGGCAGATGATGATGATGATGATGATGATGATGGTGGTGTGCTGATGACTGCGACGACTACGACGACGGCGATGTTGTTATTCACTTCCCTGGTCTTCCTCGTCGAATAGAGGTTTTCCATTTATCCCAGGCCCCAATGCCAGAGCACACATTTCTCATAATTGGTTAGCGAGTTCGAGAAAAATTCGTCAAGTCGAACTGAGCTGAGCGCGCACAAATTGCCGCTCTAAGTGACAAAACGCATTTCCATGTGGATGCGCGCACAGATATCTTCGTCCCATATCGATGGCAAGGGAAAGAAGATGTGAATTCTCACATGGGGAGGCGTAGATTTTTTCTTTTTTTTTTTCATTCATTTTCGTGGGGGAAAATTGGCAAACAAATTATGTGACAGCCACAGTATGGGATACAAGAAAGAATTGTGTGGCTAAATGACTGTCGTTTAGATCGATGTGACAATGGGTTTCGAATCCAAACCACATCATCCCTTCAGTCGAATCATTGCTATTACGTTGTACCGTGTTCTGATGCAACTTGTAGGACCCCACAGATAAGCCTGCCTAGTTTAGATTTATTTTAGTGTCTAACTACGAGTGCAGTACATAAATCCAGCTGAGCTGTTTCAAACGACAGCACTTTCGATGTTCAAAACACATTTCTCAGATCACATAATTTGATTTGGACTAATTTACCCTTTTTAGGGCCCCTTAAAGGGCAACGTACGACATCTACTGCAAAAATGGCCCTTCGATCTAATAGACCTGTAAAACTTTGTAAAGTCGTGGAACCGTGGAAAGGCTGCATACAAATAAATGAACTCCATTACGCCCGAATATAGTTACAAGGAGTTGAACCCCTGCTTAACCTATTTGCCTTTCTTTTGCTATCCAGTATCTCTTTGTTACCACAACATGTTCAATTCGGATCTACGTTTTCTTAAATTCTAAAATTCACGAAGAAGTTAGTCAATTCGTAGAAACTTGACTATATCAGTGCACACATTTCGGCGGTGTCTTTTTTTTGGCTTAACTGATACACGTTGAAAAGCGCGGCTATAAAGCAAAATTCAGTAAGCGTCGAGTAATCTTCCCTTTACACATATTGTACTATGAACGCTGGTCTCAATGCTTTGATCCTTTGGTACTGTCCTCGTCCAACCAGGTTTGACTGTCAAAAATGACTTAACCTCAGAAAGACAGCTTAAGACGAATTAATTTGAGTGAAAGAATCAATGGTGCGGACAGTCAGTCGGCATAAGATACTCCTTACTAAAAGCCATGTTAACATGCTTATGACTGAAGTTGAGGTCAATATAGATTTTTCAGGAGTAGACATAGTGATTACATAGTTAGAGATGGAAGCGTTAAAGGATAAGCACTAGTTCCCAATTTCACCGTAGCGGGTTACTGGTTCTCTAAGCGAAATGGCATGGATCTCCAGGCTGAAGGTTGTATGCGAGAAGAACTACCCAGCTATAAAACACTCTATTGTTGCAAAACAACTAAAACCTCAGATGAGTATGGATTTATCGCTGATAATCCCCGAAAATCGGAAAAAAGGCTCACTACAGTACCGCCATCCAGGCGAGCCAGACAAATTGTTACAGGGAACTAAAGCGCCCTAAACTTCGGTGCGGATTTGTTGTAAGCAGCAGACAAAGCCAAGAAACTTTGAGTTTTCGACATCTTAGGGAACGCTACGAGTCATGCCTTAAGTATGACGTTAAATCGTCTTAGGTGAGGGCATCTTTGGTAGATGAATCGGAAAGCATGACACCACGTCTGGAAACAGATTAAGGCAAATTGACTTTGACAAGGAATTCGCATCTCAATATTGTGATCGTGGTCGATGCAGGATACCCCTTAAATGTATAGACATGCAAAGATTCCGAGAGATCAATGTAGGCCTAGTTACAGCCAAGAAACGTTTACGAATAACTCAGACGCTACAACTATGGAGGGATATTGTGGACGAAAAATTGCAAAACACGGTCAGAACTTATGCCGAGTGCATAATCTCTCGACAAAGCCTTTACATTCATTGACAGCATTATTGCACCTAGATTACCACACAAAATATTCGGTATAATGTTTTAAGCTGCAGCAAAGTACTAGCTGCGGTACGACAGCGTGCGCTATACCAGCAAAGCAGGAGGTAAGAACATCTATTTCTCTGGAGTAAAAAAGGAAAGAGAATGAGAAATAATGAATCGATGAAATTGAGAGATGCTACTTCAGAAACAATGTTCAAAATTCCTACCGAAAGGTAAAAAGAACGTCTCATCCCAACAATACCTGCAGAAAATCCTACCGAAATGAGCTCTAGTTGCAGGGCCATAGTCTGCAAAGGAACACTGCTTGTGAAATTATTTAAATGGCTTAGACGGCCCTTCGACTTCGGGCTCATTTCGCAGATTTGGTAGGAGGAAAGTATGTCTGGGGAATGGAACGTTACCATCGCTTGAGACAGAAGACCGTGTAAACTGCGTTAATTATAGAAGCATCAGTCTACATCGCAGATCATGTACGCCGTATTGTATGAACGCCAGAAACCAATTTCCAACGATCTGATTAGCCACTATCAGTGCGGTTTTAACTCCAAAATATACCAAATATTAACACTTCGGCAGATCCAAGAGAAGGCCTGAGAGGCTCAGTTCAATACGCACCACCTCATTATCGATTTTATGGTCGAATATGACACAATATATAGAGACGATCTAAACTGCTCCGTAAAAGTCGGAAACAGTTTAACCGAGACCATTGGTTACGAAAAATGGAGAATGTAGTACTTGAGAAAATTATGCGAAGTTCTAAAGCCAACACTAGCGTGCTCCAGTGCTCCGTTTCGTTTCCGACACTCTTCTAAATTTTCTTCATCGATCTCTTTTCTGCTATTTTTGTCCAATATATTCCTTTGCTGACGACAGTACTCTCTGCTTTTTATATTCGTTCCCGGAATCATGTCCTGCTCCTCGATGGTATATGGAAGGGTAAGCTTAGCTCATTAAATTCAGATATAAACAGCATCACTAAATAGGGAACTATAAGAAATATATCAGCCCCTCTGATCTGCCCTCAATATACGAGTATTCACCCAAAATAGAAGTACAATGTCCATAGCTGGTCACTTTCTCCTAAAATCTCTCAGTACCTGCTAGATAGGATCCAAACCGTACCTTAACTCTAATAGGTAACGTCAATATTGCACAGTGAGTTGACACAATTGATCAACGACGTCATGTTTATAGCTATTTTCACCACCAGTGCTCCATCGAAATTGCAACAATGAATGATCATCAGTATACCGTCAAGCCAGACATACTAGTACTCTGAAATATCGTGATTCGGTCCTAAGCCGTACAACTCGCTTGTGAAATGCCCTGCCGAGTTCTTTATATTCTAGTCATTATAACTCGCAAACATTCAAAACCAACGTAGCTCCCTTTTTTTTTCTTCCCTAAGAAGCTGCAATTGCAGCACTACTTTCACTGCATCGTGTTTTATCCCTCAACTATTACCTAACTATCTCGCAACGCCTTCAATTGACTACCACAAAATCAGATATCCCAAGAGTGTGTAGTACGTATTTCGAGTTCTTTATCTTTGGATCTCAATCATGACAGAAGATAAACGCGTTTGTCGGGTAGAGCTTTTCAAAATCTTTAAGCAATGAAATCTCATAAAAACACCCATGAATCACAGTCTAACTCTTGCCAAACCCACTGTGGCGACATCCACGCTCTGTTTAGCACCACAAATAACGAAGCATTGTGCCACCGCAAATGCTCACGATCCGCATCTTGTCATAATTCCGTCAGTCGAAATTATGATGAGGTCGAGGCCCACTACACCAGTACCAGTGAGCAGCAGCGAAACACTGCATCAGTCCACTGCATGATGAATGCAACATCAGCTAGAAACGAAACGTCGCGGTCGTGTCGCCTGGCACTTGCCATGATCATCGTAGTCGTTGTCTTCGATATTGTCGTCCAGAAGTGCGATCATCATCATTGCCGCCGCATCGTGATCATCAAGCGCAGTGGCTGTACAGGGTGTCGTCGTCTTCGATTTTTTTTTCCATTTTTTTTTAATTTTTTCCATTTGCTGTTGTTGTTTTTTGTAATAGTCCGCTCTAATAATTGGTTATGACAGCTGTTCGAGGATAATTAGAGATTAATTGTTCTACTCACAGATCCGACAACGACTGCAAATACATTTTGCACTTATGTAAGTCTGTTCGATGCTCGCACTTAGTTTGTCTGTCTGAGATGTCTGATAGGGTTCCCCTGTTTTTCCCTTCTGCCGCTAATTCATTCCACAAGCGATCCTCAATTCGTTTGCCAAGATGAATAGAATTTTTACATTTTCCCAGAATGCATCTTTTTTGTGTTTATTGTCACATCTATGAGTGCAATTCGTTGCGACTGAAGAAGACAGAATGCGGACACGAGATGTGTGCTTGAAGTACTCGTAGTCGTAAGCGCATAGAACACCACAGCAAGTGGGTGGTAATGGTGAAAAGTGGTCCTGCTGTATGGGGGGCGTGGTACTCGTAGCACTCGATGGATGTAAAAATCATTTTAATGAATTGCAAGCAAAGAAAAAAGTATCTTTTCGATGATTTTACAACTTTTGATGCTTCATGGTTTGATGGTATTTGTGATTTGAAGGGTTTTTGACTTGCTGCGGTGGATTGGGACTCATTGCTTCGGGTTTTGGCAGCACAAGACGAAGAAGTTTGATGGAGCTCGACATTTGTGTGGGCGGTGCAATGTGCTGCTGTTATAGTTTCGAGTTGTTTTTTTTTTTTTTTTTTTGTTTTCCTGATAATTTCAATAAATCGCTGTGAGTTGTTGAATAGTGTTTGGATTGCAGTATGCGATACGGACCACGATTCATTTCGTTTGAGGGTGGTCTGTCTAATGAGGTTTAGATTTGTTGGTTTGCGACAGTCGCAGTCATTTCAGTCAGTCATGGCACATTAGGGCCTGCATTTGGTGAGGTGTGATGTGTAAACATGCAGATGAGTAGAAGATGAGATGAGCTTGGTGCTGGTATACCTATGGGTATGTGGATGCATCATCTGCATGTGATGCTTAATTAAGAGGTGCCTATTGGTACTGGCTTCGAAGCGGGCAAATAATTAAAAAATCATTGAACTGCGACACACGTGACATTTGACTTCCATAAGAAGGTGACAGGTGATAATATGAAAGCTGCTTGTGGCAGTAATTAAAGGTAATTTCTTTGTTTTAGTTCCAAACTGTCGATAGTCTTTGAACCTGCAGTCTGACGATACTTGAAAGTCATCAAAGTTCAACACATACTTCACAATTCGGCAGTTCACTGAGACATGCATATGTATACTGCCATCGAAAGTCTCTAATTAGGTAATAGCAGATGCATTAGCCGCAAGACTACCTTGTTGCAACGAAAAGTTTTAAGAGTCAAATATCCCAGTCCTCTGTCAACACCTCAGGGTCTTATTCAATGCTAACTCAGACGAGTAGAGAGAACGTATATATTTTCTTTTGGCGAAACTAGCTCACTGTCACAGTTCTCGACGGTTGAAGATGCTCTCAGCTGCTATAGGCTCATACTTATGTTCAACTGGAGGTACAACTCAGCAGCAGAGTGAAGTAGATCACAAGGACACACTCCCACTGAAACCGTTGAATTTCTTTCTGCTATATGTCTTTTTTAAAGAGGCTTTTGGCAGTACAGAGGCATCTTACAGTAACTTTAACCGAAGTTCGAATGGATTTGGTGCTACAACTAACAAGGCCTTGCTGGTGCGAGTTCTAAGAAACTAACCTATATGTCTTGCCAATCAAGTTCTTCGATGATCTGAGAGTGCAGCTTGGCCACCTTTACAGATGCAGTTGCTTCATGCCATCCACTGATTCTTCACAACGTAGTGAAGTATTTCATGTATCCCAAATAGGCATGCAGACGCAAGTTTTCTTAACGAGCAGTGAACTCTAGCGTTCTTGTCCTCCAGAAAGACACCAGTGCTGCACCCTAAATCGGTTTTGGAGCCATCGGTGTAAACGAATTACATTCTTTTCTCGGCTCAGATTTTGGCCGAAGATATTCCTGCTCACAGCGAAAGTCGATTTCATATTTTCCGGTTTCACTGGAATAGACGGCATGTCCATAAGACCAGAGTCATATACGGAGTGCTCCAAATACAAGTTTCTTTTTAAAAATAAAATTAAATTAACAAACCTCGAATATTTTCGGTATGTTGCAGCTTTATTAGAAAGGGCAAACACTCCCATTAGTTACGGAATACGACTTCATTCATGTGGCTGCCTCGGCTGACTTCGCAATAGCTCATCCTGTCAACCCAATTTGCAAAGACCTTGTTGCCTGTTTCTGGTTCTATCTCACGAATGGCTCATACGATATTCGCTTTAATCATTTCTGTATTGGTCGCATAACATCGATATTTACAGGCACTGAACAAAAAAAGGTTAACAAGGTCTAACAGCATCTCTGAGGCAACCAATTCACATCGCCAAGGTGGCTAATAACACCATTACCGAACTTAGTGTGCAAAATATCGACTGATTGATGGATTGTGTGGCATCGTGCGGAAAGCAAATACCGTCCGAATCCATGTCTTCAGTTTCAGTCCACAAAAATTCGGTAATCACGGGTTTTCCGATCCCCAGATGCAGCAATTTTTTTTGTTAATCTTGTATAACATAGCCACGGAGATGAAAATGGGCTTCGTCAGAAGAAATTATTTTTCGGCTAAATTCGATGTCCAATTCGAGCAAAAACTGAGAAGCAATAACGAAGCTGATAATTGTTTGCCTTCAATTGTTGAGCAATAGAACTTTGGGAATAATCCAAGAAAAATTCCCATCAGGCTGGCGCGTGAAATGTTGAGTTGTTGAGATCGATGACGAGTCGATGTTCCTGGATTGAGTCTTGAATTCATTAGAAATCAAGTGCCCGTTGTACCAAAGACCGCTTCTTTGAACAAAAGACGACTTTGAGAATGTAGCGCATAATATGAATATCAAGGGTAAGGAGAATCATTAGAGCATCTAGAGCAGTTCCAGGTGTACTAGGAAAAGTCCCCACTTAGCGGAGACAAATCGCTTTTGGAGGCTGTTAAGAGCAACAGTCGCATATTTTGGTAAAAGCTTGTTCCACGTCTGGAACACGCATAGGATAGTGTAGATTCAAAGGACCTTTCTCGGTGACAGAGCTTATGCCTTGCCGACAGATCTTTTACACTGCCAGAAAGCCAATAGAACCTTAGCGGCTTTCGACGGAACATATTTAACCCAAAGAAGTTTGTTATCCAGGCTGACACCCAAATACTGTTGGAGAATTGAATGCTGATACTTTTGGGCACTAGAAGAGTCAGACCAGTCAGATGATCTTGTGTTCCAATCGTCCATTATGTCTGGAGCTGTCTGCGCTTTAGACTAAATAGTTAAACGGCCACATAGTCTAAATATGCCTGATCATAGACGTCACAGCCTTTAAGAGCGTTAAGCAGTGATTAGACAAAAATGCACCATAGCAGTACGGATAAGACGCCGTCGCTTTGCAGGCAATACCTATTTACCCCCAGTCCCATTCGTCAGCATTGCCTTTATCCACAAAAAGTAATTCATCTAAGCCGTGCTGTCTGGATGAATTATGAAAATTCCCTTACCGAATGCATTCTCAATGCCGATGAAATATCCTTCTTACCGAATGCGCCTTCAATTCCGCCTACCAGATTTTGAACAGCACGGTCGCAGGATCTTCCGCGTTGATAGACATGCTGCATCTTACACAGAGGATGCATTCGCAAAGCAGTTGGTGCACATGGAGATCGACCACTATCTCAATGCACTTCAACTTGAAGGATATCAGACTGATTGATCTGATTCTTGGCGAGAGTGTAGTCATCTTTTCCGATTTGTGGTGTAGTACCTGCTACTTTGACTGTTGGCCAGGGGTTCAGAATGTATGCCAGTGCCAGGGCAGTTGGTCTATACTTTTTGTTGCCATCGGTACCAGGCAACTTGAAGCCGTCATAGGAAGCAAGAGCGTGTTTGATGGTTTCATCCGTCAACACAACAGATGACCGATACCAGCTTCGTTGGTAGAGAGCTGGTTTTGATTAGCTTACCTGGGAAGTCTGAAGCACAAAACAGAGAGACTCTTCGTTCGAAGACTTTGACTAGCCCGCTGCTTTAACCGAGTATTTCGATATTTTCTTTTTATATTCGTTTTGCTTTGATCTGTTAAGATTCCAGTTTTCTTTCAAACCAGTCACAAGCGACTTTCTTAGAAGTTTTTGGGTTTTACTTCGTAATTTCTGCAAATATGTGTTCCACCATGGAACGGGAGATCTGCAGGATTATTTCCTTGCTTGACATATCAGCTCAAAATGCTTGGTGAATACACCGTTCAGGTTTTGAACTGCTTCCTCTACTTTTTATTTTGATCTGCGAATTCCTTCTCTTAAACAAGGTCGAATCCAATTCTGAGTTCGATGTACCTATGGTCTGTAGAAAAAGCTGATAGCATTATACTTTCTAGCCAGTAGTATGATTGGCGTCGATTTAAGTCTTTAATTCGATGACTGTTGCCTTACTTTTGTAACAAATGTTGGCTAAGAGCCCAAACTATTGACAATCAGGCCAGACTATAGCATGATTGCCTATAACATTGCATTTGCTACTGATCATTATCATCGCTGCTCTGTAAGTCCCATCTTTCTGGAATTATAGTGTCCAATGAGTTCGGTTACTGCATTTGGTGATGGCGATAGTCCCGAATGGTAGGTAAAATGAGCAGACGCAACGACGGATATGTGGCATTTTTCGGTTTGTATTGTAGCTTATGCCGGCAGCAACTTTATCTTTGTTGCAAAACTGCTTTCTATCTTTTCGATTATCTAATATATAAAAGAAATACTTTTCCCCTTCTGAGCTGGCCTCGATATATAAGTCATTCATCCGACCAAAATTGGAGTACAATGCACGCATTTGGTTAGGTGCGCCTAAAACATCTCTGAAACTGCTAAATAAGATTCAAAACCATGCGATAAAACTCATAGGTGATGCTAACATCCCCAGTCAATGGACTCCCTCGAACACCTACGAAATGTATACCCTCAAGCACACTTTCGGACGTGGAATGACCTGCCGAGCTCTCTATTTCCTAGTCATTATAATATTCAGACATTTAAAACCAACGTCCATCGGTACCTATCTTTCTTCCCTCCCTAATTTTTCTTCGCCCGCGCTGTGTGCAAACATTTTAAGGGTACCTTAACCCAATAACCGCCCGGTACTTTATAATAATAAAAAAAAAAAAACAATAGTACTGGTGCGGTTTAGTGCTTCACACGGCCGAATGTTGACCTTAAGCTCGTCTAAAGTGGTTGACTTGTTAGAGCAGACTAAGAACTTGACGTAGCCCCAGAGAAAATAATAGAGTGATGTGAAATCGCATGCTCACGGTGGCCATTTGATGAACGCTCGCCGTGAGTTGACTCAGTCGCCAAATTTCTCCTTAACAACTTCGAGCGTTTCGTCGCTTGTATGGTATGTAGCGCCGTCTAGTTGGAACCACAACTCGGATATATCGATGTTGTCGAGCTCGGACCACAGAAAGTCGGTTAACATCGCTCTATACCTGAGGCCATTGACAGTAACGGTGTCTACTCGATGATGCCGCCATGCGATACCCCGCACCAAATAGTCAATCTTTTGTGGATATATGGTATTCATGCTTATTGACATAGCCGCTGAACCAAAAATGGTCCTCGTCCGAGTAGATGGTTTTTTGCCCAAAATCCGGATCTCCGGCCAACATTTCCGGCGTCCAATTAGCGAACTCACGGCGTTGTCTATAGTCGTCCGGGCTCAATACTTGCGTCAGTACAAACCTAAACGGATATTAAACGGCCCAAATCCAACCGCAAAATCAGCCGGGGTGACTCTCTGGCGATGCCCATCAACTGATCGACATTCCTTGGTCTTCTTCGATACTGGCCGCTATGGCGGCTATGTTTTCTTCATATCACACCAATCTCTGGTGGCTTAAGATCCAGAAGAGTGTACTCATGCTTAAACTTTTCCACGGCGCGATCGATTGCCTGTACACTGATGACGACCTCACGACGAAATTCACGTTGCGTATTCACAACTGAGCCGGAATGTCGATAATATTTTGCTGCTGGCTGTCATTGGCAACTTTGACAGCTGCTGAAACATAACAATTGGAAAACTATCATTGCTATCTGGTCACCTGATATTTTGATTTTGCCCAACATAAAGGGCCCATGTATCTTAGGAATCATCGACCTCTTCATCTAAGCTAAAATTTCTTACATAACAGTATTGTTCGGGTAAAAAGTGCTGTGGAGGAATTTATAACTAGTGTCCCACGTAAAAGATTTTCTGTAAAGGTACAACTTTGGGGTTCTTGCCCTAGTCTCAAATCGCTACTAAGGCAATCTAAGAAGATTGTACTTCTCGTAACAGTGACCAATATTTAGTAGTTTGAACATCACCGCAGTACCTCCGATGCGTTTTAGTATTGTCATTGCACATTGATCTCTCAGCACATAAAGGGTCCGCCATGGTAACACTTAGCTCATGTCTGATTTGACAGATAATTAGTTTTATCCTTCCGCTGAACGAATATGGTTGTGTATATGCTTGAACAACGATGGGAAATATTGCGACATTACTTTTAAAATCATGGCAATGTTGCAGAATGTGTGCGAAAATTGCGTACGGATTTTGGAAGAAGAGAAGCACCGTCAGCTCCGCATGTTCGTTATCTTGTGAAAAAAGTGAAAGAAACTGACATCCTCATCGATAAACCAAAGCGTGAAAAGCCAAAAACAGTACGTACACCCGAGAATATTGCTGCTGTGGCAGAAAGTGTGTGTGAAGCGCCATCAACATCAATTCACCGTCGTTCTCAACTATTGAACATTTCGGAGACATCATTGAGACGAATTTTGCATAAAGACTTTGGTATGACACCATAAAAAGTCCAATTGGTTCAGGAGTTGAAGCCAACTATCCAATGCGTTTTCGCTTCGCTAAGTGGGCCTGCGATCGACTTAGAGAAGATGCCGATTTTGCCAAAAAAAATCATCTTTTCAGATGAAGCTCATTTTGATCTTGGCGGATATGTAAACAAGCAAAATTGTCGCATTTGGGGTACAGAAAACATGCAAGCATACATTGAAAAGACGATACACCCAAAACGAGTCACTGTTTGGTGCGGATTTTGGTCCAGAGGCATAATTGGGCCATTTTTCTTCGAAAATGAGCAAGGAGTGGACGTTACAGTCAATGGCGATCGTTGTCGGTCCATGTTGAACGAATTTTTGTTCACATGTTTTGCGCCCTGTTTTTGAAGATCGCATTATCAGCCGCAGAGCTGATGTCGTTTGGCCACCTCGGAGCTGCGATTTGACACCGTTGGACTATTATTTGTGGGGTACCGTAAAAGATAAGTGTTACACCGACAAGCCAGAGACAATTGACGTTTTAAAGGACAATATTCGTGAAGCTATTGGTGAAATACAGCTGCACACAATCGATAATGTGCTTAAAAATTGGACCGATCGTGTAGGCTACTGCATGGCCAGCCGAGGCAGCCATTTGAATGAAATTATTTTCCATTATTAACCGGAAGGATAGAACTAATTATCTGTCAAATCAGACATGAGCTAAGTATTTCTATTCACAAAACAAGCACTAGTTGAAAAAAAAAGTTAGATGGCGGACCCGTTATAACCGTATAGAAGACACTGACTCAGTCTCCCAAAAATTTAGTTTTCCCTGAAACACAATAACAAACAAAGGTACTACTTAACAGCCTTGTGGAACACCATCGTTATTATCTATTTATTCCACATATTACAGAGTTATTTCTAGAGTATCTTGAATCTTATTATCTTGAGCTGTTTTCTTAATCTTCGTATCCAAAGAGGAGAAAGAAAGCTCTCAAACTGAAACCAAAACTCGATCAACAATTCGACTGTTTTTGATTAATTTCTAAAATATTTTAAAATTCCTCCCAAGCTACACGGTTCAAATGCAAATTAATAACCAACAAATTGCCAAATGAACCTAATCGATTCCTATGGTAATTTTATTACAAAAAAAAAAAAAAAAAAAAAAACAATTCGGTGTTGTCGTTTTTCAGAAATAAAATTATTCATCTCAAACCGTAACCAGATTTTCGATCTTTAAAATTTTATCCGATGATAGATCTTAATAGGTCCGGTGAATTGAGATAAAAGTCGTCGACGCGACGTACAAGTAGATGAATAAACGACATAGAAAATAAGACGAAAATTAACTAAAAAAAAAAAGAAGCTAAAACTCCAAAAACCGTGGGTTGTCTATGGTCCGGTCCGTGTCTGCGCGACAATACCCGTACACGTACACGAACGAGCAGTCGTCTTGTGATGTGTGAGAAACGATACTCGTCCAAGTTGGATGGAAGAAAAATGTCGTTGTGAACAGTTTATTGTATTTTTGGTTCATAATGATGAATATATCGGGAGCTCTGAATAAATTTTCAAGCTCAGATTTGGTCTTGAAATTTGGATACAGGGCAGATGAAAAGGAAGAAGACAACTTTGGGCATGCTTTAGATGGCTCCCTAATTAGGTCTTTTGCGTGCAGAATGATGATTGACTTGGAGATTTTAAGATGGACCGTTGGCTGTTCTGAGATGTGGGTTAAGAATAGATAATCCCATTCTGTTGGCTAGTTTAATGGGATGCGGGCTATTGTCAGTTTTGTTTTATGGCTTTTGGAGGGGAATTTTCGTTATAGCATAATCGTTATTTATTGCAGGTGATACTCGTATTGTGGGGAGTGGTGGATTTTTATGATCTTGTTTCTCGGATTAGCTGCCGGTTAGATGGGTTGATTGGGCATCTTGTTTCCATACCTGGCTCGGATTCTAACATTAATATGATAAGTTTGTGGGTTTACTGTAAGCTCGGTTTCGCAATAAACTAATTAATCAACAAAATTAAAGATCATTTGGGAATTCCGTTAATTTCGTTGACTTCCCTCATGATGAATTGAAAATGCTTCGTGTTTTTCTTTGCTCAATACCGAACTAAAAATAGATTAACAACTGTTGGCTTAAAAGTCTATCTTTCGATAGATTTTACGCCCAGTGATAAAGATTTATAGTTCCCGCACCAAATACATGAACTATCAAGCGATGTGCCCATTGATATACAAGTAAGCAGTCTATGGGCATTTCTGCTGAGAGATTTCTTTAGGAGATATGCCCGTCGGGCTGCCTACATCTTAAAGAATCATGGCAATTTCTACTGTCATTACGAGAATCGCAACTGTCAATGGACACTCAGGCCAAGAAGGAGGCAATCTTAAAGCAGACTCAGGTTGTGAAATGTCTCTGTCTGAGAATTTCAATTGGCAAGATTTTGTAAAAAAGTCCCCTCGAACAAGTTAACTAGTCTCTCTGAGATATACAGATACGAGTACTTCGTGTTTTCTACTTATTTTTTGATATTGAAATTTTCCATATGTTCCGGCGTGTTTAGGTAATGAGTACTGAAGTCTATGGTTGTCATTATCCACGCCAGCGCAATGTCCTTAACTTGACTACATTCTTCTCTGGTTCAAATACTGTCCAAATCTAGCTCTGAGTGCGGCTTGTGTTTTGTTATCGTTGCGATAGAGGTTTCAAAACACGCAGTCTTCGCTCAAAGTTTTTGTACTTTCTACCAAAGCCTACTTTTTTTGAATCGGTCTCGGTGTTTAACCTGTTAAAGGAAATCACGATTAAGGAGAATTGTCAGTACATCTGGAGCAAGGCCAGGCAAGCTCTATCTTATTTGGAATCTGATGAAAGGAATAGTGGTGTATGTAGGTGGGTACACGTTACCCTAAACGAGTGGAATAAAAGCAATTTTATCCATAACAAGCCCCGTGCCTAGCGGAATTTTCATGATCCCACAAAAAAAAAAAAAAAACAGGATCTTGAAAACTGCCAGAAAACTGAAAAATGCCAGACTATTTGTTTGTTATTTGATTTCGCAGCACAAGACGACTGGAAACACTACACACCTCACAAATGAAACATAATCACTTTACATAATCTTTCGTATGCATTCGTTCATGTCTTCCCAATACTTGCTCTCCTTATGGGAACACATTTCTTAGTCCTGTGGAGTCAAAAATTTTTGATTTTCATAAGCGAGAACAATTTACTTTGAAAACCCTTAAAATGTATACACACAGGCTGGCAAAAGAAAAATTAGGGAGAAAAGAAAGAGAGGTCCCGATGTGCATTGGGCTTAAATGTTTGAAAGTTATAATGACTAGGAAATAATGAGCTCGACAGGGCATTCCATAAGCGAATTGTACGGCTTAGTAAAGAATCGCGATATTTCAGAGTATTTCCGACGTACTTGAGGGCTTGAGGGCAAACTGATGGGCATTCATAGCGAGACGAGTGTTACGGTTGAAGGTTTGAAAGTTTGAAGGTGCGGAATGCCAATTTCATTAGAGAACTGTTGGTCAAAATAGCGATATAACAAGTTAAGGCAGGAGACATTGCGTCGGTGTTGAAGGGTGTCCATTGATTGTGTAATATTAGCAACATCTATAAGTTTTATCGCATGCATTTGGATTTCAAATAGCAGGAGAAGAGAGGTTTTAGGAGCACCTGACCAGCTATGAGCATTGTACTCAAATTTTGGGTGAATGAATGCCTTATACTCGTATATTGAGGGCTGATCAGAGGGGCTGATATATTTCCTAGATCGCTTGAGGAAATCTAGAAATTTCGCAGCATTTTTGGCGACATCAAATATGTGGTCATTCCAAGGTAGGTTGTCATAACGAGAATGGAAAGTTTGTCGGTTCAGACGATGCAAGTACTGTATGATGGCTGGGCGTATAAATTTCGAGTCGTGTTTTGGCAGCATTAATTTCTACTCTGTTGGTATTTCCCTTACCTTACCCTTCCATATACAACCGAGGAATAGGACGTGAGTCCGGGAACGAATATGAACAGCAGTACTGTCGTCAGCAAATGAAAATTAAAAAGAGTGTCGGAGACAGAACGGAGCCCTGGGGCACACCAACATTTATTTTGTGAATATCAGCCCTGAAACAATTTGTAATTCGTTGAAGAAGGGATCTAATGCACGCGTTTTCGACAAAAAAGCCTGATGCCAGACCCTGCCAATTGCCTTAGAAATATCAAGTGCAACTGCCTTATTTTCACCAAATTGATGTGCGTTTTAGTTCCACTTTGCGGTGAGATATGCCATCAAATCACCAGTGGACCTGTTGCTACGAAAACCATACCATCGATCTGGAGAAGTTTTCGTGTTTAGAGACATTTCATGAGCTGACAGTTTAGCAGCGTTTCTATGACCTTGGAAAGAAGGGGCGTTATCACAAGGGGCCTGTAAAAGGAGAGAGAAGAAGTTTTCGAATTGTTTTGGGAACGGGCTCGACAAATGCTGTTTTCCATCTGCTCGGGAGAAGTCCTAGAGAGTAGGATTGTAGGAGAAGTTTACGCAATGGTTTTGCCAGCGTGGAAGAACACCTCTTCAGAGAAAGGGAGAATTGGGCCAGCGGATTTGTGAATTTTAAAATCTTTAAGAGCTCCTGCAACTACACGAGTGCGAATCCGTCCTATTAAAGATTCGACACATGCAATTGTATGTGGAGACAAAGCGCAATCTGGAAGTGTTTAGCAAACAGATTAGTCTTGTCCAAAGAGCTGAGTGTTGGGATGGAGGATGAAGTAGAATTTCTAATATTTTTGACGAAGGACCAAACACGTCGACTTTAGGAACAAGGTAGTATTTTTTGCCTCAGCTTTTGGCCGCATTTTACACGCTTAAGAAAGCTGTCCGGTTGGTCTTGAAGGAACGAAAAAACATTTCTTTAACTCTGACAGTCTCTTTCCAGCTTTAGTCATACCATCAATTTTCTTTCGGTTTGATACTCTTAATCCGATGAAGGATAAAGGATCTCAATCCAAATAGAATAGTGTTAGTGATCATATCAGCAGCGACCAGTTAAATTTCCTAAAGAAGCTGTTAAGTCCGCTACAGTTGGCTTTCTCATATTGCCATACGGTTCTTTAAGGAATTTTTTCTCTAATCGTGTGGCCCATGTACGAAAAATTAGCTGATATGACACAATGGTCCGACAAGCCTCGAGAAGACAGTACATGAACAGTGAACTTATCATGGTGAGGGGGTAAAAATAAGTCCAGGGTGTTGGCGGTGTGACTATCATCGTGTGATATTCACGTGGGGTCATTTATAACTTGCGTCAAGTTGTTTTTCGAAGATTTCCTACACCGTCCTTCGGGTGTTGTCTGTCCAAAATGTGCTGAGAATGAGGAAACGTCAGCACATCCGCTGTTTTGGTAAAATACCCGGCATCCAGGAGATGGTGCACTTTATAACGGGCGGTGTACTAGCTTCGGAAATTCGGCTCAAAGTTGAAAGCGACTCAGTTGTTTGCTGCCTAGAGCACTTCATTGCCATTTTTCGTTTTCATATCGCAGTAGGACTGCCTGTCGCATTTTCCGTTTATCTACATCGTTACGACTGTTGTCATTGCCAGACTTCCCTTCAAAGTAAATTTGACTGTTTTTTGTATTCAATGACTTTGCCTAGAAATCATCTTTACGTCCATCAAAACTGATGGACGCAGCCCCAGTTACATTCGGACTTTACATGTCAATTTAACCTTTTCAAGTGGATGTCAGGAGGTGCTTTTAGGGCATAAATCAAAAAGATTGGCATTGTGGGAGAGTATTATGTTGCAGTCTCTACCGCCAGATACCTAGTTGCTTGTTTCGTGTTACCATTAAAAGGTGGCCCTTTGGAACGTGCGTATTTCGGACTCCAGACCTCGTTCCCTGAGTTCATGTGCGGGATGCAATTCACTGGCCAGTCATGGGACAATTATAAAAGTCTTCTCCAACTCGAGGGAGTCTGAGCACATCTGTCCGTTGATATAGACCAAGTCGGTACATTTAAATCAAATGGACCTCACGCAATTCGATGGTTCACAACTAGAGACGATTAGCGAAAGAACGATCTCTTGCCGCCCATGTCGACCTCAGACCGTACTGCTATCTGACGTTAAGTCAAAGTAAGTTAGTAAGTCATACAAACTTAATTATTCTAAACGTTGAACATCATTGGTTACTCCACCACATAAGCTCCAGCCAGCTCGTCTTCTCAAGTGCTTATGAGATTTCCAGAGTTCTTCTTTAGTGTGCCAAGCTAATCACAAAAAGTGCGCTTGCTATGTCTCTCAAATCTTTTACCGAACATTTTACCAACACCAGCCTGACCACAATTTATATGTTTACCCTAAAATCGGACTTAGCTAGCAGAACAACAAAGTTGCCAACTACGAGTATGTCATCACTGTAATCTGAACAAATCGGAGATTCATCAACTTTGTTAGTTTTTTCAGTGCGATGAATAGAAACTGCCAAGTGAGTTTCGCCCTGGATATCGGACGAAATTCCATCTATAAGCTTTCATTAAAATCTTCATCCACCCAGATTACCTTCTCTCTTTGGGGTTTATTTTTAATAGACTTTCGACCGCTTGGAGTGAGCAAAGATTATTTACTACCAGGAAAAAATGTCACCCATTTGGCACACTCCCTTTACCACTGCTGCTATTGCCATCGCCACCCTTAAACCATTTTCATTAATTTCCTTCCAAAACATTAACTTATCCATCTCAATAAATTCACCGGGAAAGACAGATGAAGATTTTCATCTAGCACCGCGCTCCGGTTCACAATACACAAGCAGATACACGACAAAAGACTTAAGCCGGGCCACTCCGCTTTTGCTTTTGTTTTTGTACCGCGTAGTTCAATCCACAAAATTAGGCAATTAAAATATGCCAAGAGCACATTGGTGGCATAATGTGTTAGCATCAAGGGGTTGGAGATGGTGGTTGGTGCGCTGATTGTGGAAAATATTTTCTTTAAGATGAGCGCATGAATCATCAGGAAGACCTTGCTGCTTCGCATTGTAAAACCCCCGCAGGGCTTACGAATAAAACACTGAAAACGAAAAGAAGCACAACTGATGGAGGGCAAAGAAATGTTGAGAAAGATAGGGAAAAGGAGTAGAGAAGAAGAAGGAAAAAAAAATTCTAATCTCTTCTTCCACCCGCCAATTGCACATTTCAGCATTGTCAATAAATCGTCCATAGGACTCTTCGTGATAGCAGTTAATGTCAGACCGACGAAAATATATGGCGCGATTTTTCCAGCCCGCTCCCTGGTTCGTGCAGCAGCACCACCACCCCCATCACCATCACTATTTGCAGCAACCCCTCAACCCAGCAAAGCTCACATTTTGCTAGCTCTGTCACTTGCCGTTCAGCATCTTAGAGAAAGAAGAGATGCTGCCAGTGCTGCCAGTGCTAGTGCTGCTGTTGCAAAACGATCTGCGGGGGTGAATGATGTTTATATGCTGGGGTTAGTGGGTGGATGGCGGTTATTCGATGAAGGGTAGGTGAAAACCCACCACCCAATTTTTTGTTTGATATCGCGCCGTAAGGAGTTCGTCTTGCGTCGTCTTTTGCCCAGTGAATGGAGCCAATGAGTTGAGTTGCACTCCCGAAGAGAAATAAATAAAAAAAAAAAACCCTTTTCTTAGCCACAGGGTGTGAGGGTGGAAGGAAACCCTTAAATCTTCGTCGTTAGCCGCCATTATTTCTTGTCCTTGTCTCAGGGTCCATAAAACACTTTTATAGTTCCACACAGGGTTTAAACGTGTGGGGGTGTGTTGGTTGCATGCAACTCAAACCCCCGGTAGAAAACCGGTAGAGATTTTTCCCCTTTTTTTAACCTTCGAGTTTTTTTTTTTTTATGTTCGCACTGCTTTTGGCAACATAACTTTGCCACAGCAAACGCTGGTACTGATGGTTGTTATGGAAGAGCTGATGGTCTCTATATTATACAGGTACTCCCCGAGTCTTCCTTGACCCAAAAAAACTCGTTTCAAATAATTAAGTTAAATAACAAATAAAAAACCAAAATCTTACGTAGACTACACTCTGACTGAAAATCAGAATCGGAACCGGAGACCAATTCTTGTGCTCATCAAATGGAATTTGCATTTTTGACACTGAAACGATGATGCCAATCATAAGTCGGTTTGGGCTGTCACTCCGTCCCAGTCGCTGTTGATTCCATATGATTGACATCGACACTCATCAGTTACGCGTACTTAATGAGAAGAATGGAGGAGAATTCGTGGACAAGCAGTGACAATTGTAGGGTGATGTTGCCACGTGTGTGTCGTATCTACTCAAAGAACCAAACCACTGCGTCTTTGATTTTCATAAATCATGTGGAGATTCTAAAATAGTGGGCACGCTAGTTTCTTAGAGAAAAAACGTCCCCTGGAGACCGCAAATTGGAGTGCAAAGGCCTTATTGCTTTCGGGGATAGTACAAAGTTTATGATTTTTCCCAAAAATGACCGCAGGTAGGCGAGATGATCTCAAAGCAAAGCTTTGATTTTTGACGTACTTTGTCCGAGCCGCCAATGTTGGACAACCTTCCTAGTTTACGGCATTTACAGGATTTATCTTGCTCTCTTCACCAATTTTGCTCGTGTTTCAGTAGCCGCTGAATTTTTTTATTTTTTTTTTCCAGGGGGTCAAGTGTCGAGAGTACTCTATTGACCTGACCAGTCGAGCAGCTCTATAGATATTCTGGCTCGCTGATTCTTCATCAGAGCAGGGGTTCTGTGGTCATTGAGTTCACTAAAAGCAATGACGTCCATAAAGGGTTACAGGCGTTGATGTCACTGGTATTCCGTACTTGATGCTGGTGTCACCTTTTGACAAGTTTTCGGTGACGAAAATAACAAAGTAGTGTGACGTTTTAATGCTAACTCAGCGAAAACTTTGACATTCAAAATACTGCTGCACTATCTACCGCCCATTGCCAGAATAATCTAAATGAAGGACTTCTGATCACGGGACTACTAAGCTCCTTTGTGGATGTTGGAGTACGGGAAGGGTTTGCTAGCTGTGATAAGATTTAAGCCCTCCACAAAGTCGATTTGCATTGGGAGATAGTAACACATGAGCTATGTTTTCAGGTTGCGTTGGCAGAGATCTTGGCGTTAAGATGATCTAGGGCTTTGTCATCATAACAATAGGCTTCGAGAAGAAATCTAGGGTTAGTCTATGTATGTTGGCACATAGCTTGTAGTCTGAGTCCTCTTTTACAAAAACCCGTAACTTAAAGGATGCTAATAGTTCTCTTTATAGCAGCCACTATATTAAATTTCGCAGTTTCTCATCCTTCTGTTATACGGTTTATTCCAGTGTAAAGATCCAAAGCATTCCACATGCATATTCTTAAGCAATTGTCCTTTTTCGTGTTGATGTGAGCCATAACATCCTTCTGCTGATAGTAAACTAAGAATAAATAGCTTTGTCCAGCATCAGCTGGTTAAGAGATACAGTAATGGTATGACTAGAGAAGATCTGTGATCCATGCCTTTAACAAGGATTTGTTCCAAATTTGTTCCACTTGTTGGCGAAATGTGATGGGCAATTTTCATTCCCGAAATGGAAGGAATACAACTGTAGTACTCATACACTTTATATCGAATAAAAGTGAGAAAAAACAACTACGCCTTACCCTCAAGGCTTCAGGTCTACCACCCTGACCTTCTTTATGTAGAAGATGAGAGAATGGTCGAGCTTCATGTAGATAAAACTGTTTTGGAAAAGTGTCTATCTAACTATCTAAGATGCAACATGGTTACGAATGTCAAAGATCCTGCGAGAGTGTGCTTCAAAATCTGATAGGCCGAATACCCATTCGAGAAGAATGAGTATGAGTATCGAGTGTCCTGTTGGCAATGCAAATTTTGACAGCATGTGTAACTCGAATAGACAATAAGGACCACTAGTTTTGTGCATGAAATAAATTCTAGTGAATAGGACCCTTATTGTGGATGCTAGCTGTGGCAAACAAGCGAGCTCGAGGGCAAACAGGGACGGCTCGTAAGGCGGCGTCCTATCGCCACTGCTATGGTTCTTGTTGGCCGATTCACTGCTCAATGCTCTCAATAGTTCTGACTCATATACTCAAGCATATGCAGATAATGTAGCTGCACTGTCTGCTAGATTATGCCAATCAACTTTTGCGTGATCGACAATTGGTGCCCTAGATATGGTCACTTAGTCAGCCCTCTCAAGACTGACGTCATATGCTTTATGAAAAAGAGGAAGGTAATTGGTCTGACTAATCTAATTATCCAATTCCCCAACCAGGCTTAATATTTGGGTTTCATCTCGGATAATAAACTTATGTAAACTATCATAAAAATGTTACGACGAAGACAACCAAGTTACTGTCTGCCTTCTAACAGTGTTAAGAGCTTTAGGTATATCTTAGGTACTGTCATCGAGGTGAGCACTTTGAATCTACCTGACTATGACAAGTCCAATTGGCCACAGTTTTCTGGTAGAACAAACATTTAACAAAATACGGCACTGGCGCTCTTACCAGATTTCAAAAAACGGCGTGTCGCGGCTTCATGGACACATTGGCATTCAAGTGGCCTGCACTCTCAAAGCCCTCTTACGTTTCATGAGTAGAGATCCTTGGTACAACACGCACTGGAGTTTTGATGAACCTGAGCGCCGATTGTCTTCTGAATCTGGTCTTACGGACATCTCGTCAACCAACGACACGGAAATTCCTGTTGATGTGAATATACGAAATCGACTCTCCTTATGTTCAGGAACGGCGCTAGAACCAATCTTGAATGAGGCGTTTGTGTGTTTTTGTAGAACGACAATGCTAAATCACACTTACGTTAGGAGAACTTGCGTCTGTCTTTCAAGCGAAAACATACTCCATCCTATGGCGATCATTACGCACTACTCCCTCCGCGGCATTGAATATTCTGTTACACCGAACACCCCACGAAATTCTTAGCTGGCATGTAGCTGCTAACGTAGGTATTCACCTTAAGGGGACTACACAGTGGACAAATAAACTATTTAGCAAGGCACATAATCTTTATACATTAGGAATACTTCCAAAGAACATCGACTGCAACCATCATAGACATCGACAAGCCAACATTTATTTGACCAGGACTTTCGTGTAAACATCCTCTCTAGATCTTTCTGGCAGGTAGATGCTTTCATGGACGACAATTCAATCGATCTCTATACAGACGTATTCAAGACTGAAAGCGGTTTTGGTGGAGGTGTTTTCTCAGATAAGCTTAACCTAAGTGTCTCCTTCCACCTTCCAAATCATAGGTAGTCAGGCCGCTACCAAATTCCTATACTCAGTCTCATAAAATTCTAAAACCTTTGACCGCCGATCGTCACTAAGGAAGATGGCAGAGCAGTTTAACTTACACCTATGTTGAGTCTCGGCTCACAAAGATATTCCAGGGACTTGTAGGGGCAATGAACTCGCCAAGATTGGATCTACTCTACCTATCATACCTGAATCGCTCTGAGACGACGCATCAAAGTGCCATTATAGGTGTCGTGACTGAACACTGTCTTATGGGCAAACATGCCAAAAGGCTTGGCGGTTTTACAAACGACTTCTGTTGCAGCTGCACGGACGAGAAGGGGGATTAGACAATGCTTCTCCTACTCTGTACATGCCCAGCTATCTCCGCTTACTAGCTATTCTTCGTCAGAAGCTCAGATTAGTTCCACGAGTAAGAGGATTACAGATCGACATGGCACCACAATGTGCCAAAGACCGATCACTGTAACCTAATCTAACCTAGCCTATGGCAATCAACTGTATCGCTGAATCGGAAGAGGGGCTCTTCACTGACTTTGTAGTGAAAGCCAAGGTTCGCTTAAGGCCTTCCTTACGACTTCTAAACTAGTCTGAGAATGCAAAGCTTATTTGAACGCAGTCCAATGAATTTGCTGGATAAGCGTCAAGCTCATCAAAATATCCATCAACCGCAGACTCCATCTCTTCATTGTAGGTAAATCTTTTTCCACCGAGCCATTGTGTCAAATTTGGAAAGAGAAATAATCCAAGCGGGCTACATCTAGTGAATAGGTTCCGTGAGGAAGCAATTTAAACTCTAACTTTTTGATTTGGCCACCCCAATTTGAAAAATGCGCCGTTTTTCCCTGTTTTCATCACCCAAATGCTGAAATAAGTTCGTATAATTCACACCGTTGATCGCTTTTCCTTTTAGAAGATAATCAATAAAAGTTATTCCACGCTCAGACGTATCCCAGAAAACTACCACTATGACCTTGACAGCATATGGAACGGTCTCTACCTACTTTGGAGCCGATTCTCGCCGTTTAGCCCATTTTTATAGCTATACCTTCATCTCAATTGTAAGCCCATGTGTCATCCATTCTTAGAAATCGACGCAAGACTCGTCTAAATTGTTGTGAAACATCGCCAAACACTCGATGGAAACATCCTCACGACGCTTCTTTTGTTTGTTTTGTGAGCAAACGTTGCACCCATCTTTGACATGTCCAAATTTTAAGTCAATGTGGAACATACAACACATTGAAATGTTTGCAATATCTGCAAGGTCGGGCACTTTCAGTCGACGGTCTTCCAATACCATTTTGTAGATTTCCTTCACCATTTCTGGCGTGGTTACCCCATTTGGTCGACCACTGCTATGTTTGCTTTGGCAACTTGCATAGCCTCGCTTAAAATCTGCCACCCAATATTGTTTCCATTGTAAATGAAGGAGCAGACTCCACCAGAATACAATCCAGCTCCGTTATAAGTCAGCGCCATCTATACGTCAGCTCGGGTACTTCTGTGGGAATCCTCGTAAATAAAAACTTAATTCGACTACTAATGATCCTATTCTACCTACCATATCTGATCTCCAGCAATGCAAACGTTTTATCTTTCCCATGTTTTTCGCTTTACTTTCTGTAGGCCAGACACTTGATGATTTACCCTATCACAGCTTATAATTACTTCCATTGAAAACCATCATATCCATGCTTTGGCAACAACAACAAAAAAATTAAAGCTACCAACTCAGTCGAATCAGACAGCGCGCGTCAGCTCAGCTGCCTCCTTCCACATCCATCCATCTGCTGAGAGATGGACGTCGAGCTCATAGCATCCAACAGCCAACATTCATCCAGGCATCCAGGTAGTATAATAATTTGATCCAAGCAACAAATCTGTCAGGATCACTTCATTTACTTGTCTCCTTGATATCAAATGACGTCGGCTTCTTCTCAATGTTATCGCACGAGCAGTTGTTTGGGGGGAACATGGAGAATGTGAAGCTTTTCGGATCTCCCCCGAGGATCACGGCAATTTTTGTCCATTTAATTCCCATCTCGCCCAGTGTTCCACTCGAACTGACGCTAAACTCAAAATTGGATTAAGTCCAAGGAGTGACTTGGGAGCAGGATATTCGTCTGATCGTTCGTGTAGCGCTTCCCGAATGCGAACTTAAAGAGTTTTGCACACGGCCGAACGAGTTACCTCTCACTGATCAAGATGATGAGGATGCTGCCGCAGTTTGATTTTGACAGTGATACATTCATGACAAGTGACTGTTACTGTACTAAAGCCGTGGCCAAAGTCGAAGCCGACGCCGACGCCGACGCTAAGGTTGCCACCAAATCTTTTGGAGTAGTATTAGTCCATCAAAGTGATGTTGGCTTCGTCTTGCAGGGGGACGTTTTGCTTTCTATCCGATTTGTGATTATAATCCGCATTGGGTCAGTCAGTGTTACTCCACAGCCAACACCGTCTTCATTTTGGGATGCCATCAATCAGGTTTGCTTTTTGCTGCACACACACAACTTGGACAAGTGTCGCTTTAGCTGCAATTTGTTTGTAGACGCACTAAGCGCCGATCAATCAGTCAGTAATGGAGTACGTATGAATGTAATTAATCCCAAGGTCGAGCGGCATCAATTTGAATCGTATTCGTACCTGTGCAGGTTACCTTAGTATGTCGCTGCTGCTTTTGCTGCTGTTTCTGCTGTACAGCTCCTCATTTGGGATCAATCATTATTCGGAATTTTGCTGAGCTTGTCCGATCGATTATTTATATCGGACTCTGGTCGGATTGATGTGACTTGAGATGCGACTATTCAGAACTTGTTGGTGCGTAAGTGAAGTTGAATGGGAATGAGGTGGCTGCCGGCTTGACTCATTGATTGGAAGTATGATGGATGTGATTCCTTGAGATTGCTTTCGATCATGATCTGTATCTAGGATGATGAGGACGTAGATGAATTATGGTGCGCACTAAAAACGAGTTGCCACAAGTCACTTGGCCGCTTGTTCGCCTTGATAAATTACGTTGCACGGTTTTTTCTTTTTGTCGTATGATGATGTATGTCGAGGTGATAATTAATAAATTGTGACGTCCACCGCTTGTGCTTCCTAGTTCGATGTATCGAACGATTAAATTCATATCTCAGTTTCAATGAGATGACTGACGGTGATATGAACATCAGGAAAACTCTGTTTACTTTGAAGACAAGTTGAGTTGTCGAGGATAAAAGATAAAGCAAGCAAGCCGTACCTAGATAACCTATTTCTCTGTATACATGACCAAAATGATTTGATCAACAGATCAGAGAACGCATTATTGCAACATGATATTCACAAGGGAGACGTACTCGTAGTACGCATGTAGTGTGAGACGTGATCGAAACCAAATCAATGTTCTTTTGAAACAAGAAGGGAAAGTGGCTGCATATATGATACTGCGATGAGCAAAGCAGTATTCATTGAAGAGCGTGGATGAAACTTTGTATACTTCACAAGGGGATCAAATCAGTGTCGGGGATCTGTACTAGAGTTAGTTATCCATAGAGGGAAATAGAGAAAAAGTGGGGTTTCCAAAGATAAACTAGACAATCTGCTGGAGTACGCGTACTAAGAAGAAGCTAAGACAAGCAGAGTGGGTCTCTGGTGCAGAGTCTATGCCTAAGACACAACAGCTTTCCACTATTTTCTATCCCGGGTGCTCTGCTTCCGTTGTTTAGACCAAGCGATCTGGCATCCGTGATGGCTTGGTCCTTAAAATGGAGGTTCGACTTTCCTTGTCGCCTCAAGCCTAGGGGCTGTGATTCCAAAACCCTTTGCCCATTCGCTCGATGTGGCCGAGCCAGTGTAGTCAACGTGTTTTACCTTTTTGGACTACATCCGCATCTTGATGTAGCTCATAGAATTCGCGATTGTATCTTCTCGTACGGGACCAAATATTCGACGAAAAAGGAGTTTTCAATATTTGCTCTACTTTCTTGCTTATAGTCCAGTTTTGAACCCATTTGCTTCGCCAAACCGAAGTAGCCGCTGTAAGTCTTCACTGAATCTCCACTAGGGTGTCATTCGTGGAGTTGATGTTTACTTCGAGGTAGGTAAACTCCTTAACCACTTCGAAGTCAATGTTGTCAACTGTGATGTTTTGTCCTAGGCGGTGTACAGATGCTTTTCTGTCTACTACTACAACATGTAATTGGGTTCGTCTTTTCGTTTCGCCTGTTCTTCGATTGCCGTAAAAGCCTCTATGACGGGACGATGATGTCGATGTCGTCTGCGTATCCCAGCAGCTGGATAAATTTGTTCAAGATAGTGCCTGCCGTGTTAATACCTGTCCTTGCACTATCTGTTCCAGCACGAAATTGAAGAAATCACATGACAGTGTATCTTCTTGTGGAAATCCGTCACAGGATGAGAATAGTTCGGAGGAACTGTTTCCAAGTAGCATATTATACCGCGTGTTTTCCAGCGTCATGCCATATAGCTGCATCCGTTTTGCCGGGATCTCGAATTTAGCCATAGTCGTGGTAGATCTCAAGATGATGAAAGTTGTCACATGCGGCTTTGAAGCCGATGGAAAGATGGTGAATCTCGACTTCAAATTCATTGTTCTTTCCCAAGATTTGCCTTAGTGGGAATATTTCGTCCATTGTCGATCAGCCGACGCGGAATCTGCACTGCCTATTAGTGTATTTCAGAATGACTTGAAACGTTCACACAGTATATTGGATGGTATCTTATATGCTACATTTAGCAGGTATATAGCTCGATAATTCTTACAAGAGGTAGGATCGCCTATCGGGCATGGCTTCATCCACCCATACCTGGTTCATAATTTGGGGCATGCACCTTACCAAAACATCACCTCCATATTTGAAAAGCTCCTCTGTTAAAGCATCAGGGCCGGCAGTATTGTTGTTATTCAACTTTTTGATATCTAAGCCAACCTCTGGCTTCTCAAAATTGCCTGGCTGTGGGTTATCTTCTTCCCCTATCACTATCTGAACCTAATGCCCATTAAGTAGCATCACCTTTTCCTGCGTACGCGCTCATCATCATATCGAAGGTTGGTGGTCTCGACTACCTCTTTGATGATGTGGCTATACTGGCTTCACAGATTGTAGGCGTTTGTAGCTGATGAGAGTCTCTCACTCAGACGCTCTCTGTAATCTCTGGCTACTCCAGTCGGGCTAAGCCTTCCAATGTTGAATTAATTATTCTTGGCGCTTCTCAGCTTCTTCTCGTTGCATAGTTGAGCTCTGAATTTAGATGCAACAAACAAGTGATTGGGGTCGATGTTTGCTCTATGTCTATGATATTAATACATAGTCGATTTGGTCGGCGGTTCGACCATCTGTTGTGTGCTAGGTTGGTGTAGTGCTACTTATCACCGTATTACGAGCTGCTGCGAAATCGATTAGCTGGAAGCCGTTGTCGTTGTGGAGGCTGTGCTTTCGTACTAATCCGTCGAAGATGTTTTGCTTACCGACATTTGGCATTGAAGTCGCCGACTTCAATTTTGACATCATACTCCGGACAAGATCTGTAGGCTTCGTTCAGGTAGTCTTAGAACTACTCCTTGATAGAGTCTTCGGCTTCATCGGTAAGGGTATGTGCACATATTTAGGCTGATGTTTTGGAATGATGCCTTGATGTGTATAACAGCCAGGCAATCGCTTGTCAGTTTAACGTCGATTGCCATTGACCGTAGCCGATCTTTCACGACGAATCCGCATTCTAAAATGTAGCAGCTGCAATAAATGTTGCAATTTTTCCGCTTTTGCATAATTGGCCGTATCCATCGTATCTCCTAGATCGCGGTAATATTTGCGTTCTAACCCGTGAGGACAGATTCGAGTTTTGAGCAGTACTAGGGATGTACAGTGTACGCACGTTTCAGGTGAATACTCTTATTTCGCATTTCATGAATGTTCCGGGTCGTGATCTTAACTGAAGTGGTCCGTTTGCATCCGAAGCTGCTTCTTACGTGGTAGGGAAATTACCCCGAAAGCACAACCACCAACATGAAGGGCCAGTTTCATTGTGAAAACACCTAGGACGCGGAGGGTTGAACCGATGTCAGTAAACCACTTCGGAGATGTGAGCGTTGCCGTGGCCCGACGTATTCTTGGAGAACTTTATCGGGCTGCACTCCTAAAATGTCAAAGTAGCCCAGATAAAGTTTGTTGTTTGGTTCCATTTGAAGCTGTGGCGCCACCGTTGATTCCATCTAGGAAATTCGTCCGCTGTCATATTTATAGTGCTGCTATGTTTGTTTCCTGGTCTGTTGAGCGCTTGTAAGTTTAGCTAGTTCAGTTCGCAACTAGTACTCGATGGCTATCACTTGGAGTTAAAGTAAGCACAATTGATGTGTAGTAACAGTTACAACATTGGGTTGATGCTAGTCAGTGGCTACCCTATTCCTACAGCATCCAACCATTATGTATCAAATAATACCTGATTAAGGGAAAACAGTGATCTAATGTCGAGTAAAAATTCCAGACTCGTCTGGCGCTGTTACTCAAAAGCCACTAATATTTGAAAATAGGTCTATTACCACGAACAGCTCTTAATGAAAACATGCCAGGGAAATGTCATCCATACAAGCTCAAAAGAAGTGGCCCTAAATTCGAGGCTGAAACAACGTCTGAGAATAATTTAGAAATATTTGAAGTGACTCGCACACGATGACGCGCAGAAACTACGGAAACTAAAAAATAATTAAATTCAGAGAAGAAGACGTTTTCACTGTCATAAATGGAGCTCACACTACAATAATTGGATTTGCTTTGCTATCTCCTTTGATTAGATGGATCAAGATCTTAATTTGAATGAAACTGAAGAGTCATTACCTCATGATGCTAAGCCATTACCGGATTTTACCTTTATTGATGACATTCTCTGCATCTGAACCAGTGGCAAAAAATTTACATTTTATTAGTCAAACAACATCCGTCACTTCCTAAATGGCAACAGATAGGGCAAGCTTAGCTAAACCACTGATACAATAGCACTCTAAGTGAATTGAGCAGATCTATGCTCTGCTAATGACCCAAGGCACCTAAAGTTGTAGTACGCACGAATACGGCGATGCGAATCCTTACATTGAAAGTACATTCGTCGAAAAGTCTCTTTAAGGCTAAGCCCCTGATACCCTGATTATGGTTAGAGAATTTATATATAAAATATTAAGTACAAACCGGCCCAACTCCATACGATTTGAAAAAATGCATAGCTGCCTAGCACGTTCGTTCCAATTGTTGGAAACATGCACCGTGTGTATCCCTCCCGGTAGTGGTGAAAGTTGTTGTGTGGTGTCTCCCTATGCACTTAGTCCAGCTTATCTATATCAGAGCTCGACACACTTTTTTGATTCCTAAGGCTGCTGGTACCGCAGGAGCATTGTTTCACAATCGACGAATATTTTAACGCCAAAGACAGAGATCGGAAAAATAGTTCAACAAACACAAGAGCGAACATACTACTCAATTGGTGACGTTAGAAGAGTCCTATGTACCGACTTGGTTTTAAAGCTACAGATAACTAGTCCGCCGTTTCTCAGACAGGGCTTTCTTCTAGAACTTCTGTCGCACGGTACACATGTACAACTGACCGACATGAACCAACAAATGAAAGTTATTTAAGATAGTAACCATTGCGGCCTAGGTACCGAAATAACGAAATTGAACTCGCTTGTCAAACGAGGAGGTTGACAGACTATTAAATGAATATGAGCAATACGATATCGCTATCAGCAAACTGACAACGAAGACATGTTTCATGAGAAGGGAGGGCCCATAGCAGCAAATTTCCAGGAAGTGAACAAGGCGAAAAATGTCCGCAAAATTGCTATCTTCGAAATGAGATTCGAGAACTTAGAGCCTACTCAGCCGAAAATATGGCAAATGATGTCATCGCTGACGAGAGGGAGCTAACCCAGCTCATTTTGAAGGAAAAACTTCTTGTGATCTTAAAATCACTGAAAAGTAAAAAAACTAAAAGGAAGCCGATGGTAGACTGGATATCGTACTTCGGCCCCACCCTTGGTAGTGAAATGGTGGTGCAGCGGTTGGCATCCAATTCTCAAAAGAGATAAGGACACGTCCAATCTGTTGGATCTTAGGTTCAAGGGTCAGCTTTCGAATATCAGCAATGTATAGGGTTTTCCAATAAGGACTTGACAACTTTTTTTTAAATAAAACGCAAACCATTTGAGATATTTCAAAAACTTTATTATCGGCTTGAAGTACAATCAAAACGTTTATGAATTGAACTCGACTTCGTTCATATGACCACCGCGGGCACGTTTCCCACGTTGGACCCAATTTTCAACGACTCGGCCACACATTTCGGCCGAAACGGCCGCTATTTCGCGTTCAATGTTGGCTCTGAGCTCTTCTAACGTCGTCGGCGTGTTGGCATAAACCAATGACTTAACGTAGCCCCACAGAAAATAGTCAAGCGGCATGCAAACCGCACCAAACAGTTAATTTGTGGATGAAGTGGTGATTCATGAAGCAGATGTGGATTTTCACCCGACCAATAACGCATATTTTGCTTATTGACGAACCCATTGAGCCAAAAATGAGCTTCGTCACTGAAGATGATTTTGCGATGAAATTCATCATCTTGGCCCATCTTCTCTAGAACCCAATCGGAGAACGTCTGTCGCTTCAAATGGTCCATCGGCTTCAATTTTTGAGTCAGCTTGATCTTGTATGTGTGTAAACCAAGATCATTAGTCAAAATACGCCATAGTCTTGAGAACGCCGTGGAATTGACTGATTTGGATCATTTGCTACGTACGCATGAACGGCAGTGATATTTTCGACACTTCGACCAACCCGTTGTCTCACTGACACGGCAACATCACACAACGAATATGTAGACTCAAATTTTTGCACTAAATTTGTTATTGCCTGTCTACTAGGGCGAGAATTACGACCGAAAATTGGAGTTAACGCTCTTAAAGTTGCAGTCACCGACTCCGAATTTCGGCAGAAAGTTTTTATTATTTGCAGACGTTGCTCTTTCGTGTACTTTACCATGATGAAAATGTTGAGTTTACTGAATAAATTGACAGTGACAGTTTGATGATTAGTGAAAGAGTGCGTTTACAGAGTCCTATTGGAAAACCCTTTATTTGAAAATGGAATCAATAGAATCATGAAGGACTTAGTTCCGGATACACAATTATGTTTCAAGGCGGCACTTGATATATGACATGCTGATATCCATTGAAACAAAAGGAAGAAAAGATGCTCGAGCGCCATACTCTTTTTCAAGCTGAACAGTCTACGCATGAGTAAGCCACTGAAATGGATTTCTTTTAATATGGTCACCGAAGGAAATTTTCCAAATTAAATGGTCGGGTGTTTAAGAAGCCTTAACAAACTGATTTCTGGTGCTTACTACCCCAACTATATGTATAACGAAATGTGACTCTCAAGGGCTTGGTAGCATATTGAATGTGATAGCAATGCTAGGTAGCAAAGTCGGTATGCTTGATTCTTAAGCCATGGCCATGGTCATACGAAGTATAGATAGAAATTAGGCAGTTTTAGAAGAATGTACATAGATGGGTACTACTTCTAAGGGGAAACAATTTTTTTAATTGAAAGCTGCTTACGAAATATATGCAGAGATAGACACGAGCGACGGAACAACATTTGACGAAATGACTCTCAACAAGTGAATCTCCAGTTTCACAAAATTAAAACACATTTCTTGAGACGAATTCAACTTGAGAGTTTCGGCAGCTGGCAGAGATTGCCGCACAGGGTCAAATCGACTCAAAATCGGGATATAGTAGACCCTAAACATTTCCATGCCCGTTGTCCTTATGGAAGCCTTCACAACAGCCATTTTCCACCCATTGGCCGTTCAGAAAATTAAATTGCTGAAAGTAATAGATATTCATAAGAATCTAAATCAAATGATTCTCTTTCCCGGAAAAGAACTCATCTCTGTCGGCTATAAAATCGTTGACCTCCTTTCCTAATTGACGACTACTGGGCCTTTTTTTTTACATACTCGTATATCGCAAGATTGCAAGACTGAATCATGGCATCTATTTGAAGATGCAGATGTAATTAATTACGAATCAACTTTCCTGCTGATGACACTGATGCGCCCAATACACTTGTAGCTTTGAGTTATTTCTAGATATTGGTATACGTACTCCTTAAGTGTTAGACGCGTCTAATTCTAATCAAACGAAAGTGATGTGATCGCTTTAAGACGTGCGATTAAAATTTAGATACAAGATACAGATTTATTGATCACAGTCGGTGATTGAGAGCTCGTGCTGCAGAAAGTGCTTTAGAGGCTCGGATGATCGAATCTGTAATAAATCACCATGATTAATGGCAATGAAATTGAGTGACGCAAACAAAGTATTTAATGGATTCTTGAAAATTCCACAAACAAAGAGACGAACATTAAAAAAAAAAACTTAATTCGAGATTTATTTTAATTTAGCGTTCCGTTGGAGAAAAGATGTGTCCCATTATAATGATTTACAGCGATGACATGTGACTGGTAAAGCGAGATCGTCTTGGCTCAGACTCTTTGAATGCTGATTCATTGACAGGTGTCTGAGGATTAAGAGGCCCTCAAAGGCGTTCTGTAGTCCAGGACGGCAACCTAATCTGATTAAGTTTGATAATCTATACAAAAATAGACTAATGTTGTATAAAACTTAATTCTAGCGGGGGGGCATACAAGCACACAAGCAACTTTTGTAGCAACATTTTGACCTGAAATTTTTCATAGAATGATGCCATAAATACCAGAATTTCTTGCTGCTTTCAACTGGAATAGCACGACTTTTATTTGAAATTCTTTAACAAAATATGACGACCTGAGTGAGTGAGTATATCAATATGGAAACCCTTTTCAAATTTACTGTGAAAGTACATGCCAAATTCAAATGATCCAAGGAGACTATCAAATGCTACTCGTTGCACGATTATGTTGGTGTATATGCTAAATTCTGGTCCAGAAGATCCCATCCATAAGAAAAGTGACAATAAGTTAACTCCAAGTGAACAAAGCAAAAGAGAACTACCCAAGCCAGTAAGATAGTTCGCTAAAACTTGAAAGCTATGACAAGGATCTTTCGAATTTGTTCGTTATACTCTGAACAAGAGCAACTGTGATAGGACCGAGCACATACATTTTAACAGTCTCCAATCCAATAAGTGGTATGATGCTCCTTCTGACGAGGTTAAGGTAGCTATAGTGATGCCGATTTTTCAGATATATGATTTTTCTACCGAAAAACCCAACTCTCAATAGGAACAGTGAAGCAAGTTTACCACCGATCGCATTATATGTAAATAATTCTTCATAACGAGAGTCCCACCGTGTGTACATATACTATGATAGAAAGGTATATAGAGGTGGTTGTCTGACTCAATTAGCCCCTACGTGCCATCTTGATACTACAACTCGAGCAAGTGACCTGGATGAAATTTTATCTTCTTGTAAGCAGGTAAGTCCTGTTTAAGTCCCCATAAATCCTGTAAATCTATCTTAGCAGTGAGAATTGTTGGAAAGAGGGTCACGTTAAAACGTTAAACCAAACGTTTAAAGGTTTCCCACTTCTCGTGGGAAAATTTGAATTCCATTCCTGAACCTCTTGTGCGAGGCCTGCAGGCGAATGTCTGCTGACTGTCCTATAAATAGAATTAGAGAGCGCAACAATCAAGCTCGTTGCGAAGTGCTTGCTTTACCTCCCAGTAGTGGTCCCCGGTAACTGCATCAACGGCATGGTTGTCCAATAGCATAATACTGACCTACGCCATCACAGAGCGCACAAGCCTATACGGAAAAGATTAAGAAGATATGACAAACCATCTAACGTTTTCGTATAAAAGTGGATTCACTATTGAACCCTTGCGAATGTTTCAAAGATAACGTGGAATATCCGGGCCCGTAACAGGCCACATGCATCCGAGCAATTAGCAGAGGCCTTTGACTACTATCACGCAGATATCAACACCATTCAGGAAGTGGGGCGAATATACGGAGCATGAAAAATTGTTGGTAATGGTAATTTCTATAGAGAAATGAAACAGTGCTTATACATATGCGGCCGACTTAGGCAAAAAGCCTTGAACTTCAGACTTGTTAGCGAACATCTTACGACACTCCGCATCAAGCTAAATTCGCTAAAATAATCCTAATATGCACCCTTATTTAAGACAAGGACGACGCGACCAAAGAATGCTTCTACGAGCTGCTCCATAAGCCATTATGACCAATGTTCGAAGAGTGACTCTAAAATTTTAGCGCCAGGATAGGAAAGGAGGACATATTTGTTAGGACAGTTGGTAAGCACAACCTACGCGACACCATGTCTGACAACGGATTTTTTGGAGGGACGAAATATTACTATGAGCTCTACGAGCAGAAGAGACGGGAAGAACATCGGCTTCTCCAGAAGAACAAAACAGAGCACGATAAGCCCATTATCGAATATATTGAGACTTTATATTCCAGGAATAATGTATGGAAGTTTTGCAAACAGATAAAAGGAATACGAGTATGTCAAGGCAAGAAGACCGGACAGAAACCTGTAGAGATGAAGGAGGAAACCTTGTAGCAGGAGTCCGAATAGGATGGAGAGTTTTTTCTTCACTCAGAGTGATTCGAGGTAAAATTCACAGTATTTTTGTCTGTGCTTGAAAGTCTACAACATCCAAATCTACGTGTCAGTGTTATGCCTTGACACGCAGAATTTTTCTGTCTGAGTTCCAATTACACTAATGAAAAACTGACTTGCCATGGGCAGGATTCGAACCTGGACCCTCCGAGTGAGAAGCGATTGCTAGTACCACTATACCACGGCCACCCCGTAATGTAAGATGTAAGAAATATTTCAGCCCCTTTAACCTGGCTTCAATATATATGAGGGTTTCATCCGCCCAAAACTGGAGTACAACGCCCACATCTGGTCAGGTGCCCCTAAGACCTCTTTGCACTTGATGGATCCAAAATCGTGCGATAAAACCCATGTCTCGTGTCTCACTTTGTTTTATCGCTATTACCACCGCCAGTGCTCCATTGAAATCGCCAGTAGCATTCCGCCCCTTCAAACCTTTAACCGTAATACCCGTCTCGCTATGAATGCTCATCAGTATACCATCAAGCCCACTTTCGGATGTACTTTGAAATATCGTGACTCATTCCGAAGCCGAACAACTCGTTTGTGGAATGCCCTGACGAACTCTCAGTTTCCTAGTCATTATAATATTCAGACATTTAAAACCAACGTACGTCGGTACCTATCTTTCTTCCCTCCCTAATTTTCCTTCGCCCGCGCTGAGTGCAAACTTTTTAAGGGTACCTTAACCCCTTGAGCGCGTGCTCCTTTATAAAAAAAAAGCGACGTCACAGACGACAGTCTTCCTTGGCTCTGCTAGAAATGCTACCAACAACACCTCAGCAGAAATAAAATGAAGAATCACTCTTGTCGATCGCAGGTTCTTTTGGACTAAGAAGTCAAGTGTAAGGTCCCAAACAGAAAACCTAAGGAGACTCTATATAAGACGTTGATCATTCCAATCCTACTTAATGAAGGTAAGGCATGGACGAAGAAGACATCTTCAGTTGTTTCGAGAGAAAAATCCTTCGAAAATTTTCCCGTTTTCGTTTACGGACCGTGGGGGAAAGATTCAATGACGAACTATACGAGTTGTGACATCGACCTAGTCAGAAAATTGCCTATTAGTCTCCTGAGATGGATAGGACTTGTAGAGCGAATGAATATCAAGGCTCTGAACCGCAGAGTCTTAAAATATAACCCGGAAAAACACGGGTTAACTGGAGATTCTTGGTAGTTAATGCCCAAAGTCACTCCGAATTATAGCGGCACCTAAGTAAGTAAGTATACAGAGGTTGAAAGTTGGATTATATCGGTGCACGTGTTCTCTATCAGTACATCCAGAAGGCATTGCTCCCGATGTTTTCATTCCAGGCGCTCTAGGAGCTTTGCTAATTTTTGTGTTTTATAGGGCTTACTTGGAGTGGATTCCTATCCAAAGATAGGTCAAACTAGGGTGGTTATAACCATTTTGGTTCCAATTTTTGAAAAATGTTTTGCTGCATAAGATGAAAGCCATACATGATTTTCTTGTCAAGTCTGTATAGGGAAAATTGTAGATTGTTCGGGTATCCACAACATGGACTAGAAGTTCACTTACTGCTAAAGGAATGATTCTCTACACCAAAATGACCACTCCGTCTTCATGTGACTACTTTGTTTCCATTCCTGTACAGCTCTGACGAGACTGAACCGATGGCCATGACCCATAGAAGAGAGAAATTACACTGAATAGTTGTGACTTTGAGCCTTGAAATGAAGAGATTCCTACACTTAGACTCGAATGAGATTCTAGAATGGCTTCAAGGACAAAGGATGTTAAGCTAATCGGACTGCAATTTTTCAATCAATCAACAGTGTGAGCCAGGAAGTTACTCTAATCTAGAGCTGCTGAAGCAGTATTACTAAAATCTTCTCAAAGCACATATAGTGACATGTACTCTTAAGAGTTGTGGTGCACTGATGCGTTGTGCAGAGGAATTACAAGTGACAGTCTTTACAGGCAGAGAAGTGACCATCCCTTGGAATGTCTACTGATTCTTAATTTTTTGAAGTTCTTTCCTGTGTTCTCTGGAAGGAAAAATATGACCGTTCTGAATAATTTGTTGCTTAAAGGTATCACTATCAGTTTCTCTAGGGAAACTAGTTATGTGGATGTGATCCTGTATAATAAATTCCTTCCTGGCAGTTTAAAGGAACTTTCGGTAAGACATGGCCATGATAACACCAAAAGTTGTCTAGTGGAAGAAGCTTTCACGAAAAAAGGTCACTGCCCCTTTATTAGAATCCAAAGAACAATCTGTCGTTCCTCTGCTGTAGACGCACTTATGAAACTACAACATCTTAATATTCATATGCTGGTCTCTCAAAGTCATCTTCCGGTTAGAAAGAAGCGATGTTTGGTACAACTCATGCCAGAACTCGTGATGCTGTAATCGATTATCCTGTGTGCAGCAATATTTTTTACCATAAATAAGTGTCTATCGATGCCTCAAAAAGCCAGTGTGTCTGTGAGGAATCAGTGAAGATGGCGAAGTACGTGCATCTGTACTGGCAGTCGAGCTGCGCCCAAAGTCTTCCTGAGCTCTCACACTACCTTCAAACTAGTTTTTCTAAAGTTAGAATACACTTCGGGGACCTAGGTCACAGTGAGATCAAGCTAAATAAAATTTCCGCTTATGAACTTCCTAGGCAAGCCTCTTAGCAGAGTTTCTAGGTATCCAAGCCTGTGTTGGGTTGCAAATGAGTATAACTCCAGATGGCACGAGGATCCAGGTTGTCGGCAGGCCAATTGAATCAAATAAATGCTTCCCGATGTCTCCAAATTAACTTCCTTGCTGTCCCCTAGTATTTGGTGAATAACAACCTGCCACGATTACTGTGAAATTGATGGCGACATGGGTGTGAGTGTCCGTTCTACGTTCGAACCAGCTTGTAGGATTTTAACGCTGATGTGGTGGGTACTAGCTCTGTAGGCACCTTATCATTGAAGCGTTTACCCATCTTCCTACGAAGAACTGAGAAATTCCATTGTCTGAATGATCTGCTTCGAGAGAAAAAAAATGTTTGCATTATTGTCACATTCCGGGAGCCAGGCTTCCTTCTGTAACTTCTCTTTAATCAGACGTGCTAAACTCAGAGCTTAAGTACGCATCTAGTGTGCGGATTGATTTAGTAAGAATCACCCATGGTGTCATAAGTCCAAACTCTTTTGGATTAAAACGTTAGACCCACTTCAATGTCAATCTTGCACCGTAAATGACTCCCATTAGACCGGAAAGCTCGATATCGGTTTGAGAGACAATCTAAAGTAAAGCAATTTTAATACCGCCATCAAGTTCCACAATATTTCTCACCCTAGTTATACTCGTAAGCACTGAAATTAACGTAATCTGATCTGCTGCGCTTTGAATACTCGTATGAATGCGTTGATGGAACTTCAGAAAAAGCCTTAACTTGACTAAGAGAGTACAACTCTGAAGAAAAAGATATTCATTCCTGTATAGCGACCCTTTTTTCGGATCATCGTTTACAGTTCAAATCCATTTGTGAATCGCATTTACATCTTAAGGACTTCTTCACTGGATTCATCCTTTCGAATCAGCATTTTGTGCATGTCTATCTTCCTTTTATTTAAATCCAAGAAAAAAAAAAATTGTTTGCATACTAATGGTCTCAATTCCATTTGCAGATACATACTCGTACTCGTATATTAGATTTCAAGAAACAACAACAAGAGCAACGAATCGCTATGATTAATGATGATGTTTGGGTGTAATTTAGCCGAGATTGTTTCTTACAGAAGAACTTCTCTCGACTGCTCAACTGTGCTCAACTCCTCAAAATGAACCAAAAAAAAAGAAGGAAAATACAACTTTGTTGGCCCACAAAAAGTAAAGAACATCCATCTGTATCCGTAGCAACACCCCCATAATGAAATATCACTTTGGCGAACATAACTCTTGAAAGCGTTCTTCTTCGCTCAGATACATTCGTATCTGAATGCGAGTACTACTACGACTAAAGACTACATGTGTACCAGTTGGAAACACATAAGCAGCCATTCTGGTGTTCTGTGTTGACTGAAAAGACTGAAATGAGCCCACCAGCCCAACCAACCCCGGGACAGGTTATATGTACAATGTACCCCATGAGAGATGATGAATCCATTTCGACGAACCAACCTCTGCCAGCCTAAAGCCAAAGTGAAGTGAAGGAGCAAAGGAAAAAAAAAACATAGACACCAACCAACCAACTCTGGGAACAATCGAATTCCAGGCAAAAACAGCAACAGTCACAACCACCACTAAGTTTGGGCAGGCGAGAGATGCCGATGCCAATGCCAAACGCAAGTAGGAAGAATCCATGTGATTGCCCAGCAGGGTGCATTTTCATTAAGAATGAAAAATGATGAGCAATCAATCATCCAGCTGGGAGGGGTGTTCCTACATTTACTGAACGTATGGTAGGAACGACCTCTGGAGCAGGCCTGCCAACGAAGAGTTAGTACTTTCAAGTATGCCTGAAGAGCGAGCGTTAGCTGAGTGGGATTGGCCAAAATACTGAACGGGGTTCCTTGGTATAATTTTTTTTTTTTTTTGGATTGATATCAGCTCTCACTCTGGCAGCAGTTGTAGAGACCATCAGCTTGGCACATCTCACAGAAATGAGATATATTCTTCAAAATGAGATATTCAGGTACAATCAGCAGTCAGAACAGAACTCAGAATCAACAGAAAGAAGGAGGAGAATTGGATGCTTACCAGCATGGGGCTCTGATTTTGTTTTATTTTCGACTTCGATTGCATGCGTCTTGATTGTTTTCAAATTTGAATTTGATTTTGTGGGTGGCGCCAGAGCGGTATGGTTTCTGAAGATACGAGTACGATACAGTACCCTCATAGATATGTTTGCAGTTGAGTTTTTTGAAAATTCCGTTGAAAGTATTCAGGAAGCTTTTAGTTATGGAACTATGTAACTTAACTTGGATCATAAAGTCAAGGAGGGGAACCGGCTGGCAATCGGATCTGCGCAAGGGCTTGAATAATATGAAAGATTCGGACACTTCGAAGAAGAAATACTTTAGACGGAATGGATCTGATCGTATAAGTTGGGAGTTACGCCGTTGTGAGATAGTTAACTGTCTCATCACGCGAAATGTGAGGTATGAAGGACGAACAATCTCGGATATGAATGATTTTATTGCTATGCTAACTCAGCAAGCAAAACAAGGTAAACGGATGCTGTTAATGCACGTAAAATGATCGGACTCTTTACAGCCGAATGCTCACTGTGGTTCTGTGGTTCACAATGTGTGGAAGTAGCTGAAAAGTAAGAAGTCCGATAGGATGAAGTAAGCAAAACAAGTATGAGAACCACACCCAAACTTATTGTCAAAGGAAGTCTTACATAAGAAATCCCGAGCCTTAGGTATGTAAATGCTTACAATCCACATCAAGGCTAAATTTGCCATCTTAATCCTGACATAATCTCGTTCCGGCAAGAATAGTTAGGCTACCCAGAGAAAAAAAACCTCAATTAGGAGCTTTCTTCTACAATGACTTAAACGATGTAAGAGGATCATAGATCCACGTGGCATCACAATAAGCCAATAGGACTAAGTCGGTAGGTCTTTCCAACCATCCACTTTACCTACCTAACTATAGATAGGCTAGTAGGTTTTCAACCTTCCGAATGAAGTTGATAACACTACTAGCAGAGGAATTCATTAGTTCGTTGAAGCCGAATTGTTCCCCGAAGAAAATCTTCCCCCTAATTCCGTTGAGCGCTGGATTTTCATATAAGATGTGTTCAGCTTAAACCGTGATGTCCTGTCAGGTAGCCTTTTAAGTTTTGATATCGTGCCGACTTCGATTTAGACATCTATTGACATTTTTTGTTGAAGGGCAGGATGGCTCGTTTGGCCTGTCTTAGACCTGGGCTATTCTCCTAATATGAGATGGAGACTGCTGATTTAGTAGTGCAGAGACCTTTCTGGTCAGTTTCTCGGCTTCTTCGTTAACATTAATACCCTCATAACCAGAGTTCTTAGAGCTTAGTTTTTTGGAGGGATTTGAAGCAGTACATGACTGATTTGGAGTCAATGGTGTTTTTTTTTTTTTTTTTTTTTATAATTTACGCGCGCCTAAGGGGTTGATACCCTTTTACTGTTGCCAGGGCGCGGGCGGAAAGATAGAAGGAGGAGAAAGGAAAATTGTTTTTGTAGTGGTTTGAAACTCAGGTGTGTTTGGTTTCTATGTTTGCTCTCCAGGGGTGGGAGTCCGAATAGGACGGAGAGTTTTTCTTCACTCAGAGTGATTCGAGATATAATTCCCAGTATTTTTTTTTTCATTGCTTGAAACTCTTATAACAGCCAAATCTACGTGTCAGTGTTATGCCTTCACACGCAGAATTTTTTTGTCTGAGTTCCAATTATACAATGAAAAACTGATTTTGCCATGGGCAGGATTCGAACCTGGACCCTCCGAGTGAGAAGCGTTTGCTACTACCACTACACCACGGCCACCCGTGGTAGCTGCTTGACTGTCAGTGAATATATGGATGTTTGCGCCCTTGTTACCAGAGTTCTAACACACGCCCAGAGATGCAAGACACTGTACTCTATTGAGATTTAAAACTGCTGTCTTGCTATACTTTAGTCCAACATACATGCGACGCAGGCCCACAAAGCGTTGGTTGGTTTAGTTATTTTGTTGTTTAAATGAGAGTTCCAGTTGGTCCTTTTATGTAGGATTACTCCCAGATATTTGACCTCGTTGGAGTACTCAACGATTATGCCCTCAAGTGAAACTATACCTAAGCTTATGTTTCTTCTTGTAGTGAAAGGAACTATGACAGCCTTATTTGGGTTTATGGAAAGATTCTCTCTGGTGCACCTGTATAGGACTATCTTAAGGGCATTGTGCATACATACAGTGACTTCGTTAGTCACTCTGCCCCTAATAATGATGACTAGGTCAGCAGCATAACCAATTGTTTTGTGGCCTAAGTTGTTTAATTTGTTAAGGACGACAGGAGGGGCGATAGTTCCCTGGGCTTGCTGCCAGGGTATACACCACGTTGACCTACCTCCAAGTGCGTGGTATGTAGTCCAAGTTGAAGTTGAACCTAAGAGTTTTCGGCATAAGCTTTTGATTCTACTGACGTTTCTTGGAAGTGAAACCTCCGTTGACTGTCTATAAGACATGTCAATATTAAAAGACCCTGGCATGTCTCACCGAAAACTGGAACCAAAGCGTACAACAATTTGGCGAAAGCAAGATAGTTCCACTTGATATTTCTAAGACATGTGACAGAGTTTGGCATCAGGCGCTTTTGTCGAAAATGCGTGCTTTTGGGATCGATGACTCCCTTCTTCAATGAATTAGAAATTACCTTTCGGAACGTTAAATTCAAGTTACAAGTCTGATATTCACAAAATAAATGCTGGTATGCCCCAGGGTTCCGTTCTGTCTCCCAGACTCTTTTTAATTTTCATCAACGATCTCTTGTCAGCTACGTCTAATGCAATATATTCCTGACGATAGTACTCTCTGCTTTTCATATTCTTTCCCTGACTCACGTCTCTGCTCTTCGGCTGTAGAAGAGCATAGCTGATTGGGGAACGACTAACAGAGTAGAATTTAATCCTTCCAAAACACAGTGCTGTCTGTTGTTGTTAATGCGAAATTCAAACACCCAGCTATTATCAATGGCACTTGCATCGTCGAAACCGATAAACTTTCCATTCTCGGTGTGTGTGCGCCCGAAATTGGAGTACAATGGCCACATCTGGTCGGGTGCTTCGCGCGATAAGGTGATACTAACATCACTCAAACAATGGGCACCCTCGAACACCGACGTAATTTCTTGTGTCTCACTCTGTTTTATCGCTATTTCCACCACCAGTGCTCCATAGAAATCACCAGTAGCATTCCGCCCCTTCAGACTTTAAACCGTAACACCCGTCTCGCTATGAATACTCATCAGTATACCCTTAAGCCCACTTTCGGACGTACTCTAAAATATCGTTATTCATTCCTAATCCGTATGGAATGAACTGCCTAGCTCTTTATTCCTTAGTCATTATAACCTTCAAACATTTAGAACCAGCGTTCACCGGTACCTCTCTTTCCATCCTCTCTGATTTTCCTTTGCTCTTAAATCCATTGAGCGCGCAAATTATAAAAAAAATAAACGTGAACCTGAATCAAAGTATTCAGGGTTTCCTCATGGTCGTATGTGATTATGCCATCTGGTTTTATTATGGGAGAGGGCTTAATGGAGTCGTGCTACCGCAGGAAGTTCTTTGGATTTCTCGCTGCAAGCACACCAGGAGGGTCTCTTTGATCTTCGCAACTCTTGGTTGTAGTAGGTTAAAAGGGATTTATAGTGTTCCCAAGTACCGGTGCATTTTGCTTTGTTGAAAAGCGTTCTCACCCAACCTCTACACCTCAATCTCAGAAGACTAGTAACGATATTGCAAATAAGATTCGCTTGGCTTGGCTTGGCTTGGCTCGACTCATGAATAAATTCTATGGCCGCGAAATACTCGTAGATAACGTACAAATCGATGCTACCGAGAAAAACAAGACACGCTTACGACCTCTAAGAACAGAGATAGATAGATATGTGTTTCACATTCCACTGATATGCAGAAGGAACCATGTTAGATGAAAGACGATCGATAGCAATTCCTGAAATCAAACAGAAATGTTGGTAGCGATGTCTGTAAGGACCAGCAATTCTGATGAAAACGGTGGACCTATTGTCTAATTATTAAAGCACTTGGAACTGGTTAAATGAGGATCAGATACTTTAAAAACTTCTCTTAGACAGTCCCCAGGAAAGCAGATGCTTTGAGCAATGCATACTACCACACGGCATTATTGGCCTCATTTTTGAGACTTGATTGCCAAAACCTGCTAAACAAATTGTCGTTAAAATACCAGTAAGTGACTACGGTTAGTTTGTCATTTTATAAAAAAAAAATCACCATGTAGAGGGCAGAAAGTACTGAAGAAGAGTACGAGTTTTGATTTTGTCATTGACATTCAAAAGGTTCGACACACTTTGAAGGGATCATATGCTGATTCCTTCTATTTACCTTGTCAAACCACTTTCTCCTATCAATCACTTTATACATCACTTTCCTTTTTCAAGAAGATAAAGGCGAATATCTCATTAAAATTTAGGTACTCCTACTGGTATTCGCACCATCCTGAGGTATCTCTCGCACTAATGGCACTCTAAATTGAAGCAAATTTTACTTCTAACAATCCAAACACTGTCCTTTGTCTCATTGTCCGTTGCAGGATAACACAAAAGTGTTTGCAAATTTTTGGCATTTTTTCATCAATTCTGTCACAACATGACCCCAAGTAACCCAAGTATACTGCGTCCGTTTGCTGGAAAGAAAATTTGCATAATCCAGGATAACGCAATGCATTTTCAACAAAAAAAATAAAAAAAAGTAAAAACGGATTTTGTCCTTAGGTCAGTCACTTTTAAAATGCATAATGATTTATTTGGGACAATACGAGTCGCACAAAAGGATATCCATGTGGTGTATGCCTGCACTTCCTTCTCCTTGCGTCATTGTGGAAATTTCACTTTTATTTCATTTTTATGAAGCAAACCGGGCAACAGCGTGAAAAACCGCAGGATGTGACAATTTTTGTTTTCCTTCAGCATAAAGGAGAATTCGAAATCCTTAAAATAATGAACACGGACACGCATAATTCCCAGTTGCGCTCGGAAAAAGGAATATAACAGAAGCGACTCCAATGTTGATTCCAGGATTTTTAAACAAAAGACCTTCGGGACGTGAATCGTTTGAGTTACAGGCTGTGAAAGTTGAAGGATTTATGAGGATTAGGTTGACATTCTCGTTTTTGTTTTCCTCCGATTTATTATTTTATGTTTAAGAGGAATCAAATCTAAAATCCATTGAAGAACACTTTTGAAGGTCTGATGCATTTTGTGTTACTTACAGTTGCTTGTTATCTAGGCAGAGAATTTTTAAAAAAGTGTTTTGTCTATAGGAATCCTTTTTTTAGGAAACGAGTAAGTAACTTCTAAGCAAAAGGCCCTTTAAGTGAATCGCAATAAACAAAAAAACAATAGGAAATTGGTTAATTGTCCAAAACAGCTGCTATCCGGAGGAATCATGAGAAATCTTTCCACCTGCAAATATGAACCCAATTTAGCTTGCAAGTCATACTAGAATTCGAGACTCTAACCGATATGACGATCCCATTTCTCAAGTTTGATCTACTAAACCTATAAAAGCAATCAATTCCCATTGTTAGGACAGACAGCTCCATAAAATAAGGCGCCTTTCCTTCAGGTTTATTCTGCTGTCGGGTAGCAATTGACTATGAGACACTTGGGCTTTATCTCTACCATCAAGAACCTTACCTCCAAGAGGAACAAGAATCAGTCCTCTATGAACTTGGCTTTTTCGGTATCCTAGAGAAATAATCTCCTCTGAAGCTACTGATGAACAGATCCTCTCTACCAGATTCTGGACTAGAAGCAGAAAAATTTCGACAACACCATTCCAATTACTAGAAGTGCAATATCGTGTGAAGTAAGTGCAATGTAGTGTAAAACGTGACAAGCGTCAGTACATCGACAACCGGCTTCAAGGGAGGAAGAAGCAGCAAGCAGGTGCGACAGTAGCGCTTTTTACAAAATCACCAAGGAGCTCACTGGTGGTCGGAACTCCAAACAACATTCAGTGAAAAGTGTAGATGGTAATCTACGGATTTCGGAAGAACTCACTAGATGGAGAGAACATTTTGCCACGGAATTACACCAATTAGACGATGGCGCAGTGATCTTGAATACGAATGAGTTGTCCGAGGCAACAAATTCCCGAATTCGCATCGGGCCTCCGATTAACACCGAAATAATGGCAGGTCCTTTTTAAAAAACAAGGCGGAGGGTATTGATGTCATCCCTGCCGAACTATACCAAGCGGCTCCAAATACATCGGCTGATCTGCTGCATCCGCTCATATACAGAGCGTGGGATAGTGAAGAATTCCCGGGAAGCCTGATGGAGCGTGGAAACTGGAGAGGTATAGGCGTTCTTCCAGCCGTACCCATAATAATGGCTAGAATAATTCTGAGACGAATCAGAGAATATTTAGATTCAACCCTCGACTTCGAACAGGTAGGCTTTCGCGCTGGATCCTCTTGCATCGACCACAGAAACATCTTACGGATCATTATAGAGCAATGCGTTGAGTACAGATATCCGCTAAATTTACTGTTGATCGACTTTGGGAAGGCTTTCGACGGTTTGAATCGAGACGCTCTTTCGTTGGCCTTACGCAGGAGAGGAATCCCAATAAAACTGTAGCATGAGTTGCGAGGGTGTTAAGAGTCTTGTTTTTCACATTGGTAGGATGTGTGAGGATTTTGAAGACCAAAGTGGAGTACGTCAGGGGTGTATACTGTCACCACTATTTTTTTTTGGTCAGAAATGTACTCCGTCCAGTATTGACGGAAAGCAACTATGGAATTCGATAGACAATGACGTCTTACCTTAAACACCTTGGCTTTGCTGACGATGTTTGCCTACTTTCACATCGGATAATGGACCTTAATTTAATGCCCACAATCTGGAAGCTGCGAACAAAGTGGAGCTCAAAATAAACGCACATAAAACGAAAGCCCTTAGCACCTCCAACACCCGCGCTAAACTCTTTCATTGCCGGACAAGAGGTCAAGAAAATTGACAACTTTCTATATTAAGTGTGGTCTCGGCTAGCCGGGGTGGCATCCAGTTGTGTGCAGCAGAATCGGGAAAGCTAAAACTACGTTCAGAATGCTATCCAAAGTCTGGAAAAGAAATGTTTTCAGCTTAAGTATTGCCTTATAGGAGCAGTACTTGGAAGGTACCACAACCACAGGTAAGCTGCAAACCTTTGTATATAGATGTCTAAGAATCATCTTGAGGGTTTTTTGGCCCGAACACATCTCTAATGCACAGCTTTATTAGAGAACGAGCCAACCTGTAGACATTACTATACGGAGGAGAAAGTGGCAATGGATTGGATGCACCCTACGATGCGAAGACAGTTCCATTGCGAAGTAGGCCATGGAGTGGAATCCGCTTACCCAAGCAGGCAAAACAGCCCGAGACATAGATGGCACTCGAGGAAGAATCGAGCTCTTTAGGAATGAGTTGGAGAAAGCTCAAACGCGTTGCAGAACTCCAAACAAGATGGCGCGCAGGCGTTGTTGCGGTTATTCCTATTACATACCAGACCTTAACTAGACTGCTCGCCATAGGGGTAAGGAGTAAAAACTCCGAAATAGACGATAAGGAAGGTCCTAGAGATGTGATGGGCAACCAGAAGTACAATAGCAAACGATTCGATAATTTTTTGTCTTGTACTAGAGAACACGTCTGTCGCATAAATAGAAGGGTATCACCAGAGGATCAAACTAAAGACCAAAAGCTGTAACAGGGTTCCGAAATTGAATAGAAGGGTACGTGGAGGTAGCACGAAACTATTGTTGCAAGTTGGAAGTTAGAAGTTGGAAGATTTCTCTACTAAATTAGGTCAACTAATCAGATATGGTGTTGATTGAAGAAAACACCTCAATTCGTAAACAGTTAAGAGCACATTTCTCGAAAGGAGGAGAAGCAATCAGCAGCTTAGTACTTTAAATCTCCTAAGCAAATTAGAATGTTTTGAACAATGTTTTCATCACCAGGGAGGTAGATTTTTTTGATCGGCTGCCGCTGACCCATTAAGAGTTCATCTGCCACCAGCTTTTCCAATACCCTGGCTCAGTACTGGAGGTCCCTATAGACCTGGTTTTTCGAAGCAGCTCATACAGGGATTACACTTAGTCGCTCGGCCTAACTAAGAGAATTCGTGGAACAAGAATAAGTGCCTAAGTGATAGGACACTCCTCCCCCCTCTACCGGCCGCTGCAACCCACGACCCCCAAAAAGAGTTGATTACCCAATCTCTAGTCGATGTACTAGGTACCCACCAGTCACCAACGTGAATCTGAGAGTAGGAGTACTACCAGAGTTGCTGATTTATACAGAAGACTTATCTCTTAAAAGCGGAAGTGTCTCTGACAAAGAAACGAATAGCGAGTTTGTTTTCTATTCAACATTGAGGACAAAGCTTCAAGTGTGCAGACTTATCACTCCACCACCAATAGGGTGGATATATCTTTACGCACATACAATACAAATCCACGTTGCTGAAAATGTTATTATAAAACGGATGGAAATCGCTTAATAAGTGAAGCGGCACCGTGCCGTATTTCACACCATCTTCATAATTGGCCATTCCACTTACGGATAACTTAAAAAAATAATTTGCAAACAACCCTCAGCTTAATTATAATTGATAAACCAAAGGCCCATCCTTGTACTTTTTGAGTTATCAATATTTTTTTTTTAACTACGAAACGGTCTTTTTCTCACATTATCTCCCTTTCCTTAATGAAGGCCATCCACCAAAAATTCTACAAGTCGCCAAAGTATCACCTACGGCAAATCTAATCGCAGCTTCCTCTTCACAAACCTGTCACATACATCAAAGGACTCAAGGAACCTCGACCTCAACTCAATTATATTTCGAATTAGAATACCTTTGTTTTATCTCACTTTGATGCCCAGTTAACCCTGATATCGAGAACAAAAAATCCACCATCAGATGCAAATTGACTATCAACAAACCGAACAGGAACAGGGGTCTTCCCTGTTCTAAAATAGGTTTTGACAAATATGCTTGCAGCGAAAATTAACCCCAATAATCCAAATCGAAAGAACGTACTCGTTCCTCTTTGTATTTTTGTCTCTCACCCTCTATGGTATATAGTGTTGTTTGTATGAATATAAGCGCGAGACTTTATAAAATGTTAAAATTGTTAAGGACTAAGTAAACAACCCTAAGAACCAATCAGCAACTTCAACCACGTTCGCAACGTCATCTCGTTCCTATTCAGCCCACGATGTTTCTGCATTATATCCTTTTTCATTCAGACTAAAAGAATGGAGAGTTTTCATTCACCCACTGTGCCAAGCTTCAGGTTAATCAATCTTTCTTTCAACCCTTTTCCGGTTAGAATAGCAAACAGTGGGCTCGTGTACGTAGTTTAGGAACGAAAAGTTGGAACATTTTCAAAAAAAAAATATATATGGACGTATACTCGGCTTTAAACTAAATTAAAAGAACAAAATGAGAAAGAAAAATTAGCCGGGTTGCGGATAGAGCTTTTTCCAAATTTAACATTTTTACCATTCTCGTAGAAGACCTTCAACCGCGGTATAAGGTACGCTGAGTATACTGACGACATGCGAGAAGAATTTTTGTAATATCTTACCACAAAAACTATTCAATAGAAACAGTAAGTTATACACATATATCATAAAATCAATGGGAGGAAACATTCAGCAAAACTAGTTTGGAAAGCACCCTAAGCCACTGATGTGCAGACTACAAGCAGCAAGAACTTGTGAAGCTAACAATAAAATTTCCAATTGAAGGTACGACATCACAGCTCGGCTGAGGCATATGAAATAATCACAAACACTATTTTCCTTGGATATAAATCCTTTATCTCTCAACAGATGAAGACTATCACACCACCACCCGAGCTCTAAAAAGGCTGTCAGGGTTAGAGAATTTATTTTTTCGGACCAATCCGACGAAGGAAACCGGAAAAAAATTTTAACGAGCCAGGATTGACTACAACGACTTACTTCAGCATGTGAATTACAAAAACTACCTAAAATAGACAAAACTACTACAATGTACCAAAGGTAGTAAAAAATCTGCCTAATCCTCCACCCAAACGTTCATTTATAATGCCATTCCAGTTGTCTGCTCTTTGGATAAGACAAATCTCCATGCTTCACACTTTGCAGCCAGTTCAACGCTTCCACATTTTTTTATTTTCCTTCCACATTTGAGGACGTCGATTTTCAGTGGGACGAATCCACTTTTGCCGTACATCTCGCTTGTGGAATGCCATGTCGAGCTCTTTATTCCCGTGACCATTATAACCTTCAAACATTCAAAACGAACGTAGATCGGCACCTCTCTTTCTTTCCTCCCTAGCTTCCTTTCCACCACGCTGTGTGCAAAAATTTTAAAAGTACCTCAACCCCTTGAGCGCGCGCTAATTAAAAAAAAAAAAACGCCCAAATTTATTTGGCTTAATACAAGCTTAAAACCTAGGACCTAAAAACTAATAATAATTAAGGTTTTAAAACTAGGGATGGTGAAGGAGATCGAATTTGAGACAGAGAATGCTGCGATTAATATCGAAAACAGAAGGGTTGGAGTTTACCTTACGCAGCATACGAGAGATTGTTTCGTTAGAGCCATATGCGGTGCCGTGGAGACTGGGGCAACGTAGATTTCTAGGGTTAGTGTAAAAGAAAATTAAGTTGAGATAAGAAATCGACGGAGACTCGGGGGAGTCGGTGAATGAAAAGAAATGTCTGCTGCGTCCCTTTGTTCCTCAAGAGTATTCAGGTTAATGAGTTTGAGACGGCCTCGAGAGCGAGGTAAGATTAGAGGATCTTTCCAAGGCAGACCCCGAAGAGCAAATCGAAGAAAACGACGCTGGGTGCTCTCAATACGGTTGAAACGGACACCACGCTTGGCTGGCGTACTCGAGATGGGGGCAGACGTAAGTGATGTATAGTTATGTGGTCATGTACGGATCGCATAATTCTTTGGACCATCTTTTAACGTAGCCAAGTGATGAGTTTGTTTTAGTAATTATCTCATCAATATGCGAGCGGAAATTAAGCTCCCTATCGCACAATATGCCAAGGTGGTGGATACACTCAACAAGGGATATATGTTGGCCGTAGGTAAAAGTAAATTCGGGGAGGAGATTTGTTGCACTTACGTGAGAAGGTAATCTATTGACATTTGGTGCCAATGAGTTCCAAGTAGTTCTTCATGCACCAAGTGGAAAAACTATTAATATCTATTGGCTGGGGTCATGTTGTGAGGAAATGAAGATCGTTAATAGCTAGGATGAAGAGGAGTGGACCTAGGTGACTACCTTGAGGAACACCTAAAGTGGCCAAGAAAGGGGCCGATAGGGCAGACCTGAAGATATCCATTTTAGCAAAGTGGGTTCAAAGCCCAGGACAGACAATTTAAACAGGATTAGTTTGTGAGAAAACTTGGCAAAAGCCTTACTGAAATCAGTTGTTATAACGTCAACTTCTTTACCACTTTCTAAGGCTGAGAGAACAGAGGACACGAATTCAACGAGGTTAGTGGTAGTTGATCTACCTTTAAGAAAGCCGTGTTTATTAGGGGAAATAAAAGATTTGCACTTGAAGCTTAAGGCTTCGTACAAAATGCTTTCGAGGAGTTTGGGTATATGTGAAAGTTTAACTAAACCATCAGATTTTGTTTTTGTAGTTAAGGATTGGTATAGGCCTTGATTGCGCACTATAAAACTGGGCGAATTGAAGGTATGCCCCAAGATAGTTGGAATAGTCAACAAATGAATTGGATCGCAGGAAAACTGCCCATAATTTGTTTCTCTTGTTACGTTAAGGGCGAAGTTTATGATTATACCACGGAGGGGTCAAGATCATATGTCTTCCCTTCTTTTGAAGAGGTGTTCTTCCACGGTGGATATATCACTGCTTAAGTATTTCCATAAACCCTCTTTAGCGCTCTTTCTGAATAGGTGCGAAAAAGCAAATGTCCAATCCGTTCCTAAAATAGTCGAATCATCTTCTCTCTTCTCCTACGAGTATAGACCCAGGTCACGAAATATTTTGAAACCGCTGTATCTGCACCGATCTCGCGAAAACAAAATCGCTCCAGTTGGTTTTTTAAAGGCATTTGACAGAGTTTGGTATCAGGTTCTCTTTTCACTTAGGATTGACGAATTTCTGTTGCAATGGATTAGACATTACCTTTCGGAAAGATTAATTAAAATTGTCTTATCCGGTTTACAGTCCAATATGCACAAAATAACGTGCCCTGGGGCACGGCTCCGTTCTGTCTCCAACACAATTTTAAATTTTCATTCAGATCTTTTTACTGCCATTTCTATTCCAGATATTCATTGCTGGCGACAGTACTCTCTGCTTTTCATATTCCTTTCCGGACTCAAGTCCCCGCACTCCTGCTGCAGAACGAGTGTGCTAAGCTTATTAAGTTCTGATATTAACATCATATCTAATTGGTGAACCATCAACTTGAATTTAATCCTTTGAAATGAAATGTCAGTCAATTGCAAGGGACTTGTATGCCGGTCTCTCAATTAGTTTTGCATAACAGAAGTCATAAGATCATATTCCCCGATAGCTATGATAGTTTTTGTAGACTCCATTCCTCTAAACATAGACAGAAAGATAAAACTAATTATTTAATACCAGGCCATGAGACAGCAAAGACAAAAAGAAAACCGGCCCTTCTGGCAGGAAATAAAATAAAGTCAACAAATGAGCGACGATAACACTAGGCCTGATATCCTTCTGCGGAAAATGTGGTAACATCATAAGCGAAGAATTAGGATTAAAGGAAAAACTTCTTCTGCAACAATATCCTGCATTGAGACATCCTTATTTGTCACTTGTGTCACTTGAGATTATGTAGAGCAAAATTGAGGAGACTCACTCGCAAGTCTATGCAAAGGAATCCGTTGACCTTTCAAGGTCTACTAAAGCAAAACATGAGGTTTTTTGAAAATGAGGAAAATATGGTGTCAACGACAGCACGTAACAAATTACTGGCTCCGAAATGTTCGGACTCTTTTGGCAAACGGGTCGAGGAAACCTTCTGGCTCTCTATGTTAGCGGTTGTGTTGTGTTTTTGAATAAACTTCCACTTACCGTGGAAAAAAGCGACGGACTTAAGCAGGAAGCCTCGAACTTGTGGTATATGATTGAACAATGTAACAATCCGCATCAAGGCTCAACTAAAAAACCATCAACTTGACATGGGTTCGTGCCTATTTCTATGAGCTCTTTGACAAAACTGACAAGCAATGCCTTATGTTTGGGATGATTTAAGCGCCAACAAAAATTTAAATGCTAATGTAAATTCGGAGCACTAACCAGGTGCATTCGTGGAACACAAGACGCCACAACAATGTAGAAATACTTTTTGAAGTCGAACAGCGGTAATCACAACAAAATGCCAGATTCAAATATTTGGTCGGAAGAGAGTATGCCTGATGAATGCAAGTTCAGAATCATTTACCAATCCATAAGGATTGCTATCCCAACCAAATCTGGTCTGCCGCTTCGTAAAATTCGAAAGCAGCATCACAGATGATACTAAGATACCTAAAGATTCTTCGATTCCTATGCGTACAAGTGGAAAGGGCCCTCAACTATCTTGTGTGATGCGTAACTAGATGCTGTGGTAACAGGAGAGATTTATTGGTTCAGACGCAGATGTACCCCGCACTATAGTAAGTAAGTAAGTAAGTGCTGTTGTTAGATGGCTAATATGAGAGATGAAAAGATCCGATTCCGTTTGAAATTTAATATCTTATTTCTAAGCAGTCACTGACGCCAAAATTTCTCTAAAACGTATCTAGAATATAAAAGCAAGTGACGTGGCTGGTCTTTTCGGGGACTTAGCTGGGATCATCTAGTGTAGTTAGGTATTGCAGCGCTAAAGTGTAAATGTTTCAATACTTTTTGGGGCTTGTACACACATATTTTCATGATAATTTGCAGATATGATGGGACGGGATTACCTTGATCTGGATGGCAGTTGCCTCAGTTACAGAGTTTCTATGAATAGGAGGCATCAATTGGCAAAAATACTGGTTTCGAGTTATCATTCTGGAAGATTAGACTATCTTCCACTAAGTAGTCAGTGTCTTGGACACAAACGGTTTTTCCATTATTAAGAAACCCTCATATCAAGCTATTGACAGCCTAGGTAGACAGTTGTCCTCGGCAAGTACTTAGATTGCAAGTACCTATCATAACCTTCTTATAGCCTTGAGAAGACCTCTAAAAACTTGAATTGGATGGAAATAATGGCACTTAGGCACAAAAGAAGTCTAGCTGGTATAGTGATTGGAAAGAACTGGTTCAAAGTTGCGGGATGGAGCTGGATCCCAATCTTGAGGCACTACAAAGTTGGAAGTCGATTCTCATGGAGCTTATCGATAAAATAGATCAGCAATTTCGAGAAAAATGTTGCAGGGAAGCGGCGGAACCAACCCATAGGAGAGTATATAGTCAATCAAGTTACAACACTCGAAATGACGAGTATAAAACACATCAAACCTCGATAATGTTGAAGCTACGAGGGGAATTTTTCCATTTAAATTTTATGCCACACAGGAATAATTTACGATTTCTAAACCAGCATCATAATTTGCACCATGTCCTGAAGTCTTGCTAAACCGTCTTTTGTATGACGAAGTAGGTCTGCAACACTCATTTTTCCTTCTTTTACAAAATGTTGACCAAATTTTTCAATCCATGTCCCACTGTCACACAGCAATGTTAGCATAGAAAGATACAATTGGTAGAGTGAGAGTGAAAATATATTCATACCATCTTTTAGCAGGTGGATTGGTCCGCTTATACTCCAATTCCGTATCAGTGTTTTCGAAATTGTTCACCCCTTTCGTTTTTGGTTTTTCCTGTGAGTGGCGGGCATCAAGTTTCCTGCGAAAAACCTTTGATCTCATCCGTTTAACATGTTTGAAATGGTAAAAAATAAAAAAAAATAAAAAACCCATCGACCTATCAAAATGCGAAGGTAGAAAATTTGTCTGCAACAAATGTTCACGTGACTTTTCATCAACGCGATTCAATGGGCATTGGGTGTGTTAAGGGAATTTTCAGGATAAAGGTTGGGTGATTTTCAAGCGCGATAAAGGGTTGATTCAGCCTACAGCTGTAATTATAGTATAGACACAATGATGGCAGAGAGAAAGTCAGTTTTATTTAAAGCGGATTTCTTGGCTGTGGTTGACTTTCAATAGCCTGAAGGGGGGGTTGTAATATTTTTTTTTTATAGAAAAAATCATATGGACAGAGCTATCGTGCCTTATGTCAGTAATTTTGTTGACACGATATCGAGTGTTTTGCGGAAGGACAGGTGATGTCAAAATGTGGTTGTCAAAGTTCTTATGCACTTGTCATTCAACGGATTCAAAGTGCCTCTATCCCTATTTCCATTTGGTTGTTAACATGTTGTCTTGTTGCTTAGACAGCTATGTCAATTAGTCTCTATGCGTACACCCTTGACGTGGAAAAGATTTTGAACGGATTCAGTAGTTTTAGGACTAGATTTACGTATTTTGCTGATCAACGTATACGTGCGTTTATAGTGTATTCCTTATAGTAAATGTGACCATTATGTAGAGGAAAAGATTTACAAACTAGTTCTTCACAAATATGGATTTTTTTTGTCCAAAGTTCTGATAAACTACAGCGTGTTATGGATGGAAGAAACTGTGAAAAGCCATCCCGGCCACTCTTTTGTGACAAAATAGAGGAATCTTTTGAGGCCACAGGGCTACTATCAAAAATTATTCTTTGAAATTTGTGAAGTAAACGCGGAATAATTGTTACGATTTTTTTTTTGCGGAATAATTCATCGGTGTATTTGGCGCAACGTGAATTTCAGAGCAGATTTCCCGGTCGTCCGATACCAACTGCGCAAACACTACGACGTCTAGCCGTTCGCCTAGAAGAGTCTGGGACAACACGAGATGCTGCCAGTTCTGCTGATAATATCGCAGCTGTGGTTGAAGATGTCGCAGAGGACCCCGGAGTACCGACCAGATTGGCAATTGGGCATCAATCAACAGTCTTTACAGAAAATTTTGGTGAAAGACTGTAGATGTTCCATTGAAAAGTACAGGCAGTACATCAGTTATTAGGTGTTGACCACCAAGCGCGTGTAACATTCGCTCAAGAAATCCCCTGAATCACAACCACGAGGGAGACAACTTTTGCGCCACATTGTACTGCCATTTTAAATGTAGGTAGCCTCAAACCATAGGTAATCGCAGAACCAGAAGGGTGAATTAAAGCTGAATTACTAACGAATTCGCATTTGATCCTGTCGAAGTATCGCTAGGTAGGGCAGTATAAAATTAGCTCTCTAGATATGATCCACGTTCCTCAGTTATAGAGGCAAGTTGAATCAGTTTCCATATTCAAACCTACAATTACTGGTAGCATCTAAGTATTCCCATTAAAAACTCTGGAAAGACTCATGAAGCTGGACTTGGGCCTGAAAGCCATGTCAGAATTCTATTTCACCGGTGGTCTTTACTGACTCTTATGGGTCAGCGCGTGTTCTCCATTATAAGCCTACACAGGCGGACAAGTTTGGCAGAGATGGAAAAGATTGATAAAGAGCGATTTCCCCGTCATCTGTAGAACTTGTGCGGAAATCTTTGAACGTTGAAAGAAACGCCAAGCCTATTTGAATGGCATCCAATTTATAAGATTCCTGCCATGATGCTTCCTTAAATATTTAGATGTGACCGTTTCACAAATAAGAGACTCTTTTTTCCCCTCTGATCCAGCCTGCCGGTTTTTCCTTCTGACCACCTGTTTTATCTACAATATACTTAGAGATCCAATGGATTGTTATGGCTGTGGCAATTTAGGAAAGATCGTCGGCTTTACAATTTCCTCGAATATTTCGACGTCCAAGAACACAGTAAATGTGAACTATGAACTGTATGGCTACCATTTCGAGAGATAGCGTACAGTTCTTAAGTGTGAGTTGCTGATCGAATTCATCTCCTCCGATTTCTTGATCTATTTTGGATACTACGGCAGTCTGTGCATGTGCATCCCATCTGCTTTTTTATAGATGTCCAGAGGAAGAAAATGACAGAGGTTGCCCAGTTCAGCGGCGGTGGTACATCTTTGAGCGCCGCTGATACACGGGGAGTCTGATTTTTGCAGGTCTGGCCACTATTTTTGTCCAGGTCTGGCCACTATTCCGCTTCAGCATGAATTAGTATCTGTATATCATATTCGTAAAGGGGCATTTCCTCTTTTGATCAACCTACCACAAAATTGATTGATCACATTGCGATCAAGGGAAGACGTACTTCCAGCATTTTGTCTGTCCGAATGTTCCGGTGGGCCAATTCTGACTGGGATCTTCTTAACACTGCTGTGAAGGAAATTTCTGGCAGAAGTCTGCAACCGCAAGATATCGGTAGAGCCTTTGCCGATCCAGAGTCCTTCAACTTTGCTCGACATCCAAGAATCTTGTCTCGAAATTCAGTGGCTAAACTGTCAACAAGGCATCAGAGATACAATCTCTTGTGTGGTATGTTTCTCCTGACCATCACTGCGAAACTCGTTGTTTGAGGAGGAATGCCGGCTGGCGTATGCAGAGAAATAGAAATCATGCAAAGCGGCGTTACAAAGGTGGCCTAGAGCAGCTCGTGAACTCTACAACTAATAAGGGAAGGATGAGCTCCAGCTATTCAGAATGAGGATAAAAAGCACAAGGTTCGCTGGAATGTAGAAAATGAGATTTGTTAGGAAAGGTGAACAAAGTACGAACGGAAGCCATAAAGGACGAACCACGGAACCTAGTGATAGACCAAAGTCAATGCTGAGATTATTTCTGCGGACTGCGATGAAGATTTATCATTTCGCTACGAGGCAGAACGAATCAATCAATTACACGATGATTCAGAATAGTTTCGTGTACCCGGCCTAAACAAAGCTTTCGGTATTGAGGGCCTACCGTTTGAACTGCTCGATACTGAGGGAGATAACTTTGCGAAGAACAATTACCAAATCATCTCTGAAATATGGTCGGATGCATGCATACCAGACGAACAGAATCTATGCCCTATTTTGAAAAAAGGAGACCCTCTAGTCTGAGGCAAATATTGTATAATGACATCGGTCTCCTCAACAGCACCCATAAGATCTTCTTTTCCTCTCTTAGGCCCAGAAAGTCTATCTTATGGCAAATCGACACCAGCCACCTATTTAACGATTTTAAGGCCGCCTGTGACAAGTTCATGTCCGGTTTTAGCATCCTTAACTTGGTGATGTGAAGACAGCGGAGACACTTGATGTAAAAAAAGCAAGGTTGTCCGCTTTCATGCCAGCATCATTCTTGAGAATACCAGGGGCACAATCTTTCAAAAGCCTGAACAAATACTTGCCTATGCATATGATATGGATACTACCGATGGAACACAGCGAGCTGTTTCTAGGCATCTACTAGTATTGAAGGAGAAGCCGCGAAGATGCATCTGTCGTTTACCGAGGCAAAACCGAGTTCATTGAGAAAGAACACGTAACATCGAGAATAGACAGCTGTAACTTCGATGTAGTCAAAGATGTATCTATCTAGCCCCCGCAGTTAATATAAACAATGTTACCACCTTAGAGATCACTGGAAGAGTATCGAATTGAATAGCAGAATCATCTTTCGGAAAACCAAAAAAGCGCTCTGTAAAACATAAATCGTCCTAGCCCACCTTTATGGTGCAGAGGAATGGCTTTTATCAAAAAAGAATGAAGAGACCCTAGGCTGTTTCGTGTGATCTACGGACGGAGAAGGGAGAAAGGGATGCAACCAAAAACCCAGCGAACTATGTAGCGACATGGTCTTAACTTATAGAGTCGGTATATATGGCTGGGACGTGTCGAGCTCGGAAGATCTTCCAATCCACCACCGAGTAAGACGCAAGAGCAAAACACCCTATCTCAGATCGCTGCCGCAAATGGAAAGATCCTCAACGTGACAAATTTGAAAGCAGCTGGCAAGCAACAGGTCTGGCTTAAGAGACATTTCGGATGAGGTCCAAGATCACCTTGGACACATCACATTTTCGGAACATTTTTCAGACGAAGACCGTTTCCGTTTTACGTTCTTCTTCACATTTTTCCTTTATCCGATTCATGTTGCATTTTAAAGGAGACAGTGAAACACTATGACTTTAGTGACTCGAATTATGTGTGTTTCTTTTAAGCGTTTTTTTCTTATATGAGATCCGTTAACAGGCTTATAAGTACATATAGCGCTTGTGCCTTTATTTTTATTTCCACTCACTCAAATTAAAACAACCCTAAGTCCATGGATTTCACCCAAATTGCCTTTTGGGAAAAAAAGGATAACGCACATGTTCATACGGTCTTAGCTCCAAAACTGGAAATGTAGAGGTTTGGTTATGTTTTACGCTTCATTCGTACATGAAGACGGTTCATCATCATCCTCGATCTCTTACTAGTTTGGGAGACATATCAAAGAATACAAAAGAACTATCAACATGGAGAGCAAGAAAAATGGTAACACCAACAGATCAGCAAGCAGCAACCGTCGATCGCGTTGATCGAGAAGGAGTTCTTGTATGCCGCCACCGCCTTTATTGGAGTACACGTTGGAATCTTTACTTTCAGAGGGAGACCGGTGTGTGCCTCCACCATGTTGATTTTATTTATATATGAAATCCATACGATCAACCAAGTCTGACGACGACAACGACAACGTCAACGACAACCAAGACTAAGACCAAGACCAAGACCAAGGCGAAGACGAAGACGAAAACGACAGCGAAAACAGCAACAACAACTACAGCGACGACTACACTCGTATGTACAATGAAGCTCCAGTGAATTTTTATGCAATCATTATTTTATTACCCACGGTTAAAGGTGATCTCGCGCGATCTCACTTGATTATTGCTGTTTCGGGGCCATTGCGGGGCGCTGATGATTGCTCAACGTATGCGTTGTGCATGTGCATATCAAAGGGGTGGCAGGTATGCGGGGCTAACTATTGAGAGAGATACATGTATCCTCATTTACTGTCAGGTAACTTGTTCCATTTGCACGGCTATAAATACCATCATCATTTTTTTCCGTATCTTTTTCGTCGGCTAAGGTTGGTTTTGTATCGGTTTTTCGCGCTCTTTACTCGATGGATGAATATCAGGATTCGCTAAAGATCCTCAGTATCGTCTTTGGTTTGGTCCAATGTTTCCTTAGTTTAGAGAAGCGTCGTCCGTGATGTCTGTTGGTCATGTTGGTGGATTGGAAGTTGAATTTTGAAAAACGTACGAGTACTCGTACTCGTATCTCGACCAGACTACAGAAAGAAGAAGCGCGATGCATCACCTTTTGGTTTTGTTTCGAGGATCAGTTGATTGGTGGAAATGATTGGAAAATATTTTCACCGATTCTGTTTCCCATTCTCGATGAAATAAAGGTGTACGCAGATACACCGGCATATCAGGGGGAATTCTTTAGTTTTAGTAGTATGCAACGACTGCCATAGTTTATATGTTCTTTCGGAAATATTTTATGGTAGAATTAAATTGATATAGAAATATGTATTTGCGCGGAATGTGCAGTGTTGATATGCCATTGTGTAGGTAGTGGTGTAAGCTGTATATGTGTATACATAGTTATGAGGGGACAGTGGGAGGTTTTGGTTTTTTGAAGCGCGCGGAATGTTCTAAAGGAGATACTTTATTTTATTGCTGTCGTTTGTTAGTGGAATGATCGAAGATGGGTGATGCTCTCTTTACTGGTTTTCAGTGAGGAGGTCTTGTGATTGGTTTACTGAACATGGGGATTCTGTTGGTGGTGGTTGAATGGAAAGCAAGTGGACAGGTTATTTGTGTGTGACATGTAAAGTTAATTAATTAAATGCGAAATGGAGGAGTGAATCGATTGTGTGCAAAGTTCAATCGATTGCAGCTTGCACGCACGTATTTTCGCGTGGATATTTTTGAAATCTTTCATCCAGAGAAGTAGTAAACTGTAGATTCAAATAGAAGCAGGTTTCGCTGAGGTAACAAACACAATGCGCAACAAAGAGGCTAATATGGCTGGGATACTGTGATTTGAGGCTTCCTGTGAGATCTCTAGATAAGCGCAAGGGGTTAGGTGATATATTTGTCGACAAGTTAGATTGGATTATCAAAAACTTTGTGTCACACGAAACTCCGAGTTAAGAACAGAAGATGGAGTGACTTCTGACCTAATGACAGAATTATTAGAGGCGACTTTATCAGTGGAGAAGAATGGAGTCCAATCTGACAACGCGGTAACTACTCTTACTTGAATGACGCTAACTTCCATTTAATTAGTCTCACCAGCACTATGTCCTTTTGCTTCCCTGATTTCTTAGCGCCTCATGGGGCTTTGCACTAGCAATGTGTCTCCTTGCATACGTATCATCCTTTTACACCATATTTTGCATTTTTTCGTTAAGACGATCCGTTCTTCTTCTTTCTTGCTTTAGTGGATTCCATTGCACAGTCTGACTTAAAGTGATCCCTTTTGAGGTGCAATTAGTCCACTTGAAAGTTCGGTAATCTTCATAGAGCAGCTATAATTCAGATTTCTGAAGTGATAACTACCTAGGGATTGTATTCTGATGCATTCCAAGACAGGAGGTTTCTTTCAGTTGTGCAGCTCCTTTAGAAATCATTGTGAGAATGTCCCGTGTCCCGTGTCCCGTGTCCCGTGATTATGCCTGATAGTTTTGAGACGTCTCTTATTCTGAGATTTGTCAGTTCTTTTTATGGTTTAGGATCGAGTATGGGCCATATTAGTTTAAATGTCTCACAGTCATCACCATGAGTCCACTTATGACTGCCCTTAGAGTACTCTTGGAAGTATGTCATTCGCTACATTTAGAACTTTAACCTGGCTACTATTTGTTGTTCCTAGTAACACGAGATTGGGCATTTCATCAGCGACATACTTCCACTTAATGTGCCTTTAATTGTTCAGATTTCCAATGGAGTGTAATTTTATGCTGCTTTATTATCTCATCTCGAAATACTCGTACTCTCGAGTTGTGGTATTCGAAGTTAGGAGTCTGCTTGGCTGTTTATTGCAATATTGCAATATCCTGAACAAAACTCCGGCCTGATTATAGGCTGAGGCTTTGACTTCGAAGAAGGTATAGTATGTGGGTAGACTGAAAGATTTGTGCTTACAAATGGCCTCTGAGAAGACCCTTTCCCGAAAGCTTTAAATTCGGCTGTCTTAGAGTCTTCGCAGAAGACTGGAATTGACTGACTGAGAAGAAATAGGAGCCTTTGCGTGGCGATTGAAGTCGACACTGAAGTCATTTTCAGATAATTGAAGAACTTTCCTACTGAACAGTATCTATCTGCATCTGCAGCTATGCTCATATGAAATGCAACTTCCAATGAATGCTCTAACCGAAGAAGAAAGTAGTCCTAAGCCAGACTCGAATCGCGAAAACTATTCTCTAAACCTTGGTTAGTACTTGGAGACTCTTTGATTTCAGCCTTTATACTACATACAAAGAAGCCTTGCATTTTCGAAAGGTTGCTGATACTTCTTCTCCTCCACCGATTCTTCATTGCTTGAAAGACAGAACTCAAAAGCCCATATCGAGTCTGGTAAAAGCAAACTGACATATTCTCGTGAAAGCTTGTTCCACGGACCACCAACATATGTGAGTGGTCTTCACTTTATTTTGTTTTTCTAACCGATGAGCTCCTACCATCAAATTCACAGCACTGCTTTGATTTTACTCGTAGGTGTGGTATCACTTTGCTTACTTCTTCTTCACCAAACCAACTGCGGCTGTAACGAACCTATGACCAAATTGCTGCGAACTGAGAACAACATGGTTAATGGGTTCTACTTCAACATCAGCCTGTCATCGAAATTCCCTCTCCCAAGCTCCATGAGAGAGTTAGTTTTTAAATTATATGTTTGTACTAAGCATTAAGTAAACTGTCCGGGGTTGACCTGGGCCCCAATCAAACTTTACTAGAAAAAAATGATGACAACATTTTGTTTGGCGGTTCTGGGCCTTAACCAACAAGTCTCTCCATCCAGCTCGATCTATAATTAGCTGCTTTCAGTTACGCACACCAAGTTTGTTGTTGTGCCCTCCAACTGTCTGTGCTACCTAAGGTAAGATTTTCCTGTTCTGCATCCATGCGCTTCTTATGGTCAAGCCATCTTAATCGCTGTAAGCAGAGCCTGGTGACCAGACTCACGTCGTTGTACAGCTGATATATTGCTATCGATGATCACATTTTGCCTACGAACGTCGTTGATTGTCCTTTTGTATATTTTGTTTTGCTTTCATTGACCGCCAGACCCATTGTTTTAGCCCCACTAACAGAAGTTCGACTGATTTTTAAAATATTTTGCCTTCGGTATTGGCCTGTGCACAATATTTTCAAGAACGATGTTAAAGAACTGTCATGATGCTGATATTCCTTGCTACTTTGACAGTGTAGTGGAAGTTCGCTCATCGACATTCTGGATTAGATTAGGTTAGACAGGGTTATGATGGATATGCCATCACGCAGACACAAGACACCAAAAAGGGCCTGTGGAAAACCTAGACAATCTCCCTGGTGAAACATCCAATTTTACTGCAAAAGCCAAAAGGCCTTTGAAGTTCGTGCCGTCTATTTCCTCTAGGTTTTCGCAAAAGTATTTCCCTAAAAATTTTCTTCGACTAAGCGATATTGCCTAGCATTCACACAGTATGTGTCTTATGTCCTCAACAGCTTGCATAACCGGAAAATTTGAGTCTCTTTGCGTGGTTTCGCAGGAGACAGTGTCCTGTTAGAATTCCTATTATAGTCCTAAGCTTATCCATGTTTAATTTTATTAAATCCCTAGATCTTTTGCTGTTAAAGAGTGGCCAGAGAGCCTTGGATACCCTGGGTCTTTTAAGACTTGACCACCTTAGGTTGGCAGTCTTTATGAATTTTTCCTGGATAATGCCCCTTACTATGCAAAGGAGTGGTTTGACCTTCAGTGCCTTCAGCACTGTACGACAGCCCCTGACTGTATCAGAGTAGATTTTGGTCGATTCCGTTGCCTTGAGTGCGGCCTGGCTATCGATGTTAATAGCGATATCTCTTTCGGATGCCGATCACATCTGTATTAGCTCAGCCGCCCTGGTGACAGCCAAAACCTCTGATTGGAAGACATTGCTTGCATCCGGTAGTCTTATAGACACTCTTAGTTCTGGGTCTTCTGAGAAGATACCAGAATCTGTTCCTTCCTTTGTTTTCGAACAGCCTGTTACATTTGACCTGATTATTGCATTTTTTTTGCCAGTCCTCCTCGTATATTATTTCATACGGGATGTCGTAGTTGACGAAGGAAGCAATTTCATCCGTTAGAATTGCATTGCCCGGTAGTAGCTCCGCTAGGACCGTGCCATGTTCGAAACTACTGCTCTTGAAGTAACCCAGATTAGCACTTTTGCCAGCAAGTTTTTTGATCTGTAAATTAAGCAATGTTAGGTGCAGAAAGGTGTCCATTGCTGCCGTAGGGATGGTACGCAGCTCATCGGTATTGACTATGGAAGCCGTTCTTTGTACCGCCGCTAATTTTCCGTAAACCGTTTTCCTGTTTGTTGCTTTCCAACGTACTAGTGCGTCTACCACTGTATACATCCAATACACAATAGCAGGTTTCCGTCCGTTCTTTTGCAGATAAAAAGAGCATTATAAGCCTTTTTGATTCTTTCCGCGAGTTTGACAGGGATGCTTAGACCAGACATGGATCTGGATAGTCCATAGTCACTAACATATGCAACCTTAAAATCTATTTGGTACTCGGATCTTCTCCAAGATCTGCGGCAGAGTGAGGGATTTAGCCGGTCTAAGACCGGGCCGATATGGTCCTATTAGGTTGTTCACATAATAAGAAAAGACGTATGCCCCTGTAATTGGTACAGTTCAGGCAGTCTCTTTTCTTCAGAACCGGACAGATTGCGCAGATTGTACATATGAGCTTGTGCATGCTACTTACCAGAACATTTCCTCTAGTTTTACACAGATCAGCAGCAAAACCGGGGATCAGATCTAATGGGTATAGTATGTCAGATGAAGTTTAGATGTAACTACGAGTATCTTTACTTCGTTCTGGTCACGTGGACCCATCTTATCCCGGTTAGAAGTCGTGCTTCCAAATTGAAATGTAATGCAAGAGTAACTTCTACAATTAAGTTAACCTACTGGAACTGGTTGACCATAATTAGGTGTCATCCAAGTCTTTAATTTTGTCATTTTCTATCTCCGTTTTAATTAATATACGAATTTTATTGATCTTACGTACGAGTTTGGCCCCTGATTGCTTCCGTATTAGTTGAACTCAGAGAGATACAATAAATTCCGATCAGGTATTTTGAGAAAGTTTCCAGTTGTCTAGTGGCTCAGTGTGTAGGTTCCATCTTTGAGAGACCACTCATTTACATTCTCCTCCAGTCGGAGAGATCAGATAACCATCTCTTGAACACGCAGTAGCAACTGCCTTCTGAGCAACTATATGACCGTCGCCAGTAGTTCGGCTGACCATTAGTTCTATCCGTCGTTGTAATATGTCACAGTCTTATTTTGTTTTCCAATAAATCCATATTAATCTTCATTAAGTGGTTATCCTTAAAAATCGAGCGATAAGAGTTCAACTCGACTCTGAGTCTGGCCCAATTAATTACTAATATTGCCGGCAGGTGAGGGGTAAACATCCTCGCATCGATTGTCCTTAAATTTTGTCGCCAATTTATCTCAAATATGAGAACAGTGTGATATTGTCAAACGACATGTAGCGATCGAATTAGAGGGTTCTCCTTGTATCTGTTTCTGAACTTTGTTGTCGAAATTTGCATAATTTATTTGTTTTGACATTCGATTTTATGACGAACGTTTTTATTATTTTGAATAATATTTCGCATTGACTCTGACAGTTTTACGAGCGCCAGGTTCTTTAATCAAACACATGTCTATCTGTAGATACGAGTAGGTATATCTACACCGAAAACCGAAAAACCAATTCCATCGACTCAAATGAATTTCTAGCTCTGGTTTAAGATTTTTTCGATTTTTAGTTTATTTTATCCGGCACGAGATTTAATTGGATTTGTAATAAAGCAAAAGCTGTAAAAATTCTACCCAACCTGAAGTCTGAGATACCAATACAAGTCTAAAGCTGACAGTTCCTTATGGGGATCGATACATACTCATGCCTATCTATCTTGAGTTGCTGGTATACTTAAAATCAATTAAATTTACGACTATTTTATTGGATGAACTATTTGCATATGTTATCTGAAAATAATACATATTACGGTTTGATGTTCTCTTCTTCTTCTTTTTTTGTTGTTGTTGTTGGCTTTCAAATTCAAAATTAAAATAAAATTTATTACCAGCTTTTGGTCAGCCAGCCAGCGATATCTGAGGGCACGTGTATAGGTGAATCTTAGTGTCTTGTATCTGAGTTGGCTATATTTCATTTATTATAAATAATTTTTCATTCTAGCTCTGGCGTTTACGATTTGTGGGTTTTCTTGGTTTTATTAATTTTGGGGACAAAGATAATTTGAATTGTTGAAGCGAAAATGCTAAAAAGTTGCAGTTTCTTTTGGAAAATGAATTAATGACAGTGACCACCAATTTCTCAATTCTTTCGTTCTATTTTTGGATGCTATCAAAACTCACTCGTTTTGTAGAACTACTCGACTTACAAATTTTTAGAGCAGAACCCCAATGCTTTACGAAGGGTTTGGTCTCATAACATACCACCTTGACCAAAAGTGTTCAGAAAATTAAAAATACAAGTTTATTGATCTAAATCTATATTGTCCCCTTCAAAGTAATCCCCATCAACTGCAACACACTTATGCCAGCGCTTGATCCAATCCTCGAAACATTTTTTATATTCGGTTTTCGATATGTCCCTCGGTGCTTCCCATTACTTCCTCTCGGCTGCTGAAACGCGTTCCCCGTAGTGGTTTTTTAACTCGATTGAACAGAAAGAAGTCACAGGGAGTCAAATCTGGTGAATTCGGTGGCTTTTGGATGGTATTTGTTGCATTTTTCGTCAACAAATTACGAATAATGATGGCACAGTGTGACGGTGTGTTATAATGGTGCAAAACCCACGAGTTTTCTGCCCACAATTCTGGTCTCTTTGCTTCACGCAAACGTCTCATAACGCCCAAATAATACTCTTTGTTTACTGTCTGGCCTTCTGGCAAAAATTCATGATGCGCAACACCGTTGTAGTCCATCAAAACCATGAGCATTGCCTTCTTTTTTGACTGAAAACGACGTGATTTTTTTGGTCTTGGCTCATTGTTTTAGTTTTAAATGCATTTTATTTTCTTAATCACTCTTACGTACTAACAAAAAATGCTTAAATGCTAGCTTACAATTACTTAACAATCTTATACTAACTTACTGGCCCCACACAGGCACTCTAAGCTACTCTGAATACTTATATCTATGTCTTTCGACTGCATTTACATTTTATTTATAAATACTTATTTTCTATACTTAAAGCTAAGAAAAAAATTTGTTTACAAAACTTAGCATATGGACATTTTTTTATTTTTTATAAAAACTTAGTATCTAACTTAAAATCAACCTTACTCTACTTAACCTACATACACAAAATACACATAAACACACTTAGACGTTATACACAATAATACACATATGTTAGTATACACCTTTGTATACACTGATATATGTATATGTTTCTTAAATGCTAACCTAAACCTATGTAAGCCGGCCATCGCTGTTTACAGAGAAAACAGATTGGTTAGCTCTGCCTCATTAGTGAGGCTGGTCCGTAATTGACGGAAACGACGACGAAACATCTTCCCCATCATTCAACCACCAGAAATGCTGGTGCTGCCGAACGACATCCCTCTTATCGCGATTCCCCACCGCCCTACTGAACCTGAGGCGATCCACACTGCCGTGTGTGACGTCTCTGTTGTAGTTGAGTCGCCTGTCCCCAGCTCGCCGAGCGACATGGAAGATTAACGGCATCGCTGATCTATCCTGGATAAACCCTATCTGATCAAGGTAGAGGAATGCTTCCGGTGGAACGAAGCCGTCAAAGAGCACACTCTCGTGGTAAAGGTAATTGGGGTAGTAAGCCCCAGATATCAGGTTATTCGTCGAGGTCATTGCTCTTGCAATGTGCCTTCGAGTCAGCTTAATTACGAAGTTGTCCACTCGTATTAGGTTCGCCTGTTGTAAAGGACCTCATTAGGATAAAATTTCTTGTACTCCGACTCTGGTGTTCTGTACAAGCGAAGACAAGCCCTAAGGCAAGCCCTCTCAAACACCCGAATCTTTTCCATTAAGCTTGCTCGTACATTGAACCACACGGGACAACCAAATACCAGCATGGGCCTAATAAGGGCCATGTAGCAGATTACCTTTACCCTCACATCGAGTTGGCTGCTATAAAACAGTCTCTTTGTAAGGGCAAAAGCACCTTTAGCTCTGGCCAGAGCAGCATCTACATTTTTGCCAAAATACAGAAACTGATCTAGCCAGATCCCAAGGTATCTGACTACATTTCGACAGGCAAGAGGCTGTCCGTGCTGTCCAATGATTGAGAACTTTCGCCAATTTTTTCTGGTATCCCTAGAGGCTCCAGACAACGGCGTCCTAAAGAGAATGGTTTCCGACTTCTGAAAGTTGATTTTCAACTTCCAGTCATCGCAAAATCGTCTTATCTTATCGAAGTCACGCTGCAAGAGAGTATTAATGACCTCGATTTTTGGACCTGTTCTGTACGATACCAAATCGTCTGCGTACGCAATAGTATGGGGAAGTGAACCTATCAAGTCGCTTGTACAAATGTTGAATAGGATCGGCGAATTGACCGCTCCCTGCTGAAGCCCATTTTTAATTTGAAATATTCCAACAGAAGTCACATCACCATTTTTCACGATGAACTGTCTGTTGGTTAGCATATTATAAAGAATGTACAAGAGAGGTTTGCTGATCCCCAGCCTAGTCAGCTTATAGAAAAGACCCTCTAACCATACGGTGTCGAAGGCCTTCTCCAAGTCAACAAGGCAGGCACCAGTGCAATGTTTCTTGCCTTTGTTCCATTGGATATCGGACATCAGTTTAGACGCGGCATGTGAGATATCATGTCCCGCCTTAAAACCGAATTGGTTATCCGGAACTATATGTTTGTCCTCAACCCACCTAGACAGAGTTCTATTGATTACCTTTTCAAAAACCTTACTGATATTCGGAAGGAGACTTATCGACCGGAGATTCGCCGGATTGGATGGTTTTGGCTCATTTGATGAACGCCATTCACTTGCCTGATGTCTGGATTGCATGTTGTACTCATAAACCCACGTGTCGTCTCCAGTAATGATCCTTTTGATGAATGTGGGTCAACACGGTCTCTTTTTTGCATGAAATTGAGGTCTTTTGGCACCATCTTTGCTGCTACACGGTGGAAACCCAAATCATTAACCAAAATGTCTTGGACGGATCCATAGGCAATATTCAAGTCCTCCGCTATCTCTCTGATTTTTAATTTGTGGTTATTGACCAACATTTCTTCTACTCCATCAATGTTTTCGTCGGCTTCCGATGTCGATGGTCTGCCACTGCATTCATCATCTTCGATTGACTCACGACCACTTTTGAACCGCTCGTGCCACTGGTAAACGACCGTTTTCTTTAGAGAATCGTTGTCGAAACACTTTTCCAATATTCGCGCACCATTAAATCCGCTTTTTACCCAAAATTTAATACAAGTTCGTTGTTGCAAATTTAAATCCATTTCTAAAATTGTAAAAAATCGCCAACATACACAGATATAGATGTACTTTTGGCTACGTAACTTTTGCAAATCGGAACAATGGGAGCGCCATACGGTGGTTATTCCGGTATCAAGGTGGTATTTATCTATGTAGGATTCTAATCACATACAGAGTCTCACCCAATTCGTCAAGGATGATTTGTTAAATGAAGAGTAATTTGGGTATAATCTAAGAAAAAAAAATCGTTCTACACACATTGATCAGTCGCTTATTCCAGTTCAATCAATCCAATAACCTAATTTCTCACCCAAAAATTTGTATCGCTAAGGCACTCTTTTTATTGTTGACCTACTAGTCTGTACCCGTGAAGTGAAAGAACGCCGATAGCAATAACGCCGAATTCCTAAATTATAATTCCAAAATTCGGCGTTATTTCACTTTATGGAGACGAAATAAAGCCGAATAAAGCAATAACAAAGTGAAATAACGCCGACCATTGCTTGTGAAATAAAGCCGAATATAGAGTTTGAAGAAGGTGGCTCGCTTCGCTCGTTAACAGGATTTCACCCTTTCGATTTCGTAGCTCCGATAAGGGAATATCAACAACTGTCAGGCAGGCGCCTATATCTTCTTAGCAATTGTATTTTAGTTGTAATTGTAATTGGTCTATTTGACATGGTACCGTTTATTTTAATAATTTTTACCATGATATGATGGCACTTGATTTATATACAAAGCAATATTAAAAACAATGAAAAGTGAAATACGAGTAAGTCCGATTCGTCATTAATTCACTTTCACAAACTGAAATAAAGCCGATCGCTAATATTCGGCCTTACTTCACTTTTACAAAGCGAAATAAAGTCGAATTTTGGAATTCGGCACCGTCTGTACCGATGTACTATATCCACTGGATGTACATCGTATCTAGTCGAAAGGCTTCGCTTATATCTATGAATATGACTAATATATGTTGAACGCATGGACGCCAGTGCTCCAGCCCGAGCGATCTTCGGTTTCACCCCAGTGGTAAAACCGTACCTAATGTCGGGCACGCAGTTCGAAGTGGACCTCAATAAATTTGGTATGCGTTGCTATTTTCAAACCGAGCTGGCTAGAGAGAAATGTTGGTTGGGACCTAGGACAAGCCCGGTCTTTAAAATGCCATCAAAAGTGAAGTGAAGTAACGTGGATAAATAGTTCAAACGTTGTCGCATGGTGTGCCCTTAACATCAAGATCTTTGCCCGAGTTACAGGATTTGTTATCAATTCGAGGTAAGGTCTAAACTAAGTCACGACTGATTGATTCAAATTGACTGACCCGATCAACCGCGCCCCCGTCCAATTGTCAAGGCTTCGCCCATCAATGACGTTGTCTAATAAAAATCGAGGGCAGAGCAAAGTACTGGTGTTATCGTAAACGTCTTCAGATGACGCTACCGAAGGTTTCTACGATTTGATCAGTCACAAGTTGCCGGTCATAGGTCTTGTTGGCGGCTGGACCACCGGTAGCCCCTACCAGGACTTAAATCACGGTACCATGGGAGGCAGGAGCCCCCCGGATCTCGGTCCGGGCCTGACTTGAAGAGGTAGGCCTACTTGTGGGAGCGTCATGGTGGCTGTGGTTTAAACCCAAAGTCGCGGGAGGGGTCTTCCAGTTGGTTTAACTCATTGTAGGGTTGCAATAAGTACTGAGTGCTGCGACCCTAAGAGAGCAGTAAGAGGTTTTAGGTCGGCCTCGACTCATACCAAGGGTGGAACTTGTGTCGAGAGAGAGCGATGGAAAGGCGTATCTTCCGCATCCCGTAAACATAAATCTACACGACAGGTAGTTTTTAACGTAATAAGACACTATGACCTGATCAACCTCTCTGCATTATTTTTGTTTTTTTGCAATCGACGAGTATGCATGTATTGTACTCGTGTGGCTCAGATGACTATAAACTGCTTCCTTTGCAATGGAAATACCATTAGTCATGGTAGATACCATCGATATAGAAACTTTTGTGGCTCTCCAATGAAATGTAGGACATTTTGCAGGTACACAAAAATCTCAAAAAGACGAACTGTTCTAAATGATGAACTACGCAGAAATAGTTCACCATTGAAGTATTCTAAAAGATGAACGGATTTATTTGTTGATACTCGAAAAGATGAACGCTCTACCCTCTATTAACTGATTTTTCGTATTTTTGTTATTTGTAGAAGACTCACATAACCGTTATTCGTTGGAAAACACTTTTTTTGAATTTATGTAGAGGAAAGATGCCACAATTTAAGGGCCGAGTAAAGTTTAAATTTTTAAAAAAGAAAAGTGTAAAGTGTTGAAAAAAATTAATAGTGGAACTTCATGTGGTATCGAATCATCGAAAAAAAAAAATTGAATTGCCATATCCACAATCTTCCAAATTTTTCAAAACATCAACCTTACTTAAAGCAGAAATGCCGAAAATGGAAGCTGCTTTGCATCGATGGCTTCGTTATCGTCATGTTCCACTGTCAGAAAATATGATGAGAGTCAAAGCTGAGAAGTCGCATTCTGTCTACAAAGAGAGGGAATCGTTTTACGCAAGCAGCTATCACTTGATTACAAAGTTCTCAGCGGAGAAAAACATGCTGTTCTGCTTTCCAAGCCAAGTTGGGTGAGACAATTGCTGAAGTTGGTCTAACCAAGAACCAAGTCTATACTGCAGATGAAAGTGGTCTTTTCCGACGGATGGTCCCAGCAAAACGTTTGTGCACGCTGGAAAAATATCAGCTCCTTGATGAAAAATAGCCAAGGACCGTTTTTCCTTGTATGTACAGATATAAATAATAACACCACTTTTCGTCATAAATGATATAAATGCAGATAATTTAATTTCGTTATGCAAATGAATTAAATTCGTATTTGTACCCTTCTCCGTTTTTCTTTCTCTATCTCTCCCTTTCTTTGTTAAAGTGTTGAAGCCTTGCTTACTTTGAGTTGAACAAGACATTGGATTAAGATCCAAAGAGCTGGAAATTTGCTGTTGAGTGAATTGGAAGCCACCACGTTTTTCTATTAGCTTGGATTCTCTTTGTGCTTTCCGTTGATCAGCACTGACAACAACATTTTGAAGTGATTTTGCTGGAGTTAATCCAGAGGTGAGAAGAGCGTATCATGGTTGATCTTGTGCAGAAAGCACTGCTCTGACTTCCTTGAATATAACATATTCATCAATAGCTTCCTCATCTTCATTATCATCCAGTTGAGTTGAAAAACTCTGCAAAGCTGTTTCGTTTAAGTCATCATCATCTTTTTCTTCCCTAAATTCAGCTTTAATTTCAAAACCAGCCTCGGCGCCTTTCTTTTTCGTAAAGTCAGCAATCACTGGACAACGCCTCTTCACAACCATCGTCGTCTTCATCATCACTCTCTTCTTCTTCCTCATCTTGAGTATGAGCTCGTTTAAGTCCATCGAAGAATAAAATCAGTGCTGGGATAATCTTTTCGGATATCTCACTTAAAACTTGTGGTTTAGCATCACCTAGTGAAATTAATGTACAAAGACCAAGAACACATAGTTTTCGGTCGTGGATTCCAAGGAAACAGTCAGCATTGTGCAACCACTGTTTGATGAAGTGCGATCTAATTGGTTCGCTATTGGGTTGCGACATTTTACCCAAAATCGAGAGTAACAGTTGGGGATTATAATAAAGGGCAGCAATGACATTGAACCTCACGAGTCAATCTGGACAAAGCCAATTCAACAAATTTGGGTGTAACTGAGTCGATTTGTCTTCTGGAAAATTATCACATCCAATAGTTTTGCAGCATGGCATTCTGGATGTTAACCAGGACTGCTGGTCAACATAGTTTTACACATGTCGAAAACAGCCAATCCACAGTTATGCAACGCCGGCTTTATGTCTATAAAGTGATCAATACCGTCCTTCTTGAAAACTGGATAAATAAGCTCCAACATATGCCACATATCTAGTGATATCGATTTCGCTGTGAGATCGTACACCAGCAAGAAGATCTCTTCCCAGAAATCAGTGATGTTATGTTGGAATATATTCCCAACAACGTTTATAACAATTGGATGAAGACTTGCAATAATCTCAGCATGTTCTTCCATGACATTCAGCAGTGTTTCGATTATATTTAACAAACTCATTGCCTTTCCATCAGAACCGTGCTCGGATTGTAGAACTTGACTAAATGGCGTCGCCGGGTAAAAGTTGTTCTGTAGCCAGCAATTGTCTGCAAGTAAGCAACTCCGTGGTGATTTCTGTAATTTTCGGTTCCACAAAAGGTGCGACATCATCTTGGGAAAATAAGAAATTTTGTAAGCCAATAGGTGCTTCTACTTTGACTGGCAGTTCTTTGTCTGTCAATAAGGCATTCGATGTTAGACGCATAATTTCTCGTAAAATTTGTGGAATCTTTAGTTTAAGGTGGTAGACGTACTGTTGTCTCCAATTGATAGCGATACACGCGTTTTTTCATAAGAACATCCGCTAAAGTTCCAATCATTTAAAGGTACCATCCTTTTGTTTATCGTCAGCATTTGGTGATGCAATTATCTACATTATAATATTCATTGCCTTTGGAAGAATACTCTTTTTACAGCACGAGTGCAAAAGTGCCTGTGCTCCAGGAATTGGACAAGCATAATCTTCAAAGTTATCGAATTTCAATCGAATATACCACCAAAAAGTTCCAGGAATTTATTCAGAAAATGAAAAATACCAATTTATTCACCTAAATCTATACTGTCCCCTTCAAAGTAATCCCCATCGACTGCAATACACTTATGCCAGCGCTTGATCCAATCCTCGAAACGTTTTTTATACGGTTTTCGGTATGTCCATTAGGGCTGCCTGCGATTTTTCCATTACTTCCTCTCGGCTGCTGAAACGTGTTCCCTGTAGTGGTTTTTTAACTCGATTGAACAGAAAGAAGTCACAGGGAGCCAAATCAGGTGAATTTGGTGGCTGTTAGATGGTATTTGTTGCATTTTTCGCCCAAAAATTACGAATAATGATGGCACTGTGCGACGGTGCGTTATCATGGTGTAAAATCCACGAGTTTCCTGCGAATTGCTTCACAGAAACGTCTCATAAAGCCCAAATAATACTCTTTGTTTACTGTCTGGCCTTCTGGCAAAAATTCATGATGCACTACACCGTTGTAATCCATGAAAACCATGAGCATTGCCTTCTTTTTGACTGAAAACGACGTGGTTTGGTGATCGCCACTCACTTGCCTGATGTCTGGATTGCGTGTCGTACTCATAAACCCACGTCTCGTCTCCAGTAATGATCCTTTTGATGAATGTGGGATCAGATTCAGCCTCGCAAATCATCGCTTTTGCGACGTCAACACGGTCTCTTTTTTGCATGAAATTGAGGTCTTTTGGCACCAATTTTGCTGCTACTCGACGAAATCATTAACCAAAATGTCTTGGACGGATCCATAGGCAATGTTCAAGTCCTCCACTATCTCTCTGATGGTTAATTTGCGGTTATTGTCCAACATTTCTTTTACTCCATCAATGTTTTCGTCGGCTTTCGATGTCGATAGTCTGCCACTGCTTTCATCATCTTCGATTGACTCAAGACCACTTTTGAACCGCTCGTGCCACTGGTAAACGCCGTTTTCCTTAGAGAATCGTTGCCGACACAGTTTTCTAACATTTCCAACGTTCGCGCACCATTAAATCTGTTTTTTACGCAAATTTGCAAATTTAAATCCAAATCGCCAACACACATTGATATATGTTAGATGTACTCTTGGCTACGTAACTTTTGCAAATGCCAAGCTATGAGGCTAAGATTTAGAGGGAATGTCAACAACAGATTTACCAACTTAACAAAAAACACAACTCAAATCGGAATAATGGGAGCGCCACACGGTGATTATTTCGATTCGTGTGAATCGTTCTCTCAAAGGTCCTGATCGGATTCGGTAAGAGACATGATTGGGAATATAACATCTTGTGAGGTTAGTACTGGACTGATGAACACAAGTCGAGACTGTTTGTCATTGAAAAGGTGAAAAATCCCTGGTGTTTCAAAAATTGTTAGCCCCCAGTGACCTTGGTATAGGTGGCAGACTGCATGGATGACAGAAGATATTGTCAAAAATTTTTTTCATATGGAATTTGTACTTCAGGTAATGTATCCTTTCAATTGACTCGTCGTCTAATATCTTTTCCTTATTTAGGTTCGGAAATTTATGAAAAATAATAATTTACCAGAAAAGGCGTTGCTTATTCTTGACAATGCAAGAAGTCATCCACTGGTAAATGAACTGTAAAGCGATGCATTCGAACAATGTTTATGCCTGCAAATGCAATGTCTCTTATCCAACCAATGAATCAAAATGTGATTCGGCTCACCATGACTCTTATCGGATGTTGTTTCCAAGGGTAGAGACGTTGAGAAACTTTTGAAGAAGTTTACATTACGCGTTGCTGTTATATGTCTTCAAGGGGCTTGAGGTATAATAAAAGCGTCAGTCGAAAAGTGTTGGCGTAAACTTTTGGACCGATTGCTGATGACGAAAAAGAAGATGTCCCTCTTGCTGTGTTACAGCAGAAGATGAGATACGAGGAAGTAACCGAAGCTTTAGTTGCAGAAGAAAACACGGATGCCAATGCCATCAAACCAGCACAATTCATTTTAGCCATCAGCATTTGCCTAAAATTTCCTGAGCAATTTGAGGCCGACGTTTGGACAGTTTTAATCTTGAGAAATCTAAGAGAGAAAGCTATGATCAATCAACTTTCTTCCGGGCGACAAACGAAGATCAATAATTTTTTTGGGAAAACGCCTAAATAAATTTTGTCCTCCGCTGCTTTTTGTCCATTTGTTTGATAAAAATAATTTCATGTCTTTATACTTTCCAATCTCGTTAACTAGTGCTACCTTGTTATCCAAAAACAAGTTCCTACCGACAAAAAAGGAATATTTCGAATAGGTGAGCAAGCGAGATTCTACTGTACTTCAACAAACATTGAATGGGAATTTGCCCCGAATAATTTCCATAAGTATGTAATTTTCCCCAGAGGAAGCATCTTAAGCGTGTCTTGTATCCCATATTCGAATTCATTGAATTGCTATCCTGTATAAGAAAATTTCTAAACCAAAATCGAGTTGCATCAACTGCAACCAAAATATACAATTGACAACGTGTTTGGTATGTTAGTATCTAAATGCCAAATCAAACTGAAATAGCGATCCAAATTCATGGCGTAACTCAAACGTCTCTTACTTAAAGACTTTGCCTTGGAATCCATGTTGATAACTTTTCTCAAACTACAATACAATACAAAATCTTAATTTCCAATCTATACAGCCATAATCTGCCAAGATCTTGTCAAAATCGAATGAAATACTTCCCTCTGCTCTCGCTTCCCTCATTATTATGTACGAATTGGTATTGCCCATGTACACATGATTCGAATCAAATAACCGAAACGTTAATTATAACGATCCACAGGTAGCCAGCTACTCAGCTAACCAGCCAGCCATTCACTATTTTTCCCCTTTGCAATCCAATCAACCAATGACAGACTGCCCAGCCAGTGAAGGATCACGTTTTGTTTGATCACTTCGATGTCCGCCATTTGAGCAACGAAAATACATGTACACTAGCCCTCGCATACACCTATAGAACAACCTCCATTAAAAGAAGGTAACAAACAACACCTTGGACAAGTATCTGACTCTGACAGGTAACGAACGGGCTGCTGAGTAAATGTTAATGCAACCACAGCCAGAGCTCACTCTTATGATATACTACACGCAGGTGAATATGAGTCAATAAATCGACAACGTAACTCTCATAATGAAATTTATTTGCCGTCATAATTGCCGCAACAGCCTAGGTTCACGTTGAAAAGATTTTTATCTCCAACATGTACGACTATCTGTTGGATGAGGTTTTATTTTTCCTCATTTGGTGTCTTTGTCTTATTCGCTTCCTGCTGCTAATTGTGAGCGGATGACTGGGAGATAGATACCTAGAGATGGATACCTAGATGGACACATGGCAGGAGATCCGATTTCACTTCCCTCCCGCAACTACACACAAAAAAAATTGAAGAATATTCGGTGACAAAGCTAGCGACGATTGCGCACCGGATTTATTCGATGAATGGATGTGGCATTTTCATTAACTCAATGATGGCTAATAAATAAAAAAATAAAAAATATTTTTTTGAAAAAAAACCGGCAAAACCATTCCCGGCCCAACGACCACGACCACTACTGTGATAATATTTTATGTAATTATTTCCTTTCTTCAGATTTGATGTCATGTTCTTTTGGTCAGCTTTTTGGGTTTTCGTTGTTTTTTTTTTGTTTTTTCTGTGAATGCCCCCAGTATGGTCAATAATTTCGATTGATTTATATCTGAGGTCACTGGCGATTAGTAGTTGTCGTTTTGTCGTCTTGTCGTCGCTGGCTTTGTCTGTTTTGTTTCTTTCTCTTGTCTCCGGTTGAATAGCTGCCGATTGTGGCCGAGTGAGTAGTAGTTAGTTGATATCTAGATAGTTATCGAGATATTGAAATGTTCGTCATCATCATCATCATCATCAAAACCGACTATCGCCGCTGTTTGTTCGATGTGCAGAACTGTAAAACCAAGTCTTAGGCAAACTATGAGGGCGTAATTGATTTTAAGAGGTAAAAGTTAGTTGATGAATTTTTGACAAAAAAAAGTAAGACATCTTCCATGAACTGGAAGACCGAACGAAAGTGAATGTTGGAGAGAGTTCAGAAAAATCGACGCGAAGGCCTTACAGTCAATCCGTTGAGATGATTCAATGTACTGCAATATTGATGAGGATTTCGATATTTTGGAGGACATCGCATCGTATGGACCAACAAATGCTAACGTAAGAGAGCGGGTGAATGAACTTGTAATAACTGTCATTGGAGATGTTGTAAGTGAAAATGATATTGATTCTTGCTTTGTAAAGAGATCCAGACCAAACAGTACCAATGTGAGATCGGCGAACATCGTGTGTGTAAAGTTTGTAACAATGACACACAAGAGAGCTCTTATGAGCCCTATCTGGTTCAGAACATGGCAACATTTCTAACAACATCAACATCAGCATCAGCAATATATGCAGCAAGATCTACATCAACTATTGTCCCACAAGTTATTCAAGATCATTCTTAAATAAGGCAAGAGAACTCAGAACTAAAAATATTTGTAAATTTGTTTGGGTTAGAAATTCTTGTATATTTGTAAGGGTAAAAGAAGGAGATTGTGTTATAAAAATAAATTCATTCGAAGACATTTATAAATTTGAAAATCAATCTTGATGTCCAATAATATGTGTGGGAAACCATTCTCACTTTAAAGACGAGCATTACAACCTCGCATGTAAACTAGCGACTACCTTATCAACACCGGAAATCTAGATCTGTGTGAGCCCAGAACTTTATGGTTCAGATTATGGCGTAACTTTCAAATCTCACTAGCTATCAGGATTTTATTCAGAATGAAAAAACAAAAACCGAATCAAAGAGGAAAAATGCGAGTTAAACTTTAGGCGTAGTATCGGATTTTTTTAAATAAATGACTCGGAAATATAGCACCTTTCAAATTCCACCATTTAAAAGGCTAGTTAGTGCAAGCGAGATAGAAATACTCGTATGAGTATAACCTGCCATGTTTATGGCAAAATGAGCAAAGATCCGTTTGGTCGGCTTCCGGGGAGGAGGAAAAATTCCGAGTGATCGTTCGGACGCGTGGGTGTCGAGCTGAAGTATTTTTGTATTAAATTGTTTTTCTCTTTTTTTTTTGTATGATATACGAGGGGCGTTCAATATATTCTCGATATCGATATGAAGGAAAATGCGAATTCAGTTTAAATTGTTTTTATTTTTCAATATAATCTCCCCTAACATCAATGCATTTGTTACATCTTGAGATAAGCTTTTTTAAACCCTCAAAAAAATAAATTTCCTCTTTCTCTGTAAAATACCCATTTATTGCCGACTTGAGTTCTTCATCATCCGAAAATCTTTTTCCACGAAGACAATTTTTCAAATCCGGAAACAGGAAATAATCACTAGGGTCAAGGTCTGGACTATAGGTTGGGTGTTGGATTTCTTGGAAACCACAATCTCGCGCCGTGTGAACAGGAGCGTTGTCATGAAGAAGCAACACACCCGCTGCGAGTTTACCCCGTCTTTTCTTTTTAATTTCCTCCTGCAAATTATGCAAAGTGGAAGCGTAGGATGTGGCGTTGATGGTTTCACCTTTTTATGTACTCAATGAGCAAGATTCCCTTTGAGTCCCAAAAAACTGTGGCCATGAGCTTCCCGGCAGACGGAGTGACTTTGAACTTCTTCGGGGGGTCTGTTCCTTTTTTATGCCACTGCATGGACTCTTGTTTGCTTTCAGGGTCATAGTGGTGGACCCATGTTTCGTCCCCAGTAACAATTCGATCCATAACACCGTCCGCGTTCTCACTACACATCTCCAAAAGCTCTCTACAGCATGCGATTCTCACTTTTTTCTGAGGCGCTGTGAGCATTCGTGGCACCCACCTTGCACCGACCTTTGAAAGGTTAAGATGGTCATGAAGGATGGTGTGAATGGTACCAATTGTAAGCTTGGTGATCTCTGCCATCATTTTCTCCTTTATTCGGGCATCCTCAAGAACAAGTTTTTCGACTTCTTTGATGCTTTCTCCCGTACAAGCAGTAGCCGGGGCGCCGGAGCGGGGGTCGTCTTCAATGCTCTCTCTGCCTCTCTAGAACTCACTTGACCACTTTTGCACAGTTGATAATGAAGGTGCGGAACCCTGGCAAACAGCCACCATCTCTTCATGAATAGTTTTTTGACTTTTTCCTTGCTTAGTGAGAAATTTAATTACAGCGCGATGCTCAATTTTCACCATCATCGTCTCAGTTGCCATTATGATTCTGTTTAACTAGAGATAAAACGCGAATTAATGATCACATTTATATGAAATTTTACATGAATGCACTAAAATAATAGTATTACATGATAAATAAGTCAATTTATATATACAACCACAGCTTCACCCCGATATATGTTGAACGCCCCTCGTATGTCTGTTGTCAATGAACCTACGCGTCTTAATGCATGTTTGGATCATATTTTTATAAGATTTCATAGAAACACTCAAGTGAGATATAAAGCGCTTGCTTATGATCTAAAGATTACTGATCAATATTTAACGTGTTTACAGCTAAGTACCGAAGTCACTCGTATAAAAAAATTAGAAGTTAGGGAAACTGTAAAAAATGATTTTGTTGCATTAAGGAACTATCTGCACTATGAATTTTGGGTTGAAGTCTATACGTCTTCTGATCCCTCTACAGCATTTGATTTGTTTTTAAAAAAGCTTCAGTTTTATTTGACTTTATGTTCTCATAAGCAAAATAGTGTTAATAGTAAGTTCAAATGCTTGAAACAGTGGATGTCTATAGCACTTTTAAAGAAAGTAAGTACTAAAAAAAACACTATTAATTATAGATTAAGCAGTTACTATAAGAAGATTTGCCGTGAGCCTAAATCTGAAATACCTAACTACAGAAATAGTTACTACAGTAGAAGATTAGCTTGAAGTGTTGGTAACTCTAAGAAATTTTAAATAAGAAAAAATATAATGATGATATCGTACTGAAAATTAACAACTCTACAACTTCTGATCCTCTGGAGATTGCTAACCAGCTTAATGATTTCTTTGCAAACGTAGGAACTTCTCATAGTTTATCAAACTATTTCAACTCAACATCGTGTACTAATGATAGTTTAGTGGAAACGAGATTTCAACCCGAATGTTTCTTCTTCATTGAATTTTCTCCACTTGAAATATAAAAAATCATAGCTTCTCTAAAATTGCCAAACTCAACATCACTAGATAACATCTCTAGCAGAATTTTAAAAAAATATATTTTTTCAAATCTCTGATGTTCTCTGTTTTATTTTTAACTCCTGTGTGTACAAAGGAATTATCCCCACTTCCCTTAAGACAGCACTGGTTATACCACTTCATAAAAAAGGTGTCACTATGCTATTAAACAATTATCGTCCAATTTCTTTGTTGTCAGTTTTCTCAAAATTTTTTGAAAGAGGAATAAAATCGAGAATGCTTTCTTTTTTAAATAGGACGCCAGTTTTTAGTGAATATCAATTCGGTTTCAAAAGTGGTAGATCTATGGAAGATGCGCTACTTAAACTGATTGGGGAAATATACACTAGCCTAAATAACTCTCAAAATCCGTCGTGCCTCTTTATAGATATTACCAAAGCTTTTGATATGGTAAACCATAACTTGCTTTTAACTAAACTTTTCAATACAGGTTTTAGAGGCTTCATACATGATTGGTTTACTTCTTATCTTAAGAATCGTCAACAAATAGTAAAAGTGAAGAGCTTTGTTAGTTCTGTGAAACATTTAATTTAATTTTGGTGGGGGCGAACGCCCCCATTTATTCGGCTTAATACAAGCTATAACTTAAAAAATAAACTTAAACTAAAACTTAAAACTAAGGTTGGTTGGAGTGGTGAAGGAGAAAAGATTTGAGGTAGGAAGTGGTGAGGTGAAAGTCAAAGACGGTAGGGTTTGAGTTGATTTGACGTAGCATACGGGAGATTGGTTCGTTCGCGCCATAGGAGGTGTGGTGGGTTGGTAGATAGAAGAGTCGAGGGGTACGTAGATTACGAGGGTTAGTGTTGAGGAAAATGGAGTTGTGAAGGGACGCGCATTCAACGTGACCTGAAAGAAGTCGATGAATGAAGAGAAAGTCTGCTGCATCTCTGCGATCTTCAATGGTGTTTAAGTTGATAAGGTTGATACGATTTTGATAGGGGGGCAGATTAAAAGGCTCGTCCCAGGGCATACCTCGAAGAGCAAATCGAAGAAAACGACGTTGAATACTTTCAATTCTCGAGATATGAACACGATGATATGGGGACCATACTTGACTGGCGTACTCTAGGAGGGGGCGAACAAAGGTAATATAGAGGGACCTGGTCACGTATGGGTTGGTGAATTCTTTGGACCACCGTTTTACAAAACCTAGTGCAGAGTTGGCTTTGAGGATTATCTCATCCATATGTAAACGGAAGTTGAGCTCGCTGTCACACAAAATGCCGAGGTCGCGAAGAGACTGTACGGAGGAGATAGGTTGGTTATGGAGAAGATAGAGTCGGGGAGGAGATTGGTTCCGCTTATGTGAGAAGGTGATGGATTGGCATTTGGCGATGTTAAGTTCCAAAAAATTTTTGAGGCACCAGATCGAGAAACTATCAAGATCTTGTTGAAGGAGGAAAGAGTCATGGGGAGAGGAAATGGTTTTGAAAAATTTGGTATCGTCGGCGTAAAGGGAGACAGACGAGTGTTTGATGATCATATCAAGATCATTTATGGTTAATATAAAAAGAAGGGGACCGAGATGGCTGCCTTGTGGAACTCCAGAGGTGGCTAAAAATGGAGCGGACTGGGCTGACCTAAAACGAACACTGTAAAAACGGTTTTCGAGGTAAGAGGATATCCATTTTAACAATATGGGTTCAAAGCCGAGGGCAGACAATTTAAAGATAATTAACCGATGAGAGATTTTATCGAAGTCTTTGCTAAAATCGGTTGCAACTACATCGACTTCATTGCCATTCTCTAGGGCAGAGAGGGCAAAGGATACGAATTCAACGAGATTTGTGGTGGTTGACCTACCCTTTAAGAAGCCATGTTGTCTAGGGGAAATAAGTGATTTGCATTGGAAGCTTAGAGCTTCATACAAAATACTTTCGAAGAGTTTGGGTATATGGGAGAGTTTAGCGATGGGACGATAGTTGGTTATTTCATTCTTTGATCCTTTCTTGTGGATCGGGGTTATGAAGGAGGTTATCCAAACCTGATTAAATTCTCCTTGTGAAAGGGATAGACGGAAGAGATTAGAAAGGGCAAGGGAAAGAGAGGAAGAACATTTTTTAAGAAATATGGCAGGGAGGCCATCTGGGCCGGATGTGAATTCGTCATTGAGTTGGTGTAATTTATATTCGATATAAGACGGGTCCAAAATATGAGAAAGAAGTGGGCCATTGGAGAAGTTCAGTAGGTAACTAAAATAGGATGGATCTGGTACAAAGGAGTCGCTGGTGAAGGATTGTTTAAAAAATGTGGCAAATAGGTTGGCAATGGTGAGTGGATCGGTTGATGACCTGTTGTTGAAAGAGAGGGAAGGAGGGTAGTTAACAAATTGGAAAAAGGACTTAGGGTGGTTTATAAGGTTGACTTGCGCATTGTTAAGGTAGCGCTGGTAAAGGGAATCGTAAAGTTCGGTGAAACGAAGATAAGCACCAAGATAGTTGGAATAGTCGGTAAAGGATCTGATACGCAGGAAAACAGCCCATAACTTATTTCTCTTATTTCGTAAGTAACGAAGCTTGCGATTTACATGTTGGTGTCCCCCAAGGTTCTGTGTGGGTCCGATTTTGTTCCTTATTTATGTTAATTCGCTATTTGTGGCAAATAGCCACAAATCAAGGGCAAAATAACATCATTTGCTGATGATACTGCACTCTCATACTCTAATTATAATTATTTTAATTTATATTTACATGTTAATTTCGATTTAGACATACTGCGCAGTTGGTTTAAACAACATAATTTGATTATAAGTACTAAGACAAAATTTATGGAATTTAATATTAAGGGTTTAGTATGTGAAGAATTTCCTTTTTATTACCACAGCCCAAGTTGTTTACGATTTTGTTTCGATGATCCTGGCGCTGAAACTTTTAACGATAGTGTAGTCTGCAGTAATGAGTGTTTTAGAATTGAAAGTGTCAGCAGTTTTTAATATTTAGGCATTATATTGGGCAATAAGCTCAATTGGAATGATCACACTGTATACCTAAAACAGTATCTTAATAGAATTGTTAGGCATATGTTTCACTCTATTGTAATAATGAGATTTTAAAAATGGTACACAATGGTTTATTTAAATCGAAATTGCAGTATGGTACTCGTATCTCTTGCTGGGGTGGTGCATACTTTAACAAGATAGAGTCTCTGCTTACTAAACAAAAGATTGTAATAAGAATTATGGCAAAAGTTAATCACAGAACCCCTAGCTTTGCATTGTTTAAATCTTTAGAAATTCTTCCATTGAAACATTTGTATTGTTACAAATTATTGAAAATATTTTTTGAAAAATCGGGATTATATGATGTCAGGTACCATTAATGTTATAGTCTATGTGCTAACTCGAGAAACTTTGCAAATACTCCTACTATTTATAAAACACATTTTTCTCGATTTTATTATGTTACTGCTCCACGGCTTTTTAATATGTTGCCACAATTCTGCAGGTGTGAGAGAAAGAAAACTGTATTTTTAAATAATATTAAAAAATGGCTTTTGTCTTTTGATAATAATGCAATAGATTCACTTTTTGACGTCCGAAGAGATGCAGCACACGTTTTGACCGGTTTACGTTAGACGCAGGAGATTTTTACGAACGAAATCATATCTTATGCACAGGCACATTTATTATAAATTTGCTAGACATCGAAAACCAGCATCGAAAGGGAGGTTTACCAATTTCCAGGAGAAATGATCAGCAGAGTGATCTTGGTAAAACCCTGAATTTTTACAATTTAAATCTATGAAGAAAGTGAGTGACGCTTTGACAATACAAAGAAAGTTTGTTTGATGGATCATCAGTTGTCCAATTCAAGTTGGAAAATATTAAAAGAAATGATGGGACTTTACTTAAATACGTGAAAAGTCCTGTTCCTAGACGGCAAATTCCATTTTGGGCTTAAATTCAACAAAGACAACTGGGCCTTCAAACCCAGAACAAGCTGAAAAAAACAAAATACAAGAACTTGACACTGTTGATGATACCTGTTAGAAATGTTGACATTGTTCCTGAAGATCAAATTCCAACAACATCTACTCAATTAGAGTCTGCATCTGTATGTCTAGACATGGACAGCATCGGCATTGTCTGCTATTCAATACCAAAACTTGGACGATATTGGAAAATGGCCTGAACACATAGATGAAAATATGCGATTGCATCTCATTCAGCAAGACCAGGAAGTTGTTCAACACAAACTTCACCGAAGCGTCAACTGTAATACGTTCAGAGATAAGACGGCTTACCCAGGAATGGTTTTACCGCACATTGACTACCAGTTTTACGTACTTGGATGGCTTATTCTCCTTCCAAATCATTATTATTTTGCTTTTGCCGTCATTTATTTGTGAACGTAAATACACCGAATGGATCAAAGTTTTGCCCATTTGATGGTTTTACAATTTAGTGGAAATTAAATCCTAAGGTTGAATGGTTATAGTCATTTTCGAGCTGATAGAAGTGATCGTACTGGTGGTGGAGTAGCAATTTATGTTAGAAATGGTTTGTTTTGTAATCGAAAATGTTGGTCGCAGAAAGGATCCGCTGTTCAGTATTTTTTTTGTACACATTATACGCGGTGATAGGAGTATTTGTTTAGGGGTGGTGTACAGGCCAAATCGAAATATTGATTTGACGCCTATTTATGAAATAGTTGAAGTAGTGTCGACCTGCTCAACTAATGTAATTATTTGTGGCGACTACAATTGTAACTTATTGGATGAAGATCTCTTAACCCAAAATATGCAATCTTTTGACCTACAACCAGTCAATAGTCAAGTTCCTACCCATTTCACTAGTTCCTCCAGTACCCTTTTGGATGTGTTTTTTGTAAATAATACTGACAAGGTATTACTCTATGACCAAATTTCTGCACCAGCCTTTTCGAAGCATGATTTAATGTTTCTAACGTATGACTTCGATATTGGGGATATCGTCGGCACATCAAGTTATACGTACAGGGATTCCAAAAATATTGAGCGACTTTCTCCTGGACAGCATATTAATTGTATTCCTTGGAACCTTGTTTATTCTTCTTTTAAATCTTGTAAATCTTCTTTTAGATACGTACGTTCCGATCAAAACAGGAACTGTTAGAGAAAGAACTAAAGTATGGTTTACTAATGAGATTCGAGTGCTGATGAAGGAACGTGATCTGTCGTATCGACGGTGGAAACGTTTTCGGGTGGAAGAGCTTCATCAAGTCTATAAGAACTTGCGAAATAGTGTTGTCCGTGAAATAAGAATTACTAAGACGCAATTTTATTCAAACCGCTTCAGCTCCTCTTTAAACAGTCGGAAAACATGGAATAGTATTCGTGAATTAGGAATTGGTAAACAAAAGTTAACTTGCTCTAACAATATTGATCGCAATAACCTAAACCGCAAGTTCTTGTCAAATCCACTTTCAAGTACCTCAGTTGCTAATCGTTTATTTAATGGTGCCGTTTCTCCAACTCCACCGTCTTTTACTTTTAATAGGGTCGATGGTACCGATATAGTAGAAAGTTTTTTGTCGGTCAAGTCACATGCTATAGCAATTGATGAGATTCATCCAGTTTTTGTTAAGACAATTTTGCCAACATTGTCATTAATGCCGTTTTAATGGCTGGTATTTTTTCGAAGCAAGGGAAATTGGCAAACATAATTCCGATCCCTAAAAACTCAATAGTTGATGAATTTAGACCAGTTTCTTTCCAAGATATGAGAAAGGATCATGCATAAACAACTAAATGAGTTTCTCATTCGTAATAATTTGCTGCTTCCAGTTCAGTCAGATTTCCGTGCTAAAAACAGCCCTGTTAAATGTAGTTGAAGATATTAGGGATAGACTGGATAATGACTTTTTAGCATTATTAGACTTTTCTAAGGCTTTTGATATGTTAGAGCACTCTATTCTGATCAAGAAATTAAAACACTGCTTTTCCGTTTCTCCTTGTGCAATTAAACTAATCTCATCTTATTTAAGTGAAAGAAAGCAGGCTGTATCATTAGAGGGCGTTCTATCTGATTTTCTTCCCTTAACTAAAGGTGTACCTTTAGGGCCTCTCTTATTTTCAGTTTACATAAATGACATAGCTACCGTGATATTGAACTCATCGAAACACATCTATGCTGTTGATATTCAGATATATCGAAGTTATCCGTTAGGCCTCATTGAGGATTGTGCTAATGATTTAAATGAAGAGCTTCAACGAATTTCTTAGTAATCAATCCAGGGAAATCTAAATGTTTGATTATTTCTAAAACTAAATTAGATTTATCATATTTTCCAAATATAATGTTGAATGATTCAAATATTGAATTCGTTGATTGTTCAAAAATCTAGGTGTAGTCTTCAATAGAACACTAACATGGAACAACCATATAAATTCTATAGTAGGTAAGACATATGGTATTCTTCGAACTCTATGGATTGTCCAAAAGGTTACACCACTCAAAACAAGACTGCTTCTTGCTAAGGCTTTAGTTATTCCTATACTTATTTATGGATGCGAAATTTTTTATAATTGCGACGCTGCGAACAAAAGGAAAATGCAAGTAGCGTTCAATACCACAATTAGATATGTTTATCTTGTCTCAGAAGATATGACCACGTTTCACATCTTGCTAAAAACTTAGTGAACATGTCATTCGAAAACTATATTAAATTTCGCACGCTCATTCTTCTTTTCAGCATTCTTAAATGTAGGCAACCAACATACGAGTATCTTTACGAAAAAATCCAGTTTCCGGCATCCAACAGATCTGCTAGTATACTGCTTCAGCGATTTTGATGTTTAACATCTGAGAGACAGTCCTTTATTGCTGCTATCCCTCTACGCAACTTACGAGAGCTAGATAGCGCACGACGGTTTAAAAGCGAACTTCAACACTTCTTTAAACAGAAATGTCGAAGGAAATGGAATTGTAAAGGGAAACGCAGTCCACAGAACCAGAGAGCAGTCGATGAATGAGGAGAATGTCAGCTACGTCTCTGGGTTTTTCGAGGGTATTCAGGTTAAGAAGTTTGAGTCGGTCGTGATAGGGAGGTAAGATAAATGGGTCACTCCAGGGTAGTCCACGAAGAGTAAATCGAAGAAAACGACATTGAATGTTCTCGATTCGGGATATATGAATTCGCTGAAAGGGGGACCATACTTGGCTGGCATATTCAAGGAGGGGCAGGAAAAGGGTAATGTAGAGCGACCTTTTCACATAAGGGTTGCAAAATTCGTTAGACCATTGTTTGATGAAACCGAGCGATGAGTTGGCTTTAAGGATTATCTCATCAATATGCGAGGAAGTTTAACTCTCTATCGTATAAAATTCCAAGGTCGCGAAGGAGAAGAAAATAAGGTCGAGAGGGGGATTGATTGGACTTACGAGACAAAGTCATAGATTGGCATTTGGAGACATTAAGTTCAAAGCAATTTTTTAGACACCAAGTAGAAAACCTATCGAGGTCTTCTTGAAGGAGAACAGAGTCTTGGGGTGAAGAAATAATTTTGGAGAATGTTTGATAATCTTCTCAAGATCGTTTATAGTTAAAATAAAAAAGAGGGGGCCTACATGGCTGCCTTGTGGGATACCAGAAGTCGCTAAAAACGGGTTAGAGAAGGTTGACCTAAAGCGAACTCTATAGTATTCTTATCTCCAGATAAGAAGATATCCAGTCAAAACCGAGAGAAAACAATTTGAAAACGATCAGTTGAAATCTGTAGCAATAACGTCAATTTCGTTGCCAATTTCTAGGGCTGAGAGCGGAAAGGATACGAATTCAACTAAGTCTGTAGTAGTTGATCTACCTTTTAGAAATCCGTGTTGCTGGGTGATATAAGTGACTTGCACTGAAAGCTTAGAACTTCATATAAAAAACTTTCAAACATTTTAGGTATGTTAGAAAGCTTAGCAATGGGACGGTAGTTGGTTACTTCATTCTTTGATCCCTTTTTGTGAACCGGGGTGGTTATGATAGAGTTCTTCCTAACCTGGGAGACGAAATAGTGAGGAAAGTGGGTGCGAAAGATTATAGGCACACTTTTTGAGAAATATTGCTGGGAGCCCATCTGGACCAGATACAAATTCATCATTGAGATTTTGTAACTTTTCTTCGATAAGAGTGTGATCAAAAGGTTGAGAGAGTGAGGGACCAATGGAGAAATTGGGAAGGTACTTGAATTAGATGGAATCGGGTACAAAGAGGTTGTCTGCAAATGACTTTTTAAAAAAGTTTGCAAAATAGTTGGCAATAATATGTTGACCAGGCGATGATACATTATTGAACGAGAGAGAGAGGAGGGATAACCATCTGATTTTCTTTTATAATTGACGAATTGATAAAATGTCTTAGGATCGTTGATAAGGTTGGTCTTCGCTGCATCGAGAAAGCGCTGATAGAGGCAGTTATAGAGATGGGTGAATTGCAGGTAAGTTCCAAGATAGTTAGAGTAGTCATAATAAGAATTGGTGAGAAGAAAAACTGCCCATAATTTGTTTCTTCTGTTTCATAGTGAGTAGTCTTCTGTTGTACCATGGAGGGGAAATAGATGAAGGGGACGTAGAGAGAAATGGAATTAAATATTTCACTGTATAAAAAAAGGAGACAGCATTAGATAAGGATAGGTTGGTAAAATCAAAAGAACATATGCTAAGGTAGGTATTGGTTATGCGCAAATTAGTTGGATAATTGGGCTGGGATGGAGAGTTACGGAAAAATGATAGATGAAGAGGGGGGTGAAAGTTGCCGACGGTTGATAGGATAAAGGGGCACAACGTTACTGTGGAATTAATGGGATCACTAGTGAAAATAAAGTCTAGTTGCCTACCGATAGAATTAGGGACGCCACTTACTTGGCACAGGCTTGAGTCAGCCATGCTATCAATGAAAAGATATTCCTTGGATGAACTGACGTTTGACGCGGTAAAAAATAAGTGATCATCCGATGGAATCAACTTTAGCAGGGGCAGGTTAAAGTCGCCAAAGATAAGGATATCGTCGATGGAATCACTTAGGTCAATTAGGGATGGTTTGGTGAACTTTAGCAATGTTATCGTCAGTGGTTGCAGTTTTTGGACGTCCCAAGCTCTTACGGCCACGTTTAAATTCAGCTGCCCAAAATTTCACTGTGGTAAATGATGGTGCAGAGTCCCCATACACAGAGCCCAACTCATTTTTGATTTGCGTAGGCGTATTTGCCTTTCAAAAACAAAAATTTAGTAAGTCATATCGGAAATGACATTATGTCGTTGCGATTTTTTTTTCCGCTCAAAACTCAGGCCTTAAGTTCATGTAATTCAAGCCCGGATGGATAAGGCGGGAGTTAAAATGACAAAGTAAAATAAGCACAATTGATATTTGCTGTCATCTTGGAAAAGATGCTGCGAGCGCGGATAATAGAGTGTTGGGCCATCTAATATTGCCCTGTGGTGGATGATACCGCCGAGCACAGGTTCCTCGTTCGAGCAAAGTGGCATCACCGTTAGGAAACCCGCTGAACCTAAGTAGTACTGATATTGACATAGAGTTGCAAAAACATACCGCCTCCGGGTTGTTAGCCAAATGATACATCAGGCCTCTGAATGAACACTCGTTGTGAGGGCTCTAAATAGAAGCTCACCAGGGTGCTTGAGGTGAGTGTCTTTAAGATTGACTGAGAGAGCTTGCCTGTTACTGTCACCCCGTTCTATGAACCCGAAGGGATATGTGCTGCTATGGCCAGAACAATGGTCAGATTGACGTCACCGATCAGTGACTACTCCAATCGTACAACGCTCAGTCATCACCAATCACCTCAGGCGAATGAAGTGATGTAGAAACCAGTGCTTGACTAAAATACCCTTAGGTGCCGCCAAAGTCAACGATCTTATAAATACGTACTCATATGATTGACTGGAAGAATTTACCCACCACTTAAGCCTAATTTAGGCACCACTGTTCTTTCAATGATACGGGGACGGCCTGTCATCAATCGAATGATTTGTATTTCTTAATTTATGTTTCATAAATAATCGGATAAATTCATTTAATTCGTTTTTCTGTTTCTGTTTCGTTTGGTTATTTGTATTTATTTTTTTTTCATTTCTGAATGTTTGAAAATTTTTATGGGAAACAGACGTCGACGACGACTACGAGACGAAACAAAACAACAAATCCAAACGATTCCAAATGAAACCGAATCGAAAGGCGATGAACAACAAAAGCAGATACAAATACTAATACCAATAAATATTCGAAAACTCACCGGGCGCGGTGCTATATCGAATAAATCCAAAAAACCGAGAAATAAAAATTAAATGAATCCCCCGCGTCTTGGTTGGTTTTCGTGTTGAGTAGAAAATATTTTTTTATTTTCTTTTTTCTTGTCACTGTTTCTTGATTTGATATTCATTAAGATTGCTATGATTGATGCGTTAGCTTTTAAAATTAATTGCTCCTGGTTCCTTAACTGCGAGTCCGGGTCATCTTTTTAAGCGACGAGGACGACGACGACGACTACGATGAATATGACTGCGACCACGACCATCAGTATAACGCTAACGACAGCAGAATGAATTAAGATGGCCACTCCGGCTTAAGCAGTTGGCCCTGTTTTAAACAGAAGAAGGCGGTGCGGCTACCATGTGCAACTTTCTGAAAGGATCTGAGCGCAAACCTTATGCTCCCTCCTGCATGATGATGTTGATGATGATGATGATGATGATTTCATGCAGCGTGATATATGGAATGTGATCGGTCGATGATGTTTCGAGGTCCTAATAAAAGTATCTCATCGTACCCAAGTATCTTGTTTGATAAATTGTTGTTCTTTTTGCGCGCGAAACAAACCGGGTCTGTGGCTTTTGTCTCATCCCCATCGCATTGATATGAATTATGGGAATTTATTACCTTTGGGCGGTTCTGTGGAGGGTTAATCATTTTTTTCCATTCGACTTTCTGCCATCAATCTGTTTGCAGTGACTCACGGTGGAGGGTTTTTTTGTTTCCCTTGTTACCGCTGTTTCAAGGGAAATACGAGTATATTCTCCATCTATTAGTAACAAATCAAAAAATTCCACCAAACTTAAATAAATGAAATAAATATTTTCGTCTGACTGGTGGAGGGGGGTAGGGAAATTAACATTTTGTCATTGAAAAATGGATGATGACATTTGATATGGGACATTTTGCGTCAATGATTGTTGTTCCTATGGATTTTTAATTGCTATTTATGTTAAATTTATTCGCGCCGTCACAGTGTGATGCCGTTTTGTTTTACTTGTGAAACGTAGACAAAACAATTTTGGGTGTAGTCCAGTGCTAGGATTGGAGGGAGTAGGTTTTCACTGAAATTTGATAGTAGTAAAGCTTATTCATTCATGTGGGTGTAGGTTATTTTGGAAAAATGATTGAATTTCCTGAGAAGGTGGAAAACAAAAAAGTATTTGTTACAGAGTACAGAGGTAGCCTATATTTTCGGAAGAATATTCGTAGTTAATCTTGATGACATAGCAGGAGATTTTCGATATCATCGAATCTCAAAAAAAATATAAAAAACGTTCATTTGAGCTTTTTATTAAAAGAGCCCCATTTCTCCAATAGGAATTCTCACAACTCACGCATACATTACTTGGCAGTAGTGGGAGACTTAGGCAAGAAGTTTTGAGCTTTTGACACAAGAGAAAATGTCTTATCAGCCTGATATGCGTTCACGCCCTCCCAGAGAAAAAGGCAACACTAGCTCGGAATATTTCTATGAACTCCTCGAAAAAACTTACGAGTAATGCCCGAAGTATGGTAATTTTAAAGCCAAAAGAGGAAGGGAGGATATTTTTTGCATCTTACTCGGAAATAATGCGGAAAATCACTATACCTCACATATCACACTGTTACTCAACTTTTATATTCACAAAGTGAAGAGACGGTGACCTGGTCATCAAACTCTCAACCAAATTGGTCATGTTCCAATCGACCAAAGATATTCATCCAGTGGTATAGATGCCTGCTCTTTCATAGCGAAGAATACGAATTCGAACAAGAGAGTTTTGCTATGGGCCTATAATTATCGACTTCGGCCTTACTTCCTTTTTTATGAATGGGGATGATGTAAGATTCCTTCCATAGGAAAGGGAAAGTACCTGTTGAGACAGAAAAGTTAAATAGGGCAGCAAGAGGAGGACCGAGATGTGTAACACACTCTTTTATTACAATAGCCGGAAGGCCATCAGGACGAGAAATCATCTTTAAGTTTGGTAATTTTTTCAGATACCAAAGTTGTTGTTATACTTAGTGAAATGGCTGACGTCTCAGCATAGTTTCTCATATAGCTAAATTTAATTTTGGTGGGGGCGAATGCCCCCATTTATTCGGCTTAATACAAGCTATAACTTAAAAAAATAAACTTGAACTAAAACTTAAAACTAAGGTTGGTTGGAGTGGTGAAGGAGAACAGATTTGAGGTAGGAAGTGGTGCGGTGAAAGTCAAAGACGGTAGGGTTTGAGTTGATTTGACGTAGCATACGGGAGATTGGTTCGTTCGCGCCATAGGAGGTGTGGTGGGTTGGTAGATAGAAGAGTCGAGGGGTACGTAGATTACGAGGGTTAGTGTTGAGGAAAATGGAGTTGTGAAGGGACGCGCATTCAACGTGACCTGAAAGAAGTCGATGAATGAAGAGAAAGTCTGCTGCATCTCTGCGATCTTCGAGGGTGTTTAAGTTGATAAGGTTGAGACGATTTTGATAGGGGGGCAGTTGACTTGCGTATTGTTAAGATAGCGCTGGTAAAGGGAATCTTAAAGTTCGGTGAAATGAAGATAAGCACCAAGATAGTTGGAATAGTCGGTAAAGGATCTGGTACGCAGGAAAACAGCCCATAACTTATTTCTCTTATTTCGTAAGGAACGAAGCTTGCGATTATACCAGGGAGGACTAGTAGATGATGTTTTAAGGCGGGAAAACGGAACGTAAAGGGAAAAAGAATTAAATATTTCTTTATAAAAAATCAATAAGGGATCATTTATACTTAAGTTGTGAAAGTTAAAGAGGGATCTGCTGAGATATTCACTGATTTTGTGAAAGTTTGCTTTATGAAAGTCGTGGGATGAGAGAGTTGTGGGGGGAGTGGACTGGAATGAAGAGTTATGAAAAAATGAAAGTAGAAGGGGGGGATGGTAGTTATCGATTGTTGAGAGAGATAGGGGACAAAGTGAGACTGAGGAGTTAATTGGATCTGTTGTGAAAATAAGGTCTAATTGCCTGTCCATATAATTGGATATACCACTGACTTGGCATAGACTTGAGTCTGTTAAGCGATCTAAGAAGAGACATTCCTTAACTGAGATGGCATTTGAAGCGATGAAAAACGATTGATCATCTGATGGAGTCCACTGTAGCTGAGGAAGATTAAAGTCGCCGAAAATAAGGATATCGTCAGTAGGGTCTGACAGGTCAATTAAATGATCGATCGCATCAATAACAAATTGGTAAGATTCGATAGGTTGAGCTGGTAGGATGTAGCAACATATAACGTAAACGGACTTGAGAGGCAGTGATATTTTTATTGCGACAAAGTCGGCCTTAGAGGATGAAGAAATTGTAATGGGAGAAGAGTTAAGGCTGTTGTCCATCGCCAGTAGGACGCCTCGACATGGGGAATCTTTATTTGTGCGGGTAGGATCGTCGTCGCGGAAAACATTAAAAGTAGGAGGGAACAATTCCTGGTTCTTTATGTCGGGAATCAAATTGGTTTCGGTCAAGGCGTAGATATCAAAGGGAAGAGCATGCGATTGACGTAGGACAGCATTGGTTTTAGAGCGAAGACCTCTTACATTCTGGTAATAATATGTAAGAGGGATGTTGTGGGGTGGAGGTGTGAGGTAGGATGGTTTAAGCTCTGGCAAGGGAGGCACGTTATGGACGAAAAAATTTGTCGTGGTCGGCTCGGCTTCGCTGTAGGTGTGATACTCGTTTAGAGTGAACATAGTTGCCGAATGCGGCAAGGTCGTCTGCTACTTTCTGAGGGGACATGTTAAATATCTCGTGGTACCTGACATAAAGGTTCCTGAGACTGATAGGGTCGGTAGGGAGGCCTTCCTGCTGGATGGAAACCATGACGCTGGTTTTGGTTTTCCCTTCGTAGCAGACCGAGTCAGATTTGTCGTGTAGATAGACTAGAAAGAGACGAATGTTTTCATATGTCTTTCTTTCTCTGAGCCTAGAGAGCGCATATCGACTTTCTGTAGTGCCATTGGTTTGCTGTGTTAGTTTAACAGTGGGGGGAAAAAGTTGATCAAGAATAGGAGCATTGGAGGAGGGAGATAGATTGGATGTGGAGTTGGACGAGGGATGAGATGTGGGGTTTAAGGTATGGGAGTTAATGAAGTTAGGGTACTTAGCTCCAGTTTTAAGGTCGAAGTTGGGAATTGGGTTGCTGCTGGGTTTGGTGGCGTAGAAGGTTGAGAAGGAATAAAATGGGTGGTTGGGGTTAAGTTGAAAGAGACGCATTGGCGCGGGGACTTCGGTGGAACGGGGGGAATTGGGGGATTAGAAGATTGGTGTGTAAGGGCTTTGTGTCGGATAAGTGAGGAGGGAGGACTAAAATTGGGGAATAAGTTTGTTTTGAAGCTCCAGTTGGGGTTAGAGATTAGAGCTTCGTTTTTTGGAAGCATATTTTTTATTTGGAAGGGAGTTGGAGAGGGGTCTTTTTTAATTTTATTGTTAACACTACGATTATTTTTAACACTTTCATTACTCTCGAGATGTGCGTTTTCTCGTTCTTCAGAGCATTTTGTAATTCTTATCTTCCCAGGTTTAGTTGTCTTACCAGGAGGAGTAGGGAACAACCACGAATATTTGGTTGGGATGTTGACTTTGAAGCTGCAGGAACTGTTGGAGTCAGCGGGGGAAATCATCTGGCACTCGCTAATGGTGATAGCGTAACTTCGGTGAAAGAAATTCCGCACCCAAGAAACATCAGCGCGTTGAGGGGCCCATTCAACGAAGAATGCCGTATGGTTTCCCTGTTTCAGCTTTTCGAGTCTGTTTTTCCATTCGGAGAGGGTCCATGAAGTTCCAAATTGATTGAGCAGTTTGCGTGGAGCGGCGACGGGCGGGATTTTAGTTGGTAAAGGCAAGACGGTTTCGGTTTCCGTTGTTAGGGTGGCGGGAGGAGTATTTGAAAATGATGGCAAATGAGACTCCGTGTCTACTAATTCATTATGAATTGAGACATTGTACTGGGAACTAGCCTGGAACTGAATTTGATCGGGTATTCCATCGATTTTGTGGGAAAAGTAGCTAGGATTGGGTTCAGCTGGCAAAGAAGTTTGCAACGATTTTTGGGTCGGCAGAAGATTCACTAAGAAATTTAAGAGTAAATGAGTAGCCGTCTGACTTTCTTTTGGTATTAGTAAACTGGTAGAAGCGTTTAGGGTCCGAGACTAAGCTAAATTGCATGCTGTAGAGGTACTCAAGGTAAAGAGACTGACAAAGTTCAGAAAAACGATTATATACCAATCGATAATTACTGTAGTCGGAATCAGATCGAGTTCTTAAGAATTTGTGCCACAACTTGTTTCTGTTATTACGGAGAGAGCGCAGCTCCTTGTTGTACCAGGGAGGAGCTGATATGCAGTCCTTTCGGAAGGTATACGGAACCGATTGGGCAAAGCAGGAGAAAATTAACGAATAGAACGTTGATAGGGCAACATCAATGTTAGTTGTCTCAGCAATATAGTCAAAATTAATGTTGCTGATGAGGTTTTTAAGTTTGTTAAAGTCGGTGTTATTTGTGTCTATGATAAAATTGTAAATTTAAAGTCAGTTCCAACAGAACCATCAACCAGCAAAGTAATTGTTTCTTTGCATTCAGTTGTTTTAGTTTTACTTATTAAATAAATAATTACTCAGTAAAATATCAAATAAAGTGTTGTTGTTTTTGTCACTATAAAGTTAACATAATTTTGGCGTCCGTGACAGGACAGTTATAGTGATAACTTGTTACATTTATAGTGAACAAATAAGTGAAATTCTGTCAATAACAAAGTAAACGTTTTTTTTTTTTCAATAAACATCAGTGTAAAGTTTTTAAATAAATAATGTCGCAGCACGAAAGCACTAACCAAGAAGAGAATTTGGAGTACTTCGCCGATCAACAGGAACTTGTTGGAGAACAAATTGTGAGAATGCTTCGCAATTACAACAAGGACGGCGAGGTAAGAAAAACTCGCAAATACCTCGAGGATAGACTGGCAGAATTGACCAGAAACTGGGATCAATTTGATAACGTCGACAACATAATTCGAGATGGTTTTTCTCAGCAGTTAGAACATCCATATTTCAAAAAAGACTACTTCGAAACCATTCGAAGGATTGCAGAACAAATGCGCAATGATATCATGGGCCGATTGGACGCTTTACCAGCAGATAGCGGACACCAGAAGAAACAGGTTCCCAAAAATGTTGAGCCAGCCGTAGAGACGAATACGATGAAAGGGGCAATACATAAAGGAACATCTGAGTGCGAGCCAAAGACGAGCCTGAGAAAGCCGATGGCAATGAATGTGAAAGATAGATTTTATTTATTGGTAGAAATTTTAAAAAAATCTATAGATAAGTACCAGTCTCAAACAAATCAACAGTTTTCACAGCAATTCTGTCAGATAAAGCTAAAAACAGTGCAACAGAATTGGGATGAAATATCAACACTGTATCATAGAATGGAGGACGATATAACAACTCAAGACATAGAAAGTTACTTTGAGATGCAGGAGTGCGTGGAAAGGGCTCTATTGCAATTGTATGGTGATGCAATGGTTCCGCAAACAGGGCCAGCAACTATCAACACAGCAATGAAGTTGCCAAAAATGGAGCTTCCCAAATTTGATGGGGATTACTTGAATTGGAGACAATTTTACGACCTCTTCAAATAACTCATTCATGATAATCCTATTGCTCCTACACAAAAGCTATACTTTTTGAGAGCCAACGTAACAGGAGAGGCTCATAATTTAATCAAGCATTTTCAACCAACTGACGTTAACTATGAGGTAGCTTGGAAAACCCTTGTTGATCGTTATAATAACAAGAGGTTGTTGTTGACAGCACAACTCACAAGAATCCTTACACAATCAAACACGACAGGGACGGCAAACAGTCTAAGGAAGCTGCATGATACAACAAAGGAAGTTTTGCAGGCGATAGAGAACCTTGGCTTCGATACTCATGGTTGGGACCCTTTGATTGTCCATTTGATGCTGCAGAAATTGGACAGAGAAAGCAGGACATTGTTTGAACAATCACTTACGGATCCAAGAAGCAGTCGTGGAGGCCAGGTTCCAGACCCTAGAGGCGATCAACAGTAAGGAGAGCAAATCGAAGTCATCAGTGGGAGTTGCAGCAAGCACCCAAGAGTATCAGAATTCCACTTTGTGCAATTCAAATAACCATAGAATTTTTAATTGCAATAAATTTCTTTCCCTTTCAGATGTAGCACGAGACCAAGCTGTGCGGAATCTGAAGATCTGCAGAAACTGTTTGAAGGTTGGCCACTTCTCCCGATCATGCCAGTCCAAAGGATGTCAAAAATGCAATCAAAAGCATAATACACTTTTGCACCCCCAAGAAAGGTTTACGTCAAATCAGAGTAAAAAGCAATTCAAGCCATATCAGAATGCAGAAGCAAGCCAGCCAGCGCACAGCAACAACTCACAGCCATTGGTTCAGTCTAGTAAGTCTAACCTTAATTATAATGATTTATTAAGTGATAAAAAAACTAGTACAGTAGCCAATGCTGCAATAGGTCACACCTATAAAAATAACCATATATATTTAGCTACAGCTGTTGTCAATGTCATTTCCTCGTACGGCACTAGAATTCCATGTCGAGTGTTACTAGATTCAGGATCGCAGTTGCACTTCGTAACAAAAACATTCGCTCAACAAATTGGAGCAAAAAGATCGAGATTAAATATTCCAATTAGTGGAATAGGCTCCCAAGACAGTCAAGCAGAATATATCACGAGCATAACGTTCAAATCAAGATCTTCGTCATTTTCCGCTTCTATTGATGCAGTAATTTTGCCAAAAATAACTGACTATCACTAAAATATAGAACTTGATGGTACAACTTTAACTATACCCCCAGAAGTTGAATTGGCAGACACGAATTTCCATAAGAATGAACCGATCGACATGCTCATACATAGGAGCAGAAATTTTCTTTGACCTGCTCCTTCAGGGGGAGATACGATGCGGATATACGAGTAATCTACCAGTTTTGAGAAACTCTAAATTGGGTTGGATAGTTACAGGAAGCACAGAATTACCAAAAGGACCATTTTGCACTCTTATTGCAACGAAACCCACCTTATCTACGAGGGCGGGTCAATAAGCCCGTGACTTTTTGAATTTCTGACCTCTATTCTGAAACAGCAACACTGCTCCTGTCAACAGGCATCTGTCAGTTGATTCCTGTCAAAATTTAAACTTGCTGCGTCAGTTAGTTTGTGTTTGACAGCTATTTTTATCAGACTACTCACTAATTTGAGAGAAAATGGAAAAAAGTGAATTTCGTGTGCTTCACTTAGCAGGAAGGTTTGGCGTTGTTTAATCGCAATATGGAGGAGTTTTTGCGCCGTTTTGTAACCGTGGACGAAACATGGATCCATCACAACACACCAGAGAACAAACAACAGTTAAAACAGTGGGTTTCTAAGGGTGAATCGGCGCCAAAGAAGGCCAAGGTGGGTTTGTCAGCCAATAAAGTTATGGCAACTGTTTTTTGGGATGCACGCGGGATAATCCACATTGACTACCTTCAAAAGGGAAGAACAATCAATGGGGAATATTATGCCAACTTATTGGACCGATTCAATGGCGATTTGAAAAAAAACCGACCTCATTTGGCCTAGAAAAATGTTCTTTTCCACCAAGACAATGCAAGGGTGCACACATGTGCAGTTGCCATGGCAAAAATCCATGAATTGGGCTATGAATTGCTCCCTCATCCACCCTATTCTCCAGATTTGGCTCCGAGCGACTACTTCTTGTTCCCAAACCTGAAGAAATGGCTTGGTGGAAAAAGATTTGACTCCAATGATGAAGTCATCTCGCAAACAAAGGCCTATTTTGAGGACCTCGACAAATCATTTTTTTTGGAAGGGATAAAAAAATTGGAGAAGCGTTCGACAAAGTGTATAGAGCTCAAGGGAGTCTACGTTGAAAAATAAAATTATTTTTTTTATCAAAAAATCTGTGTTTTATTCCAAAATCACGGACTTATTGACCCGCCCTCGTACATTGGATAAATTGGTGCGAAGTTTTTGGGAGACAGAAGGCCATGATACTCCGGTAAAAACCATGAGTGAGGAAGAGTTCAGGTGTGAAGAGCATTTTAAAAATAATACAACGTTTGAGAACAAGAACTTCATCGTAAAATTGCCTTTTAAAGACGATCCGATAGCACTGTTAGGAGATTCCATTGATATGGCAAGAAGAAGGTTTTTATCTTTGGAGAAAAAACTAGAAAAAAATCCAGAACTGAAGGATCAATACGTTAAATTCATGGAGGAGTATGAGTTTTTAGGCCATATGAACGTTATATCAGATAATGAAATAACCGGAACACATTACATGCTTTCTCATCATTGTATTTTGAAACCTGAAAGTTCATCAACCAAGCTTCGTGTTGTCTTTGATGCATCGGCAAAGAGCAGCAGCGGCAAATCTCTCAACGATATTTTGATGGTCGGGCCAACAGTCCAACCTGATTTGTTTTCTATCATTATTAACTTTAGAATGCATAGATATGTCTTTACCTGTGATATAAGCAAAATGTACAGGCAGATTTTGGTGAAACAAGAGGATCGACCATACCAATTAATCTTGTGGAGAACACAATCAAATCATCCGCTAAAAAGGTATCAGTTAAATACTTTAACATATGGAACAGCCTCTGCACCATATTTAGCAACACGATGTCTTAATAAATTGGCAGAAGACAACATACAAAAATTCGAAAAAGCGTCATTTGTTATCCAAAATAATACGTATCTACGTAGATGACTGTCTAACAGGTGCAGAAACAGTAGCTGAAGCTCGTGAGTTACTGAATGAAATTAAGCAAGTGCTTGAAATGGGTAACTTTGAATTGCGGAAGTTTTGTGCAAATGACCCAATGGTCTTAAAAGAAGTTCCAGAAGAGCACAAGGAGAACCTAGTTACCTTTTATCAGTCAGAGGTAGTTAAGACTTTGGGACTAATCTGGGAACCATCACAAGATGTATTCAAATACAGTTTCAAAACCGAACTAATAAGCAAAGCGAGTGAAAAAATATGTAAAAGAACAGTTCTCGCGGACCTCACAAGATTATTTGATCCGTTGGGATTGATCGGCCCCGTGATTGTGCTTGGTAAGTTATTCCTGCAGGAGCTGTGGAAAACTAAAATATCGTGGGACGAAATGAATTCAGCATTCCACGTTATGTTCTTACATAACAGTCGGTTCTACGGAAGTCAAATGGAAATGAATTTTCCGAATCGACACATGTGTTGCCATTTTCATATGAATATATAATTGACAAGGGGGGATGAAGGCGGTCTAGGGTAGAAAGAAGATGATCACTCCTATAAACGACACAGTTATCTGAATCGGATGTGAAGACAAGGTCGAGATGTCTGTTCATTGTATTAGGTATTCCACTAATCTGATGCAGACTTGAGTTGGTTAGGCACTCCACCATCAATATTTCTATTTCAGAGGTCGAATTACGAGTGACAAAATGAGACGAATCATCGGAAGGCTCCCATATAAGGTGAGGGAGGTTGAAATCTCCTACTAGAACAATGCAATCTACAGGTTGTGCATCATCAGTCAAAAAATCAACTGCGTGAACTACAGGTTGATAAGACTCAATGGGTTGAGGTGGGTGAATGTAGCAACAAAGTACGTAAAGACATCGTTTGGGGAGCGTAATGTTGGCACATACTAACTCAAAGTTGTCAGCAGTTCCGGATTGCTAGTAAAACACCGCGGCCATAAGGATTATCAGCTCTTTCAAATCCATCTTTTCGAAAAACGTTGAAATTTGGAGGAAACAGCTCCTGGTTTTTAATGTCTGGAATTAGATTTGTTTCAGTAAGAGCAATTAGGTCATAGGGAAACTTTTGAGAATTGAGATATACCGAGGAGATTTTACAGCGCAAACCTCTTACATTTTGGTAGTAAATGGACAGGCATTGTGGACTGGAGGATACAGATTTCAGTTTGTTAGCAACTGTAATAGTTTTTAAAATTTTAATTTTCTTTGCAAATGGGAAAGACGTTTGGAGCTGGCATGCGAAGACAACGTAAAAAGATCATTATGAATTTCGTCGGAAGAGATGTCGAAACTCTCATGGTAGCGAACGAAAATTTGTATTAATTCCGCTGGCTTAATAGGAAGACCTTCTCGTTGAATCGAAACCATTATGTTGATTTTGGTTATGCCATCAATGCAAACGGAGTTGGGTTTGTCGTGTAAGTAGGCGAGGTCTCTCAAACGGGATACTACATAACGACTGTCATCATTCATATCAGAAAATTTTTTAGTGAGTTTGACAGTTGGTGGAAGGAGTGGGTCAAGGTATTTTGGGTGAGAATCGGTGGCACGAGCGGATGATGAAGGGACAGGTTGGTCAAGCACCCCGGAACTAGAATCTTGACTAGTGAGGGGGGATGGATCAGGTGGATTGATAGATGAAGATGAGGAATGGGTGGTTGGGTTTAGTATATGGGAGCTAATAAAATTGGGATATTTGTCGGATGGGGCATTGTTAGTTGGAACTTGGGTAGAAGGCCCAGGAGCAAGGTTAAATGAAACTCTGTTTTGAAGATACGTCTACGGACATCTCACACACCACGACAACCTAGAAATACAGTGATCAGGTCAAAAATTAAATTCAACAAAACACCAAAGTCCATTCCGCTCAGGTATCTCTCAACCTCTTGACATGTCCTATGGTGGTGAAGACCAGTGGCATCGAGCGCCATAAACGCCGCAACTGATGTGCTGGGTTTCACTCGACCACATCCACGAAACCCATGGTCTGATGAAGAATGCAGACAAGTACGCATAGGGAAATAGCTTGTGTATAAAGCGGCGGTGTATAGAAGAACGAGAGCAGCCCGTGAGTTCTATGACATCGGCTTTCCCATAGCATGAGAAGCGTACGACCGAGGAAATAAAGATGTGAGGCTCCAGGAACAGCGTTCGGAAGTTTTACCAAAAAGTGGAGCGTGGCACGGTCTAAACAGAGACTTGCACTGAGAATATGGAAAAACCACTTCTGCAGACTATTTACATGGAGAGGACGACCCTAATTCCGCTGCTAGACATAATGAGCCATTCAATCTGAACAGTGAAAGTCAAGAGGTCCATCCACCCGACCAAAATGAAATGGGTAAAGCAATCGAACAACAAGTTTGCTGGCCCGCACGGCCTTCATGCCGAGCTATTTTACACATGATTTGGTAGAAAGTATGCATCAGCTCATTTTTGAGATTAGGTCGATAGAAAGTATGCCTGAGGAATGGAACTTTTTCGCCATTTGTCCGATACACAAGAATTGGGACATCAGTCTACTTAACAACATATCTATCTATCTGCTGCTTTGTGTGCACTTCCGAAGCCCTTTATCACTGATCTGATGGGCCCCTACCAGGCCCGGTGGGTCCACAATCGACCAAATATTCACAGATCGATACACTTCACCTCGCCACCAATTTCAAAGCTGCATATAACAGCATCTATAGAGACGAGATAGACAGAGATCTAGAATGGGAATACCTGCCATATTCGACAGATTGTGTAGAATAACTACGGAGAACTCTCGCTGTCGGAAACGATCTCTCTGAGACCTTTGATGTTCAAAAAGAATCTAGGAAAAGTGGTGAGCTGTCATAGCCCTTTCCAACATCATACTTGTGCGAAACTCGCAAGTCAACACTAGAGGCATGATTTTCCAAAAGTCTGTACCACAAGTTGTATACGCTGGTGCCGTTGACATCATTGGCAGATTTCAGAGTGAGCTATCGTTAGAACATATGCGACGTGAATGGTTTTAAGTATAAGCTGCCAAAAAGAATTGACTCAGAGTCTGGTGTCAAAGATGAAAAAAAGCCGTGAGAAGTTCAAATAGTTCGAGGAGTGAGTTATAAGGCTTTTCATTCTAGTCGAACCAGAGAATTGAAGTTTTTCAAAGAGATATAGTGGCTACCTGTTCTGAATAGTTTTGTTCGTGTAACCAAGGATACACGTACCTAACCATATCGACAGTAAGTTTATGCTGAGATAGAAAGTCAATAATCAACACACGGAACAAGTAAAGTTTTAATAAGTTTCAGCCTCGTATTTACAGGAGTGCTTAGACCTCTGTAAATTCGTCCCACAGTGTAATTAATGTGGCTTACAGAGAAGAGGGGGCTGTTGAACTTAAAATCCAAGTTGGTTACAACGTCTCATGTGTTTAGCGTAAGTACCTGCCATGTAGGCTTAAACTTACGGGATGCCCAGACATCCATGGGAGCAAGGATACGCCTTGCCATCGCTCACCAACATTTTCACTGTTTCAGATACCAATTCGGAACTGTGTTGCCGGCACAAGTTCCACCCTTGGTATGAGTCGAGGCCGACCTAAAACCGCTTACTGCTCTTAGGGTCGCAGCACCCAGTACTTATTGCAACTCTACATTGGGTCAAAACAAGGGAAAAACCAAGGGAAAACCCAAGGTAAGACCCTTCCCGCGATTTTGGGTTTAAACCACAGCCACCATGACGCTCCCACAAGGGGGCCTACCTCTAACAAGTCAGGCCCGGACCGAGATCCGGGGGGCTCCTGACTCCCATGGTACCGTGATTTAAGTCCTGGTAAGGACTACCGGTGGTTCAGCCGCCAACAAGACCTATGACCGGCAACTTGTGACTGATCGAATCGTGGCAAACTTCGGTAGCGTCATCTGAAGATGTTTACGATAAGACCAGTACTTTGCTCTGCCCCCGTTCATTATTAGACAACGTCATTAAAGGGCGAAGTCTTGATAATTGCGCGGGGGCCCCCAAGTTGGTTACAGTCTCCACGAGCTGCCAATGCGTGTTGTTGAGGTAAATGGGCGGCAGTAGTTCAGTACTGTGAACTTTTCTGCATATTAGCATCAGCTGAGATTTTGCCGGGTTGAGGGTCAAACAATTATGTAGCGACCATTGGTGGATTGCGGATAGATCCTCATTCAACTTGAAAACAAGATCCCCAACTAGACGAATAGGTTTAGATAAGTAGTGAAACTTTATGGAGGTCATTAATAAATAAGCAAAACAATATTGGACCCAGTATAGAGCCCTGAGGTACGTCTTCATGTATATTCCTAATAAGAGAGGATTCGTCATAAAACACAACCCTTTGACAGCGATTACTTAAGTAATTAGTAATAAGACGAGCCAACTTCCGATGCAGCTTCGAATTCAAAAACTGTGAGTGGTTCAGAAAAATGTTAAGAGTTGGGTAGAGAAGGTGTACATTCTATTGAGCCAGATAAGAAGAAGATCATCAAGATCACGTCTATCACATCATTTTTACGAACACCAACCGAGCGTAAGTTGCTCCAGAGCTTTTTTGGGATTTTGGTCCATTGCCAGCCTTGATAAAAAATATCTTTTGTTAGAGAGTCTCTTGACGGAAGTTGAGAAACTACGTGCACGACAGAAGTCTTCCCAATTCAGACTAGTTGAACTTAGCTTCCACTTCGAATACAGTTTCCTACAAACTTTAATGGCATTATCAACCTCAAATGTAAACCATGGACACCTTTTATTGCGCACCACCACTGTTTTCAAAGGCACATAGTTATTGAATAGGTGAAGTATTCGAGATTGCAATAGGTCCACTTTATCACACACATCTGCGACAAAATAGCAACTATGTCAAGGAATAGAACGCGCACGTTAGCAAAACGGATATCATTCTTTGAAGGATTTTGATCCCATTTAGATGAATTCTAGGAGCAGTATAGTTAGCCTAAGATGTCTGGGACATGTAGAGCAACGCTCCTGCCCGAAGAGTCTTCAATTCAAACCTACGGGGACAATCCAGTAGAGAAACACCACCTACCACCACCTACTTGGAATGCACAAGTGAAAAGGGATATTAATCAACTTAAATTGCCCAACTCAAGGCAGCCACCAAGAGGCCGCACTTACTGGAGAGATCTGGTGGTAGGGGCTCAGGTCCATCCCGGACTGTAACACCATCTAAAGTAAATTAAAGTAAGGAATGAAGACTCTCACGGTCTATTACCGCACTGATCGAGACTGATTAGTTGGCTGAGTAAAGGGCTCAACATATAGGCTACCTTAAGGAGACTGCTGCCTAGATTGTTGGCAAGTTTAAAGGGTCTGCCTTTTTAAAGATTGAATTAGCAGTACTGAGATACCAGTTTATGTACTATTCGCCCTATCTGGGCAGGAATCTTGTTGTTCTTAAATTTTGTATAAGATGCCTACCCCGCCCCATGTTGCTCCGATGGACAAAGTTCAGTGCTGTCATCGCTAAAGTTGAGTGAACTATTCTGGGTAACAGGGGAAGCGTTTCTTCCAAATTCTTAATATTGACTGTAGGCTTCCTTGGATTATAAAACAATAAAATACTTGTTCTCCCACAATTACCGAGAGCTAGAAAATAAGCAGAAGCGCATAACTGTGATACGAGCATTGAATAAGAGTTAAGAGACAGAGATAAAAAAGGTACTATTCGTACATTCTAAGTTGGACTGCGATATCTGTCAACAGCTCTCTCCATTCAGCTGAGCTCGCCAAGAATCTTAAAGTGCATTTCCTTCATGATAGCGTAGACCTCCTAAGAAGACGTCTTCCACGTTCTCTCTCTAGGCGATAAACTCGAAAACTGCTTGGAACGGAGCTGATGCCCCTCCATGCCACGGTTCATAGAATCGTTGTGTCTTTCTCTCCAATTTCGATTCAAGCAAACGTGATCGAAAGTGTCTCGAAGAGCTTTTCTCTTGTACATTACGCTACTTTCCACAATACGATAGGGAAACGACAATAGCCAGGAAGACTAAATCCTGCTCCACATTGATTTGCACCATAAAGGAATATCTTCTATCGGAAAATTCGTTGTTAAGTATTGTTCTCTCTCATAGATCATGCTAAAGGTCTGCGATTTCAAACTTGTTTGCCATGGCTTTTGATTATGCCCTTCAAGTCCCCGAAAGCAGACCACTTTACTGAAGATTTTGTTGGCTGCTTTGCAATCCGTCGGCTTATTTAGATATATCGACATCTATGTGCCCCCTCGAATGGCTCGAATTTAATTGACATCCAACCGGCTGCGAAACTCAGCATACGTTCAACACTCGCAATATCTACTCGTTCTTGTAAAGGCTTCCGGAAAACTATCCAATTAGCCAGCTACCCAAATCACTGCAAACAATGTTCTTCTCACCGAAGTCCTCATTTAGCCAAAAAGGAACAAATGACAAACTCCACCAATTAGCTCTCAATTGCCTTGGTACACCACCTTGCCAAGTTTGTTTTGGGTCTCGTACACCTAAAGGTGACCACTTAACAGAGCGTGGTCAAATAAAAAAAAATAAAAACGGGTGGCGATACGCGAACAAATAAAAGAAAAAAAAAAAACAGAATTAGCACTAACCACTGTTGTAACTGGCTACACCTGTTGGCCAACAAAGGCGCAATGTGCTATCAGCTAAAACATTCTCGGTGGCTAATAAGAGGCTGGTACAGAGCCGCATGCAATACGTGGTGCTGCCTCCATGAGGCAATAACATGCACCTCGAAACAAAGGCACAATCCGACAATCACACAATCTCAGCTACAATCGTACAATCGGGACTTACTACTCACAGATACTTTTTTGCCGCCACGCCGGAAGGCATATCAATCCGAATTCGAATTCAAATCCAAATTCGAATCTATGCAGATTTTTCTGCAGCAAATAAAACAAAACAAAACCAAACAGCGTCTGGGTTTATAGTTCCATTGCACAAGATGCGAATCGGGGTATTGGAGACACATGAATGCACGCCGATCAAAAATTGTAATTAAAGTAATTTTCCAGTTTGTGAGTTTGTGAGTTTCTTCAGCGTCGTCGTTGCGTTAGACCGCGCGCGCGTTTGCCTACTCTCTTGACTTGAATGTCAATTGTCAGCTGTCAAATGTGTTACAATTATGGCACCTGTGTCAATGTGTCACATGGCCTGGTTATAGAGACGTTGAGACACACCACGTACCCAGATTTCACATCTAATGCAAATGCAATAAATTAACGGCCACAACAGTTGCAAGCGCACAGAAATTGAAGTTCGAAATTATTTTTTTTTTTCGTTTTTTGTCTTATCTATCTATATCTAACTGTCGGTGTTTGAATGACGTTTGTGCGATCTGAGACACTTGTGGAACAGTTCTAAGTATCCATTCGGTTGCAATTGCATCCAATTGACAGAGAATGACATAATTGACAAGTTAAACGTAAGAAAACTGCTCCAATCCAGAATGTGGTAGTAATTTGAAGAGTTGTTTACTTCTAAGTTATCCTTTGCCGCATGTGGAATTTTGAAAGAAGTTAGATAGACAGACAAGGTGGAGTTCACGGAATCCGATGCCAGATTTAAATAACTGTCTTAGTTGCAACTGACTTTTTTTCAGTCAGTAACCTATATTCTAAATACAATTGCCGAGATATCTGCTAAGTCCTTGTTCGATTCTGACATTGCTTTCTCCTTTGGCTTGTCGTGCTCTTTCAATTTCTGTCAAGTCTATTTGATAATCAATAGATTAATGTGGTAATTACGGACTCTAAATGAAATTGCGCAACAAGTGTATCTTTTTCTTAGAAGTGTTTCAAAAACTGTGACGGCATGACCTCGTTGCCTAGACATATATGCATTGATAGAAAAGCAATCATACTTTAAGGACCTTTCAGAAACTGAAAATATTTGCGCATGAGATTTCTTAGCGAATTGTGTGTTTTTATTCAAGCGTTTCAAAAACTGTGACGGCATAATCTCGAGGGTTAGAAACGCGAGCATTACTACAATAGAAAAGTAATCTCCAAGGTTTTTTTTTCTGTCGGAAAAGCGTACTCAGAAAAAGAACTAGTCTATTGCCCTCCTTGTTTGTTCCTTTTACTGACATTTCTCACTCTTTCGAAGATAGATGAGCAAGTAATTCAGTGATAAAGTGGTTACGGTACCAGCACTCACCACATCAGTGCCGAGTACATGCCGATTGCTTCAGGGTTTTTTTTATTACTTTCACAGCAAGGTAATTTTTCACTTACGCTTAGCTTAGCGTTTAGGCATGCCACGACGCCAGTAAGCCGCTTTTCCGACTGAAGAATAGCAGAAAAGCGGAAAGCATTATTCTGCTTTGCTGGGACCTGGAAAGTCATTCCATCTACAGTTATGGCCATATGAAACGCAACTGTCAATGGAAGTCCTAACCGAGGATGCAGGTAGACTTAATGTAGGTTCGGATTCTAAAAAACTCGCCTTTGAGCCCTGCTTAGCAAGTTCATAGCCTATTTCATTACCCGTGATCCTATTGTGACCTGAGACCCAGATAAGACTCAGTGAATGGGAGTTTTCTCGGGTTCAGCTGGGCCTTAGGCTCAGGCCCCTTCCTCCGGTTCTTGACAATATTATTCGTTTGCGTCAGGATTGCGTATATCTCCCCTTGAAACACAGACGCAAGTTTTCCTTACGAACAGTGAAATCTGGAAATGCAGTCCTCCACGTCCTAAATCGGTTCAGAGGCCATCCCTGAACACCTGATAGATTTCCTTCCCAGTTTAGATTCTGGACGACCATTCCTGGGCTCAGGAAAACCTGATTTCGCCCATAAAAGAGAGTTAAAAGATAGTCGGCGCGCAAGGTGTTCAATGTCCCAGTGTGTGTTGTACCAAAGACCACTTCTAAGATATGAATATCAAGAGGAGGGAAATTTATCGATGTGTCTAGAGCAGAGGATGGTGTGCTAAGAAAAGATCTCATGCAGCCGGGATAAACCGTTCTTAGGACTATGGTAAACACAGAATATAATTGGTCTTACCGTAATATAGACGTTTAGATCCAAAAGACCCTTCCCGGTGACAGGACTCATGTCTTGCCCACAGCTCCTTTGCACTGCCAGAATGCCGACAGCGCGACAGAGGCTTTCGGCGTAACATGTTTAGGCCAAAGAAGTTTGTCATCCAGGATGACACCCGAATTCTTGGCTTTTTTGGGGATTTGGATGGTGCTGCCCTTAAGCACTGGATGAATCAGACCAGTCAGCTGACTGGACGACGCCTTGCGGTCAATCCCTGTTTACCTTCGCCATTACGTATTTGCCGCATTCAGCATCCGCAATCAGGGTCCTATTCACCAGAATGCTTTTATTCAAAAAGCAAGTGAATCGTCTACTCCGTGTTGTCTGGCCGAGTTGCATGTGTCACCAAAAGTTTAATTGGCAAAAGCACCCTCAATGTCGACGAAAATGCCCAACGCGTATTCCTGTTTAGTCGGGTGCGCCTTCAATTCTGCCCACCAGATCTAGAAGCGCACTCTCGCAGAATTTTCCCCCGTTTACAGGCATGTTTTATCTGAGACATAGGACGCATTCGCGGATGCAACTCGACTATTATCTACATTCTCTTCCACATAAAGGAAGTCAGACTTACCAGTATCTGTAGGTACAACAGCGTATTTGATGGCTTCACCCGTTACCACAGCCGTTGAGGGATATGCATATGCTTCAACGTGTTGTGTATTCGACTCACTTGCAGCTTCGTTAACAGGAGCTGGTTGTGAGCTGGTTCTGATTAGGTTACCAGCGATGTGAGTCTCAAGCATGAGACTGAGAGCCTCTGCTTTCGGCTCAGTGTGGGTGTCTGCTGATTTAGCCGACAGTTTCCATCTCTCGCGAAAGTCTTTATAAGAGGCACTCGAAACTCCCTAAAGACTCCTGTCTTCCTTCAAACAGGTCTTAAGTGACTTGTTGGGAAGTTTCTAGTTTCTTCACGTTTGAATTCGACGTACATATGGTCTGACATGGAGGCACTAGCCGTCGGGTACTTACTGTCTTAATCTCGTAACAAAAGTTGGCTGGGAGCCAACATTATTGCCAACCAGGTCACACGATAGTTCGAAATCCAGAAGATGGTTGCCTCTCACGTTGCATTTGCTACCGCCTTGGTAAAACGCTTAGATTTTGGTGACAAATTGCCCAAGTTTAGATTGCGAGGTTCCGATTGCTCGGCGTGAAACTTAGCAATTCACCAGTATTCCTGATGTATGAAGTCAGTAAGGGTAGTCTTGAGAGTAATGCAGTGTTCAAACTGAAAATAAGGTCACTTTGCATGCCAACATAGGTAGGTATCTCACCATGCTAGGCACAGAAATATAGACGTGGGCCCTGGATATCTTATAGCTGCACCTCGCATATTGTCATGCTCTGCTGTTCAACAAAGGCTCAAAAAAGTTCAAACTAAGACAACATTTGATGTAGGTTCTGCAGGTAATTTCCTTAACAGAAGAAGTTAGAACAGACCGCCAAACCTATGTTACGCAAGAGACTTGTATTATGTATACTCAGACAGAAAGACCGGACATGTCAAGAGGAAGTGTGGCGCTGCTCGGAAACACTGAAGTACGGCTTCGCTTAGCATAGAGCCCTGAGTTATTACTTATTCCTATCATAGACAAGCCCATGGTTAGAAATCAAGTTATGAAGTCTAATTTGTAGGGGTCGTGAGTTCCTAAACCAAGACAGTGTTCACCTTATGGGAGATTTGGAGACATACGATAGACATAGCGCTTATGCTGACCAAAATTTAAGAATAAAGTCTCTAGAAAATTGTGTAACAAGATAAGCTACATGATGGACTGTGCACCGAAAGACGAAAGTTCAAATAGTTCGTGCAAAAATGTTGAAAAAAAAAAACAGCAAAACATGCGTAACTTGTTAACTTTCTGCACGCGTTCTCACACCACCTACCGATGTCATGTGTCAAACTGAATATAACTCACAATTACGGTTACATTAGACAACAAAAGTGTCCGCCTTACCCGCAAGGTTTTTAAGAAATCCTATCCCACTGTGTGCACTTTTCGTAAGGAACTGCAGGGAGTGCAAAACCCTGGGTGTACTCGTAGTATCACTTCCAGACAACTCTTGACATGTGCGTTTAATTTGCATGACACATGCCGATTTGAACGAGCCAAACAATTGCAACTTATACGCACTGCAAAGTGAAACTACTGCTACCACAGGTACGGTGTTATGGTATGAGAAACAGTTGCGCTTGCAACAAATGACGTCGCCCATATCCCCGCTGTCCATAGTCAGCCATCTATTGAACCCAATTCAGAAGTCCAAGTCAGCTGCGGAGATACTTAGATATATCCGTATGGTCTCCGCAGTTCTGCAATCACAGCTACCCAATCGACAGGTAGTTAAAAATCATGTGGCAGCTACCAGTACTAGCCGTAGTCACCAACCTCTGAGTAAATACGAGTTTGAGATACTTTTGTATCTATTGCCTGATGCAATTTTTTTTCTCGATCTATGACTGACTTTTTTCTACTCTTTGGTCTTCCTGCAAAAAGCAACTGTTGCCGATGGTGTTATGGTGGAAGTTGAGGTTAGGTGCTGTAGCTGTATCTACCATAGGAAATCGCATTCATAAATTCTAAGGCAAGTGCAACAGAGATACACGTACTCCTATACGAGTACATATGAGTACGAGGATAGAGAAAAACCTTCATCTGGACGAATGGAACTATTATCCCACAGAAAACCGATTGACATTCGCTCTATTCAAGTTATACTATTGTATGAGCCCGTTTGGAGCCCCTGCCCTACAATTGTCTGTCTGTCTGTCCATGTGACATTTCTCCGAAGATCTCAACGTACCAGCAGCAACAGCAGCAGGATTCGAGCGGCAGCAGAGATATATACGACCCACAGATTGAATGTGGGTGGCTCAGATGGTTGCTGACTGCCTAGCTGACTGGAGTATCTGTCGAGTTTCATGGTGGATCGCGCCCAGTCCGTCGTCATAGTGTCAATTAAATTGGCCAACTGCACAGAATGTTTTTATACATTTTGCTCCTCGGACCATTATTCAAAATCGAGAGCACGGCCATCAGGTGAGGAGTATTGGAATGGTGCGATTGCAGTAAGGTGCACACATTTGGTATTCACTTTACGTCTCACGTCGTCGTCCATCGTCACCATCGTCACCATCGTCGGTATCGTTGTCGTTGTCGTCGTTGTTTCATAGTCGTCGTTGGGGTTGTCGACGTCGTTGTCGTTGTCGTTGTCGTTGTCGCGAATGTCGGTGTCGTTGGGGCTTTTGTCTTTTCACCAGTGCCAATATAGAGCCAGAAAAAAACAAAAAAGAAAACAAAACCGAGTCAGCGAATGGTATCCGCATGTCGCGCATACAATTGGACTAGATTCAGTGTAATGTCGGCCCCAAGGAGTGTGTGTGGTAGTAGTGTCCTCTCATGTCCGCGTTAACGCGAGCGATGGAATTACAAAATGTGTCATAGATAAGTCGCACTTCTATAAATAATAATGTGAAAAGTCAGATGTGAATTCAGCGCGCTATATACGAGCACCAGTACTCAGTGTACGAATACGAGGTCCTGGTGAATGGATCTGGCACTGTGTTGCATTTGTTTTATGCGCGACACGCGATAAACTTTTGATGACAATTGTTGCACACTGTCGCGTTGTATTGAGGCTCCCCTTGCATTCGTTCAGTACTAAGAGGTTGTGTTTTATTCGCTAAAAGTTGAAGCATTTAACTGACAGATACAATGCAAAGTGGTGGCATATTCACGTTGAAGCACACCTACAATAGGTGTATAACCTGAAGGAAAAATAAAGGTTTTGATTGCTAGTCCAATGTGACACATACTCCACTCGAAAAAGATCGACAGGACCGATGGAAAATTTGACGGAATTTTACAAACATGAGCTGTGAAATGAAATGCCACAAGGTTCCATTCTAGGTCACATTTTTTTTTGTACTTTCAGCAGATTGCCAATATTGTTAACTAAATGTTGAAAATAGAATGACGGGATGTATCGGATAGTTAAGCTGATGTAGATTAAGTATTTTAAGGAGCCATCCAGCCCTTCTTCGTGTTTTTAGGGTCTGGACTATGTGAGTAGCCCAACGTTTTAAGTTCTCTTCAAGTGGAGGAGTGGATCTGGAAAAATTATTTCTGCGGATCGTTAAAAGGCAATGACGACAGGCGAACCTCATATTGTGCTAAAAGGATGGTAGAAACTGCCTTAGAGTGACGGAGGTTTTTCTGTAACCTCATCACTATAATCTTTAAAACGATAATAAAATTTTCCGGATCTAATTCCAAAAGACAAAAATAGAGAGGTGCCATATACATAGGAACTCAGAGGAATCGGAGTTTGTCGTCGAGTTTGGTAGACAATGGTCTGATAAAGGGGATACTACGAGTAGCAAGAGTACATGCAATTTTGTTTCCTACTCCCATAATATCTTAGCATTCTTCGCTTGTTCTTTTGCAATCAAACCAGATGTGATTAGTTCGGCTATAGCAAAGCGTTATGTTCACTAAAGGTATCCATATCTTCTCGAATAGTTAGTTATATGGCGGTACAAACCGAGGTGGACCACGGACTTAGTTAACACGTTTCTCCAGCTAACACGGCCTTTTTCCAACTGATTCTAGTTGCCCAGACGAAGTTACCAAAGGTCTCGTACCTCTTGTGTATGCCAACTAAGATGAAGTCGTCCTCTACCGCGTTGTCACTCTGGGTTGGAATCGAAAACTTCCTGGGCCGGGGCGCTGGTGTCAATGCGTTTAAGAAAACCTATTCATCTGAGCTGCGTTTTTCTGACGAGATCATCATTGCCGTACAGCCCGTACAGTTGTTTAAATACCTCCTCCATTCTAAATTGATGCAAACGGAACCGAAAATTACCCGAAAAACTTTTCTCTCGAAGTGTCTGTGGGTATTCTTATCCATTTTCATAAACGCCCAAGCTTTTCCGCCATAAACCAGGACTGGGTTGATCAAAATCTTGTATTGTAAGTCTTGCTGGTCGCTCAAGAGAGGGCTTACTACTCAATTTCCTTCTAAATCCAAAGAAGCAGCGATCCACAGGAGTGATTCTTTGCATGATATCCGAGCTGGTGTCGTTGTCGGAGTTGTAGCTGCCAGTCGTGACGTTTTGTGACGGCAATGTTGTGTGCACCTTTTTGTTGACAATACATACTTTGGTTTTCAAGATTTCCTTCTCCATCGGGTTTAGCAGCTTTGGCCTGGATCGACCTCTTCCTTTTCTTTTGAAGAGCCTATGTTCGTCCCGTCTTTTCTGCTCGTAGAGCTTATGAGCCCTTCTCGTTATTTTCTGCAGACCGGTCTGTACATCCATTGTTTTTCTTGATTTGACTGTCTGCATTCGTTATCGAACCAGGGGTTTCTTTGTTGAAACCCAGTACATCAGAGGCCTCTCTGACTGCTCTTTGGCAATACAGCTACTGGTTGTCTTCATTCGATGCTGATAGCATCGGACTTCTAGAGTGGCTAAAGGTATCAACAAGATAATGGTCTAAGTCGGTGTTAACTGATCTGAGCATGCGGACATACATTAAAAACTGGAGAAGTGCCTCGCGACGATTATGGATATCAAGGTTTGGAAACCGTGTACTAGCCGTAGTTTCATTACACGCCGCTTCAAAATCAGTAATCTATTTCCTTAGGTGATGGAGTGGAGGCTGTCCATCTCCACTGTATTACTAAATATGCCCTCCTTGCATAGACTGACATTCAAATCGCCAAGGACCATTTTCGACTTATACTTACGACATTGCTCCTAGGTTTTGTCGAGGAATTCGTAGAAGCTGGGATGTTGGGGTTTATGAGGTATATATTGGCGAATTTTCGTCAGACTTCCGCTTATATGCCTAAGCGCCAAAACTTCCACCAACGAATCCGCATCCGAATAATCACTGCGCTGCGGGCCTTTTCGCACTGGGTTTCCATGGTAAATATCACAGTTTAATCCTCTTTTTATCCGGTACATCCTATCGCACTTCTTGGATGGCGACATAACCGCTCTATTAAGAGTTCCATCATTCCACGTGCAGATCCGACGATCGTTGTCTTTAAATTGTTTGCCAGCATTTATTCGGAGTTGGTTCGTCACAGTTCCGTTACCTCTTCCGTATAGGCTTGTAGGCCCTATCACGGCGTAGGCCAGTATTATACTTCTGGTTGAGCACGCAGTTGCCACTGAAACCTATACGAGTATGAGGAAGGGTTTTCTTATGCTGTTGGCGGGGACCATAGCAGGAGTTGAGGTAATGCTTGATAGTTACGCTGCTGACTCAATCCTAGTCATAGGACAGTCAGCAGTTTACCGATCAATCGCCCTGCATATCCACATTCGGATTCAGCCGCTATATGCTATACAGTAGATGTTGAGGAAGTATTTTTGCAGACTATCTAATGGCGACGACGATATGCCGCTGTTAAGTAGAACGAAGTATTCAACCTGGACGAAGATAGGCAACAATACCGTCCATTCGACCTCGAGGACAGCCATTCCCAAACGTAAGCCAAACAAGGTTGCTCTAACTTTGTAAAAGTATGCAGCAAACAAACTCTAAAATATGATCGAACGAAAGTATACCACGCGAATAGAGAATAGACCCTCAACATCGCATAAAAATCTTCTCTGGCATCGTACGTTATTGTCTTAAACCTTTTGTCAACCAAGTGATTGGTCTTGATTAATATGGTTTCTGTCAGGGAAGTCCACCATCGACCAGATTTTTGTACCACAGCGGTTACAGGGTATATCCTGGATCCAAATCGACACTCACCACTTATTTGTTTATTTTAAGATCGTCTATGAGTGGACATTTTGGGAAAAATTATACGAACTCGTGTCTTGTTTTGGTATCCTTCAGGCGACTTTTTCAACATCACACTTCAGTGTACTGTGAAAAATTCCCAACAACCGACACCAGAAGCTCAGTCTTTCAAGAGTCTGTACAACTACTTGCCTTTGCGAATGACACAGTCGTTAGGTAGATGGCATCGGGTGAGACATTTGCCAATATTGAAGCACAACCGGCGTACATGGGTCGGGCGGTAATCTAAGGAAAAATGAAGATATGCTGTCATCGACATCACACGACTTCGGCGACTTAGAGAAAATGTCACAGTAAAGAGCTATAGCAGCCAATGGATTTGTCTACCTAGGGATCGCAGTTAATATATATAAATGACGACACCACCTTCTAGATCATTCCAACACTGTTTCTGGCTCAGAAGCCAATTGAGTAGTATAGCACCTTCGCTCTAAAAATTATTGATCGTCGCAGTCCTCTTAAACGATGTAGGGCCATGGACTTTATCAAAACAGAATGAGGTGGCGCTTTGTTATTTCGAGGGAAAAGTGTTTCGTGTGAATCGCGGCCCAACGATGGAGGGAATATGATATCAGCAGGCCTAGCCTTACAATGTCTAGCTTCCTCTAGAATTTATCTCAATTGACCCACTTCGTTGTACGAGTAGCATCTCTGTTTGAGCTTAGGAGCAGCTTAAAATTTATGCTGATTTTATAAAAAATGCGTTATCCATGTAAACAAACAAAATTTCCATAGTTTTGGAGAAGCCAACCAGCGGTGGAGAAGGATGGCCTTTCTTCCAGAGGAAAAATATACGTCGATCATTAAGACGTTTAGAGAGAATGGAAACCATTGCTTCTGCCCGTAGAAACTTTGAATTGAGCCACAACAGTCGACACGAAAGAGCAAAAGACTGTAGAAAATAACGTGCGCAGTCAACATAGCATCAAGCGGATCTCCTCTAACTCGGCCTTCTCAAATTCAAATCTAGAAGCACCTTGCGAGATAGCTGTGATGGTTATTTAGGGCACAAATATGGAAGGATAAAAGCTTTCAAACGACACAAAAAAATAGCATTTAGGACAACTTGTTACACCCCCTCATATCTCACATCGCTGGTAAAGCCCCTCATGAAATGGTTGACAATTATTTTGAAATGAATCAACTTCTTCCAAAGAATTTTCTCTCAAATCATAAACCTGAATTCTCCTACGAGTTGTGTGCTTCATGTTGATATTTTTGTCAATTTCTGAACAACAAATCAAACTAAAACCAGAATCTATTTGTAGAATCAACGCCTTGGGAGTGTCATACCAGCCAAAATGATTCAACTTTTCTACTCTTCCAACATAAATATACATATTTCCCCGTCTCTGTTCAACCTTGACAACAGACAACTTTTTTTCTTTTTGTTTTAAACAAATTTCTTACAAATACGTCAATGAATCAACTTTCGGTCTGGGTGATTCCTCATCCGTCCTCGTTCTAAATAAAAAAAACCAAAAAAAAAAAAACCGAAAAATAAAACAGCCGCCACTTAAAGACAGCCAACCCTCTAATTGACTAAAATACGCGCTCTGCTCTCAGTCACTTTATCTTAAAATGACAGAAGGCGTCGTAACAATACTTTTTGACTTCGAGGGTATAAAATCAACTCTAATGCAACCCATGGCTGGACACCCAGTGCACCCGTAGATACTACTCTCAAGATGCTACAATTCCCCAAAAATCTCTTCTTGCTCATCCAGTTTTTGTTTTTTGTTTTTTCTATCTACAATCTTCAACAGTGCTGGTGTTACGTGTTTAGTTGAAGAGTGAGAAAAGGAAAGTCCAAAGGAAAGGAAAGGAAAAGAAAAGAAAGGAAAGAAAAGAAATGGATTTTTGACAGATTTATGACTATCGTAGCCGTCTTAATTTTTTGAATTATAGCCATCGAAATAGACGAACGAAAAATCCTGAAATGCTTTCGCTGCCTTTTCTTCTCTCACACAGAGTTGGCGTTGCAGTGTATTAGTCGTGGTCGGTGTAGTAGTTGTTGCCGCCAATGTCGGTACCATGTTCCGCGTCCCATTTCAATGGACGGATGTACTTAAGTACACCATGGAAGTCGTCGTTCATACTATGCTATGTACCCATATATCCCATTCAACCAACCGTTCAACCACTTTTACGTCAGAAACTCCTGCTGCTATATGGAAAAGCATCAGGCTTTTTGGATTCCTATTGTGGTACTGACGGCAATATAGGAGTACGAAGTACGAGTAGTAGTGATGCTGTTACCCTACTACTCCGTCCGTGCTTGCTGCTACACTGCACTCTTCGTTCAAGTTGTCAGAATCCATTCTTTTAATAAATCACAGAGTGTGGTACTGGTGCTATAATTGCGCCCTACACACAAAAGATGCATTGGCTTTGGGATGGCCAACTAACTAAACGAAAAGGACACCGGTCGGACAATATCCGTATGTATACAAAAGCACCCAAAAACTTAGAGAATCCAATAAATGTATCTGCAGCCCAATAGTAACCTCAAACTCAACCCAGCTAAGGCAATAAACAAAATATCCTTGCCAACCGAGGGTAACATCGTTGCTCCAACACGAATCCACTTAACGCAAAAATTGCGGTTAGACCTCAATTAGAGTCCCATCGAGTCCGCGATTTCCCAAAGTAGGCCTTTGCATTAGATCCATCGTCCTCGCATCCGTATCCACATTTATGTTAGATTCGCATTCGCATTCAGATTCAGATTCCAGAAATCGCATCCGCATGTCGCCCCTTGTTGGACGATAATTGGCCAGTAATTGTCAGGCATTATTGAAACCGATGTTGGTTGGGTACTTTTGCATACAGGATACGAGCGTAAAATTCAAAAAAACAAAAAAAAACCAACGTCACACGACACTAAAGTGCATATTGACAAAAATAAAACTCCGATGCTCGCGCGGATTTTGGATTTTCACTTTTGGAGTACTCCACACTTGGTGGAGTAGTTGGAAAATGTCCTGTAATGGCGGATTGGCGAATTGCGAATTGTAGTGGTTCTTTTTTTTTCCTGGATATCCAGCTTCTAAAGTTCCATATTATTGCTGCAGGCAAGTATGACTCTGCTCTTAATGAATCATAAATTAGCAGAGTACAAGTGCATTTAGAGCATTAGGAGCGGATTTAGGTGTACACTGTGGAATTATATTTTCCGGATTAATTTGGAATTTTGTGCAATTTTGCATATTTTATAGTTAATTTGTTGCACGCCCGATATTACGAGATACTATACTCACGCCATTGTTCAAATTGGGTGGAAGGATTAGACTATTCCTTCTTTTTTTTCATTTATTTGGAATTTGCTACAATCCGTGGTAACGCACTATAGGTTTTAGGTATAATGGCAGTTTCAAGTTGAATATATAAAACACATATAGACACATACTTATTAAGAGAAGGAAAAATGTAGAAATTGGCCAAAAGTTCACAGTAAGACGAATCCTGGAAAAGCATAACGAGTTTCAGATCAAAGCAGAGTATCTTTTCGTCAACTTTAAAGCCGCATATGAATGCATTCATCGTCAGGAGTACTGCACGAAAGTGACCAAATTTGGGATTTGATCAAAACAGACCCAAATGCACTGAAGTATTCCGAAAAATATGTCACAGAAATAGGTTATACGAACTTGTATTGAATTTTTTTAATCAAATGCTGGCGTAGATAGTGAGTAGACCAAATATTAACCCAGAATTCACTATCTTACAAATGTCCATGGAACTGTTGTGATACACAGTGAAGGTGTTGACGGCAACCGTCTTAAAGTAAATGAGAGAAAGATCATCTTCACAAGAACTTCGAAATATTTAGTTAAGGGGTTCATCCATCTCGGAGTCAACGTCAACTCTGCATTGACACCTTAGCAATGATTCGAAAGAGTTCGAACCATGGAAACCTCTACTACTTCGGCTTGGCAAAACCTGTAGCTCAAGAACTCTTATCCGGAGTGACAAGGCTGCACAAAACCCAGATTCTTCCAGTTCTTTGTATACTCCAAAGCAGAGTGCTGGATGATACACAAGCAAGAGCTGGACCTGAACTCCTTCGGTGCTGTGTTCGATGAGGATGAGTGCATTTGCTACATCCGCGAACTCTATGAGCTGTACCAAGATAAGGAGGTAGTACAAAACTACGAATATTCCTCTGACTGGGATCCCAACCCCGAGATGACAAAGATAAGCGAACTAAAAAATTTAAAAACCACGTTATCAAAAATGACAAAGGTTTTAGTCCGCGAGATCGAGGGCACTGAAAGACTTACTAATTCTTGACCTAAGAAAATAGTTAAATTGCAGTTCTTAACCGTTAATTCACATTGACCAGCGACGAATTATTTGTTTTCCGAGGAATTATTTTTCAATGCAGAGGTTTGTTTTACGTGATGTCTAGTACTAAACTTACTAATAAGAGTCCCCGGTCTAAAAACTCACCCTTGCTCTTCATTCTGACATTTAATTCATAGATTCTATGATTCCACCGATGGTCAATCTTACCAAACAACTAGCCAATTTAAGTGGGTTGAGTAAAATCTTGGCTACCCTATCTCCAAGTGCATCGATGAAACGACCAAATCAAATATCATGGTCTCGATTCCAAAAGAAGGACCTCCAGCAAAAATTACGGATCTTCGCGCTTTTTCAGGAAAATTTTAATATCACTTGATCTGATGTTGCGTATGATCTCACCAGATTTGTTACCCATGCAGGTCCTAAGCATCTCTGAAGAGCACCTCCAATCTCAACAACTTCGTGCTTCTGATATTCGTGCAACAAATTCCGCGATATTATTGAAACTAAAGGAGATTGCCAACTTAAACCTCCGCAGTTTATCTAAACTCTAAAAATCTTTCTAATATAGGGTTTTCTAATAAGGACTTGATAACTTTTTTTTAAATAAAACGCAAACCATTTGAGATATTTCAAAAACTTTATTATCGGCTTGAAGTACAATCAAAACGTTTATGAATGGAACTCGTGGGCACGTTTCCCACGTTGGACCCAATTTTCAACGACTCGGCCACACATTTCGGCCGCTGGATAAAAACAAATCAGCAGGGATCCATGGCATTATAACGAGAGACATTAAAATGCATGCGGATGTATTTGCTCCAATTATCACGAGGATCATTAACCAGAGTCTAAATGAATGCAAGATACCAAATACACTAAAAACATCTATTGTAAGACCAATCTACAAAGGCGGTGCTAAAAACACTGTACAAAATTATAGGCCGATTTCAATTTTGCCAGTGATATAAAAATGTTTAGAGGAAGTGGTAGTCAAGCGACTTCTAAATTTTGTTAATAACCACAAGATAATCCATGAAAAACAATACGGGTTCCAAAAAAGGAAAAGTACAGGGCAACTCCTTGGTGAGTTTGCGAATACCATCAACACAAGCCTCAACAAAAATCATCACGTCTTTGTCATGTTTATAGACTTTAGCAAAGCATTTAATACCCTGAATCATGCGAAGCTGATAGAAGCCTTAAACCGACTTGGAATCAGAGGTACCTTAGCCGACTAGCTTCAAGACTATTTAAGTGGAAGAACTTTTAAAGTTAAAATTAAAAACGCCCTTAGTAAAGAGACGAATGCCCCATTTGGAGTCCCACAAGGTTCAAAGCTAGGACCTCTGCTATTCATACTTTTCACAAACGAGCTAATGCGAGTCTTTACAAATGGCATTCCATTCGCGTTCGCTGATGATACAGCTATAGTCGTTAGACATAAGTGTCCTGACACTGGTTTACAAGTAATGCAGGCGGAACTCGATAAAGCTGTTAACTGGTGTCATGATAATGGCCTGATTTTAAATGCGGCGAAGACGAAAATGATGCACATCCGGGGACCACACAACAAAGCCACTGACCGAAGAGTAACACTCAAAAGGCACACATGTCAAAAAGTCCTATCGGACCAAGAAATCGAATTAGTCGAGACATACAAATACCTTGGGGTAACCATCGACAGCCATCTTCTATGGAATGTGCACATAGAGAAACTCCGCTCCAACCTCAGGCAAGCACTTTATGCAGTAGTTTACCTTGGATACTACTCCACGTTTGAAGTACAAAAACAGGTATACTATGCTCTTGTGGAGTCAAAACTGAGATACGGCATACTAGCATGGGGTAACGCATCAGCTACGCACATTAATAAGCTGCAAGACCTTCAAAACTCCATCGTGAAGAAAATGCAAACTAGACATCCCAACAACAACACAGGATATAGAAGCTTCAAGGTGTTAAGTGTCCAAAAAATATTCCAAATGACACTTGCTCTTGAATATTACGATGACACCCGCTTCAAAGACCCGATAGATCATCAGCAGAATACAAGAAGAAGAGCCCAAGGAATGTTAAAAGTCCCAATGACATACAGCGCGTACGGCAAGAGACAACTGCAGCATAGCATCCCAACTGTATTCAACCAGATACCAAACTCCTTGAAGAACATCCGAAACCCGAATTCGCGAAAAAAAAAATTAAAAGAATTTTTCTGTTCATAAAAAAAAAACCATATATATATATCTGTAACTTATTGAATTTATAATTTTTCTTTTTTGATTTCCAAAACCTTGAATTGCATTTATGTATGTATTGATTAATCTTTCTTTTATTTTGAATTTCAAAAACTTTATTTTTAATTTAAACCATAACACAAAAGAGCTTAACTTAAAGTAAATATCTGCTCTCGAAAAATAATCTTCTGCAGATAAGCCAGAAGGCTTCGCAGGAACAAATGTAAATATGTTTAAATTTCGGAAATAATAAAAATAATAAAAAAAAAAAAAAAAAATTCGCGTTCAATGTTGGCTCTGAGCTCTTCTAACATCGTCGGCGTGTTGGCATAAGCCAATGACTTAACGTAGCCCCACAGAAAATACGCGACCTTAGAACAACAAGGTTCTAACTGACATTTTTTTGGAAATTGATGTTTGTATTTTATCATAGTAAACTGGGATTGCTCTTTCGATTGCCGTTATCCAAATTAGTCTATCTCTTTCTGTTTCTGAGATATTTTATAAAACATAGTTCTAACTACATATTTTTGCATTAAGATTTAGTTCACAAGGTTCTAACAGTCAGATAGAACTTTGCGTTCCAAACAAAATTTAGCAATAATACACATAGATCTTATTATAGTAAAAGTTATGTATATAGAACTTTATTGCTTAAAATTGTTCCGTTATTATTTTTCAAATAGAACCATGTGCATTCTCTGAGAAATATTTAGTTGGCTCTTGATTTTTAAACAGAAAGGTTCTTTGTTTTTATTTTATGTTTAAAAATATTTTGGTAACTAAAAAATGTTTATATTGATAAAGTTTTAAATTGAATAAATAATAAATAATTTATTTGAAACATGAAAATTTAATTAGGAAATGGAATCACAAAATACGTCAGTTTGCGAAGGCGATATTATTGAATTGAGTCCCGCTGTCATAATTGAAGATTATGTAATACTACCTGCATCCGAAGTTAATAATAGTGAAGATAAGAACACAGAAATAATATTGAAAGAAGTAGAGTCTGTGTCAAATAAAACGCGTAAACGCAAGATTAATGAGAAAAACTGGAAACGTAATATTCGACAAAGACAATATCAAACTGGAGAAAGTTACATCAGTTCTCGAGGAAAAATGGTATCTGCGAAACAAATAATTTCCAAAAAGAACTGCCTTAACTACTGCAAATTTAGATGTGAGCTAAATATAACAACAAGTGAAAGGGAAGAATTATTCAAAACATTCTATTCAATGAACCGACTAGAAAAGGCTAATTACGTATTAAGAACTACTACCAGAACTGAGACAATTCGTAAAACTAAGAAATCCGGTAATTCTCGGCGGAACTATTCCTTTAGTTATTACGTTGAACTACTTGGAAACCTTATACAGGTATGCAAACCTTATTGGCTAGGAACGTTTGCAATTTCGCAAAAGCCGATTTATGATGCACACAACAGAAAAAATATTGTGACTGGAGTTATTAACAAGAAAGATTCAAAGCCTATAAAACGAATTCCAGAAGCAAAAGTCTCAGAAGTCAAAGCCCATATCTCCTCTTTCCCGACAGTAGAGTCTCACTACTGTCGTGCGAATACATCAAAGCATTACCTTGATTCAAACTTGAGCATTACTAAAATGTATAACTTATACCTAGAACAAGTCGAATCTCCTGTAAAGGAAAGTTTTTACAGGCATGTTTTCAACACCAACTTTAATTTGGATTTCCATCGTCCCAAATCCGATAGATGCGGAAAATGTGAAACTTTTTCGGTAGCAGAGAAGGAAAAAATGATTACCGAAGAAATGATTAAAGAACGAGAAAACGATATTAATCTGAAAAAAATGATGAGAGAACAGAAATCTTTGGATAAGAAATCTGGAATTCCTATACTAACTTTCGACCTTGAAAATGTTTTGACTTGCCCACGATCAGAAATTGGACCGTTATTTTACCATTCAAAATTATGCATATACAATCTTACTGCACATTTGTCAACAACAAAAAAAGTTTACTGCGCAATATGGACAGAATGTACAGGTGGGAGAAGTGGTAATGATATTGCATCTGCCTTATATACAATATTAGAGAAAGTGTGTGAGGATAACAATATTACCCACTTAATAACTTGGAGTGATTCTTGTGTTCCTCAGAACAAAAATTCTATTATGGCTTTGGCAATGCAATATTTTTTAAAAACTCATCCTGACGTACAGAACATTTTAATGAAGTACTCCTTACCAGGACATTCAGCATTACAAGTAGTTGACAACGCTCATAGTCAAATCGAAAAACATTTATGCGTCAATGAATATTTTTCGCCAATGGGATTGATAAGATTACTTAAAACGGTTAACCTTAGAAAACCATTTGTTATCATTCAATTGAAACCACTAGACTTTAAAGATTTCTACAAAGCAAAAAGTTGTTTTGATTACAAAAGTGTACCATTTACTTCGTTGAAAATGTTAAAGTTTAGCCAATTAGAATACGAAATTCAATATTCAAAAGATTATAGCGGTGAAACCGCTATATAACCGTTAACATAAGACGACAGGCAACAAGGATTCGCAGAAGTAAGACTGTGTTACCAAATGTTCCCGTTTTATCGGACATTGACACCATTTCAACAAAAAATGTAATATCTAAGGAGAAAGCAAAACATTTAACTTCTATGTTTAAGTACATGAGCTCGGCTGACATAGCATATTACAAAGTAATTCTAAAACTAGGTATTCAGTGTATTAAGAAGTTTGTATTATATACTATTTTAACACAATTTCTTCCTTTTATTTTCCAGTGACTACCAATTAAAAAAATATTATTTCATATAATCCTTATTTATTGTATTATTATTCTTAGAATTTAAGATACAGGCGCTGTGTATTATATAGCCTAATTAATTTTTTATTATTATAATTAGATATAGGCGCTTTGAATTGTATTCTCTTATTACATTTTTATTTAATATTTAGACAAGAATTTAATTATGAATTAAAATTATAACCTTTTTAATTCACTATTATTTCTTATTGTTCAAACACAGATTTATTAATAAAAAACTGAATAAAATATAAAAGATATTTTAATTTAAAAAGAAAATTGTAAGCTACAATGTTCTAAGTGATCAAATTAAGTTTTTACAAAGTCACACAGTTCTATGAGAACTTTATTGCTCTAAGTTATAGTTACTTTCAAAGTTCCATTTCGATTTTAAGGTTAATTTATCCAGAAAACTATTTAATTTATCGCAAATATTTTGAAACAATTGATTTAATATGACAAATTAAAACTTTTTATTAAAAGCTATTTTGCGATAAAAAATAACATAACAATATAAACAGCGTTGAAACATTCAGACTTCGTTTACTCAAAACATGCCTTGGTGCACATAGAACCATGTGGTTCTAGGGTCGCGAATAGTCAAGCGGCGGTAAATCGCACGAACGAGGCGACCAATCGACTGGCCCATTTCTTGAGATACTCGTAACACGCTCACCATACTTACTCTTCAATAAATCGATTGTAGCGTGCGTTGTGTGGCTTGTGGCATCATCCTGTTGAAACCTCATGTCGTCCAAGTGCATATCTTCCGGTTCGGGCCAAAAATAATCGGTGATCATTTCGCGATAACGCTGACCATTCACAGTATCGTGACGATCGTTATCGTCGACGAAAAGATATGGCCCAACAACGCCGCCGGCATGCAAACCGCACCAAACAGTTACTTTTTGTGGATGAAGTGGTGATTCATGAAGCACATGTGGATTTTTACTCGACCAATAACGCATATTTTGCTTATTGACGAACCCATTGAGCCAAAAATTAGCTTCGTCACTGAAGATGATTTTGCGATGAAATTCATCATCTTGGCGCATCTTCTCCAGAACCCAATCGGAGAACGTACGTCGCTTCAAATTGTCCATCGGCTTCAATTCTTGAGTCAGCTTGATCTTGTATAGGTGTAAACCAAGATCCTTACGCAAAATACGCCATAATGTGGTCTGAGCGATGCCCAATTCTTGAGAACGCCGTGGAATTGACTGATTTGGATCGTTTGCTACGGACGCCTGAACGGCAGCGATATTTTCGCCACCTCGAACAACCCGTTGTCTCACTGACACGGCAACATCACACAACGAATATGTAGACTCAAATTTTTGCACTAAACTTGTTATTGCCTGTCTACTAGGGCGAGAATTACGAACGAAAATTGGAGTTAACGCTCTTAAAGTTGCAGTCACCGAAAATTTGTATAATTTGCAGACGTTGCTCGTTCGTGTACTCTACCATGATGAATATGTTGAGTTCACTGAATAAATTAACAGTGACAGTTTGATGATTAGTGAAAGAATGCGTTCACAAATAAATTCAAAGTTGTCAAGTCCCTATTGGAAAACCTTTTATTTCTGCCCTAACAGAAATCAGTTATTCACCCGATTATAAAAACTCCGTGTTATTTACCCAAGACTATGATGTTCAAAGTAATGAGTCAATAGACAGCTGAGTCCGTTTGGCAATTTAGCAACTCATCTCCGATCTGCATTTTATAAAAAGATAACTAACGCTTGCATCGAATTCTTTTGCTCAAGTATTCCTATCTTCTCAACCAATTCACAGCTCGTAGCTAGCTATAGATGCGTTTAACTACCGTTTTAATCATGTCGACTCTAGAGACGTTATTCTTATTTTGGGTGACCTAAAGTGAAGTGAGTTAAGACTGGTCAAGTTACATTTTGCTGGAACAACGCAAAGTCTAAGAAAGAAGTTCTCTTCTAGTCGCAATAACTCAAAATATAAACGTAAGTTTCTCCTACGAGCTTAAAACATATTTTTCACCTGCTCTTCCAGTTCCCTTCAGTTGAAATAACCTTCTTCTTCCGAGTGGCAACTTAAGCTACCTTGTCTCAAATTGATTGCTCTACCTTCTCTATCTTGAGCAGCCACGGTGCCCATATCCAATCTCAAACATTGTGGTCTACTTCGGCTTACTTAGACACACAAATTCGAGCATGGGTCGCAAACTTAAGCCAGTCCTCGTTTTGTATAACTTCTAACGTCGGTAAATAGTAGTCTGAGATGGATCTCAACCTCAATAATAGTCTTTTTAGTTTTTAGCCAGCTGCCTTCAAATGGGATCCCCAAGTTTTGTATGCTACCCAAGGTGTAGTATCCCTCAATTGGAATGATGTTAATTGAGTCATGCAACAGCGCATCACCTTGCCTTCTTCCTTTTGGACTTTAAAGGTCCCGTGAAGATTGAATATGAAGATTCGGACCACTTTAGCAGGGTTGCCGAAACTGCCTTATATAGCTCGTCTCTATCGATGCTCTCACATGCAGCAAAGAGGTAGTAAGTGTCGATCTAGAGTTTTGAATGAATCCATAGACAGTTGATCATGCGTATTTAATGCAATCAGAGGAAAAGCCGATTTTAGAAGATCAAAAGTGTGGACCTTCTTTTGAAAACTTCCTTAAAATCCAAGGTGTCGCTTAAGTGATTATAACTGCACATCAATCTTTCAAGAAATCACTGCTTAGTCCGTCACTCATCATGTGCTGCGCAAATTCACAGTTCTGCGACGAAATGTAATCACGTTGAATGTGTCACCAATATTCAAAATTATCGATGCCAGATGGGACAATTGCTAATTACACCGGTTACGCCATCCTTATCTAATGGCGCACAGTGATGAGCGTGGAACCATTTCGGAAGCTGCAGGTGCCAAATGTAGTTTTTTTTAATGCTCAAAACATTAATCCAAATTCGATAGATAGTTTCTGAGATCATTGTCTGAAATCTTGATAACTTTGAAGTTTCCTACAATTTAACTGACATGGTCCGGGTAGCTGTCCGTACTTCGAGCGCTCCTGCAGATACTGGCAATATACTCGTATGCACCTTGTAATTATCAAATTGATTAAATTAGAAAAATTGACAGTCCCGATCGGTAAATTGTGTTGGAAACTCTGATGCCATTCAACGTCAAAGAGCAGCAAAAAAATGTTAAACACCGAAGTAGTAATAATATATAAATATTGGAGTTATGGCATAAAGAAGTATTGCTTTGGTAATACGCTGCTTAATGCTTTAGTTAAGAAAGGAGAGAAGGTAATTTAGTTAAGTTGGTTTTCCACAGCTTATGGAATATCGCTGTAATTCGTTCTTCAACCTATCGAGCACTTTAGCACCTGAAATGATCTAGAGGCACATTAACATTGAATAAGACTAGCAAAAGTCCAACAACCGATGGGGCAAAACCAAAGTCAGATATGCATTTACGCATCCCAGCATCACAGTGATGAAATGAGAGTAGTAGGCATCATCGAAGTAAACGTACAAATAAGCTACTACGCAGGGCACTTCTTGTGATCCCGAGGCGAGTAACAATATTCATTTAGATCTGATGCTTTTAGCAAAGTTTTTAGTTTTTAGAAAAGTCTTGAACTAGAAAACGTATTTCACCAACGTAAAATCGATAGAAAAGGTGTACAAGGAATCAAGATACCAAATGTCAGAAACAGAGCCCGATTGACCTTAAAACACAAAAGCCTACAAAATGTATTCTTACGAAACAGAAGGAGTTGCCATCATCTTGATCACTAAACTCCTAGATAAGATCGTAAACATATCTACCTTAAATCAGCCACCAACTAATAGCAATAAAACTGAAAATTGAACACTAAACTTGGAATACTATTAGTGCCCACGCACTCCAAGTAGGCAGTAAAATAACAAAAGGAAATATTTTGACGCGACTTTGAAGAGCTTTTAAATCTAGCATTAAGCGAGAAATAAACGCTGCGGGAAATCAAACTAGAACTAGTGCAGAAACGATAAATTCAGTGGAAGAAGATACGCTTAACTCAATGCAAATCATGCGGTCCAACTATACTAAATACGTTTACGCTATTTATGGTATTAGGCAGGAGCGGCTCTTAACTACATATTTCAGCGGTGGTCACTAAATCCAGATAGATCACCCTACGAGTATATGCCAGAATATAGCGAAATGGAGGGCAAAAGTGATAGTGGGTGAACCAACAGCCAGCCAGCAGCGACTTTTGAGCACAAAATTTGTCTAAAATTAGGAATGAGAAAGCTCTAAATGCCTGCCCAACAACAACAGATCTTATATGGACGCCGCTAAGCTTTCAAAATGTGCCGGAGATGTACATATGTACGAGTAGGTTAGGTTAGGTAAGAGTGGCTGTTGGACATACCAACCCACTTAGGCCTATTGACAAATTGTTTGAGTTTGAGCTTATAATAAAGCGTAGGAGGCTGTTAACGTCTATGTTTTCTATGTCATTTAGGTCGTTGTAGAAGAAAACTCCTAGATGAAGCCTTCTTCTCTGGGAGAGAGCTGGACATGTACAGAGTAGGTGGATGATTGTCTCATCCTCTTCCTCGTCCATGCAGCTTCTACAGAAATCATTTGTAAAAGCGCCATGCCTTCTTGCGTGCTTGCCTAAGAGACAGTGTGCAGTGATGACACCTATTATGGCGCTGAAATGTTTCCTATTTAAAAGGATCAGACACTTAAAGCGATTCAGATTCAGCTTTGGGCAGATCTGTTTGGTCGCTAGACATGTTTGCCCAGCAGTTTGCACGTAGCGAGTGGTTCCAATTTTGGCGAGTTCATCGGCTCTGCAGTTCCCTGGAATGTCTCTGTGGCCTGGAACCCAACAAAGGTGAATGTTGAACTGCTCTGCCATCTCCATGAGAGATGATCGGCATTCAAGGGCGGTTTTAAAATGTAATGAGACTGAGTCCAGGGACTTGATGGCGGCCTGACTATCCGAAAAGATGCGGATATCCTTTGCAGATATCACGTTTTTCTTCAGCCAGGACAGAGCTTCTTTAACCGCCAAAATTTCCGCCTGGAACACGCTACAGTGATTTGGAAAACGGAAAGAGAGGCTTAGATTTAGCTTATCTGAGAAAACACCGCCGCCAACTCCGCTGTCAGTTTTAGATCCATCTGTGTAGGGATGGATTTACTTGTCCTCCATGAAAGCATCTTCCTCCCAGAATTATCTAGAGGGGAAGCTTACGTGGAAGTTTTTGTCAAACCAAAGTTCAGGTATGGTGTAATCGATGTTCTCTGTGAGGATTTGTCCACTGTTTAGTCGCTTTAAGGCGAACAGTTGCAGTCGCAACTACTTGCCTTCTGAAAACATCGAGGGGTGTCAAATGAAACAGAATGTCTAATGCCGCAGAGGTGGTAGACCGCAAGGCTCCGCTTGTGCTTAGACATGCTGTTCTTTGGACTCTGCTTAGTTTAATGCGGTTGATTGCATTTTCCAAGGCCGTCCACCAGACAACCACCCCGTAAGTAAGTATCAGTCTTATGACCGAGATGTATAGCCAGTGGGCCATGCGAGGTTGAAGGCCCCATTTATTCCCAAAGGCTTTTTTGCAAGAGAATAAAGCTACTGTAGCTTTATTGACTCTTTCTTGAGCGTTAGGTTTCCAGTTTAGTTTCCTGTCAAAAATGGCACCTAGATATTTTGCTGTATCGGAAAATACTAAACTGGTACCGTTTATTGAAGGAGGGTCTATAGTTGGAATTTTGTATTTCCTGGAAAAGAGGACAAGTCAGCTCAGCGGGTTAATCTATTGAGATTTACTTGAAGGAGTTCTTAATGATATTGAGATGCTTTCCTGAGACGGCTATGGCAACGTCATCCGCCTAGGCTTCCAGGTATATCAGTAGTTCGTTAACTACTAAGTTCCAGAGAAGGGGAGAGAGGACACCGCATTGCGGCGTACCTCTGCTGACACATCTTTTTGCAAAAGTCTCAACCAGTTTGGAGTTGATTATCCTGCTTTTTATCGTGAGACTGATCAACTCCCCAAGTGAGTCGTCTACCTGCAGAGTTGACAGCGCAGTCGTGATTGCGGATGTGTTGACGTTGTTAAAGGCGCCCTCTATATCTAGGAAAGCAACCATTGACAGAAAAGTAGACTTCTGTCAAGACTCAAAAACTTGTACAGGCATTTCACTGACAGACAAGATCCGGAGATTAGGACACTGAAGTCGTCGATTAAAAATGTGCAAAAGTTAATAAAAGAAAATTACAGAATTGCTGTAAGCTCATATTGGAACAACAAGGTTCGGGCTGTAAGCACCAGCAACCCGAACATGTTTCCGCAAATCAATAAACTATTTCGGAGAAAAAAACAAAACGACCTTCAGTGTCTTAAAATAGCCCGGACAACAGATAACGAACGGTTACTGACAATAGCAGGTATTGATCCAAATGAGGCCGCTGACGATGACGACTTCTTTGTGATCGAGGATCCGCAGGAGAAGGTTGAGACCATAGGGGCGACTTTCCAGGAAGTATACAAGGCCATTGATACCATTGGCCCTAATTGCGACCTGGACAATCGCGTCTTGGTGGACAACTGCTACATTCGAAATGAAATAGAGAATTGGCGATCCAACGGCTCTAGTTTCACCCGATTTAGCGACGAAAATATGGCAAATAATGTCATTGCCAGAGAGGGTGACCTACCTCCGTTCATTCCGAAGGAAGGACTCCATGAGATCTTCGACACAATCAGAGCTAACAAATCCGTGTGGACCGATGGTATTCCGAATATCGTGCTTCAACATCTTCCTCTAGAAGCGGTGGACATCTACACCACCCTGTTTAATAATGCAATGAATAATGCACATTATCCAGCGCATTGGAAAACGGCGGTGGTTCAACCTATCCCCAAAAAGGGAAAGGATATATCCAATCCGGCGAATCTCCGGTCGATAAGTCTCCTTCCGAATATCAGTAAGGTTTTTGAAAAAGTAATCAATAGAGCTCTGTCTAGGTGGGTTGAGGACAAACATATAGTTCCGGATAATCAATTCGGTTTTAAGGTGGGACATGATATCTCACATGCCGCGTCTAAACTGGTTTCTGATATCCAATGGAACAAAGGCAAGAAACAGTGCACTGGTGCCTGCCTTGTTGACTTGGAGAAGGCCTTCGACACCGTATGGTTAGAGGGTCTTTTCTATAAGCTGACTAGGCTGGGTATCAGTAAACCACTCTTGTACATTCTTTATAATATGTTAACCAACAGACAGTTCATCGTGAAAAATGGTGATGTGACTTCTGTTGGAATATTTCAAATTAAAAATGGTCTTCAGCAAGGCGCGGTCAATTCGCCGATCCTATTTAACATTTATACAAGCGACTTGATAGGTTCACTTCCCCATACTATTGCGTACGCAGACGATGTGGTAGCGTACAGAACAGGTCCAAAAATCGAGGTCATTAATACTCTCTTGCAGCGTGACTTCGATAAGATAAGACGATTTTGCGATGACTGGAAGTTGAAAATCAACTTTCAGAAGTCGGAAACCATTCTCTTTAGGACGCCGTTGTCTGGAGCCTCTAGGGATACCAGAAAAAATTGGCGAAAGTTCTCAATCATTGGACAGCACGGACAGCCTCTTGCCTGACGAAATGTAGTCAGATACCTTGGGATCTGGCTAGATCAGTTTCTGTATTTTGGCAAAAATGTAGATGCTGCACTGGCCAGAGCTAAAGGCGCTTTTGCCCTTACAAAGAGACTGTTTTATAGCAGCCAACTCGATGCGAGGGTAAAGGTAATCTGCTACATGGCCCTTATCAGGCCCATGCTGGTATTTGGGTGTCCCGTGTGGTTCAATGTACGAGCAAGCTTAATGGAAAAGATTCGGGTGTTTGAGAGGGCTTGCCTTAGGGCTTGTCTTCGCTTGTACAGAACACCAGAGTCGGAGTACAAAAAATTTTATCCTAATGAGGTCCTTTACAACAGGGCGAACCTAATAAGAGTGGACAACTTCGTAATTAAGCTGACTCGAAGGCACATTGCAAGAGCAATGACATCGACGAATAACCTGATATCTGGGGCTTACTACCCCAATTACCTTTACCACGAGAGTGTGCGCTCTGACGGCTTCGTTCCACCGGAAGCATCCAGGATAGATCAGCGGTGCCGTTAATCTTCCATGTCGCTCGGACAGCTGGGACAGGCGACTCAACTACAACAGAGACGTCGCACACGGCAGTGCGGATCGCCTCAGGTTCAGTAGGGCGGAGCATTTCTGGTGGTTGAATGATGGGGAAGATGTTTCGTCGTCGTTTCCGTCAATTACGGACCAGCCTCACTAATGAGGCAGAGCTGACCAATATATTTGCTTTGTAAATAGCGATGGCCAGCTTACATAGGTTTAGGTTAGCATTTAAGTAATATATACATGTGTTAGTGTATATAGAGGTATATACTAACATATGTATATTATTGTGTATAATGTCTAAGTGTGTTTATGTGTATTTTGTGTATATAGGTTAGGTAGTCTAAGGTTGATTTTAAGTTAGATATTAAGTTTTTATAAAAAATCAAAAAATATGTCCATATGCTAAGTTTTTGTTAACAAATTTTTTTTCTTAGCCCTAAGTATATAAAATAAATATTTCCAAATAAAATGTAAATGAAGTCGAAAGACATAGATATAAGAATTTAGAGTAGCTTAGAGTGCCTGTGTGGGGCCAGTAAGTTAGTATAAGATTGTTAAGTAATTTTAAGCTAGCATTTAAGCATTTTTTGTTAGAATGTAAGAGTTAATGATTAAGGAAATAAAATGCTTTAAAACTGATATTGTTCGATGTCTGAGTTCCAATTACACAACTGAAAGACTTGAAAGACTTGTTCATGGGCAGGATTCGAACCTAGACCCCTCCGAGTGAGAAGCGATTGCTAGTACCACTACACCACGGCCACCCCCAACATAAGAACATTTTCCGGCTATGTAATAATGATATGAAAATGGGCATAACCCGTGAACTCAATATTAAAGTTTGAATAAACCAAGACATTGTACGAAGTCGGACAAGATTTTTTATTGAAACATTAACGAGTTCAGAATGACTTCACTTCTTTTCGCTGATGATAGTGCTATCATAATATAACTGCCCTTCTGGCAACTCTTAATAGCTTGATAAGCACGCTAGATAAAAGCAGGCTGTGAATCAGTAGAAACAGTCGAATATCTGCACTATTTTTCCAAACTCATAAACCTAATTGATAACTTCCATTTAGATGGACTCATCATGCCGAAGTGTGAAAAAATTGAATACTAGTCTCTAGCGTTAACTACGAAGGAAACTGCGATGACGATAGATGACGCACACAGAGTTCGTGTGGTGGCACGAATGGCACGAAAACCTGGCAGTATTTTGGGTCAGAAAAATGCTGCTTAATTACTTTTTAATTCGCGTCACCATACTAATCCACCGACAGTGGACAAACTTTAGGCTAAGCATATAAGCTCGTTTTGCTGGTTCAAGTTCTGACCGAGTTTTGTCGGAGGAACCGAACGACATGTAGATGGTTCACTGAAATACTAACGAGATGATCTAAATTAGGTCTAACTATGAAGTGGATCTAGTGTCCGAACATTTAACCGGAGACATATGCGGCATTTGGTGTATCAATAAGCTAGTAAATAAATTGGAAATATCTTTCACAGCACACAATTGTTGTGCATCGTTCGAGAACCCGGTTTCATTGCAACATTCTGTTGCACATCTGTCACATTCTTAATGACAAAAATCCCATACCTTATTAAGGTATCACAATGATTCATAGCTTCATATTCTGCTCAATCTTCTCGGTATACCCGCAGTCCCAATGTTCTTCAAAAACCTGATGTCATATATTTTCTTCAATTTTTTACGCAAACCACTTTTCGATTGATTTACGACAGCTTCGTTGAATGATTTAGAAAAAAAATAAATAAATAAATACGGGACATGGTAGAGTATTCCTTTCCAAATCCGAATACATTCGCCATAAGCCATAAACCATATACTCGTATGTACAACACATTTCTTCCACTCTTCGCATTTTAATAATTTATTGATGTCAACCCTTAATAAACCCGAATCACAGTCAAAGTCGAATTGCAGAAAAATCCAAAAAGCAACACAACGACACCAACCGAAAACCCAAAAATCCACATCATCAGCAGCATTTGAGGGAAAAAAAAAGTCAAATCAAGATGAAAACTAAAAATGAAAATCAATGCGTGTCTCCCAATGCGCATCTAAAACACTTAATCCCTTACGCAATGTCAAAAACGAGTCAGAAATGGAGAAAGCAAAAAAAAACCAAAAACAACATCTATCCTCCAGCATCCTCCGAGGGAGGGTTGATTTTCCAATTACTGTATATCATCGCAACATCACAGAGCCAACGAAGACCGAGCAAGCACTCTGTGACAGGATTTTTATGATATCTATGTCCAATCTGATGATTTATTTACGAATATCGAAACGGACATGGGAGAAGCATGTTACGAGTACTCGTTTGTTGTACATAGTATACGAATATACGTATGCATGTATTGCTAGATCCTGAATTGCTTGGCATTTCTTCTAGGTGCTGCATGTAGTAGTGGCAGTTTGTCCTTTTCCATTTTCCATTTTGAGTGATTTATTCCTGTCAAAGGAAACTCACCAGAAATAAGGGATGATATCATTTTTCCCGATGCGATACGTACTCGTAGGTATACAAATATTTCGTTACGCACAAAAATTGGAAAAAGGACTCGGCAGAGTTGTACTATGACCCTCACCTCCTGTGTGCCGGGCGACCGATGCTCGTCTATGTGTTTGTGTACATATTTCTATCAATCTCCCTCGGCTCCTGGTTCATCTCAATTTTCATGTTACGAATTTGATTGGATTCTCTAAGGCACACGCATACCACAGCAGAAGCAGAATTAGATTTTCTGTATGACAAGTCACTGGATAATGGCGTAATGGCGATGGATTGCTGCCTGCCTTTTCAATCTTCTTCAAAACGACTCACAACAAAAAAAAAAAAAAAAAAAAAAAAAATCCATGGAAACCAGAGTATTCAGTATTTGAAGGGTGGAAGTTGGAAGTGCGGCACTGGCTGAGCTGGTCATAGATCATTCCTTATATACATATGTACGTGAGGACATTTTATTCGAATGTGAAAGGGATTCAACTGATGTTAGAGTTGTTGGTGGTGGTGTGTGGTGTGTGGTGGTTTGGCTGGATGATTTAAGGAGACCAATAATGCTGGGATAATATGATAGTTCTTTGCTTTGCCTTTTTCAGGGTTATTATGTGTATCAAAATGGCGCAGGACTCGTCATTTCGCTTTGGGTTCGGTTTTTTTTTATTTTTTTTTTTTTTCTGTTCAGGGAAATGATGTGATATCCGGTTCTGATATCGAGAGATGCACAAGAATGGGGGATTATTTTGTGTATGTGGCGTAGGTTTTCGCTTCAGTTTTGTTAGCAAATGTCAATTGTTGAAAGAATTATGATTCTAGAAAGTAGATTATCCTTGATTTATGTCAAAGATGGAAGTTTTGCGATTCATATATGTACGCGCATGAATAGTTTATGTGTTGATAGCATGCTTATGAGTGTTAAAGCACAAAGTATGTCGTGAATTTCGAAAATAACAAGAAAACAATATATGGTATGTAGCACGTTCACGTTTTGGCACTTACTGAAGCACAGGAGGAACCACTCCCAGACCCCTCGAATTACTATAATTCGAAATTACCTGGATATGAATGCTATGTTCTCATCACTGTCTCGACATATACGTGATGTAGCCTACCAAACTCAACCGTATCAATTCTATCTCCATAAACAAACTATCCCCAGCTACTCCGCCTATGTATGTTCCAAGCTTGAGGACCATTCGAGGTCTTATAAGTTTGATAGGCTTTATGGCATCATTCAAAGAACTGCATCTATGTATCCTCATTCCGAAATCGCTATTGCGGACAATTCTGAGCGGCTTCAGAACAGACTACGCCCGATTTGATTATGATTTGATAATCGCTGCGGAAAATAGCTTAACTCAGTAAATGAGCCCACGCCAACATCTTAGTCAATGGGGAGAAATCCACTTAGGTCACCGTTGATATGAATATGATCAAAGCCACTATTCTGTTTGAATATCATCCTCATCTGATGAAGATTGTCAAACCAAAAGAAGAGGCGTGGTACGATTCAAGTTGTAGGGCTGTCAGGGCTAGACAACTGCGCATCTTACAAGACCAACATGGTAGAGGAAAATCGGAAAAGCTAAAACCAGCCAGGGGAGACTGCAACGCTGGTCTTTTTCATGATCAAAGGTCCAACACGGCCGAAAATTGAGGTAAAATATATTGAAGTGTCCTAATTTCACACTCGTTCATGATGACATTACAGCTATCAGCTCCTTAAAATAAGTCAATTGGCTTGTTGCGCACTTCTCAAACATCTTACAGCTTTTTGCCTGCATCTTATCTCCGACTGCACCAGAGCACCTTTAATCGGTAATGAAATAATGGATTCACAATCACACTCGTGCAAAGAGCTTTTTTCTGTCGGAATAGAGTAGGCGGATAAAGAACTGGTCCATAGGACTCCAAAGAGTCCCCGGAATTTATTCAGAAAATTAAAAATACATGTTTCTTCATCTAAATCTATATTGTCCCCTTCAAAGTAATCCCCATCGACTGCAACGCACTTATGCCAGCGCTTGATCCAATCCTCGAAACATTTTTTATATTCGGTTTTCGGTATGTCCATCAGCGATTTTTCCATTGCTCCTTCTCGGCTGCTGAAACGCGTTCCCCGTAGTGGTTTTTTAAATCGATTGAACAGAAAGAAGTCACAGGGAGCCAAAATAGGTGAATTCGGTGGCTCTTGGTTGGTTGTTTCATTTTTCGTCAAAAAATTACGAATAATGATGGCACTGTGTTATCATGGTGCAAAATCCACGAGTTTTCTGCCCACAATTCTGGTCTCTTTCGGCGGATTGCCTCACGCAAACGTCTCATAACGCCCAAATAATACTCTTTGTTTACTGTCTGGCCTTCTGGCAAAAATTCATGATGCACTACACCGTTGTAATCCATGAAAACCGTGAGCATTGCCGTCTTTTTTGACTGAAAACGACGTGATTTTTTTGGTCTGGATTGCGTGTCGTACTCATAAACCCACGTCTCGTCTCCAGTAATGATCCTTTTCATGAATGTGGGATCGGATTCAGCCTCGCAAATCATCTCTTTTGCGACGTCAACACGGTCTCTTTTTTGCATGAAACTGAGGTCTTTTGGCACCATCTTTGCTGCTACACAACGGAAACCCAAAGCATTAACCAAAATATCTTGGACGGATCCATAGGCAATGGATTCAAGTCCTCCGCTATCTCTCTGATCGTTAATTTGCGGTTACTGACCAACATTTCTTTTACTCCATCAATGTTTTCGTCGGTTTTCGATGTCGATGGTCTGTCACTGCGTTCATCATCTTCGATTGACTCACGACCACTTTTGAACTGCCCGTTTTCTTTAGAGAATCGTTGCCGAAACACTTTTCCAACATTTCCAACGTTCGCGCACCATTAAATCCGTTTCGTTGTTGTTCGTTATTGCAAATTTAAATCCATTTCTAAAATTGTAAAAAATCGCCAACACACACAGAGATAGATGTACTCTTGGCTATGTAACTTTTGCAAATGTCAAGCTATGAGGCTAATATTTAGAGGGAATGTCAACAACAGATTTACGAACTTAACTCAAATCGGAACAATGGGAGCGCCACACTGTGGTTATTCCTGGAACTGATCAAGGTGGTATTCTTTTTAATAGCCATTGGAACCAGTACCAATGACGCCAGCACCAAGTATTCGCAGCTTTATGTCGAACACTAAAAGAGAAAGTGCTCCGCGATATCAGCGTCACTCTCAGAGCAAGTTTTACAGAATTTGTTGTCACTTATGACTATCACAATTAAGAGCTTAGCAAAGCAATCAGTAATTTTTCTTATTGAAGGATCCCATGAAAATCGTAGACCTTGTAGATACGTCGAGAAGCATTCATTTGAACTGTCAGTCATAAGAAATCCGCTCATAAGAAATCCAACTGTCAATGGAAGCCATAACCGAGGACTCAAGTTTTCGTAGAGCAGCTTCGTTAGCGATCTCATTTCTGGAGATCCCATTGTGACGTGGTATTCAAACAGAACTCGGCAAATGTAGCCTTGCATTCTCGAATGAGTTTGGTAGTAGAAAGATAGCTCAGAAAGTCGCTATAGAGGCGCAAACCTCGCCTCATTCACTAATGCTTCAAAATATAATTTATATAATTTACTGCATATAACTCCTCTTAGCTGTCTCCAAACAAAACACTAAATACATCATCTAGACAGATTTGGAATCCATCCATATAGACATGACTACATTCATTTCCTGGATCGGAGTATGACTGAAGCTATTCTTGGGCACAGTCGATTTCGTAGCTTTCGCAGCAGCAGGAGTTCTTGTGTCATTGCATCAGATGGCCAAAGATCAAGAATCAGAAGTGCGTATTGCACTTAACACAATCCGGAAGATGGCTTTGAGATTGCAGTCCATAGTATGAATATCAAGATGAGGAAAATTGATCAAAGCATTTAGAGAAGAGCCAGGCGTGTCTCCCGTACCCCGTGCAGCTGCGACAGACCATTCTTTGGATTTTGGTAAAAGCAACAGCAACCAAATTGCATGAACACTTATAACAATAAGCATCCGACGCATTGGATACGGCAGGATTTACCATAGCCTTTCATCGGTGACACGCCTGGTGTCTTACTAAGAGCTTCTTTACATTGTCAGAAAATCGGCAGCGCCCTTGAGATTTTTGAACCGAAAGGTTTAGTCCGCAGAAACTTGCTATCCAAGATTATACCTGCATAGCTTAGGTTAGTTGAAAAAAGATTTTGCCTATTAGCAGCAGATGATGCAGACTTCCTTTTCTTGAAGCGAACAACCTCAGATTTGAGTTTAGACTGAAAACCCATTTCTAGAGCACGTTCAAAACTGCACGCGCTTAAGAAAAAATGGTGGCCAAGCTTGATCTAACAGAGAGTATATGTAACATCTGCACATGTCTGGCCGCAGACGTGAGAGATGTTGTGGGCTCTAAGCAGAAAATGAGTCTTTTCCAGATATCCGTGTGGTTTTCGCGGCATGTCCTCTGTCTGGTAGAATGAATTAAGAAATAAGTTTATGAATCAATAGCCCATCACAAATGCTAAAAAAAAATTTTTAAGTTTTCTGTGTGTAATCTGAAAATTGAACCCTGGTCTCTTGACATTTGATTCGACAACCTGAATAACTACATCACACCAGGAAAGTGATTTATACCGATAACTTCTTGCTGAGGGTTTTTTTTCTTTTACTGATCTATCAGCTTTGATTATACTGTCATTGTACTGATTTTGAATGTGGGGTCGCAACTCTTACTGTCTGAACTGCCAGGGCCTTTGCCAAATTATCAAGGCTTCTTCCGTCTATGACGTTGTCTAATAAAAAGTGAGGGCACATCAAAGTACTGATCTAATCGTAATGGTTTTCTGAACTTAACGCCTCTGAAGGTTGCACCGATTTGACCAGTTACAAGCAGTCGATCCTGTTGGCGGCAGGACTTCAGTCACGGTACCGACTTGTTGAGGTAGGCCCCTTGTGGTTTAAAACAAAAATCGCGGGAAGAGGCTTCCAGTTGGTTTAGACCCAATGTACATTTGCAATAAGTACTGGGTGCTGACACTCTTAGATCAGCAAGGGGTTTTAGGTCGGTATCGACTTGCCTCCTGTGCGCCTACAACACAGTTCCGAATTGGTGTTCAGTAAGGCACCAGGTGATGGCAAGCCGTATCCTTGCTGCCATGGATGTATGGGCATCTCGTGAAATTAAATCTTTCCCAGACTGCAGTTCACGTAAAACACTAGGGCCATCTGTCTGTACTGTCATCTGAAAAATTCTTGAATAACCTGGGTGGCGAAAAGGCTCGGAGATGTTTAGCTCAGTCGAGATCATATTCGATCTGACAATGTACACAGCTTTCGGCTATCACCACAGTTGTGACCTATGAATGAGGATAGGGTGAACTATGGCAGGGAACTCTTAGATCCATTAAACTATCTCACGTTGCAAACTCATCGGTCCCATCTACTTAATGCAGTTTTTTATTCTATTGTGCAATTCTATTATCTGTTACATAATATTTGACAGCGCAATACGTATATACTCGTATGTATCTTGGTATTGCTGAACCAGCGGTTTATGCAGCTACAGTTCTGACAAGTTCTTCTGCTTCTTCAATATCATTGTAATCACCATGCCCTGGTAATCATTTCGTTATTCTGACTGCGTAGAGCCATAAACTCTGAGAGACAGAGTTCCATTATTTTGGTGGTATTTTGGTGGATTCCAATGGCTTTCTGGCCACTTGGCTGTAAAGGTAGGTGGATAAGTCGTCATGTGATAGTGCCAGTACTAGTAATAGTAATTTGGCATTCCCAAGGATATCTCTATGAGTATATATTGCAGCTACTCCTACTCTATTATATATTTTCAAGCAATTATTATAGAATGACATTCATTGTCCGCTCTTTTTGGTTCAGTATTTTGATCATAAAGTTGCGATCAAGAAACACTTTCGGGATATTATAGAATAGCCAGCCTAGTCCTACTTATAATTTCTTTAATACGTGCAATGACCATCTGTGGCATGTCTCAAGTAAATTAACTTCCTCGGGCATACATCAGTTTTTGGCGCATCGCCGTCGATGTACAAGTTAATGGGAGGGTTGTGCATCTATTAGACCAGCTATTAAGCTACGCTTGTAATATTAAGGCATGTCGCTCATTGCATCTTGGCTAATAATTTTAAGTTTTAGTTTCGTTCGAAGGTGCCCACCAAATGGGGCAGACATATATTGGTTTGGTCCTTATAACAGCAGCGGACACTAAATGCATGATCTCTGCGAATGGTGTACAAAGCTATGAATGCATATTTGATTCTCTCGTCTGTCGTCAAGTTCCAGTCAAGTTTATTGCCAAGTTTTCGAGCTGGCGCTTTTTGAGGGCTTCAACATCCTCCTTTCTATCAGTGGTATCTCAATGCTGGCTATACCTATATACTTCTGTTAGTAAATGGGGCTAATTCAGTTTTTTTCTGAGTAAACTCAAGGACCACAGACATAAGGCCATTTCAATAAATCAATTAAGCCGGTGTGAATTCTGAAATGTCCTTTACGAAGAACAGAACTGAACGCCCCTTGGAGTTTGGCTTTTATGGCAATAGAAGTGAGTGTACAATCACCGAACTTGGACATTATTGCTCGACCTTATAACATCGCCGGTTCCTATAAGTGCTTTCTTGATTGCATCTGTTTTGGAATTATTGTAGGCTCTCAGTGTATACGTTTAAGTTTGGAAGACCTTTACTATATATCTATAGTGACTTCTATACTCTGTTAGTGTTGTCTCCACCTAGTTGCCATTAGATTAGGCATGATGGCTGTCTGAAATTCCTATGATACTGATTCTGTTACGAATATACCCTTAAGTATGTTACGTACATGAAGCAGCAGAGCCAAAGTCTTTCATGAGTCTGAACGGAGGCGTATAGGTATGAAATGCTCCCTTGACCAACTGTGGGATGAAAACCTCTCTCCATGATGTGGGTATAACAGTCGAAAAGTTCCGATACCGACACATAGATGGCGACTCTAATAACATATCCATACGTAGTTAGAACCCACCTTAAAATAATACGTGTCCAAAAATTGATGACATTTCGACCATAGTCATCGATAGGTTGAAGTTTAAGTGACGCACCTTTTGATATTTTCAAAACCATGGAAACGCGAGTTTCGTACGTCCATAAAACACTGTTATTTGATTGAGAAAGGGTTATAAGTAATCCGCTTCGTTAAATGCAACCATTTGCCGCTGGTTTGCTGAAGTCAAACGCGGTCGTACAGTCGCAAATGGTGTTGAAAGCCTCACAAAATCATTTTGAATTGAAGCTGATATCGTAAAGATATCAAAAGATGTCATATTTTGTACGAGTTATTGCGTATGTGGAAGCTCTGGGTACTGCGTTTGTTCACAGCTGACCAAAAACAACAATGTGTTGATGATTCAGAGCGCTGTTTGGAGCCATTTAAGTGAAATAAAAAGAATTTTTTCATACGGGTATGTGTCAATAGATGAAACATGGATCCTATTACCCGTTCGCAAACCTCAAAAAAATCCAGTGAAGAGGTGATCGCCGAAACTGAAGCGTATTTTGAAGAGTTGGACAAATCAATTTGTAAGAAAGCTGTAGAAATATTAGAGCGGCTCTGAAATGATTCAATCACTCCCGAAGGAGACTAGAATAAGGCCGAATTTGTCCAAAAAATTGTGTTTTCATATTTTAGTCTCGGGCGAACCAATTGTTATATTTATGTATCTCCCCCTTATACAGAATGCCATCTGAACCGGCTATTTTATGAGACTTCAAGCTATCAATCAGACACGTGACTCTTGGGGTAAGAAATATAAGTTAAGCTCTACATAACGCTAAGTCTATACATTGTGGCACCAGCTTCGTCAAAGTCTGCTATGTCATTACACAAATAATTGGGAAAACGTTTCTGAAACTAATACAAAGTGGCGCAAAATTAATCATCGAATTGTGTTTTTGAATTACTTTTTTACTAAATAAAAAAGAATGATTTTGAGTGATGGAAATCTTTATTTGAACCTTTACAATTGTTTCTGTTAAGCGGAAAGGAGGATATCCGCCAAGAGGCTGCCGCCAGTGTTGATACACATTTTATAGCATTTTCCATGACTTCCCGCAAGATTTCCGGTGATAACTGTTCGCATTCCTGTCGTAAATTCTCCTTAAGGGCTGCCATTGTCTGAGGCTTGTTGTCATAAACCCGCGACTTCAAATAACCCCAAAGAAAGAAGTCTGGGATGGTTAAACCGGGCGATCTTGCTGGCCATGCCAAATCGCCAAAACGAGAGATTACGCGACCAGGAAACGCTTCCTTCACAATATCAATTGTGGCTCGTGCTGTGTGTGCGGATACACCGTCTTGTTGAAACCACATGTTCACCAAGCCCCGCTCATCCAATTCCGGCAGTAAGAAGTCATTTATCATGGCCACACAGTGGCTTTGAGTGGATTTAATGGCTCTTCGTGCATCAATCGCGGATTTTCAGTGCCCCAGAAATGAAGATTATGCTTAAGTGGAAATGCGTTTCGTCGCTCATGATGATTTTCGTCCTCTTCGTTGTTGAGATTGAGGATGGCTTTACAGTAATTCACACACGACTGACGGTCAGGAGGCATTAACTGATGCACTGTTTGCACTTTGTACGTGAACATGTGTAAGTTTATCACTGAAATTCGCTATAGGGTCCGTCTGGTGATGCCCAATTGCTTGGCCCGTCGTCTGGTTGATGTTTCTTCGTTCTCAGTGACATCGGCAGCTAAAGCTGCGATATTCTCGGCCGAATGGTCAGTCCGGTGGCGGCCACGCCATACATGGTCTCCTGTGGTTTCACTCTGTTCGAGTCGAGTATCTAAGCGCCGGAATGTTTGACCAGTTGGCGCGACACGATTAGGAAATCGACGTCGAAATTCATGCTGTGCTAACACCACCGACCGATTCTTGGTCAAAAACATCGACACAATTATTCCACACTGGAGCTGTTTAGTTCACAAAGCTCAGACTGGACTTGGTTCATGACTATAAGACGCATACTCGTATCCTGGGCTTCAGACAAGGTCTATTATGAGAACCCTGGGAATATAAATGTCAAGAAAGCTTTGTAGCAAGAATGTCTTCAGCACCTACGGAGATAAATTAGTCGGTCTTAAGTCTTAAGTCTTAAATGTTATACAATTGTGGAATTATGGCTTCTTTCTGTCATTCTTGGAATATATACCCCGCATACTTTCTAGGGGAAGAGGTTGGCATGTAAGCAGCTTCGAAGAATCGATGTCAATTCCGCCACATGTTAGTGTCTTAAAGGCAAAGCACAATCTTTTCCTCGGCTTTTGCTGATTTTCTTTCAGCTTAGGATCACACTTCCTAAGCCCATTCAGGAAAATGAGCATTCATTAGGATCTTAGTGATATTTCTTTAGAATTAGTCCTGATACCATGCAGCCAGCCATTTGATATACTACAGTTCAAACTGTCCTTTCGAATATCTCTCAAAGTTGCAGTAAATTGATAGTGAGAAGTGTTTGATTTCGTTTCTGTATAATGATACTCTGTCTTTGGTCACTTTGATCTAGCTAGCTTCTTTCTACAGATTCAAATTACCAAATTGCTTTGGAATAGTAAGATCCAGCAAAATATTTGTCGAAGAAACACATCCATTCCGTTGGTATATAGATTTCAAATTCCAGATCATTGAACTCAAACGAAATGCCGCGTCGTACAATTCTTGAGAGAGAAATTTATCGCCTTTCCACGATGAAATTTCTTTCCTTTTTCCAGAAACATTTCTCCGAAAGGTCGTAAAATAAATGTGAAATAAATCATTGTACTCCCTTTGCCCATCAGCGATGGCCGCAACTAAATGTTTCCTATATTGTATTTACCATTTACCCCAAAGCAACAACAAGAACAACGAACGTCGAAGTCAGGAATAACACCCTCCTTTCTCAAATGCGAGTCCTTGTGCCAATAACGTCAAACAAACACTCGGAGAGTTACGTACGAGTATGTGTATTTAGTAAATTGTCTCTTTCGATATCAAAAATCCATAAAATATACATTACACACTCGGAACGCACTAAACACATCATCATAAAACCGAAATTCATACAAAGTCAATTTGAGTGAATCTACTCATACTACGAGTACAGTGCGCGTTCGAGTGAGATAGAGGGTGAATTTAACGGATACGTATTAGAGACCTTAGCCAGCCGCAGTGATGGTATTTCGCTCATTCGTCGCTGTCGTCTTGTCGTCGTTTTAAGTCGTCGTTCGTCGTAGTCGCCTTCCTCGATCGATGATGATACTATACACGCACACGTAATAAAACAATGTCACGCACTTTAAAAATGTCAAAAACTGAGTGATTTACTACCAACAGACGGACGTTTTTAGAAAGGAGTCCCTGTGTATTATATTCATATCTGTCCCCGAGTATCTTTACAGATGATGAAGGAGACTTTTCTTCTTTTATCTTTTCTTCACCGTCTCTCTCCTCTACATATCGGTTCGGTCTACCTTTCGGCGAAGGAAACACACAAAAAAAAAATGGAAAACATATTTTTATGCACTTTCTCTGTTCGAAAATAGATCAAGAATTTTCGTTTTCCCAGAGAAAGCGCTACTCTTTGTCAGATGTTGTCAAATGTTGTCGTCCTTTTCAAAATTCACAGTTGATGCTGGCATCACGTTTTGAAGGATCACATAGCCAAACAGACCGTCACACAGTAGGACATGTGCTATTAACTCCTCGATTGCACAATATACACATACAAATACAAATTCTATGTATTGACTATACAGAATACGTTATGTGCCATTTAGCATGCTGCGTTTTCCTTTCAACTTCTCTCCTACAGACTGGCGCACCAGCGATTCTCGTAAATGTTGTCCTTTTCGGGATGGATTATGGAACAAAAAAAAAGAAACACATTACACCGATACCAGCATTTAGGTAAATTATGAAAATATGATTTCAGAAATGTCCTACTGCATACTTGAATGAGTGTCATAAACTCTGGGCGTAAGGATGCAATATTAATTTAATGGACCGCATCGACCGGCATCCTGCTGACGGTACCATACAATTTTCGACTAACAAATGTTACGAGTAATTTGTGTTTGAGAATATAAAGCAATTGCACTGTGACAATGGTTTCGGTTGGGTTTTAGGGAAGGCCCAACATTTTATTACTCATAAATTGGTCATAAAGATCCAATTTTTTAGGGCTTGCTCAAGGTTTTATTGGTGATTATTCGTACCTTTGCCCACTCCTTGATTTTAACGCAATGACACTTTCCAATTTCTGGTGTTGTTGCGAACGTTTTCTTGAGCAATTCACATTTTAGTAATCCAAAGTGTGAAGATCATACCGACGATCGTGGCAAAGGTTTACTTTCGAACGTTGTAATCAACGACAAACAAAGGAAACTTTCAGATTGTGGAAATAGTAAGGAAGTATTTCTGTTCCAGCAATAAGTAAGCAGAAAATATTGGCAAACAAATAGTTTGTTCGGTATTTGATTCACCACTTGCGAGGACCACCGCAAGCTCTATGAACTAGGTAGCTATACCCTGGAGCTCGGTGAGCAGGGACAAAAGGCGGTCAGTCCCGGGCAATAAAATGTCCCATTGGAAGTAACCGGAAGGTTGCGAAGCTCGACCGGAGGCTATATTCTGGAGCCCCCGCAACATAGTTCCGGCCTGATGGCTGTGGTTTATACCCAAAATCGCGGGGAGAGTAGGCCAAGTGGTGTTTGGACATCATATGGCTGAGTATATGTTGTAGCGTGCGATGACCTGTGCTCAGCTATTTGATGGCCGTAGCGCTAATTGGTCTGCTCGATGTGGAGTTGCATCGCAACCAGGTGCCATGACCCACAGAATGGCAGAGGTTTTAGATAGGCCTCAACCCGATACCAAGGGAGAAGATCGTGTGTACACACGACATCTAGTAGGTACTGGAGGTCGTATTTATACTATCCGAAGGGCGTTGATTTTAATCCTGTTATGAGCGTAAGCGCTCCGTGGGATAAGGCCTTCACGGTAGGTGTCCACGTAAAACACAAGAGACGTTCTGTACTTAAAGACGTCGACTACATTGGCTTCGCAAATTTTTATGACTTTTTCGCATAATCCAGCCGATATTTAAGCCCCCTTCACGTCGAAAGTTCGCCTCAAAGTCGCCTTAGGTTTCTGGCTTCTTGACATAGACCCTAAGCTTAATGTAGCCCCAAAGAAAATAGTATAAATGTGTAAAATCGCACTAGCGGGCGACTAATTGACAGACGATCACCGAACTTCGTCTTCAATAACTCGATTGTCGAACGCGCTATGTGACACATGGCATAGTCCTGTTGAAACCGTAAATCTCGCAAATCTTCCAGTTTCAATTTATACCAAAAAAAATAGTTAGCATGGAACCATAGAGCTCTTCATTGTCTGTAACCGATGGCCAGACAACAGCTCGGAGGAAGTACAGCCCTTGACACCTCCGACATGAAAACTACACCAAACAGTCACTTTTGTCGTATACAGTGGCTGTTGTGGGAAGACCGTCAGCTTTTAACCAGAATTGTGCCCTGTCGCTAAAGGATGATTGTTGGGTGAAAATCAGGATCTTCTTCTGTCTTCAATAGGCCGGGCCCCCGCCCAATTATCAAGGCTTCGCCCATCAATCACGTTATCTAATAAAAAGCGGGGGCAGAGCAAAGTACTGGTCTTATAGTAAACATCTTCAGATGACGCTACCGAAGGTTGCTACGATTTGGTCATTCACAAGTTGCCGGTCATACGTCTTGTTGGCGGCTGTACCACCGGTAGTCCCTACCAGAACTTAGATCACGGTACCATGGGAGTCAGGAGCCCCTCGGATCTCGGTCCGGACCTGGCTTGAAGAGGTAGCCCGCCTTGTGGGAGCGTCATGGAGGCTGTGGTTTAAACCCAAAGTTGCGTTAAGGGTCTTCCTTTGGTTGACCCAATGTAGAGTTGCAATAAGTACTGGGTGCTGCAACCCTAAGCGCAGTAAGAGGTTTTAGGTCGGCCTCGACTCATACCAAGGGTGGAACTTTTGGCGGCAAAGCATGCATGTATGGGCATCCCGTAAACTTAAGTCGACATGACCGGCATTTACGTTAAAAACAGAGACACTATGTCTTCAATAGGCCATCAGGGCACGCTACCATGGGAGTCGGGAGCCCCCGGCAGGAAGGGTCTTCCAGTTGATTTCGATCCGATGTAGAGTTGCAATAAGTACTGAGTGCTGGGACCCTGAAAACAGCAAGAAGTATTAATAGGGCTCGACTCATGCTGTGCCCTCAACACAGTTCCGCTTTGGTATCAAAGGAATCCACGGAGAGCCATGGTGAGGCGTATTCTTGCTCCCATGAATGTTTGGGAATTAAGGCTTATTTTGTCAGAAATTCACTTGAAACACAGGAGACATTTGTCATCAATAGAGGACAATCAGCGAAATTTCGACAGGCATGATGGTCATTTGGCTTACCTCTTGGGTTAATACCATCTTATACGGAGGTATGGCCAAGACCTTTTCAAAAATACACCACAGGACCTATAAGAGAAGCCAAGCTCCTGAGAACGTCACGAAGTCGGTTGATTACCGTCTTGACTTAGCGACTCCCGCACAGCCGCAATATTGTCTTCACTTGGCGCGGCAATGTTATGAAATCGATAAGTCGACTCAAAATTGTTCGCTAAACGCTAAATTATTCACTTATCGGGACGATTACAATGCCCGGAATAACATTTATAATTCAACACAATATTACCTAAATGGTCTTCACGTTTATGGTCTTTTAATACACTTTTTTACTTAGGTTTGAGCACATTTCCTGCTCTACTTTACCTATAAAAGCACAAATAATTTCACTAAGTACTTAAATTGACTGGAGAGCGGTGGCTTAAGCCTTCTCTCCAGATGGCCTCGTAGAAAGAAGTCGCGCGGTGATAAATCACATGATCTCACAGTAGAGGGAGAGAGGCCTTACTTTACTGCATAAAAGCAAAAGCGACACGAAGAACTGTAACCGGTAGACGGTGTAGAGCATAATACTTTTAAACATTTTCTCACCAAATGTGGTAGACAAATCAATCTAATGAGAAGCGTAATATCCCAACGCTGCAAAAGATCATCTTTTCCACTCTGAGGAATGCTTTCGATAGACTCTTATGAGAACTAATACGGAGAAGAGACGCACGAGTATGTTAAAAGAGTACTCGATGTGTGTAATGAATTAAAACCGAAAGTGAACCCCTTTGGGGTTGGGTTTGCAACTGTTGACATCTATTTAGAAGGGGTCGCCGTGAAAAAGTGTGAAACTACCAAGGTATTTGCAACGACGATGTCGCACATATAGTCACTGTAGAATGGCTAAAATGGCGCATAAACTCTGCAGTATTCTATGACAGACTGTTTGTTGTACATGATAGTCGTTCGTTCCTAATTTCCACAGATGTCTAGTCACTTCTCAAAAACATCTTGGAAAATCTTGCTGAGGGAGATTTTGTCCATCACTAATAGTTGGTGGTATGAATAGTGCTACTGTTGTATGACCTTCCGTATCTAAGGAATGCGCAAATAACCGACAGCAGACAAATACTCCTAACAGCAGCTATAGATCCAAGGGAAACTGTCCATGATCGACTTGCAGAAGAAAGTAGAAGTCATAAGAGCGACTTTCCAGAAGGTAGACAAGTTGAAAGATTTCAATAGCTACATATGGCAAATAATATCATCGCTGATGAGTGAGATCCACACTCGTTCATTTAGAAGAAAGAATTCTAAAATATCCTCGCCTTAATGTCATAATTACCTGCGATGGTGCTTTAATATCTCCCATCAAAAACTACGAACGCTTACACCACCCTGTGGTGATGCTGTCGAATTTCCAAAAGAGATAAAGGCGCGATCAATACGGACTTCTACATGTTGAAGAGCATAGAGAGAATGGTCAAGTTTTACGAATGCATGCTCTGTCTAAAATGCAACACGCCTAACAACGCGAAAGATCCTGTGACGAAAGATTCAGCGTTTTACGACTTTTGTAAACACTGAGTAGGCGAATCACTAGTTTTGTGAATAAGAGCAATGCTGGTGAATAGAACCCTTATTTCGGACGCAGACTGCGGCCAATATGTGATGGCGCTTAGGTAGTTGTACTGTCTGCTGGATAATGTCTAGCTCTGAAGCGCAGATAGCTCTAGACCTAATCGACGATTGGGCTTTCAGTCAAAACTCTCAAAAGTGTTGTGAAGAAGGCAATACATGGAACTTGCCACCGAGGAGAGTCCTCTAGATCAACACGGCTATGACAGTTACGAATATATCATATGCTTCCGTTGTTTGGTGGAACATGCTTTCACGAAAATACATCTGCATCGACTGCATGAGGGTTCTTTCAGTATCACTGTTCAACAATTCTTCCCTTGATATTCACATCACATAATGTAGTCTCAAAGTTCTCTTCCGTTTAAAAAGAAGTGGTCTTTGTACGCCGGCTGTCTTTCAAACGTGGTCTTATGGACATGTTGTCTATTGGTATAACACCAAAACTCCTGTTGCTGTGAAAATACGAATTCACTGTGCTTAGGAATGGTTACGACCAGAACCTGAGCAAGGAAAGGTATGTAGCAGGTCACTGGAATCATACATGCAATCCTGATATCATTGAACTATATCGTGATGAATCAGTGGAGTAAGAGATCTGAAATCTAAGCTGTGATTAGGCCTTACCGAATCCTCTCACCGTTTCTAAGGTGGGTTGAGGACAAGATTATAGTTCCCGATAGCTGATTCCGGTGTCTGATATCCAATGGAACAAAAGCAGGAAATAATGCACGGGTAGCTGCTTGGAGGCCGATCCTTTCATTTCATAGCGTACGCAGGCGACCTGATCGCAGGTAGATTAGTTCCGAAGGTCGAACTTATTAACATACGCTTGCAGTGTGATTTCAATAAATTGAGATGACCGGAGGTTGTCTAGGACCTCAGCGGATACTGCAAAGAATTCGCAAATATTTTCAGTTGTGGGACAAACTTGTTAAAATCTAGTCAGATACCTTGAGATCTAGCTGTATTTTAACAAACATTTAGATATTCCTCTGACCATAGCAGAGGTGCTTTTGCCTTAACAAAGACACTGTTTCATAGCAGCCAGCTCGATGAGAGAGTGAAGGTAATCTGATACTGGCCCTTATAAGGCCGATGATTGTATTTAGATGTCTCGCGTGGTTCCCTAAAGGAACAAGTTTATTGGTAGAGATTAGGATTTTGAGAGGGATTTTCAACGTTTGTACAGAAAACTAATGAGATCTTGTACAACGAAAGCTGACTGGCAAGCACATTGCAAGAGCAAAGACCTCGATCAACATCCTTATCTCTTCCGCTTACTACCCCAACTATCGCTGATCATTACTTTTAAAGCTGTTACAGATGCAGTCTCCATCCAAAGCCTAGTGTGCAGGTCCAAGGTGAAACTTACGAGTACAGATGTAAAGGTTTTGCGCTTCGGATCATGCTTGATTTGTCGCCGATTTCTAGACTCTATTCGATTACACTTGAATGCAACCTTTCATCCTTGCTTTGCTTTTTAATTGTATAGAATTGGCCAGTAAGGAATTTGTTAAGTTGTTGCGATGAATTTGTCAGCTTGATCGCCTCAAAAGCCAATATTTCTGCATTTGTTTGATACACCAAGATTGTGCATCATAGCCGAAAAGCCAAAAAGATTCATTTCGTTATTTTTTCGGGATAAATTAGAATGCGTATCCATTCATGCTATCGAAAATCATTAATGAACTCTCTCAGTAATTTTTTATTTTTTAAAGATACTCAGGACTTTGCAACATCGATCGCCGGAAAGCTTAAAGACGTACTCACTTGTAAACTATCGTCTTACGAGTTCCTAAATACACGTACCTGGTTAGTATCTCCATGGTTTGTGTACAAAAAAATTCATGACGCTCATGATGCGATCATAATTTTATTGGCCACAAACAATACTCTCTCTCGCTGTTGAGGAAAATCAAAGAAAATTCCTGTTGCTTTCATCTTTGTTTGATCGAAAACTCCTCAGTTGCACCCAATATTTCATCGATATTCGACGGCAGTTCTTGTTTTCGAATAATCCCAACATAAACACAATGTCAGTGGGAGAAACCTCCCAAATATAGATACAGATACTTGTACGAGTATGTGCCGATCGTAGCGATCACCATGATCACATTGCGATCGGGGATAGATCGGAATTTTTTGATTTTCAATTTGGCGCGACACCTAAACAATTTGAAAAAACTGGCTCGTCGTCAAACAAGACGTCGTCGTCTGGTATGCACGTTGTTTGAAGTTATACCGGCGCGTGCTAGCGTAAATTGGGGGCGTTCGCAATGCATTGGGGCGTCAAATTTTTCCTTTCCTTTTCATTGTATTCGAACTATCGGGCTATGAGTTGTGCAAGAGAGAGAATGAATGCGCCTCAAAAACGATTAAACCAATTGAGTAGACCAAACAAATCAACTTCGTCGTCTGCGTCTAACGCGCATAAATTTCCAAATTAACTATTCGAACCAATCAAATTTGCCTGTCATTTTGGTTTCTAGTTTTTTTTTTTTTTTTTCGAATCAGAATATCCGCAGATACTCGTAGTACTCGTACTCGTACTCGTACTTTGGAATTTTATTTATTTCGGCATTTTCGGGTGGAAATATCCGGCAATGGAAGGAAAAAATGCGTTAAATCCAGCTGTCTGACGCAAGCAGATTCATGTGTATCTTCCGGATACACAAGGTAGCCGAAGAAGCTGAATTGACTGGATCGGCTGGTGTGGCTGTGTTGAATCAGTTAATTAATTGTACGATTTGCTAATTAAATGCGATCAGTTTGTTTGGCGGTTTTGTTTATTCGAGAAAATTAAAATTGCCCGCAAAGAGATGTAGTTACAGTGTGTGGGGGAGCGTGGGAGTGCGAAATCAGGAATTCGGGGAGCAAATACACTCGTATTTGTACATGGCAATGGCACTCTTACCACAGGTTGGGTGAGAATCGAGAGTAGGTACTTGTTGCTACTGCTGCAGCAACAGCAACAGCAGCCTCTTTCTAGACACTAGGTACTTTTGTGGGTTCAATTCGTTTCAGTTTGTTGCTTTGTGCTGTCGCTGTCGCTGTTGCTGTTACTGTTGTTGTATCCAATGGCGTGCTGCTTGACTATTGCTGATTGTTTCATAAGAGTTTTGTACACATGGGAATGTTGTTTTGGTTGCCGCCTATTTGCATAACGATTAATCATGCACAAGACTATTAACTTTCTGTCAGTGGGCTTGCTTATTGTGTTTTATTTTATTCTGTTTTCTGTTGTGTGCCGTGTGTCCTATGCTCTGTGCGGCATGTGGTGCTGTATGGCATTTGCCAGAAGGGAAGCTTGTGACTGAAAAATGAACAAATGGAGAAGTTGTTTGACTTATTGCTGAAATTAGATAGAAAATTGTAAAAAAAAAAAACAATAAACAATGAACACTAAAGAGTTCTCATGGTATTCGTTTGGATACTATGGACAAAGGTCAGTTAATCCACGGACTATACAAAGACTCAAAAAGAGTCTTTACGATTGTGTTTCCCAAGACTTCTGGAAACCCTATGCTGCCAGCATTAAAAGCAGAAGGCCGGTGCAGGAAAGCGCTGGATCGAACGGTGTGGAGAGGTACTAGTGCAGAAGAATTTGGAACTCCTGCAAATTGTTTAACCGCGAAGACGACCAATCAACGTGGACGATGATCGACCAAGGACATGGAAATCTTCTGGAGTAGACAAACTTCCTTTCTTATTATTTAAAACAGCGGGAATAAGAAGAAGAATGTGCCAACTAATCTATAAAATATCGAATGAAAGTAGGTATGCTGGGTGAATTGAATCCCAGCATCGCTTGCCCGATCCCTTTGAAGGGAGGCCTCTGAACTGCTATCTGAGCGGCCGAAACCTTGTATCACAGTCTTATTGTGTGTCGCAGAATCATGTACTTCATCAAAAGTGATATAAATGTCCTTGGATGCTACGAGAGAAAAGCCCTCCGACTGATTTTTGGTTTCCATTTGAATAGACGAAAGCTGGAGAGTAATATAAAGGGTCCGCCAAATAATTTGTTCTTTTTTGAAAATGCTATAAAAAAAAAACTACTGAATATTTTCTCAAATTTCTTTTTTTATTTGAAAGTACAATCCTTCCGGTTAATAATGGAAAATAATTTCATGCAAATGGCTACCTCGGCTGGCCATGCAATAGCCTACACGATCGGTCCAATTTTTAAGCACATTATCGATTGTGTGCAGCTGTTTTTCACCAATGGCTTCACGAATATTGTCTTTCTGCGGCTGATAATGCGATCTTCAAAAACAGGGTGCAAAACATCGAGTGTAGCTTCGGCTGTGTGGTACGTAGCGCCGTCCTGTTGAAACCAAATGTTGCCAATATCCTCCTCTTCAATTTTTGTGAACAAAAATTCGTTCAACATGGCCCGATAACGATCGCCATTGACTGTAACGGCCACTCCTTGCTCATTTTCGAAGAAAAATGACCCAATTATGCCTCTGGACCAAAATCCACACCAAACAGTGACTCGTTTTGGGTGTATCGGCTTTTCAATGTATGCGTGCGGGTTTTCTGTGCCCCAAATGCGACAATTTTGCTTGTTTACATACCCGCCAAGATCAAAATGAGCTTCATCTGAAGAGATGATTTTTTTGGCAAAATCGGCATCTTCTCTAAGTCGATCGCAGGCCCACTTAGCGAAGCGAAAACGCATTGGATGGTCAGTTGGCTTCAACTCCTGAACCAATTGGACTTTACATGGCGTCATACCAAGGTCTTTATGCAAAATTCGTCTCAATGATGTCTTCGAAATGTTCAATAATTGAGAACGACGGTGAATTGATGTTGATGGCGCTTCACGCACACTTTCTGCCACAGCAGCAATATTCTCGGGTGTACGCACTGTTTTTGGCCTTTCACGCATTGGTTTGTCGATGAGGATGCCAGTTTCTTTCACTTTTTTCACAAGATAACGAACATACGGAGCTGACGGTGCTTCTCTTCTTCCAAAATCCGTACGCAATTTTCGCACACATTCTGCAACATTACCATGATTTTCAATGTAATGTCGCAATATTCCAGCGTTTTTCAAGCATATACACAACCATATTCGTTCAGCGGAAGGATAAAATTAATTATCTGTCAAATCAGACATGAGCTAGGTGTTACTATTCACGAAATAAGCACTAGTGGAAAAAAAAACGTTAGATGGCGGACCCTTTATAACAACGAGCTATGTTGGCTATGTAGCTAGAAGGGCTGAAATTCGCTAGCTTCGATGGCAAGGACATGTTAAGCGAATAAAAACCAGCAGTCTCTCGTCGATCAGAGTCGACAAAAAGTCGTAAATCTAATTTCACTGAACTGCTTTGTCTTTCGTATCTGCTTTTCTCTTCGCATTGTATTTCCCTATTGAATTAGTGATACAAAAAATCATATAAAACCACAACTATGACCATTTAGATCATCACTATATCAAGTTAACTAGTAAGTCCATTACATCTGGCGTACCTCAGGCGTACCTCAGGGCTCCATACAAGGGCCCCTCTTGTTCAGGCTCTTTATTGATAACATCTCAGAGTGTAGTGCTATTCAAAACAGTTGGCCAGTCTAATCCTCAGGTCTCTGAAATTTGCTCTCACAAAAATTCAAATTAAAAACAAAAAAACAGGAAACTGTACAACAAATTTACAAGGACCTACGCACCCATGCATTGGTCAACTTTTTTGAGCAACACTATACAGCTTCTTGCGATGATCATAGTTAAGGGTACGATGTAAAAGTTTACACCTCAATGTTGACTTTAGATAGCACTACAATCAAGGGGTGGACCTAAGCCTCAACCAACGACCACTCTCTGTTTAGTGTAATTTTGCGCTTATCTCCTCCAGTTAAACCCACTATGTTGGCTGAGGTCCCTTTACACTTAACCGCGTTATTGCACTGGGATTGATGAAAATACATTCCGCGCCGAAGCGGTGATGTTTATTAGCTCAACATTGATCAAAACCTATGAATTCTAGCCCTTCTGACCAGGCACATGCCTCTGTATAGCCAACACAATTCTTCTTCGAAAGTCACGTACAAAAGATCTCTCGAGACGCAACCGAGGACATTTTTGTCTAGAGCCATGTAGTTGGTCTGCCACTTTGAGGATCTTATACAGTGCTTTTGTCATGTTTCATGGGAGAGAAATTGGTATTAGTTGCTTTTTCGTAAGAGTGATTCTCTGTTAGATCCCTGCGGTGGTGTCACTGTTTGAAATTTCAGCGCAAACGAGGTAGGCAATTTTTTTTTAGATTGCCGTTGTGGGGTGCTATCCGAGCGGTTGGTCTGCTTCTAAAGCCACCTTCGCTTCTTCTGCGTCAATGCCTATAAGCGCTCAAGTGGAAGCTTGTTGATTTCTTCTAATTTCAATGTCGACAGCGTAGCAGTAGTACAAATTTTTGTAGTACTGTGCCTTCGGTGTTGGCCTGTGGGTTTGATGTTGGGGGTTTACTACATAGACGCATGGGAGACGTCTATAGGTTCTTTCAATAATGACGCTCGCCTTTGAATGTAAACAAAACAACTTGTGTGTGAGTCTATAACTTATTAGCCACGGTGCGAGATTACTATGCCTTCAAATACCTCGCGCAGAATGTCCATCGTGGCATGCACTGTATAACACGTATCGCCGTTCTTTTGGAACCATATGTCGTCGGTATCTATATCATCCAGTTTAGGCCATATTAGGTTGATGTTTAGCGCTCGCCGTTGATGGCTTTGGCAATGCTAGTTTCGTTTGGAATGGGCCCGATGATTCCACCAGACCAAAATCCACACCAAACAGTGATCTTCTCAGAATGCATTTTGTGCTGGTGTATCTCATGTGGATTAATATCGTCAAAATTTTGCTTGTTCACACATCTAGCCCTCGTCACTAAAGATGACTTTTTTTGGCCAAATTTGGGTCAAAATCAAACTGCAAATTTGAATCACCTTCCACGGTGATTTGCTATACACAACTCAACAATTCACAATAAATTTGGTATGGAAGCTATGACCTAACAACTTTCGAGCGTCCCTATTGAAAGATCATGTATTTGTCATAAGGCGAGTATCTGGTCAATAGTGAACTTACCAAAAGGACCTATTGAATATATTGTAGTTGTTGACAGAATTGCAGGCCTTTACCTTGTGTGCGATGTTAAGAAGAGTGATCCTCTGGAGTTAATGCTCTTAGAGGGTTTTCCTTCTTGGGATCACAACGACCATATTGCACAAACTTCTTCTCGGGTTATCGTAGTTAGCGAAATTTTGATCGTATTCGCTGTTAAACGGTCTGCAAAAGTAATCTTTCCAAATTATCAGTAACTACCGTGAGTGGCTCTTGTTTCCTCCATACGCTTACCGACATTCTTAGTCAAGTTGATGTGGTCCGGTGAAATCTATCACATTAGTTGAGTCATCTTCAATTGCTTGCTAACAATACCGCCACTGTTCTTCTACGTCTAATTATAAGAACATAGGACTTATCGAAAGATTTGGGAGACTCGATCAGTAGAGGCTGATAGCGATTGTAGCCATCCGACATCATATGGCTCCAATGTCCTTTCATCCAGGACATTCCGATCAGCACCTAGGCTAGAAAAAAGTAGTGGCCTGAGTTGATGTTGACTCCTCGGATCATTCAGATATCATCACCTCATCAGGTTGTGTCTTGCACCAATCCAAATGTGATCAATCTCGAAGACGGTGATTTGATTAGATGATTGCCAAGTTGAGGTGTAGGAAACGAGCGCTAGCTATTGTCCTTTTCGCAGCATGGTCGTTAAATATGCTCGCATTCACTAACTTGATCTTAGCATCATGCTTAACACATTGCTCATAAGTTTAGTCCAGGATCTCGTAGAGCCAATCTTTGGCAAAGGCGGCCATTGCCTGAGTATGAGCCCATGTCAAGCGTACTCGTATATTGATGAATTTTACTTTGATGTGGATTATAGTCAGCGATCACTCAAATGCCTGAAGATCAAAATTTCTTACCTAAGCCGTCCTCTGATAACAAATTCATACCCAAATAGGCTCTGCTTCTCCTTTCTATAGCAACCTCCATAGCAAAGGGTATTTTTGAATAAATGGAACAATTTTTGAGATATCTCTGAAACCCTTATAGCTTTATAATGTAGACACATGGGGACTATTTACGGAGCACAGTATGTATCTTCCAAATAACCGCTTCGGTTCTGCTCTAATCCTATGCTCGAAATTTTCAATCCCTCTTTGATATAATTGAGGCTCTATTTCGGCGGTGGCGGCTTTAATGTTCGCTTTCTCTCTTAACGCAGCTCAAAAAAAAACCTGTTAAGTCGCACGATCTTGGCGGCCAACAGTTGTCTCCTAAACACGAAATTACGGGTCTAGGAAACTTCGTGCGTAATTACTCGATTGTTTCGCGACTTATGTGGCACATAGCACCATCCTGTTGAAAGTAGAAGTCATCCATATCGATATCCTCGAGTTCCAGCTACAAAAAAAATTGTTAATCCTGTCTCGGTAGCGCACTTCATTGACTGTAATGGCTTTTCCGGCCTCTTTTTCGAAAAAGTACGGCCCAATGACAACTATAGTCATTAAACCGCACCAAACAGTTCCTCGTTCTGGCTTCATTGGCATCTCCTGAATCACTCATGGATTTTCTGTGCCCCAGATGGAGTAATTTTGCTTATTAAAGTAGCCGCCAATGTGGAAGTGGGCAACATCCGAAAACACGATTTTCTGCAAAAATCAGTGGCAGCATGCATGTTTTCCAAAACGTACGACACTGCTGGTGATCGACCTAATCAGCTCTTGCGTTAATCAGACCTTGTACGCATGTAGAGCCAAATCTTTCTGCGAACTGTGCTTTGTACCTGTGGCTCCTAAGAATGGTGGCAAATGAAGGTGTTTGAGTCGTTTTCGACACTTTCCTTTACTGTGGCTATATTTTCCATTGAGCGTCCGGGTCCAAGATGGTTCGGCGTCTTCATATCTTGCACTGAACCCGTCTCTTAGAATTTTTTGATTGTGTGGTGATTATGATACACATCGCGCGATTGATTGTGAATTTTCGTAATAAAATTCAGCGATTTGGATTGAACGATTTCTTTCACTTTTTTTATGGAAAATTTCCAAAAATTTAAAGATGACATCTGTCACCATATACCAATCCTGCATGCATCAGCCGTAAAATAATAGACCCTTCAAGCCCTACACCTCTTGCTGAAAAACCCCTTAGATGACACCGGACCGGGCCATCCATTGCATTTCTATGATGACAGTGATATACGCTTTGTAGCAGCCCTTACTAATATTTCGAAAGTCGTTGTTCGATTTCTTTTGCTGTCACAGGATATAGCACTTTTCATGGTCGAGTGGTTAACTCAACAGCACAGCACCCTATCTGAAGGCTATATCCTTCAGGGGATAGTCTTTGTAGACCACTATAGACGTTAGTCTTCGTCATAATCTCTATTCCGACAACCTGGCTAGATGCCGAAAAATCCTCATATGCCCTGATCTCCGAAAATGTCGTATTGGTTCAAACAAGTTTATCGCACAGCGTACGCTGTGAAGTTCACCCAGCTGTGCTTGCTTGTATACTGTAAAATGTTGCTGGTGGTTATCCCCAGCGATTTCCTCCTTCTTTCTCAACTTTAGCTTGGGACCAGCTATGGTGGTGCTATACTTCATATTTCTTTAGTCTCAAAAAAGTTGCTTAAGCCTAATGCTCTGAAATGAGGACATCCTCTTTAATAGCTCAAAATCGTCGCATCCGTCAGCACAGTACAAAACTTGTGCATTTTCTTCAACTCAGGCTGGAGCCGAAATGATCATATGAGCTATATGCGCCGGCTGGGAGCTAAAATCAACGCAGAATAAATTTCTCCGATGGTGAATGTCAAATTCTCTCAGAAAAATAGTAACAACGATCTCAAAGAGACTATCAGAAACGCTGCAACCTACACTTCAGACTTCGGCCGATCATGAACACGAAACCCATGGGTCGAGCAAGTATAGTGATTTGGCAACCAATCCACGAAAGATTTGTATTGGAAGACACTGTAAAAATGGTCGACAACTTTATCTCCAAAAAGGATTCCTGATTCAACCATGTATACAAGAATCGCATGGCGAAAATATTTAGAAATGCTATTTTGAGAAGACCAAATCCTGTACAAAAATGTAAAACAGAAGCAGAAAACCTTAAAGTAGAATTACAATCGAAGATTACATGATTGAAAGAACACATCTGCAAACTGTGTTTTCAAGAAGACTAATTTCAATTTTTACATTTACTCCTAGATCTTGCTATTGCCTCGACCATAGATTGTAATGAATTCCACTAAACAAATCTCAATATCAGACCCTACAAGGCCGTATGTCCCTATGGTTTTCTGGCATAGACACTTAAAGCAGCTGGAGATGAAGTGTGGTTGACAGCGTACACTCACTCATTTCTAGAACTTAGTCAAATGAGCGTACGGCAGATGAATACAATCCTAACGACGTTTATTCGGTCCGTAAACCTACTGGATTATCAGTATGGCATACTCAACCTTTCATTTGCAATATAAACGGCCTCTTTTAGCTCAGGTTTAGACCGGTAAGATCCCACTGTATTCTAAGAAAAAAAAACCCAAAGAAATCCTAATCAGAACGCATCATCTCTCCATCGAACTTGAAGTCGTCTATGTCACCAGTGCTACAAAATATCTAGTCTAGTCCGAGTATCACTGGCAAATTCCTTCTACTACGCAGGATGTCAGCCTCGCTAACACCTCTAACATTCAAAACAGATCAAAATAAGTTGCTGTCATATGACTTTGTCGAATAAATACGAAGATATCAGTTGGTTGAACTTAGCGACCTGTTATCGGTCCAATTTCGAACAAAGAAGCAGGATCAGTCAAAGAAGGTTTAACGACGGACGAAAGCATAATCAAATACATGCCTCCAACAAGAAACAACATTCAATGGCAATGAATCACAAACTACAACTTCAAAGATGAGGCTTTAACAATGATTCTTCTGAACGCAACACCTCATCAAAAGGAGATCTAACTCATGCCAGCGCTGCTCTTTGGCCCTGAATTACGGACTCTATCGGAAACTGATGAGGATATCCGTAATCTACTTAAAGTAAAAACATCTGATCAGGTTTTCTTGACTTGAGAAAAATAGCGCGTCTTACCTCTAAGATGACTATGACATGTGAAGCTTATGTCGGCGGTTTCAACGCAAAGGGTCTACGTAGCAGACGTAGAAGAAACCTCAAACAATTTGAAATGCACAATTGAAAGCAATTTGCAAGGACAGACACTAACTGGAGACGACTTTTTAGGCCAAGATTAACTTCGAACGGTGGTATCACTCAGGTAAGTAAGTAAAGGTTGAACTGGGCTTAGTCGTCAAGCCAAGAAGAAGAGTGTTTTCTCCCATCTGCATTAAAAGGAATTTTCCTTTTCCATTACAGAGGAGGCTGGCGAAGTGAAGGTGAGGTCCTAAATGATCACAGTGCATTCGCATTGGTGGTGGTCCGAACTTGTGGCTTGACAAACATTATTAGAGAATTCCTACCGATGCAAGTACGAATTAGTAAATTTTCGATTTTGGAACCCAGTCATGGTTGTTTACGAGAACACTTAATGAGTCCATAAATCAAGGACAATCAACACCCCCAACTTACACCTTAATTATCTAAAAAACTGATGCACTGATACCTGATACTATGATCTGACCTGACGCATCTCTACATCCATGCACCCTCATTTCGATCCAAAGCAAATTTCATCGGTCATCATTGTGTTTGTTGTTTTTTTCTTTTTTTTTTGCGAAACAGCCCAGCTGGAGGAGGAGTAAAGTCAGGAACTGGAACTATGCGTTCCATTGTCACATTTCAACATCAGCAACAGCAACAGCAAACAGTAGTAGCGCAGCAGACTAAACACAAACAAACACCAGTCAACTGGGTCTCATCGGGTAAAGGCAAGACCAAAATCCAGCCACCAGAATCAGAAGCAGAGAATCCAGTGGCAGTCAAACTTGGTTGATGTGCAGAACAATGGAAAGGGGTGGAACTGCTTTAGCTTCGTTCCGTCTTCTTTTTTCACTCAGGACCCGTCACAGACTGACTCTTCTTCATTGTGTTGAGCTATGGAAGCCATAGCACCAGCAGCAATGAACACGAAAGCACCATCAGAAACAGCACCAAAGCAATCACCGAGCACAAGCACTAGCACTACTCGTAGCACCAACCACTTTGCTTCCTTTGATGGATTTTATTCTGACATTTTTGTGATGGCATTGGGAAAAAGGAGCAACACAGACAACGACTATGCTACGACAGTCAGCGATGGCATACCATGAAAGGGGGATCCAAAGCAAAACCAAAAAGACAGAAAACGGCAACACAAGAAAAAGATAAAAAACAAAAAAAAAATACGAAAAAAACAATTGAAAAGGAACAAAGGGATGTGTATGGTCGACGTTCGAAAACGAGGATGTGCGCCGCTCGTCTCACCATCATCGTGGGTCGTCCCGAACTCGTTGAGAACAAAATGGCGGAAATCTATTTCATTTTACTTCAGATACGAAGAACGTAAAGTGAAAAACAAAAACCGAAGAACAAGTGCCACAAGGAAGAAAGTACAAAACGAGTGCGAGCGGAGAAGCAAAAAAAAGAAAATAAAAATCCACTTGACATCTTAAGCAAATGATTTGGCCCATTAGCAAAGGGATGACTAGATACACACAGATACTGGTTCTGCCACTAGTACCAGTTCACAGAGTGCGTCAAGTGCTCGTAGATACTTTTTGTCTGTTTTTTTTTTGTTTTTGGTTTTCTTCGTTTTTTTTTTTTCTCCATCATGTCTGTCTGGTGTGATGGTCTAGCTCACCCGCCGACTGTCTGTTGGGATGATAATTTAATTAACAATTTCCTCGGGCAATTAATCTTGTGACCCAATCAAATGAAGATGCACCGTATAGCTCTCATAGACAAACGCGATATCTCTATCTCAATAGAACTTCCTCTCTATGCGGAGGATGCAGTCGATTTTCTTTCTACAACTTTCCCAGACGAGAAAAAATTCTGTATGCTGTTGCCTCTGCAGCAAGCAGATGATGATAATGATGACGATGCAAGGGAAATGCTTAAGAATAAGAAGAAAAATATACGAAAATATAATTACGTCTTGAAAAATTAGCCCTGTCACTCTGGGATTGGGCATTTGTTCTGCAAGATACCAAAAGGAATTGCTTTTGAGTTGTTGGGTTTTTTTTTGTTTTTTTTTTTTGAGTTTTCTAATGGAGACAAGTGGATTTAGATACTTGTTTTTGGAAGAGGATGTCTCCATTTAAGGTTACGTTAAATCTCTTTGTAAGCATCGCATCACACACTGAACAAAAACGGTTGATTAAAGTGAGAGAGAACGAGAAAGTGATCCTTGAGTAGGTACGAAGGTTGCAACATTTGAAAAGGATGATTGATTTGAAAGCATTACGATTGGGTCATGTTTTATTTTGGCTTGACAGTCGGGTTATACCTTTAATTCAGAACACAGAAATTCGTTTTTATGAGTAGGGGACTGGCCGACATTTGCCTGAAAGAATAGGTACAGTCTGGCAACCAGTAAGATACGACTAATTCGTTTGCAGCATTTCACTTTCGACACATGCACGTGTTTGTGGAGCCAAGTTTCCGGCTTTTATTGGTGATATAATCAGGAGCTTTAAACCAATGACAAACGCTTATTACCCTGATTAGCTAGTCCAGTGATTAAAGATAATCTCTAGGTGGAGATACAGCTAAGAGATAAATTTTAATGAAGCTTCGCATAGGTTTTCGAATGGGGCGCTCATTTACGATTTTCGAACGAAGAGGGGCTGCAGAAAGAGAAATTCAACGATGGATCACACTTACATAGAACAGTTCGGAACCTCTACTTCGAGTGTTCACCTTTTACAGAAGATAACATTGAATTCAAGATCGTAACATTATTACCACAAGACCACAGTGGACTTTGTATGATGCGGTGTGCGTCCAACTACAAAAGGTGAAAGCAATTGATACAAGTTAACACTCTGAGTCAAAAGTCGGAGGCAGAAAAACTCCTGCTTAAAGGAGTCGAAGAGCTCGTGAATGGAACAACATTTAACAACATTTAACGACTTTATCAAATTGTCAAAGAACTGGTTAAGCAGAAGGCTACAAACTCGGAACACAGCGAAAACACTTTGACACCAATGCACTGGATTGTAGTAATATACAAGGAGCAAGGAACTACGGAGTCAGCTTTCAGATAGACCAAGAAAATACTAGGTGAGGTGAAAAGTAACCTAATTGACCGCCAGAATGCGCTGCTACTGCAAAAGAGGTTATGGTGCCTCGAAGTCCTTTCATATTTAGGCAGACATGCCAAATTTCAGTGCGATACTATCTTTAGTTTTGCTTTGACAGCTGATTGTTGTTGACGTGTTTGGCATCATGTGTAGTATGGACAAAAACGATTTTCGTTCTCTCATAAAACTTTATTTTTTGAGAGGCAAAACGGCAAAGGAAATAAAAGAAAAGTTGGATAAATATTATGGGGCTAATGCTCCGAGAGTTTCGTAGTGGCCGTCCACTCCGCAACCGATCAAGTCCGCAGCGGCAGGTCCTCCGATGCGGTTACAGAGGACAATGTCAAAAAAATACATGAAATGGTGTTGGCTGACCGGAAAGTGCAGGTGCGCGAGCTAGCAGATACCACAAAGATTAGTATTGAGCGTACACGCCATATTTTGGGCAATATTCTGCATATGAAAAAGTTATCCTGCCGCTGGGTGCCGCGCATGCTCATTCCTGACCACAAACACGAACGTGAGAGCACTTCGAAAGAGTGTTTGGACTTGCTGATGCGGAATCGGGCAGACTTTTAGCGTCGATTGGTAACTGTTGATGAAACTTAGATCCACTATTACACACCAGAGAACAGAATGAGTGCCCGGCAATGGACTGAAGCCGGCACGAATGCTCCGAAGCGGCCGAGGGAGGCTAGATGAGTCGGAAAGGTTATGGCGTCGGTTTTCTGGAATTGTCATGGCATACTCTTCGTGGACTACCTCGAAAAAGAAAAAACCATCAACAGCGAGTATTACTGTGCATTATTGGAGCGATTGAAGGCCGAAATCGCTGCAAAACGGCCTCACATGAATCGAAAAAAAATTTTGTTTTTGCCAGACAATGCGCCGGCGCACAAGAGCATCGCAACCACGGCTAAAATCAATGACTTACGGCTCCAATTGCTGTCTCATCCACCGTATTCGCCCGATTTGGCTCCCTCGGACTATTATCTCTTCCCAAACCTCAAAAGATGGCTCATCAATAAAAAATTCAGCTCACGCGAGGAAATCATCGACGCCACGGAGGAGTATTTTGCAGACCTTCCGGAAACTAACTTTTCGGACGGGATCAAGAAGTTGGAAAATCGCTGGAATAAGTGTATCAAGCTAAAAGGGGACTATATTGAATAAAATAAAAAAAATATTTAAAAAAAATTTTTTTCATTCCTCCCATGGAGGATACTTTTCACCCCACCTAGTAACCCACATTTAGTCAATAAATATTTATGCCTAGTCTAAGCAAAGTTGACATCACCATCAAGAAACCGAAGACCACTAAATGGGGGCAATCTTGTCTTGTCTTGATTAAGTATAGGTAGACGAATGTATGTCTGATGACTGGATTATCAAACAGGGCGCTCTTCTGTCTTGCGCTATTCACCATGGCATATCCCTAGCAACCTCGGCCCTACTCTAGGCACACAGACGAATCTCTCTCCCCTTGATAAACACACTTTTGAACACTATTCTGTTCAAAAAGACGTGATCTTTGGCGTGAACTAGAGTTTCGATTGCCTTATACGGTGACTGTCTTTCGGCTCTTGGTCTTATGGACTACCGTCCACTTCTGTGGCTACGAAACTACAAAATCAAAAGAAAAATTCCCTAGTCTCCATGGATGTCTCAAAAACCGATATAGGATGTGGTACTGGTGCCTTTTGGAGGACCACAACGAAGATTTCACTTCCAAACAGAGATATACGCATTCCTGATGGCAACGAATTATATTTCATAAAATCAGTGACGGGGAGGAAGTTTCTGCGTCTGTAGCGACAACCAAACTGTTTTTAAGACATAGCGGTAGCTTCTTGCAACTTGCAAGTTATTCCAAGAGCGCACGACTTGACTGAATGTAGACGGAAGGCTGAATTTACTGTTCAATATTTGGTTTAAGATTGCAATGGAATCACGGTAATACTCGGTGGAGGATTTCTCAGGACTCGAATTCGTGTTAGGACTACATTCGTCCTTGGTCAGACCTTCCATTGGTAGTTAAGCTTCAAATAGGTACTATAACACGACTCTCCAGGATGCCGACAAATCAAACAGCTCTCAAAGTCTCTTAGAGTTTAGCAACTTTTCTTCTGTCCTCCAGCAGGAAAGACCATAAATTGCTAAGATCCTAAGCATGTACTAGGCATTAGTAACAAAATATCCTGCAATGCTTGCTGTGGGAGTGATGACGACACTCTAAACACTCACATCAGGCTACAGATACCCGGCGCTGGTAGTGTAGGTACTTTGTAATTAAAGTGTTTACACATATTTTGGGTAAAAGAAACAGACAAGGAGACAATGCTGCTAGTTCTTATAAGTTCCTTGTCTAAGTGATATATTCCGACAGAAGAAAAAATTTAATACCGCATCCGGTCAGGGGGATCAAAGCTCTTCCAAATCCTTAAACGACCACATATCTTGTGGAAAAGCAACGAAAGTCGCACCTAAGAATTCATTAAGTTTTAAGCCGCATGTAGTCAGAAGACCACATATTCGAGCTCCCGTCAAAATGGATCCAAAAAAGATCCAAGTTTGAAAACAGAACATCCGAATTTTCCGAATTTGTACCGGATTTCGGCGAAAAAGTGCGCAGTCATCCACTTAATAAGAAAGATATTCGTATTACGATAACAGGGAAGACACTATCTTCCATATGGAATATGTCGACAATCAATACACTTTCCACCCGAGACTTGTAGAGGTTATAGAAGCATGGCATGTTGACCTTGCAGTAAATACGCGTTCGGCCACTTATTAGAGCATTTTATGGAGCTAATACTCATACGAGTACATCTTACAAGTACGAGTACACCAGGAATTCATAGATCAATTTTACGAACGCGATCCTAATAAAGGCTGCAAGAAAATCGGCCTTTGGAATTATCTGCTTCCTCAGTAGCAGCAACTCCTATCCAGAAACACAGAGCCGATGCTCTACAAAACCTTGATCCTGCAGTATGGGGCCGAGTCCTGAATGATAATCAAGCAAGTAGGGCGATCCTGAGCACTTTCAAGCGAAAAGTTCTTCTCCGAATAGTTTGTTCTGTATGTGAGGAGGATAAATGGAAGTCAAAATACATCGCCAACCCTACTCGCTCGAACTATACCAAAGAAGACATGATTCTGCTTAGGTCAAGGCTTTCAATTCTTTAAAATGGAAGGAGGACAACTGTTGAGAGCTAGTACTAGTGGTAAGTCCTACTGCATCTAGGACAAAATCCAGAATCTGGTTAGTGTTCAGAAAAAAGGGCTTCAATTTAATGCAATCTCCAGGTACTGAGAACTGGATGAAAAGAAGAATCTGAAGGATTCATTTGATATTTTCGTTCACTTAACCTTCCTCGCTTTCAGAGCTTCCCTCAGGCCATTTGCTTAGATTTTCTTGTTACACTTTTGTTTAAGATCTCTCATAGACGCCAACTGCGCTGTCTACCTTAATTCAGTTGGAGCATTTCGTCAATACACGTCTTAGTTTCAATATATAGGTACCAGGTTTTTCGCTGGTGGTTAGTTTTGTTGACTTCTGTGCCTGAGATCTGGGTTCATATCCCAGGCTATGCACTGGAAAATAAAAATTCGGCGAATAGTAAGAAAGCAGAAAAACTTTCTCAGGTTCGCTATTTGAAGATCGTAAAATATCGTAGATCTGTCTTTCTGTGCCAAAACAATGACAAGACGAACAACAAATTGACTCGAAGGAATAAGTTTTGGTTCACACTTGATTGTTGCTTCGTTATTTTTTTTTATGAATTCCTTGCAGGCTTTTAAGGCCTAAGAACACATTTGTGAAGCTAATTGTTAGAAGCTTATCATTACCTATTTGAATTGTTAGACATGTGTATCTCTTTGTAAAGATCGGACCAGTAACAATCTTCCTGGTGCATTTGGAACTTCTATAAACTTTCGAAGCAATACTCTTTAGTTTGGCCATGATACACAGAATTCTTCGGGTGTATTGAGCTCAATGGTCAACGAAATTCAAGATTGCAGATCATTACTCAGCATTGTATTGTAGTTGCGGTAACATTTATTTCTCCCTACAGATCTCAGCTGTCCTTCGTTTTATGTCATAGCTTATTGTGTTTGCCTTTGGTCTTCTTATGGAATACACAAGACCGACTCTAGATTAAAAGCGACTGCCATTTCTAGCTTTGATGATGAACTCTTCATTGATCATCGACTATAGGGTTGATAAGTCTTAAGTAGCTCTATGGTCCTTTCATCTGTCGTGTTCTTATCTAAAACAGGTTCAGCAGTATATGTGTGTGAGTCAACAACATTTTGCCTAGTAACGAGTTTAAATTTGACATCCTTATATGACCTACGAGCAAGTTTGGTACAACTTTTATACAGTGTGTTCTTCCACTCAAAAACCATGTCCATGAAATGACAGTTAGTTTTGTTAAAGATAGGAATTGAGGCTTTAGAGTCAACTCTCACCAATTTGGAGTAGTCAAGCATAAATCTGCGCTTTGTTGTGGACCATCAACACTATGGTTGGAGAGACGTTTAATTTGGTAGAATCGCATGAATGAGCGAATCTAATAAAGACGTTCATGCACAAAATATAGCTGATTTTGCAGGTCGCAATAAACGTTTCATTCGTATACAGAATGTGGCATCCTACAATAGTTCAAGCTATTCGCAGATGATTGAAGGGTTTGCTCATAGTCAAAATAAAAAAAATTGATGGTTGATGGAAGATAAGCATAAGTCTGATGCTTCATATACGGGACAACATCCAGGTCTGGAGCTTATTGTGTTTCATTCACCAACCCGTTTACAAATCTCTACTTACTTAACAATTTCCTTCTAAACAGGCGGAAGATTCTAAGGGCAGGTGGCAAAATTCATAATTTTCCAGAGAACTTCTAGCTTATCTACCTGATGGACGTGTATAATTTCAATGACATTCCAGCGATATTTGACTGACAAACATGCAATTATAGAATCTGAGTTTAACTGGGAATTTTTGCAAAAAAAAAAAAAAGAAACCAAACCACCATCAACAGTCGATGTTGCTGGTAAATTCCCAAGTGCGAAGACCAGGAACGTATTCCTTTGTAATAGTAACTCCATGCAATTCCCATACTGGCCATCTTCTGCATCCAACTACCGGCAAACGTCGTGCGTAGATCTCCTGCAATTGATATCTTCAACCTTCTGTTTGCAGTAGCCAAATGGAATTTAACTCTTAACAAACGAAAATTGGGATGAAAATTGATTTTCAGTGGCGAATCCTGCGAATTAATTGCCTACTCCCAACGGAAGCTATCTCCCAGTAACAGTCAGGCGGGACGTCGAAGCGAATTCTCGCATTCACATTCGCAGTCACCACGAGAGATAGTCATCATCACTTAATTAAACATTCGGATGCGAGAGATTCTTTTTGGATTTTTTTCCCGGGTCTTGGGAATGCGCATCTTATTAAAGTGCTTCAAGGTGACCAGTCTAAATGGAAGTCTGTAGTGATAATTCCCATTGAACGCAAGGAATAAAACAAAAAGCCTCCAAACAACCGTCGCGTCGTCCGAAGGCACAATGACACTAGTAAACTACGGGTGTACGATCCTGGCTGAGTTGAGTGGGTGAGGAGTAGAAATAGTGGTCACTACCTGTTCCATCATCAAAACAATCCAAGCCAAGATTCAGAAATCAGAATCTTCTTTCAATAAATTATACCGAGTGCCGCCAAGTGAGTTATGCACCTTGCCATGGTGGATATGTTTTGTGCTGTGTTGTATTGTGTTGTGTTGTGTTGAGGCGCGGTTATTTCGTTTCATTTCATCTGCTCATCCAGCAGTTGTTATATGGAAGCTTGAAGTGGACTTTGGCAACGAACATAGTTTCATCCTTGGTCGATCACCAAGATGCTAAGGGTACTGCACCAAAATACAAAGACCAACGCCGAATCTGAAGCTGAAGCTGAAGTTGAAAACGAAAAATCGTGCCTTACTGTCGCTATTGTGTCTGCTGATGGACGACATTGTGCGCAACAGCCCAGGATTGAAGATATACCGATGAAAGGAATCTGGTCTTCTCGTCTTTTGGGTTATACATGGCTTTGGATTGGATTTCTACAGAAAGATATTGAAGGGCGAAATCATTTTGTTATTTCCTTTTGTAGGATTACCTCTCCTGTTTTTATTTTTTTTTTTTAGTCATGTGTCACATTGATTGGGAGAAGACCTTCACATCAAGAGACTTTGCATGGAGACTTGCTGCTCGGTTGTGGAATTTTTGATTGTGATTAATGTTCCAAACTGATTAGGACTAATGTTAGTAATTTAGCAGAAAGTGTGGAAGTTTTGGGGCATTTTTTTCACGGGGGAAACGGATTTTTCTATTGAAGTCTTGAATAGATGAAAGCCAGATCTGTAGTTATTAATGAAGCACACTATCAAGGTACTCCTCATTTCTTGGAGAATTTATGGGGAAAATTTCAAACATTTCCCCCTACATTCACGGGTCACAATCGTCCTTCTTATTCCGCGTCGGGTTACTTGTAAACATGTTACAGATCAGAATAACTTACATAAATAAACTAGGAACCATACAAAGGATCTGTTCGACTTCGTTGTTTATCGAGCTGTTGGTGGTATTGTCCCACTCGATAAGGATCAAATCAAAAGACAGTCCTCTCCGCAATCATCCAGACAGTTGCATGCATCACAATTTAATAGTTCTGAGACATTTTTAAGGCGAAAACTATAGTCATGAGACCTGGAGTCATTTTAGTGATCCTCGAGATTGCTTAGAACAGCTTTGTTTTTCCTTCGAAATCAATCAGTCAATCCTGTCAAAACGGGGTGAAGTTCGGGGTGAACGTAGACCTCAACTAACATACTTCTTCAGCTAGTCCGGTCTTTAGCTAACTGAAGCCACTTGCGCACTACATGTCGGCTGAGGTCGCCTTCGACTTGCGCGCGTGACCTAAATTGAGGTCTCCCCCTACTGCGTTGTCCCTCCGAGTTAGATTCCAAGATTCTGCGGTCAGGAGAATTGATGTCCATTCGGTCTACATGTTTTATTCACTTGGGTAGGTCGATGTCGCTGTACAGTTCATATAGTTCGTCTTTGAATCTTCACCTGCAAATTCTGTCAATGCAAACGGAACTGAACATTTCTGTCCATTCTTCGGGTCCATAAAGTAGGACTGATATGACCGAAGTCTTATATAGAGTCTGTTCTGGATAGGGACTTAGCCCAAAGAAAAAGCTATTGGCAAGAGTGATTCCTCGTTTTATTTCTGCTGAGGTGTTATCGGCAGAATTTATAGCAGAGCCAGGGCAGACAAAGTTCCTTATTACCTCAAATTTATAACGTGACGTTCTGTCCAATTTGTCGATGTTGTGTGTTCTTGTTGACAGTCCATTCTGTCAATTTCCTCTTCAATACTAGCGAACGAACAGTTGTGTTCTCCCATTTATGTCGATATCATTGGCGTGCGCTGATAGTTGCACAAACTTTTGAAAGGTTGTGTCTCCAGTTTCTTTCTAAAACCTTTTTTGACATCAAAGGACTCGGTTAAGTCGTTACCAACCTTTACGGAGCAGCGAGAGTTCTCAATCGTCTTTCTGCACAGACAGATGAGTTTTAGCTCGTTTCTATAAATGCTGTCATATGCAGCCTTACAATTAGAAAGATTCTGGGTTTCAATTTAGACTTCTTGAGGTTTTTCCAGGATCTGCCGGTGTGTGAAGATTTGGCCGACTATAGATTTCCTGGTTTGAAACCGCGTCGATAGGTTATTGGTGAAGGGTTTTAGACGTTCACGCAATATCGCAGATAAGATCTTGTATAACTATGTAGTTGGCGCAGGTGAGGGTGTCTCCTTTTTTGTAGATCTGACATACGGTACTGAGGTGACGTTCATACACTCTTCTGACCAGTTCGGAGAAATGAGTCGGTGTACGCTCTTCAGAAAGTCATTTACAGCAGATTTACTTCAGCGGGTAAGCCACCAAGTCCAGCTGCTTTGTTGTATTTCAGCATAGGTATTGCAATCCTTACTTTGTTTTGGACAGGTAGATGTAAGTTTTGGCTATCATCGTCAAGGTTGAATGGTATACTCTGCTTCATGCTGGGATGTTGGGCTTCTTCGGGGATATGCAGTCTGCAAAATAAACTTTTCCATATTCTCAGCACAGAAAAGTGTTCCTTCTTCATCTTACGGGCTTCTATACGAGTTTTCTTGCCTTGACAAGTTCTATGATAAAAATCCCGTACGTTAATCCCTGAGTACAACCTCTCAATATCTACAACCGCGCGCTTCTCGCTTTTTTTCCTCTTCCGAGCCAAATTGATGTTTCCTCCGTCTATGCAGCTCGTAGAGCTCGCGAGCGACTCGCGTCCTTCGTTGCACCGCACCGCTTTGTACACTTCTTATGTAGCTGTATGTGCTGGCCGGTTTTCTTCATCAAACCAGAGATTTCTTAGTGGTGGTCGGATGAAACCCAGCATATCAGTTGTGCGATCTCTTATGGCGCGCTAGTAGCGATGCTACTGGTGTTCGGTACTTGATGCTGGCGGCATAGGAGTTGTTAGAGATCTCGGGTTATGCATTCGGCGAAGATTCTGGCGGATCTTACCTGTCCGGAACGTTCGGACGTCCAGAATACTGAAGGCATGCCTTGCACCTATCGCAATGGGATCAATTTGACTTAGCATCTTACGATCCGGAGACTGCCTTTCCTTGTGTATTTTGAGATGAGGAAACCATAAGCTTGCAATAGTGATATTTCGTCCCGCCGCAAAGTCAATAAGCATAAGTCCGTTGCCAGACGTTGTGTCATGTAGGCTATGCTTCCCAACTGTCCTAGCAATGATCTCTTCCTTTCATATCCTGACTCATACTTCGGACATTACTCATATGTCTTGTTGAGGAGCTCTTAGAATAATTCCTTTGGTGGCGTCGTCCGCATATTAGGTTTATGTTAGCGAATTTAGCCTTTACCCAGATTGTCATAAGACGCATGCTTCGGTATCGGAAGCTGAAGCTTTCTTGCCTAAGTCTGCCGCATATGGCAAATCCGCACCCAAATAAGCGCTGATCCTTTTCCCTATAGCAATCTCCGTAGAAGACATATGCACGTCACAGTTTTTTCTCCTCCTTAAGTCCGGCCGAGCATATGGCACTTCACACTTCCTGGATGACGTGATAGTAGTGATGCACCTCTGTTAATTGTTCGTTAATTGGCCTGTTAAGCGTCCAAACATTCAACGCGTAGGTCCGAAAGCAGTTGTGTTTTAAACGTTTGCAAGGATCGCCAACAGTGAATCGATTTCTACCCGAGGCCATTAGTTGGTTCGTCGCATCTTTTTAATTTCTTCCTTCTAGGGTTGTGAGCGCTATGACGGCGTAGGCCAGTATAAATCTGACCTCCGATCATGCCCTTCCCATCTTAGCCTGCATAAACAAAGGCAACGAAGCTTTGTATGTCAATGCCGTGCTGGGTAACAAGCTTTTTTTGGCTAACTATATCACTCCAATAACCCCTAAGGCAGTGTTGGCTTTCTGCCAGTATCACCGAGGGTGTTTTTTGTATCCTGTTCCTGCGAAAATACGGAATATCCCCAGGAATGGTTTCAGCCAAACTCTGAACTAAAAAAAAAATGAAGTCGAGTCTGAATGGATGGTTCCATAACCGGCGCTGATTTCTGTTTGGAGGCAGACAACTCCTCACTTCTCGCTAGGAAAACCTGCGTCAATTCACTATATATGCAATCCTGATGGCAAATAACCATGTTTACTGCAAAGAGTTGCAGAAGGGAGAAAATTATCTGCGTCAGTAGCAACAGCCTAGGTCCGTGAAAGGCATTATTGAACCCTCTCAGAACTTACAGCCTAATTTGGGATTGCAAAGTTTTTCTTCTTCTTGGGTCGCAATGGGATCAGAGGATATGATATCGCTGATAAACTTGCATGTCTAAGGGGAGAGGAAAGTTCTTCAAGTCTCGAACCTACGTTAGGATTGCATATCTTCCAGACAAGAGCTTCCATATACAGTGGCGCTTCATGTGACCATAACTAGAGATGTCATGGCTCTCGATAATACTGGCCAAAAGATTGCTGTCCCTCAGTAGGAAAGAATGCAGACTGTTTGTTCATTATCGTCGTGACGGGGCAAAGGCACATTCGGTGGTGCTTACTGTGAGTGTGACGACGCAACTGCGGAGTACTATCTCAGTCAGTGGCTGATGAAACTTATCATCGATGATGCGATGAGTGCTGGTACTTTATACAATTCACTAGTTCTTGATCTGAGTGCTCTGCTCCAACTGGAAAAAAAAACACTCAAGTGTGATGCCGTACCCGGTCACTCATATCTGCTTTGAATTTGCCGATAAATAATAAGTGGTCAGACCCAAAATCTCAATTTAGAAGGGTCAAGTATCCAACAAAGTATCAAGTCAAAGTTGCTCAATCAATTCATCGATCGGTTCAAAGGATATTTCGCTATCAGTGGAAAACTACTATATGTCGTTCAACACAGGGTGGTGACCCTGCTTATTGCATTAATTACGTCAGAATGTTGGTGCGGAATGCGGTGACAAATCGTTTATTTACCGCTCTACTCCTTTAAATTTACTCGATATGCCTGCCATGGTGAGCTGTCACATCTATGTGTCGATATCAGTTTTTATCAATACACCGTACTCATTGTCGTTGATCTGCTCCTCAATATCAGGGGTACAATTGCTGGTGAATTGGCTGAATATTGGTTCAAGCTGTGCCCTGGCCATACAAAGTGTTCGCTATCTTATTCCGTTTGCTGTTTTCTTTTCAAAATAGTGTCAAATTCTTTCAAACGAACCGTTGTTTGAGTGCCATCAGAGTCCATAGCCAGTGACCTGAAACAGTATCCCGTTTAAAGACCAAACAGCCATGGCATTCCAGTTGCCAATATAACTTGTAATCACCTTCCAAAAAACAAAAAAAGCAACCTCAAACAACTATCATACCAAAGTCATCCCATTTCGACAACCATTCGGCTTTGCATATCCGCAAGACAATAGTTTATCCCACCACCAGAAGTAGTAGTAGTAGCAGTAGAAAAACCAAATGACAATCCCCTTCTTTTCCTGATTTCCCATTGTTTTCCATCACGATCGGGAGCATCCTCCCCTTCGTCAACATATAAAAACCAAGTCGACATGGATAAACCTCATCTAAAAGACAAAAAGACGAAAACGACGAAAAAAAACATAAAACGACAACCTAGCCAATATGGATGGATGCTTTGTTTATCTTGTCGATGATCCAATTTTTTTCTCCCCTTTTCCTCATCATCTTCCTCTTGTTCTTCTTTGGTTCTGTACTGCCATTCACTGGTCCATTTCGAGGCGAATTCCTCAGATTTATCTCAGCGAAATCAAGTGAGCATTGGAAAACTACGAAACGACAAAAAATTAGCATCGAAACTGCAGGGTACTGTACCGGGAGTGCAAAAGTGCAATTGCAGCTCTCTGTAGATACTTGTACATACATACATACACACTGTTGTTCTGCAAGCCTTGCAGGACATTCTTCTGCAGTCGTTTTGTTTTGTTTTTGTTTGTTTGTATCTTTTCGGTATCTTTAGTTTCTTTTGTTGTTTTGTTGGGTTGCTCTCATCTTGTATTGTCTTGGCCTTGTATTGACAATAATTTTCATTGGCAAGCAGCAAGATTTTCATACAGAGGCCATGCTATAGATACAATACAAAACTTAGTGCCCATAGTTCGTAGCCATGGTATGGATGGATACACTACATAGCAACGGAACGAAACGCTAAGGTATTTTATGTGAGCGCGTGCTTTGCTGATTGCGAATCGATGATATTTCTCTTCCTACCTCTGTTGGATGGTTATTTTGTACTCGTACTCGTATCTCTAGGATGCGCGCGGAAGGAGCTGAATTTTATTTTATTGTCCCCATAGATGCATAGGAGGACGATCCAACCGGTAACCAAAAGAGCGACCAACGGCAGCGGCGGCGACGGGTGTTTAATAGGTATCTTTCTTTCGTTGTACCGATGAACAAATTGTAATAGATACATTTTATTCGATTGTCGTTGTTGTTGTCGTTGTCCTAGTCGTTGTCGTTGTTGTTTCGCTGGTGGATTACCAATGGCGCTTTTCACGATTTTTCTTCTTCTCTGGCACTTCGACAGTGCCTCGGATGGTCCACCATTTCGTTTCGCTTAATTTGTTAAATTTGGTGAAATAGACAACAACAGTGCGGTTTGTGTATCTACACATATTCGGTGGACACAAACCATAGAATTAGGTAGCAATAATAGATACCTACGATACGGATAGAATAGACAAACGGACAGACGGCCGATGGTGCATAGTGGAATTTCATCCATGCATCATCATCGAACAGAACTAAGAAGTCCAACGAGAAGAAGACCCCAGAAATGAGGAGCTTAGTTTAGTTGTGTTGTCGATTGGTAGCTAGTCGCTAGTCGCTAGTTGGTTGTTGTAAGTTTCTAGTTGCTAGTAGCTACTGGCCGCGAAGGCGAACGCCAATGCGAATGCGAACGCGGACCTGTATCAGTTTTCGTGGACCTAGTCACGATTTAATAATATGTTCTGCACTGGTAGTACCAATACTGAGGGTATTTATGGCAGAGATTCCGTTCGAGGATAATGGCAGCCAACAAGAGAAAAACAAAAGCAAAAAACTGTGAAGAGAAAAATATCTTTTAGTGGTGTGGTGGCTCCCGGAATGAATTCAATACCGCCGCCGCTGCCGTCGCTTATTTTACTTCTACTTCTACTGCTGCCGCTACATACCACAATCGATTACAAATTAAATGATGCTGGTTGCGCTTGGAAGGATGCGCGCTACACAGATAGCTATTGCCGGTTGCTGCTACAACAGAAGTGGCAAGCAGAATCAGCTTCCAAATTGTGTTGTGTGCGCCAGTAATTTACTTCATGGTCATTTCTTTAGTCTTAGCCCCCCGCCACCATACGGATAGATACAAATTTTTGTGGATTTTGTCGATTTTACAATAGTTTCTCAGTTTCGGAAGCTTCTGGGTAGCCGTGGGTGGAAGTCGTGATCGAAGTATTTCCAAGTTTTAAGTTACGAGGAAGTCAGTCATTTCTAAATGAGCCAACGATAAAAATCATTTTGAGTTTCGCCTGTGTGAAAATTGAAATGCTATGACTAAAGGTTTTGAATGGATTGTGGTTCCGTTGGTTTATTGTGTCGTATTTTTCCTTCTAAACGTGGATTTGCAGAAATACATGGGTAATTTGAAGACAATAACAGGTATGGCTTTGTTGCATGATAAGCATGGCACATGAAGTCTAACTTCATCACTTTAAAGGGGCAAAGTGACGATGGCAAAGGGCTTGTGAAACAATGACATTGTGGCTCTGTACAAACTTTGAATCTTTGAAGTGAAGATTAGAGGATTGGTTTGACTCAATATACAAAATGCGGCCAACAATAGGTCACCCTGAGAAATATGGTATTCAAACAGGAATATACCCGCTTCTATGAGCTCCATACGGTATAGAAGGGTATGACAACTACGACAAGATGGAAACTTACAAGGGTGGATTGAAAAACATTGTTGTATTCTGAAAGACAATGGTGTCCGTAAGAGACGTTCTGAGTATTTTTTGTCGGCTTCTAATTGTTAGGCTGACTTGTATACAACGAATCATAAGAATTTTCCTCAAATAGTGACAGCATATCCGGGACCTTCATGGCGATTAATTGGGAAACTGCTGATTGTATATCCTACAATCCAGTTGGTAGCGAAGTTCTTGCCTTACCTCCCAGAGATTGTCCCCGGTAACTGAGTAAACCAATAGCACAATACTGGCGTACGCCATCATAGGGCTCACAACCCTATACCGAAGTGAAGTGGCTTCGGATGAAAATGAATTCACTATTCTGACAATCCTTAGAAACGCTTAAAATACAACGGCCATCGGATTTGCGAGTGGAAAGTTCGGACGCTTAACAGGCCATATTCTACCGAACAATTAGCAGAGGCCCTTGAATCTATCACGCAGATATCACCGCCATCCAGGAAGTGCGACTTAATGGGCCGCACATAGTGAGATGAAGAAGTGTTGTATATACTATGATGATTGCTGTAGTAAAAGAAAGAGTGCTTATTCGGATGGGGATTTGGGATGTGGGGCAGACTTAAGCCAGAATTCTTGCGTTTCCGACACGTGAGCGAGCGTTTGATGACAATCCGCATCATGGCTAAATTCGCTAACATATAACAAGGACGATGCCACCAAAGAATGCATTTACAAGCAGATATATGAGCAATATCTGAAGTATGAATAGCATTAGGAAAGGAGGTCATCTTTGGTAGGAAAGTTGGTAAGCATAACCTACACAACAGCACTTCTGACAATTGACTTACATTTAGTGGTGTCTCCGGAGCATGGAACGCTAAATCAAATTGCTCCGATTGCGAGAGGTGTAAGGCATGCCTTTAGTGTTCTGGGCGTCCGAAAGTTCCGGGAACATTAACTCGGATCACCACACTGGTGCAGTCAAGGTGCGAATGCGGATTTCCCGATAATAAAGAAGAAATACTGTGAGAAGATAAAACGTAGAAAAGCAGCAATCGGAAGAAATCGCCAGAATCTTCGCGAATGCATGTCCCGAAATATCTCAATAACTCCTATGCCGCCAGCATCAAGTACCGAAGACCAGTGTCATCGCTGCAGACGTACCATCTAAGACGGGGTAGCTGATTTGCTGGGTTTCATCCGAACACTACCAAGATGGACATGCAGCTACATAAGAAATGTAGAACATGAAGAACATTGGCTTCTCCAGAAGAAGAAAGAGCATAAGAAGCGCGCGATTGAAGATATTGAGAGGTCGTACTTCAGGAATAACCAACAGGTAAAAAGAAGGTGTCAAGGCAAGAAAACCCGCACAGAAGCCTGTAAGATGAAGAAGGATGAACCTTGCAATAGAGCTGAGAATATGGAAAAATCTATTTTGTAGACTGCATAACCCCCAAGAAGTCCAACATCCCAGCAGAATAGATGCAACTAAAACTTACATCCACCTGACCAAAACAAAATAAGGATAGCTTACCGGTCGAGGTATTCAAAGCTGCTGTAAATGACTTTGTGTAGAGCGTACACCAACTCATTTCTCAGATTTGGTCAGAAGAGATTAAGGCCGATGAATGGAATCTCAGTATCGTTTACCCGATCTACAAAAAGGGAGACCCCGTCACCCGCTTCAAATATACAGGCATAAGTCTCCACAACATAGGATACAAGAACTTATCTGCCATATTGTGCGAACGTCTGAAACCATTCACCAACAAACTGTTTGGTCCCTATCAGCGCGGTTTCAGACCTGGAAAGTCCATAATCGGCATAAAGTCATAAATCTCACACTCTGACAGAGCCTGGAAAAATCTGAAGAAGTTCAAATCGATACCTACCATCTTTGCATCGATTTTAAGGCTGCATATGACAGCGCTTATAGAAACGAGATATATGGAGCCACATCTAGTTTTGGCACCCCTGCCAAACTCATCGAGAACGCTCGCAGCTCCGACGAGGTTGGTCATGACATAACTGAGACCTTTGATGTCAAAAAAGGTTTTAGACAAGAGTTGTCCGGAACTCGTAAGGGAATACTAGAGACACAATCTTCCAAATATCAGTGCAACGAGCAGCGTACGCCAATGATATCGACATAATTGGAAGAGCACAGGGGATGTCACCGATGGGTTCGCTAGTTTTGAAACGAAAGGTGCCAGTATCGGGCAGCGGTAAATGGGAGCAAAACCTCTGAGCTGTCAACAAGAAAGAACACCCAGCATCTATGAATTGGACATCAATCACAGTCGGCAGCTATAATTTGGAGGTAGTAAGGCAAGTCTACTCTGGCTCTGCTATAGATTTTGCCAATCCCTGTTTTTTTTTTTGGGAGAAGGAGACCCTATCCAGTCCTACTTTATAGCCCTGAAGCATGGAATGCCTATGAAGATCTCCTCAGTCGTTTCGAGAGAATGACTCTGAACTGTAGCGCCACCTAAGTAAGTAAATAAGTGTCAATGTATGAATATGACCGTAGGCCACTACATGCCTCAACTTTAAGAAAAATTGTAAGTGTCACCTCTTTCACACAACTATTAAGAAACTGATGGTTTCCATCACTAAAGACTTAACCTCCATTAATCAGCTCATATCATCGCAGAAAAATGTATAACTTAGGCCAGTCACCTAAAAAGATGTCGGTCGGTCATTTCAATTGTAAGAAATGAAGCCAGCTTACAAAGTCCTTAACTTAGATCCCCAAGTGGGTGAACTGCAGAATTTAAGAAGTACTTGCACATAGCGTTGATTAAAAATAAATCCCAGACGGGATTAAAGGCAAAAAGAAATTTGTCAGTACTGTAGGTAGGTACTTAGTTAATTTTGGGGATCCTACCCTGGGTAGATTCTCCTTCCATCCTTACAATAATTTGAGCGAGCATCCATATTTGATCACTCCTTGTGTAGAACAATCTTGTGTACTCAAGAAAGGAAACGCAAAAGATTGAATCAAGACGACGAAAAATAAAAGAAATTAACATAATCACTAACTTCACCAAATTAATGCTCAGAGGAAGCAAATAGAAAGATACATTTCCAAAAATAGGGCGACCTCAAAATCTCAAGTATTCAGGGTTGTTGATTAAAAATGTTTTAAGATCCAAACGAAACCGGCAGGGGCCACTAGTCTCCCGAACATAGTGCGGTAAAGAGTTCCATAAGCGGTGGAGTGGGTGAAAAACTGTCGTGAAAAATTAATTATTTGATGTTTGAGGAGCTGAAGGCCAACTTGTTAAAGAAGTAGTTAGTCTGCTTGGTTTCGATCACATTTGAAAGCAAAATGGAACTTCTGTAATAGAAAAGGTGATTGAGTTTGCAGTTGCTTACAGTGTCCACGTAGTCTATTTTTGAGCTGTTTAACACAGTGTCAGGAAAATATGAAAGCCCCATCGATTTCTTGCTGATAACGATGCATTTCGTTTTAGGAGGGCTTACGATATTCTTTCTAGAACGATATTAATGGTGTTTGAGCAGTTCTCGATAAATCCTAGTCGGCAACGTCGATACAGTTGGATATCGTCAGCAAACATGTAAACGAAAATGTTGCGATTGAAGACATATATGAAAATTATATGGAAAATAGAAGAGGCCCCAAAATGGAGCCTTGTGGCACACCTCCACGACTGTGAAGGAAGTCGGAACTGAAACAGCTTGTTTCCAGTGCTTAAGATATAACGACATAAGGGTCACAGCCGAATTTGAGAATCCAAACTGAGTTGATCAACAGTATGCCCTCGAAGAATCCACAAGCTCTATTGAAGTCTCTTTATTTTGTCCAGAGATTCCCTGATATCATCAGCAACTTTAAGGGTAGGTGTAATACAACTATGATGCTTCTTAAAACTTAATTGTGTAGGCGTGGATGTATGCATTGATTTATCTTTGCAGTGTCCTCTCAAATACGTTAGAGAAAAAAGGTAATATTGAAATTACAATAAAATAGTGCTTATTTGACCATTTTTCCGTCGCGAGGGGTGGTAACACGTGGTCAGGATTAGGTTGAAGACGAGCAGTAATGAGGGAAGGATGACAGGGAGGATAATATTGACGAACTTGGGTTGAATGAAATCATCACCAGATCTCTTTCGGAAACAGGATCTAATGTACTCGGCTTTTTTTTATTGGCATTGGCAAAGACTTTCGCTCCAAACTGTTTGAATAGTCCTTCGCCTAGTTTCCATTTCGTTCTCCTTTGTGGAATTTAGATTTACTTAGATGGGCTTCTTAACTACTTCCTAGGTATACCTATCAAAAGAATTGTGTTGCTTGACGTATAACTTGTTCAAAAAAAAAATGTACACGGTAATGCAATTTTTTGCCGGAATCCGTGGCATGTCTAGAATATTTCTACGGTTGTGGTCCCGAACCAACTAAGCTCGCTTTCGTAGTCACATACACCCTTCGTGACAATAAGCTATCAACGCGTCAAAGCAATGTGGGCACAGGAGAACTTCTACCCATTGTGACTAAAAGCATGTGGGAAGACCCGAAATTGTCTATCAGACGCCGGTCGCAGTATATTGGTCCTTGTCCGTTAACTATGTTGAAAATTTTGCGCAAAGAAATCGGCTTTACACGATCCACCTAGTGCAGAAACTAAAGCCACGAAACCATGACCTGCAACTAGAGTACACACATTGGGCTCTTAGGTGGCTTGAAGTCCACACCGGTTTTTGTCGAGAAAGGGTGTTTAGTGTCGAGGCTGGGTCTGAGAACAAGCAGAATTGTCGTTCTTGAGTGGGACGAATTCAGAAATGACTCGTGAGACTCAATTTGGTGTGGTGTGGCCCTCACGCAGGTCCAACCTGAGGTCTTCAAAATTTATATCTATACTTGATGCCGCACGAAGCCTTGAATTCGATTCAGATTTGATGAGAAAAATAAATGAATCGATGTCACAAAACTTTAGTGGAAAACGAGGGCTAGTCCTCGCCCTGCACAGAGTGAATGACATACGGTTTGTTTCCTCTCTTCGAACAGCGTGAGACTTTTTTGCAGGCAGAAGCACTTCATTTTGAAGATTTTGCGATTGTCTGTGGAAATGTCAAAAATATTTGTTTTTTAGTTTTTCAGTGTATTGTTTGGGAGTTGAACCCCGACTTCGAGGGTAGTAGACGAAGAACTCAGCCACTGAACCACAATGACCACGTAGTAGCAAGATTAAGTGTATTCCGATTTGGCGGGCTGGAATCATATTTGAACTCTATATTGAATGGTGCAAGAGGGCCTCAAATGTTTAGGCAATACGCTGAATGGGGTTTTGTAAACTGGGATATGACCCTGTAGCTGTTGAAAGAAGTAAGTTCCCTGTTTTTGTAGATGGCTCAGATTGTTATTCCAGTCGTCGGCCATGCTTGCGTCGGTAAATGATGTAGTGCTCGGCGAAAAGTACTCAACACCGTTTTTGTTTAGCCTATTAATGCCCACGCCGATTTATTTTTTATTAGAGTGGCACTGGAGAGCACTATCAGTTTCTTGGTAGCCTTCTTACAATTCCCTGTGAGTCGGTGAGAAGATTGACTTCACAAAAAACCTTCTCCTAGAACTTTGGCCTATTATGAAAGCGCTTAGTCTTATTCTGGGGTTATCGGCATACTTGAGCTGTTGAGTTTGTTCTCTTTTCTTTCATTTCCACCTTCATCTTAGACTGGTATTGCTTTTCGTTGCTGTATTTTCTCACATGTCTTGTTGTTTGTCCCTTTCCTTTGCGGATTTACACCACGGGTATCTGGTTAGCATAGGTAATGGTCGTTACAGCAAGAATTCCAAAGAATCAACGCAGGAACCTTAAACTTGTCGAAAGAAGTGAGTGGAGACGGTTTTGTTTGGCAAATGAATGAATAGACGTCTCTCTTTGAAACGTCTTTACGAACCGAATAAGTTTCTTCTTCTCTCTAGCAATCCAGATTACTAGCTAATGCTGGAAAGCTAGAACACCGAAATATTCCCCTGAAATATACAAAGTTAAAAGATAAACACGTGTTTACTGTACTGCACAAATTGGCCCATTTTTTTTAGGATCCTTGCAGTGCCTTAAGTTAAGACAAATAGCGTTACGGAGATGTCTAGGATTCTTTTATAGAAAGAGTACCGCAGAATTCACTGATAGGGCCTTTATTGTAAAATATTTTAAGAACAACAAAACTTGGTTGCGTTTTGTTTATACCTTTCCATAAGAATACCTCGTGGAGAAAAAATAAAGACCAACACATGAAGTATCCCAGGGTTATGTGCTTGGTCCTCTACTTTTAGTTTCAATAATTTACATGTGGTATACGAGTAAATTGCTTTTTTTTTAAATAAAAATCCACGAGTCTGCAGCTGAAACTTGGAGGCCCTAATAGTTTAAGTCTTTTCGTATTCAAGTGTTGGGAAGACTCAATTATCTTTGGATAGATATACTTGCCTTAAACGTTTACTCTGAAAGTTGTAAAACATCTGATGTTAGCTTAGGAAGTTAGTTAAAGGAAAAATAAATATGAACACAATGTCGATTGAAATATTCCATCTCTTTGGGGAAACTATTGGAGCCCTTAAAAGGGCTGAGGCTGCATCAATTGTATTTCCAACAGCCGAAGATGTAGTTTTATTGTTTGCTGTGATCTATGGTTCCGCCTATTTTCATTATTTTTTTTAATCTCCATCCCACAGAAGTATGGTTTCATATTCTCAACACAGAAAAAGATGCGTAAAAGAAGATTCTTAGTTGCGTAATTCCAGTAGGGTTTGTTATCGTCGTATGTTAGTGCTCTTGACAATGTCAGGCGAATCTTAGGAAGATTCCTGCAAAGAATTAGAAGAAAGTTGAATTAGCTTCACAGATGACTTTGGATGTTTGGAAAATTTAGAGAAAAGAGTAAGGAGTTATGCTTACCTCATAGAATTTGTTCCTTTGTTGCGAAGTTAACTCTCCTCCGCTCCCCCAATCAGCCAGGTCGCTTTCGTCTATTGCCGTACGTGGGCGCCTGAAACAGGATACTTTGACGACGATTGTGACGAAGGCGATAGCGATGATGATGATGATGCCCGGCTGCCAATCCGGCGACCGCATTACACCGTTTGTTGGCCCATTCCGTAGCATCTATAGACTCTGGCATAGAGTCTTGAGTGCGGTCGCCGATATGGCGACCGGATTCCAAAGCTAAACTTATCGACGATTCCAACGTCGACGTAGTTGATGGTTGTATTGGTTTGTCGAAATTTTATGCGGTTTTCTCTTTTTGATCGCAGAATTGTCGAAGAGCAGCTAGAGAGTTTGAGGCTGCAGCTAATGAGTCCTCGGATTTGACGGCTGGTGGCTGCGATCGACCACCACCACCACCGCCAACGCTGGTCAATGAATCGAACATGGAAGATAGTGCATTCAAACTGTCGCTTGGGTATTTTTTCTCACCATCGCCGGTGAAGGATTTATGACTGGATGCAGGTGATTTGGGTGTACCAGATCGATTGCTGTCTGGGCTGGCAACTGCCTTAGGGCTAACTTGGTTGTTGCGATCAGTTGTGGAAAGATTGAGCTCTCCATTTGGTGTGGAGTCTTGTGGCGGTGTCTTGGGATTTTCATTGGCTTTCTCCTCCTGTCCGGGGTTTTCCTTTTCTTCAGGTTCCTCGTTCTTGATCATCTGGATGGGTTTGCTATCAATATCACGCTTTTCTGGAGTCTCAGATCCGGCTTTGGTTTTGGAAGCATCATGATTGTCGGCACTACATTCACTGGCACTACGTTCGCTGCTTGTGTAGCGTGCATAGTGATGATAGTATGGGTCTTGAATGTCCATTAGGGGCTTGTTATAGTCGACTGTCTCATCGATGCCTAAACGTTTGAGGATGCTAGAAGCAACAGGTGAAGTGTTTTTATTGGCCGAATTCACTGGTTGGGGAGCATTATTATGACGAGTTGGAGTATCGAAGCTGGTAGTGAACATTTGCTCAATGGCGCTGAGGACAGACGAGGAACCGGCAGCACCCGTTGCCTTTGTAGCACCGTTCTTGATTTCTATTTCGGGAGACTTCTTTATCATTGCTGGAGATTTGTTCATGTCTTCAGGAACAACTGCAGCTTTGACTCCACAAATGTATTGCCTCATGCGTTCGGCGAACATTGCCGCTTCAATTTTCTCGTTCCGCTGCATCTTGGCCTCCATAGCATCGACTGCTTCTGCCTGAGTGGCAGCAGCACCTTTCATTTCGAGTAGCTTTCGAACAGGAAGGGATTTTTCGCGTTTCTTTTGGATTTGACGTTTACGACCTGCACCGGCACCACCTGCAATCGATTGCATCAATGGCTCGGCATAGTGGTTGTTCTTAGCCATGTGGTTACTGAGGTCACCTAGGGATGAGAATGCTTTGTCACATACCTTGCAGGTTAGCACTGCACTAAGAGTGCGGCTTTCTTCTGAACTCATAGCGTCTTTTCCATCACCACCAGCACCACCTGCTGAGGATTTCATTGAGATGGTCTGCTCCTGAGACAGTATGTTCGTGTAGTGCTGCGTCTCTTGCATGTGTTTGGTCATTTCACCCAGAGATCTAAAGCTCTCACCGCATCTCATGCATTTCAAGATTTGCATTGCCTGCTCGACACCTTTGCCCAGCCAGACGTTTTGGCCGCGAACAAGTTTCCTCGGCAAAGGAGTATTAGGATCTCGACTTGAATGGTAATTACTGTAGTTTGACTTTGGCGGCATTTGAGGCTGTGATGGCGGTTTTCGCATATGCGGTGGGGTATGCATTGGTGGCTGAGGTGGTTGGCGGTCCGTGTTCGGGAGATTACTAAATGGAGGTACATTTACCCCGCAATGTTTGCTGTCCTTCATGTGAGTGGTAAGTGCCTCGAGCGTTGGGAAACTCTGCTTGCACCAGACACAGCGGAATACGCTACTGGCAACGCCTTTATTTTGCCAGTGGGATTGCCATATATTATGTCGTCCCTTGGATGCCATTACACCCTCACTAGGTGGAATCGGTGCTGCCGACGGTGGAGCTGGGGGTACCGGCGGCTGTTGTCTAGGAGACTTCTCTTTTCGTGGCCCTTTCACCAAATCGGTCATCTTCTCCAAGCAGCTAGTTGGATCAATAACCAAGTCATTCTTGCCATTCCATCCGCCCGATGGGAATGGTCCATTTTGGAAAATATTAGCAGCTGCTACAGCGGCGAGGTATGGATTAACAGTTGGCATTAATGGAGCAGATGCTGGTGGTGTAACTGGTGGCGGTGAACTTTTAAAAACTTTTTTGGTTTGATGGGGAGTCTGTGCTGATGGCTCATCTTCATCGGCACTTCGTTTACGTGAGCTTACAGATAGATCCAGGGGATTATTGGCATCTTCTTGAGTGTCCTCCATTTCATCGGCATCCTCTCCTTCGTCTTCTTCGTCGGCATCGGCATCGGAGGCTGCACGTGTGAAATTTGTTCGGAAATCTAATGCTTCTGAGTTATTGCTGGACGCAGTTGGCGATGCTTGAGGTGGCAACTTGAAGTGAGGATCAGCTGTGGCTGCTGGTGGAATTGGAATGGGTAAACGTCCGCCGGCTAAAGGAAAATGCGCATATTGTTGGGCGGCAGCTGCCACCATATGTAGGTAGGCTTCCATGGACGGTGGTGGTTGCTGATGATGCGGATGGTGATGATGGTGTGATGAGTTATTATTATTGGCTTGTGGTGGAATCATCGATGGGAATACGGAGTTTGGTGAGTTTGGCATGAGGTTGGAGGGATTACCGCCACCTCCACCGCTACCTCCGCCGGCACTACCATTTTCTGCTGAAGAATTTGAATCGTGCGATGGACAACGTTCACTGGAGTTGGCCGATTCCGTTGATCGTGGCCGCGGATTCGGTAGAGCACTGCAAATGGAAAGAGAGAACAGTGTTAGATATCATATGAAAACTGCTGCAAGATCAGGTATCTATAAATACAATTTCCATCGGTAAATGATCTCGCATCTGCAGAGGAACTTAACACATATTTATCTCCATTTTCGGATCTATCAATATTCATCAAACCTCATGCAAGTGATCACCAAAATAAAATCTCAGAAATTGCTCTGACTGTTCGCATCCTAAAACTGACTGCCTACATTCTGAAATTCTTCACAGCTGCATTCATTTCCATTTATGTATCTTTTTCAACTGATCGTACAGTGAATGTATGGTGATCATGCATTCCACAATAAATCAAGGAATGCACACAATCACTTGTTAAACACTGTAAATTGACTAGATGCCTTGATATCAATCAAAATCAAATACCAGCGGGTAGTAGATATTTATTAGCTATTTGCGACTATGAACTTTCGATTGTATCTCAAAACAATTATTAGATACTTGTGTTTATGTTAATAACTGCTTTTAAATGAATTCAGCATTCAGTGTTCGTGATTGACGAATCAATTGGCATTAAAACGTACTAAGTACCGACTTAAAGTTCCCGAACAACTCTCAGACACTCACATACTGAATACGAGTACATGTAAGAATTTTAATTAGAGTGAGTGGGATGGGGTTGGTTAGACTTATGGGTTGGCGCCAAATTGAATATGCGTGTTAGATGAAGCCGACGGGGGCAAGCGACGATGGGAGGAGGAGTTGATCGTGACTAATTGTGCGCGATCAGATGAAACAATGTGAAGGGAAATGTGAGGTTAATAGGAAGTGCAATCGGTTGAGGGAAGTTATTTTTAGAAATGAAGTTGGTATGCCTGGGATGAATGTGATATGTGAGTTTACAAACATGGAGTGGTTTTGATGAAAAGGTTTCGAGTTTTGTTGTGCAACATGTTCAAGATGTATCCATTATCGTGTGAATGAAGAAAAGAGGAACGAAGAGTTGTCGGGGACACTGAAGTCCTAGATCATACTGGGAATGGTGGCAGTCATAGTAAATTCAAACTCCTTGATGACCTTTCGTTTTGTCCGCATTTGGCGTGGATAGAAAATATGGAAAATTATCTGCTAAATATGTAGTTTGTACTGCATAATAGGAAGCCTGCACTATGAGTCAAACCCCAGTACCACCTTCTTGATATCTGATAACACTGATCTCTTGATATCTTGATCCATTTAGCCTTTAAGTCTTTAACTGATTAAAGCCTAGCTCCTAACCACACCGTAAATAGATCGCCTTGATAGACAGATGGGCCTTGACGGCATCTGTAACTTGGCCAGATAACAAGTCGTTGAAGAATCACTAGTTTTATGCATAGATTCAATCTTGATGATTGGGAAGATGAATGCGACATCCTGTCTCTACTGCTTAACGCTCCCAATGGCTCTAGGATCTACGGTTAAGCATATGCAGATCATGTACCTGTACTGGGTCTTAGATTATTTAAACTGTCTGTGTAAAAAACGCAGGCAACCTAGATGTTCTCATTACGAGAATGAGAAAGTCAACATCACCGTCTCTTCACCAACGAAATACTTGAGTGTCATTCTGGATAATAAACTCCTTTGAGCTGAATATGTCGGGCTTCTGGCAGTGTAAAAGAGCTTTCAGAAAGACATGGTGCTTCTCACCGAGGAGGGTCCTTTGGATTTACACGTCTGTGGCAAGGCCAATCTTGTTCTTATGGAACAAGATTTCACAAAAATACACCACTGCCAGTATTACCTGCCTCCAACGAATTGCATGTCTCAAAAGCCTATCTCAGCTCCAAACACACTGATGAGTTTCGTCCCCTTGATATTTACATCACAGGCTGCTTTCTCAAAGCCGTATTTCGTTGAAAAAGAAGTGGTCTATGGCGCAAAACGCACTAGAGATTTGATGAACTTGGGCGCAGACTGACTTTTGATTCTGGTCTTATAAACATGCTGTCTGATGCCGTGACACCAGACCTTCTGCTGCTGTGGAAGTAGTGGTTTTAGCTAGAGTTTAGTCCTAGAAAGCTGTGTATCGATTCGGTCTTCACAGAGGGCTTTATAGATGGAGAACGCCAAAAGCAATGAACTAGAATCGGTGGATGGGGCTAAATATGTCCTTCTGTAGCGACAGTCAAGGCCTTGCTGAACCCTCTCACCACTTCCAAGCTAGTTCGATAATACAAGTCTTCTCTGAACACAGTCGGAAGGTCGAATTCACTAAGTCTTGTTTAGGTCTTGTTTAGAGTCAGGGCAGAGTTTCTCAGGGTCCGAATCTGCGTTAGGACTCATCGATAGTTGGGTTTCTTAAGAGCATACCTGAAAATGGTTTGAGTTTCCAGGCAGGTGTTTCCCGATGTCAGAGACTTTCTTCTCATCTCCTTGAAGGAGATGTTAAGCATCTAAATGTGCTAGGCCTGCTTAAGTGACATAACAACCTGCGACGCTTGCTGTAAAAGTCTCCACCGTAAGATCGTATAAAACTGCAGGTACTTGGCGCTAAAGTGGTGGGTCTGGATCGAACTCATCATTCTACGGAAAATTAAGAAATTTTATTAAAAGGGACATGAAAGGAGTACAAAGGCCTAGTTCTTGTGTGACAATAAGAAAGTTTTTAGTCTTTTGCGATCATCGAAAATTCCATTGCAGAGAGATTGCCTCTGCTCATCCTAAATTTTGAAAGGTAGCTCGAGTTGGGATATTCCGGGAAGGTGTTCCACCATAGAAACAGATGAATAGAGATTACAGTCGCAGAATGAATGCCTTTAAGGCGATTACTTGATACAGATGTACAAGACGCAACTGTATCACACATTAGGGAGTGTAATGAGAAAATGTACTGCTATCTCTTCTACAAATGACACTACTCTCCGGTTGAACTCAGTTTTGTAACATCAACCATTGTTGGGAAAAAGGCATGTATTCAGCAGATATAGAACCATAAAGATCGTCCGATTGACCCTAGAATACTAAAACCCACGTTAAACAAACATTTCCTCGAACAAAATAGTGGTCCTGGTAGTTTGACCACTAGTGTGTAACACAGAATATTACTGTGGTACCATCGGCGCTTGGTTCTTCGGATATCCTTCTTATCTACACAGGTTTATAAGCGATCATTTGCGGCTTGCAAGATCTAATAGTAAGGCTGTACTCGATATTTTTAGCGCTGTAGTTGCCAAAAATTCTTTGTCTCTACTGAAATCCGAATCCAAATCGATCAACACAAACAAGATCAATGTAAGGCTCCAATCAAAACCACAATCTGATCTGATCTTTCTGCCACCTTCTCATATTCATCCGCACCCGATCCACCCATACATGTTTCTCGTCACATTCAGCAAACCTCAAAAGCCTACTTGCAACTATTAGCTTCAACAAAAATCTGCTAATCATTTCCATGTTCTCTTCCATGTTACCTAATCTTAAGTGCCGATTTCATTTATTTGCATCTTCTGGAACCCCTTCCGTCATGATGATACTCGCATCTCAATATATTCCCACAAACTATGAGTACTTTGAAAAATTCTCTTCTCGCTGAACATGTCATATCAGATGATGATTACAACCGAATGCCTGTGTAATCTAATAGTGTCAGTGCAACAAAGTATATTACAAACAAAAAAATAAAAATAAAATCAACGTAAACCAGTATCCGAGGTGTAAACCAGAAGAGCAAGCTTCAACACCCCACCTGTTTAGCCCATACTCGCAAGCAACTACAACTTTCAATTAATAACTGGAGTAGCATGATTCCATTTAATCGATTTGCATGTCGTTATTAAATTGTTTTACATCGGCTCTCTCAGGCCTTTGGCCAGGAACTGAGATAAATTGCATGACATAAGGTTGTGTTCCTATTTGAAGCAAATGGATACCGAGTGTACTTACTCCGGTTGAGGAACTCTTTTAACATGATGACTAAGAGGATGACTACGTGGATCGATCAAAAGAGACGACATCATGATGATGACTGACTAAATGACGGATTTGTCCAATGAATATGCAAATTAGTCACTTATCCCGAATGTTCCATTATTATTGAGCAGTTTCAAGGCCCTTTGATTCAACTTTGCAACTTGACTGTTTAAGTATCTTCTCCACGAAAACGATCATCTTCATCATCTCGATTAGTAATTCATTCAGACAAAGGCGCTTGATTAAGAAACTGGCTTCTGTTAATTCACTTAAGCGTCAAATTTTTTTTTGATATCCCCAAGTAGTTCTTGAACGTTTTGATTTAACTGACAGCTGTGACGCAGGTAGGTTAATGCTTACTTTCTCTATAAGAAAAAAACAAAATGCCGACGGCAAAATGCTCCTTTCAATTGATCATTCAGGTATACCTGAGTATGACATGACTGACAAGATCACTGATCTCCCAGGGGTAGGAACACAGATACAAGAATAATCAGTGAATATAAGTTTTAAGGATATGTAAGGATGACAATGAAGAAATGGCGATCGGTAGGGGAAGTAAATATACATAAAGATGGCAGGAGTTCCTGGGGGAAATTTTATTCGTTTTTTCGTCAAACATTGGTATGAATTGGTGAGAAAAGTGGGCACCAGCCACCTACCATGACTAGGATATGTAGGAACCAAGACCTCTAGCCAGATGGTGACATTAATTGAGTTCCAACCCAGAATGCACCAGAATGCACTGTCGACTGAGTAAGAGTCGATTTTTAAATCCTCTTCGAACTGTGATCAACAAATGGTTCAAGAATTAGCTGAATGGTACCACTAATGTTCTTCACTAATTCATAGAACAATTTACATAGATACATATGTATCTGATTCAAAAAGTGGCGGTTATTCACAGAAAGTGTAATCGACATTTTTCATTTTGAGTCGACACTCTGTCCATGCCAGCGGGTTCTTAGGAATAGCTATTTTCTTAGGGAATTCGTACAAATAAATTTGGATTCCATTATCCTCGATATACTCGTACGTTCTTAAGCAGCCACCCACAGTATTTGAGAATTTGTTGGCTTAATCTGAAATCTTATCACCATCGATGCCTCAAAATCATCCTCAACGGCGAGATATACGGGTAGTACTAGCTCTTAGTGCTATTTTCGTTGCTGAGCTGTGTGGAAAGATTTTGTGGTAACAGAAGCTGAGCAAGGTCATTCTATGGGTTACAGAGATCCAATGACTTCTCTCACAATTTGTCATATCTCGTCAATCTCTTGCAATTGCTTTCCAATACAAGTGACACAAACAACATCATCCGCATGTTACGATGCAAACATGAGCGCATATTTGCCATCAAATCGGTAGAATTCCGATAAATATCTTACATGCGTAATCAACGATAGCGTAATCATGGAGTAAGACACGGCTGACTCTTGCTACTGACTGCTAGAGCCTTTCTACAAGCTACGATTTACGCCATTATGTGATCAACTGTATGAAAAACGTCCGGGTAGAATGAACAAATAAGGAAGCGAACTAGACAGGAGCGGCTTTGATGTAGAAATACTGAGTCTTCCAATAAAAGGTTTTACTTTGAATAGTCCGATTTTCGTCTCCGATTCGCTCAAAAATGCTGGATCTTTCGCAGAACGATTTTCTCGCCCTGCAATTGTTAAATTAGTTCAAAAAATTTGAGCTATTGTGTCAAGTAAGTGATGTGAAGAATGGAAATCTTGCTATCGCGCAGGCACAACTGAAAATATTGCTCCTATATTGAATTGATGAGAAATTTAACTAAAAAACGGCCATTTTGAGCTATGAGGCACATTTCCATCTTCAAGATTTTGTTCATAGACTCTCTATCCACAATGTGTTACTGTTTGATGAGGTTTCTGGGCACCATTCCACCTTATTCCCTCGAAAGTAATGCAAATGTGGCTGCTCTGCTATTAAAGAATGATCAATGAATTTGTATGGCCGGATTTTGAAGGACTGTATCTGGGTGATGTTTATTTTCAACAACGTATCACACAAGTGGGGGAACTATTGCTCTTTTACGAGAAAAGCTTGATAGCGGAGTCATTTCTCGAAATAGTGATCAAAATTAGCAGCCAAGATCATACGGTTTACTAACATTCGACGTGGAAATGTTTTTTTTTTTTTTTGTTTTTTTTTTTTAATTAATGGCAACTCTTCTTTTTTCGAAATATGTAAAAATCAAAACGTATTTCATAGAAAAATATGCATTTTCTTTAAAAATCTAAATGAAACCTCTTATTGGGAAACCCTTTAGTACGGACTAGCAGTCAGAAGCTGCCAGCCTCTAATTCAGTTTGGAGCTATTTGCTTGCGTTGAAACCTGACGAACAACGGCAAAGCACAATTTGAAACTCAAAGGCCTTAAACGACTTGAAAATGCTAGCGGTTCTTAAAGGATCTTTACGTACGACTATCATGGCAACGGTCTACGGAACAAAACATTAGCTCCATAACAATAGCATCTATCTTGTATGAGCACACTGATCATCCCAGTCCTGCTTTACTTCGCTGAAGCTTGGACGCTGACGAAGCTTTTTAAGTGCTTCGAGAAAAACCATCTTTGGGGAATTGTTGGGCCCGTTTGCATCAATGGAGAATAGAAGAAACCTTTCGATAACGAACTGTACAGGCTGTATAGCGATGCTGACCTCGTCGGATAACCCGGATTAGATGGCTACGTCATCTTGAGTGCATGGACCGTAACGTCCTGGTCCGGAATATTTTCAACTCCAACCAGAAGGATAACGTAGTAGAAGATGACCTCAGCTTCAGTGGCGCACTTAAGTGGAAGGGGACCTCAGCCATAGTCAACGTCGTGTGCGCAACTGGAGGTATCTAGCAAAAAATCGTGCTAGCTAAAAGAACATATTATCTGAGGCCATGGTCCAGGCTGGACATCTAAATAAGTAAATATTTTGTATGAGGACACCAATGATGCATGTTCAAAATGTCCCCGGAATACCTAATGTGTGGCACTTTCGTTTGATCTATTTTTGTTATGTTGTTACAATAGTTCTTTACATTTGTTGTAAAAAGTACCCGTACAGCGTCATGTCGACCGATCTGATGTATACAAAAAGTGAGCAACGAATTTGCAACTTTTGTGGTCAAAATTAAATCATTGGCACAAGCACGGTTGAAAAAGGGTTTTTGGAACGGTGCTCTACAGAAAATAAAGATGCGGGAATTTTTTGAATGGTCCTCTTTCTTAGTCAAATTCAACGACTTAAAATGGCTTTCAACGGGAAACAGATTGAGGTAAACCTCTGTAGAATGAAATGAATATTTGATTGAATTTCAGGGGAGGTGAAGATAGATCAACGATATAACTAAGACCTTAGAAGACTTAGGGCTTAATAAACCTCCAACATAGTTATTGCAACACAAACTCAGAGGTAGTAGATTGAAACCATTAATCAAACTTTCTAATGGTCATAATAGCCTTGAAAATCTGAAGGCAATAGAACGATTATGACACCTTACCTAGATGATGTGTATAATTACGAGCTTCAATTATCGTCAGATTTCCATAAAATGTATCTATTGTGTCGGAATCATCAGATGTAAATTTTATTTTATTGAAATTGTTATCAACAATAATGGTAGTTAATTATTATTTTATCTCCCTTCTTAAGTGAGTGTGTATAAGTGTGTTATGATATATATCAGGAGATATTTCGTTTTTAAATTGATGTCGTTGATTATGGCTGTGCCCAGTAGATTAAATCAGCGGAAAAATTAGTTTAAATATTAATTGAAACTGATAGCAATTGTGTCACGAGAGAAATGTCATGGCACAAATGGAATCTTTTTCTATGCGCTATTATAACTAGCTTTTGAAAATGTATCCATTATCAAGCTAAAGTGACACTTGAAGATTCCCTTTTATGATGGCTTACTCGTATATCGTGATATATGTCATGCAAGTAAAAATGAAATTTTATTTCTATGATTTAATGTCATTGTGTTATTGTCTCGGTACCATCTAGAGCCCGAAAAGATAGATTTTTCCAGGAATATTTCCCAACCTATGTCACCAGAACCATACTCGTATGTCACTTGTTTCTTTTATGGCTTTGGACATACCCACTCCTGTCATGTTTAAATCAAAATTCCACACCATTTAAACAGAATAAAAAAAGGGAATTTATTATTTATGGATCAGAGTACACAAATCTAAATAAACAATCTTGATTTGTAAATAAACTATTCCGTGCTGTAATTGCCTTATTAGTTGATTCTCGTTAGTGATAACAATTTAAACTGGCGCAATAAAATTCAATGTGACAGCTAGATTTATGAATGGAAATTGCTAAAGAGTTGATTTTCAAAGTAACTGCTCCAGGAATTATCCGATAACAACGGCAATGTGAGCACATATTTGCATTGTCTGCAATCTATATTGGGTCATAGACATGAAGTCACCTATCATGATCTGATTGACATTTATAATTTGCAATTTTGACATGAAATTCAAATCAACTAATTGTTTGAATGAGATTTTGTATCCACTACAATCGATAGATGGTCAAAAGTCTTATAAAAAAAACATTACCAAACGGCGCTTAGATACAGAATGAAAACCTTAAGTTCACCAGAATCTACCAAAATTTACGATATCATTTCGATTATTTATCGCTATTTAACCACGAAAAACCTAATTCCTCCAATCAAACGAGTAATAAACTTCTTTTGTCGCAAACTCTACCAACTCGTCAAATTGTCGTATTCCCACATAAACGTTTAGACACGAAGGAAAGATTCTTTATGTGACCATTAAGATAGTGATCACGTAGACCACCAAAAATAATATACAACTCTAGGTCCGGGCATATTTATTACTTTATTTCCGTAATAATCGTCAAACGCGTGCATTTGAATAGCCTTCGAAGAAGAACCGAATAACGAAGAATATTGTTTCCCAACTTAAGTGATAAGTCATCAAAACATGACATACTCGTGCTACACATTCCAGTATTAATACAACAATCATAAATTTCCGAGTATTTTCGGCTAGTTGGTTGGTGTCATCAAATAGATTTCTCACAATCAAAAAATGTGACACATTGCTGATAACATTGGACATGGAATGTCAATCTCATCTGACATATTTAAAAAAAAACAAAAAAAAAATTAATATCAATTTTTTAAGGAAATAGAACGTGTGTTTTGAGCGCAAGTTGAAAACGTTGGTTGTGTTTTTTCTATCTTTCTGTTTTTTTTTATTAAGGAGATAAGCCACACTGAAGATTTTGATTTCCTTTTTTTTTAAATTAGGTTAAGGTATGGGTATGGGTCGAAAAGTGTGACGCTTTCGTTAACCGATTCAGTTGGATTGTGTCTTTAATTTTTATTAGCCAACACACACTTCGAACAGATTTATCACTCTCTTGAATAAGTGTGGCTTTGGGTAATTTCTAGGCCTCACTAGTCTAAAGATCTGAGGACAATAGGAAGATTTCTTGAAGAACTTGAATAATTTCAACTGCACGATGGTAGTAGGGGCTAAAGTGAGCTGCAATTGCTTTTATATCACCAGAACTTCTAGAAATTAAAGATTCCTTCCTGAGATCCAAGAATTGAAAATTTTGTATAGAACTCTGTGCTCTGGCTTACCCACTGACAGATCCTTCTTGTGCAACCGGAGAACATAAACTCTAGGAAAACTGTTTTTTCAGTGATGACAATGTCGTGAAACTAAATAAACTCGACCTACGCGTTGTATCTGTGCCCAGGTTTTTCGTTCTTAAGTGTTCACCTTTATAGGAGCCAAAAATCCCTTCTAAACGACCTCTCACTTGGGGGTTTCCGACAGGGATAACTGTAATTTTTGAAGAGTGTCAATGTTTTTTTCTTGATTTTTGTAAGAGCTAGCAATTCAGACCCGAACAGCGTGGGAATATCATTTCCAAAATCAGCGTTCTGTTGCATACTCTTATCGGGTACATTTTCAATTTTATGGACCGAATAACCCGCCCATCAAGCTGAACATGCCATGCAGCCACACATAAAGCCAATAATAAGAATGTAAGAGTGAGACTTATGGGTTCCGAAAAAAATATAGCGGCAGTTGAGTCCAGTGTTATTGAAGAATCGAATTTGTCATTTCGCGGCGTGTACGGGAGCTTGCGTTTTGTCCGTCTACAACTTGGAACATATTGCGAAAGGATCTTGACTTAATCTCTTACAAGATTCAATTGAAGGTGTAGGGTCATGAAATGCGTGGGATCTTAGCTGAAAGGAGCCAAACCCAATGACTAAGATGAACCGGAATTTTATGAGGCTCACTTTGGACTCAACGGATACGTCAATAACTAAAATTGCCATATTTCGGGTGAAAGCACTCTGCAAGTGACTTTTGAGTAACTATTACGTTCACAAAAGTGTACCGCATGGTGTGGTTTGTACGCTGGTAGTATCAGCGAGATACCATCCTATCTCTACGTAGGTTGCTACTTAAGTTTTGAGATATAGCAATACCGGTGTAGATAAGTTAAATCTGACATCAGCATCGTAAAACTTGACGTTTTTAATGGTACACGTGCTCAGAAAGTTTGGTAATACGACTGCAATTTGAGACTTGAAAAATTTATCTCAGTCAAAGAATAGAATTAAATCGTGAAAAATTCAGTGCGATGATTCGTTATTATTTTCGACGTGGATGAACTCAACAACAGTGTGCCGATCAACAAGCTTTGACTCTTGGTGAAGCGTCTTTCGCTGGTTTTCCGAATTCAAACGTGATCGTCATTTGCTCCAAGACGAGTTTCGTGAAGTTCGTCCAAAATCGGTTGTTGTATCGGAAAAAGTCAATGTTGTGCGGAAACTGATATTGCAATATGGTCATGAAATTCAGGAATTGCATAAACATTTGGCCGCCAGAGAGAATTCCTCGCTTTGGATTCCGCATAATTTGACAATCACATGATTGATCCAAAGAAATTTTGAAAAGAATTCGATCGCGGTGCTTCAAAAGCCGTCTACAAGTTCGTGACATGCGACGAATCATGGATCTTGCATATGAGCAATGAACTAAACAGCAGTCAATCGTATGGGTCTTTAAAGACACGAGCCAAATCGAATTAAAATTGCTCGAGACACGGAAGCAAATAGTCGTTTGTTTCGTTTGCCACCGTGCCATTAGTTTGTTTGCCAGTAGTCTTTGGAGAAATAAGGAAAAGCAACCGCCTAACACGGATCATTCTCCACCTCGACATTGCGAGCTCTCAATTGTCGGTTCAAACAAGTGACCTTTTCAGCACTCAAAGCATCGAATTGATGGGTCACCGTACAGCCCCGATTTGGCACCCAATGACTTCTTTTTATTCCCGCACATCAAAAATAAATTGCGAGGTCAACGTTTTTCAACGCCTGACGAAGCGGTTGATGCGTTTAAAACGCATGTTTTGGAGTTACTTCGTTCGGAGTAGAAAACGTGCTTTGAAAATTGGTTCAAACGCATATACAGTACTCGTATATTGGGCTTCATGGAGAGTGTTTTGAAAACCAATAAAGCCATTTGGTTTAACTTGGTTTTCTCAAAGCTTAAGTAGCAATCTGTGTACAACCATGATGGATTTAATCCCCGGATTGACGTTCAGTAGCATTCTTTCGAGCTGCTGGGGATATAAAGGTAACAGGAAGCGATCAGCAATAATCGCAGAACAGCCTTGACATTGTCTCTCTATCTTCTGTCTAAAATAATTGTCATTGAAGTTCCGATTTCCAACTCTTTCTGATAGTGTAGCTAACCAGGTAGCTCTAAGACAATCAAATTTTTGAATCATTTTTCGAAAAATTGTAATTACAATTTACTGTACGTGTTTCATGTTTGCGTCCAGTCTTTTTGACGCCATTGTAACCTTTAAGAGGTGCAATCCCTGTAAATACCACCTTTCCAAATTAAATGAAAAAATAAAAGAACTTTTAGCACAAGTTATTCTAAACGGTGATTCAGTTTTAATCTGTCTTTTGTCAAAGATAGACATCTGACATTCTTTTGAATTTAGCATCGGCGTTTGTAATGTTGGAGTGGCATATTGTACGTCCGCGTACAAGGTTTAGTTTTAGCCCACATTTCTATTTCCGGATCATGAAATCTATAAAAACTCTACGTTCGGATTGTTTTTTCAGCCAGTGATGAGATTGGATGGTACTTTTAAGAAAATCTTAGTAGTGCTGCTGTGACAGTTGAATTTCGAGCTTAAAAGTGAATATCACCATTTCTTCAGTAAATATTGTAAAGGGTACGCCATCTAACGTGCTTATTTCGTGAATGGTAACACTTAGCTCATGTTTGATTCGACAGATAATTAGTTTTATCCTTCCGCTGAACGAATATGGTTGTGTATACGCTTGAACAACGCTGGGAAATATTGCGACATTACTTTGAAAATCATGGTAATGTTGCAGAATGTGTGCGAAAATTGCGTACGGATTTTGGAAGAAGAGAAGCACCGTCAGCTCCGCATGTTCGTTATCTTGTGAAAAAAGTGAAAGAAACTGGCATCCTCATCGATAAACCAAAGCGTGAAAAGCCAAAAACACTGCGTACACCCGAGAATATTGCTGCTGTGGCAGAAAGTGTGCGTGAAGCGCCATCAACATCAATTCACCGTCGTTCTCAACAATTGAACATTTCGGAGACATCATTGAGACGAATTTTGCATAAAGACCTTGGTATGACGCCATACAAAGTCCAACTTGTTCAGGAGTTGAAGCCAACTGACCATCCAATGCGTTTTCGCTTCGCTAAGTGGGCCTGCGATCGACTTAGAGAAGATGCCGATTTTGCCAAAAAAATCATCTTTTCAGATGAAGCTCATTTTGATCTTGGCGGGTATGTAAACAAGCAAAATTGTCGCATTTGGAGCACAGAAAACCCGCATGCATACATTGAAAAGCCGATACACCCAAAACGAGTCACTGTTTGGTGTGGATTTTGCTCCAGAGGCATAATTGGGCCATTTTTCTTCGAAAATGAGCAAGGAGTGGCCGTTACAGTCAATGGCGATCGTTATCGCGCCATGTTGAACGAATTTTTGTTCACAAAAATTGAAGAGGAGAATAATGGCAACATTTGGTTTCAACAGGACGGCGCTACGTGCCACACAGCCGAAGCTACACTCGATGTTTTGCGCCCTGTTTTTGAAGATCGCATTATCAGCCGCAGAAAGGACAATATTCGTGAAGCCATTGGTGAAATACAGCTGCACACAATCGATAATGTGCTTAAAAATTGGACCGATCGTGTAGGCTACTGCATGGCCAGCCGAGGCAGCCATTTGAATGAAGTTATTTTTCATTATTAACCGGAAGGATAAAACTAATTATCTGTCAAATCAGACATGAGCTAAGTGTTACCATTCACGAAATAAGCACTAGTTGAAAAAAAAAACGTTAGATGGCGGACCCTATATAAATACTGTGCCTGTTAAATTAGAAAATACAGACCTCATTCATTTTACTTACTTACTAAACGTGGCCCTACAGTCCGGGTGGACCTTGGCACCAACCAAAAAGCGTTTCCCGTTAGCTCGATTTTTAGCTAGCTGACCCAGTTTCGCACGTTAAGTTGATTCGTTTTGGTACAGATCATTTCATTTCTATCTAATCGTGGTTGAAATATATTCTCTTTTACGTTTAAGGTTTCTTTTTTTCCATCTTGGTGGAGAAAGATTGGTGTAACTTGAAGACTCTGTATCGAGCATTTGGAGATCCAAATCTCACCAATATCCCACTGAATTTGGCATCCAAGTTCTGAATACTTTTTCGCCCGAGCTGTGGCAAGCATTTTAAAGGAACTAAAAGCCTTTCATCGAGCGCAAATTATAGAAAAACAACAGCTTTGCGAGAGAGTGGTAACAAATCACATGATCTCGGCAGTTTTATTTTTTTATTTTAAATCCCTGACCACTTTCTGATTACAGTCAATAGCCAATTGTAACGCGAAATCCGGCCTACATCTATGTCAAAAATGAGCCATGTCACTGTGTCAAAAATTATTGGCTTCGCCCGTTTAGCACTTGCACCAGCTGGATCTTATGCAGGTGTATGCCGAGATTTTTTTGCAAAATTTTCCACCACACTTTCACTCATGGCCGTGAAAACTGCAAGTGTCTGGTATGTATTCAACATTTTACGAAAATGAAGTACAGAAGATACTGTTTAAGAGGAAGAAAACACCATACGAGTGCATATTGTGCATACAACATCGACGCTTTATTTTTCAGAATTCTATATTTCCTTTTAGTGCATGAATCGTTGCATTGATGGAACATTGGCGTAGACTTTATCTTTAACATAGACGGCAAGTTGTGGTGTTAAATCGCACGATCTCGGCGGCCAATTGAAGTTCCCATTTCGAGAAATCACACGCTCAAGAAATTTGTCAGGCAATAGATTGTTTCACCAGCTGTGTGGCATTTGGCGCCGTCCTGCTGAAAATGAATTTGGTCCACTTCTGTAGCATCAATTTGAGACAAAAAAAAATCAGTCAACATCGTTCGGTAACGCAATCCATTCCCTGAAGCGGTCGCAGCAGCTTTATTTTTGAAAAAATGTGATCCGGTGTCATCAGCAGCCAAAAAACCGCACCAAACTGTTAGCCGTTGGGGATGGTGAGAGTGTTCCACAATTTTTTCTATGTTTTCGGAGCCCCAGGTGCGACAGTTTTATTTGTTTACGTATCAAGGCAAATTGAAATGAGCTCAGAATAATTGTATGTAAAAAATCATGATCTTTCCAGCTGACAATCGGGGAGAGTACGGAGTTGTGCGGTTCAATTCTTACGAGTATATCAAAAGGCCAGGTAAGCATGTAGGTCAAGGATATTTACTCAAAATGCGGTGCAAAGTGGTGGCGGATAGGCCTGATTCCTGTGATCATCACCAAATGGACACACAAGTGTCACAGTCACACTCTCAGCTATGGCGGCGATATTTTCAGCCGCCTTTCCCGGGTGAACACAAGTTGGAGTCCCCACATCCCTAATCTATCAAATTTATCGATTAAAATCACTATAGCTGTGTTGATGGTGACCAAAAGCAGTACAAACTTTACGAATTTTCACTATTTCAATATGTAGTTCGAGTATGTATTGATCCATATTTCATAACCTCCTAGTTTTTAGTTATCAAAAGTCATCGCAATGGTAGTTGAGTGTTGACATATTGTTGGATCCTCTTCAAACCTTGGGACAGGAGCAGGGACAAATTTTAAATGCCAACGACATGAAGTATGCCACAAGGTTATGTTGTACGAGCATCAACATTATGAACCATAAGAACCAATCAATGGCAAATTCATGGCAATAATTATGCAGAGGATATTTTTCAAAAGATACTCAGTTCAGTTGATCGAAAAGCAAGTAAGCATCTGAGTTTAAAACTAAAATTAAATTTATGCTCATCGGTTTAGTTATTAAAAAGACATCAATGAGCTCTGCTCATTTGTCATTGTCATTACAAAAAAAAATTTATTGATATCCTGATGGGAATAGAGGTATTGTTCACTAACAAATGTTTTACTTGCACCTGTCGATGGTCCTAAACATCATCTGGTAGATGGTACGCATGATAATGGATGGTCTACAACATTATATGCAATAAATACTTGCCAACTTTAACATGCTCTAAAGTAGGCAGCCTGGAATGACTAAAACAACTACAAACTACGAAACGACAAGCGAAATATGGAAGATTGATCTCCACTCGATCACAGCTAATTCGTGAGTCTGAATTGCTGAGCGGAAAGAACATGGGAAGACCTTCTAAAAGTTATTCAAAACCAATACCTTCAAGTAAAATATCAAAGAAAAAATTCAAATATATGTGCAGCATTGTTTGGAAAATCATCATAATGAGACTGACACCAGAAGAACGCTTCCGCATCATTCACACTTATTTGGAAGATTGGAACTTCATTTTAATCGAAAGAAACGTGCATAGTTATGAGACCCAATTTTTGACAATGGGTTTAAAGACAAGCAAAATTGTAATTTCTGGAGAATGCCGCAATTCAGAAGCAACTCATGAGACTAATAAACTCCATCAAAAGTGCACTGTTTGGTATGGTCCTCAAGCTAATGGCATCATCAGGCCTTGTTTTCCCGAAAATCAGATCGCAGCTCGTGTTGCATTAAATAGTCAAGGTTACCGAACAGTGATCAGTTATTTCTTCTTTGAAAATATGGACGACATTGATTCGGACGATATATTGTTCCGGCATGTGCCATACTGACCGTGAAACCATTGACTTACTGAGAACTCGATTCAGCAATAATATTGATGACACTTGATTACGTCTGTAAGTATGTTGATCGCAAACTATTCGGGCCTTAGAAGCCAGTATTCAGCACGTTATTGGTGGTAAAGATCCCCAAATGCTCGCAGGAGTATCCCAAAATTAGACCGGCAGGATGCGCTTCATCAAAAACATTCCTATCATGATCCGTTCTTCATAATAAGTTTGATAAAAACGCAACTACTGTTGTTATTGTTGAAAAAAAAGTTCTATCGCTCTTTAAAAATACACCCTACGCTTAAAACTACTTTTCTATTTTTTTTTATTTATTCAACTTTTTTATTTATCAGTTTTTGGCAGTTCTAATTTTGCGGTTAAAAATAGGAGACTCATAATAAAATAATAAATAGGTAACCGGATGTATTTCGGTGCGATTTTGTCATTTTGGCTTGACTGCCATTTGTCAGTTAATATGTAAAAGGCATGGAGGGTGATCGATAGCAATGTATTATTGGCCATTTTATGCGGTGGTTAAGTGTTAACAGATTTCGTTTAAATAATTTCAACGTGCGGTCATTTCTCATCAGCGCCATTCACAAGAACTGGGAATGTCTTCAACATGTTTCTTAAAAATATTTGTAACCGTATGAAACTCAGTTGAGGCAACAGCTACAAGGAAATTACCATAAGCGGCGATGAGTTTGGAAGGGTAGAGTTTTACCACCATTTTTGCCAAAATGGCATCATGAACGACAAGGAATATTTTAACATGGCCAGCCGGCTTTCCTCTGATGAGTTTTAGGTCAGTTGATTATTTTTGTAGTCCGTAGCAGAGTATATAAAACACTGAACTTTAAGAGCTCAAAATAAGAAGAACCCCTTTCTGTAGTGCTTCAACTGTCCAAAGAAAATTGCTCCAAGATATACTGCTTGCAACATTGCACTGTCACGAGTATGTAAAGGAACATAAAATCAAGAAAAGGTTTTGGTTTGAATCATAAAAAGAAGAAAGATCCATCGACCAAAATAAATTTTTCCAATAGGGATTGTCTCAACTCACACATACCATCTTTGGACAGATGTCGTATTTGTGCTCCAGATTGTCTACTTTTTTCGGCGTTATAATCGTCTCAATAAGCAAACCATTGAGCATTAAGTGAAAAAATTCGAATCGACTCATTTACCCCATTATGGTGCGGTTCCAGTGAGACAGAAAATATTCTGACTGTACGCGAGTTGGTACTCGTAAGTCAAGACCGCAATCAATCGATTCCGTGTCATTTTGAAGAGATTGACATCTCTCGGATGTGCCTGCGAAAAGACTTGGCTGAGATCATATATGCCCAAGAGCTAAAATTAAAGGACCGTCGTGCACGTCGAACTTTTCCTGATTTGAGTCTACTGAAAATGGAAGAAGAAAAATCTGTATCAATAGCGAGGTACTCGTACATTTTCGGTTAAATGACATGCGTGCCACAATCGACTTATTGAAGACGAAGTGGCCCTGTCAGTTCGCCGCGTGGAGAAAAGGTCTCTGGGTCTATAGTACATTAAGTCTTTGGTCTATGACATTCACATTCGACGTGAAATTGCTGGAAATATGCAAAACAATCATGAAATGTGCAGATTACTCATGCAGGACATTTGAATAAATAGTGGCATCAATTATATTTGAATCTAAAACAAACAAAAATTTCGTTAAACCTTACGCACACGTGTCTTTTTATTTCGAAAAGGAAAAACTAGAAAACTAACATGGAGGCGGTAGCGTCATGCTGTTGGATCGTCTTCTTTGGTTTGGCTTTGGGCTCATTCTTCAAATAAAGGATACTATTAACAAATAGAGTTATCGTGTTATCTAAAAGACCATCATGTTACCGTCAGGCGCTTCCAGCAGGACAACGATCACAAGCACTCATTAAGATTGGTGAGCGCTTAATTACGGTACCATAAGGTTATTAACAAAAACTGATGTTAAACTTTCTGATAAAAAAGTACCCGGAATTCTTGAGTAAAACGAAAACGGTTCAATTTAAATTTTATTTTTATATTTCAAATCTAAAATTTCCTTTTATTCCCTTCCTTCCATTGCAAGCAATATTCTAACGCTTGCTCCAATCTTCAAAACACTTTTCACTTTTCTACGAATTCTTTTTTAATCGCCTCAATCGTCTCAAAACACTTTCCGCGGAGAGGTAACTAGAGTCGTGGGAATAGGAAAAAGTCACAAATAGAAATGTCAGGTGAATACGGAGCTTGCGCTTCAACACGTCTCATGCCGAAAACATCGTGCATAACGCTCTGCACCGATCCAAACGAAATACCAAGATCGGCTGCTATCTCGTCGACGCTCCCGCGATGATCTGAGCGGACGATTTTCTTAAGTGTTTTCAATGTTTACGTCAGTCATACTGGTACTTTTGATTATAAGGTATTTTGAATTTGCCTCTTTAACAACCCACTTCGAAGGAATTTCGATTTACCCATGAAAAAAATAGAACTAGTAATTTTGCATCACTTTTTTGGTTTTAAATTGTTCGAAGGAGTCTGATTTGTTGGCATAAAGCCCACTAGAAAAAGTCAATTCAATGATCGTGGTGGCCAGCCGAAGTCACAATTTTTTTTAAATCTATCCATGAGGGATACTACTAATATCAGTCAGTCAATTGACACCCTCGAACACCGACATAATGTCTCCTGTCTTACTTTGTTTTATCGCTATTTCCACCACCAGTGCTCCATTGAATCTTCAACCCTCAAGCCACTTTCGGATGTGATCTAAAATATCTTGATTCTTCCCTAGGCCATACAACTCGCTTTGGTAATGCCCTGCCGGGCACTCTATTTCCTAGTCGTTATAACTTGCAAACATTTTAGACCAATGTACATCGACACCTCTCTTTTCTTTCTAGCTAAGTTTCCTTCCTCCGCGATGTGTACAACCATTTTAAGGGTACACAAATCCCTTGAGCGCGCGGTTATTATAAAAAAAAACTAAGATCATCGCTTTCAATACCATCCTGTTGAAACATCGTTCATCTGACTCTGATTATTTCAGGGCATGGATATACCGCACCAGACTGTAACTTTTGGAAAATGTAACTTCAAAAATTAATTCTGATTTTTGACTTCCCCAATACATGCCCACACAGCGTAAAATGAGCTTTATCGGACATGGTCACACGGTCCCAGAAATCCGGTTCAGCAGTAAGGACCAGTAAGTTTTGGGCGTAGTGAACACGAAGCGGCTTATAATTTTTGAGCCATAAGCATTTTATGTATATGAAATTGTTCAAAAATTAAAAAATGTCATCTGGACACAGAAGCCATTACCTACTGTCGACTACTAATATTCGGTCATTAATAAAAAAAATAATAAAGAGAACTGGACCTAAATGGTTCACTTGGGGTATACCTAAAGAACATTTTATTGCCCCTGGAACCACCGCAGTTTTGATATTAATTCGTTGACCAGTGAGAACAGACGAAGGATTTCAAAAATATAAGACGAAAAAATGTAGAGTTTGATACACTAGACCGACCATGTAGAGTTTCAAAAAAGCATTCCTTTGTCAAAAATCGAATTCGTTTCTAATGATGAGGTTTGAAATCTATCAATATTGAATTGAATTCAATGGGGTTTTATAGAATAGCATGCCCGAAAGTGTTATGGAAAGAAATCTGCGCAAAATATGCATATCTCAAAGTGTTCTCCCTCAAAATCAGCTTGATATGATATATTAAGCTTTATCTTGCCACTTTAAAGTGTCGTTATTATTGAAAAGTTATTCGGCTGGAAGGCACACGCTCTAAGTCGAAGATAAAGGGTGGGGATTGCACGATAAGATTGGAGAATAAAATCTAAATATCAGAAAAATTATTGTCTCATATCAACATTTGTCATCTAGCAATTGTGGCATAATATGTTAAAAAAAAATGCATATCGGCATTACGTAATTTTTTGGTGTTAATAATCGACCAACTGAGAACGTAGCGCACAAAATCCAAGAAACAAGTGAAATCGTACAGGCCGTTCTGCCGACAATATTGCTGCCGTATGTGAAAGTGCGGCCAAAGGCCCAAACAGGGCTAAAACCTCTCTAGAACCACATTAATAAATTCAGTTAACTCAGGAATTGAAGCCCCCAGACCATTTCCAGAGCCGATTTGATGCCCGCGCAAACACAACTTGATGAAGATTATTCAAAGAAAATCATCTTCATTGACGAGGCCTATTTTCATCTCAGCGGATACGTTGATAAGCAAAACTGTTGCATTTGGACCGATGGAAATCGGAGATACCGATGCATAAGGATGTGGGTTTTGGGCTGAAGGAATTATTGGACGATTTTTTTTGTTTTTGAGAATGGTGCCGGTAATGCTGTAAGCTAATGGTGAACCCTATCATACCATGATAACTAACTTTTTATGGGCCAAATTGGATGATATTGATGTGGGTGATGTATGATTCCAACAAGACCGTGGCACATGTTACATAGCCAATGCAAAAATAAGTTTATTGCACGAGAGGTCAATTGGCCTTCGATTTGACACTCTTGGATTTTTTTTTTGAATATCTCAGAAGTAAGATCTATGCCAATAGACGAGGTAATAAGACATTTTGGTGGTGGTGTGATATCATCCTAAATTTGGGCAAATGGATTTATTTATATATGCCGCCGAAGCCGTGGTGAACATGATTCAATAAAACGAACAAAATCATTCGAATGCAAATTACTATTCATATGGTGAAGCCTTTACGTGGCCACCTTGTACTTCCTTAAATAATTTACAATGACTAAAGTTAAAATTTGAAAATACAAAGGGATTTCAGTTATAAAAAAACCATTCAGACTTTGTAGCGATTTCCTCACTCCAACCGAATCAAGATGTGCTAATCTGAGTAACCGAAATCGAACCGAATCTGATTTTTAACCGAAAATCGCGCCTTCTGTTCACTTTGAAAAAATCAATTTTTAAAATTTAAAAAAAAGTCACCTCTTACAACAGATACAAGTCGAAACAGAAGAAGAAAAAAGTGCAAAACTTACCCAGCATTAAGTGCTTGTCTGTAGATTTCTAACATCAATGCTTCGTGCAACATTTTGGAAATTAATTTGTTGAAACTTTGAATTGAATACTATTATTTGCTACAGTAAATAGGTATTATCTTTCTCTAAGTTCACAGATTAAATTTTTTTTCTCACTTAATTGTAGTAATTATTTGAAATCACCAGTAAAGATATTTTATCTTTTACTTTATCTATTCACACTGTTTCACTTGAATTTTTTATTTTTTTGTTTTCTTTAGAAATTTATGTAACAACACTTTATAGATTTTTTTTTTTTAAATTATCATATACATGTTTACTATATATATATATTTTTATATTTAAGTTTTAGAGGGAAAAAGACAAATTTTTAAAAATTTCGCTTTTGTTTTTTTTTTTGTATTAATTTTATTGCGTATAAGATCGTATACTTGATTTGAAACTTTTTTGTTAAAATTGAATTTGTATTCTGTGTTTTCAACTATAGTGTATCTTTTGGTTTTTTTGTTTTTTTAAATTTAATTATTAAGAAGGTTCAAAATTTGTATTTAAAATTTACGTATACATTGGTTAGGTTTATTAGTTTTTCTTTTATTCAGTCTTAACTTCGTATACATATCTTGCGTAGGGTAGGGTACTCGTATGTGTGCCTTGAGTTTTTCGGTTAAAAGTTCATTTTTTGAAAATTTCTTTTCATCCACAAATGGCAAAATATATAAAAAAAAAAAACAGAAAACAGTTTCATCGACTTTGACTAGATATGGAGTTTAGGTGGCAAATTGGTTTTCTTAATTTCTTTTTAGGATTTCATTTCCAAATCCAATTAGCACTCAAGAAATTAATGAAATTGTGCAAAATAAACTTAACAAAAAACAGTGAGAGACAATATCTTTTGCAACGCCTCTTTGATTAAGAAAACCAAACAAAAACAGAAAAAAGATAGTTTTTAGCACTTTGGCGGCGGCCAATTACAGAAAGATGCACAATTGGATAGAGCACTTTTTTTTTGCTTGCTTGCTGTTGTTTTGTTTTTATTTTTTGTTTCTGTTGAACAACGACGAAAACGACAACGGCGACGAACACACAACAGACAACGTCTCGTTTGACAGAATCCGAAAATACTGAATGAATGAATGAATCCAACTAACGAACGTACCGTATGTCTGCGGGAATGACATACAGAAGCAATAGTGGCAATGGCGATGGCGATGGCGATGGCAATGGCTATGGTGAACGGCAGCGAACGTACTCCAACAACTCACACATTAACACAAAACGATACACAACACAACAGAGAGACTTTGAAAAATACGAAGAACAAAAAAAAAACAAACAAACAAACACAACAACAGTATCAACGATGACGAAGCAACGACGAGTACGAGTGGCACTGGTACGTCAAAAATTCTGATTGATCCAAAGCGCAGAAGAAGAGCTGCTGTCTTGTCTGCCTTCTTGTAGATACTCTATTTGTACACATCCATGCATGGATGTATGTTTGTATGTATGGCGCGCGCTGTGTGGGATTGAACCAGATATTAATTAACCCTCTTGCGATTGTCAGTATTCTTCTTTTCGTGTTCCTTCGTCTCTTGCTTTTTTAGATTTTCTTCTTCTTTTTTTTTTGTATCTCACACACACGCACACACTTGCTTTCAGTTTGACAGATACTTGTTTCGTTTTGAAGAAGCGTTGACGACAAAGACGTATACGAACGAGAATTCTCTGGACATGATCACTGTATAACGGTCTGTGGTTGACTGACTGAAACTATTCGCCGTCTGTAGAGAATCCTCGGGGAGATTTTTCAATTTCAAGCTCAACACTTCCAGGCGATGGCGGTAGATACTGCGCATGGTTTCGATGGCCTCACCACACATAGATACAAAACTCATTTTTCTTTTTTGGTTTTGTTGATACCACTACTCTTGCATGGTGAGTTAGTGTGGGGATAGTAGCTCTCTTAAAAGGTTTGTTTCATTCCGTGTTCCTAGTAGTTGATGCTCTTCTCAGGTATAATCGTATCTATGTGTGAGAAGAATCTATCGAGTGGTAAGAGAGTGTCAATTCGTTTTAAGAGAGACCTGACAACTCTGAAACACATACCTTGAGTTTGAATTGGAAAAACAGCCACCAGCAGGAGCAGCAGCATCAGTAGGTATGATTTATGACAGTTCAAAACAATTGGCCTTCTCACTTGCACACGTTAGCTACTGTATCAGTTGGAACGTTTTCTTTTGTAAAGTGTGTTCTGTTGCTGTTCATTGTTGTTTTTTTTTTTTTTTTTTGAAAACATTCTTATGAAGTCTATGGTGCGGCGGTGTGGCGAAGCTCATAAGTAGCAGATTCTTTTTGCAATTGGAAAATAGGAAGTGTGGATTGTTGTTGGGATTGGCAACTGTCAATTTGTAAATCTTCATAAATGATAGTGTGTGGTGGTTTCTCGCAGATCAATCGAACATTTTTTGAATAAATTATGTATCTTAACTTGGTTGTACATAGGTGTAGATACTCGTATCGCAGAGTTTAGGATAAGTACGAGTATTATTTTTCCTCACACTATCATGGTGCTCGAGATTGAATTATCGGATTAACATAAATATGCGTAATGTTGTGTGCGCGTTGTTCGTAGTTTTACTCTTTTTTTTTTATTTAAACTTGCTTCCGATTCTGGTGATTGGCTGGAGATGACATTGGTTTTAGCGACGGGATTTGGAGCAACATATGTTTCTTTGAAATTTTATGTAGAAATGTTCGGTTGCTCATGAAGAAGATGGTTTTGGTTCATGAGTTGGGTTTTTGTATTAAGATCCTTCTGGTGGAGTCGAATTTTGTGATAAACTGGTCTTGAATCGGACACTTTTGAATATCCATTGTTCATCCGCCTTCAGAACAACATTCATGCTTTGCTTAGTTCGCCATACATTTCTGTGTATTATCCTTTCATTGCGGAGACCTGCAGAGTGCTTCAGATAGATAACTAGACTTCAAACAGTACCTACTTACGCTAATACTAACTTAAGCCAGGTAAAATCCAGTGTGTTGCCATAAAGGATTGGTAACATACAGCTTGATGTCATTTATAGGTACTTTTGGGGAAGTCTGGTGATCACCACAGTCGTCTAGGGACGTAGGTATACGAATAAAGGTATGCACCTGCATAGTGAAATGAATGATCATTCCATGCTTCAGTAGCATTTGTGAAGTGGAAAGATGCCCGCCCCAACAACCTTCCAATTTGGCTAAGATAGTCAGTATCTAAGGACTAAATAAATTCATTTACCCATAGAAGATCTCTCAAAACTTTTCAGAACCAATTTTCTATGTATATCCTTCGCCTGCGCTGTGTACAAACATTTTAAGGGTACACAAATCTCTTGAGCACGCGCTAATTATAAAAAAAAAATCTGTAAAGATGCGTCCTCGGAATTGAGATGTTTCTCCATCGCTATCCGGTAGCTTTAAATCGCGCCATCAGCAAGCTACATTAATGACATTATATTGGGCTTTTGAGAGTTGAATTTGAAAGGAAATTCCTTGACATCGAACGGCTATAAACGCAAGAATGTGTAGAGCCTTATCTGGTTGAATCTCCGAACATTTTTTGAGAAGTCTTATGATTTCGGCATTAAGGGCATATGGGCACCGCATCTGATGAAATAATGGTTTGTGTATGAGAGATGGCAAGCGAAATGAAAAGCGTAGGTACATAGCAACGTTGCAAAGAAGGATGTAGAAGGTGCTACTGCAGGAATGAAAAGAGCATGCCAGAGACATAAATCCCAAACAGAAGAAAGCTTCTGATTGCTCAACGTCAAAATCCCTGTGAGGCAGAGTGAATCCTTAAGGGTCGTGGGTGATCAACTACCGACTCCCAACGTTCACCCGACCAAGGAGAAATAAGACAGTTGGAGTACATGACCTGTCCACTGAATTCTTTTAAATTGGGTTATAAGGTCAGGTTCATATACGCTCTTATTTAAGAAATGACAGTGGGATGCAAATGTACTTAGTGAATGGAATATCAGCATTGTTTTCCCGATTTTCAAACGAGGAGACCAACGAACTACACCAAAAATAGAAGAATTAACCTGATAAGCACTTATATGTGTTGTTTTTGGTAGGTAAGTCCAGCATCGAGTACATACGAGTATTCACGTTATAGCAGATCTTAGAAAAGCATCAAGAAATGCGAATCGATATCCAATGTCTGTTCGTTGGCTTTAAGGCCGCATATGACAACATTTGGGGAGATGTGTGTCGAATACCTGTTTCCAGATGTGAGAGTAGGACGATACAGAGATAGTGCCTCACGACGTCGAGGGACAGTAGGAAAATCACAGACCTTTTAGAAAAATCACAAAGCATTCGTTTGGTCTATCAGAGTTACGCTATCTGCAGCTGTGATCAGAAATCCAACTGTTAATGGAAGCCCTAACGTGAGACAGTCATTTCTGAGGCTTCCCTAGGAAGTTTGCCCATTCCTCGGGATTCCATTGCGAGCTGTAAGAGAAGAACTCATTTCAAAGACATACGCAAGTTCTCCTAACGAATAGTGAAATTAAAGACGGTCGTCCTTCAAAAAGACACTGACTTCCTGGCTCAAATTCTGACTGAAGTCGTTCCTGAAGACGATTTCGCACACAGGAGTTCTGATTTCATTGTATCTGGTGCCATCTCTGCAAGGTAAGAGTCAACTGTCGGCCTAAGTTCCAATGCGATTTGAACACTTATTTTCAAATTGAAGATAGGTTCATGGGTGCATGCAATCATATGTACTTAAAACTCAAACAAAGAAGGAAAAGCCCTGGTGGAAAACACCGGTCATTGGAGTCTGTCAAATGCAGCAGTGGCCTATTTTCGTGAAATGCTTTTCCGCATCATACCGGATATATTTGCAAACCCGCGGCCATGAGAAATAGACGTATAAACCTTCTTCTAGTCGATGGGTTAGAGAGATGCTGCAAGCCTGAGAATATTCACTAACTTCTGCGAAACACTAGCCATAGCCTCAGCATTCACAAATCAGCGTTGTATCATCCACAGGATGGTTGCTTACTTCGCTACTGTGACAAACTTATTAAATTACACTTGCAGCATCCACATTTAGTTACTCTAAACTACCAAAATGGGGAGTACTCAACCTTTAGTGTTTCGTTTCGAGTCATCTTAGCCTTTTCATTAAGCAGCAAACTAGGGAATATCCTCGCGGGTACAAATGTTCGTCTCACTTAATTTTTACATAAGGTGCTGAGGTCCTTTTTTACTGCACCGATAAGATACCATGAGAGACGCCAGTATCTTTGGACCGAACATTCAAACTTGGAGATCATTGGCATAATCCCAGAGTCCGTCCTTTGGCTGAACTCATTCTTCATTCTTGAATGTGAAATAAACGACGGCCCTTCAGTTCGATAAGTACTATGGCATGAGGGTACCTATTAATGGAAATGAAATAGCCAATAAGCCCCGCTTATTCATTGAACTTAGCCCCAGGACCTGAGTAATAAACTCAACAATCAAAAGTTGGGAGGACAAATATTATCTATCCCACTGGGGGAGCCTCAGAGTCTTCAGCAGCTACTGAATCTTTTCACTCAAAAATCCTAATAATTCCTTAGTTTCAGCTTCGATACGTCTTGCTCAAATTTCATGTTATTCATTGACCACCTTATAAGAAGACGATGAGACCGCGAATACCTACTATGTACCCGTACAAATTGGTTGTTTTGTTTTTTCGTTGCAGTGATCTCAGCAATTGGCCAGATCCCATAAAAATTCATCTCACCTTTTCTGGTGTAAAATTTGAAGTTCCTGAGAATTCTTCGAAATAGATGCTCTAGAAGACTGTGCAATTTTTTTCCCCAAATACGTTATACCTATATATGCGAAAGTGGAAGATCTTGGGAGATGCTCTTGGAGTTTAAATGTCAGTGCAACGTTACCACCGGGAATACTCATGGCGCTTCAGTGTTTGGATCACTGTGTTGAAGGAAACCCCCGAATTGTTCTTATAAATGAAGACTGACTTCATCACTGTGGTCTTGAAAACAGGAAAGGTCCAGACCTACCAAAAACGTTTAATGGTAATCCATTGGCCTAGCATTTCTAGAAATTGAAAGCAATTTTGTTGATTGAGTAGAGATTAACAATCTGTATAATCAGTATCGCGACATGATGAAAGAGGTAGCCGAGGCCACCGTAGGCTACCAACCACCACCGAAAAGCAGCCCTTGGTATGATGATGAGCGCGGACATCGGAAAAGGTGACAAACAAGCACACCTGCAAACGTTGCAGCGCAAACAAGGGCAGCGAGGGAATAGTATCGACCCAGAAGAAGGAAGCAGAAGAAGATCTTGCGTAAAATGACAAGGGCCTACGCAGTATTACAGCTCAAGGTGGCGTACACAGTAGACAACAGAACAAAAAGCACTCCGACCTCTGGAATTTGTTGTGCATGAAAGCCAATTAGACGAGCAATTCCACAACTTTCCTTATGAATCTGAGGAAGCTAGTAGCCGATATTGTCTCGTTGGCCTTATCGATAAGAATGAGGTAGTTGGTATCGTTTTAGGTGTACATTTTCCTTACAATTTGATAGTCAAGTTGCTGCTAAGCTAGCACAATTTTATGCTGAAACAATAATAGGTTCTCAAAAATACGGTAATCCGGATATACATCGGAAATCATTCTTACGTAAAACGCCGTCCACATGAGGTTTCTCTTACCTACTTTTTTATAAACTGTATCCCATTGTAGGTACTGAAACCTTTATCAATCCTATTCGGCATGGTGTATGGTTTTTGTACATATGCCTCCGGCAGACTCTTCGAAGCAGTAAAGGAAGGTAAAGTAGATGAGTTTAAGCTGCACTTCCAACAGCTACGAGTACTTTATGGGCATCAGGTAAAGAGAGTAGCAGGGCAAGAAGAGAACCCACATCCAATCCAACGGATCTGATGGTCTACCAGAGGAGCTTTTCAAAGATGCAGGTGATGTTTTGGTAGAATGCATGCACCAAATTATCAACCAGGTATGGGTGAATGAAGCCATGCCCGATGACTGGACTATCAGATCTATATGCCCCATCGTCAAGAAAGGCGATCCCATGTCTAGTAAGAACTATCGAGAACTATCCGTGTAAACGTCGGAAGCCTTACTGTATGGCTCCCAGCCTGCCAGATCGACAATCGACCAAATTTTTCCACTAAGGCATATTCCGTAAAAGAACAACGAATTTCAAGTCGAGACTCACAATCTTTTTATTGACTTCAAAGACGCACATGGCACACGGCGACGGCCAAATTCAGGATCCCGGCAAAACCGAATTAGCTGTATCGCGTGAGGCTGGAAAACACGTGGTGCAATGTACAATTTGGAAACAGCTCCTCCGAACTATCCCAAACATGTACCGGATTTTGGCAAGGAAATGCAGTGCCATGTGATTTCTTCAATGAAGTGCTGGAACAAATATTTCTCAAGGCAGGTGTTAACACGGAAGACACTATCTGGGATATGCAGAGTCATAGAGGCTTTTACAGCAAACAAAGAACAGAATAGGACTTGAAGAACACTGTAGCGTGTTCCGGCGGAAATTTTGGCGATTAAAGAAGCTCTGTTCTGGCTGAAGAAAAACGTGATATCTGCAAAGGATATACGTCCTTGGAAGCAGTCTAATTAAATTCGAGAACCACTCTTGAACGCCGATCATCTCTTAAGGAGATGGCAGAGCAGTTCAACTTTCACCTAGATATGTTGGATGCCAGGTCACAGAGACATACCAGGGAATTGTGGGACCGACGAAGTCGCCAAAATTGGAATCTTTCTATCTATTCTACCGGCAAAGGGTAGCATAGGTATACCGATCGCTACGTTCAAGTCAATTTTAAAGCTGGATGCTAATAAGAGAACAGGCCTTTGGTGGACTGTTGGACCAACATGTCTAGCAACCAAATAAATCTGGATCTGAATCGCTCTAAAAGTCTGATCCTTCTAAAATTCACCACCATCATAGATGTCATCACTTGTAATCGCTGGACAATGATTTCTATAGAAGCCGCACGGATGAGGAAGGACAAACCTTCGCCTACTCTGTACATTCCCAGCTTTCTCCCAAATGACTTAAGCGATTTGAAGAATATTGGCCTTAACAGTCTCCCACGCTTTATCATAAGCTCAAAATGGTTCCATGAGTAAGAGGATTGTGAGATCACAATGGGCCCATAGGCTTAAGTGGGTTGGTCTTTCCAACAACCTAACCTAATGAGGATAAAACCAATTACATGTTGTGAATAAACAAATAAGCCTAGGACAAGGACCATACCTATCTTGGAGTAAACGTTAACTCCACGAATGAGATCTTAATGGAGAGATTCGTGGAAGACCTACCCTGGAAAACCGCTGCTACTTTGGTTTGGCAATACAAATGTGTTCAAAACTCCTAACTCGGACGACGAAATGGATTCTCTACAAAATATTGATCCTGGCAGTTGTACTCTATGGAGCCGAGTACTGGACGATGAGCTGTAAAAAAGAGCAGATATTGAGCACTTTCAAACGAAAAATTGGTCTCGAATGCGAGGACGGTGATTGGAGAAGAAGATATAACCGCAAACTCTATGGGCTATATCAAAGATATGGATGAAGTCCAAAAAGTTAAAACAAGTCGATTACACTGGACATACAAACCGAATGAACAATAAGGCTACAACAAAGGGGGTTTTCGAAACACAGTGCCCAGGTTCGAAGCCTCAAGGAAGAGCGATGCTCTATTTTAAGAACCAACCCATGGTGGATGCCAAAGATTTGGTCTAGTCAAATGTAAGTACCGCACCCGGGATCGAAGAGAGTGGAAGGTTGCTGATTCTTAGGCAGAGACTCTTTACGGGTCCGTTAAGTAAGTAAGTAATCATCTAACAGTCTCACCCAAGTGCTGCCTCAATGGAAAATCTTGCACGGTGTAGTACAACTTCAACTTTGAGACCTTGAGATCTTACTCCTATCGAAAAAGATCTCTGGGAAGAAGGTATTAAGATCTTTCGAAGGGCCCTCATGTTTCTCCATCGTTATCAGTAATTTTTAAAACATACTCGTATTTATGGAGTTTAATGTTATTGCGTTATCGACGGTCTGGAGCTCTTTTGTATATGTTCACAGTATGCGACATTGTCTTCACTGTTGCCTTTACCTTCCAGGCCATGTGATCCGGTGAGACTGCGTGCCCGCGGTATATTCTTTTACTACTTGACTAATTTCAGCTTCCGTAAAATATGTCGCTTTTTCTTTCTGCGAGATAGCCGGGGGAATGCTACTGCCTGGGAATTCTTCATTTAGAATCCATCTGTTGTGAATTTCATTGTTCCTCATTAGCATGATGTTTTTGTTATGACGCAATCATAAAAGAATTACCCCGACTGCAAGTGTTTTGAAGTTGTACATCTTTTATTCCGGATACAATGCCCCTACTGCTACCACTTTCTTCGCCACTGTTTTTCAACGTTCGTAATGTAACTCAGAATGCACACTACCAGTATCAGTATTTCCGCTTTATTTAGGTTGAATGGCTTGCCTCTTGTTCCTTTCAGCCATTTTCGCCTCTACGTTCCACTATAAAGTTCCTTTATTTATGTAGAACCGGGCGTTTGAAACACCGATCCGGTACTGCTTTTATTTATTTATTTCATCAAAAAGCCTTCAAAATTAATCTCCGAACCCATCGCTTCAGAGAAGAGTCTATCTCTAAAATTTCCTTAAATTTTATGAAACTAATTTTCTCAACTGACAATCACTGTTATCCGCCATAAATATAAATTCAAATCCTTGACTTCAAAAAAACAAAAATATTTTCAAATGTCAAAATCGAAATTCTGATTTATTCTGACAGGCATATCAGCCAATTTGACTTTCGAATCTAATAAAGCACTAAGTCTGGTAAATTTACGAATTTATTCATTCAAAACTGCCTCTAGCATCAAACCATAACCAGCAACCGGGCGTAAACAAAGTCCGTTAATGACTTGAATTGTTAAAACGTGACACACACAAAAAAAAAAAGAAAAAAAAACGACGCAAGTTAACAGCCACCAGAAACACACAGATACGAGTACCTACATACATCTAAACAAATGTAGAAATGTGTGTTGGTATATAGAAATGAAATCCAATCGCGAAAAAGACAGACCATAGCGTTCGTTTAGTAGTGTTGTTCGCGCCATCCATTAACATGGAAATCATCTTGAAGCGTCATTGTTCGTCGCTCATGAAATACGAGTATCTAATCTAACGCGCCAAACTATATAGCTGCTGCCTCTACTAGTCGTTGCTACATAAAAGGTACGGCGTAATCCGATTAATGATTTCATTTGATAAAATCCATCTAATTATGGCCAATTACAAGCGTGCAGACAACAAAAGAAGACTCCAAACTCAGCCTAAACTTTGTCACAACCACCAACGTGGTAGGCAACCGACGACGTCATCTTCGTATTCATCGCCATCGTCGTTGTCGTCGTCGATTGAACATGGAGATGCTAACTAGTCATGGGTATAGTTGAAGTAGTTCTTCACATAGCCAACCGAATAAGGTAATTTAGAAGTGAGGCTTTTTTGACGGATAGAATCACATGATGTAGACTCGGATCAGGTTGTAATATAAGTATTGCGCGTCCGTTTATTGTTAATTAATTTGCACCAAATGTAAACATTTAATAGTCAATGTAATTCCCTAATTAGACAACACTTCTGTCCACCTCTCCGGTGGGCATCTTAATGCCGTCACTAAAAAAGTTATTTAGCTTTGACGAAAAAAGTACCCCCAGGGTCTACTGGACATCATCCCGAGATGATGCATCAAGGAAGTTTTGCAGACTTCGGATGAAGTGGAAACCTAAAGGTGCTGGAGAATTCTAGAGAATAAGGCAGATGCACCATTTGTTCACAACCGAACTCCTGCAACTATGTGCAGGTATTCCTGGCTGTATGAGGGCGAGCGTTATCCTGATGGAATCGAACATCACTTCGATTAACCAGACTTGAGGGTTTCTGTTCTAGTGCCGACTTTAATCTGTTGACAGTAGACTACTGCGGTGATAGTCTGATTACGATGAAACAGCTCAAAGTGGACTGTTCCCTCAGCATCCCACTATACAGGCAGTAACACCATGAGCGGGTGAAGTACATCTCTGGGATGTTATTCTGGTCTCTCTTTTGGATTTAGCTATTGGTGGCGACGGTATTGTATGAACCCATTTTTCAGCTCTGGTGACGATACGGTCCAAAAACCGCTCTTGATTGTGATAGAAGTGCAGTGCGAGCTTTGATTCCTTCCTGAAGAATATTTTGCGATAGGTGGTGTGGTACCCATTTTCCCATATTTGCTAGGTATTATGCCTAATGTTGAGTTCCCTTGCGGGTTCCCGTCAGGACCTCAATATCTAGCTCTTCTGGCCTATCCTTTAGGTCAAAATTGGAACTTCTAAACTTTTCAAACCAATGCCGACACTTGGACTCGTTGAGAACACCTTCCATTCTGGTTGTACCGCACCAAAAACAATTAAATATGCCGAATATGCTCTTCCGATACATCCATTTCAAAATTCAGTTAAAAATGCTTTCAATGATTCTAACACAACGAAATTTACAGACTGAATGAGCAATATATCCTTCTTACTAATTTCAGAAACGGTTTCGTCATTAAATTGGTTTTGTACATTTTATGGTGATTTTAAAATAATTCCCGAAAAAAACGCGCAATACTTATGTTAAATAGGATGATATGACTTATACAAATTGGCGCAAAATTAATCGCCCTATCGGAAGGCGCTTAGTTACTCGACTCGAACAGAGCGGAACCACAGGAGACCATGCAGGGTGTGGCCGCCATCGGACTGGTCGTTCATCAGAGAATATCGCGGCTGTGACTTCCGATGTCGCTGACAACGAGGAAACATCAACCGGACGACGGGCCATGAAATTGTGAATGAATTTTAGTGAAAGACTGACACATGTTTCCGTACTAAGTGCAAACAGTGCATCAGTTAATGCCTCCTGACCGTCCGTCGCATGTGAATGACTGTAAAGCTATCCTCAATCTCTACAACAAAGACGTCGATTTTGTGTTGAAAATCATCATGAGCGACGAGACGCATTTCGACTTAAGCGGTTACGTCAATAAGCAAAATCTTCGTTTCTGGGGCACTGAAAATCAGTTGTGATGCACGAACAGCCATTATCTACATCCACTCAAAGCCACTGTGTGGTTGGAGTGATTGGGCCGTATTTTTTTGTGGACGCCATCGGCAATACAGTCACTGCTACTGGCGAACGCCACAGGGCCATGATAAACGGCTTCTTACTGCCGGAATTGGATGAGTGAGGCTTGGTGAACTTGTGGTTTCAAAAAGACGGTGCATACACAGCAGGAGCCACAATGGATATTGTGAAGGAAGTGTTTCCTGGTCGCGTAGTCTCCCGTTTTGGCGATTTAGCATGGTCAGCAAGATTGCCCGATTGAACCATCCCAGACTGTATATAACATTTTTTTTATGCTACAAAGTCTGGTCCTTAAATTTCAAACCTGCACATACGAGCATATGGAACATTTCTAAAATACAGTGTGCTTACATAGCTGATCTAGTAAATATTTTTGCGAATAGAAGCAAGATCATATTGCGCCAGTCCAGCGTGGACTTTGCACATGGTTTGAGTCCAAGCCAAACTAAAACCAATAGAATAACCAACAGAAACAAAGTCCCAAACTCTTATAAAGACAGTTCAAAATCCTAAAAAGGAGAGAAGCAGCCAGACTGGGAACACTCAGAAGATATGGTTGACCTATACTGTGTTGAAGCGTGTTGGGATATATTGTAGCCTTACCAGAACAGGCTCACAACCACTTCCTATCACCGAAACTGCAAGTGAGCTGATTTGCCCAACTCGGAACAGTCATCGCTTGTGATGATAGATGAGGCTATTAGATAATTCCCAAGTTCCGGTGCATTTGGCTCTGTTGAAAAGCCTTCCCACTCTTTTCCGAATAGATTTTAAGTTTTCATTCCACCATGGTACGCACTGTTTTATTACAGTTCCCTTAACCTTACAGCTGTTTTCAAAGATGATAGAATGGTGTTTGCGCCCACTGTTGTTAGCGGCACTGACAGCAACAATACAGCTTTGACCACTAAATTTTCGAGACATATCCTCCAGTTCATAAGTTTGTTGTCATATCAGACCGGCGCATGTTCGTTGCCGCATCTTATCTTCCACCATATTTTGTAGAAATGGAGACGAGAGAGTGAGGTCTAGGACCTCTCTTATAGAATTTCTAAATGTGGATTTGTTTCCCTTATTTAGTATTCCTAGGTTTTTGCTATATAGAGTTTCTAAAAGTGCCACCTCTTTTGTATCACGGCTGCCCCAAATCGAATTGTTTGCATTGGCATCCCAAGCGATGATAAGGTGTACTTGCTTGTCTGACGAGTTCCTCTACTGGTGTGAGAGGCACTTCCTCAATGCGAACCTAGCCTTAGGTGGGATATCGCTCACGCTTCTGCCAGCTCCCACTGACGTCATGCTCGTCGTGTTTTAGATCGCTGATTTAGAGCTCTGGATGGTTGTTTTATCCGAGCTTTTGAGGACAAGTTGGTCTGACCAAATCGGTATGAGACCAGCAACTTCAGCTCTACGAGCCGCTAGCCGCTACTGTTGCTATCTTTTGACGAGTAGCAATACGAAAATCATGTCATAGGTTTCACAGCTTCGAAAAAAAAATACTAGAAGACGGTAAAGTGAATTTTTACCACTGAAAATTGCATTTGAATTTGACAGTCCGAAATTTTTTCTCACAGCTCCGACCTCGAAACTTGTACTGCCGAGTACTTACCTCCAGAACTCAGAAGTGATCATTTTGAGTCTGAAGAATCAAAAGAAGAGGAAAATGAGGGTCACGTCCAACAAGAACCCGAAGAAGAAGTTGTAGCAGCATCACAATTATTTTGGCGCACAAAGGAAACGAGTTCTCGTGGACCGAATATTACAGAAGATGTTCTAGTGTCAGAGGGAACTTGTGAAATGAATACATTGTATTCTTTCGTTCTTAAAAACGTAATCTTAAACCAGTTGATACCAATGCCATTGAGATGATCCGTTTTGCTGATGTTCAGTTAATGATGGGTACCCTAAAATATCCTCAAGGCAAGCTGTAATGGAACAGAGATCTTTGCGTGCCTATCACCGAGGACACTATAATTTTCTGAAATATGGAATCATTTACATTTCGTCAATGACTTGGATTCTCGGATTGAAGGCGACAAGCTCTAGAAAATAAGACCACTAATAGATCCAATCTTAAAAAAAATGCCACAGCCTGACGCGCTCGAAACATATTATATGTCAGGGCGATGACAACACCGCCAATGTATGCCATCCAAACCTAACCCAATTGGCCCGAAAAACTTTGTTTTTGGCTGCCAGAGACGGCTTAGTACTTAATTTTGAAATTTACATTGGCAACAACACAATTCCTCAAGATGTCATGCATTCTCTGAGTCTGGGTGCTGGTATTGTGCCAATCCTTTGCGTGCAATTGACAGCAACTGAGTTTTGTACACTGATCGGTTTTTCACGAGTCTGAGATTTTTCTGACTGGAACAGCTATGCCAAATAGGATTGGACCAGTTTCGAAGAAATTAAAGACAGACAAACAGTTGCAAAGAGGACAGTGGAACGAGAAAGTACGGAGCGATGATAACGTGTGTGTGGTAAAATGTGTGTAAGCGTTGGTGCAAAAATCAGAAACAGAGGATTGACGTGCCACAGCCGGCAGTTGTCAAAAACTAAAACGCTTGCATGGGTGGTATGGATTTTTGTGATATGGTGATTTCCTACTATCGTAGTGGGATGTGAACCAAAAAATGGACCGTCAGGAGCTTCAGTCACTGCGTAGATCTCATTGTTATCAACTGCTGCATGGAAGAAAAAGTGAAACGCAAGGATAAACTGGGCTTAATGCAATACAGGCTTAATTCGGCCAAAGCAATGATGAAGTATGAAGACGGGCAAGTGGAGCCCAATTTCCTGAGACCTGGCTCTAGTTTTAGACCCAGTCCCAGCTCCAAAAATGGACCGCCTGCAAAAAAATACCGGCCAAGTAGTCTCTCAACCAATACCTGAAATCAGGCTAGATGGTGTAGGACATCTGACGCGATTTATTCAGTCGAATTTTGCTTCGAAGTGTAGCCACCCCACGTGTTCTTCTTCCTTGGCTTTCATCTGGGTCTTAAGAGGTTATAGCGCTTTCTTAAGTCTTTCTTGTAGATTACTTGATGCTTTAAAGTAAATATGTTATCTTTTGAACAGTCACATATCGGCATCCTAGTGAGCAACGTTGCAAATAAATATGCCAACAGGCTTGGTCTACATTTTCACAATTGTAGGAGATGTAGAAATGTAGAGGAAGAAGAAACAATTCTTTATCGGTTTTGCAAGCTCCCTGATCTGAACTATGAGCTTCTGCTCTCCACTTTGGGTATAAGCACACTGTGGCATCATTTTTAGATTAGATTAAATTGTAGTGAGAGGTGGTATAAGGAATCCCAGATCACTGCGGCCACAGCTGGGCCTATTGTGAGTGATATCCCATTTATTCCTCAGTGATTTCATAAGAGCGGTTTTGAGCGTGTGTCTTGTTGAACCTTTCTTCGCCAGGTACTTCTAGGTCGTCCCACTAGCAATGCACTCGTTACCTTTACGAAGCGTATGCCCAATCCACTGCCACTTACGTCTTCGTATGATAGAGTCAATGGGTTCCTGACCTGTTCTCGTATAAAGTTCATTTTTAGAGATACAGTTGGGCCAGAAAATCCTCAAGATTTATCGCAGACATCAATTAACGAATGTTTGCAGCTTTCTTGTGACAACGGGTGTGACTTTTCAAGTGTTGCATCCATAAAGAAGCACGGATTCAATATCGGAGGGAACAGTCGCAGCTTTGTCTTTAGGTTGATAGAGTTGTTTCTCCATATTTTGGACAGCAGGTGGACGCAAGGTGTTGATGTGGTCCGTATGGGAAGATCCAGTGCGGAATCCTGCTTGTTCGGCGTCGAGTGTGTCTTCGAGATGGTCTTTTATTCGCTCCAGGACTGCAGGCAACACGCAAATTCCTCTCAGTTTTCGCACTCGATAAGGTCTTCTTTCTTTGGTAGCTTAACAAACATTCCTTTTTTCCACTCTTCAAGTAAACTCTCTATTTCCCAAACTCTCACAATGAGTGGGCGCAGGAGCTCATTCGATGTTGCTGGTGCTTCTCCTAAGAGCTCTGTGGGAATACCGCCAAGTTCAACCGCTTTGTTGTTCTTTAGTGCACGTCGCACGCTACGGTGAACTTCTCTCATCTTCATGCGATACGCAGAGTCTAGCTCGTTTCTCCCTTCTGCTGGAGTAGCTGCGGTGCTAGCTTTGAGTAGCTTTCTTTCTTCAATCCTAGCCCAAGTTTCTTCGGAAAGCCAAACACTGTTTCTTCCTTGCGAATGACCGATTATACTTTCAGCGCCGGATATTAAGACATTTTTCACAGCACACCATTGATTATCGATGGAAGTGGGTTCTGTACAAGTTGTGAAAGGTGGTTCCCTAGTTGTTGGCGAACTACAGTATTCTTTAGTCTATTGGTATTAAAATTAGCCATTTGGGTGTTTTCTTGGGGTCTCCGAACTGCAGCGGAACCACCATCAGATGGTGACGCCGGGCCATTCCCATGTCTGCACTCCTTCTGTTACGAACGTCCTGGACTCTGCTTCTAAATCGCCGGATGGTTGAAAGTTGATGGTCTGTTGTGCTCAAACATGATCCCTCCTATTACAAGGCGGTTGGCATTGCAAAAATCAACAAAACACTCGCTATTGTCGTTGCGGCCGCCAACACCATGCTTTCCCATAACATGCCTGAATCCATCATTATCATTACCAACTTTGGTATTCAAGTCTCCCATTACCATTATGATGTTTCCGTGTTTTGTACTATCATAAGCAGCACTCAGCCGGTTTTAAAAAGCTTTCTTCTCCTCGATGGAAGAGGTATTATTACGTTGGGTCGTAGCACTGTATGATGGTGAGACGACGTCCTCTAGTCCGGAACCTGGCTTGTCGTCTAAAGGCACCCAAGAAATTAAGCTTTTGAGAGCTGTTTTGGAAAGTAGCAATCCAACGCCAGATTCCGATAGCTTCCAAGAGCCTTTCCGGAATAGAGTAGTACAGTGTTACGAGTTGGAGATTTAAACTTCACCGAGCCCAACCATCTAAGTTTAAGTTCACTAATCCCTAAGATGCCAGCAGGTCGCCCGAAGATAACTTGCTGTTGATGGTTTTTGCTTTTTCGAGGTAGTCCACGAAGAGTATGCCATGACAATCCCAGAAAACCGACGCCATAATCTTTCCGACCCATCGAGCCTCCCACGGCAGCTTCGGAGCACTCGTGCCGGCTTCAGTCCATTGCCGGGCACTCATTCTGTTCTGTGATGTGTAATAGTGGATCCAAGTTTCATAAACAGTTACCAATCGACGAGAAAGGTCCGCCCGATTCCGCATCAGCAAGTTCAAACACTCTTTCGAAGTGCTCTCGCTTTCGTGTTTTTGGTCAGGAGTGAGCATGCGCGGCACTCAGCGGCAGGATAACTTTTTCATATGCAGAATATTGCCCAAAATATGGCGTGTGCACAAAGTACTAATCTTTGTGGTATCTGCTAGCTCGCGCACCTTCACTTTCCGGTCAGCCAACACCATTTCATGTATTTTTTGTCCTCTGTAACCGCACGAGCGCCTACCGCTGCGGATTTGATCGGTAGTGGAGTTGCGGCCACCACGAAACTCTCGAAACCAATATTTGACGGTGCAATCTGGCGGAGCATTAGCCCCATAGTATTTGTCCAACTTTTGTCCAATTCTTTTGTTTCCTTCGCCGTTTTGCCTCTCAAAAAATAATGTTTTATGAGAGAACGAAAATCGTTTTTGTCCATACTAAACATGATGCCAAACACGTCAACAACAATCAGCTGTCAAAACAAAACTAAAGACAGTATCGCACTGAAATTTGGCATGTCTGCTTAAATATGAACGGACTTCAAGGCACCATAACCTTTTTTGCAGTAGCAGCGCATTCTGGCGGTCAAAGTGGTTACTTTTCACCCCACCTAGTACTTTCGTCGCTAAAAATCACAGTTGTTCACTAAGTTGCGGACCAATTCAGATGATTTTTTGCAAACTACAGCCTAAGCAACTTTTCAAAGACTTACTGGGAGAACAAAATTGTAAATTTTTTGGCCGTGCTTAGCAGCAACTACGTACAGTGCTTGCATTGAATTCGCTAACAGTCTTCTTTGAAGACAAACAAGGATCGTCAGGGATCTTTTGATTTAATTTTTCGATCGGTTCGCACTGTTGTTTCTCTCGGACGTCTACTAGATTGAATGGTTTTTACCGGTTTTCCACTCCGAATCTTTTTAATGACGCCACACACCGTCAATGATGACATTTCATACCCTTTGGCTGCACATTGACTGCTGCTGCTTGATTTCTAATTACGCCATTGTACTTATTTTTTGTCATTTTATTATTAAACAATTTCTGAAACACCTGACCTTTCTTACGTTGTTTATCCATAACACAATTTACATAACAGCAAAAACCGCTCAATAAAGAACGACGAAGAAAACACATTCCTCACATGTCTTTCCTGGATAAGTCCAACAACTTTCTTCGTAATGAGTAGGACAAGTGATCCTGACGAGAACGCCAAGAAATTTCATTTTTGACAAGTTCCACATTTGGAGTTCCACATGGAGTGAACTGCATTCCTCATCGAATGTCACAGTCAATATCTCAAAGTAGAGCACGAATATTTATCTGCTTAACTAAAACAGTTTTTCAGTTGTGAACAAAGCGAGGACAAGACTGATCTTAGTGCTTCACAGTCACACAATTCCTCTTAACCAGAATCGTTTCTCCACTATTCTCTTGTCACAAGCATCCATCCCTCTACGGTCTATAATTCTTTCACTACTCGCAATTATTCAAAATGCTGAAATTCCTCAGACTAGCATCTCAATCAGACACAATCGGTAAAACCTCGAAGTTGTTCAATCTCCGTCATCACCCAATCTGATGAATCCATGCAGGAAACCAAGTTCAGCAGCATCTGTCTTCTCAGAGCTGATAAATCTGTCAATGTACCATTTACAGCTCACCCAGGCGCCCTCTCGTTAGCACCGTCATCATCTGCCACCAACCAGCTCCATGCTGTATGCCACAACACAATGTTTCACGTTTAACAAACAACAAATCACCGATGAAAATTAAAATATTTACACAAAACAAGATGAATTTCCATAATTCCGGAACATGGTGTTTTTTTTGTTTTTTTGTTTTTTGCTGTTCCTCGATTGCTCGGTTCCTCGATTCCTTGATTCCAGATTCCGAGTTTCCCGCCAGTTGTGGTGCGAGAAGGAAACCTTTGCTGGGTAAACTGCAGCGCATCTCGCCTGTGGTGGTACTAGCTTTGGCTGTTACTAGCTGAAGTGCTGAAGGACAGATGTTCACACTTAGAGGGCATTTTTTCTCCCATCCCAGAGGGGGTGTTTAACGGGGCCCCAAAAGACCTGGAAAATAAATAATTTTGTCTCGAACTACGAGTAACATCCATACAAGCATACGCGAGTTCTCTCATCACATAAATGCCTTGCTTCTCTCCTGAGAAGAGAAGAGAATATCTACAAGAACCACCAACTTACTTCTGACTCTAAGATGGAACGTAAGAAGAAGACGAAGATGGAGAAAGAAAAAAAAAAAACTAGTACAGCGAGCAAAGTGATGGATTTATGAGGCAGTCTATCTCGCGTACATACACAGGAGGCAATTTATGCGCGCGTCAGATTGTTTACACGCTGACGAGCTACAACCCGATGTATCTCTGAGCAGATGAGGACGGATCGCATCGGATCGGATCGGATCCGATGGACGCTTGGTTATCCCAGTCAGTACCGCAATCGGAGTTTCTCTAAATTTAAATAAATTTTTCTTTCCTCGACGCTTTTCAAGTAAATACTAGTGAATTTCGCCTTCTTATTGCAATAATTCATGTTTCTAACCGAAGCAAGGGGATGACGGAGATTTTTTTTTTTTCAATAAATCCTCAAACGGCTTCAACAAATCAATTTGCTTGCTTGGCTACGTCTGTTGTACGGATATGTTGTGCGGGCGAATACAATTTTTTTCCACCTCCGTGCTGATTTTCATTAATTTTCCGAGGAAACATACACCTAAACATACCTACAGCCGGACAAACATACACACATACAGACAGATATGCGTTTTTTTTTTGTTTATTTAGCGCAATTGGACAGGTGAAGAAATAAATCGAAACGGGTGGATAAAAGTGAACGAAAATGTGTGTAATCGGGGGGGGAGAAAACCCATTTTGATTTAGTATCTATCGAAGGGGTAAATAATGGCGGATAATTGATGGAGATTCAGTAATGAAGGGTTTGAATGATGATGTTTAAATTAAATCCGGCTCAAGGTTGGCAAGGCTACTGGACGTTTCAAATAGAAATGACGAGATTGGTCTTGGATGTTTTGTCTCCTCTAGGCCAACAAATCATTCTATTCGAACATTTAAATTCGAGTTCAGTTGGATATAGAGCTGGGAAACCCGAGGGTTAATAAGCGCGTATACCTCAAAGTAAACTAATGTACGGGTGCACTTACACGGAATCCAACTAACGACGGAAGCCCGGACGAGGATGTGTTGTAGATAGTCCTAATGCAGTCCCAGGTCTCCTCCAAGCATTGTTTAGTATACTGCTTAATGATTCTATTGAGAGCCGGAACATAGTGGATCTAACGTTCAGACTATGTTCAGAGATGCCTTGCTTTCTCGTTCCAGTTTGGAGGATGTTAATGGGTTCATCGAGATCATAAGGGTAGCTTGACTGTCTACCCACCTCTTCTCCCAATGGAAGACAGACACAGATTCACAGTTTGTATTAAGGAGTAGAGTGTAAGGTGTTCATCTCCCGGTCAGGGTTGATTCATTGGAAATTCTGCAAGCCCTAAGCAGAGGAAAATAGACTTTATATTTTCGAAGCAAACAGAGTTTGCTAGTTTGCCCGTCTAGAACCAGAAAAACCCATATGTAGCCGATACAAAGTATTCTTCAAGCAATAGTGACGCAGTTTCGCGAAAGTTTATTCTAAGAAACAACCGACGCATAGGAGAGAACGAAACTTATCATACCCTTGCTGTTCCCAAGCACCCTTTTCGCTGATCCCCTTGTTTGTCCATAGTCTCCTTATAATACTAGAAAATTGAAAGCGCTTTAAAATGCGACATTTATAGTGTAGAACTCAAAGCGCGTCTTCTAATTTTACACAGTCTCCTGTCTTCCTGCAACACTGAGCAAGTTTATACCCACGAAGTCAGACAATGCCCTTCAGGTGGATGGTAGCCGGACAGACGTGCGAGTACAAATTCATTCCGATTTTTGGTATGCGAAGGCTAGCAATGAAAATTCTCTTCACGGCTTGCTGTGGCTATACATTCTCACATACTACCCAACCTCCACAGTCTGGTCTGAAGAATTCTCCGACAATTTCAAACTTAATACTAGGGAAGGGGTGATTAGACTTTAGGGATCTGGCCGATTACGTAAATCTCTGCAATGAGTATGCCATTGGACATTTTGTAATTTTTCAGGCGCTAAGGTTTCTCTGAGTGAGAACTGTCTTCTTTGGATGACAAAGGTTTCATCGTCTTCCATACAAGGATGCCTTTGGTCAACTTGTGGTTGTTGAGTTTATTACTCATGCGCTTGGCTGAAGTTGCAATGAATCAGCGGTGCTTTTGGTGGTTGGTTGGCCATTTCACTTTCATTAACACCCGTAAGCCCAGAAACTCATCAAACCTTGTTTGTTTTGGAAAAATAATAAGAAGGAGTACTACATACCTGGGATGAAGATGATCATAAAGAAACGTGAAATATTAAGTCCTGCTAAGTACATCAGAGGGGCGTCTTTTACTTCAGATTCAACAATGAAAGGTGAGTACAGCCAAAGGGCAGTAGAACTTATTGTCAATGACTTTCAAATTTGACTATTTGTTCCAAAGACACTACCATGATGCCTCATCGAACAGTCGAAAAAGACGTTCGACTAACAGAATGGTTAGGGATAACTTGTAACTGTGGAGCGATTGTCAAGTTTGCTGCTTAATGAGATTGCCAGGATGGCTCGAAACAAAACACTAAAAGTTGAGTAATCCATATTTTGGGTGACAGAATGGGGATGCTCCAAGTTTAAATTAACATTGAGTCTGTCAACAGTAGCGAGGGAATCAACCTTGATGTGGACGACAGAACGCCGGTTTTTGCTTCCTGGGACTATGGCTAAGTGGGTATTCTCAAGCTTGAAGCATCTCTATACCCCATTGGCTAAGAATAAGGTTAATACATCTAAGTGTCGTGTCCTTAGCTATAGAATTATATCCAGTATTATGTGGAACAAGCATTCACGTGAGTACGACACGATTTACACTTCCCTAGATCCACTCACGAATCCATTTTAAATATGTAACATGATTTGCACCCCCAAAAGCCCCACCGTTTAAAAGGAAGTAGTCTTTGGTACAACACGCTCTGAGGCTTTTCTGAACTTGAGGTATCTGAACCTCATCACATTTATGTCTGTGTAGACCCATTGTGATGCTTGGGTTCCTAGTTTTGGTTTCCATCTTGTTGCATTAGCGAATCTGAACAGAGTTATAAGTGAAGCAGCAGATAGCTCTAAGTGGTCGCGGAAGTAATACCTTCCTAAAGTTCTTTGCCTCAAACTTCAGACGCTGAGGCCGTGGCACAAAAAGTAGACGGTATCCTCCTGTGAGCCTATGTCCCCACAGTCTCTGTAGAGGTCGTCGTCGACCCCTAGTCCGAGTCCAATAAACGTAGAGAGTTTAGCTCTGCTTTTCAAGAGAATCTTATTTGTTCTGGCCTTGCTGAGTTCCGGAAATAGTTGTCTTGCGGTTTCACAGGTTGGAAGGTTTTTCCACCTTTCATTGACTTTTATGTGTATTGTTCGCTTTACTTGTATTCTCAGAGTGCGGAGTGGAGGTTTGATACTTTGATCTGCCAGCTCCATTTCTAAGGAGGATCCTTTCCCAGCAAACTTGTCTACATGTTCATTATCTGACACTCCTTTGTGGCCAATGACCCAGTAGAGCGTAACCCTATACTGAATGAAAAGAGCCTTAGGATCTTCACGAGAGCGATTTATAAACCTCGATTTAATCTCAACTGCCGCGATGGCCTTAATGGCAGCCTGACTGTCAATAAATATTATAATATCTTCGTGGGATATTGCCTTCATTCTCGCAATTTTGGCTGCTTCTGCCATAGCCAATATCTCAGCCTGGAAGACACTGCTGTAGTCCGGTGAGCGACGTGAGCACCATAAGTTCAATTGATCGCAAAAGATCCCGGCGTCGGTTGCTTTTTGCATCTTTGATCCATCCGTGTAGATGGATATTGAATCTTCCACGCTACGCTTCCACAATATCGAGCAGTCTTCCACGTGCCGTCTATCTTTGATAGTATCTCGGCGCCCGTTCCTATTTCCATTCTCTGATCCATCCGTTTAGAGGGATATGGTGTCTTCCCCGCAATGCTTCCAAGACTACGATATCGAGTCTTCCACGTGTCGACTATCTTTCACTCTTTTTTTTTTTTGGTGTTTTAGAGGAAAGTGGAAATCCTGCATAGCGAATGATTCTTAACACCCCGATTAGTTCCCTTCGTGGTATCACCGGAGGGCAGTACTTCGCCGGGATCAGCTTAAAGCCGCTGAGTATGTGCACCGCTTTACTACTAACAATCGTCCGGTTTTCCTCGTTTCGAAGCGAGGATATTATCAGGGGTGGGCAAGTCTCCAAATTAATCCTGTGGAGCTATCTCCCCGATTAGGTATCAATTACCTATTCATTGTTTCTCGAGACAGTTTGTGATGTTTTAGCTTTTGCCTTTAAGCAAATAATCTCTGAAACAGCCATGCCCCGTCAAAAACTGAGTCAAATTGAGGTTTTTCCGCCGTTTAATCCGTAAGTCGATCGCTGGTCACCATTACAATTGTTGTTGCTGGGATGTGATGCTGCGGTTCTTTACCTATCTTTTGTTTTCGTCGCTTATCCGTCCATTTTGGGCGAGATCACTTTTGATTCTTACCATTTTGATTCTTATTGGAAACGAGCTGGCGACTCTTAGTGCGCTAAGGCGGTAGACGGATGTGACTCCACGCACGGAAGACTTAACCTTTGAGGCACTTGACCATATTTTCGCTGCATGCATGAGGGTAGAGCTCGCAACTCTAGCGCAACTCGCAACACAGCTTCGAAGTACTTGAAAAACGGTTGGGAAACAATTCCATGCCCTTCAAAGCTAACTGATATTGTTCCGCGAATTTTCTTACTCATATCGCTGGTGATAGCCCATTGCAATTGTTTCTTTACTGTAGAGTTGAACTTCTCCTTGCCGTGTCTTGCCCACGCAGTGTAGCTCGTTATCATTTCACGGAGATAGTTCGGTATAAAGGTGAATATGACTTTGATCGCATAAACATGACACATGATGCAATGAAACTAAGAACCCCTGTAGCTGCAAAAGTGAGTAATTCACTGTCTCTGTAGTTAGTATTGGCTTCGGCCAGTATCTGAGCCAGGGATGGAATATAATCGGATCTTCGCAGATGTCTCCAAGATTAGTTCAACGTGGGGCTTTGGTGTTTTCTTAAACGACCACATTCGATTTCATTTTTTGTTGGGAAAAACGCAAGGATCTTTGGGCCTAGGTCACAAGACAAGGTCAGGACCCGATCCTGCATTAGGGCTACCTGCTTCTTCGGTAAGATTTTCCATTTCAATGAATTTCATATGATCATAGCTGCAGATGGCAAGGCTCTTCAGGATACTGGTAGATCAAAGAAAGGTTTACGACGTCTCTTAAATATTTGAAATTTCCCTGCTGTTCCTCAATTGAAGAGACTGTAGGCTAATTACTAACGTCGTACAGTACTATACCTAAGTCTGCTAGGCCTAATTGACTTTGGAAATGTAGTTTACCATTTCTGCAGTAAGAAATTGTTTACTTCAGCAAAGTCTTGGTGGCCGTGGTGTAGTGGTACTAGCAATCGCTTCTCACTCGGAGGGTCCAGGTTCGAATCCTGCCCATGGCAAGTCAGTTTTTCATTTGTGTAATTGGAATTCAGACAGAAAAATTCTGCGTGTGAAGGCATAACACTGACACGTAGATTTGGCTGTTGTGCAGTTTCAAGCATAAAAAAATAATGCGAATGAGTGAAGAAAAAACTCTCCGTCCTATTCGGACTCCCACCCCTGGAGAGCTAATATCGGAACCAAATACACCTGAGTTTCAAACCACTACAAAACAATTTTCGTTTCTCTTCCTTCTACCTTTCCGCCCGCGCCATGGCAACAGTAAAAGGGCATCTAACCCCTTAGGCGCGCGTAAATTATAAAAAAAAGCCTTTGATTTCGTGAAGCACTGAAAATTGGCAAGGCAGTGCCAGTACCTTCATCCTTGTATGGATCATTTCATTTCCAACAGATCGTGGTTGAAGTATTTTTTTAAAATTACTTTTTTTTAAGGTCTTCACCGAGACACCTAGGACCTCTTTTCTTAGTTACATTTTCGAAAATCAGTTCTCAAACCTCACTTTCTTCTTGTCTCACCAATTCTCTATCTCACCAATAGCGCGCTCTTGATATTTCTTACATAGCCCCACAAAAAGTAATTGAGTGGTGCCAAATTACACGACATTGTTGGCCTATTCACTGATCCAATTCGCAATATAATGTTGTCGTTTGAAGTGCGTCGATGTTTTCATGGACAGTATGGCACGTCGTCCACACGTTGGAACCATAAACAATATCATCCGGATCAATGTCTTCCATATTTTCAAAGAAATAATCGGTAACGTTGGCTCCTGACTGTAACAGAGCGGACGAAAATAGGCCAAACTGTTGCGATCGACGCCGAATTGGCAAGACGAGTAGCTAGCTCAATTGGTTCATTGAGGGGATCAAAGAAATCACGCAATGTTTTGATTTTTTGATTTTGATTTTTTGATTTTGCGGCTCGGGTCAATCCCGGACAGATTTATTAAGCTTATTGCAAGCAAATACATATGTTACTTAAAACTAACATTTTTACTTAAAAACTAACGGGTGGCAGCGGTTAAAGAAAGTTAGGACGTGAGGCATATGTGGAAATAAGTATGTTCTTGAGGGAGAGTTTGCTGAGATGGTAGTCGAAGAGAGGCAGAACATCGTTAACTTCGCGAAGCATCCTAGACATTAGCTCCAGGTGTCCGTAATTCGTTCTGTGAAGATTGAGCCGGAAAAGTGGCACAGACCTAAGATTGCGGGGATTGGTGTTAAAAGAAATAATTTGAAGTAAGGAAGGACAATCGATATTACCTACTAAAATTTAATGAATAAAGAGAATGTCGGCAACATTTCGGCGTATACTCGTAGAAAGGGGTTGTAAATTTACAAGTTTCAGCCGGTCAGTGTAAGGTGGTAAGTTTTGGCTATCATCCCAGGGAAGACCACGTAAAGCAAAGCGTAAAAACCTGCGTTGAACAGCTTCTATCCGGAGGATGTGAGTTCTGTAGTAGGGTGACCAAACTTGGCTGGCATATTCAAGAAGAGGCCTAACAAAGGTTATGTAAAGAGATTTGGTAACATAAGGATTGGAAAACTCCTTAGACCAGCGCTTGATAAAACCAAGGGCAGAGTTGGCTTTTTTTTATTATACTATCAATGTGAGAATGGAAATTGAGTTCCTTGTCGCAGATAACACCTAAATCACGCAACTCATTCACTAAGGGAACAGGCAGATTAAAGATTAGATAGCAACGAGGTGAAGTAGGGAGGCGTTTACGGGTATAAGTTATAGCCTGACACTTATTGACGTTAAGCTTAAGAAAATTCTTCTGACACCAAGTACAAAACCTGTCTAGATCTTGCTGCAGAAGTAGGCTGTCTGAGGAAGATGATATATATCTAAATATCATCTGCGTAAACAGATATGTATGAATTTTTAATGATACAAGCAACATCATTAATGGTCAGAATAAATAATAAGGGACCAAGGTGGCTGCCTTGGGGGACACCAGAGGAGGCTTTAATTGGGTCAGAAACCATGGACCTAAATAGAACATAATAAAGTCGTTCATTTAAGTAGGATTGAACCCAAGTTATAAAGTTTACCTGGAAACCAAGAGCCTTTAATTTTAGAAGGATTATGTCATGAGCAATTCTATCAAAGGCTTTGCTGAAATCGGTGGCAATCACATCAACTTCATTTCCAGTGGTCGTAGATCTGCCTTTGAAAAATCCGTGCTGGTTTAGGGAAACAATAGATTTACAAGGGAAAAGCATTATGTCATAGATAATGCTCTCAAAAAGCTTAGGTATGCAGGACAACTTAGCAATTGGACGATAGTTGGAAATATCGTCTTTTCTACCTTTTTTATGTAGGGGAATAATACGAGTAAACGACCTTTTCCAGGTTGATGGAAATAATCCCTGGGTGATAGAAAGCTGAAAGAGAGCTGTAAGAGGTTGGGCTAGATGCATTTGACATTTCTTTAAAAATATAGGGGGAAGGTCATCAGGGCCATCAACTTTGAGTTTTATTATTTTATCTCTAACTTGCTCTAAAGTTATAGACACCGATTCCAAAGTTGTTTGTGGGCAGCTGTTTAAGTAGGAAAAGTAAGAATGGTCTGGCTCTTGGGAATGGATGGCGAACGCTTGGCCAAAAAAGATTGCGAAGAGATTTGCAATAATTTGGGAATCGCCCGAGGACCTATCAAGAAAATTTAAGGATGATGGATAGTTATCCGATTTGCTTTTAGTTTTGATGAACTGAAAGAATCTTTTGGGGTCCGAAATGAGTGTGTGATCCATTCGGTTTAAATAGTTGTTATAGAGAGTTTGGCAAAGTACAGAGAAATTAATTTGGGCAGACTGGGAGTAGAAGAAATCGGTGTCGGAACGCGATTTTAAGTAAGAATACCAGAGCTTATTTCTCTTGTTACGAAGAGATCGCAGCTCTTTATTATACCACGGTGGTGACGATGAGGGATTCCTTTTGGGTAAAAAAGGCACAGATTGGGAGAGACATTTTAAAATTTCGGTATAAAAGGATGCAAGAGCATCCGTTAACCGTAAGGTTAGGGTTATTGTAGAGAAAGTTAAAATTGACCATACTGAGGAGGTTGTTCAGTTTGGCGTAGTTAGCCCTATGAAAATTAAAGCTGTAAGAATATTCATAGGAAACGGGATTAAGACCATTGTCATACGTCAACGTAAAAGAGAGGGGAGGGTGGTAACTATCCAACTTAGAAAACAGATGTTTACTTTCTAAAACGACGCAGTTATCTGTATCAGCGGCGAAGACTAGGTCGAGTTGTCTGCCGATGCTATTGGTGACACCACTTAATTGATATAGACCAGAGTCAGTTAGGCAGTCGATGAAAAGATTCTCTTTATCAGAGGTAGGATTTGTTGCAGTATAGTAGCACTGATCAGTCTGAGTCCATAGAAGCTTAGGTAGATTAAAATCAACTAAAAAAATAACAACGTCATTGGGATCAGCAGCATTAAAAATGCAGTCGATTGCATCAACAGCTAGCTGGTAACCTTGAATTGGTTGAGAGGGGCGAATATAGCAGCAACAAATATATAGGTTGCGTTTGCAAATAGGAATTCTAGCGCAAACGAATTCGAAGAATGCAGTGGACGAATTTTTAAAGGGTCTAGACTCGAGACGAGAGTGTATAGCTAGAAGTACACCACGGCCATATAAATTCTCCTCTTTATCTAGACCATTGTCACGGTGTAAATCGAAGTCTTGGGAAAATAATTCATTATTCTTAATATCAGGGGTGAGATTGGTTTCTGTGAGGGCAAAGATGTCGTATGGCAGAATCTGCGAATTAAGATATATAGCAGAAATCTTAGTTCGTAATCCTGTTACGTTTTGATAATACAGGGACAGATATTTGGGAGGCTTCGGCAAAGAATTGAGTGGTGGGTTAGGAGCGATGGTAGTTTTTGAAACTAGACCGTGTTCTCTGGAGGTGTAGTATGCGCTTGGAGCTAACATGAGACGCAAAAGAAGAGAGATCATTAGCCACGTCATCAGGAGTCATATCTAATTGTTCATGAAAACGTATAAAAAGTTGCCGCAGATCATTATGATTAGTGGGGAGGCCTTCTTGCAGAATGGAAACCATTGCATTGGTTTTCGTTATACCGTCGATGCAGACAGAGTCAGGCTTGTCATGTAGGTAGGCGAGATATAAGCGAACATTATCATATAATCTGCGGTCTCTTAAACGGGAGAGAACATATCGGCCATCTTCCCCAGAATCGATAAGGTGCTTGGTTAACTTTGCCTTTGGAGGAAGAATGGGGTCTAAAAAAGAAGGTGGTGTGGTATTAGGGTGGGAGTCTAGCTTAGAATATGGGGAGGGATTTAAAATATGGGAGCGAATAAAGTTGGGGTATGCCGTTTTTGTATGAGTGGAATGAGGAGATGTTGGGTTTTGTAAATGAGTAAGTTTCGCGAATTGAAGACCGATTTTCAAAATAGGCTCAAACGATACGAGAGAGTTCATTTGGTGGAAGTTTTTGATGATTTGTCAAGCAATGCTGTTACCTCCACAATTAAATGTCTTTTTTTCTCAACTAAATCCTGGCCAAGTTGAAAGGAACACTGTTCCCAGATTAGGCCGTAGTATTGCCAATGGCAGCAGCGAAGGTCTGAAAAGGTTTTCAGATTTTACCACTCACTGGGACACATTGACTTACTCACGATCCATAAATAATCATTTGAATGCGTCAGTACGATCCCAAGACATTATGTCAACGGAATGCCAATACCGCGCCAGCAACCAGAAACCAACAAGAAGTGCTGCTTTGTCCAATCAAACATTAAACTGACCTTTTTTGCTAATTTATGCCGAATAAGCGTTAAACCATCTCCACCATGCACTATAGAAACTCTACAATTCCAAGAGAGCAGCTCTTACGTTGAGATGAGGAGGCATCTTTTGATTAATCGAAAACGAGATGTTGGTTGTGTTCTCCTCTGTCAAAAGTATCAACGGATATAGGCTCTATCAGGCTAGTCGTGTCATCTAAGATTTACTGACTGATTTGGAGGAAATGAAAGGTTTTTTCTTTTGTTTTTTTTGTTTTTAATTGACGCGCGGTTTTTAGTGTGCCTTCGGATGAGTCTTTGTTTCCCTCCAAGTTTGACAGATTTATGTGGGCAGCAAACGAATATTTAATTATTTTTGACTGTTTTCTCCAGATTTTCGATGTATTTGCATATATTTGGAATAAATCTTAGATATTTGTGCCATCGGATGTGAGTATTATTGGGTGGATGGTTGTTATTAGACTCTGTTAGACTTTAGGGCCATCAATCGTTGGTTTTGGAAATTGGAAGGTAGAAAAAGGGAAATGTTGCTTATATGATGATTTAGTCGGCTTTCTTAAGAAGAGAGATCAATTTAAGGTGGATTAGTCAAAGTGGATTTGTGTGGCATGTGAAGAAACAGAGGAGACTCAAAAGAGTTAAACGAATCAAAAGAATCTCAAATGAGACACGAATTAATGTAGCGATGAGATTTAGTGTGAGGTGTAAATAACCGTGAGGAGTGTTTGTCATTAGTGCGATGAGTTTGATGATGTAAACAAATTTACGGGTGATTGTGTGTTGGGTTGGTTGGTTATGTACTCGTACCACCCGTTGATTTTGTTTTTTTTTTTGTTTTTTGAAAAATATTCAAATTTTCGATCGAAGATTAGAAGACAAAGGAATTTGGTGAAACCTGTCGGGAGAGCTGCTGGTTAGAAGTGGTCCTCGTCATGAACCATAGACAACACCTAACTTATGCTGTACCAACAGCAGTTCGTGTGAATTGATTTTCAAGTTCGAGAAAATCAAGTTCCCCAAAGAAACGGCTACGAGTATGAATCGGCATAAGGAATTCAGAAAGTTATCTGGTGGCCTCCTCACCTCTGCCACAGAAACCAGGCGGCGCGAAAAACTTAATTCCAATTTATTAATTTGACAATATCGCGCGCTTCCGTCCCGGCTACCGCTGCACCCGGCGAAAATCAACTCTCATTTATGCAGTCAAGATATTGCCTCTATTTTGTGGGATAAAAACTTCTGTGCGGCAGTACCGCGGACCGCATTTTTTTCTTCTTCGTTTTGGGTTTTTTTTTTGTTTTTTTTTTGTAGTGAATGTGCCTGGTGTGCCATGTGCCTTGAGATATAAGTTTACAATCGGCCACATCGCATCGTTTTTTCTCGTGACGCTTAAATTAGGCATGACCAACCAAGATGGAGTAATAAGCACCTTTCTTGTGGATAATGCAGATGATGATGATGACGCTGGTGATGCTGAAGTTGCTGGGGCTGCTGGAGATGCTTTTGATGGTGATGGTGATGGTAGTGAATGTAGAGTTCGTGGAGATGGTGAACTAAATTAACTTTGGCCTTAAGCTGTCGTTGTGTTTTTTTTTCTGCTTTTTTCTTGTGCTCCTCTTTCTTAGCTTGGCTTCCTGTATTCAGTGGACGCTGGTGTTATGATCCGGAGAAAGAGGAAAACTGATTATCCCGCTGAAATGTGTGTGCGAGAGTGGATTTAATAATTTCCATTTGAGGAGGCTCTCTAAGGGTGAGAGATTTCGTTTATATTCCGGCACTGGGGATGAAAACTTTTTCGATATTCGTTAGGACTTTTGGTAATCCAAAATCTGATGGGAGAGTGTGATTTTGTGATTTTTTCGCCTAATCTTGAATCTAAATGAGTTGTGGTATAATCAGGAGATTTGCTCCACCATTGGTATTTGAATCTGACAAAAGGGAATTACGATGCGTACCTAGATACTTTCATACGATGGTTTTTTAGTGGGGGGGACTTTAAACTCTAATCAACCTCCAATAACAACCTTTGCATGGAGGTTCATTATTATCTAGGCGAACTCGTAGTTTGTTAATTAAAGTGGGAACAAGTTTTCTTACCTTGCTACTGTGACAACAGATAGGCTTACTGTGACTTCCTTCAGAGCTTGCTCTTAATGCCTGAATATAATATGTCGTATGCTTCACTCACTTATGTTGTGCTTACTTTTGTGGGTCATAGGGACTGCACTTGTTCTTCAAATGGTGTGAACTATGAATGTCTCTGCTGATATGATCTTCTTTCATTCAAGGTTGCCGCACTCGTATGTCTGATACACTGTCACCTCTGTCTGATGTCTATAGAATCTCGACCTGCTTCTTCGTCGTTCCTCAATCCGTAGAATGTTTAGTTGTGAACTGAGGCGTGGAAGTGGAGAATATTTTGCAAGTGCTGAGTATATAGACAACTCGGTCCCTAGGTTTCTAGGGAAAAACAAAACTCTGGGTCAAAAGCATATGAAGGTCAGCCAATTACAAGTATTTACTTAAATCAGAATCTATCTGACACGTTATATCGACTTACGTTTCTGAGGCATAGTGTTCTAAATATATCTTCCCTATTTCGACGAATAAGACCTGCTTACGGTGAAGAACTTGCGACTTAATGCTGTTAAAAAATTACAACGGCGACATCGTTCGAAAAGCCTATTATCTTCACGTTTGTGGGCTTTGGGGGCCTGAGGACATAGTCATACATAATATTACACAGCAAGGGGCCTAGAACGGATCCTTGTGGCACTCCTGCTGTAACGTTATAGTGTTTGGTACCTGGAGTAATAGCTTAGCTTTCTGTTCGTAAAGTAGTTAGATATTATCAAGAGGATGTAGATTGGTACGTCCATTCCAGCATGAGAATTCAGTATGAACGTTCAGTTTGGTAAATTGAAAGCATTTCTAATGTCTAGTGTGACCACTGCACAGTATTTCTTTGTTTCCTCGATGGCTGTGCTTGCTATTTCAGTCACTTTTTGATTGCGTCTACTGTGTAGTGGGATTTTCGGAACCCAAACTGGTATTCTGACAGTGCACTGTTCTCTTCTGACATTGTCATCAGTCGTTGTAAATGACCTTTTGTACAATTTTTCCAAAGGTATTCAGAAGGCAAATGGGGCGATACGACGAGAGAACTCCTAGAGGTTTATTTCCTTTGGGTAGAAGGACTAAACGCTGTAGATTGTCCCCTCTTTAAGGCAGTCGTAAATTACTTCTGAAAAGATGTCCGATCTCGATGTAATTGCTGCTTTAAGAGTTTTGTTTGGTATTCCTTCCGGGCCTGGAGTTTTCCTATCCCTAATCTGAAGGCATGCCAGCAGCAATTCATCTGCTGTAACAGGTGGGATCTGTTCGTCAGCAGTTTCTATGAACCTAGGCCGTTTCCTAAGGGCTTATACCGGCTTCGTGCAGCAGCTTTTTGAATCTCCTGTTTTTGCTGCCCTTAATGGCTCTTTCTAAAGATCTACTACTTGCTCCAAGATAATCAGATTCTGATTAAAATCTGTGGGTACACATATGTGTGGTCGTCATGGTGAAATTTTATGAATTGAACTTCGAATTGTTGCCTGAAACATCACACTCTCCAGATTTAGCTCCCAATGACATCTTCGTGTATTCAAATTAGAAGAAATAGCTCGGCTTTTGAGCGCCTTATTATTTGGAAGGGATCAAAAATATAAGAAAAATTGGGCCAAGTGTACTAGGCTCAAAGGAATCTTTTTTGAGAAATGAAACTTTTTTTCCATAGAAGCTAGAAGAATAAGTCACGGACTTATTGATCCACCCTTGAATGTACTTCTATCTGTGTATACGAATATCCCAGAACTAAGACCTAACCTCTTAAAAAAAAACGTGGAAACGGTGAATATTGTGGTACGCCAGTCAGATTTTGTATGTGGATTGGACTGCGATGCCTTTTTCCTAATGCCAATGTCTCTGTATAGTCCGTACAGTTCGCTGTTGTATCCTCTTCCCCAAACTCCCCAAAGTTATGCAGATGGGACCGAAGAACTTTTCTCTACAAGCAACCAACGACATTTCCATTCAACTTTGAGACTGTAGCTCCCAATATGAATATCAAGAGACAGAGCGTTCTTCATACTGTCAAGCGCAGACGCTGGTGTTCTATAGTTTTTTTTTTTGTTTACATTTGCAGAGAGTAGCAGTGAGGTACTTTCGCAAAAACTTCGATTAGGTAGATCTTCAGGATACGGCAGTCCAAAACATGTGAAGTGACATCTTCCTTTAGAATTTCTCGTTTCCTGGAGATTTTTTCTGTCGGAACAGAGCACTCTGACAAAGAACAATCCCATTGTACTCCTTGTACGTTCTTTTAACTCAATTTAATCAGTCTTTCGTAGCAAGATGAAAAAGTGCTTCATGGCAAAACCACAATAGGCCAACAGTACACCCGTTATTTCAGCGCCGAGTACCTGTGAGGGACAGAAGAAAAGTCGCCGACCTCTTAGAAATGTTAGGGAGTGTTTGTTTGGTCAGCTTGCAACGTGGAGAGTCATGCCATCTGCAGTTATTCACGTATAAACCCCAACTACCAAACCATAACCGTGTACATAGGCAACCCAAATGCAAATTATGTCTTAAGAAACTCTGCTCTGAGCCTTGCCTAGGAAGTATATCGGCGACCATTCCATTTCCCGTGATCCTAATGTGATCTGGGACCCAAACGAGACTCAGTCAATCCAACTTTCCGACTTCCTTCTAAGAATCCTTGCATTTTCACACTACCTTGGTAGTTGTGGGAGGGTTTAACAGAGCTTTAAGCGCAGTTAGGCTGTTCTCCACCCTTTTGCGAACATGTATCTCCGCTTGAAAGACAGACTCACCTTTTCCTAACGAGAAGTGAAATCGAAAGTAGTTGTCTACCAGATAAACACCAGCGCTTTATAGTAAATCGGTTTTGGACCCACCCGTGAAGGTCCGACTATATCCCTTACCTGGCTCAGATTCTGGCTGAAACCCTTCTTTAGCACGAGGAAGGTCGATTTCGTATATCGCATTAACAGAAGTTCTATTGCGCAAAGTCAACGAAACTCCACTGCGTATTGTACCAAAGACCACTTCTTTTTACACGAAAGATGACTTTGACAGTGCAGCCCATGATATGAATGTAAAACTTCAAGAGCATAGCCAGGTCAGCTAAGGAAAACCCCCATGCAGTCGAGATACAAACCATTTAGAGTCTGGTTACTGCAGGAATAACCTGTTCTCGTGGGAGCTTCTTTCGATGCATAAGTTATTATTGGCCGTATTGATCCAGAGAACCCTACTCGGTGATAAGTTCTATTCTTTGCCTGAATGGCGACCTTACTCTGCCAGAAAGCTGACAGCGCCTTGGAGGTTTTCTACGTGATACGTAAGGAAGTTTGTTGTTCCGAATAACACTTAAATATTCAACTGCATTGGGGAGATGTATGGGGAAGACTTGCAGCACTAGATGAGCTCAGTTTCGAGACTGAAAGACCGTTTCTTGTTCATCAATTGACCATCACGTCCTATTCACCTTCAATGTCAATGGAAATACCCAGCGCCATTCTTTGCGATTGCGCCTTGAGTTCTGCAAACGAGATTTTGAACCACATTCATGCACGATTTTTCGGATTAGTAAGAATTTTGGAAAGATGATGCATCAACAAATCAATTTTTCCCACATTTGGCGAGCATGTAGTCAGGTTTTTCGATTTTCGTTAAAAATGCGACTCCTAATATTCACTAGAGTGTAATAATCATGCCACTGCCAGACTACCAGTGAAGATTCAATTCAGGGTTGCCAGAAGCTAAACTATAATTTTTTGCAGCATAACTGGATATATGACATCGGTAACAGGTCGTGTATTGACGGCCTCATCTGTCACCACAACTGATGACAGATACAATGTACGGCATATTGTGTTACTCAGCGCATTTGCGGCTTCGGTGACAGGAGTTGGATGTGAGCGGGTTCTGATCAGGTGGTAGGTGGAACTTAGACTAATTTTCTTAGCTGATTCTTTAAACTCGAAATCTTTTGGTTCGGAAATCCTATTGTCCCGATACAGTCTGATAGTCCGACTTCAAATATAGCAATACTTTCCAACTGGTAACTTCCTTAGCATACTCCGATAATGGATAGATTGACTGGGATAATGGTCAGGTCAGACAATGGCTTTTTTCACGTTGCACTTGGCACTGTTCAGACACAACTCCATTTTTCGTTCATTCCGTGCCAAAATTGCCCTCTTCGAGAAAGTAGAAAAAGAGTGAGTTAGTTCTGGATTTCAGCACTTGCGCCTCTGGGCCGAACGTGGGCCACATGATTTCTTCTCCTGTTCATGATTCATCATCGATGACTCTGAGGGCAAAAGAAACACTCTAGTTAGCCGTCTATCTTGTAGTTAGTGTCAGTTTTACTAGCACCAGCTGGAGTACATTAACCCACTTTGATGTCTAGAAATTAAGTTAAATTGGAGTTTTGCAAGCTGACTCAGCTCGGATGATTTCAGGCCCCTTATCACTTCTTACGCTAGCTCGAGAATGCACGACATTTTCAAACGTAGTACACCTAATCTTCTTCATACCCATTCAATGCTTGGGTGCTTCATCTATCCGCACCTTCCGAGCGTTTTCTCGAATCGTATAAACTTTTTAACGTTGTTGCCGTCAGCATACACGATTTCATGACTACATTTTGCGAACAGAATTTCCGATGTTGCCTTTAAACTCCCAGGACATGCTCCTGTGCCATACCTATTCACGTCAAATGTAATATTACACCAAACAACCTCCATAATAGTTAAATGCTAGAGCATATAAGCCAATTTCGAATCAAATACATCCCTTCTCCCTCATCAACCATTTGTCAATTTGCAAGCTTTTGCAACAACCTCAACTCACAAACCCAAATACTCGTACACCCACACAATTCGACTGGTACTGGTACGCACAAACGAAACTCAATTTCCTTTCCATGATCCGATTAAAAATATATCCCTTGCCATATGTACTCGCCGTACAAGTCCTGTGTGCACCCCCATATGGGTCGTAGTTTAGAATGACATTCCATCACCATGTACCGCACGCAGCCTAGTAAATTTTTATGAAGCAATATTGCCCCGAAAAAATATATATCGGCCCCATTCACCAACTCAATGAGCATAATAAAGCTCGCGCGACGAACGCGCACCAAACAGTAGCATCATCCATATGGCCCTCTGTTGTCGTACTGACAGCTGGGGTGGGAGAGCATCTGCATCCCCAACCCCTGCAACGACAAATAAAATAAAATTTTATTCATTTTCATTTTTCGCTCAAAAAACATTTCATTAGCCAGCGATTGTGCTTGGAATTTTTGATTTTTTCAACCTCACTCGACCCGGGCTAGAAATCGCCTTGCTTTTTCTGACTGCTGCCAGATCCTGTGTGAGAGACAGAGAGTTTTGCCGGAAACTGCGGGTGGAGATGAGGTGGGTTAGTGTTGGAGGTTCGTTTTTAACTTTGCTGCTACTTCTTTCTCTGCGCTGGGAAATCTCTAGCACTTAACTTGTTTCATAAATAAAGCCAGATGGATGGATGGATGGTTAGGTTGGATGGCTTAAATGAGATGCTTGGGATATATAGAGATGAGATCTCAAAAGTCTTTGCCGATGCTTTCAAATTTCATGATGGAATGAAACATCAATACATTGACTGGTGGCGGCAAAGAACAGTGTGGCTAGCAAGTGTCCTTAGAATTTCTTTCATCCTTAGAAATACGAGTAGAATTTTGCTAGTTCTTTCCATATGTTCCAATAGAACAAGTTGGATTTATGATTTGAAGAGAGCTTGTCTTGTGGTTGGCGATTCAACAATTTGGAATCAAAAAGTATTCTAAAGACCTTCCCGTCACTAGGGGGGAAAAAGAAAAATCTCACTGTCAAACTACATGCTCAGAACATCTGCTAAGTGCCTGAAGAGAGCTGCTGTTACCAGTCAGTTTCGGTAATGGCTTAGGCCTAGAGATGGCTATCTGCACCTAAGCACAATTGGGTCCACAGTGCCTCAAAGCAGAATGCTGATCATCAAAGTGCATCTTGTACTCTATTTTTTGCTTATAAGAAGCCTTGGTTACTTTTAGTAGAGCTCATGTCCCTCTTTGCAGAATTTCCAAGTACGCCGGCAGTCGTGTACGCATATGTAAATCCGCATTTTTCATGGAATTATGGGTTGTGGCCGCACTTAACACACAGGTAGAAATTCTGATAGCTTGCTGGCAATGATCCCTCCGATTTAAGAGACTCTAGGTCGGTAAAGAGGATCTGCCAGCATCTTGCACCTGTTGGTAAACTTTCTGCAGTATGCTCGGGATAGCTGTATTTGTGTATTGGCTAGTCCGAGTCTAAGTTGTTTCATCGAAACGTTTGGACATTTCAAATACTGTTTGAGTATCTTTATATCTGAACTGAACAGGCGCTTCTTTTGACATCGATGCTTCATAGGGAGTTCATCCACGACAACCTTGATTTAGCCCTGGAAGTTATTACTAACCTGAGTTCTGAATATGTCGTTCATACGAAGTTAGGTGGTGGGATTGGACCTCAACCAACAGACAGTCCTGTTGTTTGTTATTCTGTTGGTTAAAGTTCCTCTCTACTGAGGTATTTCTCTGCTGCGTGATGGATAACCGCTTCATATGTCAAAGCTATCTTTACTGACGAATTCCGAATCTTCTGGTAAGGTGCATGTCACTGCACAAGTTGTACAGTTCTTGATGAAATCTCGTCCTCCACCTTCTGTCGATGCAGATAGGACTGTCACTCGAAGCACGTTTCTCTCGAAAAGATCAACCGTCTTCTAATCCTGTTTTGGTGAAGTCAATGTATCTGCGGCATAACAGAGGACTGGGACAATCATTGGTTTATAGATGGCTATTTTGGTTGTCTGAGAGACGACACTGCGACTCAGTTGCCTTCTGCTTCCGAAAAAGACAGCGTTGGCGAGAGTTACCTTATCATGCACAAGGACAAGTACCTCTGCAGACCGACCTTAGAAAGATTGTGTTTCTGGTGTTCGCCTGCGAGTTTTGCATTATACTCGCGAATATGATGTTGAAGAAGTCGGATGACGGTGAGTCGCCTTGTCGGCAACCGGCTTTGACATCAAAGGTCTCAGTAAAATCATTACCAATCCATACGGAGTAAGAAGTTTCTCCTTGACATTTTGGAGAATCCGAGAAGTTAGCAGAGATGTCAGACCGAGAAGTGGCTGCGATTATTTTCTCCGATATATCTTGCCATAGGCGGCGGTTAAATGGATAAATAGGAGGTAGGTGTCAATTTGAATTGTAAGAGTCTTCTACAAGACCTGTCGTCTCTAGGTCTGAAACAGGTAGAAACGATCTAATAGGCGATGCTAAGGAGACTAATGCCTCTATGTAGGAACTTTCGTTGTTTGCATAACCATCTCCCATTTCATTGAACAACTCGGCAGCAAACCATCTGCAGGGGTTATTCTCATTCCGTCGAACTTGATTAGGCGGAACTGTATCCCACCCCCGTTCAATTTAAATGTGTTAGTCTACCTGAGAGCAAAACGTTGATTGTCATTACCGTTCAACAGTCTCCAGAAATGCTTCTTCCATATCCTCAGCACTGTCTGCCAATCTACCAGTAGACGATCTCTCTTGTTCGTCCTTGCACGCTGCCATTCGTACTTAGTTGGCTTGGTGTATTCTTTTAAAAATTTTTTTACAATTTCGCATATCCAGCTTCTTGTGCTCTATATTTTTCCTTCTGAGAAGCCGGTGCGCGTCCTTCCTTTTTTGCTCGTAGAACTCACGAACTGCTTTACATTTTTGTTCTTTCATCGTGTGCATTCGCAGTGTAGTCGTGCGAAACCGTGCTGGAATCGCAACAGCTGTCCACGACTATCACAAGATTCTGTATTTTATAATATCTCCCTGGGTAGGAATTGGTACTTTTTTTTAGGCAGATCCCAGTCAGAATTGACGAATCCTTATGACATCAGGTGGCAGAAAAATCAATTAAGAGATGTTCGTTCAAATTCTCAGGCCATTTGCTCGATCCTCAAGTCGTTAATGCAGAGTTGTTTAAGGCTGAAGACGAGGAGTTCACACAGCGTATACATATCCTAATGGCTGAAATTACGTCGGACGAAAAGGTACGCAGCGATAGAATCTTAGTATGCGACCCCACAAACTACCCCGATTAACGAGGGATAAATCTTCTGGGGAAGGTTGAAGCCCATCGCCAATAAGGTACAATCGTAGGATGTTATGTATGCAGTATGACCCTCTTCTTAGGAGAAACAAATATATGAAATGAGGAATTGGATATGACCGCTGAAAAGGGATGCCCGCAGGTGGAGTACTATCTCTTCATCTGTGGTCTGTATTAGTAAATATTTACTTACTTATCAGGTTGGCAACCCTTGGATGATCAAAGCCTGAACATAACAGCCTTCCATCCATTACGGCCCCGGGCGTGTTGCTTCCATTTGAAAAGACCAAGCTACCTTATATGCACGATCGCCTGATCTTTAAACCGGAGTTTTGGTCTTCCTTTTCTTCTCGAACCTGGTGGCTTAGATCCGAAGATCCTCTGAGCTGGAGCATTATCGTCCATCAGCTCGATGTGGCCGAGTCAATGAAGTTGACGGATTTTTGCCTTCCGTAGTATGTCGCTCATAGAGTTCGCGGTTGTGTCTCCTTCTCCATACGCCCTCGTCACAGACAAAATAGCCTAAAACTTGTTCCACTGTCTACTTATCGTACGATTTTTGGCTCCGTAAAGCAGGAATGGCAAGGTTAATGCTTTGAAGAGCACAATTTTGTCCCTTTGCGTTTGAAGTTTTGACCCAAGTTGTTTCGACAGACCGACGTTGTCCCGTCTGTAGGTGAACTCCTTGACTACCTCAAAGTTGTAGCTGTTGTAGCTATTCTTCAATTACGGTAAAAGCTTCAATTACGGCACGCTGGGACGAGCGATTATATCAATATCATTCGGGTATTCCAGAAGCTGGAAATAGTACCTTCCGTGTTGACTTTTGCCCGTCGTATTATCTGCTCAAGTACTAAATTGAAGAAGTCATACAACAGCGGATTTTTTTGTCGAAATCCAGTGCAGGTTTGCAATAATTTGGAGGTTCTACTTTCACATAGCACGGGGCATCGCAAGTTTTCCAGTGTTGTGCGACACATCCGGACCAGTTTTCACGTGATTCCGAATCCATCGCATTATACAGCTCAGTGTGATGGATACTGTCATATGCGGCTTTGAAGTCGATGAAGAGGTGCTAAGTGTCGACTTGGAACTCGTTGGTCTTTTCCAGGATCTGTCTTTGGTCTGTCCGATTTGTGGATCTTCTAGGCGTCGTTAAGTAGTCATATGCCTCGATAGTTGTTATAAGACATAGGATCGCCCTTCTTGCAAATAGAACAGGTAGAGCTGATGTTCCAGTCGTTGGTCATGCTTTCGTTCTTCCATGCTTTGCAAATTATCTGGTGCATGATCCCTGTCTGGCTTTGAAGAGCTCAGATGGCAGGCTCTGTTGTTCTCCAGCTTTTGTATAGCTGTGCCGACTTCTTCTAAACTGAGTTGGAGAACTAATTCTCCGACTAAGATGTGTTCCATTCTTGCCATATCACTCCCTCTAGGTCATGTCCATTAAGCAACTGCTGGAAGTGTAGCTTAAATATATCCACAATTCTCTGTCAGTGACGAGATTACCTTTGCAATTTCGAAGTGTTTGGAGACCCATTTTAAAGCCATTGGCTAGGTTTTGGCCTTTTTAAAAAAGCTTCTGGTGTCTTTCCTTCTCTAGCAATCTTCGATATCCATGAACTGGGAGACTGCAAGGGCTCTTTTCTTTTCCTCGCAGTAGTCTTTTCTCCTCCCTTCTTCTGGACCTATACTCATCCCACGCTGTTCTGGTGACGCGTTGCAGCGTTTTCCTCTACGCCACATGTGTTGCGTTCTTTTTTAGTAGTAAATGACCTCATGTAAATCCTGAATTCTAAGAATTATAAGACTTATGCAGAAGATGTATCTGTTGTCATGAGGAGCAACTATGCAATTGCCATCTCATGCAAGATACCTAGACAACTACCTGGAACTGGTGTAGAAAAACTGTTTCTCGACTTCTCTGACCTGTTTATAGATGAAACTCTGATGCATTGAAAGAAAGAGCTTAAGTAACTGGGTGTAGCTCGAGTTAAAAAAAAAACACTTTTGGGGATTTCATCTTAAATAAAATGTATAACAAGCAAGGCTATAAAGTCCCTATAGGCCAGAAAACCATCCGTTGGGGAAGCCAATCATATGTTGTTTGGTGGAGTAAGGCCAAACAAAAATCAACAATAATGCAATTGAGCAGAATTCAACGGCGTATTACAAGACACATAGAGGCGTTCTAAGACCTAGATCCGCTTCATAAAGCAATTCAAGACGAAGCAGCCACACAAGCACTCAATCTACATCGCATATTATGCCACTTCAATCAAAGAAAGCTCATTGGACACCTCAAAATACTAAAAAAGAGATAGAGGACATCTTTCGACAAATCTTCAACTCATGATCAATTAGACCCCACTTTAGCTTTACAGTGAGGTATTGGGTCTTCTTCCCCACAAGGAAGGAAAGGAACACAGATCCTATCTGACGGAACGATGATTCACAAAAGTGGTATAATGACGGTACAAAAACGATGGGACCTCGTAAGAATGCCACCATTTTTCAAGTGGAGCTATCTGCCTTTTTGGAAGCTGTATGCATTCTACTAAGTAAACGACAGTCAATTGATACTTAAAGGACTAAAGTATTCATCAAAGATCCACCTAGAGTCTCACGAAGCACTCAAAAACATGGCATGAGGATCACGATGGCATTTCCATTGCCAAGAAATGTGCAGAAAGTCGATTTATTGGACCTTATCCAAGCTTTGGCTTTAGTCATAGGAAATTGAACACTTTGTAAGACTATACATCGCCAAATACCGGAATGATCTAGATGGTCTTAGTCACAAAAAGAAATTCTTAAATAAACATAGAACAGCAAAAGAGCAGAATTAGCCCTTCTCTTTGATAGGAAACAGACTGGAAAAAGTACTGTCTGCAGCACTAAGGAGTGGATTTCCTTTACAGATTGGCAGTCATCTCCACTAGAACATGTAGATTTTGTTATGGAACTAAGGAGTCTATGGAGCATTTAAACACCAACCGATCAGCAGAAAGGACTTATCCAATTCCTGGAAATTTTAAAGAAGTACTGGAAGAAACGAGTAATCTTGTCGCAGTGCAGAAATGCCTTTGTAATATCAGCTGTACCATCCCATCAGTGGGACCAATATATCCACAAATAACTAGATATTTGGATTGAACATCGAACCCAGCACCTATTTTTCGACAATAGCATAAGATTGAACGCCGCTATCTGCTAATCTCATCCGCAAGAGGATACTGACTAGGACTAGTAGCGCAGCACGAATTAGTTATGACCCTTCCTAGCCATTTCAGACTTCAGAGCGAAGTTTCACAATAGTTTATGCCTTGTTCTGTGATTTCTTTAACTTCATGATGGAGAATATGATCCGTTCTGCCAACCAAATGGACGTTCAGCACAGCATTCCACAGAAGGAATGGCTTCCTGTGGGTCCACTGTTTAAAGAGGGCAAAACAGAAAACCTCATGTCTACAGACGGTGAGTGGTCAGCCATAATTGTAATAAAAATAAAAAAGTCAGCTTCATACCCCAGTTAAAAACAATTCGGCCAATAGATTCCAATAGATGCCAATTCTGCTCAGTAGAAAACTAAATGCTAGATAGAGTCTTCTCTAGAACAACTCATTCTTCGTGTCATCCTGTTCAGCATAGTCGTGGACCACGATGAACAATGGTAGACGAACATCGTGGTCTTTCGAGAGGAAAATTCTTCGCTATGATCCATCTAATATGATCCGCTGTGGTTGCGCTGGTAAGCTCATAGTGAGCGAATAGACAACAACTCCTTTCTGAAAATACCAGCTGAAATAGCAAAAAGAGATGTCCTTATCGATGTTGAAAGGACCAAGACGACAAAGATCGGAAGGCTTAACTCGAAAAAATCACGGCTCCTCAGAAGAGTGAAGTTTGCGTCAGATACCATCGGCTTATGAGCTAAATAACCCAACTAGAACTTGGTTCAGATTCGGTCAGATCACAAGACACCAACATATTTGCTAAGTGCTCCACAACCATTTAAGCAATGGCTACATCAAAGACTGTGTTGTCACAGCAACTGCAACTAATCTGATCATGCCTGCTTAAGGCACCATCCACGCTCTTCTTATCAACAGAAGGCCATTTCCAAGTCTTAAGCGACGTTCGCTCTACATGCAACTACAAGACTCTACCAGCTACCGACTATAGCCTATAATTTCCTCAGAAAATGTACAATTTTGTAGTATTCCTTTGTAGTTACTGCGCCAAATTTCCTAAGACTACTGGAATTCCAAATCCTTATTTCCTATAATATTGAAACACAATAAATCCTGAAGTTCTTATTGTCATCCGTACTGTACCCATTGAGTAGAAAACATTAAGACCGAATGTTGTTCTTTTGGGCTGGAAACCCCTGTAATATGATAAAATTTTATGTTATAGCTCCATTCCCCCCTTTTATCAAAATGACTATACACAAAGAGCTACAAGCGAACTCAATGTTGACGACTACAAAGCGGCATCAACATTCTAAAGCAATCCCTATGGAGCACAGGAAAAATCCTGGCCCCCAACCTTGCGAAAACTTCCGACAAAACAGTCGGTTTCGATCACAAATCCATCTGGTTTCCGATTCTCGTTTCTCGATTCTGTTTTCTTCTCCTGCAACTTCTCGTTTTGAATGTTGGATGGATTAATGAAATTGATCTCTGCCCCCGTCGTTATACTACAATGTGATATTAGATTTGATGAAATGGCTAACAAGCATTTATGCAAAAGGACCTTTTTTTTTTTTCCTCAACAAATCCCCCCTTTGGAGTCGTATGGGAGGTATATCCTTTCTTTCATCGGTTTTGTGATGTAGTCTGTATTCGCATTCGCATTCGTATTCGTATTCGTATTCGTCCTTTTGCAAATGAACATTGAACATAAAATAATCATTTTAACCTTATGCATCCTTCAGATACACACTCCGATTCAACCACTCACTTCGACAAACAATCACAATCCTTCTACCGCCACCGCCGCCGTCACCTTATAGGGGGCAATTTTGTGTGTGTGCTCAACGATCTGCAAAAAGGGATGTGTCGGGCCATAGGGTTTGAGCGTTTGAGGGGTTGGGGCTTGTGATTGTATTTGCATTTTGTTAAAGGGATTTGTTGTATGTTACCACCCATCCATGCCATCCATTCCCAAAATCCATCCCCAACAAGGCTCTAGGTCAAGTGAATTGGCGTTCATACAAAGAACTTCAATTGCCAAACTCATGGATACGGATGAATCAAAAAAAAAAAGGGAGAAACATATGCTCAACTCAACAGGAGCAAGTGGTGGATTCAAATTGACCATGATTGCGATTTAGAGGGTTGTTATACAGGCAAACGGCAGAACAACACCAGAAAAAAAGGGTAAGCATTCAAGGGTGCGAAATTACCATGCACACCTTTTAAGAGTGTCCTCCTATACTAAAGAAGCAAAGAAGCATGTTTCGATTTTCCAGTGATTTGAATTTGCTGGGTGATTTCTTTGGAAACCCTATGCTGAAAAGTATTCCCGCCTACACGACGACACCTGACGAAAGGAGCATGAAATCACTAAAAACGGATAAAAAGAGCAAAAAGGAATCACATAAATACCCATTTGCTGTTTTTTTTTTTTCATTTTCCCCTTTTTTTGGCGGGTTGCGCCCTGATTAAGCGAAGGGATCGCGTCATCATCTCTGTACTTTTTTGGCTCATTAAATTTAATCGAAGATTCCAATCGAAAAGTAGATCTGGTGTGGATGTGATGTTGGGGGTTGGGGCTGCGACACTTAATCCATTGAAACGGTGAAACATTGCAACAATGAAACAGAAGTTGGTTTGAGATGAAAAGAGCAGTGGAATTGGATTTAAATTGATACGGCTCTGCATATGGTTTTCGGAACCAACGAGATAAGGATAGCCATTTGCTTGCTTGACGAAGTGTGAAATGATTTCAGCTCTGTTAGGACGATCGAGTAAAATGGAGCAGTAACTATACTCCTGTGCCTATATAGAGCTTGACAAGGTATTCAAATTTCTTTGGACTTCCTTCTTGAAATATTTCTGTCCTTTCGCGTAGTACGATCTTAACGTCATACTTCGGACATTGATTCATATGTATGTCATGTCGAGGAGCTCGTAGAAACATTCTTTGGGGGCATCGTCCTCGTCCTTGTAGGAGCATGGACGCATATGACTAATTGTCATTAGATTATATTGTTGTAGGAGGTGGTATATTGAATCCACAGATGGGGATATTTAGAGCTCATTTATGATGCCTTTTTAGGTGAACTGGCAGCCATGTCCGGCGCTTCAAGATAGAATTTACCTAGGTAACGTTGAAGTGTTTTGGTTAAGCCATTACAGTCACATAGTATGTGTTCTAGTCCTTGTTGCACAATCTGCATGTATTGCCTTGTGCTATTCCCATGGCCATCTGTGTGAGAAAACCTGTGATCAGTCGAATCTAGCTTCTACTTAGTTGTAGTAGTTGTTTTGTTTTTTTGTGGCACTTGCTTGGCATAAAGTTGTTGGCCTGTCTTTTTCCCTCGGTTTCCCTCCAGAAATGAAGCTTCAGTTCCTCCAGCCAGGTTTTAATATTTCCTTTTATGGTGCCCGCAGAATGGTCTTGGCTAGTTCGTTTGCTTTTTCATTGCCTTCTTATCCGCTATGTCCTGGCACCCAAATCAGATGGACTTTATTTGTGGTGGCCAGTAGTTGTAGGAGCTGAACTAGTTTTTGTTTTTGTCAATTTGACAGTTGAAAGTTGATTTGTGGTTGATACGTTTTGCCATTTTACGATGAATAGATTAACGCCAGAACAACGAGAGCAAATTGTGTAAACTTATTTTGAAAACCATAGTTCGGTTCGCCAAACTTATCGTGCGCTACATCCATTTTACGCTCGACATAGTCGTCCATCTAAGCAAGTTCTTCAGAAAACGCTGAATCGTTTTCGCATCACGTACACTCTGGTGGATAATGCTGATCCTCAAAGACGACAAACAGTGGGAAGAGAGAAGTTATAGCCGTTGTGGAGCGCAGTGTTGAGGAAAATCTGAATGAATCGATTCGCCATTGTACACAGCAATTGGAGCTATGCACAAACACTTAGCTTAAAAGCTTATAAGATCCAGCTTGTGCAAGAGTTGAAACCGCGTGACTATTATACGCGTCGTAAGTACGGTGAATGGGCAGAAAACATGATTCAGCTTGATCCTCATTTTCAACGCAAATTTTTGTGCTCCCATGAGGCCCATTTTTAGAGAAAACCCAGAAGCCTTTGCCGAGACGCCCTTACAACCATTAAAACTCACTGTTTTGTGTACTTTGTGGGCTGTTGGAATCATCGATCCATATTTCTTTAAGGCCGATGCCGCCTAGAATGTTACCGTCAATGGAGAGCGCTATGGAAACATGATTTCTGACTTCTTCGTTCCTTAATTGAATAGAATTGACGTAACAGAGCTTTGGTTTCAAAAAGATTTTGAGCCAACATGCCACACGGCGCGCGACACCATCAATTTATTGCGCAAAACATTAGCTGAGGGCAACATTTCGCGTAATGGACCTGTGAACTGGTCTCCATGATCCTGTGATCTCACACCTTTGGATTACTTTCTTTGGGGGTATGTGAAGGCACTAGTCTATGTCGATAAATCAGAGACGTTGGACGATTTGGAAGTCAACGTTCTCCTTGTTATTGCTGATATACGATGCCCGATAAAGTTGTCGAAAATTAGACTTCACGATTACGCTTCATTGGAGCTAGCCGTAGCGCTCATGAGCCCGTTATCACATTTAGACACTAATGGCATAAAATTGTCTATTAAATAAATCTAGCATCGTAGACATTAACGTTAGTTTTAGGTACTTTACTTCATATTGAATTTGTATATCTCTAAAAAAAACACCCTTTACATCTGTTTAGATTCTATTGCATGGATTTCAGCCTGAAATACGGAGATGCTTGTATCCATACTCTCTCATTTGTTTCGGATCCGTCTGTGTACTATACATGTGAGTCCTTGGCAAATGTTGGTTTTTCCTCTTCCCAGTTAAGACGGTCCGGAAATGTAACCTTGAAGTTGTGCCGAAAGTTATATCGATCGTGGTAGACATTTGTCTCTTAAGTGTATTCCAAGTAGTAGGATGTAGGCATTTGCTATTGCTTCTTTCATGAGTTCTACATGAAGTGGTGAGAAGTTTGACAGTTGTACAGTCACAGGCTAGTCTCCGTATTTTGTTGAACTTAGCCTGTGTTGACCACTACGTTGCTTTATGTCACCAAACGTCGTCTGCATACGTGATGATAGGTCTAGTTATTGCCATGTAAAGGGGTTTTCAATAAGAGCGCTACAAAAGTTTTTTTTAAATAAAACAAAAACGGTTTTGGATATCAATGAAATTCTTTATTCCTGTGAAAGTACGTTCGATGCCATTATGTATGGAACTCGATTTCTTTTGCATGGCCACCACGTGCACGCTTGCAGAAGTCCAGACGCTGAACCCAATTTTCGACGGTTTTCAAGCATAAATCGGCCGATACTGCTGCAATTTCACGTTCGATATTCGTACGAAGTTCATCAATCGTCGCTGGCTTGTTGGCATAGACCATAGACTTGACGTAGCCCCACAGGAAATAGTCTAACGGCGTCAAATCGCACGACCGAGGCGGCCAAGCGACTGGACCATTTCGTGAGATAACACGTTCTCCAAACTTGGTTTCCAATAAATTGATTGTGACATTCGCTGTGTGGCTTGTGGAGCCGTCCTGTTGGAACCACATGTCCTCCAAGTCCATATCATCCAATTGGGGCCAAAAATATTCGGTTATCATTGAACGGTAGCGATCCCTATTCAAAATAACGTGCCGGTCTTGATCATCACGGAAGAAGTACGGCCCAATGACGCCGCCGGCCCATAAACCACACCAAACCGTAAATTTTTCGGGATGCAATGATGACTCATGGAGTACGTGTGGATTGCTGCATGACCAATACCGCATATTTTGTTTATTGACGAAGCCATTCGGCCAGAAATGAGCCTCATCGCTGAAGATGATTTTTTGATGAAAATCCGAATCATTTTCAAGTTGTTGCTCAGCCCAATTCACGAATATACGACGCTTCTGGTGGTCAAGCGGCTTCAGTTCTTGCGTCAATTTAATCTTGTAAGGATGTAGGACAAGATCTTTTCGCAAAATTCGCCACAACGACGTCACAGAGATGCCCAACGCTTGAGAACGACGTGTGAGAGACACATTTGGGCTTTCTGCAACTGAAGCCTCAGCGGCAGCAATATTCTCAACATTACGGGCACTTCTTTGTCTCACTGGCACGGGAACATTTTGTACTGTGCCTGTGGATTCAAATTTTTCCACTAGACGCTCAATTGCTGATCTGCTAGGACGATTATGACGACCATAAATTGGACGTAGCGCTCTTAACGTTGAGGCCACTGACTCCGAATTTCGGTAGTAAATTTTAATAATTTCGACTCGTTGTTGGCTCGTATATCTTTCCATCATGAAATGGCAAACCTTACTGAAGAGAAATGTCAAAAGAGCGGCAAGAAATATGGCGTCGTTTGCTGTCCCTGTCGTTCTACTTTTGTAGCGTCCCTGTTGAAAAGCCCCATCCATATTGCCATTAGACTTTTGCTGGTCCATAGTGAGGTCTTGGTCCTGTCAATAGTCTTAGAAAGACGAGTGTTCCACTTAAGTTTTTCATCCAGTGTGGTACCTAGATAATTGACTTCCGTTGAGAACTCTATTGCTTCACTGAAGAGAGTGGCATTTCCGAGTCTTCCTTGCCTTTTTCCTTAGTGAATCTGACAATGGTGCTATTCTTGGGTTTGACTTTGATGCCAACTTTGGTGAACCATTCAGCTCTCTGGAGGCGATCCAAAATTGTGTCCTCGAATTTACTTCTGATTGGGATAGCAATGACGTCTGCATATCCTGGGACATAGTAGTTCATTAACTACGATGGACCATAGTGATAGGTGATAGTACTCCATCCTGAGGACATACTTTCATACCTATCATACTGAGTTGATTGCTGCCTAATGAGGTTTCATCGTCCAACATCCATTTCATCCATTTACAGGCGGTGTCGTCAACTCTAGGAGAATTCTGTGTTGTCAAATGCTCCCCCTTATATATCGAGGAAATAACCGACCGTTACCTCTTTATCTCTGAGAGATTTTTCAATCCTTGTGCTAAGAATTTGTAGAGCGTATGTGGTTGGTTTTCCAGGTTGATAGGCGTAGTGATATTTGTGAAGGAGGTTCATTTGAAGTGCCATGTCTCTGATATGTCTGTCGAGGATTCTTTCCATAGTTGTGAGTAAAAAGGTCTATATGACGTCTGCGTCCTACCTTAGGTATTTATTTGACAGCAACCTCCTTCCACTTTTTTGTTAAGTATCCCATGCGTAGTTAACTCTGAATAAGTTGATTAGTACAGGTACCAGTTGCGGGATGCTGGGAATATTCCATTCTTACCAGGGGCTTTGAATGGATGAAATGAGTTGGTTGTCCAAAATAACTTGCCTTCATGAAAAATTGTCAGTCCTCTCTGAGCGGGCTATTTACCCTTCTCAGGGGAGGGTTTTCTTGGGCTTCTGGAACTATCGTCGAGCCTGGGAAGTGTGTTTCGACTTTCGTTTTCGGCGTATGTCCCACCAGGTTTTTCCATTGAAACAATAGCATTAGTGTGCTGCTTAGAGAGTATGTGCGGGCACAAATTCTGGTGCCACCGATTGTATGACAGAAGTCTCTTGGTTGTAGGTTAAGTTAGGTTAGGTAAGAGTGGCTGTTGGAAATACCAAACCACTTAGTCCTATTGGCCCATTGTGATGCCACGTGGATCTGTGATCTTCTTACTACTGGAACCAGTTTGAGCTTATAATAAAGCGTAGGAGACTGTTAACGTCTATTTTTTCTAGATCGTTTAGGTCGTTGTAGAAGAAAGCTCCTAGGTGAAGCTTCCTTCTCTGAGAGAGAGCTGGGCATGTGCAGAGTAGGTGGGGGATTGTCTCCTCCTCTTCCTCGTCCATGCAGCTTCTACAGAAATCGTCAGTAAAGGCGCCAAGCCTTCTTGCGTGCTTGCCTATGAGGCAGTGTTCGGTAATGACACCTATTATGGCGCTGAGATGTTTCCTACCTAAAAGGATCAGACACTTAGATCGACTCAGATCCAGCCTTGGCCAGATCTGTTTGGTCGCCAGACATGTTTGTCCAGCAGTCCACCTAAGGTCTGTTCTTTTATTGGCATCTAGCTTTAATGTTAGTTTTGCACGTAGCGATTGGTATACCTATACTACCCTTTTCCGGTAGAATAGGTAGAGTGGTTCCAATTTTGGCGAGTTCATCGGCTCTGCAATTCCCTGGAATGTCTCTGTGGCCCGGCACCCAACAAAGGTGAATGTTGAACTGCTCTGCAATCTCCATGAGAGATGATCGGCACTCAAGGGCGATTTTAGAATATAACGAGACTGAGTCCAGGGACTTGATGGCGGCCTGACTATCCGAAAAGATGCGGATATCCTTTGCAGATATCACGTTTTTCTTCAGCCAGGACAGAGCTTCTTTAATCTCCAAAATTTCCGCCTGGAACACGCTACAGTAATTTGGAAGGCGGAAAGAGAGGCTTAGATTTAGCTTATCTGTGAAAACACCGCCACCAACTCCGCTATCGGTTTTAGATCCATCTGTGTAGAGATGGATTGACTTGTCCTCCATGAAAGCATCCTCCTCCCAGAACGATGTAGAGGGGAGGCTTACATGGAAGTTTTTTTCAAACCAAAGTTCAGGTATGGTGTAATCGATGTTCTCTGTGAGGATTCGTAATGTATTAAGAATATTGGCGTGGCCAGATGAATTATTTGTCCACTGTTTAGTCGCTTTAAGGCGAATAGCTGCAGTCGCAGCTACTTGCTTGCTAAAAATGTCGAGGGGTGTCAAGTGAAGCAGAATATCTAATGCCGCAGAGGGGGTAGACCGCAAGGCTCCCCTTGTGCATAGACATGCTGTTCTTTGGACTCTGCTTAATTTAATGCGGTTGACTGCATTTTCCAAGGCCCTCCACCAGACAACCACCCCGTAAGTAAGTATCGGTCTTATGACCGAGATGTATAGCCAGTGGGTTATGCCAGGTTGAAGGCCCCATTTATTCCCAATGGCTTTTTTGAAAGAGAATAAAGCTATTGTAGCTTTATTGGCTCTTTCTTGAGCGTTAGGTTTCCAGTTTAATTTCCTGTCAAAAATGAGACCCAGATATTTTGCTGTATCGGAAAATACTAAACTGGTACCGTTTATTGAAGGAGGGTCTATAGTTGGAATTTTGTATTTCCTGGAAAAGAGGACAAGATCAGCTCAGCGGGTTAATCTATTGAGATTTACTTGAAGGAGTTCTTTAATGATATTGAGATGCTTTCCTGAGACGGCTATGGCAACGTCATCCGCATAGGCTACCACCCGCTTCCAGGTATATCAGTAGTTCGTTAACTACTAAGTTCCAGAGAACGGGAGAGAGGACACCGCCTTGTGGCGTACCTCTGCTGACACATCTTTTAGCAGAAGTCTCACCCAGTTTGGAGTTGATTATCCTGCTTTTTAGCATTAGACTGTTCAGCTCCCCAAGTGTTGACGTTGTTAAAGGCGCCCTCTATGTCTAGGAAAGCAACCATTGTGTCCTCCTTATATTGTAGGGATCATTCGATGTGGCTAGTCAGAGAGTGCAAAGCCGTTTCCACCGACTTTCCTTTACAGTAGGCATGTTGAGCCGTAGACAGAAGTCTTGGATCAACTTTAGCTCGAATATGGATATCAATCAGTCGTTCTAAAGTTTTCAGAAGGAATGATGATAGACTTATAGGTCTGAGGTCCTTTGGGACTACATGAGAACATTTTCCAGCTTTGGGAATGAATACTACATTGACTTCTCTCCATAACAGTGGAATGGATAAGTTCTACACAGCTCCTCATAATATTTTCCAACACTGCTAGAATAATATCTGAGGATCTCTGTACCTGGGCAGGTATAATACCGTCCGGACCAGCAGACTTGTATGGTTTGAAGCTATGCAGCGCCCAGAGCAGTTTGTCTCTCGTAATCAGACCATGAATTTTGGTCACGGTTGCAGTAGGCTTGTTTGGGCTGCTTCTGGCCGCGAGTTGGGAGCTACCTGGAAAGTGGGTGTCCAGAAGCAGGTTGAGTGATTCATCACTTGAGGTTGTCCAAGAGCCATCGGTTTTTTCAAACAGCTGCGCATCATAGGATTTGTGGAGAGGATTTTTCTTAGTCGCGATGCCTCAGAGGTTTCTGTAATTTTGTCGCAGAATGACCTCCAGGATTGTCGCTTTGCCTTCCTCAGTTCTTTTTTTGTATAATTTGAGGGATTCTTTATATGAGTCCCAGTCGGTCACTTTTCTTGTGCTTTTTGCTGCGTTGAAAAGTTTTCTGCAGGCGTTTCTGAGCAGTCCCAGTGCCGATGTCCACCAATGTGGCTTTTTCTTGCCTCTTGGTTGAATAAGAGGGCAGGAAGCGGCCATAGCCTTATTGAGAGTCAGAGTAAATTCACTGACTTTCATGTCGAGCTCATTGGTGTCACGCGAGGGACTTGATAGTTTAGAGGATATCGTTTCCGACAGTATTCCTCTGTATTTTGTCCAATCAGTCTTCCGGTAGTTCCAGAAAGCTGGTTGGCGGGGGGGAGCATCACTCAGACTGAATTGGATGTATCTATAGTCTGAAAAGGAGTGTTCAGACGATACCATCCAGTTTGTTAGCCTTTGGGTGATGCTGTCGGAGACAAGAGTAATATCTCTTGGTTGTAATTGGTGAGTGAATTCCATTCACCATTATGCTCAGCCTGGTTGAAGAGCTTTCCCGTCTCTGTTCCAAGTTGGCTAGTTTTTTGTTCCACCAGGGGGTAAGTCGATTGCCTCATTTTATTAATGAGTTGTTGAGAGTATATGTCCCCATCTGAGGATTTGGATGTGGCGATGATCCGACATTGAGGCTTCGGATGAAACCCGACAGTTTTTATAAAAGTAGTGCATAGGGTAAGATCTAGGACCTATGTTAATTCATAAAAGTGGGGTTGCTTTTGGGATTGGTTGAGTCTCACCCCGTTTGCTGATGTTTAAGCTGCGGATTGTCATAAGACGGTCGCTTACGTGTCGGAAGCTCAAGACTTCTTGCCTAAGTCTGGCGTGTATGGCAAATCTTCATCCAAATAAGCGCTGTTTCTCTTCCCTATAGCTAGACATAGACTTTATTCCTCAAAAAGGATCGATCGACAAAACTATTGGTGACAAACACATTGAGAATGTCTTCACTACACCTAAAGCTGTAGACACAATTCCTAGAAATTCCGCCTCTTACCCAGTCAGAATTGATTGGCAGCAACAACCACAATAGTATACCTGGGGCACATGCAACATTTCAAAGATCCACTTCTTGAGAATAGCCCTTTTTAACCGGAAATAAATTCTTCTCAACTTCATTTCAAAATAGCCATGGAATTCTTTTTCAAAATCTGAACGTGCGTGACAGTAAAAACAACGTTCACTACGAGTATTAGTCCCCTTTCCATCTTACCGATCTTCTAACAATCGCAAATCCCATGCTGATTCCATTTAATTTTATCAAATGTTATGGCTTTTTCAATCGAAATCATTATGCGGCCATAAAAATATGACAATCCATGTCAATCAATCAATTTTATCATCTCCACTAATACCGCACCTCTCGCTCTCGTTCAATAGACATCACAAGACAAAAACAAAAAAAAAAAAAAAAAACTTTACGATCATATAAAGTGTAAAATTTACTACCATCTTACCTTCTGTCCTCCCTTCGGCTACTGTCAAATAAATTCACAAGCAAGCACTTCCACCAAAGATGTGTGAGAATGCCTTCACGCATTCCTCCTTTTTTCGTGATTTTGTGGTTTCGACAAAATAAAATCAAATAGCCCCCTCACCACCATAAAAACGGAACACTGACGAATAAAACAAACTCCTCTTTTCTGAATGCATATTCGTATTCGTATAAGAATAAGTTCCACAGCGGATTTCATTACCATCCACATGGCTCTTCCTTCGTCCGGCCAGCGTTCAGGAAGCCGTTTTGACATGAGATCCGCATATTTGGACTTTTACGATTCGAATTTAAAGAAAATACTTAAGAAGACTGGATACCATCACATTGCCCCCCACCCGATTGGGAACTTAAGTGAATTCATCGAAATGTCAATAAAAATCGAAATGCACTTTCGCACAGATACGAGAGTAGAACTGCAGATACAGATACAGAACCACATACTCGTATATGTGCATACCTCTATGGATGCCTACGTGTGGGGATCTATAAAACAGCGTTTCATTACTTCCTTCAATCAATAAAGTCGCGGTATCCACGTATCTTTGGGCTTTTCAAAGGTTTTTAGGATCTCTTCTTAGAGACCCCTCCGCTGTCAGGGGGTTGAGGAATAAAATTTTACTGTCAAATAAATTAAATAAACGCCTTATTTGCATAGTAGATGCACGGAGATTCCGCTGCTGGGGAGGGGGATTCAACTTTTCTTAAACTAAAATGCATCTCAGTGGCGCGGCATTAAAGTTACGACCTAGCGATAGATCGTAAAATCAAGCTGAGTGCTTTGGATAAACACGGAGAATGTCAAAGGAAAACAACACACTACTACCATGGAAAGTATTATTAAAAAAACATCATTTTCGGCTCAAAACTCTGGACAGCTGGACGAGGAGAGACTCTCCGGTAAACCTAATCCAATGTCCAAGCACAGCTTCAGCTTTAGGTACAGGTTCATCATCGATGGATACATCTGATATCCGTGTGTATAATACCGGTGTATGCATTTATTTACTTGTACTTCGTCTCCCCCGTTGGCCGTTTTGTTCGTTGTTTTTTGATGAGAAAAATCGTAAAAACTTTTATTGCCAACCAATTAACCGATAATAATCAATTCGCACGAGGGGACCCGATACTAAAAGACAGACACGAACAGAGAATAAACCGAACTGATGCTGTGTGTACACGTATTTGGAAGCAGAGCTGGCGTTATGACGCCAGCAACGACACGACATGTGTCGGATGTCCCCAGGCCAAGATTAGACATCTTTTACTGTCGGTCAGTTCGATGGTTTTTTTTTTTTTTTTTTCTGTAGTAATCCACGGGAACCATGTTTGACGAAATTGAACTGATCCACTATTGGCCGGGTATTAAGTTTACGACTCTTTAATTTGATTTGGAGGGGCATTTTAGCGCAGTCTGCCTTGTGGTCTGCCTTATGGTCGGCTTTGTTTGGATGGCGATTTTAATTCCGTTTCGCAATAAATGCGATTGATAAACGTATTGCAATTGGATAATATCATTTTCTGACAGATGAGTGGTAAATGGATTTAACAATAATCGAGGAAGTGATAAGGTTCAGTGTCGCTTCATGAAGTTGTCGTAGGCGGGTGCAACTTTCGAATTTTTGCTGTCTCTGGTTATGGTTTCGTAGTAAGCTTTTGCCATGTCGTGCTGTTTCTCAAATGAGTGTGCTAAATCCAGTTCCTCTTCAACCATGCATTCTTCACAAAAACATTGTGATTCCTATAATGAAGCTGATCTACTTCGAAATATTGTCCTTTTAGAACGAGAAAATTGGGTTTGGAGGCATTGACTGTTCCATTTCTCTGAGGTGAGCAGGTCGAAAAAAGCCAGCGATATGCCAATGCGCTTAGAAGGTCTCCCCAATTATTGTTGCCAGCAGCTAGAGAGTCAGTCTCTCTAATCTCGTTTAATTATTTTTTTGGATACCTACATGCTCACGCTTCTTACTCTTCTTCTATATACCGTTGAAATATGAAACCAGTATAACTACCACTGCGCTACTTGTCGGGTTGGGTGAATTTGCACAGCTTAGAACCATTATGGAGGCTGCTCTATTTTGGCTCCCTTTGCCAATATTTGCATTTGAATGATCCTAATTATTTAAACCTCAGCTGGAACTTGAATCTCTGTTGCATATCGGACCAGAGTTTCCTACGCCATTCGTTGAACTTGGCCAAACCAGGTGTTTTGGTGAGCATGAGGATGTCCCACTCTCTGTCATTGTCATTGTTATTTTCCTCTAAACTTCTCCTACATTGTCCAACACTGCGACGCTTACGTTAAAGCTGGATAAATGATCTTCATGTACACCAAATTCTCAAGTTCGGCATTTGTCTGTAACAAAACTGTGCGACACAATCATCACAACCTTTTTAATGGTTAACGGCAGAAACTATGTTCTTAAATATTTCATACTTCGGTAGGATGACTACTCTACGTAGATATCAGGAAGGATCGAGAAAACCAGGTATTCAGTCTAAGTACATTCAATTGCTTTGGATAGCTCTGTACTCTTCGAAAAGAAGAAAAGTTGTTCCGTAACCGCCAACACAATGCTTCCATACTAGTCTGTCAGCACATTGAAAATCAACTGACTTGCGCACCGCCTTGGTGCACTCTAACTAAAATCGGGCTCATCCTCAGGTGGCGGATAGAGAAACAGATATACCAGGTAGTTAAGAAACAAGATAAAGACCTAAAGCCGTGTAATCCTAGCGCACCCAGTACAAAAACCTGATAAATAGATTTAATGGCTGTGTCAAATGTGAACAGAAGGGTAACGTTATTATAGAACTGCAGCAATTATCATATGTAAGGTCCATCTAAGAGATACTGTGAAAAAGTTACAAAGATGCTGTAACTTAACTTGTGTCCCACAAGGCAGCCATCTAGGTCCCATCTTTTTAATTTTAACTATAAACGATATTGAGAGGATTATTAAACACTGCCGCCTATCCGTTTACGACGACGACACTTAGTTCTCCAAAATTATTTCTTCACCCAAGGACTCTATTCTCCTTCAAGGAGATCTCGATAGGTTTTCCACTTGGTGTCTAAAAATTTGCTTTGAGCTTAATGTCTCGCCAACCTGTACCCCAGATTCAATCCCCTCGCGAATTTGGAATATTATACTCGTATGATAGAGAGTTAAACTTCCGTTCGCATATTGATGGGATAATCCTTAAAGCCAACTCATCGCTCGATTTTATCAAACGATGGTCTAAAGAATTTTGTAATCCTTATGTGACAAGGTCACTTTACATTACCCTTGTCCGGCCACTTCTCGAATATGCCAGCCAAGTGTGGTCCTCCTTTAAGCGGGTTCTTATATCCCGAATCGAGAACATTCAACGTTATTTCCTTCGATTTGCTTTTCGAAGACTACCCTGGAATGACTTCTTTATCTTACCTCCCTAGCGTGAGCTTTTTAACTTCTAATTCTCGTAAAATGCAGAGACATACTCGTAGCTCACATTCTCTTCATTCATCGATTGCTCTCTGGTTCTGTGGATTGTGCTTTCCTTTATAATTCCATTTCCTTCAACACTAACCCTACTAATTTACGCTGTCCTCTCTTCCACCGAACCAATCTCTAGTATGCTACCAAAGATCACTTCAAATCTTACCGTCTTTGACTTTTACCGCACCACTTCCTACCACAAATCCGTTCTCCTTCACCACTCCAATCAAACTTAATTTTAAGTTTAAGTTTAATCTTAAGTTAGTTTAAAATTGTATAGCTTGTATTAAGCCAAATAAGTGGGGGCCTTCGACCTCACCATAGTCAAATTGAAAATTATCCGCCCAATATAAAAATCTTGTTGCAGAAATTGCGTGGATTGTGGATGACTCAATCCTGCTAATTAGGCCTGTGTCGATTACTAATTCGAAGAAATAGCTCGTTCAAACAATATTGACGATTTCCAGGCTATTCCGGATAGGCTTCTGATGAAGCTAGATTTCTTAGTCACATAATAATGGCTCGAGACTTCGTAGGAGTCAACAAACGAGGCAAAATTCGATTAAAATTTGTAAGACCATACGGGGAGCGAGCACACTTTTAGCAGAAATGGTGTGGGCTCCAAAGTTGGCATCATTTTTGTAATTAGCTTCCTAGTGAAATGCATCAGCTAGAAAGCCAGAATTCTGTATAGAGTCAGTGATCAGTGAATCAGTCATCCAAATTGATCAGGCATCCGAAGAACGCACCACGAATTGGGTTCAATATAAGCACACTGGACATTGAGACTCTTGCCTTGGTTTTTGAAGATCGCACAATAAACCTAGGAGTAACAAGTGCTATGGCTGTAGATGTTACTTAGCAAGTAACTAGGGCTTGCGTCGTGACTATGGTCGGAAGGACGTTAACGCTTTGGTTTTTTTTTTTTTTTTTTCTGTTGGAACAGACCACGCTGACAAAGAAGTAGTCCATTGTACTCCTTGTACGTTAGTTTTAATGGAATTTCTAGTCTTTCAATGAAGGATGAGTAATCGCTTCAGTGATAAATTGCCTAGAGTGCCAGCACACTCCACGTCAAGGCCAAGTACATACCTACAGCTTGATGTGAGTGTAAGCCGGTGTCATCTTCACTTTCACAGCAAGCGCCGCAAGATTTTGTATCACTTATGCCCAACAGATTTACTAAGTGCTTAGTAAAAGTGTAGTGTAGTCTCTATGACATTAAGCACCCGGCAGTCTTTTATACTAAGAGACAGGAAGAAGGTCACTGACGTCTGGAAGCATTCGTTTAGTCTGCCGGTAACCTGGAGAGTCATGCCATCTGCAGTTGTGCTCATATGACACCCAACTGTCAGTGGAAGCTTTAACCGAGGACGCAGGTAGATTTATCGTGGGTTCGGGTCCTGAAAAACTCTCCTTTGAACCTTGTCTAGAAAGGTCCATTGTGATCCCCAGACAAGACTCACTGAATTTAGCCTTCCAACTGCGTTCAGTGATGTGATGCATTCTCGAACTTCCTTGGAATTCGTAAGAGGGTTCAGCAAGGCTCTGAGCGCAGCTTGGCTTCAAAATATAAACAGTTCGTTGCCATCAGGATTGCGTATATCTCCGTATGGAAGTCCTCCATAAAGACACCTGCGCCGCATCGTATATCGGTTTTGCAGCCATCCGTGTAGATCCGACTATATTCCTTTCCTGGTTTGGGGCACAGCGAAAATCGATTTCGTGCAAGAATTCTGGTGCCATTGCCACAGACGACATATCCATAAGACCAGAGTCAAAAGCCAGTCTGTGTGAAAGTTTGTAAAAGCTCCGATATGGGCTGTTCCAACGCCCGCGCTGTGTGGAAACATTTTAAGGGTACTTGAGCTCGCACAAATTATAAAAGATGGCTCTGAGAGTTCCATCAAATATTAGGGGGAGGGAGATTCATTAATATAACTAGAGTGGAACCAGGAGTGCTCGGAAAGCCACTATGCAGCCGAGACAGACTGTTCTTTGGAATATACTTATGAAACAACACAGAAATAATAATAAAAATACAAAACTAGGCGCATATATCGTAGAAACAAGAACAAAACAACTGTGAGCACGGGGATGTTAATAATTAGGCTTCCACCTGCAGGCCAGTCACTGCAAAATTCAAGGCACTAGGGCACCCTCACCTCATCGCCACAAAGATGTGTCAAAATGGCCTTCGGAAGAGATACATGCATTTTTAATGCATGCAAACAATTTGGCGATTCTAGGACCCTGTACTCTTAAATGCAAGGAGGTGCCATGTTTTTATCAAAACCGAAACAAGAATTTAGCTATTTGAAGAAACGCATCCTATTTTTCGATACGTACGATGGCACAAGACAGTACCACATATGTTATATGGTGGAGTTCCACAAGAATCGTATTTTGGACCTATACCATTGAAAATTTTTCATGATAGGGTTTTGAAACTTGCAATTCTAAATGAGGCAAAAGTAACAGGCTTAGTCGATGATATTGCAAATGTCCTCCACCTAAAAGAGGAAATTGATAGTATTCGATTGGTGAGACGCGGATATGATGAATGCTTTATAAATCATAGCAGGAATACCTCCAGTAGATATATTGACTGTTAAGCTACAAAGAACCATCGATGGCAAATTCAAGGTACCTAAAATTTCAGTCAAAAATATCAAGCTGGAAGAAAAACAGCAGAAACGAATATCCAAAAATGGATGGACCAACACTAGAGACAAGCAGACTACTACATCATCCAGCTCCCAGCCATGGAATGGCTAGATGGTATCTGAACCGGTTTCGGATCGATGAATCCCCTAGATGCATATATTTCTTCTATATTATTATACAAAATCTAGGACTTTTGTAGACCTTATGATAAGCCTGAGTATAATATAGGATATGTTGAAATGTTTTGCGGCAAGGCGGTTAGGAAAGGAAACAGTGAAAACCAATCCAAGATTACATTTCCCATAGAACAAAGAAATGGCAAGCGCTGGCTACAGAATTGCATGAATTGGGACCCAGGCCAGCGGCCAACATTTTGTGGTCCGCTCTGTGAAAAACAAAATTCTTCGTTACTATCATATTATGCGGTCTTCAGAAGTGAATAGTCTACATTCCCAGTACCAGTTAAGGAAGAATTTCTGTGTGTTATATTGACGTTAGCGCCTTTCTTGTGTCGTTCTTTCTTACAGCTCTCGCCCTTATGTGTAGCTCTACTGGAACCAATTTCTTTGTTGTGAAGCTTGGTTTGGCAGTTGTACCACTTTTATGGCTACCATAATCACGATCGGTAAAGTTTCTTGTCTCTGCCAGCTTTCCACAACAATACTTTTTCCAAACTTTCTTGTTGAGTCGTTTGGATACTCGTATTTGTTTCTTGGCAGACGCAAATGCTATAACTTAGTTTTGACCTGGTGAGCACGAATTTAAAGTCATTTCGAGAACATACTGGAACTCATACAAACCCTCTTCGTAGAATAGTTCTCCTCTATGGGAATAAAAGCGCATGTATGGTTGATTTTTGCTTTAATGTTTGCCCACTTGTCACAAAGCTATAGACTTCCTCTAGAAGTCCACATAACCACTGTCTTTGTCCTCATAGGAATGGTCATATGTTACATCAATTTCCTTCTTTTCTTGACTCATCATTGTACTTCCTGGTCGGCTATTGTACTTGATTTAAAGTAGTATTCGCCTCTGCAAGTTCCTAAATACATTTTGCCACAAATCCGTCCTTTTCTGTAGATATTTGAGAAAAGACCGTCAGATAGAATAGTCGAGACGTTTCCCTGTCTCCAATTTGGCTTCAAAAAAGGACAGAGGTGCCGAGGACGCATGGTCTTTTGTTAAAGACTACGTCCAGAGTAGCAGTGCTAAGCTCGTTTTTAGCGTCTTTATTCTGACCAGCTTACGCAAGCTGGACTGCCGGGAAATTGGATTTTGGGAAAGTTATTTCTCTGGCAGGCCCTGAAAGGCCTTTGCAGAATCTTCTCATGATAGGCTTAGTCAAAATGTAGAGAGGGGTTTCCCTCAAGGGTTCATTTCTGGTCCCTTATGATGGATCACTCCTGTGACAATTGTCAGACACATTTTGCGCTTACGGGGATGATCTGCATCTCCTTCTATAAGGTCAGTCTAGTGATAAAATTGAAAGAATAGGATCGAGAGTGCTACAATTTGTCCCCGGATAGTGCGAAAGCGTTGGTGTTAGCGCATCATTGCAAGCACTCAGTTGGGCTGTAAGTCTCAGGTATGTGGCTAAAGTCAAGTATCTTGGCACAACGATAAGTGAGTGGAAGAATTTCCTAGCTCACCTTATCCAGCTAAGAGGACGATTGCTGAGTGTTGTGCTCCAGGTAAGGTGAATTCTACGGACTGACTGGGGACTCAATAGACTTGCCGTTCGTACTATGTACGGTGGCTTTTTGGTTGCACAAGCAGGCTTACCAGTTTGTTGAACCGTATCTACGGATGCATTCCAGGTGCTATTGGGGGTACCTGTTCATGACCTGGAAATGATATGTCGAGGTATCGCCTCATCTCCTCTACGGACTAGGAAGATTTGTACCGTAAAGTGTGTAAAATCCAGCTTTTCGAATGTATCTGGTATTTAGATAAGACATGAGCGTTAAAGCCAGGGTTACTTACAACTTCCTTCTGGACGTGTCGACCATGAACTGGCTACCAGCTCCGAGTTTCAACCTCTGTCTGGGGTTTCTGCTACCCGGGCATTACTTCTTAGTAATCGCACTTTACAGGTCAAAGACTACTGAGAATGACCAGCATAACATAGCTCTGCATTTTTGGTTGTCCTTTGCCAAAGAGCACCCCATTTGACAAAATAAAAAAAAAAATGAAAATCTGCCGAAATTCTTGAAATTCAAAACTTTTCCACAAAACTTTTCGTAACTTCACCTTTAATCTAGCAATGCGGAAGTAAGCGATTTCTTGACAATGACTGTGCTGTAAAAACCTATCAAAGCGAACTTTTTGATTGATGGGCCCAATGGTGAGTGTAGCGGCTTACTCACTTGGACATAATTGAGGTCACTGTTAATTCAAAACCCACACTGCCCTTCCACATTCTTTCCACACTCATGACACAGATACGTCAATATTTGCGCTTTTGAAGAAAAGCCCTCGCCCACAGCCATCAATCATGTCATTCATTCAATTCAAATCCCGCCGCAACACCAAAAGTGCTGATCAATTTTCAGTCTTTTGATGGATTTTGGATTTTTTATTCAATTCCACAACAATAAAACCAACAATTTCCACCCACAAATCTGCTGAGTGCCGAACATCGCCCATCAAATGATTGAGAAGCTGACAATCGATCATAGTGCGGTTTTCATAAATCGAAATTTAATCCGTCAAACATTCCCGTCGATCAAAAAACAAAAAAAAGAGAACTCGACTTTTAGTTCTGGCTGTTTTAGATCGAATATCGAATGGCGTTTCTAGCCATCTAGGTACCTACGATTCCAGTACCGTGCGTCCAGACACGACAGGCTCAAGAAGACACCATGGAACTGAGTTAGCCTTGAAAGAAGCATTTTCTGATTGACTGATCGAGATTTAAGCACACGTTTCGATACGTTTTGATTGATCCTCGTTTTGTTATGCCCTAACTGGGCTGCGGGGTTTTTCAAGTTTTTGACTTGCTAGACAGCTTGGGATTTCATCCACCAGCAACTCGAAACCTCCCTGATGAATGATGTGTCTATTGTGGTTTTCGAATGTGCCCGATTGCAAAAACATTAAAATCCACCCTGAGTGTCATTCATCATTTCGGTACTACGGTGATGTCGCATTTGAAATAATTAATAAAAAATAAAGAAAAACCCATTAGCGCGTTTGGCTAATCAAGACGAATCTCTTTATAACGTCCACTGGGTACAACAGTACGTTGTACACAATGGATATAATAGCGAACCGATGATGACAGGTTTATCGTGAGTTATTGTGAAATATGCGAGCTATTTGTCAAAAACCGGCACTCCTCCACCTCTTTGACAAGCATGAAAAGAGTTTTGTCCGCACGATGATATATAATGGATCGATGAAGCCCATAGTATTGTGCAGATTGGTTCTGAAGAAAAGCCTAGCTACTCGCTAATTCCGAGACAGTTTAACAGGTTTAATCTCAAATTTGATGGAGCATGGAAGGGCTATTTTTAAAATGTTGACACAATCAGTCTGAGCTAAATTTGATTTTTGTCTATTGACGTCAGTAGTAGATTTATGCATCCGCAAGTCGAAACTACAATAATAATGATGCCAAACTTGGCTTATCGAAAGTAGTGTCAATTTTAACTGATCATGCGGCGGCACTTCTGAAATCCACGGCAATTAAAAGCACAGAACCGAAAGTGTGAAGCAAATGACAGTTTAGAGATATAGAGGCGATGTTTTTATTTCATAATGACGACGGCTTTTTATGTCCCACTTACTCCGGCACATCACAAACCACCGTTTGAGTTAGACTCAAGGTTTTTGTGTGGCTGAAATTAGATTGCTTAAACGTTTCATAGGAATCCGCATCAAAGCCAAATTCAGAAGCATTCCTCTATGAATAACAGCATTAAAGACGAACTCTATATACTTCAGACCGAAGATTTACTGAGTGCCCCAGCAGGGCCTATATAGCATCATGTCCGACAGTGGATTCCGGGTTTTAGGTCTTGTAATGGAATGTGGCCAGCACAGGGTTGCCACATCTCAACATCCATAAAAGTACTTGGCTATCCCCTGATCAGTCATATGTCAAACAGATTGATCACATTGTGATCGATGTCAGACACTCCTTCACCTTTCTGGATGTCCAAACTCTCCGAAAAGCCAACATTGACTTGGATCACTATCTTGTTGCAGCCATGGTAAAAATACGTAAGACACCACTCGAACGGTTGCAGTTTGCATGCAAATCCTATCCCCCATACACAAACAAAATTCCTGAAGCCTGGTTTGACTATGAATGTAGCTAAGTACACCCAGCGTGTGAAATTTCTGTACAATCAAAAGCTGATCCAAAAAAAATACTACACTGTCCCAATGGCAGTAAAAATGTTTGGTCGTTCGTCAAAAGCATTAGAAACTCTGCCTCATTCTCCATCCCAACGCTTATTTATAATGACATTCCAGCTGTCAGCTCTTTGGACAAGGCCAATCTGCTTGCTGTACACTTTGCGGCCAGCTCAAAACTTACAGATTGTGCTTTGTCTCGGTCTACACTTGAGTGCGTCGAATTTTTCGCAAGAGTACTTAAATATCTCAATATAAACAAATCTGCTGTTCCAGATGGTATGCCTCCCCTTCTTCTGAAAGCTGTTCTTCCTCGCTGGCAAAATCACTGCGTAAGCTTTTTCATCAATCCTACTCTTTAGGACTCTTTCCGAGCAGATGGAAAACAGCATTTGACCAGCCCATCCCTAAAAATCTTCTCTCTCCTCCTACAGATGTCGCTTCTTTCCAAGATTACGAAAACGCTGATAAATTGTCATCTCATGAAATATCTCGAAACACGAAAACTTCTCAATGGCCGGCAGTACAGTTTTCGTAGCAACAGATCCACTGGTGATTTGATGGCATGTCTCACCGAAAAGTGGAACCAAAGCGTACATCAATCCTGCGAAAGCAAGGTAGTTGCGCTTGATATTTCTAAGGCATCATTGGTATCATTGACACTCTTCTTCGATGGATAAGAAATCTAGATGCTTTGAATGGTTTCAAGTCGGATATTCATATAAATGGTGGTGTGCCACAGGGCTTCGTTCTGTCTCCGACACTCTTTTTAATTTCCATTAATGATCTCTTGTCTGCTACTTCTAATCCAATATATTCCTTTGCTGACAACATTACTCTCTGCTTCTCATATTCGTTCCCGGACTCACGTCCCTGTTCTTCGGTTGTAGAACGGGAACGGCAGCGTATGTTAAGCTCATTCAATTCTGATATCAACAGCATCACAAATTGGGGAACAATCAACAGAGTAGAAATTAATGCTTCCAAATCACAATACTGTCTGCTGTCGTTAAAGCGAAATCCAAACACCCAGCCATTATCCATGAATGGCACAGTGAAACTTTCCATTCTCGGTATGTGTGTATGAATGACAACTTACGTCGGAATGACCACATACTTGATGTCCCCAAAAATGATGCAAAATATCTAGGTTTCCTCAAGCGATGTAAGAAATATTTCACCCCCTCTAATCTGGCCTCAATTTATAAGACATTCATCCACCCAAAATTGGATTACAATACCCATATCTGGTCAGGTGCGCCTAAAACATCTCTGCACCTGCTAGATAAGATTCAAAACTCAAAGGTGATGCTAATATCACCCAGTCAATGGATACCCTCGAACACCGGTGAAATGTCTCGTGTGTCACTATGTTTCATCGCTATTTCCATCATCAGTGCTCCATAGAAATCGAACATGGCATTCTGCCCCTTCAAACCTTCAACCGTAACACCCGTTTCGCTATGAATACTTATCAGTGTACCCTAAAACCCACTTTCGGATGTACTCTAAAATATCGTGATTCGTTCCTAAGCCGTACAACTCGCTCACGGAATGCCCTGGGTAGCTCTTTATTTCCTAGTCATTATAACCTTCAAACATTTAAAACCAACGTACATCTGTACCTCTCTTTCTATCATCCCTGTACCCTTAAGTGTACTTAAATCCCTTTAGTGCGCTGCCAGAACTGCTCGTGAACGAAAGAAACGAAAAATCAGAGATATCTCGGAACCAAAAAGAAAGATTATGAGAAGTGCGCTATAGAGAAAATGGAAAGACCTTGCTAGAAAAAGTTTGTTCGGAAGTTTTATCAGAGAATAAAACGAGCATGTAAGGGCTTTAAAACCAGAATGGAAGTCTCCAAAGAAGGACACTGATAAGTAGCAGTTAAGTCGTTGACGGTATTGAGAGTATGCAACGTGGTCAAAATATCGCTGTCAGACATAGGATTGTCACCTTGAGAGAACACGACAAAGAATTTCGCCCCGCTGACCTAGACGAACTTGAGGGAGCGATTTCGACGATAAAGTCTAATAAAGCTGCGGACTCATCTCTAAGATATGGTCACCACTTTTCGTGTCCCATTCACAAGAAAGGAGGCCCTTTCGTCTAACTTGAATGGCGTCTTCTTCGCCATTATACAGTCTGCAGGAAGAATTTTTCCATATTCTCAGCACCAACACATCCTATTTATTTATTTTAAGCCTTTGATGCTGTAAAAGGCTTCTGTCATGGACACACAACATCGACGGTTCGGGCAGAATGCCACAATTAGCAGGTATCGCTGCAAGATTTTCAAAAACATCATCTACCTACTCTCCGCAGTTAATATAAACATCGTAACTACGTTGGAGATCATTGCAAGAGTAATTCTTGCAAATCGACGTTTTTTTACTCGTATGTTCTTTTGGCAATCAAGTAGCAAAGCCATCTCTCGGCTAACCAAAGAAGACATTGATTGTCCTAGTCCTCCACTATTCCGCATCAAACGCTATCAAAAAAGGATGAGGATTCGCTTGCTCGTTTAGAGTGAAAAGTGTTTCATAACGCATCCTTCCTGTCTGCATAGAGAGAAAGTGGAGAAGGAGATTTAATCAAGATCTCTACGGACTCTACAGCGACATGTACTTTGTTATGTGGTCTGTACTCGAGCTCGGTAAATCCTCGAATCCTTCACTTCGCTGCTGGAGAAGCGGCATGTTGGTTGAAACTCGTATTATTTGAACTGTATCAGAACCTAAGTAAGTAAGTAAGCGTTACATCGCATCAATATACGCCAGAGCTAGATGGAAGCGCTACAACCTAGCATTATACGTTTTCTTCACAAAACAGTTCAAACCATGTCGTAAGCACTTTTAAAAGTTAAGAGCTTGCATAGCTCAACATATGTAAATATAAATCCCAAGTTGGATACATAAGCTTTGACTCTCCATCCTCCATCCATAGTTCGGTTTCCACAATTGCATGGCACTGCTGCCAAAAAACCGAAAAAAAAAAAAAAAAACATCCCACACCTATAATAGATAATTTTTGGCACAGACCTTGCCAAGTGAAGTGTGAATCTTGTCACACCATGGACAAAAGTTTTCCCTCCTGGGTGTTGTAGGATAACCCGGATATTGACCACTTAATCCAAACAGAGCCGATGATAACAAGTATTTCCTTTGCAAACGTATTGTTCCGCTTGCAATAAATAATTAAGTGAAGCAACACTTTCATGGTACTGACCCAGAAAGTCAGAAGATTCATCAAACCTGTTCCATTTCGATTCAAAAATTGAGATCTACAAATGTCTGCAATCCAGGGCATCTGCTCTACGTGCTAATTCCCACATAGCCCGAGTCTGTTGGAGATTAATTGCCCCCTGGTAGCGTTTCACTAAATGCCTTTTGTTCTTCATCAAAAATATTATTTTTCAAAATTCAATTTCTAGTCGGACAAAGCGTTTTATTATTCTCTCCCTGATCTTGATTTACTGCCATCGGACAAGTGGATCATTAGAAGAGGGAAACAGTGCGACAGAGAGAGAGAGGGGGGGGGGGGGGGGAGCAGCTACTAAATTAAATCTCACCAACCAAACCCAGTCAAATGAATCAAAAATTTCAACTTTTCAAGACTCACAAAACTGGAACGATACAAGTCGTCAACGGACCGACTACAGATACACAACATCTACAGGCAGCAAAACTCGTGCTTTTCGATGATCTTGTTCGATTTGTTTGCGCTCGCTCATAATAGTATGGGTTGTCTCGATTGTAGCTTAAATGCGCACAATCCAACAACAACGTGCTAGAGCTCGTAGATGCTATATGGTACGAACTACGAGTAGATGACTTGGATTCAGTGGCGATATCGGTGCGGGACTTGAGCGTTAATTACGATCGTAAATTACAAATGCTTTATTGTCATATGCACGTACGGGATACGAGTGTCGACTGTCGAATGTCGAGAGTATATGAATTTTAAAAGACTTTTCTGTATGTTTGTCGAGAAGAAACAAGATTTTGACGATTTCACGTCTATTCACCCCGCGCTATGATGCTGGTATTCGTTTTGGTTTTGGTAATAACTACAAGACTGCACATACAAATCTTGGTCCCCCTTGTAGGCATAGTCATAGTCAAAGTCATAGTCACATGCTCATTCATGGTGCTGAAGGAGAAATCAAGATTTCTGTTTATTGGTTTTCAATTTTATTGTTGTAAATGGGACGGGAGAGGCTGTACGAGGAGATGGTGTGTGGCAAGTTTTCTAGTTTATGGCCATCAAAGATGGAGGTTGTAAATCAACGGAGCAAATTGTCACTAATGGATTTCTACGCATTTTCAGTTCAATCTCAAATGACGCATTCGATTAGCCCACATGGTGGCAATCGTACTACGAATTTACGAGTATCTTTTCGATGAGGTGACCAATCGATGTGATGGCTTTCTATTCCAAAGTTTGGGTGGCGTGACATAGTTTTGATGTAGACGAGTAGTTGATGAGACGATCGATAAAATCGCGTCAAAGTTACGGAATAGATTCAGTTAGAACTGGCATGATTCCAGATTTACGACTGAGAACTTTAACATGGAAAACACGATGAACCTTGGAAGCATATGTATATTTTCCGATGAGATTGAAGCTCTCCGTAAGGATCCATGATCGGATTAAGTAGGTAATTTGGTACCTAAGTGTACGTTCTTAGCTGAAGCTGGATTCAAGGATTTGGTTTATGTCCAAAAGTACTGCAATATTTTCAACAAAATAGTAGAGACGAAGCGGCCGTCAGGTGGGGGTTGTGTAACTTGTGTAACTGCCCGGCCATTGAAAAGAAAGTGAAGTCACGAAGCAAAAAATAGCCTCGGATGCGGACGGATCTACTATTGACAACCCCTACAAACAAAACAAGGACAACAACCTTCGGATCTACACGTGGAATGTTAGGTCCCTTAATAGGCTACGTGCAAATTAACAACTAACGAGGCCGTGAACTGCTGCAAGACAGACATTACCGCCATCCAAGAAGTACGATGGTATAGACCGGAAAAAAGGAGGATGAAAAACTGCGGATTCGTATCGACGGCAAAAGCAGCGCCTATTTGGATGCGGAAGAAGTCTTGAATTTCCGCCATGAACAGGACCTCCGAGGTGCATACAAAGCAGCGCTGCATAGGAGGACTAGAGCTGCTCACGAGCTCTACGACCAGCAGACGAGAGGAAAAAGAAGGAGCATGAGAAGCGTGTGGTCGAGGAAATTGGGAGATGCTACTCAAGGAATGAGATTCGGAAGTTTTTGCAAAAGGTAAAAAACAAACCCCGAACCGCAGCCTGTAGAAACAAACAAGTCAACATCACAGTAGAGTCGCTTTCGATGCCGAGGATTTGGAAAGGGTATTTCTGTAGATATAATGGCGATGACGATCCAAATACCCCTGTCAGGCAGAATGTAATTTTTAACCTGGACGATGTAGACCAATAATTCTGTCCACCCGACCTAAAGAAGTGATGATTGCCATATCTAGGCTTAAGTCCAATAAACCTTCTGAAGCGACAGCCTTACCGCCGATTTCTTCAAAGCGACAAACGATGACTTGGTAAGGAGCATACATCAACTCGTCTGTAAAACATGGAACCTCAGCATTATTTATGCGATCCTCAAGAAAGGAGACCCTGAACTGTGCCAACTCCAGAGGCAATAGTCTTCTTAACATCACGTACAAGATCCGAACGCCCCAAGTTGTTCGTTCAGGTTACTGAAGCTGATTGGTCCATATCAGTGTGTCTTCAGAACAGGAAAGCCAACCATTGATCAAATATTTACACTACGGCAAATCTTGGAAAAAACCGATGACCTCCAAATCGATACACACCGCCCATTCACTGATTTTAAGGCCGGCTATGACAGCATGTATAGAGACGAGTTTATGTAAGATGACGATAGAGAATGCACGCTGCTCCATCAATGTCGGTAAAGAACTCTCCGAGACCTTTGATGTTACAATAGGATTAAGACAAGGCGATACGCCTTCATAGGATTTCTTCAACAACATTCTTGAAAGAACGCACCAACACAAAGGGCACAATCTCTTTCGTCCAATTACTCGCGTACGTCATTGACATAATTGGAAAAAATAGCGTGATATCAGTGGCGCTTTCGCGAGTATTAAGACGGAATCGGGAAAGATGGGTATGAGGACCAACAAGTACTAAACCAAGTACGAGTTTATGCTGTGAAAGTACATTCTACACCGACATCTCGGACAGAACATCACTCTCGACAGACATAACTTTGTGGTAGTGGGGTGGACTTGGACCTCAACCAACGAGTGTATCTAGCCAGCTCGATCTTTAGCTAGCTACCTCCAGTTTCATACGCCAAGTCCCCTTAAAACCGGCGTGCGTTATCTGAGTCGCGGTCTTCTTCTGCTGCGCTGTCCCTCGTAGGCAGATTCGGAGAGTTTTCGGACCGGAGCATAGATGTTCATCCATCCTACATGATCCGGCCATCTCAGTCGATGGATCTTCACTCTTCTAGCTTAAGTCGGTGTCACTGATGTCACCGCTCGAAAACCACCCGAGGAATTTTCCTTCAAAGCAGCCAAGGGTACCCTCATCCATTTTTGATAAAGTCTATGCCTGTGCGCCATAGAGCAGGACTGGGATTATTAAGGTATTATATGGGGTCACTTTTCTTGTTCTAGTCAATTGAGTTTTAGCCCAAAGAAGCAGCGATTGGCAGGGATTATTCTTCGTTTAATCTCAGCGCTTGTGTCGTTGTCTGAATTGACAAATATAGACAAAGTCTTTAACTACATCAAACTTATATCTGTCGGGGGTGACGTTCTGACGTGACCAAAGCCCTGGTTTAAAAGAAAACGACGGCTCCTGGACAACTTGAAGTGATGAATCACTCAATTTGCTACTGGACACCCACTTTCCAGGTAGCTCCCAACTCGCGGCCAGTAGCAGCCCGAACAGGCCTACTGCAACCGCGACCAAAATTCATGATCTGATTACGAGAGACAAACTGCTCTGGGCGCTGCATAGCTTCAAACCATACAAGTCTGCTGGTCCGGACGGTATAATACCTGTCGAGCTACAGAGGTCCTCAGATATTATTCTCCCTTCGTTAGAAAATATTATGAGGAGCTGTGTAGAACTTATCCACGTTCCACTGTCATGGAGAGAACTCAATATAGTTTTCATTCCAAATATAGTTTGTTCCAAAGGACCTCAGACCTATAAGTCTATCATCTTTCCTTCTGAAAACTCTAGATCGACTGATTGATATCCATATACGAGCTAAAATTAATCCAAGACTTCTGTCAACGGCTCAACATGCCTACTGTAAAGGAAAGTCGATGGAAACGGCTCTGCACTCTTTGACTAGCCACATCGAACGATCCCTACAATATAAAGAGTACACAATGGTCGCTTTCCTAGACATAGAGGACGCCTTTAACAACGTCAACACATCCGCAATCACGACTGCGCTATCAACTCTGAAGGTAGACGACTCACTTGGGGAGTTGAACAGTCTAATGATAAAAAGCAGGATAATCAACTCCAATCTGGGTGAGACTTCTGCTAAAAGATGTATCAGCAGAGGTACGCCGCAAAGCGGTGTCCTCTCTCCCCTTCTCCGTAACTTAGTAGTTAACGAACTACTGATATACCTGGAAGCGGGTGTTAGCCTATGCGGGTGACGTTGCCATAGCCGTCTAAGGAAAGCATCTCAATACCATTAAAGAACTCCCTCAAGTAAATGTCAATAGATTAACCCGCTGGGCTGATCTTGTCCTCTTTTCCAGGAAACACAAAATTCCAACTATAGACCCTCCTTCAATAAACGGTACCAGTTTAGTATTTTCCGATACAGCAAAATATCTGGGTCTCATTTTTGACAGGAAACTAAACTGGAAACCTAACATTCAAGAAAGAGTCAATAAAGCTGAACATACCTGAACTTTGGTTTGACAAAAACTTCCATGTAAGCTTCCCCTCTAGATCATTCTGGGAGGAAGATGCCTTCATGGAGGACAAGTAAATCCATCCCTACACAGATGGATCTAAAACCGCTAAAATTGGAACCACTCTACCTATTCTACCGGAAAAGGGTAGTATAGGTATACAAATCGCTACGTGCAAAACAAACATTAAAGCTGGATGCCAGTAAAAGAACAGACCTTAGGTGGACTGCTGGTCAAACATGTCTAGCGACCAAATAGATCTGGTCAAAGCTGGATCTGAATTGCTCTAAGGGTCTGATCCTTTTAAATAGGAAACATCTAAGCGCCATAATATGTGTCATCACTGCACACTGCCTCATAGGCAAGCACGCAAGAAGTCTTGGCGCTTTTAGTAAGAGGATCATAGATCCACGTGGCATCACAATGGGTCAATAGGTCTAAGTGGGTTGGTACTTCCAAAAGCCACTATTACCTAACCTAACCTAACCTAAAGCCCTGGTAGGCATTTATTTAAGTGAGGTCACGCTTGGGCGCATCAAGTCGGTATCTGTCGGTAAATGCTCTTACACCTTGGATTGGGGATTTTAAAGATGTTGCTCTGTTCGACTATATGCTCCCGACTATATTCGCCAGACCCCGGACAGAAACATGACCGTATCCAGAAAACTCTTACCAGTGGCCACCACGAGGACGCTATACTCGCACTTCTAACAGGCAAGCAGTTATCGAGCAGAGTCTTCAAAAAACCCTGAGGCCATAGAACACGCTGGCTTTCTACATTGACTTCAAGTCACCTGGAACCGATGACATGCAATATATCCAGTTATGCTTCAAAAAGATATAAACCAACTGCTCTCAAGTCGGGAGAGTTCAGAGTCTTTCAGGACCAGGACTTCCATTAATATTTGTGTTATCGGAAACTTCCCGATGCCTCTAAGAAGTCATCGACTATACTGCTGCTTCTCGGTAGGAAATACTGTTGATGTTTTACTGGCTTGGTGACGTGGCACAAGTGACATATCATCCTCCGACGGTTGCTGTAAGGTTGATGACGGTGCTGCAAGTAGTCAGAGCTGATATGATGGGTGTTGTAGTCATATCATCTCTGAAGTCCTTACTCATCCTTCTAAGAAAAACTAGGAAATGTCACTAAAAGGAGAAAGGAGTATAATGAACTAGTTTGTTATTTAAGTGCTCTGTTCCAACTAGTCAGTCCTCTCCACTCTAAATACAAATATTTGTCTTTTATGTCTGATTCAATGTTATCAATTAGTCGCAGGATATTTGAGCTAGTCCACCAAATTATAAACAATAATGGATGTCGTTAACATAATGACTTATTCCACTCCCTTAATAGCCATTGCCCCAGACACCAAAAGCCCTAATGAATTGCTTCGCAAAGGCCAGTGTACAAGTATTATAGTAGTTAATTCAATGGAGTACGATTGATACATTATATCTATGTTCTCGCCGTATCTGCAGATAGGCTTGATTTTTCTTTCGACTCTAGTAGTAGAGAGATTAAACCAAATCGATTTAATCACCTCTATCGAGGAGTATCCAGCATCGATGTCTCCAGATGTATGGTAACGACCATACATCAAGTCTGGGATATATTCGGGATCCCATTGTGTTTTAAGTTTTAGTTTGCATCCATTTGGATTCAAGCAACTGAATTCTTGACCAACTTTATCGAACTCATTTCATCTATGCAAGGGTATACCCAGAAAAAGTTCGGCTTTTGTACCTACTAGGACGTATCGACAGCAACTAAGGTTACTGGCATGTTTATGAGTTTCGTATAAATAGCGCTTGCAGTCCTAATTACGAGTATACATCTCAAATTTTCAATTTCTATTATTTTAAAAATTATGTGTTTGTATGTGATGCTGTTCAACCTTAGGAAATGTCAAGTAACACTACGGAGACGCATTCAAGCCCAAGACATGCCGGTCTTGATCAATAGGACTTACGTTGTACGAGGGGCGTTCAACATATTCTCGGTATCGGGTGAAGCTGTGGTTGTATATATAAATTGACTTATTTATCAAGTAATACTATTAATTCGCGTTTTATCTCTAGTTAAACAGAATCATAATGGTAACTGAGACGATGATGGTGAAAATTGAGCATCGCGCTGTAATTAAATTTCTCACTAAGCAAGGAAAAAGTCCAAAAACTATTCATGAAGAGATGGTGGCTGTTTACCAGGGTTCCGCACCTTCATTATCAACTGTGCAAAAGTGGTCAAGTGAGTTCAAGAGAGGCAGAGAGAGCATTGAAGACGATCCCGCTCGACAAGTCGAAAAACTTGTTCTTGAAGATGCCCGAATAAAGGTGAAAATGATGGCAGAGATCACCAAGCTTTCAATTGGTACCATTCACACCATTCACACCATTCTTCATGACCATCTTAACCTTTCAAAGGTCAGTGCAAGGTGGGTGCCACGAATGCTCACAGCGCCTCAGAAAAAAGTGAGAATCGCATGCTGTAGAGAGCTTTTGGAGATGTGTAGTGAGAACGCGGACGGTGTTATGGATCGAATTGTTACTGGGGACGAAACATGGGTCCACCACTATGACCCTGAAAGCAAACAAGAGTCCATGCAGTGGCATAAAAAAGGAACAGACCCCCCGAAGAAGTTCAAAGTCACTCCGTCTGCCGGGAAGCTCATGGCCACAGTTTTTTGGGACTCAAAGGGAATCTTGCTCATTGAGTACAAAAAAAAAGGTGAAACCATCAACGCCACATCATACGCTTCCACTTTGCATAATTTGCGGGAGGAAATTAAAAAGAAAAGACGGGGTAAACTCGCAGCGGGTGTGTTGCTTCTTCATGACAACGCTCCCGTTCACACGGCGCGAGTTTCCAAGGCTGCTGCGCGAGATTGTGGTTTCGAAGAAATCCAACACCCACCCTATAGTCCAGACCTTGCCCCTAGTGATTATTTCCTGTTTCCGGATTTGAAAAAATGTCTTCGTGTTGTACGTATGTTTTAAACGTAAGATTCTTCGTTCGGCTTTGGAGGAGGAAATTTGACAGCGAGCTCTTCGAGCTATATAACAACATCGACCAAGTCGGAAAAGTATGCATCAGTCGCTGTAAAAGATGGCTAGGAGATGTAGATGTCTTTGGCTCCTACCCAGTAGAGGCAGATCTCACCTTAGGTTGCGCACACAATTGGAAGAGCAGCTTAACCATCTTGAAGTATGTAACTAAATGCAGTTCGCTAAAGCCTGCGTTGGCTGTAGAAATGTCTTGGTTGAGGCCCAGCTCCTTCTTCGGACTTTAGTGTCGACCTTTCATAAACAGAACTTTCACTTTCGGGGGTTAGCCATCGGTGGCCATCGCGAAATGGCTGTCATCGTCAGAAGAACGAATTAATTTTCTACTTTTTGATGTTTTCCGAAATTTGAACCTCACTCACGAGGTTTATAACTGCACACCATAAGAGTATTTTCTATAGGAAATATTTTTCTTAATCAAAGAAAGTGGTTCATGGAAAATATCATTACTCCTTCTACCCTTAGATGTAGTTAATCTACTTCCCAGTCGGTTTATTAATTTACCATCGCTTCATCCACTAAGTCCATTACCATGCCTCAACTAATTACCTCATTACGGTGTATCATTTGAAATAGGAAATACTAATGAATTGTCAGTTCTTGACTCAAGTTACACCTAAACTTTGTCTGGTCATGTCAGAATGGGGTGTAAATATTGTACTGTTGCGTTATTTGCATCGTTTCGCCCACTTCGCCGGCTGTTTTGATTTTTACTTCAATCCAAAAGCCAGAAAAGTTCAGTTGCATCCTTACAAGCCCATTTATAGAGCATTGCTCAGTATCTTTTGTTTCGTGTTTGTGTTCGTGGTACATTATGCAGATGCGTTAAAAAGGAACAAAATAGGAGTTATTGTTCAGTATTTAGGTCTTATATTCTGTCAGTTTGCCATGTGTTACAAAATGAATGCGTCAAAGGATCGCATTAGTCACTTCTTCAACTCCTTTGTCAATCACATTGTGGTAGTTCAAGAGTTCACCCAAAAGCGCGTACCGTTTTGTCCCTTTTTATGTTTATCAATTGTGACGAAATTTATATCCATCATTTGCATGTTTCCGCCGTTATTGTCATTAGTGTTGCCGTATGAACGAAAAGTGGTATTGCTACACCTACTGCTGGCTTCAATCTTTATTCCGGTTTCTATAAAGATCGTCTTTCTATTAGCGATGATATTCTACCTTGTAGCTCAACATAAGCACCTAAATGAAATACTCCGGATGCAATTCGAATGCCGAAAGTTAGACTTCAAAAACTGCGATAGTGATGTGTTGGAAATGGAAGCAATCCTGCATACAACTCGCTTGATAAACAAATACATCAAAAAGTCATTGAGACTATTAAAGGTCCTGCATGGGTTCATCCTTAGTGCTCTGGAATGGGCCATGGCTATTGTGTTTTTATGCTACGCAATGTCTTGCGCTGTTGGTGATACAGCCAAACTGGAAGAATTCAGAGAACTGTTTAAGTTCTTTATGGCTTTCCTGTCGTCGGATATAATACAAACTGTGGTCTTCTATAAGAAATTACTAGTGGAAATAAATAAGACAGGTCCTCTAATAGCTGCCAGCGGTGTGACTTTAAACACTAAGATCGATAAGGAGGTTGTTACAGCAAATAGGTTATGGTCGATAGTTAATTTTAATGTTCTTTCTTTTCAGCTGAATGATTTGCGGCAAAACTTGGCCTTTGTGGGAAAAGCTTTTACAATATTTCTTAGATCAAGGTATCGGAAGTATTCGGAAGTGTTCACTTATATCAAATTGGCAATTAATCTTTTGTTTTGCAAATAAAAACTCTGTAATGTGTCGAGGTGTTGAGTCGACGTTGTTTTTTTATTTCGGCAAAATTTAGTAAATTACTTGACCAACAGAAGGAATGGATGTCAGGTGTGCCAGCCCATCACGACATTTATAAAAGGAAAATTTTTAAATTTGTATGTACGTCTCCCCACAAAAGGACTAATTTTCCCTCTCCCATCCAAGCCCCAACATCAATTCGGTTCTTTTAATTTAATTTAACCGCCCACACCCACTCCTTGCACATGCAGTTACAACAAAATGTGTTATATGGCATGGTAAAGTCAGTCGGCTATCTTCATGGATATACCTAAAGCAACATCTTGTCTTGATCGGCTTAGTAGTTCTGTTGTTCATACCTTGTTATAGCTGGGTCACATTTTGATAGACACGGCGCAGTTTGCTAATCTGTGTCAGCCTTGGTTGCCCAACTACTGCTCCTAGTAAAAGGTCGACTGTTTCATTAAGTGAGGCGGCAAAGTTCGCCGCGGGCCACCTGGCCAGATCATCTACTGTTTCAATGTGATCAAGGTGATTGAAGTTTTTTTTGTTCAGAAGACTGGGAGATGTTTCTCAGCTCTCCGTCCCTAAATTGTCATTTAAATCACCAAAGACGATCTTAACGTAGTGTTTGTGACATTTCATATACGTCAGGTCGTGAAAGCTCATGTCAGCAAATTAAGCCTTGAAATGGGATTATCTCGAAGAATGAAGGCGCGATTTTTCCATGACCACCCTGGTTTACCTATGAATAGGCAGGGAATGACCCTCTTTATTTCCATCGGTTGGCATAGAAGCCGGAGAAAGTTTTGCATGTGGTGCCATGTTCTGAAGCCTATGACCAGAGTATAAGACTCCTCACAGAAATCCTACAATCTTCCGCTTAAAAAGAAGTGGTCTCGCATTTAATTTTGGACTTTTAGATATACTCGTATGTCACCTGATGCCATGACACCAGAAATCCAATTCAAAATCGACTTTCCCGGTGCCAATGAATGGTTTCGGCCATAATCTGAGTCAGGAAGGGAATGAAGTCGGGTCTTTACTGTTTGGTTCAAACTTATTTAGGATGTGACGTTGGTGCTTTACGCAATCCTGATAGCAACGAACTATATTGTGAGGAATCGGTGGAGGCGGCGAAGCATTTGCATCTGTACCGACAGCCACACTGTGGATCTCACAACTGCGGGGAACGCATAGAGTCTGAATTCACTAAATCTTGTTTGGGGTCACGGTCACAATGGGACAAATGAGCAAGGCTTAGGGTAGAGTTAGCAGGACCCAAACCAGCTATAGAACTATCTGCATCCCCGGTTAGGGGCTGACTCTCCAGGTTGCTGGCAGACCAAACTAATGCTTCCTGATGTCTCTAAGAGGTCAGCGACTTTAAAGTTACTGCAGTCTCCTGCAGAAAAACTGCAGACTGATAACTGGCGTCATAACTGGATACTACGCCTAAGTAAGTTGAGTATAAGTAAGTGGTACGACATCCTGAGAGGCTTGCTCTGAGACTATGTCGACATCGCGTAGCACTATCTCCAGGATACGATTGCAGTTACTCAGCGCTGACTTGATGGTCGGGAAACTGCTGACTGTTTCTTGGATCGGGCCAGCAGCGCAACAATCAAGTTCGAGACATAGGTGCTTGCACGGATTCACTGTTGACAACCCGGACAAACGATTAAAGTACGACGGCCTTCGGATCAGCACATAACACTTTCGGACCCTCAACAGACTGCGTTCAGTCGTTCAACTAGCAGAGGTCCTCGATTGCTGTATATAAAGAAGACACAGATATCCAAGAAGTGCGATTCTCTGCCATAAATCCCAGAGTTCATTCGGTTGCCGTAAGAGGAAGACCTACGTAACAAGCCTCATAAACTCCCAAGCCCCTACATAGGATTAGTACTACCATTCCAGAGACTGCTTTAACGAGCGCCTAGACAAAGCAAACGAGCAGTACCCGAAATATGAGTATGACGTAAAAGTTGACTTTGGTGATCTAAGTGCCGCGCTAGGTAAGAAGGGTATCTTTGGCGATACGCTCGAAAAGTACAACCTCCACGAAACGACCCAGGCTTATTGATTTTGCGGCTGGACGTAACGTAAGCACACGGTTTTCAGATCTTGACATCCATAACAGCTGATTCCTGATCAACAGACCATCAATAAAATTGGTCATATTGCGATCGGCGCAAAGCTCTCCTTCAGTGTCTTGGATGCCTGAACGTGCCGTGCATCTAACATCGCCTCAGACTATTACCTCAGCAAGAGACCGCTGCAGCCTTTTCCGATCGAGTTTTCCTTATCGTCTCGAGAAGACCGTTGCCACTATATGTGAACGTGTAAGACCAGCGGCATCACTGCGAAAGAGCAATCAGAGCGGCCGTATTTGATCTACTGAGTTTCAGTCCGACCGGTTCGATGACGAATGCAGGCGTGCAAATTTAGAAAAAGCAGCGAGGGGCCCTGCAGAAAAGAATGATGGGTTAACTGTGGAGCTGCTTAAAGCAGCAAGTGATGATTGGATACGAAACGTACATCAACTCAACTCTGGGTCAACGAACATATATTGATAACGACGGCAGCGCGGAAATCATGCGAAGAATCATTCTTGCTGATCGCTGCTTCTTACGCTCTTGTGCGCTTCAAAGCAAAAGTTTTTCGAGTAATTTTCGGTCCTGTTTGCATCAATGGAGAATGAAAGAGACGTTTCAACGGCGAACAACGGCGATGCCAAGCACGATCTCTGTGATTTTTCTGGTCACAGGGACTCGGCCCTGATGTGCTGATGCCTGATGCCTGATGCACGCTTACTCATCTTTTTACGAAAGACTGAGAAGTTTCAGTAAAAGGAAATAGGAGGAGTTCAATTGACTAATTCTTTGTATTAAGGCTCTATTCCGACAGGAAAATTAATTCGTTCCAATTGGAGTGGACTCTGCCAACCTGTTTCTCTCTCCGGTGATCATAAGAACCTTCCCAGGGGCTATAACTTCCCTTTCTTTTGTTTCTTAGTTCAGTTTGCTTTCCTAGTACTGTGATCTTCTAGAACTGTTTCCAATTTTGTTGATGTCTTTATGGCAAGCCACCTGTCCCAAATCCATTCTACGAAAATGAGCCCATTTCGCGCCCTAAATCAGTCGGAGCTCCAAATTTGAACGTTTCTTTCAGGAAATTGGATAGCCGTTCCTTTAAACACTTCTCTTATTGATCGGATGGGTAAACTCCCAAGAAATATCTAACTCTTCGTTCCTCAAGGGTATTCAGGTTAATGAGCTTGACACGATCTCGATAGGAAGGTAAGATTAGAGAATCGTTCCACGGTAGACCTCGAAGAGCAAATCGAAGAAAACGACGCTGGATACATGAACTCGTTGAAAGGGACACCATGCTTGGCTAGCGTACTCGAGAAGGGGGCGAACGTGAGTGACGTATGTACTCGTATTGTGATCTGGTCACGTACGGGTGGCTGAATTCTTTGGACCATCTTTTAACGAAGCCAAGTGATGAGCTTGCTTTAGTAACTATCTCATCAATATGCGAGCGAAAATGAAGCTCCCTGTCGCATAATATGCCAAGGTCGCGGATAGACTCAACAAGGGATATTGGTTGGCCGTGGAGATGGTAAATTCGTTGAGGAGACTTCTTACACTTACGTGAGAAGTTAATCGACTGACATTTGGAGACATTGAGTTCTAAGCCGTTCTTGATGCACCAGGTGGAAAAACTATTAAGATCTATTTGAAGGAGGCTGGAGTCATGTTGTGAGGAAATGGGTTTAAAAAATTTGGTATCGTCGGCATAGAGAGAACGTGATGAGTGTTAATAGTTTGGATGAAGAGAAGGGGACCTAGGTGACTACCTTGAGGAACACCTGAAGTGGCCAAGAAAGGGACCTGAATCGAACACTATAAAAGCGATTATCCAGGTAAGAAGTTATCCATTTTAGCAAAATGGGTTCAAAGTCAGTCAGTTGTTATAACGTCAACCACTTTCTAAGGCTGAGAGAACAGAGGACACGAATTCTACGGGGTTAGTGGTACGAGTAGTTGATCAAGCTTTCAGAAGCCTATGTTGATTAAGGGAAATGGAAAATTAAGGCTTAGTACAATGCTTTCGAGGAGTCTGGGTATATGTGAAAGTTTAGCTATGGATCGATAATTAGGGACTTCGCTCTTTAATCCATTTTTGTGTATCGGTGCTATGAAACAAGACTTCCATATCTGTGAAAATTCACCTTCAGAGAGCGATGACCGGAAGTGGGAAAGTGGGGGTGGGAAAGTGTTGAGCACTTTTTAAGAAATATGGATGGCAAGCCATCTGGGCCGAGTAAGTATTCATCTTTAAGTTTTTGTAATTTATTTTCTATTACTGTAGGATCAAAACTTTGAGGAGTATAGGAGCCAGCGGGTAAGTCAAGTATGAAGGGATTATCAGTGGTGAAAATGAGGTTTAATTGCCTACCCATACAGTTGGAGACCCCACTAACTTGACATAAGCTAGAGTCTGCTTATTCAAGCAGAGGCATTCTTTGCCCGAGTTAGGGTTTGCGATAAAAAAAGATTCATCCTCTGATTGAGTCCAGCGCCGTTGAGGTGGATCAGACAAATTAATTATTTCATCAATTGCTTCGATAGCAAGTTGGTATCATTCGATAAGTTGCGCCGGTAGGATGTAAAAACACATAACGTAAAGGGACCTGCAGGGGAGTGTTATCTTTATTGAAACGTAGTCAAGCTTAGAAGAAGTAGAAACAGTGATTGGAGAAGTGGTTAGGTCATTGTGGACGGCCAGCAAGACACTTCGACAAGGAGAATCATCTTTTGGACGGGTAAGATCGTCGTCTCGAAAAACGTTGATTCTTTATATCGGGAATTAGATTAGTTTCGGTCAGAGCGTAGCCCTCAAATGGGAAAGGGTGAGATTTTCGGGTTTTATATCGCAGTTCTCTTACCGCCTCAGCTTCAATGGCAGTGCTTCAAGCGGTCGGTCCAATTTTTTATGACTCGGTCCAAAATGTACGGCGTTATTCTGGCAATAGCGTGTCAAATGTTGGCCTCGAGCTCGTCCAAGGTAGTTGGCTTGTTAGCGTATTCAGAGATAAGAATCGAGTGGTGTGAAATCACATGATTTTGCCAAATTTTGCCTTCACAAATTCGAGCGTTGCGTCGCTTGTATGCCATGAAACGCTGTGTTGTTGGAACCATAGCTCGGATATAACGATGTTCTCGAGGTCTGACTACAGAACGTCGTGTAGCTTAATAGAGTTCTATACCTGAGGCCATTGACGGTACCGGTGTCTCCTTTTTCATTTCGAAAGAAATAAGGTCCGATGTTGCCGCCATGCCATAAACTGCATCAAACAGTCAATCTTTGCGGATTCATTGCTGCTTGGCCGATCACTTGTGGATTGTGTTCACTTCAATAACGGCAACTTTGCTTGTTGACATAGTCGCTGAGCGAAAAATGGGCCTCGTCCGAGAAGATAATTAGCGAACTCACGGCTTCAATTCTTGCGTCAGCACAATCTTATACGGATGTAGGCCCAAATCCAACCGCAAAATAAGCCGGGTTGACCCTATGGTGATGCTCAATTCGGCGACGAATCGACATTTCATTGATACTGGCTATTCTTTCTTTTGGTCTGGTTGGTGGCTTAAGTTCCAAACGAGTGTACTCACGCTCAAACTTTTCCGCAGTGCGAATTGTCTGTACACTGAAGTCATGATGACGACCGACCTCACGACGAAATTCGCGTTGGTTATTTACAACGGAGCCGGAATCTCGATAATATTTCTCACTGATGATGCATGATGAAATGGCAAATCTTACTGAATATCCTGACAGCTAAATGTCATTGGTAACTTTGACAGCTGCTGAAACATAACAATTGGAACAAATATCTTTGCTATCAGTGGGGTAAGCCACCAATTCGCTTGGTAATACATATTTCCAAGGTCTTACGGTGTGCGTAAGGATGGCTAGTCCAGCAGTCGAACTGCAATACACGCTGCTGTATACTTTATAAATAGGACGGACGTGTCATCATCGATCCGGGATATTTCTTACTTACGGTTGGCTAACCAGAGATGGCACCATCGGTATGAATTGGACGTAATGCGGTTATGTAATTTTTTTCCAAAGGCCCATTGTTCAATAGTTAACTTGACTCTGTTACACAGAGGTAATACTGGCCGTTTAATTTGGGAAGAGGATAGTCTTGTGTTTTGGTTTTTGTGACCACAGAGACCCCGGCTGCCCCCAATTCTGAAGCCGCTTTACACGAGTTGACTTATCACAGAAAGCAACTTACCTAAAACTAGGATTCCCACCCACGTAATTTACGTGCACGACCACATTAAGGAACTCCTTGCCCATAATCACTATCAACTTGTGCACGAGAATAATGGTATTTGTTAGCAGAGACATAACCCATTGGCTAATGAAATCGTCTACACCTAGACGCAACTTGCCTGAGTACCTTGCTGAACTTTCGCACGGCTATGTCCTTCTGAGTGGATTGCTTTTTTTGTAAGCACTACTTACAGGAATGGGCAGCCCGATTTTGGGACTGATTCGGATGCAAATTGGCTGTTGTTATTAGAACAGGTGTGGTGGTAATCTTCAATAACAGCCTGGTACTTCAACTTGTCTGCGTGATCTTACTCGCACAGTTAATTTTGTTAGGTATGAACACCCCCTACTGATGGATATTCCTCCATTGCGTGGCGGTGTATCTTACCTGTTTGTCACTTCTACCAGTGATTTTAGTAATTGTAGAGGATGTAGACAGATGAGACAGCCCGGAAGTACTTTGGCTGGAACTTTTTGCGTTGAGGAGCTATTGACTTGAGTTAAGGCAAGCAGCTCCTCCTCGGTCGAGGTTTCAAGCTCAATTTTCTGTAGTTTAGGTTAGGAAAATATTATATACTGCTGTTAACTTCGACCACCTTTCTTGGTCGACTTCAATATCCCGTATATCCGGGGAGGGAGGCCTGGGAAAAAAATTGCAATAATCAGGTCAAATGAAATTGCAATTTCCATAGACGGTTCAAAAACAGAGGAAGGGACAGGTTCAGCTAAGAGTGTCTATAAGAGTACGGGACGCAAACAGTGTCTTCCAATCAGAGGTTCTGGTTGTCCTTAGGGCGGCTGAGCTATTGCAGATGAGATCGGTGTCTAAAAGAGATATCGCTATCTACGTCGATAACCAGGCTGCACTCAAGGCAATGGAATCGATCAACATCAACTCTGATACAATCAGGGGCTGTTGCACGCTGCTCAAGGTACTATGCAGTCAGAACCGGGTGAGACTGTGCTGGGTGCCAGAACACTGCGGTATTAAAGGAAATGAACAAGCGGTTGAGTTTGTAAGAAAAGAAGGGCACAAAGACTGCCAACCTCTTGGCAGGCTCTTTGGCCGCTTTTTGAAGGCAAAAGATCTAGGAAGTTAATAAAACTAAAAACGGATAACTTTAGAACAGTAATAGGAATCCTCACTGTCTCCTGCGGCAACACGCAAAGAGACTCAAATTGTCAGATACAGATATTTGCAGATTATCTGCAAGCTGTTGAGGAAATAACACAAATAGTACTGTGTGAATGCGAAGTAATATCGCGAAGTCGAAGAAAATGTTTAGAGGAAATAGACCGCGCCACTTCGAAGGCCTTCTACTCGTTTATAAAAGAAGTTGGATGTTTGAAGACAAATTCAACTGGCCGCGATGGGCCCGTTTTGGTACCGGGTGTCTGTGTGATGCCTTATCCATCACATCCCTGTTTAACCTAACTTAACCTAAGCCTCGACCAACTATTGAGACATGAGTTTCTGAAACACAGTTCAACGCAGTTTAAAATTGTAAAATTATAGTTGAGAAGTTCTTTAGAGCTCATTGCTCGCATTCGTACACCCTAACGCTCGAAACCACAACCTGAGTAATTTCATCCGCCAGTCACTCCATGATTTACCTAAAGCTGTGCAATTTTCGACTCATCCTCCATCAAGTACGGTCACGAGCTACGAGTAATAAACATAAAATCGCGAGTTCTCATTTAAATTTAACCATAAATTAATTTACAAAATTCGAATTTTAATTTTGACGACACTTTGGCCAGTTTCAATCGTGGCGGGCGATACTCGTAGGTTCCATTTTAAAATTATGTGATTATCGTTACATCTGCGGACGCGTCTGCTCCACTACACTACACCACTACGCAGGGTCGTCTCCCTGTAGTTGGTCCCGTGCCGTAACTAATATTAATTATTACAGGTACTTAATTATTTTATATATTTTAATGTACCCAATGTCCCAAAACGAGGTGATATGCCTTTGCTAACGGAGTAGTAAAGCTAGAGCGGCAACTGCCATTACATCGACGAAGCGTTGTTGTTCAGGCTTGTGGACGAGTATAGTTGAGACCATAAATTTTCCACTTCATTAACATGTTATGCGATTAAACCAGACACACAAAACCTCATCGCCAGGACCCACAAATTCATGTTTTGTCATAATCATAATTCTGCATCCTAGTACCGAGTAGTGTCAATTTTTAACTCCCCATTTGTATCTGTGCGCACTACTTTAGAGGTATCTATGGGATAGAGTGGAAGCAGCAATACTATGGCTACTGATGGTGATAGTTGTAGTGGAGGCTTGTATATGGATTTTATTTTATTTTTTTGGGGGCTTTCACGCGATTGAAAAACGAGAACCGCGACGACGACGGTAACGGTGACGATGACACACCCACTGCATGTTGGGCACATTGTGGGTTATCCTTCCCGAATCACCCTATATCCGGTGTATGTCCTCCACCCGTCAGACCGGTACTTGTCCGTAATAATTAATAATAATTATATTTTGAAACAATTATGCCGCCGAGAGTTTGTCCCAAATAAATTGAATATTGGATGGCACGGTCGGTTGAGCGGTTGGGTCTTTGGCTGTTTGTGTGTGGTCAGTGTGGTCTGCATCCGTACGGGCCAGATATACAATATATATAGCTAGTCAGCTGGCGGATTTGTATTTCATAAATTTATTGTCTTTTTGTTGTTGTTGTTTTTTTTATTGGTGAAAATTGGCGGTAGTGTCGTTTGGTTAATTTTCTATGTTTATCGTTAGAGAGAAGGGCGCGAAAGCCAAAAATCACACTTTGCCACTAAAGTGAGAATGCCGCACGAGTCGTGTGTAATAATTTTCAGTTGCGGCACCCGTGTGCGGGTCAAGTGATTACGTGTGAGGTCGTATTTTAGTGGTGGAATTTTTGTTTTTTTTTTTGTTCCTAGTGGTAGTGATTTAACTATGGAGGTGGAACTATCTTTTTTACGAGATATATTCGAATTCGGAAGCAGGAAATACTTCAAGGCCTTAAAATCGGACAAAATGCTGGCATAAAGACTAGCCGAGCTAACATTTAGCTGAATAAGTTTGGTCGTATGAAACACTTTATCATCTACACTATCATATTAATTCCTAAGAGCACAGGACAGCGCAGTCTCGCAAGATTTTTGAGACTGACGAAACTGTGCATCTTGGAGCGTAGAATTTTTGTGGATAAAAAGTCTATCAGTTACTGGTCTTATTTGGTCTTAATGCATTCTTGCATAAGGGGGCTTGCATAAGGGGGCTTAGCGGGGTTGCGAGCTGCTCATGTGGAGCCACTTATGAGGACTGGCTTCATGTCCCATGTGAGTGTCCCAATTACGCTGACATTAGGAACTTGCAGGCTATGGGCATCACCTTTAATGGTGAGGCCTACGATGTCAGTGGAATTATCACTAATACCGTACTGTTCGAAAGAACCCGTAGTTTTGCAAAAGAGGTATTTAATAGAAGACGCAGTAGGCAGCTAGCGGGTAGATTATAGGAATTTCAAATTGTTGAAAGGCCGCCAGTCCTGGGCAGTGAGGTGCTCAACTGAAACTATGGTTCCGGCCTGACCTAGGAGTTGGCCCCCTTGTGGGAATATCGTGGTGGCTGTAGGTTTGTACCCAAAATCGCGGGGAGTGTAGACCGAATGGAGCTTGGACATCTCAGGGCTTACCATATTTTGTAGTGTGCTACGACCTGTGCTCGACCATGGGATTGCTATGGAACCATCTGGTTTGCTCGATGTGGAGTTGCATTGCAACCGGGTGCCATGAACCACAGAGTGGCGGAATAGGCCTAGACCTTTCACCAAAGGGGAAGTTCGTGCCTTACACACGACTTCGAATCTGGCACTGGTGATAGTACTTGTACTACCCGATGGGGGCTTATCAACGCATTGTTTTGATATCTTGTGCGAAGACGCACCGTAGGCAGGTACCTACGTAAAACACAAGAGGCATCTGGTCTTATTTGAGATGACTTCGAATTCCGGTATCGTCATATACGTCCCTATGATGTACAATAGCAATAGCAATATTTGTTATAATCCGGAATTTAGCTTAATGCGGCATGCGGCCCTGGTTCACACCGGATTGTAACGCATGAACCAGGGCCTCAGCTAACTTGCCTCTCCAGCTAGTGTGGCCATTTGCCAGTTACATTGAGTTGCTCCCACAAAAGGTCCCCTCGCCACCTAAGATGATGTCATCCTCTACCGCCATGTCACTTTGGGTTGAAGTTGGAAACTTTGCGGACGGAGTGCTGGTATCGGTGTCTGACCTAGCTACCTAAACCGGGTTATCTTAGCTTTTCTGGCGAATTTGTTGAAACGTCTCCCTCAGTCTCAATGCAAATATGGATGTCCATGGTAGCTCAAAGAAGCATCGATTACCAAGAGTGACTCTTCGCATCAATCTCGGTCTGGTGTCGTTGTCGGAGTTGACAGTGGGGCGTGGTAGATACTATAAAGTTGTATCTGCCTATCGTGATCGTTTAACCTAGGCGTCAATATTATCTGACCTGCTGTAATGTAAAACTGTGATCTATGATAGACTTACTTGGACTGAAACCATACTGATAGAGGCCGGTCAGACTTATGGCGAAGGGTTTAAGATAATACCGCAGACAGAGACTTTATATGCGAATGTTAAGGAGCCTAAGAGACTTTCTAAGCCCCTGATCAACAGGTAAGTAACAACAGGCACTGTGTTTGAATGAAAAAAATCTTTACTCACTATGACGGCTGTTTTGACTAAGTGAATCATGTCGGTCAAATTTTGGACAAGTCTTTGAGCATTTGGGGCTCTATCTCTCCAATGACGTGCTTGATATTGGCTTCCAAATCTGAATAATATGCGGCTTACCAGCATATGTACGTCAACAACTTTACATAGATCTAGAAGAAGTAGCCGAGTGGCATCAAATCGCACATTCTCAGTAGACAATTCCCTGGTCCATTTTGCGATATAAGGTTGTCGTTGAATTAAGCCGTCCGTCTGTTAGTCAATGGTTTCATGCAGAGTCCAGCTATATCGATGAGTGTCGCCCATATTTTCAGAGAATCAGATGATTGTCGGGCAACCTTGAACATTCTTGGAAAAGTCAGAGCTGGGCGGAAATGAGATTTATGAGTCCTTATTTGATTGGCCTTAATTCAGAAAAGGCAATTTTGCTTATCCACAAGCCCATTGATTCAAAAGTAAGCCTGGATACATAGCATGATTTTCGGATAAAAATAATAGTCGACTTGAAGCTGTTCCAGAATCTAATCGACGACCTCTTGGCACAAAACAGTGTCTCGTGGTTTGACCAGATAGATCTTATATGGATGAAGTTCGCTTATACAGACCATCGTAGTTGGATTTCATAAAATTCTATCCTAATGGGGTCTTATACAGTAGCGCGAAACCAATAAGAGTGGACAATTTTGTGGTTAAACTGACTCGGGTGCATATTGAAAGTGCATTGACCTAAACCTGTGTCATATTATGCGCATCGTCGGATTTGTTCTACCAGAAGCGTTGCTTTATATGTATAATAAAGGGCTGATCCAGTACAGGCGTTTGCCTGTTTCCAACTCTAACAGCTGCGGATAACTCAGAGCTGTTATTCGGCAACACTAGGTTTTTTTGGGGAAGGTGGGGGCGCTTGCCATGATTCCGAATTAGCTTTCGTGAAGTGTAAATCAGGTCTCTGTTTTATTTATCAATTATGGTCGGAGTACATAATTTATTGAGGTAGAAGTATAGATGACAAAACGTCAATGACCATTAGTAGCATCAAATCCACAGATGAGAGCACCAACTCGTTTTTAGTTTTCATAAACACTCCCTAGTCTGCCACTTCTGATCACGTCGAAAAGATTCGGTGATATTTCTTCCGATTTTGAGAGGGCAGCATTTGTTTTCTGTCGACATCTTGCACGGTCGAACGAGTTTGGTAGAGATGCCAAAAACAGGCATAACTTTGCATAGCTCACCTCTATAGATAATCATAAACAATCTTAAAACCAAGGTCTAGTGACCTTGCGTCTTCTCTAAATCTGCCGTAGAGTAATCATGGTCGATGTTGGACTTACCATGTGCTGAGTCGCACTTATACGGACCAACTAGGTACTTGATTATCGGTTTTAGACGTCCACATATACGTACAGTGCATGGGTCTCAATTCGTCGTGACCCGATCGATGATGCTCAATTCCAATCAGCGGTCATGCGTTCCTCTGACCAAATTGTACAAATGAGTTGGTGGATGCTTCTTACCATATCCCGTCAACTAAGAGGATTGCGAGATTAGAGTTTGGATAAAGCTATCCTCACTTCACGTTTTGATCAGGTGGACATACGTTTTGCGGTCTTCGTTCCGATTGAATGGCGTATCGGTATTTTTATCATCTTCGCCATTTAACAGTCCACAGAAGTGGTTCTTTTAGCTCCCTTGAACATCCTTTCAAGTTTCGGTTCGGGTTTCGTTGAACTTACACGTCCTTTTTACCTTTTGGTAGAATTTCCGAACCTCATGTTGTACAGACAACATGTTAGACAAGCTTCTACGTAGGTTATGAGTTGAAATTAATCGAAAGTTACGACTACCAGACCTCATAAAGAAAGCTTTTAAAACCTTAAAACAATATAAATGACGAACTGGAAGAATGTTCCGGTCACAGAACAAGGGATAACTTGGATGTCTGCCAGGCTTACGGCATATTATTTTTACTACATATTTCTGTAAGGTTAACAAGGCTTGAATTGAATGAAAAATTCCATAACGAATTGTTTTTAGGAGTATATTCGAGCAGATATTACGGAAATAAAAGAAGTGTCCGAGAGTCCGTCGAAAATACTGACTCAATGTCATTCTAGAAGCAATAGTGAGCCCCAAGTATTTCAATTCCTTAACTTTCTCAATTAAAAAACATTTATCACTACAGTTCAATCTGCTACAAGAAGATTGAGAAGAAATACCAGACGCACAATTACAAACCGAGAGTTTGTATCTTTGGCACATCCTTACATTGGAAGTTATGTAAGGATGATAAGCTGAAAAAACATTATTTTAGTTTTAGAGCTTATAGCCAAGATATGTTCTGCAAACCAGTTTCTCAGTATGTTGAGATCCCAATTAATGTCTGTTACAACCATAGGAAAAGCCAACATCATCAGCAAAAGCAGTTGGTGTACCTTTAAAATTAAGTGAAAAAAGTGAATTTATGTATATGAAGAACAGAATTGGTCTTAGAACAGAGCCTTGGGGTACACCCAAGTTGAAGAACTTAACTCCACTCCTAATATCATCTAATTTCACTCTTTGCGACCTGTTTCCAAGATGCGACTTGAACCAATCAAGCATGAAATCACGAAGACCTGCTTCTTCCAGTTTTCTCAATAAAAGATTACGATTAACCATATCGAAGGCTTTGGTGATGTTGATGTCAATAAACAAACCAGCCGTGCACTTTTTACAATCGAGATTTTATATTATTTGAGAGCAAAACTGTAGTAGTGCATCTTCAGTTGACTTCCCCTTTTGAAAACCACATTGGGTTGGATTGAAAAACTTAGTTGCATTTAAAAAACTCACTAACCTTTAACAAGTTTCCCAAAAATTTTACTGAGAACTGGAAAAAGAGATATGGGCCTGTAGTTAGAGATTTCAGCAGCAGAAACGTTTTTTATGTATTGGTACAACATCTGCACATTTGAGTGCTTCTGTACCAATATGTCCAAAATGAAGTTTGCAATTCGTTTAAGAATGAAACTCGAAATACCATCAACCCCACACAAATTCGATTGTTTTTTAGAGTACCAATAGCTTTAAATACTCCCTCCTTAGTGAGCCACTTCCAATGGTTCACGATACCGCTGCGGTTTTAAGATCGTCCTCCCCGACCAAGTCCTACGTGTGACTGGTTACTGTTGCTCCGGTATTGCAAATTGGACTTTTGCTGTTTTTGGCTGTTTTATTGGTGTTTCGGCTGGATGTTTATAATTTTCTGTGAACGCCGCCTTGATTGTGTTTATACTGATAGCTGACGGTTTACCTCGTACACTTACTGTAAAGATTTTCTTATCTATCCTCCAGACTTTGTAAGGCCCTTGGAAAGGTTGCTGTAGTGATGCCTTAACAGAATCTTATCTAATAAATACATATTCACACGAATGAAAATCCTTGAAAACGAATGGTTTTTGCCTGGAGTGATTTGAAGCTGCTACGCGACAAACGTGCTGAAAGTATTGATTAAGACGATTTGCGAAATAGATTAGCTGATGTAGTTTGCAGCTCATCCCGCAGTGCAGCAGTGGAAGTGTCTGAGTCCATTGTCTATTTTCGTGGCACATGAATGCACCCTTCAATGTACGATGCCAGCGTTCAATGATGTCGTTAGATTGAGGATGGTATGAAGTCGTTTGTTCGTCGTGAAGTTTGTTCATTTCGTTAATTTCGCTAACTCAAATTGTCGACCTTGATCAGTGACGATTGTGAGAGGTACCTCAAAGCGCGGAATCTGGTGTAATATTACTAACTGGAATGGCTTCTGGCCAGCGAGTAAACCGGTCAATTAAGGTTACACAGTATTGAAAGTTTTCGGAAGTTGGCAGTGGTCCTATAATGTCTAGGTGAATGTTTTCGAATCTATCACTCGGATTTTTAAATTTTTGTTCGCATTAATTTGTAATTTTCGATCGTAGACAAGGGATGCAAGACTGCACCCATCTTCGTGTATCCTTGTTGATTGACGACCAGACAAATCGCTTCCTCATCTCTTTTGCACTCGCGCAAATACCTGGATATAGTCCACAGTTTCTGTTAGTGCAATATCATTGATCCTAGAGAGAGCGTCTGCGATAGTATTTTTCTCTCCTGGAATGTATCGTATATCAGAAGTGTACTGCGAAATGAGATCCAAGTATCTACGTTGGCGCGGTGAAGCTTTATCTGTTTTTTGTTGAAGGACATATGTTATGGGCTTATGGTCGGCGTAGAGTGCGAAATTTTTTCCTTCAAGCACGTGACGAAAATGGCGTATTGACGTGTAGGCTGCCAGAAGTTCTCTGTCGTAAGCGCTGTACTTTTGCTGAGTTTGGATGAGTAGAAACTCAAAGGTTGCCATTTGCCATCTATTCTTTGTTTTACGACTGCTCCGATCGCTGTGTTTGACGCATCCACTGTTAGTGATAATTCCGCGTTGGGCTTCGGACAAGCCAGTGTAGCCGCGTTACTGAGTATCATCTTGCACTGAGAGTTTGAGAGTCTTATCTGTCCAAACGATTTTGCTCTTATGACACTTCCTATTGTGTCCAACTATTAGGTTAGAGGTAGCTGATGCTGTGTGACTTTGGGTACGAACCGTCTATAAAAGTTCATCATTCCGAGGAATCGTCGGAGGTCGTTCACAGTCTCTGGTTGCTTATAGTTTAGGATTCCTTAGACTTTTGCTGGGAGTTTTAGATAAGTGCTCACGTCCTCCGACGCAATGAGGAGGTCGTCGATGTATGAGAAAACGAAGTCAAAATCCCTGAGAACTTCATCGATGAAGCGCTGGAAGGTCTGCGCTGCATTTTTCAGTTCTTCCATCATATGCGTGAATTCAAACAATCCGAACGGCGGCGTGCAGATTGCAGTTTTCTCGACGTCCCTTGGCTGCACTGAAATTTGATGGTATGCTCTTAGTATATCAAGTGTTGTGAAAACCTTACAGTTGGCCCTTGTGTGAACCGGTTGTCCTTTTGCTATAATGTGATGCGTTACTTTATGTTGAAGCCGTTTACCGAAAAGGCTAGGTTTATTCCTAATGCAATACTTCCTTAACAGATCACGCACTCTGGGGTCTGTTATGTTTCCGGATACAATTCAGATTGAGGCTTTACAGTTTACTATTTGACCTTGGGTATAGAGAGTGGTCAACGGATCAATAAGCCGTTTTCTTTTAAGGTCGGTCAACTAGGAGTCCGTAGGTTTTGAGAAGGTCAGCTCCTATTATTGGCTTGCCTACGTCAGCTAAAACGAATACCCATTTAAAAGTGCGCCTAAGCCCTAAGTCAAGTTTCAGTTGGTTTTTTTCGTATGTTTTGACACAAGACGAATTTGCTGCGTAAAGGGAAAAGTTAGGGTCAGTTGGATTTTGTTTTTCGTATTTGGACGCTATAAGTACTGGTACGTCCGCTCCTGTATCTACGAGGTAGTGCTTGTGACTCGACCTAGCATATATAAAAGTCGGCTCTGATGTGTATTTCTAGAGTCGACGGTTGCCAGCCTTGACTCTTTTTTTAGTTTTCCGAATATTCGATGAATGAGCAGGGTTTAGTGCATTTCCTTGCCTTTGCACCAAATCGTTTGTGATACCAACACTGGCCAGACTTCTCACAGTCTTTCGAACGATTTCTGGTGCGGCTATATGACCTATCTTTTCTTTTTGGTGTCTTGAATTCACGTAGCTGAGAAGTTAGTGCGTTAATTCGTTCCTCTAGTTGGGCAAGTGCTGGGTTTTTTGCACTACCTGCAGCTGCTGCCGTATCTCCTGTAAGAAGACGCAATTGTCGACGAACTGAAGAATGCTGGTCGACTTGGTTGATCTCGAAATTGTGAAATTGTCAGCTCTGAGAGCCATGTGCTCTGTATCTTCGGTACTGCCCGCTAGAATAGCTTTTGTCATGTCTGGTAATCTCTGCAAGGGAAAACTGTGTGCCAGCCAATGCAGTCATGTCACGAAGCAGATGACTCGGTTTTTTGTCTCCTAGATCTAAGCCACTAAGTAACTGTTGTAAACGGGAGTTTTCAGGGTCCATCAACCGTGATAGTATGCGATCAGCAAAGTCTCCGGCGATATCTTGCGATTCGAATTCTGACTACTAATAGGTAGTGGTCCAAGTCCATAGTTGTACTACGATACAGTCTATTACGATGCGGTCAATCTGACTTATCGTATTCTGATCAGAAGATCATCAAGTGCGCTTGAGGTTTCTTGAATGTTGTGCCGCCTACGACGATGTTTCCTCTATTTGCAAAATGTATCAGCCTAAATCCGTTTTCCAATGTGATATAATGCAGGCTGTGTGCTACCGAAAGTATCCTACTTCTCTGTTTTGCCACTAAAATCACCAAAACCCAAAAAGTTCTCTCCAGGAGCTCGTAAAAGCCTTCCAGTTTAGCGAGGTCTTCTTTCTCCGTTGGGGCATGTGCGCATATAAGACTGATGTTAGTAAATTTAGATCTGACGACTTAGACTTAGACGCATGACTTTATCCTGAAGTCTGCCTCCAATAACAAACAATTATATGCGATGCGAAGTTTTTGACTGCCTCCTCATCTAGTCCTCCAAATGGCATTCATTTGGTGGCGGTTATATCAGCCTTTCAGATTGTCTGTGTCTCCTATAGGTGGTACTTGGTCTGTTAAGAGTCCTCACATTCTAGGTAAAGACCATCAATTAAGCTATGCGTTGTACGAATTATGTATGTAGATAGACTATTAGACATACAGCGGACGAAAGATTTGCGAACTGAACCACGACTTTCGAAATAAAATTACACAATGTCCAAGCGTCGTTCTGTAAGTCTATTTATGGCGAAATGGCAGGCCAAACTGGCCACAAATCAGCTGTCAACTGCTTTCGTTAGAACGTTCTAATTTAGGACACTTTTGTTCTTATCGGAGACCAAGCAAAACTTCATCTAAACAGTTCCTTGTTTCTGCCCTGAAACACGGCTTAATACAACAGAAATTGGTTACAATAAAGTGCGTCTAATCTAATCAGGCAAGATACTCCATACACTCCGTCTTATAATTTCCTTCTAGATCAGCTCTTTTGATTCTACTTCTCACTCTCAGTTGGCTCCTTATCCGACAGAGTTAAATCGCCATTTCCACTTTCTACAAAAAAAAAACGATAACAATTGCTTTAGCCAAGAATAAAACGCTCCATAAAGAACCCAAGGAATTTACTATAATGGTGACCGGTATAAATTTAACCACCACCTTCCGGTTGAACGCCGCCATCTTAGCCTTTCACCGTCTCCCCTAAGAAACACACCGTCTTTTCGTCTCTTCAGGTGTCAACCATTTCAAAAAAGTGTTTCTTCCTTTACAAAGTGAATTCCTCGAGTTGAGACTGCAAAAATAAAAACTATTACCATCACCACCATCAGCTACCACTTGCATGGCAGAAGCAGCAAAGAAGCAGTCCCATAACCTTTAACTTATCACGTCTATTACCATTACTCGCTGTCAAATAAAACTCTGCTTCTCGAAGTTCCAGTGTTATATGGTGTGCCAGCAGAGAATCAACTTCTCCGCGGCAGGGTGGGCATGGATAGTGGGTCTCTAGAGTCACAAGTCTCCAAGCCAAGCCGCTTCAATTTGAAGAAAATCACAAAAAAAAACAAAAAAAAATCGGTCGTCCCAAAGTTGAAAGAAAAATCCCTGAATAACGTAGAATCCTGTATAACTGTAAATAGATTGAAGTAAATCACATCACCGATAAGATCGAGTAATGTTAAGAAGTCGCATAAAGAAGATGGCTATCTTGAAGGGTGTAGTGAGCAGAGCTCACTGCCTGACTGCCTGTTTGCCTGTACTGCTGTTGCCACTGAAAATGGAAACCAGGAAAGCTCTGGGTGAATTGAAGCGACAGCTCTGCCATAATTCTAGCTGCCACCCAAGGCGTCGTTGTCGCCATTTTCGTTGCTGTACCCGTTCAACTGTTCGTCCTGTACTATCAACCATGCCAAACACCCACTCCATCAACCCCATGGCCCAACACCAAGGGTGTTGGTCTCTTTTGGGTGACTTTACAGATTAGGTTTTCGTTATGAGCTCATCAATTTTCGACTGACACGGCGGGTGGGGGTTGGCTTTTGCTCCTAGATTTCCCAATTTTACGACGAGCATTCGTCCCTTAATTACCATTGGGAGATGGTGGGAAGGACAATGTCGAAAACGTAAAAGCAGAAGCCACCCTCATCCACAACAAACAGAGGAACAACAATTTGATTACAGCATTGCACCCTGGTAATGGTTGTCAGAGCCTGTTTTTTTGGCTTTTTTGATTTTTTGCAATTCGTCCTACCCCGTTTGATTGAGCTGTGGAAATTCACAGTGAAAGGTCCTTTCGGGTGTAACCTACCAACTCCAGCACAAATGGGTGAATGCATTCGGTGAAATAATACCGCAGCAAAGCACAACAAAAAAAATGAAGTAAAAGCCCAAAAAGAGGAACTCTTTGTCCTGACCTGTCCAAAAGATGGACTGAAGAGCAGTGAAAGGATGCGACCAGGCAACAGGATGCACGCCATACGTCGTTTTACGGTGTCCGGTGTGTACGAAATGGTCAAAGTGGAAAATTGCTTTAATTAAATTGAATCGCCTCGACCATTGTTGCTGCTGCTGCTGGTGTAGTTGTTGTAGTTGTTGTTGCTTGTGCAGGTTTTTGTATCCCTTGGGAGCTTGTTTCACTCTATGGAGGAGAAAAATTGCATTTCGTACAAAGTGATATGGTGAAAATATAGGCCTGCACCGAGGATGGATATCAGGTCGAGTGAAAGGTGCGGTCAATCACGTTGCGGACAAGCCTGTAACCAGACTGTTGTGTGTGCGTGTAATTGAAATGTTAAAATGAGTAAATTCAATCAGAGCGAATTCGGTTCGGTCTGAAAGGATTTGGTTTTTTTGCCAGCCTTTTTCAACCTTTCAACAGATGGTGCCTTGCGTCAGATATGTCAGACTTGATACGAGCAATGCCAGTGGCAGTCTCTCAATTGATTTGGAAAGTCTTATGGTTTGAGAAGACAAGAGCATTGAGAGGTCATATAATGATTGATGCTGATACTGGTTCTGCAGGATGACGGCACAATGCATGCAGCTCCTATATCAGGGATTGATGTCGTGTTTATAAGGCGCCAGTTTTTGTATTCCTCTTAGCTGCTGTGGCTGCAGTTACTTACCAACAACTCAGCTGAGATTCTTAGACATTCTACAACACCTCGATCGGCGCAATACTTTGTTCAGTGCCCTTTGCTTGTTGATTTGTAATTTGAATCCAGTCCGAGATGGACCCGCGCCTTAAACCAACAGCTCTCTGGTTATGTTATTGAATCCACTTACGCACACAAAGTTGGTTGGGAGAGCTTTCCTCTTGAGTGCCCGATCTAAGGCGAAGTCTTCCTTTACAGCCCTGTCTCTCCGGTATGAATTCGGACAAAATCCGAGTCGGATCGGTGAGGTTCATTCGCCAGCATATTCAGTTCAGACTTTTGAAGTATTATGCTGGCTGTATTAGCCTGTTAGTTGCGGACAATTCCTCGAAGTATGGAGTTGAACCTCGCCTTGTTGAAATGCTTTTTTGGCATCAAATTCCTCTGTCTACCGTTAACGAAAGACGGACGAGTCTGACCAAAACTTGGCTCTATTTACCTCGTCTCCATAAATGTCGTCATATGCGCTTTTGAAATCAGTAAACAGGTGGTGAGTGTCATTTTGAAGTTTCAGGGCTTTTTCCAGGGTATGCCGTAAGGTGAATATCTGGTCGTAAGCCGACTTATCGGGCCTTAAATCACACTGATAAGGACCTATGTACATTTAGAGGAGCACTCAAAACGTTCGCATATCCTGAATACTGGAGGCGCACTTTGCGCTGATCGCAATATGATGAATTTAGTCAGTTGAGTACTGATCAGCAAATCGCCAGGTCTCCTATCTAGATACAGGTATTACGTGCTTGCTTGACATTTCGCCCCGAAACTAAATTGAAAAGTCTGAATACATTGTCGCATGTGGTATCGTGTGGGCTATACTTATCGACTGTACTACCAAGGATTACCACCTTTGCTAACTTTCCGTACATACTTTGGACACCCTGGTGTCTTTCTGCTACGTTGGGATACGCGCCGGTATTTGGTTGATGTTGGCCAATTTGCCCTTGAAGCATATTGTCACGAGTTCATCTTTTACATACCTGAAACTCAAGACTTCTTGCCTTAGTGTGCCTCTAATGAGAAATCCACATCCGCATCTGGTTTGTTAAGAGGCCTAACATTCAACGTACGGTACCCAATGTCCTTTGACTTTTTTCAAGCAGCACATGTCTGTGGTGTCATTCATATCTGAGACCTTCGTTCTGTAATCAAACATTTTTTACAAATTTCCAGGAAGTTGAACTGACGAGGCATCCCTTGAGCATAAGGGACTAGCTTCACTGACGTCAAAAAGGCCGTACAAGGTTTTCAGTGCTTTCGTTAACATTAGCAGGTACAGCAAGCACTTGACGCGAACGTAAAACGTAGTATAGATGGAAATGAAAAGTAGACATCACCTTGAAGATCACGTCTTCCTACAACACGTCACCATGTCACATCATCCATCCAAGCAAACATATCTCTTAACACTGTTAAACGAGCCACAAAAAAATCTGTCAACAATTACATACCTCCACCCGGATAACCAGTTCCAAATATACATATCAGACGGCCGTATCACCCATAAACATCTTTAAAACCTATAAAATATTTGACAGCGCATATGAGTATCTGTTAAACGACTTCGCTGCTTGTGTATCCATTCCGATCTCATCCGACTCGATGAGATACGAGTATTTCAAAATTACTCAATATTGCTGACAACGATGACAATGACAAATACTGACGAAAACAAACATTCAGGACACAACGAACTCTTTCCTGGACACTTGCCTGTCCACCAAATGAGAAATATGACATTTTAAGATGTGCGATCTTCAACCCCACCATCTCGTAAAGTATCTCCCGAATGCGTTCGCATGGTTTATGACAAATTGTCAGAGTGTTATTGTCGACAAAAAAAAAATTAATTTTTTTTTAAATTTACTTGTTCTGCTGCAATCCATTTACAGTGTCTTCGTATCCCCTTCCAGATTGAGGTTCCGCCTTTGGATGGACTCCGAAATGGAATCAGGTTATTGACTTGCTGATTGATTGTTATTTATTGTGGCGCGCAATTGTATCTGAGATGAGCTGAACTTTAAATCTTCATTCATTGGCTTCCGAGGTATGGTATTGGGCGTTTTAGCTTGCGACAAATTATTATTGTAATTTTTTTTAAATTTATTTCCTTGCCAAACTGAACGACATACGAGTAAGCACACAAAAAAAGAACACGACCAATGCTAATTAAGCACTTAAGCATTTAATTAAGCTTCGACCATAAATTCACTTAAGTGGTCCGGTTTTCGATCGCTCAGCACTCTTATGGAATTTCTAATGTAAATCAACCGAATAGTTGACGACATTGCAGGGTGTAATTTTAAACTTTGATATATGACGACAAGTTGGTGTTGGTTTTAGGAATATTTTTTGAAAGACGTATTTCGAGAAGTCATAATTCGGCTCTTAAAGGTCACCAAACTTGGGTGGGAGAAATATGAAAAGCAAATTTGACACCTTAGTAGGGTGGGTAGCAAACGACTATTTTGGATTAAAAGGTACCACATTTTGCCTTGGAGGCTTGTAAGCTTTGCTTAGCTTTGCTTAGACTTCTCCTACCAATTCCATGTGTTTTGATGGGATTCAACAATTTTCTCCGCAGATGCAGGCGACGACTCGAAAGGTAGAGCGTCAACAGTATCTACTACTGTTGTGGAACTCGTCTCTGAAACTGCTAAACATGTTCGATATCTCAGTAAAAGGTATAACCTCAGTGATGTGGGGCTAAGTTCGTTCTGAGCCAAAAATCTAAGAAACGAGGAGACCATCGAGAAGGAATGATCGTATCATCTACGGCCTCGAGAAACTAATCATTTAAGTGCAAGAGAGTTTCGTGAGGAATACTTATTAGCCACATGTATTCCTTTACCGTGAACTGAAACCAAGAGTGATGACAACGAAGTGCTATGTTTCGCACCGCAGTAACTGGTACAAGTTGGCTTTTGTCAATAAGAATACATCTCTCTAATCCCGGAGGCGTGGGTAACGATATAAAAGGATTACAGAGTCCGGGGGTAAGCTGACAAAGCATCTTCCTTGCGCAATATATAAATATATTCTTTCGCCATTATTTCAGCGATTCCAACATCTGTGGCAACGTAAACGAGAATGTCTTCTCCGGATTAGATCGATATATTCATTGCCTGTAATGGCAAGAGAAGGCAAAACCTAGAGCTCGATTTAGACGTCTATGCATAACAGTTTTGAGACCCTTCTTCTACCATCGACTCTCCTAACCTGACACCAAACTGTAGTAATGCCATCTCAAGTGCCAGTTTTCTGACCATGTGGATGTCGCTGTAAAGCTCGTATAGTTCGCCATTGAATCTTCTCTTTCCAATCCTGTCAACACAAATGAAACTGAAGATTTTTCGAACGATTTTTCTCTCGAAAAGACCGAGGATATCTTCATCCGCATTCGATAGAGTTCATGCTTCAGGACTGGGAACATCAAGGTCTTATATAGAGTCCCCTTATTTTTTCTGAGTAGAACCTTCTTAGCTCAAAGAAACAGCGACTGGCAAGAGTCATTCTTCGAATTTATAGCCAAGGTAGTCAAAGTCAACTGTCGCCTGTGATATCATGTCCACGTTGCCGATATTGTGTGTCCCTTCTTGTTGACAGCATATACTTGGTTTTGCCCTCATTTACCACTAAACACATTTTGGGAGCTTCCGTTTCAATACTAGCGAACCCACCGAAGACGGCCAATTATGTCAATGTCATCAGGTTGTGCCCCCAGTGTTCAATTGAAAGTTCCGCACAAGCCTTTCAAAGCTGTTAAGAAGTCAAATGACAGCGCGTCAGCTTGTCTAAAATCTTTTTTGACATCTAAGGCCTCGGTTTAGTCTTTACAGACCTTACAGGGTATCTGCGAGCGTTCTCAATCATCATTCTGTATATGCGGACGAGTGTGGCAGGGATGTGAAAACATGTCTCTATATAGCTCGTCTCTTAAATACTGTCAGATGCGGCCTTAAAATCGATGAAAAGATGGTGGGTATCGATTTGGACTTCCTGAGTTTTTTTCCAAGATCTGCCGGGGTGTGGAAATTTTGGCCGATGGTGGCCTGATCTGAAACCGTAACTGGTTCAGACTTTCGCACACTACGGCAGATAGCATATAGTATCCGATGTTGAGCAGACTTATACCTCTAGAGTTCCGGGGGTCTCCTTTTTTTGAGGATCGGACATATGTTGCTGAGATTCTATTCATACACTCTTTGGACCGGATCTGAGAAATAAGTTGGTCATTTCCAACCACGCGGTATTCAATACCGCGGTCGGTAAGCCGTCGTCGGCTTGCTTTGTTGGATTTTAGCTGAGATATTGCTATCCTTACTTCGTTCTCCTCAGGTGGACGGAAGTTTTGGCTATCATCGTCTAAGTTGAATGGTCTATTCTGCCTTCGCCGTTTATACAGTCTGCAAGAAAAGTTTTTTCATGATTGCAGCATTTACTGTGACTCTACTACAAGGTTTCCTTCTTCATCTCTACAGTCTTCTGTATAGGTCTTCTTGGCTTGACGCCTCCTTTTTTACGTATTGGCAAACTTACGTACGTCAATCAATCAATATCTTCGATCGTGGGCTTCTCGTGCTCTTTTTTCTTCTTCTGGAGAAGCAGATGTTCTTCCCGTCCCTTCTGCTCATAGAGCTCAGGTGTCGGTCCTTTATTGTAGCGCCGCTTTGTAGGATTCTTGTTTAGCTGCATGCGCTTATCGGCATTCTTCATCAAATCGGGCATTTCTTAGTGGTCGTCGGTGGTGAAACCCAGCACATCAGTTGCTGCGACTCTGGTGGAGCGATTTCGAGATACACAAACATCTTGCGATTGCAGGTTTTTTACGTTATATCTTCCAATGTTGGCTGCCTGGAAAGTTCGGACATCCAGAATACTGTAGGCATGCCTTACATCTATCGCAGTGTGATCAATTTGATTGAGCGTTTCATGATCTATAGACCACCATGCCACCTTGTGTATATTGAGATGAGGATACCGTGGCTTCGGTTCTCCTTATGTCCGGCCCATTCCATCGCTCTTCCTGGATGGTGTTGATATCTGCGTGATAGCAGTCAAGGGCCCCTAGTCATTGGTCAGTTAAGGTTGCTAACATTCTAAGTGTTAATCCAAAGGTCGTTTGCAAGTTTCATCATGCTTACTCATGCAGTTACCGGGTACCACCACTGAGAAGTAAGGCAAATACTTCACTACGAACTTGATTGTTGCGCTTCTACTTTAGTCCAAATTATAGGACCGTAAGCAGTTTCCCGACCAATTGCCACACAAGTTCCCGTCAGCGTCAAACGTGTGTGATTCGTAAAAATTAAGTCATTAGCTGCGGGGAATAAGAATTGTTGGTTACCATTAGAATTACTCCTCCTCAAATACTTACTTACTTTGGTGCAGTAACCGTCCAAGGTGAACCTGTATGAACATGCATCTCCAGCTAGCGCGGTCAGTTGCGCACGCGAAGTTGGCTGAGGTCATTCTCAATCTAGTTGTCCTTCTGGCGTTGGGGTCGAAAACTTTCCGAACTGGGACGCTGGTATTCATGTGCTCAAGATGACCTAACCGTCTAAGCAGGGTTATCGAGGCTTTTCCTAGATCATTATCACTGTACACTCGAAAATCTTTCGTCTTGAAGCGCCCGAGAGGATTTTCATCCGCTTTTGCCGGTGTTCATGCGCCATAGAGTAGGACTGGAATGATCAGTCCCTTGAATAATTTTATTTTGGCTGGTCAAGAGAGGGCCTTAATACCTAATTGCATTCTAAGCCTAAAGAAGCAGCGATTAGCAACAGTGATTCTTCGCACGATTTTCGTGCTGGTCTTGTTGTCGGAGTTTATAGCAGAGCCGAGGTAGAGAAAGTTCCTTACTAGGTCAAAGATGTAGCTGCTTATCGTGGCGTTTTATTCTAGGCGTTGATGTTATGTGACCCTCTTTGTTGGCAGCATATACTTTGTTTTCCCTAGTTGACCGTTAAATTCATCTTTGCCGGAGGTTAGGGAGGGAAAAATGAATCCATCGAGGAAGGGCACACATTGATAACTCAAACAAGGAGCCCCAATAGACACGTATTGCTTCAAAGTGGTCAAGGATTTTGTCTACCTAAGACTCGCAGTTAATGTAAACGACGACAGTACCTTTGAGATTGGCTCAATAGGCTCAGGTCAGTTGAAAAGCAGAACCTGTAGATCTTGTTATTTTTCTTTTACGGCGCAGAGGCTTTAAAGTAAGGATATGGTTTGTCGTTTGAAAATAAAAGTTTTCCAAGTGATCTACAGCGCTGTCTGCATCGGCAAAAATGGATAAGAAGATTTAACCGAGAACAGTACGAGCTGTACAGCAACAGAAACTTAGCTGAAAGGGTCAGAACTTACCAGCTTAGATGGTTGGGTTATGTTGAGCTCGAAATGTCTCCTGAGAGAAAACGCCGCAGAGGAAGGCTCTACCTTAAGGAGTACGTGAAAAGGGGAGAGTGATTATTCAACTGGAAATTCAAAATTGGAAGCGGCTAGCAAACAACAGGGCTGACTTAAGAGCTATATTGGTTGAGGACCTGGGTCACCCTTGTACCGACATCTGAGTAATTGGGTACTTCGTATGCCTGCTGTCGTAGTTCGTAAATGGGAGAGATCTGCTCAGCTTATTGGGGAGACAAGTTTCCATACCATCGATAGATGAAGACGTATGAATAGGAATCACATGTTTGTGAATTAATAGGCACATCTTTGTAATTGGACTGTTGATTAAATCTAGAGAGTAATCGTGGGCAAGATTTGTGGAAATCTTCCACAAATTGTCCACAACATTTCCTTCTAGAATATTCGTAGCAACTGGGATACATTGTCTGTATCTTAAATCCACAAACTGAGTACCTCACTGAACAATATTTTTGCATACTTAATGCCACCTTTGACACAGGACAAGTTCGCTACAAGCAGCAGCAGCACATCCTCCCTGAAGATGAATGATTTAGCACATCCGTCGTAATTCGATCCAGAAATTCTGCTGATAAAACAAAACCAACACAAACCCAAATCATTTGGGACAATCCACAAGGGCTGTCCATATCGCCTCGTTACTTTGACGAAAATACTGCGAGTATTCCTGGTTGTTAGGATTTCTTCTTCTTTTTTTTTCGTAGTTTTCCTGCAGCGAGTAGTGAGGAAGGAACCCAGTAAGGTTCCTCGCCACATCCAAGTCAAAGAGAGAGAGTGAAAAAAAAGAACCCTACACCAATCCGATGACATGAATCACAAAAGTTTCTCTGTTTGGTCCGAGTCCGAACAGACGGACGGACGAACGGACAAACTTCTACCATTCTACCATTTTACCACCACTGTGTGCAGTGTCAGGCGGCACAATGTCATTATAAAGTAACAACTTTATTGGCGGGTAATTTATTCTGGGGCGCACCAATAAACCGGCCAACTTTATAATGACGGTTGTAAATTAAATGCCTCGACTGTTTATTTATTTATTTTTGTTTTTTTTTTTTTCTACCAAGAGAGAGCCAGCCAATGTGTGAGATTTTGAATTCGAGTATCGAGTTGGATTAAGAGTTCGTGCTCGTACTGATGGGTGGCAGTGTTGAACGCTGCTGCTGAACCCGAGCATGTGTCACTTGAGATTGAGCTCAGAAGATTGGGCACTCATGAGTGCCTTTGTGATCCGAAAGCCATAATTCATCGAATTTATTCGTCGCACTGCAGCATGACACATTATTTACATCCGAACAAAAGGTGAAGGTGCTGTGCCTCATTCCCTACCCTAGGTTGTGGTTGTAGCTGTTGAAGCTGTTGTCAGCTCTGAGGGATGTATGGAATCTATGGTGTGGAGATGGCGGTGGTGGCGGCAATGATAATGACAATTCCGATAATGATGAGGATGCTGATGGTTGAGACCGCGAAGCAACTTTGTAGGGCTCCAAGATGTATCAATGACTATGGCGAGTGACAATGGCAATTATTTAGTTATTGTTTAAAAGAAATTTATTACCTATTATGGCGTGGAAAGCCGTTTAAACAATGTTGCAGCGAAATGGTGACTTGGTTTGATTGGAAATGAAGAGAGGCGAAAAGAAAGGTACAAGTCAATTGGTGTTCGTAGGTAAGAACCAGAGTTTTCTCTTTCATGAAATATATGGGAAAGGCTTCTCTAAAAGTCTGATAGTATCCACTTAAATATGAATCTGAGGAGAATATTGCATAACAAAACTGCACTGTATATTTGAAAGGCAAGTCACTAACATGAGTTGACCTATTCAGAATAGAGAAATATGAAAAGCAGTCCGTAATGGACATAGACCTCAAGCAACTGGCTTCTCTAGCCAGTCCTGTTGTTTGTTTGTTTTTTCTTTCGAAGCACAACACTCAGGCATAGTGGATTGTACTCGTTCTAAGTTTCTTCTAATGAAATTTCTCAGTCTTTCGCAGAAATACAAGAAAGCGCTTCAGTGATGAAGTGCCAACAGTATCAACACCCAAGACGTCAAAACCAAATACTTGCATGCTGATGCGAGCGTAAGCCAGACATTCACAGACGACGTAGAGCTCCGTGGTGTAGTCATTAGTTTCACAGAAGGCGTAGCGTCTTATCGCTTATGCAGCACATATGACTGCTTGGCAAAAGTGTAGTGCCCCGTCAGTTTTTTCTATTGAGAGATAAGAGGAAAGTCGCTGCAGATTTGCGTTCCATCAAGGTACGGTGGAATGGCAGTTCAAAATATTTCGTCACGGTACGGTTCAGGCTCTTAACAGCTTCCTTTAGCTTTTGTTTTGTCCTGAGCACTGTTACACTTGTCGAGCTCCTCTTTAAACCGTGTCAAGTTGGTTTTACATGGATTCCTCCTCTTTAATAAGGCAGAGACTCGCATCAGATTCTGAATTCGATGTACCTCTGGTCTGACAAGGAGACTTCCGATAGCATTTTCTAGCCGGTAATCTCCTCAGCATACCTGTTGCGTAACGTTAAGTCGATTACATGTTGTCTTATTCTCATTACAAAAGTTGGCTGAGAGCCAACATTCTTGACAACCAGGTCAGATTCCACGAGATGATTGCCTCTAACGTTGCATTTGCCAAAATCTATTCTGAGCATTACCATCGCAGAAAATGATAAGTCCCACTTTTCTGGAATCACAGTATTCAATGAGTTCGCCTACCGTCTTCGGTGGTGGAGGTAACAATAAGAAGTCAGATGCAACGACGAATTTATGCCATTCTTTCACACGCCAAGTTGATTGACGTATATAGAAAGATATCCGCGTTACCTAAAGTTGAGTCTTTCTCTGCTGTGTTGAAGATGACTTCGAGCACTGGTCCTCACCTGCTTTACATGTCTCAGCTCTTCGGACTAAATCAATATTGCGCCACGGCCCTCACAATCCTAGATTCCTTCTTCTCCTCCACTCTCTTTTCCGCTGGTCTTCGAATGGTCAGTAAGGTGGAATCGTAGCTAATATAATCTAAGAAAAGTAGGTAGCTTAAGTCTTTGAATGCATCGAAGTTATACCTGTCTATTGTGATGTGTGTTCAAGTCGTCGACGATATGTGTCCTTTCTCGATGAGAACATGCACTTCGTTGTTTGTTTGTTTACCGACGGACCCATCTCATATGTCTGCCAAATAGACAAGTTACTGAGCGGGCTTTTGAAAGATTGTGCATATGGTGTTGGCTTGTAAATCCCGCGTAATAGTATCAAGTGCGATGCTGAAGAAATTGGAAGCCCTTTTTAGCACCATAAGCCTCAGTAAAATCAATACAACTCTCACTGAACAGCGAGTTTTCTTAAGGTGATTCTGCGGAGCCGTAATTACCACCTTCTGGACATACGTAGGTCTTCCAGGGGAATTGACATCAACCTCCCAACAAGTGCAGAAATAAGAACCGCGATCCTACTTCACTGAATCGCATACCTGCCGAGTTCCTGAAAGCGGATCCCGACGCAGCGGACTGTATTTTGTTTCCACTTGTTCAGGGTGTTTGTAAGAATGAAACCTTTCTCAGGGAATGGAAAGACGGAGTAATTGTCAAGATACCGAAGAAAAGCGATCTTAAGAACTGCAATAACTGGCGTGGTATCACCAGGTTGTCCGTATTCCCAAAGCTGATGGCAGCTATCATTCTCGAGAGCATAAATTCCAGGATTGAGTCGACGTTCAAGAGGCACCATGCGGGATTTCGCAGTGGTCTATCATGCGTCGATCACATTCTTGAACCGTTCTTCCTCATGTTCGTAAACTTGATTGTGTTCGTGATTGCATCTGCAGATCCCTTGTTGCTTTTATTAAAGAATCATACAACAGTGCAAGGTGTTTCGTTTTGCACAGTGGACAGCTTCCCGCTGCATTTGAAGTACGACAAGGAGATGTACTGTCACCGATATTGTTCTTACTTGCGATCGATTATGTTATGACTGCCGCGGTGGGTACAAATGAGAGACTTGGTATCCAGTGGAAATAGTTTGACAAGCTGAGCCATCTGGACTACGCTGATGATATCTGTTTCCTGGCAAACAATATTAGTGACCTTAACCAAATGTGTCATTCACTGCAACAGAATGCAGAATGCTCACTAGCCGATACCAACAACAGTACGTTATCTTGAGACGGAAAACCATAGAGGAGGTCACGCAGTTCAACTATCTGGGTAATTTTGTATCACTCGATGGTGGAACGGACCTGGACGTCAGAAATAGCCTAGTGCACTAGTGTGGAACTCTAGAAAAATATCGCTTAAAACTATTGGAAAAAATCTGTACTGCTATATGCATGTGAAACGTGGAAATGCTCCTCCAACATCTTGAGCAGGTTACAAGTCTTTGTTAATCATTGTCGGCATCACATCCTTAAGATCCCGGTGGCCACAAACGATTTCCAACAATGAATTGTGACTTAGTACTGGACAAACAGAAGTGGTTGTTGACATCAAACAGAGAAAATGGCTCTGGATTGGCCATAACGAAGCAGTGCTTCCAATGGAACCCTTAGGGTGTAAGGCGAGTTGGTAGGTCAAGAACAATAGGAGGTCAACTGTTATTACGGAGGCTCAGTCCTAAGATTTGCGATCGTGAACACAGCTGAGGTATCGTAAAGCAGCTTCCGGAATAAAAGAAGAAGAAGCCGGAGAGGACCTTCAGTCTTCGGCCAAAAACGGGCATCGCTTCGTATAATTTTCCCCAATATACGATATCAAAGGCAGTCTTGAAATCGATAAATAGGTTGTATGTGGCGAATTGAAATTCAAGAAACTTTTCCTAGATGTAATCCAAAGGTTTGTAATTCAGTATTGGAGCCACATTGATAAGGACGAGTCAGACGAAAGGTTTTAGGCGATCTCATAGTACGAGGGAGAAGATCTTATAGGTGGTGATGAAGAGATTTATACCTCTGTAGTAGACAGAGATTAGAGGATCTTTATTCTTTATTCGAAATCGGGCACACAATCTTTCCGTTCATTTAGTACGAACTTGTTTTAGAGATAGTGCGATGTGCCGAATTGTTGAACTTAAGCTTGGATATAGCTAAAATCACTTCGTCGAAGTCGTGTGGACAGAATTGCTGCTTATCTTAGTCGACCGTAAATGGTTCCTTCTGCCTGACATGCTCAACCGATATGGTTTTTCTATATCCTCAGCACTGACTGCGAATCTACCATTAGCTTTACTTATTGGTTTCTGTATGTTGTTTGTTGATCTGCCAAGATTCTGGAACGTCTTTCTTCCTATACCGTTTCTCAATTACGTCGCGTTATTTTTTCTTCTAAGATACCAGTGCCTGTCCTAGCTTTATCGCTCATGGGCCACTCTAGTCCTCCTTTGCAGCGCCGCTCTATATGCTTTTTGTTTCGCTGCATAAACCAGCCGGCATTGTTCGTCGAAAATGAGTTTCGCAGTGGTGGTCGGGTAAAACCTATGATATCAAAGCATTCATCCCAGCTTGTCCGCAGCTTTCCCATTGGATTTTATGCCGGTGGTGTAAGATGCCAGCCTTCCGATGTCAAAATTCCTCACAATCTTTTCTCGGTCAGTAAGTTACGTCGTTAGTGCGTACGAAGTGGACCCTCGGAACCCTCTAACATCAAAAAAACTGTAGAAGTGCCATTCGTGGATCGCAATGTGATGAATCTGTTTGTTGACAGATTGATCAAGAAACCGCCAAGTCCTCGAGATATGGGAACCGCGTGCCTGCCATGATAGTGTCATGCCCCGGAGCCAATAAGGCTTTTACAAAAAAAAAATCACTTCTATCCTAGCTTTGCCTTTAAATTGCCTTAGGCGACTTTGACATCATACTTTTAGCATGGTGCGTGGTGCCATAGTCTTTCTTCTTCGTTGCGGCTGATTTTGACGAATTCAGCCTTGATGTGGATTGTTACTCGTACAAGATGCTCATTCAAATAAAATGAAACTGAAGACATGCTGCTTGAGTTCACACCAAAATAGCCGCTGTTTCTTTTCTTGGTAGCAATCATGATAGTAACATATATGTCACCGTACTTCATCCTTCATAGATCCAATCCACTCCACTCCAATGACAGCTAGATTTGCTTTATAGCATACTCCGCGAGTTGTTCTGCTACTCGTTGACTGGAGACCAGGTCGTCTACACTATCTTTAGTCCAGAGCCATGAAGCTGGTCCTGAAACCTGTTTCAGACCTGGGCTTTGAATACGAACATGTAGCCGTATACCAAGGGGTTGGATGCAGTCAACACCGAGTTATTTTGCTTTTTCGTACGTTGGTTCTTGATTGGGGCTTGCAATCTTAGTCTGCTTTAATAAGGTTGTTCTCATTCTGTTTCCAGAGGACACAATAGGGAGGTAAAGCAACAATCCTGACGCAAGGTTGAAACGTTGTGCTACTAACCTGCTCAATCGTAGCCCAGTCCGCTTAAACGTCGTTAGAAGTCAGCAAACATATCGGTCGGATTCTCATCTGACTCGGCACTCTGGCTACTAACGACAGGCACTATTAGACTCTTGTAAACTGAACCTTGTGCAATTGATTTATTCATTTGGAAAAGCTTTTACGAATCAAACTATTAGGTCGTCCCCAACGGTCGAATAGCGTTTAAAAGAAATCTGCAACGGATATCACCATTCCTTGGTTCGGTATACTAGGGAATTGCCGGAAAAGAAACTGTCGTATTGTTGTCTAAGTCATTTTCCTTATTAGCTTGCCACTACAAGTAGTAAATTCAATCCGCCAACTCAAGCACTTTTCCCCTTTGCCATTGGGTCACCTTGATGACCATCATCTTCTTCCTGTACCAAACTCCTTCTCCCATTTATTTTTTCCCCTTTTACTTACCTTGAAGGCGCTTACTATTAATTTGAAATCTGCCCCAAGCCATCACAAACAAATTTTTTTTTAATCTAAAATTAAAATCATCGAACAATCGCAAACGAGAAATATCAGATCATCCACTGTCGCCAGGGTCTGGCTCTGATAGAGGATTTGAATGAATTGAATGAATGAATGACCTGGACATGGACATATAGTTGTGCACTCGTACAAATGACAACAAAATGAGATGTGCCCCGCATTCCCAGTCCCTGAATTCCACTTATCTATGTCCAATTCTCTAGCTGCAACTTCAGCTTCGTCCAGTTCCATTCACTTCGTCTATCCATGGCATTGGGTCGATATAAGCAAATTGCAAAACATATCGGTGTCCACTTTAGCAGAAAATATGAAATTTCTTATCTCATCCCCCTCGGGGTGATGTGTACAAATCGAGAAAAGACGAAAGGAGAGACACGACCAACTCTCAAATAGCTGGTGGTGGATTGAGGTTAGAAAATATTGGTTACCTGACAAATCCTTAAAATGGCATTATGAAGAAAATTTCACATTTTCACAGAGATGACCACCGTACAGTAGTAGTACACTATACCATCAATTGGCGTAGGGAGGAGGAGCAGCAACAGCAAGATGAGTGCAACCAACCCTGAATCATAAAGGTAACAATAAAGTTCAAAAATGAAATTATCTACCCTTCGGCAATATCACGATGACTCTTTAGACTGTCTGTTGCATCAATATTCCAAGAGCGAACTACTACTTGCTTTGGGATTTTAGCAAGGTCCAACATACATATGTAGTAGTAGTAGATTAACTAGTAGTGCATCTGAAGTCAAAGTGAAATTGAATGAAGAAATGAAGGAACTTGAGTCCAGATATGTACTGTGCAGCAGATCTAGAAAAATCCCTGGGAGATGTGTACACGAACAGTTTAAATCTTCATTTTAATGGCCAGCAGAGTTCACCTGATGAGGGTTGGTGGGAAAAGACGTTACGAGTATATTGTGCCAAGGATTTTCCTAACCAACAAACGAGAAAAGATATGAAAAGAGTCATGTGCATAAATTGCTCACAAAAAGGATTCGCTTTTGGATTGGGATTTGGATTCAGATTCAGTATTGGGAAGCTGCTTGGAGACAGAAAGGTAGAATGATGTTTTTTTTTTTCTTTTAAGTATTTGTACCTTCAGTAGAGATACAAATATGAGTGCACCCTGTCCGTAAGGTAGAGGACAATTCAATGAAATGAAGACGACAACAATGTCCAGTGAACATGCATTCGAGGCTTGTGTTGCAAATGGAATTGGAAATGCTTTCAAAATTTTCATATCTCTCCAGTAATACCGAACGGAATTTGGACATCATATTCCAAATCAAAACGACAATTGTATGTGGTAAATCCATTCAGATAGTCAATTACCATTTCAGGACATCTCTTAAAGAAAATGACCATATCGAGGACATAAACAGAACGAGACACAAATGATTGGATTGCCAATGACAGATTGTGGACGGAGTGAAATGGAGTGGGAATGGAAACTACAATGATATGTGTATGATATTCGGCCAAGGTTTCTTCCCAAGGAAGAAAGGAAGCCACTTTTGCCATGGATTGCTGCTCGCTTTCTTTGAGTATAAGGTAAGCCAAATTGTTTAACTTTATACAGGCGAAAGCGTCACGAAAAACTGTAACAACAACAACGCAATGGAAATTATAGACGAATGATAGCTGAATGTAATCAAACTTCAGAGCAATGACTGCGGTGTTACGGATGGGACCGACGATGTGACTCCAAACTTACGGCTCATAAAGGTTGAACAGCACATCATGTTTATTAGAAGCTTTCGACAGAAGTGCAGGGCCTAATAAAAAAATTCACTGCTTCACCTATATCTTCCTTATCTTCCCGATGTAGGCACCGAGTATAGGTTTTATCCTACCGGACTTGATTAGGAGAAAATAGCAACACTATAACTTCCTGCACGGCGGATGAATTCGCGTGACTGAATCAACAGTGGCATCAACAGTCAGTATAGAAGATTCTTTATAAGAGCCAAGTTATTGTACTTGGACCTGAGTCCAATAAGCATTTGTCAGGCTGAAATGGAGACTGTAAAGGGTGACTACTTAATGGGTTTACGGGGGCTCTCATATATTCGAAGGGGGATAGTAACTACTAGCTTCGAAAAATCCATCCCCTTTTCCCAAAGGCTCCCAGAAAACGCATTGTCGATTGTGCGTGGAATTACCCGGCTACTTTAAAATCCAACGTTTGAGAAGCAAACATGAAAACGGATAAGGACGGTTGAACATTGAAGATCCTGCAAAATGATGCTCGCAAGTGCATATAGAATGTTTGCACCTTTAATACCCTACGTGCAGGAAAACAACCAGCTGAGGTTCTGAACCGCTACAAAGCAGATATCACTGCCTTACAGGAAGTAAGGTGCGTTGGCCTGAACAAAAGAAGGCATATACTTCGGTGACTGTTGCAGGGAACAGATGCCCATAATTTTAGTGGCAGGCAAGTGCAAGAAGTCTTAATTTGTTGGTGCATAAACGAATGTGTAGTCACAATCCGAATTAAGGATTAGTTTTCCGAAACCAGCGATTTTTGCGCTCATGCTCATGGTCTGACTTGGACGTTGTAGGTCGACCGGCTATCTTCATTTCTTTCCCGACGATGTGCCTAGTCGGCCCAGAATTTATGCTCTGCAATACAAAGTAAAAGTCAGGAAACTTAGTGCTCTTTTCCACCATAACTTGTTCATCTCTGAACTAGTCTTAGAGCAGCGAATAGTCCCAAGCAGAATCTTTATCTGAAAGAATTTCGTTGATGTGTTAAAGGAAGAAAAAAACTCGCCTAAGACTATTTAGACAATCAGGGACGTTTACTTACGGACCAAATCTGCAGCTGGAGCTATAATAACATGGACTGAAGAGAAGCGGTTAGACCAGACCACTTATCTTCCAAACTATATGCCAGAATCGCAGATCATCGTGAAATGAAATTCAATAAACTGATAAAGGACGATGTCCATCTCCTATATAGGCGATGGCGTCACGAAAAACTGTAACAATTTACGACAGGTTAACCTCATGTTGCATTCAACGAAAATACGTCGTCTGAAAATCTTGTTCGAGCAAATTAGAAGACCATGTTCAGCCGTTGTGCGAAGAAGAGGCTGAAAGAAAAATAATCAGAACACTTAAATGCAATTCGGTACAGTAATTCTCCATCCAGCTTGTATAGCACCGGCTGCTAGGCTTGATGCCGTAGGGCCTATACTAAAGGAGGCCACCTGTTTTACGGTTGATGATAATCCAATAAAATGTTGGAAAGCGTCAGTCACTTAATATCAAAGCCCACGGTTCCCGACCCGTGAAGAGTCACTACCTACTACCAGAGACACTGTAGTCTTCCCTCCTCTAAGGTTCGGCCTTCCTTGTCATCTCGAACCTAGAGGCTGGGAATCGAAGAATCTCTTAGCTGGAGCATTATTGTCCATTCACTCGATGTGGCCGAACCAATGGACTCGACGTATTTTGGCTTTTTGGACTACATCCACATCTTGATACAGCCGCGGTTGTACCTACTTCTCCATTCGCCCTCCTCGCACACAGGACCAAAAATCCGTCGAAGAATTTTTCTTTCGAAGGAGCCCAGTATCAGTTCCCCGTTATCGCTTATCGTCCAGCGCTCGGCCTTATACAGCAGAACTGGCAGGATAAGGATTTTGTAAAGTATACTTTTCGTCCTTCGACCTAGGAGTTGTGAACCCAAATATTTTGCCAGACCGAAGTAGGTGATCACCTTAACTACCTCGAAATTGTTGCGATCAATAGTGACGTCTTACCCTAGGCAGTGAACAGATTCTGATTTGTTTTTTGACAGCATGTACTTAGTCTTGTCATCGTTTACTTTAAGGCCAACAAATTTCGCCTGTTCTTCAATCGCCGTGAAAGTCTCTATCATATCCACATATCCCAGTAGCTGAAAGGACCTGTTGAAGATAGTGCCTTCCGTGTTGATACCTGCTCTGCTCTGCTCCAGAACGAGATTGAAGAAGTCACATGATAGCGCATCTGAAATAGTTCGGAGGAGCTACTTCCAAATTGCACATTGCAGCGCGTTTTTTCCAGCGTCACGCGACTGATCTGGATCAGTTTTGCCGGCATCCCGAAATCGGCCATCGCCGTATAGATCTCCTGACGATGAATATTATCATATGCGGCTTTGAAGCCGATGAATAATTGGAGATTCTCGACTAGAAATTCGTTGGTCTTTTCAAGGATTTGTCTCAGTGTGAAAATTTTGGCCGGACGCTATACTGGTACGGTTTGAGACGTTCACACAGTACGTTGTATAGGATCTTATACGCGACAATAAGTAGGGATATGCCTCGATAGTTCTTGCAAGACATAGGATCGCCTTTTTGTATATGGGGCATATGGAGCTGATAGTCCAGTCATCGTGGATGCTTTCTTCCACCCTTACTTGGTTGATATGCTTCATGCGCCTTACCTAAGCATCGCCACCGAATTTGAATAGCTCCGCTGGTAGGCCATCAGAGCCTGCCGCCTTGTTGTTCTTAAGTTTTTTATAGCTAAGCCGACTTCTTCTATACTGGGTGGTGGAACGGATTCTTCATTGACTGGATGTGGGTTCTCTTCTTGCCCTATCACTCTCTCTACATGACCCCCATTTAGCAGCTGCTGGAAATGCTGCTTAAACACTTCTTTTGTACGATCCTTCCTTCGCAGTTTCGGAGACCCTGTGTTTCGGTCTTGAAGCCAGCCGGCACTCCCGATTGTGTTTCAATCGAGGGACTCTTCAATCTTCTTGAGTTGGGAGGCAGCGTAGGCCCTCTTTTTTCTCCTCTCTTCTCCTGGCTCGATACTCTTCCCTCACTGCTCTTGTTTTGCGCTGCAGCGTTTTAATATGTGCATTGCATCTTCTGTCATTTTTCTCCAGTATACGCATTCTCTGGGATGGCTGGTGCACTACTACATGGTTTTGGCCACCTCCTTAATGATTGTTGGCATTGGTGGTGGGCGACAGCACAGTGGAGAGCTTCTCACTCAGGCATTCTCTGTAGACTCTGGCTACTCCAGGTGTGCTTAGTCGTCCGACATCGAATTTCTTCTTCTGGGCAGTTCGCAGCTTCTTCTCGTTGCACAGGAGAGTTCTGAATTTAGTCGCTACCAGAAAATGGTCAGAGTCGACGTTTGACCCTCGGAATGTGTGCCTGGCGAGGATGTTGGATGCGTGCCTCCCATCGATTAACATATGATCGATTTAGGTCACGGTTCGACCGTCTGGAGAGCGCCAGGTTGCTGTATAATCGATATACTTGGAAACCTAATGCTACTTATCACCGTATTATGAACTGCTGCGAAATCGTAGCCGTTGTCTGTTATAGTTTCGTGGATTCTGTGTTTGCTAACTAACCCGCCAAAGATGTTTTCCTTTCCGATTTTTGCAGTAAAGTCCCCGAGCATAATTTTATCACCATACTCCGGACATGCTCGGTAGGTTTCACTTATAGGCTTGAAGTCCATGACTAAGCCGATTTCCCATCACGAATCCGCATCTTGTCTTATCTGATCCTCTCCATCCTGCCTTGTACCGCATAAGGACAGATTCAAGCTCTTGAATAGCACCTGGGTTGTACAGTGTTCATAGTTCATAGACTTTCCGAGTCTAATTGCTATTTGATGAGATTCATTATCAGAGGCTGGTTGTGTCTCTCTCATTACTAAGTTTTTTTTGACGTGGTCGGGAAGTTACCCCTACGGCACAACCCCCAATGAGGCCAAGGTTTAGGCCCTTGCTTTGACCTTAAGACAGCAGGCGGGATATTCCGATGCCAGTAACCCACTTCGGGGTATGAGCGCTGCCGGTGATCCATTAAGGATTCTCTTTTCCTCTTATCCAACACCCTTATTCAGTATTGGAGATCCCTATGTACCTGGTATCCGGATATGCCGGATAAGCTCATATAGGGATTACACTTAGTAGCTCGGTCTAACTGGTACTGTAGAGGCCACGATTAATTTCATCTAGAGAATTCGATCGCTGCCGCCTGCCTTGTTCGTTGTCAAACGACCTTCCAAAGGTTTTGTTTACTCAATCTCCTGTCGAAATACTAGTCACCCACCAGTCACCCACCAGTCACCAACGTGGAGGTGAGAGTAGGAGTTGGTAGTGAGTGGCTAAGTGAAAACGCTTATATACTCATGTACTCTAAGTATTGTTTCATACTAAAATAACATAAAATGCGAATAGGACTAGGGCTTAGGGTTAATGAGAACTACTCTAAGTTATTCAGCCCTCGATATTGTAGCCTGCATTCTAAAACCCTACCACTTCCATCCAAATAATCCCTTTCCAACCAGACTTTAACGTTACAACGTTTTTATTTTTATTTTTTTGCAAACCTATCCAAAAAGGATGTACTGTACAAAGTTATGTCCATTTCATGTTCCATTACATACCATTACGGACAGCCGATTACTTTCTGGTGCTGAAAAATCACATCCAACTTTAGACTGTTCGTGATCGCGAAATGACGATCACTATAGATCAGATTGCATCTAAGGCATTTCAAGAACCAATTCGAAGATCCGAAGAAAACAGAACTCCATCTACGTACGAGTACGCTCCACACTTGCTATTCCCTTGAATTTTAAAAAGGAATTCTCCAAAATGAATCCTCAGAAGGGAAGTAAAACAAAACCGAACAACGTTGTGTGCAAACATCGACAGTGTACAGATCAATGTAGAGGCACCACCATCACAAGCATCATCAAACATCGACGGACGACATACCATATAACAAACGGACGAAACCCTAAGCTTTAACTCACTGAGCAAATGTCGGTCTTGTGGTGCCAATGTGCGTAATTTATAGCTGCCAACGATTAAAATATCGAGATCGAAACCTCCCGATAAGCTGCTTAATTCCGTGAATTGAGACACAATTTTCTGTGGTTTCGCAATGCAAAATAACAGCAGCAACAACAACAAAAAAATGGCACTTGTCCACCGATACCGGAATCGTAGGAGCCACGCCATCATCTCACAGATGGAACTCGACGAAAAAAAAAATTAAAAAGAAATTGTATCTTCAACCGAAAGATATCGCGCGATCAGGAGCTGAGCAAAGCTCGGGCAACTCATATCTTTCACTTGATCTACTGTTCCTACAATGTGATGATGCTGCTGCTGCTTTTGCACTGTTTGGCTGGCTGATGCTGCTTCTTGGCCGATGATGATGATGATGAGGACGGGGGTTAGACTCTCAATTTAGGGCTTGTCCCTGCGTCTTCGTGCGATGTACAGACGAGTAGTAGGAAAGATTGTTTATCTTCAGGAGATGTTCGAGTTTCTGTTTTTTTTTTGCCCCTTTCCTTCAATCGATGGGTAAACTATTTCTTAGTTGTTCCGTTTCTGTGGTGCTCCGCTTGTGTGAATCCATCGACGTGGATCGAACCCTGCCGATCGTATACACGTCGAATATCTGTCGAAACATTTTGTATTGACCCGATGCACGTAATGAACGTGAACACGAGTGTGTAGAGTTGGTATGTTGCGCGAATCATGTTACGCTGTCAATTTGTTGTGCGCTTGCTCGTACCTCGAGGACGTATGGCTTGAAGATGTTTACCATGGAGACGTATTATGGCTCGACAAGGATACAACTTTAGGGATGGAAAATGCCTCAAGTGCGTGCAGAGCAGGTGATAGCAGTTAAGCATTCCAAACGTTTTGAATTGGGAATGTGATGAAACATTTCAGTTGACATTCTAAGTGATTATAAAGAAAGACTATCTCATTACCGAAATATAGGGGAACTCAACTTATTGTTGATTAAACAAGGATAATGAGCTGTTGGCCTGGGTTCCCCTTGAAATTAATTGAAGAAAAAATCTTCGAAAAACAGGAATTTTCTATTTAAAATTGCATGTGGAACGAATGTGGATCGTATTTATTAAAATAGAAAGAAAATATAGAAAATATTAACAACGGCTTGCAAAATATATACGAGTATATGTGAAACGCATTCTCTCCTCTATTAACCGTTAAAATACGAAATGCATGTGACAACATCTAGAGCTAGATATTTCTCCCACGTATCTGCATAGCTTCTGCGCTACATTTGGGTTTGGCTGAATGTTGTTCAAACGATTTTGCATGCTGTTCTGTTTAGGTTCATATCATCAGTGGGGCAGTTGCTGACGCTGTTGCATTTGAGTGATCAGTTTCTTGGTTCATCCGTATCCATATCGTATTCCCCTCTCATCTTCAATAACAGAGGGAATCCTACAGCGCACGGACGTTTCACTAAGTAATCCGTTGTAATACCCTTCCCACTTGCAGCAGACTTAGTCAATTTCCTTAAGTAAACGTCCCTGATTGTCTTCAATAAATCTTGTCGATTGAATGTCAATTGAGTTTTTACTTCGTTTAGCTGCAATCTCAGAACTATTAGCCGGTATGCTTGTACTTTGCATTAACATCTTCTGAAGCTTGTAGTCTTCTTATCTTCTGTGACGGCAAACCTTAGACCCTATAAAAAGTTGCTACATCCATTGCGTGTCCACGGCCTGGTGCTTTTGTTGCCACTTATTTACTTAAGTTAATTCATTCGTACTACATGTTCTAGCCAAATCTTCCAACGCCCATCGACGTGAACTGGACCAAAATGCACTCGAAAAATCTTGCGTTCGAAACGACTTAAAATATTTTAATGCGCCTTCGCTAATCTCGGTGCTTCTTAGGGGAATGGGATGAATAAGGTCTTACACAGAGTCTCCTTAGTGTTGCTTGACGAAGTCTTCCTATGCAATACAATTCCATCTCAGTCTAATTTCGGATGAGCTGTCTTTATTTCATTTAATACCGGAGACTAAAAAATCCCTAGCTACCCTAAAAGTTGCGATATTCTACGAGTATCTGGTTCGTCGATGTTATTCTTGTTAATTAGTTTTGATCTCAATCATCGTACGCAATTAGAGGCACAGACTTTTGCTCGGGCAAGGGCGCGCTTCAAAGATTCAATACGAGTACTTGGATGTAAAGTAGTGCAAGCCATAGTCTCCAGAACGGACCATGGTCTTGTAGTCTAATCGATTGATGACTGGGCTAACAGATGATCAATCATCCGTGGAAATAAAGTTCAGAACGTGGTTTTTGAGCCATGTTTTAGTCGTTTTTCCCTTATGAGCTGGAGCGGAGTCTTGTTGGTTTACTTGCGAATAGTGTTTTGTTGAGGGGCTACACAACGTCCGTTCGATACACTTTCGCACTTTCACACCTTTCTCGCAGAAATGGAGCGCAGCAACCCCATAGTAGGCGACTCCACACAAAGTTATCACAGAAACTGGCCACGTTAAACTCTCGGAACGAGTTCAGTTGCATGTCGTGATGACGGAGCATACTCGTACACTGTTTGCTGTTGTTTATTGAACGATTCTTCAACGGTGAAAAAGTTCTCGATAGTAAAAAAAAAATTTGTCTGTCACCCTTCTTCGCGTACTTTTCCTTTTGCTGAGATCCAAACCACGTTTTAAGATTCGCGACATGCTGTCTTTGCTGATGCCCATCTCCCGAGGTATAATTTTCTGCTTGCGCAGTGTATTTCAACGAATTGGTTCTCCACAACTTTGATGGCTTGTGGCCTTCGCAAAGTGCTCAAACGGCCGGCCGATTATTACACCAGTATACTCAAATAACTTCACGATACGATACACAAAGTTTCGTGTGATTTTCAGTGGCCGAAACATCGCCTTCGTAACCCAATTTTTGCGATCTATGTATACAATATATGAATATCTGGACTAAGTCTAAGGACTGTCGACATCAATATTTCTTGTTGCTAATCGATTCCTCTAACTTTAAGGCTAATCTCTGAAGGTCATAGGTAGTTAGTTTTCACAGTTGGTATGGACGCATATCAATTCTTGTCCGGGAGAATCCAGGGAAAGGCCCCATGGCCTCTGGGACTCGTGTTAGATTCACACATAGCTGGTCCGTGTGTGCTGGTCTGTAGGCCCGCCAAATAGTCCTTTTTTTCAGAGTCAGTTTTAGTGCGATAGGATTGTTGTTTAATGATGCTGTGGGGCGATTACCTGATGCTTTGGTTTGACAGTGATCTAATATGCAATTTTCAAAGTAGACGGCCCAGTGGCTGAAAGTGTAAGCTGATAGTCTCTGCAGTGGCAGAAACTCTATATTGATGTAGGTACTCTTAATATGCTCACATTATGGAACCCATATTTTCTATAGAACAATTTCTACCCCTCTTGCTGGATGTGTTCTTTCAATTTATTTAAAAGTTGATTGCGTTCCTATATTTTATTATTCTCGAACTCCAAGGACGCGCCAAAGCCAAGAATATCGAAATAGAAACCATGGAATGCCTGACAATTGACGCCAATCTGTGGGCGTCACAATGACCGGCAGCATAGTTTTCATCCAACAGGTCCACACTTGATTTCATGTCATTTCAAATTCGATGTCGCCAGATATACTACGAAATGTCTAGGTTTCCACAAGCGAAGGAACATATACCACATGTGATCAGGTGCTCCTAAGGCATCTCTACACCTGCAACCTTAAATACCGACGTTGTGTCTCCTGTTTTACCTCGTTCTATAGATATTTCCGCCGCCAGTGCTTCATAACATTCCGCTCCTCCAAACTTTCAACCGTGACACCCGTCTCCCTATCAATACTCATCGGTTTACATTCAAATCCACTTTCGAACGTACTCTGAAATATCGTGATTCCTTCCCTAACATTCAAAACCAACGTACATCGATACCTCGCCTTTATTCAGCATGCGAGGTCAATTAGCCTAAGTCCGTTGCAACTAGCAGTGTTGTGTAAAGTCTGCTTTCTCGTCGTCCTCCCAAAAATGTCCTATTATCCTATTTTCTGAGCTGAAAAGAACAAGTTTATGATGTTCACAAAGGAAGCTGCAAATCTTTGAAAAATTAACCGAACATGCGTTAGTTCTGCCATACTTGACTGATGATCACAACCTTACGGGCGGTGATTTTGTCGTTATTCAGCTTCTTAAATGAGGTGCTAACTTTTTCTCGGCTTCGAGTTGAAACTTTGAATGTTGTTCGATTTGTTTAAAGTAGGACACTGTGCTAACTCTTCTCTATCCTTCATTGGATTTTTTTCTGCCCCACCCTCTAGTGGCACGGCTTCTGCTACTTCTACAGTGTCTTTTTGCGTGTTGGTAGCACAAATTGAATCAGCGACTTTCTTCATGTCAATGCGTCACTGAATTTTCTACTCGTTGATATTTAGGTATAATGTTGGCATACAGGAGAGCTTCGAGCTTCGAGAGATTCTGCAGCTACTCCAGGCGTTTACTAATTAGTGCATACGAGTACATTAGGTAACAAATTTTGATTCGATTAAGTGACCTTATTGTGCTCGTATGATACCCTCGATAGCAAAGAAACAGAGTCACGAGTTGGCGAGCGAAAATAAGAGAGCTAAGTGTGTGAATATAATGCAACTTTCTTTCGTATACGTCAAAAAGTATGGGCAACAAACTGGAAGCCTGTGGGACGCCAGTATTTTTAGTGTGTTTTCAAAGGTAACTCCTTCTTAGTGGAAGAAAGATTCAGGGAATGCTGTTGAAATATCACCTTCCCTCCGAAGCATTGTACCAGTCCAGTTAATTTCTATGTTTGGCTGCAAATAAAGATATGCCTATGTCCTATTACAGCTCGAATATATTCAGTCGTTGTCACTACAATTGCATATTATAATCCACTCCAGGCAATTGTCATTCAAAATGTCGATCATTCGATTGCAGTCACATAATTCATCGAAACATAACCCAATCTACCTACTCGTACATGCTCCAACTATCCAACTCAATATATTCAGTTGACCAGTCATTCTGGTGCCATATGCGGATATCATCCATCGCGAAACCCAACACATTCACACTTACCTATCCCATTCCCCATTTCGGAGCTCAATTGCAGCGACAACAATCGCATAAACCCGACAGAAGCTCCATAGCCGCCACCATTCTGTCTATCTGCCTGTCTGTTATTTTATTATAAAACGCGACATTTTCATCAGAAATTTATGATCGCATTTAATATCGACTGACAATTGCATCGGGGGCATAATTTTTAATGACTCCAGTGATTCGTAGTCGAATTCGAATGCCCTGCAATTATGTTTTCTCGGCTGCATGTATTCCTATGTGTGTGCGGGGTTAATAACATAAATTCACCCACTCGACTGCGACCCTTTTGCACGCATACACTGGCGTATACAATTGAATCTCAATCGAAAATTTTATGTCGATCTCAACTGCAACGTTGCATCGACAGCGATTTATCCATTGCAATTCGACACTGCAGGATACGACTGACCATTATCCATCCATCCTTTGACAAAGAGTGACACACAAATACAGAGACCAAGATGGGGATAGAAAGAGAGAGCACGTGTATTCGGAATTGGATAGAAAAAAAGAAAACAAAAAAATCCATACCACCACCCATAATAATCGTTATAATGAAGCACACAGTCCATGTAGCACTTCAACCTCCCAATCAACCATTTGGAATCCTTTCTCCCATCCGGTTATTCATACCCAGTGCCAGGTCTCCGAGTGGTCATCATCACTGCCGCCACCGTTGCTGTCGATGTCGTCGTCGTTGTCGTTGTCGTTGTCATATTCAGGCATCATCATCATCATCATCATCATCAGGTCCATCGGAGTCGTAGTATAATACTTGTCGTTGGCGTTCCCATTTTGAGAGATATCACGAAATAATCATCGTTAACGCGCAATGCAATGCATGTCCTGCCTGCGCGCGATATCCTTTATCGATATGCGATATACAATATGAGACTGTTGTTGTTGCGAGGACGCGCCTGCCTGCCACTCCTGCTGCGCTCAGGAAAATGCATAACGCGTTATCGCTGACACATTTGACCCAATAAATCAAAATTCTTGGCTAAAATTATTTTTGCATTTTCACCCACCAGAAGGACATTACTTTGTCCATGTCGAATGGGCTGCATTTTCGGCTATCGAATCACTCGTATCCATTCGATCCAATTGTCAGAATGAGTTCCACACTCTACCCAGCGACAGAGAGAGGTAATAATTTTCACTTCCAGGACATTCGATATTTTCGTGTCTGGTGTCAATTTTCACGCGGATGAGGCTCGTTCCTGTTCGATGGTTGCAGCATACCACCCGCACACATTTATATGGTCGATGCACAATGCATTTACACGCATAGATGCCATAAATCGATCAAGACAGTTCAATTTATGAGGGACGCGACGATGTGCATTTTATGCGTTGGTTTCTTGCCTATGTGGATGGATACTGGACTGGATATCATCAAAGAAGAACTAAGGACTAAGGACATTTCTGTTGAATCATTTTCTCATTTTCTAATCAAAATGAATGTATAGAGCTGGACCTACTCAGAAATGGTTGTGTTCCTATTGTGTGTCCTGTGATTGATTTACGATACACCCGAACGTTCTCGCTTCCATGGATGCGCATTGAATGAAATGACTTCTGCTTGAGTGGTGTTTTCTTTTTCGGCTTTGACTGTTTGTGACATTGAATTGATCTTAAGCTCGTACATGAGTACTCATATGTACGTTCACGTCACTGCGACACAAATATACATCATGTCATCGTGGAATACCTTTCAGTGGCAAAAGTGGTGAATTGTGTTGATGATGATGAGACCCTGAGAACTTAACCAGGTGGTCGAGTGGCTTTTGTGAGATGAAATTGACTTTGGTTTGTCAGGTTTTTTTTCATTCTTCTCACTTTCTTTTACAAGCAGAGACGAAATTGAAAGCTTTTTAGTGTGATGCTGTAAGTGGTATCATTGTCCGGATGCTGAGTGACGAATGACTCGTGGAGGGGGATTAATGGTTTTTACGTGCCTTGACAGTGCACTTGACGACGTATTATGGTGAAGAACAAACAGGTAGCCTTTTATCCTTTTAATAGCACTGCAAAGGTGTCATACTTTTTTGGTGTACAATACGTGGGTGTATTCCCATCAAAGCTTAAGTTGCAACCCGTTGATACTTAGAATTTAAGAGAAGAATTAAGGAATCAACCCTTAACCGCTAGACCTTCGTCCAATGTGATAGCCTCGAGGTGGGCTCGTATCCTATTATTTGTGACATACAAATGTCAAATGTCTAAAAGGCTCACACCTAAATCTCAAACGACATAACAGCAAGAAGACGTCAAGAAAGTAGGCATGCATATGTGCCTTCTCAGATGCAGTTTTATGTATAACGGTTAAGTTAGATTGCCATTTAAATTTTCTCACTGTTTGTTGAGCCCGATCCTAAGAAGTTACTAAAAATACTGATTTTCCTTATCTTTATGTGTCGCGCAAAAGCTGGCGCTACTTTTGTACTTAATTGCACTTTGTCGTGAGTGTCAGACACAGTTCTCCTATTTAGTCGCCTCTTGCCATAAACGGATCTCCTTAGGCATATTAAGCCTTTGAATCCCCCCTTTTCCCCACTCCTCCAAGTTCTTCAAGATCCCTCTTTATCTATCGCAATGGCCTTAATATGAACTGGGAGAAACACAAAGCCATTGGTTATGCCAAACTGGCTGGAAGCAGATGTCACCTTCCGATATAACAACTAGATCTCGACTAACAAAATTTCTTCTCCAAACCTTGGCTTAACATCATCTTGCCCTACAATTAGGAGGACGAAGAATATGCGCCCGCAGTTATGGACAATGGGTCTCCAAGTACGTACTACGCTGCAAGAGTAGGAAAAATTTCAACTGCTCCAAATTATCTAGGCCAGGATGTGACTGGGAACCTTACAAAGCATCGTTAAGAATTTACAAATGCGAGTAAGGAATGCCCAATGTAGATCCTGGCGTATATTCTGCAAAAGGGTTGCCAGTAGAAATGTACTGTTGAGCGTACTAAAGCACCCGGATGGTATCTGTTTTGACACCAACGAAGAATCCTTGAATATGCTGACTGATAGTACTTCTGCAGAGAAGCCATGAAGGCTTCGCTTTAATGTTAAGTCCTACGAGAAAGAAATAAACTAAAAAACATTTTAAAAAAATTAAGCAATCCAATTCGAACCTAATTTGGGGAAGTGTACCCACCTAAAGAACAGCCTGAAGATGACCTGTGTGACAAAGCTGACATGGAAGTTTGCAGTTTCAAACCTTATAAGGCACCAGGTTTCTTCCCTGCACAACCACAGAATGTTTTTCAGGATTTCACAACCCCTGTTGTTGCTCTCTGTACAATACCCAGTGCTTGGTCAGAGATAATCCCAGTTTTATACCCTAAGCAAATAAAACCTCCCACAGGCTCTCAAATGGTCCGAGATCCATCAGAATGATATCCTTTCTGCCAAAACCCTCAAGAGAATCTTCCATCTTCAAATCAAGTGCAGTCTAAATCACAGAGGACACCATGCTTACCGACAAGGTTAATCGGTTTGAAACCACATTACACGAAAGAAGTATAGAATGATGGCATTCCGTGACATCGAGGGAACTTTCAACAACGTTGATGCCTCCTAAGTCATCAACTCTTTTCAAGAATTAGACATAAATTACTCCGTCTTTAGTTTGCTCGACATTATTCCCAAGGAATCCTAGATGTAGCCCATGGTCGATGGTCTGCAGGAAAGAAAGGGACCACAAGGGTTTGTACTTTCTTCTCTACTATGGATCCTCTAAAGCTTTCCAGTATGGCTTAGATATACTCTCCTCTGCGACATGTAGCTGTGGCTTAGGCATAAATCCATCCAAAACGGAGCTGGTCCGCTCCACAAACTCAAGATATATTCGTACTGAGATTCTCGAGTTCTGGACACCGAAATAAAAACACTCTAGTTGCTCTCTACTCGTGTAAGAGGTCCTTAGACTCAAGGTAGTGTGTACAACCTAAACTTGTGTACTGGGTCTTCACCATTAATATGGTATAGCCATTTGGTGGGCTACACTGGCAACGGACTACAAATAAATCAACTTGTTAGAAAAAAAACGCAACGAGTTGCCTTCATAAACACCACTGGCGCGTTAAGAACTTCTGCAGTGACGTCTCTCCAAACTTTGCTTCACTTGTTACCTACTTATCTAGACTTTTTTATCTATTCACATTTAACTCCGCCCTTAGCTTAGGAGTTACTCAGCAATTAAATAGCCTACATGTAGGATATCCCAGACTACTCACGCTGCATCTCGGCCTCAGATAATCTTCTTCAACGCAGAGACGACGCGAAGTCTGCCTCAGTAAATGAATTTCCATCTTCACAGACGGATCTTAGATAACTAAAGGCATTCGCACAGGAATATAGGCACAGAAATCGTCCAGTCTACCAATCTACTGTACAGTCGTCCAATCTGCAGCCTCAGCTATTTATCAAACAACAGCTTGGATGAGCCTGAATCAAATACCCGCGTCGGATATGTGCACATGCATACATATATATACGAGAGACGTTCAACATATTCTCGGTATCGGGGTGAAACTGTGGTTGTATATATAAATTGACTTATTTATCAAGTAATACTATTATTTTAGTGCAAACATGTAAAATTTCATATAAATGTGATTATTAATTCGCGTTTTATCTCCAGTTAAACAGAATCATAATGGCAACTGAGACGATGATGGTGAAAATTGAGCATCGCGCTGTAATTAAATTTCTCACTAAGCAAGGAAAAAGTCAAAAAACTATTCATGAAGAGATGGTGGCTGTTTACCGGGGTTCCGCACCTTCATTATCAACTGTGCAAAAGTGGTCAAGTGAGTTCAAGAGAGGCAGAGAGAGCATTGAAGACGACCCCCGCTCCGGCGCCCTGCTTGTACGGCAGAAAGCATCAAAGAAGTCGAAAAACTTGTTCTTGAAGATGCCCGAATAAAGGTGAAAATGATGGCAGAGATCACCAAGCTTTCAATTGGTACCATTCACACCATTCTTCATGACCATCTTAACCTTTCAAAGGTCAGTGCAAGGTGGGTGCCACGAATGCTCACAGCGCCTCAGAAAAAAGTGAGAATCGCATGCTGTAGAGAGCTTTTGGAGATGTGTAGTGAGAACGCGGACGGTGTTATGGATCGAATTGTTACTGGGGACGAAACATGGGTCCACCACTATGACCCTGAAAGCAAACAAGAGTCCATGCAGTAGCATAAAAAAGGAACAGACCCCCCGAAGAAGTTCATGGCCACAGTTTTTTGGGACTCAAAGGGAATCTTGCTCATTGAGTACAAAAAAAAAGGTGAAACCATCGACGCCATATCGTACGCTTCCACTTTGCATAATTTGCGGGAGGAAATTAAAAAGAAAAGACGGGGTAAACTCGCAGCGGGTGTGTTGCTTCTTCATGACAACGCTCCTGTTCACACGGCGCGAGTTTGCAAGGCTGCTGCGCGAGATTGTGGTTTCGAAGAAATCCAACACCCACCCTATAGTCCAGACCTTGCCCCTAGTGATTATTTCCTGTTTCCGGATTTGAAAAAATGTCTTCGTGGAAAAAGATTTTCGGATGATGAAGAACTCAAGTCGGCAATAAATGGGTATTTTGCAGAGAAAGAGGAAATTTATTTTTTTGAGGGTTTAAAAAAGCTTATCTCAAGATGTAACAAATGCATTGATGTTAGGGGAGATTATATTGAAAAATAAAAACAATTTAAATTGAATTCGCATTTTCCTTCATATCGATACCGAGAATACGAGTATATTGAACGCCCCTCGTATGTATGTGCCTTCTCATATGCAGTTTTATGTATAACGGTTAAGTTAGATTGCCATTTGAATTTTCTCACTGTTTGTTGAGCCCGATCCTAAGAAGTTACTGAAAATACTGATTTTCCTTATCTTTATGTGTCCAGCTTTTGCGCAAATTTTGTACTTAATTGCATTTTGTCGTGAGTGTCAGACACAGTTCTCATATTTAGTCGCCTCTTGCCATAAACGGATCTCCTTAGGCATATTAAGCCTTTGAATCCCCCTTTTTATGTTCATTTCAGCATTTCGATGACCTTGGGAAAGAGGGACGCTAGTGCAGTGGGTCTGTTGGAATAGAAGGAGGAAGATTCGCCCTTTTTAAGGACAGGCTAGGTAAATGCTGGAAATAGTCCTTAAGAGTAGGATTAAGAAAATCTGACGTTACGGAAAGAAATCTTTTAAGATGAAGATGAGATATTCATTATCGTCTGAACCAGCGGACTTGTGTATATTGAGAAATTTGAATACACATGCCACATGCTACATACTACAGGTGTAAGTGGATTTGTCCCGTAGAATTTTCGACTCAGTCAAGAAAAGGTGGAGACATCACACAATCTGGAAGCATTTCACTGGGTGCACCTTGTTCAAGGGGCAGACAGCTGAAATGTCATTATAAATGGGTGTGGGGATGGCGGATGAGGCCGCATTTCTGAAGTTCTGCCTTAGAGACACTGTAGTATTTCTTTCCTAACTTGTTGGTTGTATTTAAACTTGACGCACTTAAGAAAGGTGTTGCATTCATTCCCACCTCATTTGGACTTTTTTCAAGTTTCCATGGCCGGTTGGTCTTGTACAAGGGTACAGCCCTTTTTTGGAGACTTTTCGCTTGGTTTGATACTCTTCATCCGATGAATAAAGGATCTCATTCCAAAAATAATAATGTTTGTGATCATTTCAGCAGCAGCATTCACGTCGTTGTCGGGGAAACATAATGACCAGCTATAATTCCAATAGGCTTTATCGTCCTACGGTTCTTTCAGGAGTGTGTCTTCTTACTGTGTAATCAGTGCAGGAGAGATAAATTGATATGGCATAGCGATCCGAATGGGCTAGAGGGGAGAGCACATATACTGTGAACTTATCGGCGTGTGAAGTTAAAAACTAATCCATGGTGTATTTTAGAAGTCCGAACATTTCGGGTGGTTAAATGTTTATTCACATCACCACCTAGCTGCAGCCAAAGTATATCTACTGACACAATAACGGACAATAACGCCAAAACATATGCCAACCCCACTTCCTTTGTCATCTCGTCTTACAGCTTGCATTCAAGGAAGAAGATCAGTGGCATCGTTACCAAGAAGAACTTAATCCATGTGAATCCATGTAAAGAAAAGGGAAGAAAAAAGCATGAGAGGCGAACCGGTCGAAGAAATGGAGGAGTGGCGCAGCAAGAACAATTTGGGGAAATTTTACTAAAATGAGAAAAGACTGTATAAAGAACCAAACAAATAAGGAAGAACTTCTGCAGCCTGTTAAACAAAGGGAACAACTCAAGCTGCTCAGTGAGCCAGAAGGTAACATTCAACTTAGAAGTCAAGATTTCCGTCTATTCTAGCAAAATGGAGGAAAGTAAAAAAGAAATAGCCTCATCAGATGGACCGCGGGCTGAGCTATTAAAGGCAGCAGGAGATGAGTCTATGGCGAGCATAAACGAACTCATTTTCAAGATTTGGTCGGAGTAAAGAGTGCCTTATCAAAAGAAATGAAACTCTCTAGGCTGCTTCAGTCTGTCTTTTCTACAGGGCCCCGGCCCAATTATCAACGCTTCGCCCTTTAATGACATTGTCTAATAATGAACGGGGGCAGAGCAAAGTACTGGTCTTATCGTAAACATCTTTAGATGACGCTACCGAAGGTTGCTACGATTCGATCAGTCACAAGTTGCCGGTCATAGGTCTTGTTGACTGCTGGACCACCAGTAGTCCCTACCAGGACTTAAATCACGGTACCATGGGAGTCAGAAGCCCTCCGGATCTCGGTCCGGGCCTGACTTGTTAGAGGTAGGCCACCTTGTGGGAGCGTCATGGTGGCTGTGGTTTAAACCCAAAATCGCGGAAAGGGCTTCGGCCCAATGTAGAGTTGCAAAAAAGTACTGGGTGCTGCGACCCTAAGAGCAGCAACAGGTTTTAGATCGGCCTCGACTCTTACCAAGGGTGGAACTTGTGCCCGCAAGACAGTTCCGAATTGGTATCTGAAACAGTGGGATGACGGTGAGCGATGGCAAGGCGTATCCTTGCTCCCATGGATGTATGGGCATCCCGTAAGTTTAAGCCCACTTGGCAGGTACTTACGTTAAACACATGAGACGTTCTGTTTTTTTTACAACGAGTTCAACATCTTGTCTGGCGTATTATGTGAACCCCTCAAACTATTGTATTTGTCAACGATCTGGTTATCAGTGCAGTTCTAGGCTGGGTAGTTCGAATATAAACCAAATATTTACGCTACAGCAGATGCGAAGGAAACGCCAGATGCTCAATATCTTTTTGTCGATTTTAAGGCTGCATATGGCAGCATCTATAGAGACGAGCCAAACGAAATCATATCTTGTCTTGGCATCACTCCCAAACTCGTTAATTTGTGTAGAATGGAAAGAATGAAGGAGAAATAAAAGAGCGGAAACGACCTCTTTCATACCACCGTGATCAAAATGTTTCCGGAATTGATTCAGAAAATTAAAAATACAAGTTTATTCATCTAAATCTATATTGTCCCCTTCAAAGTAATCCCCATCGACTGCAACACACTTATGCCAACGCGTGCTTCCTGCGATTTTTCCATTACTTCTTCTCGGCTGCTAAAACGCGTTCCCCGTAGTGATATTTTAAATCCATTGAACAGAAAGAAGTCACAGGGAGCCAAATCTGGTGAATTCGGTGGCTGTTGGATGGTATTTGTTGCATTTTTCGTCAAAAAATTACGAATAATGATGGCACTGTGCGACGAGATTTCTGCCCACAATTCTGGTTTCTTTCGGCGAATTGCTTCACGCAAACATGTCATAACGACCAAATAATACTCTTTGTTTACTGTCTGGCTTACTGGCAAAAATTCATGATGCACTACACCGTTGTAATCCATGAAAACCGTTTGCCTTCTTTTTTGACTGAAAACGACGTGGTTTTTTTGGTCTCGGCTCATTTGGTGAACGCCATTCACTTGCCTGATGTCTGGGTTGCGTGTCGTACTCATAAACCCATGTCTCGTCTCCAGTAATGATCCTTTTGATGAATGTGGGATCGGCTTCAGCCTCGCAAATCATCCCTTTTGGGACGTCAACGTGGTCTCTTTTTTCCATGAAATTGAGGTCTTTTGGCACCAACTTTACTGCTACACGACGGAAACCCAAATCATTAACCAAAATGTCTTGGACGGATCCATAGGCCATCATGTTCAAGTCCTCCGATATCTCTCTGATTTTTAATTTGTGGTTATTGACCAACATTTCTTCTACTCCATCAATGTTTTCGTCGGTTTCCGATGTCGATGGTCTGCCACTGCGTTCATCATCTTCGATTGACTAACGACCACTTTTTAACCGCTCGTGCCACTGGTAAACAACCGTTTTCTTTAGAGAATCATTGCGGAAACACTTTTCCAATGTTCGCGCACCATTGAATCCGTTTTTTACGCAGAATTTAATACAAGTTCGTTGTTGCAAATTTAAATCCATTTCTAAAATTGTAAAAAATCGCCAACACACACAGAGATACATGTACTCTTGGCTACGTAACTTTTGGAAATTTTAAGCTATGACGCTAAGATTTAGAGGGAATGTCAACAACAGATCTACCAACTTAAAAAAAAAAAAACAGAACTCAAAACAGAACAACGGGAGCGCCACACGGTGGTTATTCCCAGAACTTTTTGATCAAGTTGGTATAGAGTTCGAGACCAAGACCGAAATGTCAGAGAAGTGTAATGATAATGTGGCGCCTTGTAATATGATCTTTTCAACACAATACTTGAAAACATTGTCCGAAGCTCGAAAGTCGACACCACGCACAGAATTTATCAAAAGTCTGTGCAATTTGGCAGAACACCGCTAGATGTCACTGAGGCACTTGCAGTATTGAAGGAGAAACGACAGAAATTTGGTTAAGCAGTAATATGCTGTCAACAAGAAGGTACGCATGTCATCGGCAAACCCAACAGTATATCGTAATCGTTGGCTGTGACTTGGGTTTAGTTGGGAATTTTGGCTTACTTAGCTCAGCTATTAACTCTGATAATGACACTTCATCATCGCTGTTTCTTTGGCCTTAGCAGACCACTGAGTAATAAGGCCTAGTCAAGAAACACTATTGAAGGTCTATTTATGATCTTTAGCATCCCAGTCCTGCTTTAGTGCACAGAAGCATGGATGTTAACGAAGGCATTTGCAGGAATGTTTAGCCGTTTTGAACTCAGGATTCTTCTAGTGATCTTTTGGCCTCTTTGCGCTAACCGGGTTTGGAAGAAATGGTACAAAAGCAAAGCCTACAATCGACATAGGCCTGGGCAAAAAGGTGAGAATTAGTGGCTTGAGATGGTTAGTATGTACATGTAGAGTGAAAATTAATAGTTCGGACATTGCCAAAGTGTTGTCCGAGCGTCCAATGTTGACTCGGATCGCTTTCCTGCCGCTGCGAATATCCAAATGACATAACAACAAGAAAAGGATACAATTGGCCGGCTTCAATCAGTCAGTCAATCGCTTATTGTTATATGCGTTGGCAAAGTACATATACCTCGGCTGATGCTGGCGCAGAATGCAAGTGATAACAATAGCATGAGGGACATCGAAACTAAAGATACCACGAGCCCATTGAGGTACGTATAATACAAAATATTGCTGGCTGATATAGAGCACACACGACGAATAGAGGCCAGTATGATCCGAAAGAAGAAACAGAAGTAAATGAAGGTCTTCACCGGCAAATCCCAAACAGATTCCTAAAGATGTAAAATTTGAAGCCTCGTATTAGGCCACTGTTGTAAAAATTACGATGCAACTTTCCCCTGCCAGCAAAACAAAATTACCATAAAAGACAGTAATCTAAGCTCAAGGCCAAGGCAGTTGATATTGGCTGCGTGGTATCACCTGTAACGATCTCAGCGATACATCGATATCCAATTAGACAAGATAAGGTACGATCATATGACTAATTGGAAACTCGTAAGGGTATGCATGAGGCACACTCTTCCTTTAGCCGATTCTTACGTAACCTGCAGACATAAACCAATCGATTTGCCTTATTAGGGAGATGACATTATGGAGTATACCCTTTGAAGCAATATATCAAGTAACATCCCAAAAACAAAAACCAACTTCTATCCACGTGTAATCTATTTCAATCAAACGAAAACCATTTACGACACCAGAACCAAATAACCACAACTAAAGAGGCTTTCAAATATCACTCAACATATTTCCGCAGGCATTCTACCCTCATTCTTGGCAAAATCTGTCGCTTGGCTTGATTTATGTCGCACACCTACAAACACCAAATTCCCATCGAACATGGCGGGGCCTAATGAATTATTTTAATTAGATGCCACCCCAACGGATGACTGACATCCAAAAATTCGATCAAATTAAGTGACTTTCAATGGGGCAGAATACGAGTAATGGCTTGCCGATACATATTCAAAACTGAAATAAACAAGGCCAACGCGCTTTTAATTCGGCCTCGCATGGCCTGTTTGGCTGTTTGGCTGTTTGGCTGTTTGGCTGTTTGGCCGTTTAGTTGTTACGAGTAGCTGCTGTATGGTATGTCCAACTGACAGTTGATTTACAACTTCAATTTCAATTCAAAAACCTCTCAGCGATAAATCATTCAATCGCGCTTTCTGGATAAATTACGAGTATAAATGTTCTACTCGCATTCGCTTCAGTTTCGTGTTCCATATCAGTTTCGACTGTTTTCTGAACAGAGGCCGCTGAGATCATCGCAACGCACTCATTAATTTGTCCCCATACGAAGCGCAAAAAATATCAGAAAAATGAAGAAAAAAAAATTTTTTTAAATAAAAATGAGATACTTGAGTCCACAAAGTGAAACACGACACATAGCACATTGGTGGTGTTTCGGATCTATTGCAGCCTCCAGGCTTGTCTCGCACTTAAGTAACCAACACTTGGAGCGATGGAAAGTCTTAATTTTCCCACAAACTAATTTTCAAGTTAATTAAGACGAGCGCGACGCAGAAGGAATCTACTGCAGTAGGGCCACATACGAGTACATATTTTGGAGAGATTGTGTGTGACATGCTTGGTGGACATTTTGATTTGTAACCTCTTTCGGCTGCTGTAGCTGTTGCTTTTGCCGTTCTTGTTGATGATGATGTGGATGGTGGTGATGTCTTCATCGGAGATGCCGGTGGAGAAGTGGAATTGCGTGCAAGTGTCAGGCAAGCAGATTCTATGTGGTTAGGGAAAGATGATTCATATCGAGATATTTGTTTCTTCCTTCACCTGATATGAATCGAATTTCATTCGAAAATCGCATGTGGAATTTAGCATTCGTGACTTAAGGAGGTCAATGGCTGCAGCCAATGTGATGGTGGTGACACTCTGAAGATCAATAACATGATCGTATACAAATTCTTCTCAATCACCTCTGGGTGTTTACACATTTTTTAAAAAGTTATTGGACTTGGTACATCAGTGAAGAGCCCTCAAATCCTTCCTTAGTTGAGTTTCACATAATGCGGTACGGCAGCGACTTGTAGAATACCAGTATTGGCACAGCTCACTTTCCTGTGACAAAAACATAGATGATCCTGGGTCGCACTGACATGTAATGAGGCTTCCCTAAGTCTGTGTAAACGATCGACGTCCGTCATCTAGAGATTACCTGTGGGGTGAAAGAAAAATCAGATTCATGCATTCAAGCATACCATCGCCACATATGAACATATGTGAAGGCGCTACCTTGCCGAATAGAAATATTCGTATCAGCTTTCGACTGTTTCCGCGGCGAGCAATATAATGATGCTTTCAAGAAGTGCAGTATGTAACACAAGCTCAAATGATGAGCAAAAGTTTTGAACTAGAATACATACTATAGCAACGCAAATTCAATACAATACGCGTTCAAGAAACTGAGTGACGAAATGTCGCAAACAGGACTCGTTACTTGAACACACGAAAGCGTACAAAATGTGTTATTCCTGAGCAGAAAAAAGAAGAAGAATGGAGTTGCCCTCAACTTCACAGATGAGCTTCTATATAAGATCGCCAGCATCTCAAAAATTCGTGAGCGACTAAAGGCAATGAAACTGATAATTGAACAGCAAATGTAAAATAATTCATAGCGCCTGTCACTGGTAGAAAGTGAGCATTCAGAAACGGAAAGCAGAGTACTGCAGCGGTAGAAGAAAACGGTGAGTAAACGACATCCTTTGTGAAGCACTATCAAGTCAGCACCGACTTTACTCAACTGAATTTTTCGTAAGAAAATTTGCAGTTCTACCGTACGCTTTGTTGATCATCCGCATTTTTAACATTCCGTGGACTCTTCTTCTTGTATGTTGCTGATGATCATCGGGTCTTTGAAACGGGTTTCATCATAACATTCAAGAGTTAGTGTCATCGGGAATATTTTTCGGACACTTGAAAATTCTGCGACTTATGGCTTTGTTGGGATGTCGATTTTGTATCTTCTTCACAATGGAGTTTTGAAGGTTTTGCAGCTTATTAATGTGCGTATTTGAGGCACGTATCTCAGTTTGAACTTCACAAGGGCGTAGCACACTTGCTTTAGTATTTTAAACGTTGAGGTACACCATGGCATAAAGAGATTGTCTGAGGTTGGAGTGCATTTTCTCTGTGTGCACATCCCATAGAAGCTGGCTGTCGATAATTACTCTCAGGTACTTGCATGTCTAGACTATTCCAATTTCTGGCCAGAAAGGACTCTTGGCAATCGTCTCTTTTAAGGTTTACCCTCAGATCGGTGGCTTTATGGTGTGGTTCTCGAACGTGCATCATTTTCGTTTTAGCCGCATTTCAAATCAGGCCATTATCATGACACCAGTTTACAGATTTATCGAATTCCGCCTGCATTATTTTTTATATCATTTGTGAACTAGACAGCTGCAGTACACAAACAGACAAGCAATGGAGCGCTATACTCCGCAAGAGCGTGGAATAATTGTGTCGATGTTTTTGACCAATAATCGGTTGGTGGTGTTAGCGCAGCGTGAATTTCGACGTCAATTTCCTAATCGTTTCGTGTCAACTGGGCAAACATTCCGGCGCTTAGCTACTCAACTCGAACAGATTGGAACCACAGGAGATCATGCAGTGCGTGGCTGTGGCTGCCGATGTCGCTGAGAACGAAGAAACATCAACCAGACGACGGGCATCACTAGACGGACCCTACAGCAAATTTTAGTGAAAGACTTAAACGTGTTGCCATACAAAATGCAAACAGTGCATCAGTTAATGCCTCCTGACCATCAGTCGCGTGTGAATTACTGTAAATCCATCCTCAATCTCAAAAAAGAAGAGCGCGGTTTTGTGTAGAAAATCGTCATGAGCGACGAGGCGCATTTCCACTTAAGCGGTTACGTCAATAAGCAAAATCTTCGTTTCTGGGGCACTGAAAATCAGTTGTGATGCACGAACAGCCATTATCTACATCCACTCAAAGCCACTGTGTGGTTGGAGTGATTGGGCCGTATTTTTTTGAGGACGCTATCGGCAATACAGTCACTGCTACTGGCGAACGCCACAGGGCCATGATTAACGACTTCTTACTGCCGGAATTGGATGAGCGGGGCTTAGCGAACATGTGGTTTCAACAGAATGGTGCAACTGCACGAGCCACAATGGATATTGTGAAGGAAGCGTTTCCTGGTGGCGTAATCTTCCGTTTTGGCGATTTGGAATAGCCAGCAAGATCGCCCGATTTAACCATTACAGACTTCCTTCTTTGGGGCTACTTAAAGTCTCGCGGGTTTATGGCAACAAGCTTCAGACAATCGCAGCCCTTAAGGAAAATATTCGACAGGAATGCGACAAGTTATCACCAGGAATATTGCGGAAAGCCATGGATAATGCGATAGAACGGGCACAAATGTGTATCAGCACTGGCGGAAGCCACTTGGCAGATATCATTTTTTCTACTTAACAGAACCAGTTCTAAAGGTCCAAATAAAGATGTCCATCACTCAAAATCTTTTTTTTTTTTATTTAGTAAAAAAGTAATTCAAAAACAAAATTGGATGATTAATTTTGCGCAACCTTGTACTATGCATCAACTTGTTTGTGAAGATTATATATAGCAGGGGTCCTAGTTTCGATCCTTGAGGGACTCCAAATAGAGCGGTAGTTTCTTTACTGAATGCATTCTTAATATGAAAGGTCTTACACTTAAATAGTTCTGAAGCCAGGTGCCTCTGATTCCAAGTCGGCTTAATGATTCTATAAGCTTTGCATGATTTACTAAAGTCTATAAACATGACAAGGACGTGTCACTATTTTAGGAACTAGAAGAGGAACCCTTATAACCTATAACCAGACACAAGGCAATAAAAGGAGTTCAATGTCGAACACGGACAAATAAGGCAACATTTTTAAGATTGCGATGAAAACACTAGCCAGGGATTTTATCGCCGAGATTTATGAAAGATGAGCAGGGATACCTGGGAACAATGAACAATGAAATTCGTAATGACGCAAAGTGTACTTTAATGCGTTCCTAAGCAAACAGTTCATGCGCAGTACCATTCCCTAGGCTGCAGCGCACAAAGATGGAACGGTTGGTTTTACGGAATCTGAAGTAAAGGAAGTAGTAGACGAGTGATTTGACGTATCCCAATAAAAAATAGTCTAAAAGCGTCAAATCGCTTGATTTAGACGGCTAATTCACCGGTGAAAATCGAGAGACAAATTGCTCACCGAACTCCTTTCTCACTTGGTCCATCGATTCACGTGATGTGTGGCATATAGCGCCGTCTTGCTGGAACCACATGTCGACCAGGTTTAGCTCGTGCATTTTGGACAAAAAAAAATTCGAAATTATTATACTTTGTTCTCACGATCATCTTTGCAAAAATACGGGCCAATGATTCCACCGGACCATAAAACACACCAAACACTGCATTTTTCCGGATGCATTAGCAGCTCTTGTGTTGCCGAGAATTCGAATCTATGGCAAGTCGTTCGGCTTCAGCTCTTGCACGAGCTGTATTTGTAAGGTTTTATACCAAGATCTTCCACGTAGTCGAGTAACGCAATCCCGATTACTGCGTACGGCGACGAATGGACAAATCACGGTTTTTATTAACAGTGGCAGTTACAGCAGCAATATTTTCTTCTGTACACACTCTATGCATACAGGCTGATGTCCAATAACTTGAAATTGCTACGAATTTTGGTCGCTATGGCTTGAATTGCTTGCTCAGTAGGTCGATTATGACGACCGTAAAATGGTCGAAGTGCGCGAAAAACATTTTTCACAGAGCACGAATTTTGACAATAAAAGTCAATAATTTGTAAGCGTTGTTCGGGTGTAAGTCTTTCCATGATGAAATGGCAATACTAGCTGAGCATGTTTGACTTTGACACATGTCACAAATCGCGCGTGAGCTGTCAAAAACAGAACACTGAAAAATCAAACAGCAAAAGTTTGATGAGCAAAAGTTTCGAAGTATAAAACGTATTACGGTAACGTTAAATCGATATAATATGCATTCTAGGCACCAAAAAGCGAAATGTTGGAAACTGTGCCCGCTCCTTGACCTTGTAAGCGAAAATGTACAAAATGTGTTATTACTGCTTCCATACGCTGACAACATTGAAGTTATTGGAAGGAATTAGCGATATATCACTGTTACTTAGGCAGTCATTGAAAAACAACTGGCAATGATTGATTTATGGATAGCTCAGTAGCACATTAACCGGTAGACAAAAGAGCTATATTTTCTCGACAACTAAAGACTCTCAATGCTGACTGATCGGACGGCACAGAAATAAGAAATAGTTTTGAGGTGGAAGAGGTCCTTGCCTACCTGGGATTGGATATGCTAAAACGATGCAATCGTCCTTTTCACTAACAATGCAGAGGGTATTGGATAAATCTTTCATCCGTCATCTTGACAGCGACAGAAATATTTTGGCGCTACTTTGATGATCCTTTGAAAAAATATCGGAGGGAAACGGACAATTCGGTGAGTTGAATTATGATTGCGAAGATTGCCGTGAACAAAATGATTTTCGAATGCAAATAGCAGAGTCTTACTACACTAACTAAGCGGTAAACACCAAACCCAGATAGTACAACAATGGAGAACAAAAGATTCCAAAGTAATTTCGGACCACTAGCAAGTCAGCACCAAGTTTTGCTGGTCTTTGGTGACAAAATTGTTTGTTAAGAAGCCAGACAAAAACCAACGAAGCCTGGGAAGATATAGTGATACAAGAAAAGGGCCCGGCTCTAGGCGCTGAATTTCCGAGAATGGCTTCAAAATAAAATACACCAAGAGGAAGAGTTAGCACACAGGGAACATACATATGGGCAATAACTTCGATCAAAATGTAGAAGTATCGGAAAAACTGAGATCGGTGCTGTAAAAGGATTCATCCATTCAAGGCACCTACCAACGGTAGCCCTTTCGGAAAAAGCGATAGACTTCTGGCAGAAGAAATTACCTGATTTTGCTATTTTCGACTCTTATCCTTACTGACGAGGTGATACAGAATTAAGCCGCCTGTAGAATGGTTATGGGCAAGAAATATGTGCTTCTCATTTACAATCTTATTTTCCATTGAAAAATAATTGATACTCGTAGTCGTACGATTAGTTAGTATGACGCCATTCTAATGTCCTCGATAAGCCAGCTTGCAAAGGAATCAATTTCGATGACTTTTCTTCATGATCCGGAATATTTGAGCAATTTCACATTGAATGATCATCACCAAGTCGTATATTGTTTCATGTTGATTCACACCAAATGGGTAGCCGATTGATAGGCACATTTCTCACGACAAGGCGATCATCAAACTTCGTTTTCAATAAGTCGATTGTGACAGTGTAAGATGCCAACTTGCTGGCATCATCTCAGTAGCAGTACGGCCCACTGATACCACCGGCATGAAAACCGCACCAAACGGTCGATTTTTTCTTATACAATGCCTCCGAATACCTCCGGCTGTTCGTTTCATCAAATGCGTCAGTTTTGCTTCTTATCAAAGTCGTTTATCCTTGCCTCAATGTGCCTCATTTGAATCTTCCTTCTTCTTCAGTGAAGCCCAATCAGCGAAAGTATGACGTGTACAACTGTCGTTTGGTTTTAGTTCATGGCTCAATACGATCTTCTACGGACAATATGGTATAGAAATTTGATATCTATTAATTGATGGTTTGGGTGAGTTCAGAGGTCCCATGTTGGAGAAATAGGACATATCTAATGAAAAACTCTTAGTTAGCACATGTTTTCTGCATCTCTATATTCATAAAACAGCGTGGCAGTCACAAGATCAAAAAACAGCCAACCAAACTGATCATGTTTCAATGATGTTGCAACAGTTTTAGGTGACCCTGACCATTACCTAGTGGTGATGTAGACGTGATGTACACTAGACGCTTAAGCCAGATAAGACGTACGAGTATTGTGTGGCGACTTAACTTTGAATGACTGAAATTGGTACAAACCACTCCACCAGACCCATTGCCCACCAAGTATCTCTCAATCTATTATTAACGTCCCAACAACCTCCAGTAAGCCAAGACTGTCAGAAATGCCTCAGCTGATGAAGTAGGTTTTCAGTTGATCAATTCCACGAAACAAGTGGTTTACTTCTATAGTTCGTTACTTCCATGAAGAAAACTGTAGAGATGAGCAATCAATGAGAGGCCAGACCGACTTCGCACATTCCTGGAAGTTAAATAAGGGCTACTTCGAATATGTTATTCTACAATTTATAGCCACTGCGTGACCCAAACTTTCACGTAGTTCCGAACAATAAGTCCCACAGTATTAGGTCATACCATCTCGGCCGCCAATTTAGATCGACATTTCGAGTAATGACTCGGCCAAAAACTTTCTAAGCATCGCCCACATCCATACCTTCAAGGTCCGACTACACAAAATTATTGACCATTGCTTGAAAGCGCAACTTATTCACCATAGCAGGCACACACGCTTCATTTTCAAAGGAATAAGGTCCAATGATGCCACCTGGCCAAAATCCGCATCAAAGAATTGTTTACAATGCCCTGAAGATGCAAATGTGTCTCATTGCTCAAAACGAAATTCCGGTTAAATCCTTAGTCCATTCCATACATACCCAGCACCGAATTGTCAAGATACGACGCTGCTGCTATTTATCAGGCTTAAGCTCTTGCGTCTTGTTGACCCAAGTTTTAATGCAAAATTCAGTGGTGAGTTCCTTATAATATGTTCAATTCCTGAGATCGAAGTGGAATTGACAAACCCGTGCCTTCGTCCACCCTTCGAGCTACAGAACCAATTGAAACCTGAGAAAGCTGTTATTGCGCCACGGGCACGATTTCTTCACATCACCGACCTGGGACAATAACTCAAAATTCTAAACCAATTGAACAAATACTGGGCATTATGTTGCGTGTAGTTCTTATAACATATTCTCTACAAGACACAAAGCCTACAACGCGTTAATGAAATGTGCCTGCAGAAGAAACTGTAGCCGCTGTGAGTGAAAGTGTGGCGGAAGATCCTGAATTGTCAATTCGGAGTTAATCAGAATAGTTTGGCCTATATGGTGCCAACACATGTATAAGATCTAGCTAGCGCAGTTGACCCATAATTTTATAGAAAAATCAAGTCTGGGTCTCACTTTTAGCTCCATGGGCTTGTGAACAAGCAAAATAGCGAGAGTCATATGGAATTCTGCAGTTTGCTGTTGTTTTCACGCTGGAAAACAAGTCTGGAGTTCGCGTAACAATCAATGGCTAACGTTACCAGACAAAATGGTTCCAGCTGGATGTAGCTACGAACTATTCTGTCCGTGAAACCATAGACTTACTTAAGACTCGGTTTAAACGTCACATTATGTCATGACATGAACTAGGGAATTGGCAATGCTAATAAATCGCAAAACTATTCAGGCCTCGGGAGCCAATATTCTGAACGCCATTGGTGTGATAGAGCCGTATGTACCCGAAGAGCGGCTCAAAGTTGGAATGGCATAACAGATAAACATTTCTGAGTCAAAATCGATTCTTGAAAAAATATCCCTTGTATACTTAAGAAGTCCAGTTGAAGCTCAGTTTTAACGATTCGATGCTAATCAACGTTAAAATTATGCTGGCTCTGGGACCCACTAGGACTTCCAAGTATCCAAGTATACCTATCAGAATCATTCACTATCTTTTAGTCAGTAATTCATGCCAAATTATGCGAGTTCTTATCTCATTCCGACAGTCAAATACTCGAATAATGATCGAGTAAACACAACAACAAAGATAAACTTCTGCACGAAATGACAAAACGGGCATTTGCTCATCAAAATTTGCATTCACATTCAAACAGCAGCAATGAATTCGAAAGAAAAAAAAATTAAACAATTCCATCCCGACTAGGACCAACCATAATGATGACCATTGGGTACAATGTCCACGCGAACAAACTATCCCAAGTTCGTCGTAGCCACTCCAGGTCCATCATGTCGGGCCAATGCGGCGCCCCAACCGTAACATCTACTATGAACAAATAAACAACAAAACACCAACAGGCAACAGCAGCATCTGGCTAAACAAATACGAGCATCCAACAGCAAAATCCAATGCCCAGTTCTAGTCATCCAGCGATGCTTCTGCGGCCTCCCATCCTCGGGACATGATAATTGCGGAATAATTTATGGGAACCTGCGTCCATATCCATTTCGTCCATCCATCCAATCCAATCCAATTCAATCTAGGAGCGCAGTCCCAGTTGTCCAGTTGCAGTTAGTGGAGATGAGGAAATATTTCAATTGGCCCAAACCATATGTGTGTAGACACATGTGTGGACAACAATGTTAGTGATGATGACCATGATGGTCACGGTTGGACTAAGAACAAAGGAGCAGATTAAAACAAAAAAAAAAACGAAAACACTAAAGCGTGGCAGTTATCCTTGACAAAGTACATAGACAAACAGACAGACGTGACGAGGTGCCAGAATAAACCGCTTAGTTGTCAGGAATTTCAGACAATTTACTGGGAATTTCCGATGGCGAAACGCGCGTGCTATTCACCGGAATTTGTGACAGTTGAGGGTAGTCAAGCGCGGGACAAGCGTGTCCGCAAGTTGGAAATGAAAAACGGCTTTTAGAAGAGTGATTGATGGAAGGATACTCGTTCAAGCTTGTTGTTGATTTGTAAATGAGTGTTTTTCTCAAACAACTTGTGATGATGTGAACATAATTTGTAAACATTAGGACATGACGTTATGGGAACTCTGCTGGGACTCATCATCTTATACATTTTAAGGAAACGACAAATAATTTGGCAGAGCCTGGAGAGCTGATACTGATAGTTTTGAACACACGAACCCATATCGACTACAGAAGTCCCTAATATTGGACAAATCTTGGAGAACTATTCTGGCGGCGTCTAAATTAAGTGATTTCGTGTATGTTCCGCGAAGCCTTGTGCATGCCAATCACACATTCTCGGCCAAAAAAGTGACCGGACGTTGCCAATGAAAACTTTTGGGGTACAAGGGTAGACCTGGAAATCCAAGTGTTTTCCTAAATAGAACTGGGAATACCTAACTATGTGGAGATCTAAGTACTGCGAAGGGATTCGACTTAAATCTGCTGAACAAAGTGCGCACGATGATGGAGAGAGTTTATCGGCAATAAGTCAGCACTATGGCCAAAAGCTAACCTATGTACTGAGAAGAAAAAAGAACTCCTAGATCTCACTAGGAGTACGGTTGCATACTCCTGGATCTTACGAAACTTAACGCAGAATAGAATGCAACCTATTTCTAGGCCCTAGGGAAAATAGTGACCTTTTGAAGAATTGGAAAGTATCCGATATATTGTTCTGTCGTTAGAATCTATTGTAGTTCCCAGCTCCTTGCCTCTATTGCTGTGACCTCCGCAGATGTTATGGGTACACTTCGATGTATTTTTCATTGTCCCAGCACTTGCATTACCCCCACGACCTCACAAACCATCTGCTGAGGATTCAAGCATTGGTGTTAAGTACTATACCACCACCATCTCGTAAATGAAAGTCCTAATTGGGCTAAACGTCCAAATGGTAAAGGCCACAGAAGGAACCATTCGAAATGGCTATAGGTTGCGGCTCCAAGAACAGCAATTTAGCACTATGCTTAGGTCCCACAGGGTGTAACTTCGTGTTCTTGATGGCAATATCAGCAGAGAATGATCCTATTATAATACCAGCACCCATCACATCAGCGCCTGTTACTCGCAGCCTAGTGCAATCGTAAGCCGGAACACAAACAGTGGAAGTTCATCACAGTATCATCACTCTTGCAACAAACGTCGCGAAAGCTAGTATTAAATATGCCAAGCACATTCAAGTGCCTAGCAATAGCGTGGTGCTCCGTAGACACCAGTAAGAAATCTATAGTCTTCCTACCTCGAGAGCCGCTTAGCTTTTAGACACTTCAAGAAGCATTCGTTTGGTATGTCTTATATTAGGTCACCTGGGGTTGAAATATCATTGACTTGATTGTCAATGAACGACCTAACAGACGACACAGGCACTCCCAACCAAGACAAGACTCAAAATATCCAGCCTTCCAACAGTGTTCAAACGAACCTCGCATTCTCAAATAGCAGCTTTGCTGTTCCTAAAACATGGTTCATTACTACTAAAATTGCATATGTCTCCACCTGAAAGACAGACAAGTTTGCCTAACGAAAAGAGAAGTCTAATGTAGTCACCATCCACAAAGGCACCAGCGGGAATTCTGGAGCCATCGGTGAATGTTCGACTACACTCTTTTGCTGGATCAAGCTAGTGACGAGCATAGGAAAAGGCGATTTTATATTACCGCAGTAACCAGAGTTTCGTTGTCATTGCGACCGACTAAATGTCCAGAATATCCTAGTCAAATGAGAGTCGGCGCGCAAGGTCAACTCTACTGGCAATACCTGATGACAAATGTTCCCACTCTAGGCTAATATCACGATTTATTGAAGAAATTGTTGGGTAATGCACAGCTGTAATCCCCTCAAGCCTAAAAGTCCCGGAAGCAGTCGATCGACCCTTAGAAGTTTTCTTAATTTGCTTAACACCTACAGACGAGTATAATCTACGAATAATCTATAGTTACACTGGTTTCCATGCCTCACCGGTGCATATATTCATCTTGAGCTAGTCGTACAGCTTATAAATTTTGCTAATAATACATATCTCATCCTCCGAAGCCCATCAACGGAAACGGAGTCACAGCCAATGATTTCCTAACGTCCATGCTTCTGCGCCACAAAGCGGAGCTGGAATGATTAAGGTCTCATACAGAGTCTCCGTAGGATTTCCTGACAAGGCCTCATCGCACTTAGGTCTACGTAGACCCATTTTGATGTCCGGGCGGGAGATTTGGGTTTTTGTAGTTTCTAGTTTCCTTCTCACGTTGGTTGACATGTCATTCTTGAGTAGATCTTGGCAATGTTTTTGCATCCACGAACCTGCAGGATGTAAATGAAAAAGCAGAAACCTCTAAGACGACATGGAAGTAGTAGCCTACTAAAGAAATATGTCTCAAATAACTGAGGCTAGAGCGGACAGTGGCATAAAAAGTGCAGCGTATCCTCCTATCTTTGCAGAGCTCTCCTATGGTAAGTCGTCACTTTATTGCATGTGCACCCAGAAGATTATGCCCTTTGAATAATCCAACAAGCGTAAATAGTTCAACTCTACCCTTCGAGAGAATCTTACTTGATTTGCTGTCTTAAAGTTTCACAGGTTGGAAAGTTTTTAAATATTTCATTGGCTTTGATTGGTATCGTTTGCTCCATATGCATTCTAAGAATGCAGAGTGGAGGTTTGATACTTTGATCCTCCAGCGCTTTATCAAAGGAAAATCCTTTTCGAACTAACTCATTAGCGCGTTCGTTGTCCGACACTCCTTTGTGGCCAGAGCTTAAGCTTATACTGAACGAAAAGTGCGTTTAGCTCATCACGACAGCGCTTCACAAGCATTAATTTAGTCTCTACTACACCAGTGGGTCGGGTTCCGATTGGTTTAAGTTGGCTCCTTAGTTGGCACCATTTGAAGGGTCTCCTTTTGTTATGAGTCGGACCAACGATCATCCATCAGACATGGTTTCCTTCGATCAAGTCTTGGAAATGAGTTAGTGTGTACTGTGTTCCAAACCATAGCTCGGAAGGTATTGTGTCCAGTCCAGCAGTTTTATGATGCTTTAGTCTGGATATTGAAGTTCGGATATTTGCCAAAAAGTCTTAGCTTTCATCGCCAAGTTGATTAGGTCGTTCTACCTGGCGGTTGTGTTTGGGTCGACTCCTCCGTTAAACAGTCTACAGTGGGCAGTTTTAACATATCCTAAGCATCGACTGTGATTTCCTAGCTCTTCTTCCTGCTCGAGTTTTGTTTGCTTGAAATGTTCTTCATAGCTTTTGGTCGAACGTCCGAACGTTTTTAGGGCGTAGCATCTCTGAATTTCCACGCATTAAGGAAAGCCGATGTTCGTCCATAATTCTCGCGTAGTTGGTACGAGCTGCACTAATTCTGCTATGCAGTGCTGTTTCATACGCGAATTTGTTTGATGTAACATATGTATGTGCTTTCCAGCACTGCTCAGGTCTCGCCTGTAACCGAGTGAAACGCAGGACCTCAATGGAGGCATTTTTGACGACTTGTCGCCTCTCTGCAGGGTTTAATGCAGGTTCTAAGGGAGGTTAAGTCACATGCCATTGACATAAGTTCTGGCTGTTTTTTACGATTTTCATAATTGCTGTGGCGGCTCAGATATCCGTAGACGTATCTGGGCTGCAACTAAATGGTGGAACGAGAGTTTTAGCCGCTCAGAATGTACAGACATCTTTAACACTGGAAAAGACTGACCTACGTCGATCACCACAAGATCAATTTGGTTGACAGTTTTGGTAATATACAAAAGTTAGGCAGCCAACAAATCCACACATTCCCACATATATGCTGCTTCTGTTCTCTATAGCAGGTTCTATGGTATACATAAATATGTCAGGAGTTTTTCGGTCTCTTTTTATCCGAATCATCTCACCGCCTAGAGTATTCGCTGGTTTTTCGGCAGCACATGGCCTACTCAAGGTTCGAACATTCCGTATGCAGATTCAAACGTCGCTGTCTTCTTTTTGTCAACAGTGAATCTGTCCATTTCGGAGACTATTGGCTCTTACGTGGCAGAGTAGGTAAGGACACGGAACTCCCAATCTTTTTCTTGGACCGCTTGGGCAAAATCACGGAGCCAGTAGCCCGCTTCACGGAAATGAGAGTTTGCATCACATCATCCACCAGAAACATTATTGATTTCAGCTGTGGGTCACACTGACTGTTGACGGCACCGGTGATGAAGCTACATGAATTCATCCGCCATTATTCCTCCATATCAGGTTTCCGGTTATTTCTGACCGGACATTCAGGTGTTGCTATTTTCTCCTGCTACCCCTCGACCTAATAAATTTGACAAGACGAGACCTTGTGAACGAGATTAATACACAGTGATTACCACAATAAGGTAAAATAAGTGCACTTGGTGTGTAGTCATAGTTAAAGCACAGGGCATCGCCAAGTTAACCTCTCTCAATGCCTAGCCCAATCTTTCAACATATTTTCTTGAGACTCAACTTCCTTATATGAGTCTGTGGATTACCACGATCATCACCACTGGTAATTATACCAACTCTCAATGACTTTAAAGGAAGCTTCAAGAACGAGGAAATGGGGGAAACTATTGATCAAGTCCCAAGGTTTATGCAGACGTCAAAAGCCACCAGTTGACTTAAGTTATGTACTGAACTGTTATAACCCGGATTGCAATGCCAGAGCTATTATTGATGGACTTAATAGCTTCCTTCTGACCTGCAAGCTCTTGTAGAGATCTAATTTCTTGAAATTCCTTGTCAGTCTTTGACTATAAAATTCAGCGAAAGCGAGCGACTCCTTACTTTACAAATCTCCATGTTGAAAGTCCAATTAGCACATTATCAAATGGTAGGTGGGTCCCATTTTCGGGTCAATCAATCAAGCTAAAAATATAAAGAATGGTAGAAGGACCTCAAGACGTTTGTCTGGAAAGAGTCGTGGAAATGGAGTAGCATTTCTCATCATCTTTGACCTGAATCCATAGGAATCTATCCACATCCTCTACTAAGGCCGGCCTTATTGTGTTTCTAAGACGTCAGCAAGAAGTTATCCCTTCTCTCGGATTCCTTCATAGTAGGCCAATCTACTTGCCACTCGTAGTCCAGTTAAGAGGTCGAGTATGTTGTTGCTTCTACGAGAATGGTACGACGACAGCACCTTAGTTAGAATGATATGTAGTGACTTGCACAACTCAAATTAGCACTAACCTAATCAATTACAATTTCCAATGAATCCCTTGAGAAAACGAAAATATTCATAAAACCCTCTCTTCAGCTGCACCCAAGAACACCCTGCATTCCACCCTGAAACCTTAAACTTTGACAAAACACCCACTCGGGCCATTGGATCCATCGTGGTACCGAAAAGTTGACTTGCGTGCAAATTTATAGCCTCAATGAAAAACCTATTCAAAACCATTTGCAAGACTAATGGCGGCAAAAACTATGAATTCTCTATCTCCCTCTCTACAATTCGTCCTCAAAAAAATAAAATAAATAAAGGACGAATCATTTCACAGTAATGTCGCTCAGCAAGCGGTATTTAACCACTAGGAGTCTTGTAGTCAGTTCAAAGTCTGCCAAGCAACCTCCTTTTAGACAGTCAGTCCAAATGTCCAACCCAAGTCTATGTCGCGTTCCGATGGAAAATTACAAGCGAAATACGAAAATCATTCTGCATACCGTCCATTCTCTTACAGGACTGACGACGAGACGAAACGGGACGGAACTCACAAGTCCACAACGATGAGAACAAAATGAAAAGTTTTTTTTTGGAATTTTTTGTGTGAGAGAGTAGTAAAGCGTTCTAGATATTTTATAATGTCAACGTTGGGGGTAGTGGCAGGAGTGGCAGGAATGGCAGCAGCAAGGAATAAGAAGAATAACCAAGACCGGAACAAAAACCGACAACGAGTGATTCCCAAACAGTTTTCTCGGAAGCCGGCAGCAGCCAGTAGCAGTGGCAGTGGCAGTGGCAGTCGCAGTAGCGCGGCTGTAGCAATACCAGCGGCAGTTCCATCTTCCATTGAAAACTGCACCAAGGCGAATGAAATACGGGCTGTCAGAAATAAATCATCGTAGAAATTACCAAACAGACTTTCAGCCACCGAAAATGGGTTCTAGTTTTGGTCCACCGTTCTAGGTTCTAGGTTTTGGTTCTTGGTCTATGGGAGTTGGTAGCGATGATGGTACTAGTGCTGCTGATGACGATGACGATGACGATGATGATGATGATGGTGGGTACACTTTTCAATGGTTGGTGCAATGTTTCAAGCCAATCCCATGAGCGACACAACCAAATAATCAAGTATCATATCTTACGGAGGACGATACCAAGAGGAGCATATTTTTCTTTGTGAGATTTTCCCAAAAATTCGTCGTATGTGCAACTTCAACTTCAGGTTGAGGGAATAAATCAAACAGTTGACGACCTCAGAACTTTTTGGCAAGAGTTGGAAAGTTCTGTTTTTTATCCTGCCACTGTGGTTTGAGTCCTCGCTATAATTTAGATTTCATAGATGGCTCGTACCTACGACGACGTAGAGTATGGTGGAACAGTTTATTTGCATGTCTGTCTGTCATGTTTGTTTATGTAATGCCTTTGAGCGGTCTTTACGTGTCGGAGAGATACGTGCTTTTCTCGGGCATTAACATGAAATTGTTCATTTGTCTGTCCAGTTGACTGTGGAAGTGTGCACTTCGAATGGCATTACCGTCAGCGTCGATTGGAATCATCATTTCGTGCCTAGTTGAAGTCGTAAATATTAAGAGTCGAATGCGCCTGCTGTATAGCCAATGGCAGTATAAATCGGGCTGTAGGAGTTTGCTACAATTATAAGTGGAAACTGAGCTGCACAGTGTGGAGCACAACGAGGGAAACTGTGATGGTGATTAGATGCACATACTTTGCACAGTATCACATTTATCATCTCGGTGTTCTGAATTGAATTGGACAGTAAATGCCTGACAGAGATTCTTCAAAATTAGCTCATTCGTATTCTAGCAGATGCAAAATTGAGTCCACTAACGAGTGCCGTATTAGCTGCCTTTCGAAATTTGTTGACTTGAGAGCTAAAGTCATGGTAGACAGCCAACACAAGAAACTCTTAATTCGAAGTGAAGCAGTCTGTAATATATGAATCTTGGTTAACAAGCTAGCCCCGTTTTGGCACAGCTTTCCTAAAAATATCGATCTTTGATGCGGATCACGTCTCATTCTTGATTCCTCACGTGTACAGGAAATTTCTGCTTTGAAACGCTCATTCAACAAACGCTCAGCAACACTGCAAAATGTTGTCTCCATTTCCTGAGTTGATGCCTGTCCTACACACGTTAAAGCAAGTAACCGTTTAGGATCTTCTTTGAATTCTGTTTTGAGCTGGATCCTCTGGAATCGTCCGGAGTAGTATACGCTCTTCAATTTGTTTGCTTGGAAGCATCAGAACGTGCGGCAGGGCAACAGTATTCAGCGACGCAGAAACAGTCATCTGTCTTCCACAAACTGTGAGAACAGATAGAAACACTTGTGGAAATGTTAGAAGATGGTAAGAGGCGTTCTATCCACCAACCGATGAGAGATGACATTGAATAGATCAAAGCGCTCTACGAACTACGGCGATTGACATGCACAACGACAGAGCCAAGGATGTAATTCGACAAATAATACATCGCAGACATCGCCATGGTTAAAATTGTAGCGAACCCAAAAAGAAGACAGGAGCCGAACGAGGAGACCCTAGACTCGAAACGGAGCAAAAGCCTCGCAACAAAGCGGGAACGCAGAGTGAGGAAAAAATTGCGAAAGGTCATAAAACCAAGTCTGCAAAGGCCGACAAACCGGCCACAAGTGACGAAAAACTGATCACCAGTTTGACGACAACAAACACTTGGACAAAGGTCATCAAAAAATAAAAGCCAGTCCAGAAGCCAGTGTGGTGCACATTAGATCGACCGGACGCAATTATAATGACAGCGAAGGGTTGTCGGTGAATCGGTTACGAATATCAGATGAACGCAGAAAGAGGACCTGTTGACGCAACTGAAGGAGACGGGAGAAAAAGCAGACCAATTGGTGATTAGGGAAACGGTTGGCAACAATGTGCAGATTCGGGCTCTGATACACAGCATTACTCTAGAAGAAAAGGACATCGACGATACCACGACGAAGGAAGAGATCTGGGAATTAGACAGACAGCAATGGCAGCTCAATCCAGATATAATTAGCCAGAGAAATGCCTATGGCCACACGGAAATTGCAACGATTAGCTTGCCTGCAAGTAGTCCACACAAAATGCTAAAGTCAAGTGGAATCAAAACTGCCGCGTCTGGAAGCGAAAAAAAGAAGAAGGAAAGAGCAAATGCCCGGTCTGCTACCAGCAAGCAATCATGAAGATAACACAGATTACCCTTAATCAATGTAGGACAGCCCAGGACATCTTGCACAAACTGCTAGAGGCGAGGGAGCGGACACTATTTTGATCAGCGAGCACTGTGGCATAAATCTCTTAACAGCAATATATGGATCTGTAATAAATCAAAGCATGCCTCAGTTTAGACATGTGGACAATATGCATGGCCAGATCGCAGTGATCAGGCGGATAAGTACGTTCCTGCCAAAAAAAAACGGGATCAAGCTTTACAGCTGCTACGCATGGACAAGTTGGTCGATAAGTAAACTCCAGACAATGCTGGGAAGCGCACATGAAAGAACGCCGGTGGTTACAGGTGAAGACTTTAATGCCAGGACAGCAGAGTGGGGTAGCAAGCTCACCATTGCCAGACGACGTATTCTACTAGAAGCATTTGCATCCTAAGTGTAATCAATGGTCCAACAAACACTTTTAGGAAAGCGAGAATAGTATTAATCATCGATACTATCTTCATGATACCGCGCAACATAGAATGGTGGGTCAGTGAGCGACAATAATTGACATCAAAGAAGAAAAAGCCTTTCCGCGCCTTAAGTTAGTGGACCCAAAATAGAAAGATTAACTCTTCGACAGCGAAACAGCAGAGAATTTGTCCCATAACTACAGCATGTCACCCAGCAATGCCCAGATGAATACCCAGTAAAAGAAGTACACCGTCCTACTGACGGAGCCAAGAAATCAAATCACTCAGAACAAACTGTTTCCAAGCCCGACGGAGAGAACACAGTTCTAGAACGAGAGCTGATTTTCAAGAACGACTAGACATGTTCCGACTGGTAAGAATGGACGATCAAAGAAATCAAAGCAAGATGTTTCAAGCACTGAACTCGACGCCCAAAAAGCGGTGGTTGACATAGCAGCCAAAGCAATAAGACTGTGCAGTAGTGACGCTGGACATAAAAAATGTCTTTAACTCAGCAAATTCTCCATTCATAAGAAGGTCACTAGTCAGAATGGAAAGACCTAAACTTACGAAAGATTATATCCAGCTTCCACTTCACCAATAGAAGGTTGAGCTATGAAACCGATGAAGGGATAAAGTACTATAAAATCTCCACAGGAGGCCCACAAGGATCTGTACTGGGGCTCCTACTTTGCAATATTATGTACGACGACATTCTCTAGTTAACATTGCCAACAGGAGTAAAATTAATCAGATTCGTTGTCAACATCGCCGTTGCAACCGTTGCAAAAAAATATTTGCGAGATAGAGTTAGCAATCAACCTCATCAAAGGCTGGGTAGTATCTGCCGCGCTAGAATTAGCAGATCACAAAAGGGAAACTGTCCTAATAACCAGCCGGAAAAATGTGGAATACGTAGCCATAAGGGTAGGAAGTCAAACCATCAGGTCAAAAGACTACGTAAAATACTTGGGAGTAATACTTGACAATAGACTAAGCTGTATGCCTCACATTATTCGGGGAAAAAGGCCTCAGAGCTCCAGGCAGCACTTGCAGGAATACCGCCAAACATCGGAGGACCCGGATATGCTAGAAAAATCGCAATATCCAAGGTGGTAAACTCAGTTCTGTTATAAGCTTCCCCAGTTTGGGTGGACAAAGGAAGCAAGGAATAACTTATCATCAACATATCGACTTAGGGGATTTATCAGCTTTTGTTATAGCCGAGATGGTTCCCATCGATATTCATGCGAACGAGATGCAGAGTGTCTTTAATAGGAAAATTGCTATCAACCAGGAAGAGGCAGTCATCAAAAGGATCAAGAAAGAAGAAAGAGTGGCTTCGAAGTGTAGATGGATCTACAGATTGGACGAACCGAAGGCAAGGAAACTGTATCTACCATCTTACACAGTTCCTATCTGGCCGCGGTGGGTATTGAAAATATTTACACCGTTTCCGACACGATAACTCCCCATTTTGGCCCGATTGCCCAAATTGCAGAGCATGCAATATTGCTTTCTGGGATGGAGAACTGACATACCAAGTCCACAGATAATAATAGACCAGGTGTTGCGTCCAGACGAAAATTGCGAGGGATCGCATCAATAAGACCTGCAAATGCAGCAAATATAGCGAAAGCTTGCTTACTAGCCCCGCGAAATAATACCAAATGGTAGTTCCGCTGGAAGACTGAACGAAGAGTGAGTGTATGGCGTGGTTTAGTATGTAGGCGTATTCCTGGAATCCAGCAATCAGCCTAGCGAATCGCGCATGCTGGTAATATGGGCTACTAGTACCTTTTGATGATTACACACCCTTTGGCGCTACCAAAAAATAAAAAAAGTCATGTTATGGTTTTTGTACCTTCTATTGGCATATTTCTGATTTTTGATTGCAGAAACATTTTCGCAGTTTTCCAGTGGTTATACAGAGTTGTGTGCTCAAATCAGCTGACATGATGCTGGAATTATTGGCGCATTATGGCACTCCGAAGACTACCAACATTGTACTTCGGTATAGTGAGCATACTGGCTGGGTTGATACCACTTCTATTTGAGAGACTACAAGACAGCGGCGAAAAGGCAAAGGCAAAGTGCCATATCCCATGCAATTTACCTTCCGTGATTTTAGTAAAATTAATGAGCTCGATTTGACTAGCGATGTTCTAAATTATCCTTGGCATCTTTGTTGGGAAACTTGTTCAGTCGATGATAAAGTAAATACTTTTCAGTCACTTGTCCAGTCCCTTTTCGAGAAACATGTACCAATTAAAGTTAAGAAAGTTATTAACAACGGCGTCCCCTGGTTCTCTGAAAATATTAAAAAACTTATTTTAAATAGGGATAGATCGTATTCTCGTTGGCGGCAAAATCGTAGTAGAAATAATTGGAATATCTACAAATTTCAAAGAAATAGAGCTACGACCGAGGTAAGAAAAGCCAAAGCAGCATTTTACTCCTCAAAGCTTAACACTACTCAGCCTAGCTCTACTCTCTGGAAGAACCTCCGGTCCTTAAGAATTGTTGAAAAGACGTCAGTGGGATGCGATCTAGATCCGAACCACTTAAACAGATTTTTTCTTAGAACATTGGATAGTTCAGTTACAGCTAATAGCAGCAATACTAACCTTACTGTAACCAATCATGATAATTTTAATTATTTTGAGTTTCACTGTGTGTTAGAGAGTGATGTGGTAAAAGCCTTATCCAACATCAAATCAAACGCGGTAGGAGTAGATTGTATATCTATTAAATTTATAAAACTAATTATGCCCTGGTTATATTATCCTCTTACGCACATTATTAACTCGTGTATCATGAGATCTGAGTTTCCTTCAACTTGGAAATATGCTAAAGTTGTGCCAGTGCCTAAAAATACTACGAGGAACCAGCCAGAAGATTTTAGGCCTATTAGTATTTTACCGTGCCTATCAAAGATTTTTGAGATTTTGTTAAAAAACCAAATCAATGAGCACATAAGTTCAAATAAAATGTTATCTCCGTTTCAATCAGGCTTTAGAGAAAATCACAGTTGTACCAGGGCTGTAATAAAAATTCTGGATGATTTAAGAAGAGAGTATGATAAGAATAATATATCTATTCTGTGCTTATTAGATTTTTTTAAAGCCTTTGACTGTGTAGACCATCAACGCTTGATTGCGAAGCTGAAAAGTCAATTCGGTTTTGGTAATAACGCTGCATATCTTATATTTAATTATTTAAATGGCAGATTTCAACAAGTACATACTAGCCAGGGAAGTTCAAATTTTCTACCGGTTCATTCAGGTGTCCCACAAGGATCTATTTTAGGACCACTCCTGTTCTCGTTGTTTATAAACGACATGCCAAAGGTCTGTCTTGATGCATCGGTACATTTATATGCAGACGATGCTCAGGTATATCTGTCTAGACCGATTGGCTTAATGGATGATTGTGTAGCAAGACTTAATGAGGATTTGGAACGCATTTATAACTGGTCTGTTCTCAATAAACTGTCCTTAAACCCTGCTAAATCTAAAGCAATTTTTATCTGTAATGACACGATTCATTCCAGTTGCTTGCCACAAATACATTTAATGGGACAATTGATTCCATATGCAAATGAGGTGAAGAACTTAGGAATATATATCAACTGCAAACTTTCGTGTGAAAGCCATATCAATTATGTTATCAAAAGAATATATGGTGGTCTACGCCAACTTTATATCTCATCCGCCTTTGTCCCTATCTTAACAAAGCTTAAACTCGTAAGATCTCTGTTTATGCCCATTATAAACTACAGCTCAGTAGTTTATAGTAATATTGATGCAATGTCCTTTAGGAAACTAGAATTAGCATTTAATTCGGTGATTCGCTACATATATGGTATCCGTAAATATGATCACATTTCGAGATTTTCACTTAAAGTTACCGGATGTACCCTTAGACAACATATAAACATATTAAACTGCACATTTCTGTATAAATTGCTCAAAACTAAACAACCGACATATCTCTTCGAGAAACTAAGTTTGGCTCATTCAAATCGTACCCTAAATATCAATGTTCCTTATTTTAACTTTTTAAATAGTCAACGTTTATTTTTTGTTCATGCTATAAGACTTTGGAATTCCATACCAATATACATACGTCAATCTAGTTCGCTTTTTATTTTTAAAAATTTGCTTGTTTCTTTTGTAAAGAGTAATCGTAATAACCACATTTTTGATAAATAGTAATTTTTTGTCGACTCACATTAATTTAAAAATAAATATATATATATATATTTTTTTTTTTTTTGAAACTACATATGTAACCCAGACACCTTAATGTTAATTTTATATGAATAAGTACAAATAATGAGAATGTAATTCTTAATGTACAGTCCAGAAATAAATGAAATAAATTAAATTAAAAAATTAAACTTCATGATAACGACGTCAATGTTAAGCATACGAGTATATCCGTGTACGAAAGCCAAAAGCCGTCAAAAAATTATCCGGCGGTATCAGCCTTTTATTTTGTTTCGGAGAAATCAGTATCTGACTCTATGAGTCCGAAAATATTCCCAGATGTTGACGCGATGTTCGGCGATTTCAGAGGATTTTTTTTCACCAATCCAATACTCGTCGAAAGATGTTGCTTCTACGAGTCTAAATACCTGTAATTGACATTGAAAGCTCTGCCAATGTGATGAAAATTTAGACATCCATGGTACTGGAAGGTTATCTCACGTCGAATGTGGACCTATCGGCCGAATTGACCAACAGATCTCTATGTGGTTTTAGATATGACGAGGTGTTGACGGAGATAAAATATCGCTATGTTAAAAAAATCGATTGTCTTGCATTTGAAGATAGCCCACTTAGACTTCTGCATTGATGACTGTACAGACGACTACGACTTTCACTAATAGAACTCCAAACCCTCAACCACATCAGGTAAACCTTCCCTTAATTCATCAAAGACTCTTAGGGACTCCTATCGGTAAGTGACATGAATGTCCCTGCGTCTACTAGTTATGTAGGCCTCGTAGAGGTCTCTCGGAGAAGCTTCAATCGACATAAAAAATCGCACGGTCTTGCCATTTAGCTACAACGAAAGGCTCTACTAGTTATAAGTGAATAGGCTAAAAGGAAGCTCCAAGCTGATGAAGTGTCTCAAGCATACTTTGGTATTAGGTATCATAGAGACAATACGTTTCTTCGTAACAATCCTTATATGACAATGGAGTCCTTGCCACAATTTCCCATGGAACTAAACGACTGGCTGCTTCTGCAATAGGAGAAAATTGAGAAAGAAATCTTGCGTAACTCTTTTGTAAAAGGTATTCGAGATGAGCAACTCGCAAACTAGTAGCTGCCCTATTGCGCTGGACATGACTTCTTGAACTTGACTGAATGATCCACAGAAATGTCTTCCAGAAACCAAAACTGGTGAAGGTAGGTGACAGAGGAATGCAGAGTTTGGATCCCAGATCACAATGAAATTGAAGGAAATGAGATCGGCAGTAGACTTCGGACCGCTCAGGACCTGCAACCGCATTCTGAATGCCTGCGACCTCGACAATTGTTACCACTGCCAGTTGAGTTTCTTACTAGCACAACTGTGAATAGTTCTCTTTAAAATCAGCGGCCTCTTTGACGTCTCTCGGCAGGAATAATTATAGGCTTCTAGCTGCCGGCATAAGTAATACCACCTTCTGCGACGCTTGCTGTGAGACTAGTAACGACACTGCGGAGCACCTCTTCTGTGGATGTTTTGCTTATCTTCGCATTTAGCTCCAAGTGCTAGATGTATTTATGGCGGTTGCTGCTACAATTGGTTTTGTGAACTCAAGTTCACAACGCATCAAAGCCGTACATTTACCTAGCAGAGACCTCTAAGAAATTCACATTCCAAGCCTGAGTTTTTGAAATAGAGTTTGTGGCGGACGTAATAAAGGATGACAACCGTAAACAGCGGCACCGCGCCTTGGAGGCAGAGATCTCAAAGCTATCCTACGAGAAGATACTGTGACTTGACAAGAAAATAAGTTGGACGCCTTTTACTCATGGAATAGCCAGAGCCTACAAGACTACAAGGTATGTTTACGTTATGTTGTAACTACGCAAACATGATTGCAGCAAGCTCAGAAAAACGTAGTCCGCTAAAAATAAAAAGGGAGCATGCGGCTTCCTACGTCAATGAAGCCAAATAATTTCGCGAGTGCGCCAACATCTGGCCAGGAGGGATCTGACAGATGCTCAAAAAACATGAAACTTAGGCATAGAGACACAGCGAAAGAAACCCTGTTCTCAACGCTTATTGAATTTCAAACGTATTCAATCAGCTCTAACTGCAGCTGAGGGAGTAAAAGGCCAAAAAGGGAACTAATTGTCAGTCAATGGAACCATATCTCCTGCTCTTAGTACAGAGGAAGTCAGCTCAGCTACTCGTACTAACAAACTAATAACCAGTCAAGTTAAGTGCTACACAATTCGTTACGATGCTACCCTTGTTGTGCCGACGAGAGTCATCATTATTGAATCTCTAGTCTTCTATATGTAGATGGGCCATGAACAAAGCCTGTAGCTTTAGTTGTACCCCACAGACAAGGTCCTCAATTCGATTCTAGCAACCCATTTCGAGGATGTGAGATCTTCTAGTGAAGCCTATTTAGTGATTATCTGTCTCCACATCCAGGAGTAGGTTATATGTAGAAGGTGCCTATTGATCTCATTGTGGTTGCTCTATATGTGTACGAGGAGGTCTTTTATATCTCCTCCGTGTCAAGAACTGTAAAGTCTGCAAATGAATGACAAATCACATACTGGTATACTCGTATGTTGCCCCACTTCATTTTAGAACCAGGAACTGGCTTCAAACCAAATCCTACTTGCCAACCACACTGTCAAAAGTGTTCCAAACTGTGTCTACAACTTCTCCTCCGCTCCAATGTTAGATGATTACTTTGCACACGTTGATGATGAACTAAACCTGTGGCCAGAGCCCCCTTTCATAGACTTCCCCAATGGAAACATTGCAAACGCTTGTACACCAAGCCAAAGTCGTAGCCAAACCAAGGCAATGTCACTCCCCGAAGGATGAAAAGTTGATTTTTATGATGAACAGAGCGACAGCTGGACACACATCCACTTGCTCGCCATCATCATCGTTGGTATACCTACGAATATACAGATTGCCCCTCGGATGAAATCTAGTGCATGAGCATAAAACTTGACAATTTATCGCGTTTCCATGTTGGTCTTGGATGTCTACCTCCAGCCTCAATGGTGTTGGAGTTGTTTGTTTTTCTTCCTTGTTTTTGCATTTTCAGCTCAAGTTGCAAAGCTAACAATCGTAAAATATCCACCAGCAGTAGTGTATCAGAAAAGGAGGCTAACAAATAAATAAATGCAAAAAAAAAAAGAAGAAAAACCGAAAAAAAACTCTGAAAATGAAGTCCATCAGCACAGCCAGAAGCGTTGGAACCAATGGACATGACCAGCGTTCCTGACATGAACATTGAGATTCATTGCCGGTTGAGACGAAAGTTTCATCGCAGAAGAGAGGCTGAGTGTTTGCTGCTAGTGATTTGGAAGTTACTTGCATGAGGATTCGTGTTGCATGTTTCGATATTTGTTTTTGTGTCTTCGTGAGTACTTGAGTGTTTCATTTGATTTGGTTGGTTTTGTTGCAAATAAAAATTGTTGAACGCAGCCGATTGAGCGCCGATAAATTGTTAGTGTCAATGACTTTCGGGTGCAGATTGTAATTTGATTTGAGGGGGCGTTTAAATGAAGTTATTTTTGAATTTTACATAACAAAGACGGTGGGGACTGTAAACTTTTGGTTGCCATACCATGTCAGCATAATAAGGAACAGAATTTTTAGATGATGACGTGAATCTGTAACATCTAACATTGTGAAGGACCATCCTGTCTTTTTTTATACGCAGGCATGTGGTAACACTCTATACAGCTCTAGGATGGTCGAGGTTTACTGGTCACTGTTTCACTCTGGGATTCACCTAGTAGTTTCTACGACCCGTAATGGTACCAAATAACATTAATCGGCGATTCAACAATGAACCTAGGTAGCTGGTTGCATACATGAATGCTTTACTTTCGCGTTGCTGGATCTTATTTCTAATCCACGTTGTTTTATAAAGGTGCTCCGATGCTTCTAATGACCTTCCACAGTCTGCCTATAGTCAATTTTCCTCAGAGATACTAGTAAAATTGCAAAATTTCTTATAAATGTTGGGAACGCGCTACATCAGAGACCATATTTCTGAGTTTTTCTACTGTTTTTGATTTGGATGTATGCACTTAGCTGCAGCTACGGCCCCGTACAAACCCTCTCCATATTCTTTACAATATGACAGCGATTATTTCCGTTTGGTACACAGACGCATATGGGAATCCACTTAGTGAGAAGTGTAGTTTGATGTTATCCACCAGCTTGGACCTTCTGACTTGTTCCAATGACACTATTCCTTCCCGGGCTCTCAGAGTCCAGCTAGAGGTGCACACCGAACGCCTTTTCTACTGTCAACAAGCCGATGACGGTTTGATAGTCATCTACATGTTCTGAACAGCGATATTAGTTTTTCAATCATTCCCTGACTCTAATATGTTTGACTTCATTTGAGAATGGTATCGTGCCACATTTTATTCGACTAACTCAGCTTTGTCTGGTCAATAGAACGACCTCGGTTTTGGCTGAAAGCGAATTTTAACTACATCAACCACATATCACGCCTAGGGCTCTCTGAACTAACAGAAGCTAAGCCGACAGCAAATAAGGCGCAATCGTATTTTTCCCATGACATGTCGACCACAATCCGCCTCTGTACTCATGAAATAATTAACTATCCCGTGGCGTTATCAAAAAAGCTTCTTATCGAGGCAAGAAGAAGCACAGGATTGGCAACGCTGATAAGAAAGTAGCATGCGCATATGCAAGTCAACCAATCTGCAATATCCTTTTAGCAAGAATTTAACGTTATAGCCGATATATTTGCAATTTCTGCCCAGACACTGGAGACAATAGAAGCCGGATGCTGTAAGTTGTGCACGTAAGAAGTATTTGACCGACTTAAGGGGACTTAGAACCCGTCACACGATAATTGTATAAATCGCAGATGACATCTTTCCACATCCACGCTTAACTAATAAAATGCTCTGTCAAGAAGAATCCTGCCAAAAATATCTTTATACGACTTGCTTAACGTACATGCTTCTGTGTTACAGAGCCGGACTGTCACAATAAGAGTATTATATCTCACTAACTTTGCAGTCTCCCAGCTCGCGGATATCGAAAATTGCTGGAGAAGGAAAGACAATCTAGCCAATGGCTTTAAAACGAGTCTCCAAGCACTTCGAAAGTGCGAAGGTAATCTCATCACTGACCAACAGGGAATTGTGGATGTATTTAAGCAACACTTCCAGCAGTTGCTTAATGGACATGACCAAGAGAGAGTGAAATACTCGTAGTTCTCCCGCTCAGCTTATAAAAAGTCGACACAGCTATGCAAAAGTTGAAGTACAACAAAGCCGCTGGCTCGGATGGCCTGCCACCAACGAGTTCCAAGTCGATACTCGTACACACTACCTCTGCGTGATCCGGATGTGTAGCACAACTCTGGAAAACTCGCGATACGCCATGCAGTGTGGAAGTAGAAACTCCGAATTATTCCAAACCTACACCGGATTTCGGCAAGGAGACGCGCTGTCGTGTGACTTCTTCAATTTAGTACCTGAGCAGATAGTATGGCAGGCAAAGTCAACACGGAAGGAACTATTTTCTCCAAAAGTCCGTCTAGCTTCTGGGATACGCTAATGACATTGATATAATCGCTCGTTCCCAGCGTGTCCTAATTGAAGCCTTTACGGCAATTAAAGAAGAGGCTAAACGAGTTGGCCTTAAAGTGAGTGAGGAAAACACGACTAAAATCGTTCCGTGGCTCATCACCTAGGATAAAATGTCACTATCGACAGGTACAACTTGACTCGACAAACGAAATCATGTTGGAAATTCGACGGAGAAGCTCTACAAAGCGTTAATCTTGCCAGTCCTGCCTTACGGAGCCGCAAGTTGGACGATAAGTAAGATAGTGGAACAAGTGCTTTTTGAAAGACAAATCTTTCGTCGGGCGTATCCGTCAATTTCATTAACTCGGCCACATTAAGCCGTTGGACGATAATCCTCCATCTAAAAGGGTCTTCGAATCCAAGCCACCAGGTTCGAGAAGAAAAGAAAAACCGAACAGGCGGTGTAAAGATTAGGCGATCGCGGATCTAAGGCAGCTTGGTCCTTCCAACTGGAAATAGCACGCTCGGGACGGTAATGGATCTCTAAGAGCTTCTTGATGACAGCATACACTTAGATTTACCCTCATTCATAGCAATATTGTACGCACTATCGTTGCGTTCTGTCAACAATACCAATGTCATCAGCGGATGCAAGTATGATATTTGCACAGAACTTGAAAATAGTCTGGCCATAATGTTGGCCTATGAACTAGTCAAGTGTAATGTTACAGAAGTCACATGAAAGGCCCATCATCTTTTCTAACCCTGATCGTTTCAAATTTCAAATTGCTGATGACCAGCAAGGGCCAATGCACATTCAAGACATATCAAGAAGCAAGAACTTGAATAAAAAAGTCATTAAGTCTAGCAAACGCTTTAACTTTAGAGGTCTTTGCGAACAACTTAATCACGACGAGTGGGGTGAAGCTTATCAAATTGTATCAATGTGACTGAAAGGCCCCAGCATGTACTGGTTGGTCAAAATCATCACAGGAGTACTCCCATAAGTAAGTTACCTATGATTACACGCGAAGAATTGTTGCAGTAAGGTGCGCTATAAAAACTCAGCGGGACTGGATGGTATTCTAGATAAACCCTTAAGACACGACGTATAGGATGTATGTCTTCAAAAGGTCATTTTTCTTGAGCCTTTGAAGCGCTAATAGCTTTTTTTTATTGCCAAAGAGAAAATCAACCTTCGTCTTATAGTCGTATTTACTTGTTTGACACAGTCGGAAAAATCCTCAACTGAATAGTCTCCTGCTAGCAATAGAAATAGTAGGAGCTCAACTATAACAATAATATGGATTTGACTAATTACGGTCAACAGGTCTGTCGCTGGAAAGGCGGTCATCAAGAAATACTGCTCCATTATAAGCCAGGACGAGTAGAATTGGGAACGGATTATGAACCGTCTTTATCAGATTGAGATGCCGGACTGTCTCCGTGAATAGATAGCTGTTTCTCCAATAAAATCGTACGATGGAGTTTGAGTGTACGAAGTTACTGGCGGTGTGCCACAAGGCTTCGTCTCAGAACCCCTACTGTGGAACATTATGCATGATGGATTGCAATACATGCCCACAGATTTCGTGAAAAGCGTCGATTATCGGATTTGTGATGACATTGCTATGATGGTTGTAGCTAGAAGAAGACCAATTCTACAGCAACAGAACAGCTGCAACTCTAACTAATTATGTTCGGAAGTCGTAGGTCACAAACTTGTAGCAGTTCTGATTAAGAGTAGGAAAATTCGCAAGACGATATCATTTAAAGTTGGAAGACAAGAAATTGTGCATTTACAAGGCTGATGAGTACTATTGGAGGTCCAAAACAGAATTAAAGACTCCTTATTGCTGGATATACGAGTTCTATACACAGCGGAAATACATATAGTGAATTACGTGTTACTTGCGACAGTGAGTTTCGAATTGTTTCGCATGATGTCACACTCGTCGTATCTTCAATACTACCTGTCGACATACGGGTACTTACTAAAGAAATCGTAGGACTCTAAAGCGAGCAAGTCATAAATGGACGGGTAAAAGACAAAAAAGGAAAATTTCAAAGGAACCGTAGTATCGCATTCTGGTAACAACGATACAACTTACTCGTATCCTTAAAAAGAAGATCGGTGATCGATGCATGGATTAAATGGAATCACGCAGAAACTTAAACTTCGAACAATTTAGATTGTTTCTTTCTTGTAAATGCGAAAGGTCTACAATAAGACTTAAGCCTAGGCGTAGGCCTTCTACCATCTCCTGCTGGCCGAAAATAGCTTAACAGGTGGCCGTCCTGTCTGGCATCTTGTTTAACTCAGACATTGGTTTGGTTTCATCGCCCAAGTTGGTTTGAAAATATTACCCGACAGCTGGGTTTGCGTCGTCCCCGCCACTAAAGAGCTTACAGAACTGGTTTTTCTATATCCTCAGCACTGATTTCTTTTTCCATCAGACTTGATAGTAAGTCGTTGACTTATACTTGTGACTCTCCTTCTCCTATTTTTTTTAGTCATCACTACAGGTTTCTGTTCGTAAATTGTTGGTCATTTTCTTTTTTTCCGGAGGGCGCGATGAACTTCCTTTCGCTGGTGCTATTACCGAGCCGCTTTCGTTCATCTATGCAGCTCTCTATCATAGCGTGTTGTATTTGTATTTCTACGTTGTTGTGGCATCTGAGATATCCCTGACTTACCTTGAGAGCAAGTTTGGTAGCAGTTCTATAATAGTAGCGGAATAGCTGGATATCCCTGCTCCATAACCGGGTGACCACCATACTCCATTGTGAATAGTAAGATGAGGAAACCGTCTGCTAGCCACAGTGATAATTTATCCGCAGCAAAGTTCTTTCGCTAAGGTCTGCTCCCAGAGGTAGTCTCACGTAGGCCCAATTTGGCGGTGGAATGACCTAAAACGATGTTAAAGTCGTATTTAGGAATTTGCTCGTAAGTTTTGTCGAAGAGCTAGTAGAAATTGACCCTGGTAGATCCTCTGTTCGGGGGTGAGCGCCTATCAACTTGATGCTAGCGAATTTAGCCTTGCCATGGATTATTACAATTTGTTCGTTCACGCTCCTAAAGTTCAATACTTTTTGCCGTAACCTGTCGCTAAATTGACCCCGTTCTATGTAAGAGTCACAGAAGTGTATTTCTTAGCTTTTCATTCTCCTTTTGTCCGGTCCATTCAATATAGCTTCCTTGATGTCGGTGATATCTGCTTTAGAACTTCGGCTAGTTGTTCGGGTAGACTTAACCTATTCAATGTCTGTACATTCCATGTGTAAATCCGAACGTCTTTCACCATTTTTTGTGTCTTCAATTGTAAATCCGTATCTATGTACCTATCCGGGGTTATTGGTTGCTTTGCAAAATTAGAGTTTTGGAGAGTAAGACCCTTTCAAAAGCCGGATATTCCATAACCAGTATCTCGCTTAGAGGACCTGAGAAGTTCTTCTTTACTTCGACTCCAAATACTTTGAATTTTCTTGTAACTGATGATGAAGTCACTCAAATTCATCCGCGGTACGCCCTCGTAGTAACGTCCAGAATTTTTGGCACGACGTTAAAGTGTTACAAGTTTTAAGTTTGACAAGCCAAGCCCAAGTGGACAAGACTAGTGCTCCGGGACCATAACGAGGAGGTAAAATAAATCCAAGTCCGATGTGTATCTACTAAGTGTTGCAGCAGTGGGCCACACCAGGTAGTGCTTACCCGAATCGTACAATACCCTGTCACCAGCCGTTGTATACCTAACGTTGGTAATTAATTAGTACATTAGAATAAATAGAGTAGATCTTGGTAGGACCTGGATTTTGAACAATTCTTTGGGGTAAAAAGCTATGCTGCAATATGTACTGACTGATGCCTTGTTTTGACCAACGTTTTTTCTGTACGTGACCTATTTTCTAAAGAAAGTCCTGTCCCTAACCTGGTCGCAAATATTTTAGAAGCCCTTTCCCAAACGTCCGCAGTGCCATGCTCAGAGTTTCTTTCATCACTTCTATGCGCGTCTTCTTCCGGTGGGAGGACTTATGAGTTTATGAAGTCTTTGTGCCAGACTTCGTTTTTGTTTGGCTTGAGCTGATGCTTCAAAAATATTTGTTCATCGACTTAGTTCTTGCCGCAAGACTTTCTCTTTATTGCTTATATGGAGACCGATGTAAGGTCCAACGGGTCATACGATTGCATAATGGTTACATCTCTTGATAGCTCTGGAACCTGGGTCTTTAAAATTCTATCAGCAATCTGCAGTGAAAAGGAGAATAAAAGGACAATCTTTTCTGTACGAACTCCTGTCTTCAGCTCATATTGACCTCATACGGATGATCTTAATTTCAAACCGCTTCCTTGCTGTATATAGTTCGAAGGATATACGCGCTTTCTTTGGGAAGTATTCACGTCCTTTCACCGTTTAAACCTCCAAATGGCGCCAAATTGAGAAATCTTGCTTTCTCTTCAAGATGAGCTCTCTACGATTGCGAAGCCGCCGTCAAAATGAGTTCGCACAGACGTTGGAATAGAAAACAAAATCATTTTGGCAGCCAAAAATACGTATTATTGCCGACAAAATCTAAAAATATAGGAAAACGAAAAGTTCTATAAAACGGTTTTTTTGTTTAAAAAAAAAACTAAATCACTCCCCATCCGTGAAGTATACTTGACACATCAAAAGCCCCTGATTGTGTATTCACGTCTGCCATTTTGAATTCTCAAGGCATATACACATTCAAATCCTTGTCAAGCGTTAAGCAAACAAAAGAAAACCGAACAAAAAGAACAAAACAAAAGGAAAACGTAAAACGAAACAATATAAAGAAACAAAGCGTAACGACACTAAAAACTGAGCAACGGCGCATCCACTTTCAAAGGTGGGTGCTCTCTGTAGATACAAATACTCGTGCAGCAGCAAAGGACAGGTCCCCAAAGTCTAACACATTCCTGTGTTAGTGTGTCTCGTCCTATGAGATTGAAGTGAGACGAAACACCCCATCAACAGGACAAGCAAGCACAGAGAACCTGCCAACCTGCCAACTCTATTCTGTCCTGGCAGGAGCGACGCAAATGCAAAAGCAAATTCAAACTCAGAAAGACAGCAGAAAGCACACGAGTTAGGGGTTGTTTTGTAGCGACTTGATGAGAAGGGTGATGATGGCGCACAAAGGTGGCATTTAACCTTCTTTAGAAAATTTTTCTTTTTGAAAATTTCCCCATACCCACTTTGGCTTAGAATTCTTCAAACCTCTGGCAAGCTCCGTAAGTTCTATCAGACCTATCAGCCCTGTCAGACCACCTCAGTCCTCCTCAGTTCACCTCTCATCCCTTAGCAAACAATCATTACAAACTCTGCGAGGGGTTGGAATATGCACACAGTGTTCGTCGTTCTTTTTTCGCAACTGTTATATATTTTCGTTGGTCTGACATTAACTGCTATCGCGTAGCAGTTCCTTTCTTCTCCTTTTTTATTCTTCCTCCTTTGCTACTCTTTCGTCTTGGGTTTCACGTTTCTTTTTTGTGGACGATTTATTGACATCGATGAAATGTGCATGCGGAACCACCACTGCCAAGGCAGGAACTCCAGAAACAGCCAAGTGCAATGGAAAACAAGTGCAGAAGCAGAAGCAGAAGCAGAAGGAATCAAAACCAGCCACCTTTTGTCGATGTGTCTTCTATTAGTTCATGGGGGTACCGTAACGACTATGACTACGATGAAAACGAAGACTTCTACCACAACTTTCAAGGCAACACAACCAAGATCGTCATAAGGGGGCTGGCGTAGCTACTTGCATTGCAACATAAATCATGGTTACGAGCACATAGATATATATTGAACAACTACCGCTGAACCGTGTTTTGTTCGCTTGATTATCAATCAAATTATTTGCTCTCTTTCGCACCACGACCATCGTCGGGTGGAAAACTACCATCACCCCTATGCCTATTCGTACTCCCCCTCCCCCACCCCCTTTCTTACCATTCATCGTGGCACTGGAAAACGTCCGCCTTGCAATGTACATCAAGCAAAATGAGGGTGTGCAATCAGGACATTAGATAACGGAAGAAAATTTATTGTCATTGATTCGCCGCTTGACGATCTCTTCTTCTTCCTCTTCTGCTCCTTCTACGACGTGTTCTTCATTGGTTTGGTTGTTATCCATTTCTTTGGTTTCGTTCGTATCGTTTTGTTTGGGTTTTGCGAGCATTCGCTAGACACAACCACTATTTCTTGTGGCTTCCTTCAGAATGCCATTGATTCTGGTTCACCCTTAGAGCTGCAAAAAAAAAGAAGGAAAAGGAACAGTGATTGGGATGGTCGGACATATTTATGCCTCTTTTGGGGGGCATTTGTGACCATAAATATTATTCATATACGAGTGGCAGCGTTGATGGTGGCGGTATCCTTGAAATGTCCTTTCTACCCATTCTGGCGGGTGTTTCTCGACATTTCTACAAGACAATCTACTATTTCTGGTAGAGCTCGCGTCAGCCAACGGCGGCGGTTTACGTCAAAACCCTAAGGCAATTTAGGCTGACGAACCCTTCACAATATTGTCGACGAAGAGTGGAAAGAAACAAAGCAGCAGCTCTAACACATACGAGTAGAAAACCATCCATCCTCAGGCCTTTGATTCATGACCATAAATCACCCATTGGGTTGGAATGTGTCTGTCATCATGAGTGGCGCTAGTGTTGCTAATATTTGCTATTGGCCACTATATACAGGCACTCGCATTACTGTTGTATGACGTCAACGACAAGAGAACAGAACGACAACGGCGACCCTGATGATGATGATTGCTTAGCTAAAAGGTTGCTTCCTCTTGGGGTTGGCAGAGGAAGGCCCAAAGAGACCCATGGATACACTGAACTTGGTCTTATCAAGAATTGGAGAATTGGAGGAAAAATTGTCATTTGGCGAGTGATTTACATTCGACGAGTGCCGAAATGTGGATGAGCATCTAAATAATAGAAAATGTCGAGTTGTAGTCGGGGGGAGCTGCTGAAGGAGATGCTTCAGTGGAAGTGGATCGAAACGACGATTTTGACGGTTTCGATTTCAGCAAACTCATGTGATTTACTTTATCGTCCTTGAATGGGTTATTCACAGATATTCACAGTAGCAAACGGCAATAAATGGTAAACAGTGGAGGCGAAACCAGGCGGCTAGTAGACTTTTGTTATATGACTCCAAGGGGGAAGTCTTTTTTAATGTCGAAGCACTCAGACAAAGTGTCGTGATACTAACCCATTGTACTCCTTTTATCTACCTTTTGCAGAGTTTCGAAGAAAGTTGAATTTTAGCTTCAGTAACAAAGTGCCTACAGTACTAGTACTAAGCACATTAGTATGGGGCCTGGAGTCCAATGCAAGTCGGAAATTCACAGAGGAAATTGTTCGAGGCACCGAAATCACCCTCAAAGCCAGCGTTGCAGGAGATGGTGACCAACAAAAGTGTAGTGGCCGTTATGATGACAACAAGCAATCTGCAGTCTTGTCTGCCAAGAGACAGCAGAAAATCCACTGATTTCTTAGAGACGGATTCCTTTCATGTGCCAGCAATTTGCCACACTGGGTTATGCTCATACAAGGCCTAACTGATAATAATAGAAGCCTTAACCGCGGCGCAGGCAGTCCCAGCCCAGGTTTAAGTCCTTTGGCCCTTGTCAAGCAAGTTCATTGTCAGGGGAATGGCCCAGCCAAGACACAGTGAATTTAGCCTTGTGTCCTTAAATTGGCTTAAAGGTGGCGAGGGGGTTCAATAAAACCTTAAGGGAACTTTTACTGTCACAACAGACATATCATAGATATTCCACCGATTTTTCAAAATTTAGTTGTCACGTTTCAACACTTCTTAAAACGGTGTTGAAGCCATCAGTGAATGCCCGACTATATTGCTTTTCTGGCTTATATTCTGGAAGAAGTCCCGTTCGTTCGCAGCAACTGAAGTTTCAATATCATTTCATAGGACAGCACACAAAAGATAGTCGGCGCACAAATTTATCAGAACTTCAGAGCGGCTTTGATCAATGTCTTCTTATTGATTACCAGGGGGCTGGCGTGCTAGGAAAAGTAGCAACCGAGAAAAATCACTTCTGTTCTAGTGAAAGCCACATTGACACATTTGCGTTGAGGCGCATTCCACCAAACAACTGACGCATACCATAGAATTGGTTCTGTCATACCCTTGTAGATCCAGAGAATTCTCTTCTATGACAGGCTCCAAGTCTTGACGATAGCTGAATTACACCGAAAGAAAGCCAATAATGCCTGGTAAGTTGTTTTGAAGCGACATGTTTAGTTTAAAGATGTTTGCTCTCCAGGATAACATCCGTATATTTAGCCTCGTTGCGGAAACGAATGATGAATAAGGTCAGCTTCTTCCTTTCTGTGAAGAGAACAAACTTGGTTTAGAGAGGACTGACTGTAAGTACATATCTGATACAGGCTACCTTAGTGGATTACGCCTGCGCCTGCCTTCAATTTATCCAACAGGCAGTACACGGAGACAGGATCCCGCTCTGAGGAGAAACGTTGCAACCATGGCACTGTTCACTCGCATTGCTATAATCCACTAAACTAACAACCACCGTGTATTCTGACTAAATTACGCAACTGACGAAGACACCCTTAGTTCCGATGACAAGTACACATTCATTTCTTCTCGATTTTTAGGCGCAGCCTGACGAGGTCTTAGTGCATCAGCATACTGCATCTTAGAAGTAGGATGTATTCGGAAAGCAGTTTTGGTCACATGAAGCTCAATCATTCTCTGCATGCTAAAAAGCATGAAGCAAATCAGACTAATAGGTCTGAAGTTCTTGGCGGATCAGTAGTTATTTTTGTCAATATTCGCCAGGGCTTGGGTATTCATGCTAATACAAGGTTAGTAAAGAACGTTCTCTCAAGAGTTGGTAGCAGATGACCTATACCCTTGATCAATCTATCACTAGCCTCAGAGTGCACTTAAAAGTGAGTCATTTATTCGGTGAAGGACTCATGGCTTGATGTGGTCAAGCTGTTTAAAAGTTGTCCCTTCGTATTCAAGTCTGTCCAATTCACAGTTCCCTGGGATGTCCGAGTGTCCCGAAACTAGACAGTTTGATTTTGTGATGCTTAGCCTCGAGGCAAGATATCTAAATGATGATTGGTTGCCTATGTTCGAGTATATAGGACGAGAGTATTGGATTCATGCTGAGCCAAGCAGCAGCCTGACGAAAAGTTACAATTTCAGCTTGGAAGACTGTAAGTTACGTGATTAAACTGAAGGCTTCATGTTTGGAGAAAACTCTTATGACTTCAGGTAATTCAGAGCCGTCTGTAAGGATAAAGATGAACTAACTGAGATTGAATTGGCGTTGTCCACTCTGGAATCAGTTTAACTTAACTGAAGGTCGGTTGATTGGTGAAGGCTGAGATACAGCGTGTGTAGGCAGGTATACTCCACATGTAGCGTTTTCCTTTCATTAGTGACTCGCAGTCTGAGGGCAGAGCAAATTGCAATCTCGGAAAAAAACTAGTCTACAGTACCAGCAGCCTCCACGTCAGCGCCAAGTACCTGCTGCCTTATGCAGGCGTAGGCCGCACATTCACAGAGGTGGTGACCCCCGGTGACAAACATCGCAGGATGTTGTATTACCTATGCCCAGCATACTAAAGTGCTTAGCGTCATGACGCCAGTAAGCAGCCTGCAGCCTACAGCAGGAAGGGCGCTGACCTCTTAGAGGCATCGGAAAGCATTCGTTTCGTCTGCCGGCAACTTGGAGAGTCATGCTATCTGTAGTTGTGCTCATATGAAACCCAACTATCAATGCCAATCCTAACCGAAGACCTAATGTCGTAGGTTCGAGTTCTGAAATACTCTCCTCTGAGCCTTACCTGGCAAGTTCATTGACAATTTCATTTTCCGTAATCCCATTGTGACCTAGGGCCCAGACAAGACTGAATTTAACCTTCCGACTTCGTTCAGTGATGTTCTGCATTCTCGAACTAACTTGGAAGTCATGAGAGGGTTTAGAAAGGCTCTAAGCGCAGCTTGCCTATGGCTAGCTTCGTCGGTTCTTCACAATATAGTTCGTTTTGCGTAGGATTGCGTATAGCTCCACTTGGAAGACAGACGTAAGTTTTTCAAACGAGAAATTTATATCGGTTTTGGAGCCATCCGTGAATACCCCCACTACATTCCTTTCCTGGCTCAGATTCCGACCGAATCCAGTCTTGGGCACAGGAAAAGCCGACTTCGTATTTTCTCGGGAGTAAGAATTCTGGTGTCATTGCATCATACGGCATGTCCATAAGACCAGATGCAAAGGATCTTTCCCGGTGATAGACCCCGTGCCGACAGCTCTTTTGCACTGCCAGAAGACTGACAGCTCCTTAGAGGCTTTCGACTTAACATGTTTAGTCCATAGAAATTTGTTATCCAGCTCCTTTGAAGAATTGGATGGTGATGCCTTTAAGCTCTAGATGAGTCAGAGCAGTCAGCTTCCTTCTTCTTGTAAAGACAACAACATCAGTTTCGAGAGGATTGACTGAAATCCCATTTCTAGTGCTGCAATCGGTGATCACGTTTAGTTCTGACTGCGTTTTGGAGCAGACAGTCGCTAGACACGATCCAACAGACAGTGCAACTACATCATCCGTGTATGCTTGTGTATAGACGTCAGAACTATTGAGTGGGTTGAGCAGCGATTGGACGACGCACCATAGCAATGGAGACAGAACGCCGCATTGGCGGCAACTCCTATTTACCACATACCACAGTCAGCATCCGGAATCAGTGTCCTATTCATCAGCATTGATTTTATCCATAAGACTAGTGATCGGTCTACGCCGTGTTGTCTGGCCGTGTTACACATTCCGTCAGAGGTTGCGTTATCGAAAGCATCCTCCATGTCGATGACAATGCACAGCGCAATCTTATTTACTTTCTGAGGTAGCTCTACAGTCCGGGAGGACCTGTAATGCAACATCAACCAGCACTGTTGTTTGCTATCTGCTTCAGTTTTTTCTTCACTTTTCTCTCGGCCAAGAGCCCTCATCCTGTTTTGTTAAAGTCCATGTGTCTGATTCATAGCGAACGACTGGTACGGTCAATGTTTTATATAGTACTTCGCTACTAAATTGCCTTTTGTCTAAATCGTTCATGTTGTGGATATTTTCTCGATGACAGCTGTGCTTAATTTTTCCCCCATTTAACCGCCAGCACGCTATGTTCAGCCGGTAATGCCTAATCGAATGTCATCTGCATCGGATAGTAGTTCAACAGCTTTTTGAAAGATTGTCCTTATGCTGTTGAATTGCGAGTCTCTCACTATACTCCCAAGTGCGATGTTGAAGAAATCACATAACAGTGACCCGCAATGTTGGAAGCCTTTTTTGACATCAAAGTCTCGGTTAAAACTCTCAATGAGCAAGCATTTTTAAGTGATCATCCGGCCGTACTCTGAGGCCAACTTTAGCAGGATTACCCAAACCCAACATAGCTCTTATAGTTCGTCTCTATACATAGATGCTGTCATATGCGACCTTGTGGGCATCGATTTGGACTTGTGGAGTTTTTTCCAGGATCACCCGGAGTGTTGTCGATTGATAAGGACCGAGTTGCGAAGAGGATTTAGACATTTACGTAGTACGACAGAAAAGATCTCGGGCGATGTTGAGAAGATAATGCACCTATAGCTGGAGTAAGCTAGATGGTCTATTTTTGGGTTCAGGAGTTGCCATACATTTACCATGTTTTCAAGAAAATTTGTAGCATGCTCTTCACTAAGTTATCATCTGTACCGACATGCCTATTGGACTTAAGTTTGCTAATCTAACACTAGGTTCCCTTGAACGTCCTTACAGGCTTGCATTCGTGCCTTGGTGAATTTTCATGTCTTCTTACCTTCTGCGAGAGCGAATATCGAAACCAAACACACCTGAGTTTCAAACCACTACAAAACAATTTTCCTTTCTCCTTCTTCTACCTTTCCGCCTGCGCACTTGCAACAGTAAAAGGGTATCTAACCTCTTAGGCGCGCGTAAATTATATAAAAAAAAAATAAAAAATTTATCAATGCAGTGCATCTAGTAAGGCTAGGGCAGATTTGACCGGGAAAGCACCTGGCGGTTTCTTGCGATTGCAGGCTCGTCCCTCGGGACATTCGATCAAACAGAACAAGTAATCCAGCTGCAACTTGCGCCGATTGCAATGTGAATAACCAAGTTGGTGGTAAATTGAGTAGGAAACGCAATTGGCACCGACGCCAAGTCGATGATAAGCATTTCTTCGTTGCTGGTGGTATCGTGCAGGCAATATTTACTGACTTTGCTATTAAATATGACCTTCTTCTAAGGCCCTTGGTGCCATCGTTCGACGTCTTTCTTCTACGTTGGCGAAATTGCTAGGACGTACTGGTCCAATCGAAGTCTTGAACAGCCAATAGCTTACTCAATCCAACAAAGTGCAGGTTGTTATTTTATTTTAGGGATCTTATTAATCTCAGGTACACACATGCATACCTCAAGGCAGTGAGTTTGGACCCACGATTATATATTGACAAATTCTGTATCAGAAAGTTTTTTGCTTTGTATAAGACTGTGCCGTTAATTAGTTAAGTCTCCAGTTTATGAACAGCAATTGAAATCCATGTAGTCCTAGACGGCAGAAGGCTCTTATTCCCGGTTTCCTTTCAATTTAATTAACATAATCGGCAAACCTTTGCTTGGAATAATCAACTGTTTCAATGGTTCCCAATCAACCGACCTTCCAATACAGGAACATCCCAACTGAAGCCAATTCCAGAGATATTTCTACCAAAAGATATTCGACATATCATTCACAGGAACGTTGTGTATTTGTATCAGAATTTATAATATAACTCTGTATCCTTGCAAGACAATGTGAATTAATAATTTTGCGAAACACTGAGACTACTACTTAAAAAGGGTGAGAGGCTTCCAATTAAAATTTTAATTAAGCCTTACGCTACAATTTTAATGAAATCCTTGGCCACCAACTTACAAAGAGCTCGTTAAGTTTCAATTTAAACAATTTCCCTCCATCCGGCGCCGGCCAGAAGATGGCTGAAAGTCATAAAAAAAAAACCGAAAAAAAGGCTCCAAAGTAAAATTAATCAATTCGAATTGGCTCCGACATATTTTCCAAAAAAAAAAAGTCAAAAACACTCGCGTAAAACATAAAATTCAGAAAAAGGATCCATTTACGTGGGAGGTTTGTTGTTTTATATTTTTACCCAAGCAATGTCATTCTGCCAAATGCCAGAATGAAAAATCATTATTTTTTATTATCAACGAAATTTAAAAAAAAAAGATAAAATAACAGTAACAGAAACAGCAAAACAAACAAACACACATCCGCTGCGACGTGCGTATTTGTATTTATGTTGGAGTAAGTATGCCAATAAAAATGAAATCCTCGAATGGTAACAATGGTACACCGGGAATCGGGACTCCTTTAAGGATTTTGTATGCGCCCTCAGAAGCGGAGTTTGAGTTGCTTCCCTTCCCCATGATAATTGGAAAATTGAACTGCGAATGACTGAAATAAATTGGCAAATCAAAAGAGAATATAAAAACGCGCACGCAAAATCCTGTTGGTTTATGCACGTATCTACCAGCTATGTGATACGTGTACTCGTATTTCGTAATTTCCTTGCCGGTGTTGTTGGATATTTTCGACTGTTGCCACTTGCCATTTGCAGTGACAGGGGCAAATTCTCCCAACTACCCCCCGGAATATGACAATTTAATTTATTTGAAAGGGGACACAACTTGAGTTACTTCTGTGGCCTAGAAACATGTCACGATTATGACATCAGTTGACTAATTATCCAAGAACCAGGCACGCCACTTGTCTCTGACAAAAGCCTATCCCCTTGTGATTGATTGATCGGCAGACCGAGCGGCCCGGTTGATTGACCAGCGCAATGCTAATGGACTAGGGCACACCTGATATCTATACGAAAAAAAATAAAAACAAAACTGCACCAATTCCCATCGAACGGCGAGCTCATGGCTAATTGATGAATCACTATCAACTTGTACAAGACTCAGCCACAATCCGTCCATCCATCAAGAGAGTTCCCTTTTGTACCGGTCGTGCCATTCTACAGAAGTGCAGATGCCGCCGAGATGGAATCAGTGCAAAAAACGCATAAAAATCAATCCGAAGCATTGCACCTTTTGATCGATCGTCTATGTCCAACATTTGCATTGGAACACATGGTCAAATGTCTTACGCCGGAGTCCACCTGTCATAATCAATCGCTCAATGCAATCTTCACCATCGACGCAATGCTGCTGCGGTTTTTCCATCAATCTATCACCTGGTAGATGAGAGCAATGCATCAAGGTGAACACTGATAAATCCATTGAACTCCATCCAGCAAAGTGCTGGTACTCGTACTCGTGCGAGTTCGACTCTGAAATCCAAATACGATCGTCGCAACTGGCTGACAGTTCTGAGTGACACAGTACAAATTCCGGTTTCACAAATGACACTAACGCAAGCGATAATGCGACCGACGTACGTTGTATCGGTTGTACGCAATCGCAGCCGTGCTCGCCATGCAGAGCAATGTGATCGAGAGCACCAAGTGTCAATGTCATCAGGTGTCAAATGAGTTTTACAAATGATCACAGCAGAGGCAGCACTCTCAGGGGCTCAAAAGCCAATTCGACGTCTTATCGTACAACGGTCAACCGATCTGACCGGCACATAATTCAGATGAGTGATTGTTGTGTTCACACGCATGCAAGCAACAGGCAGGGGCTCCTTCTTCAACAGTGGAACTCTCTGGTCAATCTGTCGCCTCGAAAATTGTCGCGTTGCGGCTAATTGAACGAGAATCGGTGCCGTGATTTGTAATGTCACCTGGTTCTGGATGATAGTTCGTTGGCTATACTCGTATGTATTCACTCGTACAACTCACTTGTATGTGTGTGTTTCCGCGCCTCTGATCTTTTGCATTTTCTACTGAACTGATCCGAACCGGACCGCATTACCAATCAATTGATTATGATTGATGCTAATGCAATGCAACGAGGACAAGTAATAATCCATCAAATTGCAGTTGACAATAATTATTGAGGTGAAGTGGTCACAAATTTGCACAAACATATCCATACTCGTGGACATGCACGGTCAGTCAAAGTTGTGATGTGGGGCAGGTTACTTCTTGGATTTACTTGAAAGACAGATGGGAAAACGGAGTCGTCGTGTTTTGATAGTTTTGATCGCTTGATTTGCTGGTGTCACTTGTTTGACCAATTGACCGATCGGACATACCTATCCTGTGCAAGGTTATGCAATCAATCGACAGTATAGAAGCTACTCGATAGATTACCAATCCACGGAAGAGCAACGTTCAACAAAGTTCAACAACGATTTTTGAATTTAGGTGTATCCACTACAATCAGAGCTACGTACACTCTTATTCAGTTCCGTATCCTTTTCAACTCCATACTTTTGACCACATGATGGCAGTAACTATTTTCCTTATTTCTGAAAATCTAACACTTTCCCAAGCACGATTATAGTGATGGATAAGGCAATCAAAAATGCTGAAGGCTTTAAATCTGCTAGAACCAGTAGCATACCTCAAACTAAGCTGCTAAAAGGTTTATGATGACACAATCTTCCTTGCCTGCTAAATCTTGCCCATGTAGAAAACGTAAGTGCGAGCAGTTTGTATACCGATGATCCGTAAAGATGACTACTTATTCATCTGGAGTTCTCGCTGACTCATAATTTATTTTCCCCAAAGTTAAGGCATTCCATCCACTCCTCTGTTGCTCCCAGCTCCCATTTCCCTGACTTGACGCTCTCAACAATTCGTACATCTGACAGAGTCTAATCTGGCTAGAGCTAACAGGTACCGTGTAATTGATGCCAATTTTAAAATCTGTCAAGACGCACTCTGTTCTCTGGTAAAATAGAAAGCTTCGGCAAGAAGGATTCTTTTTTTACCCAGGACAGTCTGTTTGATCTTTACGGTTATGCCTATATCAAGACCATTTTACCCAATACAATAAGTTGTTTGGTGGAATGTAGAAGGGTTCTTTGGGGATCTGCGTGGCAATTGATAGAGAAACTTCTGAGTATTCTACGTATAACTTGGAACAGCGCAAAAATCAAGTTCGTAGCCAAGAGCTTGCTTACCTTTCAGTGGTGATCCCTGGTATGCGCCTGAGCAAACACTGACATGAAAAAGATGTGATGAATCAACTAATGACCTCGGATAAAAATGAAAGCACTGTTGGTGACCCTTGCAAATGCTTAAAGGACAATGACCTTCGGATCTACATGTGGAATGTTCGGACCTATAGCAGGTCACGTGCTACCGGACAATTAGCTGATGCCCTTGACTGCTATCATGCAGATATCACAGCTATCCAGGAAGTGAGATAGGCCGGACATAAAAAGGATGGAAAACTGTAGCAAAAACAGTGGTCATTTGGATGCGGATTTGCCTTATGCTGCAGACTTAGGCAAGAAGTCTTGAGCTTCCGAAGAAGTCATGCCTCCAGTATTCTTGACGTTCTTACGTCCCGAGCAGCCAAGTTTGACCGGATTGCCAAATTGTTACAGCCAAGGTACGAATGTCGATCTCCGTGGCTTGGCTGTAACAAAGAATATCTACTGTGAGAAGATGTAACGTAGAAAAGCTGAAATCAGATCAGATCGCTAGAATATTCGCCGCAAGCGAATACTGAACAACTCCTATGCTGCCAGTATCAAGTACCGAAGACCAGCGGCAAACCTGACAAAGTGCCACCAGAGATGCCGCAAGTGATGTCCTGGGTTTTACCCGACCACGACCAAGAACTCTCTATTTAGATGTAGAATACCGGCAACTAAACAGAAGCGTACAAATCGGCGCTGCAACGAAAGACGAGAATCACTTGTGGGCTCTACGAGCAGCTTCTCCAGAAAAAGCAAACTCAGCCCGAAAAGCGCGAAGATACTGAGAGCTTGTACTCCAGAAACAAGGTCCGAAAGAAGACCCATACAGAAACCGGCAGAGATGAAGTAGGAAACCACGTAGTAGAGTCATAGTCAGTGCTATATGGAAAAACATTTTCTGCGGACTGCATAATGCCGACAAAGTTCAACGTCACGCAGCCATAATATATAGAAGAATATACCATTCAACTTAGACGATGATGGCCAAAACATTCGTCCAGCTAACCAAAACGAAGTAAAGACAGCAATATCTAAGCTTAAATCGAACAAAGCTGCTGGACCTGACAACTTACCGGTCGATGTATTCAAAGCTGATAGAAATAAATGGAATCTCAGCACGATATGCCCGATCCACAAAAAAGGAGACACCATTACCTCGCGAAGTTATAAGTCTCTCAACATCGGATACAAGATTTTATCTGCCATCTTGTTTGAACATCTGAAACTCTTCAACAACAACCTCATTGGCCCCCATCAGTGCGGTTTCAGGTCTAGAAAATCCACAAGCGGACAAATCTTCACCCACCCCCCGCAGATCCAGGATAAAATTCAAGAAGCCCAAATCGATACCCACCATCCTTCATAGATTTTAAGGCCGCATATGACAATATTTACAGAGATCAGCTATATACTCGTAGAGCTATGTCTGGTTTTGGCACCACTGCCAAGCTCATCCGTCTGAGCAGAATGACGAAAGAGAACATCGTGTCTACTAGCGTACGCCGATGACATCGACTTAATTTTGAGAACCCAGCGGATTGTCACTGGTGCGTTCGCTGGTATTGAAACGGAAGCTGTCAAAATGGGTTTAACTTTAAAGGATGCCACACGACATCGACGAATTGGACAGAACGTTATACTCGACAGCCATAATTTCGAGGTAGCAAACAAAGTCCCTTCCTTTGGATCTGGTATAAATCCTTCCAACAACACCGCAGCAATCTTGCCAGTCGCTGTTTCTTTGGGCTATGAAGGCAACTGAGTAATAAGACCCTGTCTCGTAAAACTATGGAAACCTTGGTCATATCAGTCCTACTTTATGGCGCAGAAGCATGGATTCTATCGAAAGCGGATGAGAATATCCTCAGTCGAAAAATATTCGGTCCCATTTGCGTTGGCTGGCTTTGGAAGTAAAGATTCAACACCGAACTATACGAGCTGTACAGCTTCATCGACCTAGTCAGAAAACTGCTCAGAACCCCACTGAAATGGCTAGGACATGTAGAGCGAATGGACACCAATGTTCCGGTCCGCAGTGTCTTCGAATCCAAGCCGGAGCGACAGAGACATAGAAGGAGACCAAACCTTAGGCGGCGCTCACAAATAGAAGGGGACTTCAACCGACTTGGAGTCCGAAACTGTAGGCAGTTGGCTAAAGCCCGTTTTAACTGGGGTGGCTTGTTGTCTGAGGCACAAGTTTATCCCGAACTGTAGCGCCACCTAAGTAAGTAAGTAAGTAAGATGGATGTCGAGATGCTAAGTTGAGGACTGTAGCAACCGTCCCGATGTTGTCAACAGAACGTTGAAGCCTGCCTTCTATTTGTTATGTACTCTCTACCATTAACTCTAGAAATAAGAAATTGTATTCTAGTGGCAAGTCCTCGTAGTATCGTATGGTGTTACGATATTAATGTATTCCGAGATAAGTTATTTGTTAAATAAATATCCGGTGACTCTTTAACACTAAACTCGTTGCACTTTCCTATTCCTATTCCAAGAAATCATCGTCTGGCGCGCGAATGTTTCCATTGGCTCATTTTTCCGCTTGACGATTTGACTTCTGGTTTTTCCTGCTTAGCTTTGCCTTGGTAGTTATGACTCTTCTCGCCTTTAACTTGATGTATATGTGGCTCAAATGGTCCCATTTTGCCTTACAGTCCTCGTGGCCAGTGTTATGTTGGTTCTGTAGAAAACCAAAGGCACGTGGACCTTCTGAAAAGAAGGTAAGCTACTACACTATTAGAAACGACAAGTCCTGTTTAATGCTAGGAATCCTAGTATCCCTAGTGTTAGAAGCTGAGCTATTGTCTTGTCAAAGGTAGTCAAAAATTATGAATTAGTTAGAGAAAAATCAGAGCAAGATATCTGTTAAATCTGCACGCCAAAGCACTTTCTGTTTACTGTTTACTGTTCTAAGATGTTCAGATCTACGTACCCACTGGCTGTTTTCCCCCTCAGTACTTGTCCTACAATTGCATTTCTTTTGGGTCCCTGCGTCTTTAGACTCCAACACCTAATTGACACTTCCGTGTCTCTTATGTCAGATGCTTCGGTTACTTTCAATCCTCAAACAGCATCTGATTAATTGCATACTCAAGGCAGGTGAATTTACAGCATATACCTACCACAACATCCTTTCCAATTTGCGCACTTAATTTCACAGCACCCTTTATACTTATGTCATCGTCCTTGCAATATTTACAGTAACAGATGTTAGTCAAAAGACATCTCAATCGTTTATTGCAACAATGTAGTGCAAACAAAACATCCTAAAGCAATTTTGCGGTACCCAAAATCGACAAAAAGTATCTGCAATGAAACACCAACCAAAAAAAGCAACACTAAAGCCGAATTGAAAGCAAAGATTTAAAGATCAGAGAATCACTTATGCTGCACGCATGCACACGCAAACCTGACGACCACGACGACGACCACTCATTTAGCCACTTTCGATCATTTTTCGTGCGGCCTTAAGGTGTGCACACATGCACGCAATCGTTTCGAACTTTAAGATGCGCGCATCAATTAAAAATTTCCTGTCAATGGGAACGCAACAATATTAACAACAACAAATACGGGTACTAGTATGTAAGTCATCGAACGGCTGAAAGTATCTTTTGACGCCAACGCGTGTAAAACAGTTGACAGGTAAGGCCAGAGAAATCTTAATTTTAAGGCGCTTGGCAATTTTCACATTTGTCCATTTCATCCCGCTCGTATGAGTATGTGGTGATAGCTATTGGATTAATCATCCGTGGAATGCGCAAGTGTAGATTAATAAGGTACACTCACGGTGTGACAGCGTTGATGCAGGTGAGGTGATTCACTTTAATGGACTGCTCCGGTGGCAGTAGCAGGTTGACACTTCAACTCCGATCAAAGTAAAGGCGACAGATTGGATCGAAATGTTTCAACAGTAAACAAACGATAGAAAGAAGGATCCCGAAATTGAATTTGAGTTATCTCACAGATTTGCTCACGTTCTCTGGATGTTTTTAAGGCGATTTTCGACACTCAGTCCTCGGCTAAAACTGTCTTTATTTGGTCAGTGCTCAGAACAAAAGATCCTTCTCCTTTTCAATGGTGGTGACGCATTTTCGAAGACACAAGTGGCATTAACAATGAAACCTCGGTCCGTCAGTCACCTCTACGTGGTGAAACTTGGGAGCCTAAGGCCTTTGACTGAAGGTAGTGCATTAAATCCGTGAAGGACGTCATTCAGGTGAGAAGGAGAAGTTCCTTCATCAAGACGGCGGCGGAGGAAACTTACATACGGATCAACAGCGGCATCCGCGGGTCTAGCCAGTTTGAGCTACTCGATCTAAATCTCCAAAATATAGGGCTCTCTCATAAGCTACTTGCAGCAGACCATTTAGCCGAACCCTTTGTCCCGATCTTCTATTAAAGACCTGGCATTCCAGGTTGGTTGTTGCGCCTGGGCTAATTTCCCTAACGTTTCTAGGACAACGATTTTCGGCCTTACACGTGGAATTGTAGGGAACTTAACATGCTGCCGAAAAACTTGAAAAGGCCCTAGGCTGTTAAAAAGCAGATATTACCGCAATCCAATAAGCCAAAAATTACAAAATTTACTATAGCCGCGAAGGCGACAACATGTCGTCCGGATGTGGATTCGCTATTCGTGGACTCGGAAATATTAGCTTTCATGCCCTACATGGGATAAGAAAGACAGCATCAAAAACGAATTCTAGGATCTGGTAGACTGAACAATGTCCCAGCTATGAGTACCCTTAAAATGCTTGCAGAAAGCGCGGGCCAAGGAAAATTAAGGAGGAAAAAAAGGGAGGTACTGACGAACGTTGGTTTTAAATGTTTGAAGGTTATAATGACTAGGAAATAAAGAGCTACGCAGAGCATTCCATAAGAGTTGCACGGCTTAGGAACGCATTACATTATTTTAGAGTACGTCCGAAAGTGGGTTTGGGGGTATACTGTTGAGCATTCATAGCAAGACGGGTGTTACGGTTGCGGTTCTCACATCTCAACATTCATAAGGTGACTATCCCTCAACCGTCAACTAGATTGATAATCTTGATACGTGACACTCCTTCAGTCTTTTTACTGCCCGAATTTTCCAAATAGCCAACATTGACTCGGGTTAAAACTTGTTGAAACCAGGGTACGACTGCGGATATTACGAACACAGTGCTATCAAATATAACCACCAAAGTTAGACGTCAAAAAGGTGCAATCGGTACAGACCGCGTTTCCGTCAAACTCTCTCAACAATGACTTGCGTAGGCGGAATGACATTGGTATGAATGGAGACAAACACAACGAGTCGTCAATGAAGACTTCGTGAGTATTGCGAAAGCGGCCAAAATGTGTATGACGGTAAACGAAGGCAAAACGAAGTACATGCTGTCATCACAAACGGACGTACACTACCGGCGGTTTGGGCAAAGCGTCAGCATTGGCAGTTACGACTTTGAGGTGGTTAAACACATCATCTACCTTGAACTCGCAGTTACAAGCAGCAACAACTTTAGTGCAGAAAACAGACGCAAAAGTCCTCTAGTCAATCGCGGTTTCTTTTAGCTCAGGGGGCATTTGAGTAACAGAGCCCTCTCTCGTAAATTCAAGATCCTAATCATTCCGGTCTTGCTCTATGGCACAAGGGCATGTTCTTTTCAAAAGCGGATGAAGAATAACTTGGCCATTTCGAGAGGAAGATGTGAGGAGGAAGTTTAACTATAACCCGTGCTGGCTGTAAATTGCCATCGGTCTAGTCAGACTTTGGCGATGATGCGATGATGTGCGGTTGGACACCGAATCTTCGGTTCAAAAAGCCTAAGAATCTAAGCCTGAGAATCGACGTAGCAGAGGACAACTACACCTAAAGTGGCATACGCGTGGAAAAGGACTCCAATCAACATGATGTACACCTGGGGAGGGATTGTACTAGCTAGAGAGGCTCGTTGGTTGTGGTCCAGATTCAGCCCCAGATTCACTACTTATGTAGTTAGGTCAGGTAATAAAGGATATGCTAGCCCCTAAGGGACAAACGTACACGGAGGCCTATTGGTCTATTGTGATTTCCTGTTTATGTTGTTAAAGTATTTTATTAGTATTATTGTGGTGGGCCCTGCCTAGCTGAAAATCAGTCAGAAACTTGCTTACGTCCTCAAGCTCTGCAAATATTCTGTTTGGAACGGTGTATTTAGAAATTAGGGCAGCCCCACAGAAAGTATGTGATAGTCTCTATTTCCTATTCATTCCTACAGCGCCTATGATACACTAATCTTGAGACGAGGCTCCTATTCTACTGGGCATCCTCTCAATGAGGCAATGGACAGTTAGGACCATTGTATTTGTATATGGAGAAACTCCTATTTAAGTCCACACTTGGCACCATCTAGCCCCTTTTGATGGTTCGTATTATAGACGCGTGTCCTAGTTCTTTTAGTCTCAGCGAACTTTTGAAAGCCGTGCACCTAAGGTATTCTTCTAAAGTCAGTGGGTTGAACATTATCTCTAGCACAGCTTGAGGAGTAGTCTTTTCCGGGGTTTTACACCATACCAGCGCACTATAGATAAGAATGGGTCTAACTCTGGCCATGTAAATACTCGTCTTATGCGTACATGGTCTTAGTCTACAATGCTTACCAAAGGTTCTTTGGCATGTGTAGAATGCTCTCAACGCTTTTTTGGTTATTTTTTCCTTGTTACGCGTCCAACTGATCTTACTGTTTAGGATGATTCATAGACATTTAGCTTCGGATGAAAGTTGTGTTCCAACTCCGTTGATTCTAGGAAGAGTAGACATTTTTTTCTTGTGAACAATGCTTCAATATATCAGCTCTGTTATTTCCGCTACACTTAGTCCACGCGTGAAAAGTTTGCCATCATAGACATGGTTCGTTCTGCTGACTTTTTAATTTTTCATCATTTTGGACTCTCATTTGTCTTTCCTGCCATGAAATCTCTCAACTTCCTCGATGTCACGCTTCTTTTGCTTGTTTTTCTTCCTTCTAAGAAGAGATACTCGTCCTCCCTGATCGCTATAGGTGCTACCGGACATTCAGATTACTGGAGACGCACCTTACGTCAGTGGCAATGTAATCAATCCAGTTGGTAATAGATTGATCAGGAAACCGCCAGGTGCCCTTAATAATGTCGAGATCTGGGAATCGGGTGCTTGCTATGATGACATTTCACTCCAAGTCAATAAGCCTAATCCATAGCCAGAGGAGGTGTAGTGCATAAATGTATTGAGGAACAAATAGTTGTTTGATGCTGTCACAACTTTTGCCTACCAAATTTGTTGATATCCGCGCATAGACATTTTTTTGACGTAATGGGAGTGTCACCATAAACAACCCAAGTTGAAAATGTTAGCCGGAATAGACTCCTCATCTAAAACTTATTCTGCCTGTCCCCCGGTACCTTCGCTATACATAACTTAACTATCATCAAATCTCTCAATATCATCAGCACGACTATGCGGCCACAAATAAAATTTCGTCGCTGTAATTTCGTGAAATCAATACTTCCAACTATCGCGATGCTTCAATCTCACTCTCAGCAATTCATTGTGCATTATCGACAGCAACTTCTCCAGCCAATAACTCGCGCATATTGACATTCTGGCATTCTGGCATTCTGGTATTCTGCCATTCAATCCCAACCCCATAAACGACAAATGGACGAATCCAATCCGAACCATAACTCACAGCTGGGAATCGCTTGTGATTTCCCAAGCTGGACACACAATGACTTGAGAGACATGAATCTTTTTCTGCACCACCACCACAACCAGTACCCAGCGGCACTATCGGCCACCACTTCCCCGGTTTTGTCGATATTTCGGCAGATATCTCACAACGTCGTCCGATAACGAAAATGAAAACGAATATTCGCTTCGATAAATCAATTTGATTTATTGCCATCGCAACAATAAAATACCGCGCGCGCGAGATGAGAAAATACGAAAATCTGGTGACATTATAACCCGCTCCTCAAAATCATGAGATCCCCTGCTGCTGCTGCTGTTGTTACTTTACAATCGGCCAAAGCGGAATTCCACAATGTCGCTGCCGCCGGACGCCAGCGCCAAAGCCGTCGTCGTTGTCGTCGTCATCATCGTCATCGTTGGATTCGCTTCTTTGGTGAATCGGTTGCAGATAAAACGGCCACCAAAACAACACTCTGGTTATAAACAAAAATCTCAGCTTCAATTGACCGGAAAAACCGAACAGGATAATAATTATCTTTGAGTTTAACCCCACCACCCAGTAAAAAGGGCACTGGAGCGCCTTCCCTTCGGTGTCCGGGTATACCACATACTCGTACTCACACATGAAACAAACATCTGATGCTCACATAAATAGACAACGAGCAAAATGGCACTCTTTCTAGAATGCCATTCCAACAAATTCCCGGTTTGAAGTTTATGAGATCCGAGGACGAGTCAATGAAAATGCAATTCACATTCACAAATTGCAATTCGCCAGGACAAACGAACAGCCAGACGGACGGACATACTACGATGCGCAGAAAAGCCCAAACAAGGACAATGAAAATAGCAGCAGTAACAGCAACATAAGCAAATTCTACTCCTACCATTGGTAGGCATAAAACACCACTAGTCCACCAGCAGCACCTACGGATAACAACGACTGATTCCGGTCGTCCTTGTGTCGAAAATTGTTGTTATCCTAGTTCGGTGATATTTTCTCTCATACACTCTCTACATAGGCTCAGCTCTCAGCCTTTGAGGCTCCATCAGCTCGGCGAATAGAAACGCAGAAAGAAAAAACGAGTCCTGCATTGATTGTGCCGGAGCTTCACATTGGGATTAACTTGTTTAGTTAGTCTTCAAAGCGTTCAAACGGTTGGATTTGGTTGCAACTGCGCCTGAAATTAGTCTAACGAGGAGTACTTTACGGCATCGATTTACTTTGAGAGCATTTACATGCGAATACCTTCCGTTAACTGACCTGAATCACTTGTCGTCATCGATGTTTATGGCTTCTCGATCTTTGACGGGTCATATCCTTAAATAACTATTCACGCATCCAGTTCCAGGTACTGTGAGTCAATACAAGGAGGAACCAGTTACCCCTTTCTGTAGTGCCACTGGAAACAGTTCCAAACAAATACGGGCTGAGGACACCATTTATGTATTTGCTTAATGCCAGGCAAATAGACTTAAGAGCTAGGTAACAAGGGAGGAGGATCTAGTTTGAGACGAGGAGTGCTCAGTTTGAAATCAAAAATTGAGAGGTTCGAGTTGACCTTTCGGAGCATATGGGAGATTTGTTCGTTGAAGCCATCAGTGGTATGGTGGACCATAGAAGACCATGGTAGGTAGAAGAGACGAGGACAACATAAATTACGTGAGTTGATGTTGAAGAAAAAAGAGTTGTAAAGGGATGCGCAGTCGATGGAACCTAAGAGCAGTCGATGAATGAAAAATATGCCAGCTATATTCCTACGTTCTTCTAAGGAACTCAAATTGATAAGTTTGGAGCGGTCCTGATAGGGAGGTCAGATTAAAGAATCATTCCACTGCACACCACGGAGAGCAAATCGTAGGAATCGAACCCTCGATTCGAGAAACATGAACTCGGTGACCAAGCTTGACTGGCCTACTCAATCAGGGGCAAACAAAGTCAACATAGAGAGATCTGGTTACACAGGGGTTGGAAAAGTCCTTGGACCAACATTTAATAAACCCGAGTGATGAGCTAGCCTTACGGATCACTCTTGTGTTCCTTTATTTCAATCTCATGGTTCGAAAGATTCACATGGGCGTCTTCACTTTTATGACAGTATCAACAGGCTTGATATATAGGAACCTTCACCTTCGCCGTCACTAAAGTAAGTGCCTACTTCCTCGTAATCCTTCTCGACAGCAGTCAAATCTGCACGGACCTTTGAGAATTTACATTCTTCCTTTCTTTCGCCGACATACCAATGAACTTGTCATACATCAAGATAGTCCAGGCTTCAGCGATGGCTGCGGAGTTGGACAGCATTCAGATAGCGCGTTAAACGGCGGTCATATCACCGCCAGGTACAACAGTTGGGGGTTGGTAAGCCAGTTGGACACCAGTCGACGAATTGGATAGTGCGTTTGGTCTTGATGGTAGCAATGGCTGTGTTGACATCATTGGGCATACAGCAAGCCATGTATATACCATGACGAGGATACCACGAGGATCTGGTTAGCTGGTTCGAAACAGTCTTTGGTGATTCCAGCAACCGATATTTGGTAGGCCTTCTCTGCAGAGATTACTCGAGAGTAGGTGAACAGAGCGAATTGGATAAGTGAGTATGATGCCATGTTAGTTTGGAATTCAGTCGACGTTCGCATTGAACCAGTGATGGATGATATCAAGTTGGTGTAGGATGGTCGTTCAAGACAAAATTCCTGCGGCAGATATCGTAGATGGCTTCATTGTCGAATGATCCAATGTTGTGTGGGTAGTCAAGACAGACTTGTAGGGTTCAATAACGGCTGACACTTCTAGGACTGTCTAGGTGGTAAATTTAAAGAGACGTTCCATTAAGAGGGAATTGAATCCTGAACCGGCACCACCGCCGAAGGAGTGGTAGATCAAGAAAACTTAGAGTCCGGTACATTGGTCGGCCAATTTACGGACCCTGTCCGAGACCAAGTCGGCAATTTCCTTGCCAATGGTGTAATGACCGCGAGCGTTGTTGTTGACAGGGTCCTTCTTGGTGGTAATCAATGGTTCTGGATGGAAAAATTGGCAGGTTCCAGCATGGATTTCATCAGCTACAGTTGTTTCCAAATCGACGAAAACGTCACGTTGCACATGCTTGCCAGCACCAATTTCGTTGAAGAAAGTGTTGAACCATCACCTCTTCCGACAAGCTTGTCAGATGGCATCCTTATTTTTCAACACTCAAGTGGGTATGAATACACTATTTGTCATATGGAGCAGACGCGTGGACACTGTCAAATGCATTGAGCCAAAGATTCGCCATGTGATCTTCAGTCCTCTCTGAGTTGACGAAGTACGCATAGAGCGATTAAGATGTCTAGATTGCATGGAGTGACATGGAGATCCACCCCCGTGGGACAGTGCACTATAGTAAAACTTTACCTAAAATAGGAAACTTTAACCATCTCAATGTGAGTAACTGGAGGCAGCTGGCTAAGGATCTAGCTAGCTGGAGAGGGATGTTAGTTGAGATTCAAAACCGCCCCGGTCTGTAAGATGGCACCAAAAGCAACTTGTAGCTCTGTATATTGTTTTAGAGTCGAACACAGGACCTCTGGCTTAGAAGCCAATGAGCTTAATCACTGCGCCGTAACTCCAAACAGCTCTGCTGCAATGTTTAACTGTTTGTGTAATCTGAATACGTGACAGCCACTTGAGCATTCGTTTGACGATTCTACTTCCAAATTAAGGACATTTGAAAGCAGTGTATTGATCTGGTGTCTCCTTTCATTTAAAGGCCTTTCCCAAAACAGTGACGGGCCATAGTTATCAATAATTTCTTGGTCTCTTATAGGTTTTAAGGTCTTGAAAATAAAGCCAGCAAGAATGGGCATGAAGTTTTGTGAGCTCTTATGTGACCACTCATGAAAAGATCGAAAATGCCTAAATGAATGGAGACGTTATTACCCAGTATTCCAGCGCAGACTTTCGTTGGATAGTACAAACAATCAGTTGGGTTTGGTCGACCTCATTTGGTTACCTTAAGCGAATCCGTTTCAATGCGCCATTTTTGTCGTAAGTTGTATCATAATAGAGCCACTCCAGTTACGCACAGGTGGCTCTCCTTCGCCTTTTAGCCATTACACATCGAGTCAGGATATCCAAACCTGCCCGTACCATCGATCGTCGTGGTTAAGTACATGACAGCCTCTGTTGCTGGTGATTTTCAGGTAACCATCACGACACGCCGTGTATTTGACAGCCTTTTCAACCTCATTAGGAAGTAATACCCTATCTGCGATGTTCACGATCAGTTAATACTTACTTACGTACTTATATGGCGATACTTCCCGGGGTAGAACTGGACCTCAATCAATAACCCTTTTATATCCAGTGCGCACCGACTAATCCGTGGTATTCGTCTATACCATTGACAATTTCCGATTTGTATTTTATATAGCAAAATGTAACCATGTTTAAATTGTAATTTTAACTCTAAAAACTTTAACACTTGTTTACCTGAAAATATACATTTTTGATACGCAATCTTCTGCAGAAAAGCCATTGAGGCTTCGCGGAAAAGTATAAAAATTGTTAAGCCTTAAGAAATAAAAATAAATAAATAAATAGAAATAAATAGTTGGTCAGTCATCTTCTCCGTGTTACTTGTCCTCTTCTTATTCCTCCTGCACAGAGTCCGATGATCTGGAGAATTTCGTCAGAAATAGCTTCTTTTTTGAGCAATATCGGGCTGTGAACTTCTCAAAATAATAAACTCCTTAAGGAATACGAGTTCCTGTGGCAGCGATGAAATATTTAATTTAGTGCTAAAAAGAACTGCGTTAAATATTGTAGATGTTTTAGCTCATCTATTTAACTTAAGTACAATTTCTGGGATATTCCCTGATCAATTAAAATGTGCAATAGTGATATATTTATTCAAAAAAGGCGATAGGAGTGACAAAGCGAATTATAAGCCCATATCATTATTATCTTCTATCTCTAAAGTATTTGAGAAAACAAGGTACGTATTTTGTCATACCTCAACAGAATTAAATTCTTTAGGCCAATGCAGTATGGATTTAGAGCAGGTCATTCTATTGAGGAGGCATTGTTAAATTACTGTTCCGTAATTCTCGAGGGGCTGGATCAGAAAAAAGAGTTGTGCCGGGATTTTTGTTGATATTAAAAAAGCTTTCGACATGGTAAACCACAGCATCCTCCTAGACAAACTTTTTAAAGTGGGTTTTCGCAGTTTCATGTTTAAATGGTTTGAGTCCTATTTAAAGGATATTGGAAACTGTGTAAGCAATTCCAGTGTAACTAATCTAGGTGTGCCTCAAGGATCTGTGCTTGGCCCAATACTGTTTTTAGTTTATGTTAATTGTTTATTTGCGCAACCGTTTGAGGGTAAAATCACAGCATTTACAGGTAGACCTTGGAATTGCTTATGCAAACATAAACAGTGATGTCCATTTATTGAGGTATTGGTTTGCTACACATAAATTAGTGATTAGCAATAAAACTAGGTTAATGTACTTTAGCATAGGTACGCAAGTACCGCCTGACCTGGATGTGATATTTCATGCACCTGATTGCGCTAGGTTTTCGTTAATTACTGATACGTTGTCTGAGTAAAGGTTTACACACTACAATTCCGAAGTTGACTGTAGTGGAGATTGTTTTAAAATTGAGAGTGTTGTGGACTATAAATACCTAGGAGTTATTATTGACCAAAATATGAGTTGGTCCAAACACATTACCAATTTAAGACAGTGCCTTCTATCATCTATTCGCTATTTGTTCGTGTGCACGTGGCGTGTTCAATGTTCGAACCTTTCATGTGGTCGCCAACATTATATTTGAATTTTTGCTCTAAGTCCTTAGCTGCTTCGCAGAGGAACGTTGTTACGTGGCCGGGTAGTTAACATCACGCTGCTTAGGTGGTCACATAGAAGCATCAACATATTCGCAAGGAAAAGAGAGAGCCACTTCTCCGACCTTTTTATAGACGGGACTGCGTTAAACTTGAAGAAAGAGGCTGTATTATGCACTTGAAGGTAGATTGTGTACCTTAGACAAAATACTAACTTTAGACTCCGATGTCAGACAAAGAGGCTGTAAAATACCTACCATTGGACCTAAATCTGAAACTGACATAGTGGCTGTACAATCAAATGGTGAAGCCACACTATATGATGCAGTAATGTGGTCCAAAAAAATCAAGAATAATGAAACTGATCAGGATTCCAAGGGTTGAGTGTCTGTGCATTGCAGACCTAGCTCCTCTGCCTGTAGCAATTTAAAACCGAGCAATCAATCAAGCTACATTGCACATACAATTCTCAACAGGTTAGGAGTTATTGGAACCCTTAATTACAAACTGTGACCCACTGGCACTTAGATGAGCAACCTTCCTAAACAAATGTATTCACTATAAAGGGGATCTGTAGGCAATCTCGAAGAATCTCTCTTGATCTACTCCAATATGAATATCAATCTCGCATTACTATGCCATAAAAAAAACAAATCCAGAACCCCCAATCTGAAAGCCAAAACCTTTCTGGGACGCATTCCGCAAATGGGCCTGCACGTTCCGAAGCCATCAATCCACTTCCCATTAAAAGTTTACTCACCACCATCTCTATTTCATCACCCTCTCCAAATGTCCTTACCTCAAAATCCTTTGATTGAGCCACACAAATTCATCCGCCGTACGTCCACCTTCTGAGGTTCAGTCATATCTGATATGAAATGATATTGCTGTTATTTTCTCCTGCTCAACGCTCGCGTTTATTTATTTGGAAAGTCAAGCCCGTTGGATGCTACGAGCGAGTGTGTCAAATAGGCGTAATTGGAGTTTAGTGATGGTCACAGCAATAGGCATCCCCAGGTTGACTCCGTGTCACCGTGCCTACCCTAATCGTACAACACGCAGTCACCATCCAAATACTGATTCAATATTTGAGGTGTACGAATGCAGATAATTTTTGAACTACGCACAGTCCTAGATCCAAAGGCAACGCTTGAATGAATCTCGAAAGCATTTTCAAGAACAGAACGTCGAAGATTCCAGGAGCTTTGCACGGTCAACGATTAGAGAGAGAGGGACGCTATTGTCCGTAATAGCAATTAACAATAGAAAGCAGATAAAATACTCAGCTGAGTAAATTAACATTTTTGTCATGCAGCTATTTCAGCCTTATTTTAAGCTGAATGATTCCCTGTAAAGCGGTATGCAACATCTCAGGTGCAACAGAAGGCATATTTTCTGGATCTCAAATATCCAATGATTTGGAAAGTCTAACCTCAACGGTCAATTTCGATAACCAACATGTTGAAAACACATCTTTTGTGGTAGTTTGAAGGTGCGTAGTCCTGATCCAAAAACCTTAACTCAACTCGTGGGGTTTGACAAAATAATGGGCAGCAGCAGAATAATTGACAGCAGGTACAGGTCTAATAGGTGCAGCAGGTATGCCAATTTGATCAATTATCGGACCCTTTCCAGTGTTGAAGTCTTAGGTTCCATTCTTCTTTCATTAGCATGTTTCGGTAATCAGAGAGTCCCCACTCTGAAACCGTAAGCTTCTAATAGACTAAAGAAATATAGTATTTGTGTATATTTATAGTATTTATGTGTAACCGGATACTTCGTGCCTATTTCGTCTTTTTCAACATTTTCTACCTTTCCGATTCATTGAAATATTTTCCATTAGCCCATTTAGCTATTGCGCCTTTATTTTTCTATCAAATCCGTACCTGTTGGGATTTTTGAATCCAAAAAGCCTCCTTTCCTTCCCTGAAAAGCTTGTGTTTCATTCAGAAATCACTTCCATCCAATTGCTATACACTTCTGCTGTTGTGAATCCTTTTCCAGTAAATGACTTGATTGGATCCATTTCGTGAGTTTTTCCATGAGAGTTAGTTGTCAGTATATGTACGAGTATATATGGTTCTCGTACGCATAAATTTTTAACCCTCCCCATGGAGGTTGGAAAAAGCCTTAAATTTAGGCTAGGCACGCAGGATAAACTAGACCCGGTGATGTCCGAAGCAAAGGCAAAAGAGTTAGATCCGCTTGTGGTATAGGATTGATGCCAGTGGTGGTGATGGTATTGGTGCGTGTGAAATTTATGAAAATTGCCATATGATGACGGTAAATTCAATTCGCTTCGTCTCTCTTTTCCACTTGGTTCGAATGTAGCTAATTGCCCAAATGGACGCAGCCAATTGTGTCCTTTTTATTGGATTTTGCAACTTCTGCTGTTGTTGCTGCTGCTGCTGCAGGGGCCTTGAATTGGTGTTGGCCTATTGATGTGTTTTGAATGCCTCTAAGTGCAGCAGAGTTCTCTGGTTTGTGTGTTGGTGTGTCTCGATGCGCATAGAAAATTATTTCCGCATAAATTTTCCAACGGCTTGAGTGTAAAAAATGGTCATGGGGATCTTTCGAGTGGTGGAGTTTAGTTTGTGTTAAAGGGGATATATTGAGAGCAGCAGGGACTCTTTTTATTTGACGGTTTCATGCGAGTGTTGCGAGTTAAATATCTCAAGGATTCAGCTTAAAATGAGCTCAACTACCCCAAAAATAAATCATTTGCAAAGCACAGAACCAACCACTGTTTAATCAGCAGATTCTATTATCTTAAGGAGGAGAAAGTATCAATCCTACCGAATTCATAGGGAAAGTAGTGCTTCGTCCACAGCAACCACAGAAAATAGTACAAGTCAGTCATCGTCTTCTCTAACAACTTGAGGCTGCTCCTCAGGAAACAGCTCACAATCAATTTGGAGCCTCCCGACATAAGGTCGAGAAGTCCACCTAAAATGTAATCAAACTCTTCAAAAAATATATAAAGATCAGGACATTACTTGGAAGTGACTCTGTCCAACGACATAGTGGAGTAACGTGATGGCTGTGGTAACTAAAGAGGTAAAACATTACAGTCATTCGTGAAACTTCATAGGAAGTCTCGGCAAAATAGTGAATATAGCCAACAGCTTGCCTGTGGAAACCACACCACAGCAGCTCCAGAAATAGTCAGAGATCGTGCTGACAAGTACATGGAGCTCTTTACATCAAAGAAACTGAAAAACCGAAGCATATAATAGACCCGAAGAAAAAAACCCTTTTATCCAGCCAAGAAGAGACTTTGAGGTATCGTTATCGTTAATCCGTTGTAAGGGGATAAATACCCCAGAAGGAAGGTGATTCTATGTCTTCCAACATCTTCTTCTTCTTCTCAATACGAAGTGGAGCTTGACACAACCAACAAGTCTCTTTAGCCAGAACTGTTTTTGGCTAGCTACTTCCGATCTCGCACCCTATGTCTGGATAATGCATCTAAAGGCTGGAGCGCTGTTGTCCAACCACCATCTGAACCAATGAATGCTGACATTTTTAACTAAGTACACTTCACTGTACAGACAGAGCATTTCTTGGTTGAACCTCGTAGGTGACTTGATCAAATTTCCTTAGAAACCACCAAGCGCCTACTTAAGGAGATCCCAGGGGATATGCGCGGATTGGGCCAGTAGGGCAATAATCATGCAGGCAAAAATGTCAAGTGCGTGCTCGGTGCATAATAAGGACCTACGCCATTAGATAACAAAAATGTTACAAACAAGCTGAAAGCGCAGGATAATGATGGATTCACCGCTGGCGACCCTGACAAACGATTACAGGCCAACTATCTTCGGATCTGCGGACGCTTAACAGACCACAGCGATGGGATGAACCGGACAAAAAGAGCATGATGATACTATCGAAAACCATACAGACAACCGGCGCGGCAAGGGCAACATCACAGCATTTAATCGGATACAGATTCGCCATCAGAAGTATTGGGCTTCAAGGATGTAAGCGAATGCCTCACGACGATTTAAATAAACGCCCACGCCCCGACAGAGAAGAAGGCCGACATTACGAAAGATTGCTTTTAGGAGCATATGGTTTTCTCACCTTGATATCCATAAACGGACCGGAGTGAGTGTCACCCAAATTGATCATATTACAATCGACGCGAGGCACTGCTCCAGCGTTTTGGATGTCTGAACGTTCCGAGCAACGAGTCGACGTTCATGCCGATCATTATTTCGTTGTAGCCAAAATACGGATATCTGCAACAGCCCAAAGCCTGCGAACTATTGAGTGGAACACCAAAGTCGAACAGCTACAATTTCAAGGGACCGCCAGTACCCTTTACGATTGAGTTGCCCTTACCCACTCGAGGAATCCGTAGGAGATCGGTGGCATTACTGCAAAAGAGCAACCAATTCAATGACTCGGAAGTTTTTCCGCTGTTGATGATGAACAATATCCCAACGTCAGACAGATTGAACCATTCAACCTGGATAACTACAGAAAATAGCATTCGCCGAGTTTAGGTCTTCCAAAGCTGCTAGACCCGATGGTTTAACTGTCCAGCTATTAAAAGCAGCAGCTGGTGATTGGATACGACGAATGGAACCCCAGGATTTTTTGTCCGATCCTAAATAAAAGGAGATCCCCAGAGGCACAATCTTTCAAAAGTCTAAACTTTGAGGTAGTAAAGGACTTCGCCTCCGCTATCAATCCCCGCGAAAATGATGCGACGAATCACTCTTGCACTTCGCTATTTCTTTAGTCTTTGAGCAACTGAATAGTAGCGCCCTCTCTTGAGCAATCAAAAAACCTTTACGCAAGACACTGACCGTTATGCTTTACAGCGGTGAAGCTTGGACACCGGCACAAGGAGGAAGGATTATGCTATAGGGCGCTTCGAGAGGAAAGTACTTCGGGTAATTTACGGTCACGGTTGCATCAATGAAGAATGGAGGACACGTTTCAACAGCGAACTGTACGGAGTACACAGTGATACCGACCTCGTCCGTTGACGCATGGGCACCAAGACACCTTCTAGATGCTAAGCACTGATTGCAAATCTACCACTAGGCTCCCTTCTTTGCGTTTGTTAGCTTCAATTAGAACTTTTTTGACCTGGCATGTTGTGTTTTTACCTTCTGGTAAAATTCTGCTAACATCTTATCATCCCACAGTTTCCTCGATTTCGTAATACTCGTGCTATTTTCGTCCTTCTCGACATTTTTTGGGCCCATAAAGCTCACGAGTCGCTCATGCTTCTGTACCTCAGCAAGCGTTAGCTGGCATTGATCATGAAACCGCGAATTTCGCAGTGGACAGGCAAAACCTAACACACCAGAGCTGGCGTCTTCAATGGCTTGTTGGCAACTTTTTCACTCTGCTTTCCGAGACATGCGCCGCTAGACGTCGAGCGGGGTTAAAAGACATTTGATCGGCGAAAATTCTGGCGGTTTCTTGCAATGACTGTCCTCCGCAGTATGGCTTGTTGAGGTCTCATAAAAAGAGTTCCTGGTGCCATCCTCTTCCTCCTCCTTTTAGGCATGCGCGCATGTAACCCAATGCTGGCGAAGTTGCCCTTAATGGAGATTGCGACAAGTCGCTCGTTGTCATGCCTGAAATTCTAGACTTCTTGCATAAGGCTGCGCCTAATGACAATCATCGTATTACACCAACCGTCGCAGTTTTTCATTTATTCCAATCGATTTACAATCTATTCACTTTAGCAGTCTAGCTGTCATCGGTTTCCTCTTCTCAAAAAACTCATTTATCTGTCTAGAGGATTTAAGGGCCTTGAACTGAGCCCCTCGTTTGTCGAATTTCAACGATGAATATCTCCTTATTCTTCTGGATTATTGAGTCTACCCACAAATACGAAAGATTCAGTCGTCCATCCTTCAAGGGATTTTGACAAAAACATCGAAAACATCTCTCCATTCCAAACTAATCGCCTCAAGTAACCAATTTCAAAGGGCAAGGACTCTTTCAAATCACTGATTTCATGTGCGCTAATAACTTTGGGAAAGATAATCATGTAAATCCACTCTCCTCCCACGCCCACTCAACCCAACAAATGCGTTTCAATCCAATGCAACCTCCACCACAGCCTTGTGCTTTACAACCCCCTTTCCAGACTGAGTCCATTTATTTTGTTATTTATTTCGGCATTTCACTTTGGCCAGGGTGTCTCGGTTGGGTAACAGGGTGTCCCATCCAGAGTGCACAAATTATGGGCGGCCGTTAAAAAACAATTTCCAGCGAGCCGATCGCTTTTTTTCGTTTTCATTTTTTTTTTTTTGCAAGCTTGACGAGATTTTGGCGTCGCGGTCATTGTTATCTTCATTTTATTTGTATCCATAGCAACTTGTCGAAGAGTCCTTTTTCTATTTTTCCTCTTTGATTTCTTCTTTTTTCGACGAAATATTCGCGAATGCAAGCGCAAGGATTTTTATTTAATTTTTTTTTTGTTTTGTTGTTGGTACGGATGTGCCTCTGATGGTACCCTTGGCTGTGAATTTCTTTTTCTTTTGTTGAGCATTTCACCACCAAAGCATGACATGGTCAGTAAAGGCAGGATACAAAGGAGTAGGGGTGAAAGGAAAAAATAAAAACATCCAAAACGCAGGAGAGAAAATTGGAGCAATCATTTTTATGCACCAGCAGCGCGCGAAACGGCAGCAGCCTGCCATAATAGTTAAGTCCACAGTTAATCGGCCCAAGGGACCGACGAACGACTCGTCCTCTCGTTTCACTGGATACAGTCACTTTGATCCTCTCGACGGCTTTAGGTTGGTCTTTATTTTTTGGTCTTATTTGACGAAGTTTTGGGAAGAAATAAGGCCAACAAAAGACTTGATGATAGGTTTCGCACAAAAAGAATGCGAGTTCCTTTGTTTTATGTGCATGGGGTGAACCAGTGGTGATTTGGGGGGGATTGGAATGGACTTGATGGACCTGGTGGTCCCGCTGCCGAAACAAAGACTCGACACCGACACGGATATGGATATGGATACGAGCATAGGCACGGACACCGACAAAATGGGACATTTCAGATGGATGGAACAGAGGCTTAACAGATTTTTTGACAGTGATTTCTTAATTTAATGATGACGCGGTTGTGTTGCGTTTCGTTGCATGTGGTACCTTCGAGAATGATGGGTGATTTTGGGGAATTTACGAGCAGCGACAGGGTGGCGTGTTATGCATGCATAATGATCAGGAAGAGCCTTTGTGGTTACCTGTAGAAGGGATTGTTTTTCGGTAGTCTGGCTGCCGTTTTGGGCCGGCTGCTTAAGGCACGTGGCAAGTTTAATTGGGGTTGTGCGAGTTTTTTTTTTCAGATTGATGGATGATCGAGTTGGAGATGTAAATCATAGAAAAGGTGTGATAATGGACTTCCTTTTAATGGAAGATGGAAGTTTGTTAATTATGGAGGAGTTTGGCTTTTAATGCCTTGGTACTGTATTAGAGCTGTATTTGGTGATTTTAACAGTTGAAGTGAGCGAAGATATCATAGATTTCTGTAAAAACGTGAAAGTACGACAAGTCACGTGGGTATTCGGACTATCCAAATCAAACTGATTGAACAATTTTAAAAAGGATGTATTCAGAACCAGGTACTCCCAGAGATAGTGCTCATTTCAGTGCTTGGAAAAAGTCTGCTCTGTTGAGACATAATAAGTTCAGTATGTTCTATGCAGTATTTTTAGCGTAGATACAGCAATAATGCCGCTTTTAAGAAACATCGGCAACCACTTGGTTAGTCGTTCAACATAATGGAAAATCTTCATTGAAAGCTCCCAATCATGAAGCAGGCTCAAGATTTAACAAGTCCCCCTCTGAGTCCATTCTTCTTACTGACACCTGTGTTAGAGCTAATGAGAGCGTCAAGCAGTAACCAAGGTTAGACTTAGTAACGTTGCTTTGACCGATGATTAGCAGGGTTGGTCCTAATTGTATCCCTCTTTGGGATAGAGTGTACCACTGCTATTTAAAAATGCGCTAAATAATGCATATTAGCATAGTGAAAATATCCACTGCTTCCAGGGGCAGATGTCAATACGATGTTTGGGATACCGTCTACTCCCGCCGACTTTTTGCACTTCAATGTCTCTAAGATGCTCTTATTTTCGCACGAACAAGTGACTAGTAGCATGTCCATCAGTGACGATGACAGTTGCTGCGTTTTCTTCATTGAAAGGATGAAACCGTGGTTATCAGGTCGCCAATTATGGATTTCGTTGCGCAGATAGAATTGATTTGCGTAAGTTTTGTTTTCACTATCGTGGTTACGGTTACGTATAGAGTATGGAGGCCTATGATACCAAGGGATCTGGAGAATCTCTGTGAAGATATTCCGCGGATTCTTTTCTCAAACAAAACATTTATAGGACAAGAACATTAAGTTAAGCTTAAGGTCTGGAAAAGAAGGAGGATTTGAGGATTCGAAGACCTTCTGTTGAATTGAAAACCTAAAGGACCTACCTATTTAAGCGACAATCGACCTACATACTCAACATACTCAAACCATCAGTCGTCTTAAGTTGAGTAACTTCACGGGCAATACTTTCATCAGGCTGAAAATAGAATGCCTAAAGTCTAAGGTCCAGTTTAAGAAGTGAAAGAATAGTCGACATAGGACATAGGTAAAGCCGTGGCCTAATGAAACTAAAGTCAAGTGTGCACAAATTGGCCCTAGTGCCTTAGTGGTGACGGAAAAAATGAGAATATGGACAGAGGTCCCTCCAGCCGAAGCCAACAAGTCTGTCAAAGCTGACGAAACCTCTTATTTTGCAAACCTGAAAGAAGGGCTCCATGCTGATATCGTATCTCACAAGTATTCGATTTACCGCAATGTGGTTTAACTGATATACGAGTATCCTACCTATCAAATACCGCTACCCCTAAAGCTAGAAAAACTTGATGGTGACAGGATATGAACGGAAGGATTCAATGGTCAGCAACTTAACGATTATTCAGTGCTATACTCGCCAAAATACGCCTAAATACTATACAAACTACGCAGGTGAGGATGACAAGGACGTTTTCTGTAGTACACTGACCGCAGACACTAATTTAGCGTCCAACGAAGATATCGTTGATGATCGCAATGCGAGAACGCGAAGGTAGGTAAGCCCAATTCTGCACGAAGATAGAAGAAGTGAAGACGAGTTGAAGTATTTACAGTAACATCTAAGGATTTAACGAACTCGCTGACGGTTAAAATTTCAAACTAAATCTACTACAATAGATGAAAATCTGCTGACTTCGGATGAGGAACAGCATGCCATATGGCCGGAACATTTTGCACCAGCTCCTAATCACTTAGTCAGTTTGAATCTAAGTTCTGCTGAGCCTCCATTAGTAACAAATACCGGTATTCGGATCTCTCTTTCCAGGAATACTGAGATATCGTCACCGATAAGGGACCTGAAGAAAAACAAAGCAGTTGGTATGCATGACTTACACCCCATACCAGCAGAACTGTTTTAAGCTGCGCCCAACACTCTAGCGGATGTCCTCCAACCGCTTATTTTAAAGACTTTTGAAACCGTTGCCTTCCTTGAATGTTCAAAGAAGAGAATGATTGTAAAGCTGTCCGAGTAGGGAAACCTGACGAAATATAGCAACTGCTGTGGCCCAACTAATTGCTACAATAGCTCAGGATCGAGTGAAGGAATGTCTTGATTCAACACCGAACATCGAAGGGGGGCTTCTGAGGTGTGTTCTCCTTCATTGACCTCATCAACACTTTCCGAATAATCAAAAACGATGCATCTAGCATAGATCTCTGTTACATTTGTTGTTCATTGACTTCGAGAAGGTCTTCGAAAGAGCAAAGCGAGATGCTATAGGCAAGCTTTGCTGCCTATGATGGTGGTATATGTCACACCTTACACACAACAAGATTGCAGTCCTTTGCCACTGCCATGCTTTTTAGTAAAAAGTGATGTAATAAAAGCAGCAGCGTCTGAGGGAATATGGCATGGCACGATATCTGAAGCATCTTGACAAAACTGATGATGACCAGGTAGTCAACTCAGGATAACACCACTGAAACCACCATTGCCATAGAGCAAGTCGAGAAAACAAGCTGCTTTCTACACCTAGGGGGTATAATCTTAGGAGATTGTAGTACCAAACTGGATGTGGACAGCAAAATTGTCAAAGCAGGATCTTCGTTTTGTATGCCAACCCAACTCTGGAGAAGCAATATTTTTAGCATAAGAACAATGCCAATACTGTTCCATCATAAGGAAGTTGCAAACCTCCACAAATAGATGTCGTTGCCACATATTAATGATTTTCCTGTATATTGAACGACAAACTATTGAGCATGTCATAAAGGGCCAAGAACTGATCAACTGATGACATCAAAATACAGAGGAAGAAGACAGTTCTATTGCGAAGTACGAAATGGATTTCAAATATTTGGGGATGACTTGGAAGGAACTCAACCGCGTTGGAAAACTCTGAACACGATGGGTGCCGTTCGATGTCCCACGTAAGCTCAGAGAATCTAAGTTTAAAGTAAGTTAGTAAATTAGTTAGCTATTAGCTAACAAAAAAGTAAAAGTAAATCGTCTTGCCTTTATGAAATTACACCATGTACTTGCTTTATCCACAAGCGGAACACAGTCAATGGAGGTGCAGAGGGTATCAAACATATTCCGAAGATTTTCGTCAGTTGTCACAGGAACACCGTGGAGTATGGCATCGGCGGATAGATTTTCGCACTCCATTGTGTCCAACTTGCCGTGTAACTCAGATATTTCATTGTCGAGCTGTGTGCATCGGATTGATTCAGAAGTTTGTTCAAGCACTTCTATTCTCACTGTTAATGTGGAAATGGTTATATTTACGTCGTTTAATCTCTACACAAGTGGATCTAAAACCGATAGCGGAGTTGGTGGCGGTGTTTTCTCAGATAAGCTAAATCTGAGCCTCTCTTTCCATCTTCCAAATCACTGTAGCGTGTTCCAAGCGGAAATTTTGCCGATTAAAGAGGCTCTGGCCTGGCTGAAGAAATACGTGATATCTGCAAAGGATATCCGCATATTTTCGGATAGTCAGACCGCTATCAAGTCCCTGGACTCGGTCTCATTATATTCTAAAACCGCCCTTGCATGCCGATCATATCTCATGGAGATGGCAGAGCAGTTCAACATTCACCTTTGTTGGGTGCCGGGCCACAGAGACATTCCAGGGAACTGCAGAGCCGATGAACTCGCCAAATTGGAACAACTCTACCTGTTCTACCGGAAAAGGGTAGCATAGGTATACCAATCGCTACGTGCAAACTAACATTAAAGCTGGATGCCAATAAAAGAACAGACCTTAGGTGGACTGTTGGACAAACATGTCTGGCAACCAGGTCTGGCCAAAGCTGGATCTGAGTCGCTCTAAGTGTCTGATCCTTATAAATAGGAAACATTTCAGCGCCATCACTGCACACTTCCTCATAGGCAAGCACGCAAGAAGGCTTCGCGCTTTTACAAACGACTTCTGTAGAAGCTGCATGGACGAGGAAGAGGAGGAGACAATCCTCCACCTACTTTGTGCACATCCAACTCTCTCACGGGGAAGAAAACTTCACTCAGGAGCTTTCTTCTACAACGACTTAAACGATCTAAAAAAATATAGACGTAAACAGTCACCTACGCTTCATCATAAGCTCAAACTGGTGGATCCACGTGTCATCACAATGAGCCAATAGGCCTAAGTGGGTTGATATTTCCAACAGCCACTCTTACCTACCTAGTTAGGAGTTAGTCTGTATGTGGCATCTAGTTGATCGGGGAAGTTGCTGTCCTTATTTTTTACACAGGTTTCTGTGGGAATCTTTATGATGTTGATCCTTTTAGCTTCACTTTGAAGTCTTCTTGCCAATGTCCTGTTACTGCATGTTACAAGGCTGTCAAAGGCTTCCGCATTTCGTCAGACTCCCAACTGCTTCCTTTCCGGGCCCCCGCCCAATTATCAAGGCCTCGCCCTTTAATGACGTTGTGTAATAATGAACGGGGGTAGAGCAAAGTACTGGTCTTATCGTAAACATCTTCAGATGACGCTACCGAAGGTTGCTACGATTTGATCAGTCACTAGCTGCCGGTCATAGGTCTTGTTGGTGGCTGGACCACCGGTAGTCCCTACCAGGACTTAAATCACGGTACCATGGGAGTCAGAAGCCCTCCGGATCTCGGTCCGGGCCTGATTTGTTAGAGGTAGGCCCCCTTGTGGGAGCGTCATGGTGGCTGTGGTTTAAACCCAAAATCGCGGGAAGGGTCTTACCTTGGGTTTTCCCTTGGTTTGACCCAATGTAGAGTTGCAATAAGTACTGGGTGCTGCGACCCTAAGAGCAGTAAGAGATTTTAGATCGGCCTCTACTCATACCAACTTGTGCCGGCAACACAGTTCCGAATTGGTATCTGAAACAGTGAAAATGTTTGGTGAGCGATGGCAAGGCGTATCCTTGCTCCCATGGATGTATGGGCATCCCGTGGAATAAGGCCGTAAAGGCAGGTGTCCACGCAAATCGAGAGACGTTCTGCTTCCTTTCCAGAGTAGAGTAAGTCAGTGTTACTGTCTGGCAGAGGGTATTCACTGGCATTTCACCACCTTGTCTATACCACATATCCATGCCGACCGTCGTCGGCTTAATAATAGCCGGTATCCGAGGTGTATATCACATTTCGGTGCAGTTTGGGTTGTGTCCTTTTCTGAATCACATTCAGTTTTTGGTTTTTGAGCAACAGGCTTGCTTTTCGATCTCTTTACTTGGTAATCTCAGAAGAAATCTCCACATAGCACCGTCGTGGCAAGGCATGATGTACGCTTTACCAGTGTAACTACAAGTGGTTCCCTACGAAGGCTCCTGCTTGTCATATAGGGAATCAACACCTATCGGAAGATCAACGAGGCCAAATACAAGATAAATCGCTCCACATTATTGTACAACTAAAGCAATCTGCATACCCAGTATGTTGTCGATGAATTCTCCTCTGCAAGTAAAGTTCACAGTTCCTTTCAATTATGACTTTGTTTTCTTTTTTTTTTTTTTAAATAAAAGCACTTCAAACCCAGTACAGAATATAATTCCACAAATACTCTGCTCGTATCTGTATCCATACAAAAAAGGATGACAAAAGAAATAAAAATCTCTGACAGTCGGAAAATTAAAATAACAATTCGCTATTCTGACGTCTTACTCACTACCCCCAACTCGAGCACACCACCAATGGATGGCTCAGCTCAGGTTCAGTTCGGGTGGACTTTTACCTTTACCGCCAAAAGCACCGACAAATAATAATATTAACGAATAATTTAAAAAAATGTCATTTGCATGCGCATCCTGTGCGCGGAATCAAACACAAAACAAAAAAAAAAAGGAGCACAACGACTGAGAATTTGAAAAATACGAATACCGTCGTTGTCGTTGTCGTCGTTGTATTCCGTGTACTCGTGTATCAAAAATTATAAATTTACTAAAAATGAAAATTCACCTCATTCCCCATCACCGCCAGTGCCACCCCAGCCTGGATTATGAGTGGATGAGAGTAAAAAAATCAAACATAAGTAGTCAGAGGCTTGGGAGTAGCGAGCCATTGTACATGTACTCCTACATACCCGTATGTATGGATTGTAGTTTGAGGATTCAGAGAGAGTTCGGCGTAGGTCGGTTTGCTAAAATATAATTCAACAAATAACTTCCTTTGTAGTGTGGATGTGGAAAGAACTTCCGTTGTTGCTCAAAGCATCCTTTTTGATTATCCACACACAATCGCCTTCGTGCATAGCAAAAACGAACCGAATGAACGTAACCAAAAAACCGCCCTAAGGGCATTCAATTCAAATCCTCAAAACAAAGGTAACAAACAAAAATAAAAAATAATAATAATTTGCCAAAGGAAGATACGAAAAAAGTGAATGAAATACAAAGATGTGCGGTAGTCTGTTTCTTTTTTTTTGTATTCATTCTTCTTATTATTTGATTTCTTGTTTTTTTTTTTTTTGCAGAACTACAGGTGAAACGCGGTTTTGTATCTGAACGCAAGTTGTAACAGCGTGAGGTTCTTTTTTTCTGTTCCTTTTGGTGGATGCTAATTTGTGGTCACTTTTGACATTCCTGTCATTTTCAGTTTACTTTGTCCATAACCCGAGGAGTTAAGCAGTAGTGGAACCGCAAATTGTAGGACAGTCTTTGCATAATAGACCCTGGTTGTAAGGATTTGCAGTGATTTGTGGTTGGATTCGATGACAAAACGATGAATATGTCATGCGATCATTCGGAGCTGTGACATCTGAGTGATGCCCTCCAAATTATGGGTCAATTTGCGAACGTATTGTATTATAATGCATTGCTCTCCTTCTAAGGAGCAAATTGTAGGAAAAAATTTCATTCAGTTTCATTTTCTGCAGCACCGCTAATAGGTCCTTGATCAGCATATTAGAACCAGAATAAAGGATCGCCTCTGGTCCTTTTCGTGGTGCAAACAGTTGGAGTAGTAAGCTCTAGTGATCAGTTTGTTTGGCGATGACTTGAGTGTTAAATTCTTTTTCCAATGAGCCTTCGAGTCAATATCTTAACGAAATTGTTCCCTCTTATGAGGCTGGCCCTGTAAAAGCCCTCATTTGGATAGAACTTCATGTACTCCTACTCTAGTGTTCTATACCAGCGAAGGCAAGTTCTCTCACACCCCCAAGTCTTTTCCAGTAAACTGGCTCTCACGATGATGACACAGGGCATCCATATACAAGCATAGGTCGCAGCAGATTACATTCACCCTCGCAATGAGTTCGCTGTTATAAAACAGTCTCTTGTAAGCGCAAAAGCACCATTTGCTCTGGTCAGAGCGAAATTGCGAAGTAAAGCACTTTGACCTTAAAGGTCTTTTGTACCATTTAGTCAGAAATGTAGTTAGGCTGCAGGAAATCCTCCGTCTAATTCCGTTGAGGGCTGGACATTCACATAATATGCGTTCAGCTGTTTCGTCTTGTTCTAGACAAAGTCGGCACTCCGGACAGTCGGAGTCACTTTGTTGAGGTGATATCTTAAACCGTGATCTCCTGTGAGGTTTAGACATCTATTGGCATTTTTGTTGAAGGGCAGGATGGCACATTTGGCCTGTCTTAGATCTGAGATATTCTCCCAATATGAGATGCATCTCGTGGAATGGTCCGCCTTTCAGCGAATTCATATATACCGAATCGAGAACATTCAACGTCGTTTACTTCTATTTGCCCTTCGTGGACTACCCTGGAATGACCCATTTATCTTACCTCACTATCGTGACCGCGTCAATCTTCTTAACCTGAATACGCAGAGACGTAGCTGACATTCCCTTCATTCATCGACTGCTCTCTGGTTCTGTGGATTGCGCTTCCCTTTGCAATTCTATTTCCTTCAACACTAACCCTCGTAATTTACGCTGTCCTCGTCTCTTCTATATTCCAACCCACCGCACCTCTTATGGCTCTAACGAACCAATCTCCCGCATACTCCGTAAGGTCAACTCAAACCTCCCGCTTTTTGAATTTAACCTGAACACTTCTAGTCTTAAACTTGATCTCTTCCACCATTCCCTTACTTCCTAACCCCTAACTGTTGTTAGTTTTTAAGTTAGTTTAAGCTTGGATTAAGCGAAATAAATGGAGGCGTGAGCCCCCACCAAGTTAAGTTACTGTACAGCAGCAGGGTTCAGGCCCATTAAATGGAGTTTCTAAGCCCTTTATGGCCAGTTCGTCGGCCGTTTCATTCCCATCAACGCCCTCATGACCAGCAACCCACCGCAGCTTGATTTTGTTCTTAGAGCCTAGTTTTTGGCGGGTTTTGAAGCAGTACATGACTGATTTGGAGCCAGTGGTGTGCGAGGCATTTATAGTTGCTTGACTGTCCGTGAATATATGAATGTTTGCGCCTTTGATACGGTTGGCACATACCTGAATGGCGTGGAGTTCTGCCTGGAATACACTGGGACTTTTGCCAAGGCTCTTTTGCCAAAATGATCCGGAAATGCCCAGACCTGCAAGACACTGTAAGTCTTTTGCGTGACTTTAATCCACCATGAACCTCTGACCATCGTTGTATAAATCCAGTGAGTGATCTTTAGAGAGATCCCCCATGTGCTGCCATACATGCTAATGATGATGACTAGATCATAGACATAAGAAATTGTGTTGTAGCCTAATTTGTTAAGCAGATCATCAATGTCCAAAGACAATAGGACATAATACGCCTCCCTGCGGGCAGTCCATTACGGCTAATATTGATACCGAAATCAGCCCTGATGAAATAAAAATCATCCGGCTTTCAAGCATCGCTTTGACTCAGTTAATGGTAGGTTGATCGATGTGTCTATGGAGTCATATCCAGTATTGTCGAAAGCACCCTCTATGTCAAGTATAATTTCTTTACAGCAGAAAGAACTTTTGATTTGAGCTGTCAACTTCATCAGGGCACCTTCCATCGATTTGTCTTTATGATAGGCGTACTGACACGGGTACGGAGGCAAGCTATTTTCTAAGCTTTCTCCGATATGAACGTCTAAAATTCTTTCCATTGTTTTCAGGTAAAAAGGTCTCAAGCTTGTAAGACGGTATGATTTAGGTAGTTCTCTTGGCTTGTTGCCTGGTTTGGGTATAAACACCAGGTTGACCTCCTTCCAAGTGCGTGGTATGTAGCATAAGTTGAAGCTGAACCTAGATAATGCATAAGGGTAGGTACAAGGAAGTCCAGCCCTTTATGTAGCAGAGCTGGAAAAACTCCGTCTATGCTTTGTGCCTTGTATGCTTTAAATGAGTTATCCGGACTAGGAAGTGAAACCTCCGTTGACTGTCCAGAAGACATGTCAATATTAACAGACGTTGTGCCATCTGGTTTGATTGACAATCCCATGCAATTTGAATGATCTTGGGAGAGGGCTTTACAGAGTCGTGCTACCGCAACATCTATCTGTTTATTCAAATACAGATTTCTGACTACATTCCGACAAGCAAGTAGTTGCCCGCGTTGTCCCGATTCTTTCTGATATTCGTAGATGCCCCAGACTACGGTGTCCTGAAAATAATGGTTTCCGACTTCTGAAAGTTGAGCTTCAACTCCAGTCCAGAGTATATGTGCAAGTGACTTCGATCTTTAGACCTGATCTGAACGTAATCAAGTGATTCCATAATATCACTTGAGTTGACGTTGAACAAGGTCGGAAACCTAACCGCACTTTTGCAGAAGGTTTGAAAACCAGCCCGTGCAGCTTGTAGAAAAAGCCCTCTAACCATCCGGTTGTCCAAGGCCTTCTTCAAGTCAATCAAGCGAGCACCGTTTATTGTTTCTTGCTTTCCTTCCTTTGGATATAAGATGCCAGTTTAGATGTAAGATATCATCGCCTTGAAACCGAACTGAGATCCCGGAATTATATTACAGTCGTTATGGTCACTCTTTTTGAACACCTTTCTGATATTGGGAAGCTGACTCATCGGTCGGAGATTCAACGGATTGGATGTGTCTTTATACATTTTGGGAATGGGATGGGAATGGGAATAGGGTGTCCACTACTTCTCGTTGGGGATGTTGAACCACAAGGGTTTCTTCTGATTTCTTACCGAGGATTCTCCTACCTTTGGGTTGGTGATTCTATTTAAGATTTTTTAACGCGTGCTGCCGTTATCCCCCGTAATTTGATATTATTGGAGGTCCTTATCGTAGCAGTCTTCACTCTGAAATCATCAATCTAGTGAGCATAATAAGCTATCTGGTATTAGAAATATCAAAAGGATCAGAATATTCCCGGAATTTTTTCAGAAAATTAAAAATACAAGTTTATTGATCTAAATCTATATCGTCCCCTTTAAAGTAATCCCCGTCGACTGCAACACACTTATGCCAGCGCTTGATCCAATCCTCGAAACATTTTTTATATTCGGTTTTCGGTATGTCATTCAGTGCCTCCTGCGATTTTTCCATTACTTCTTCTCGGCTGCTGAAACGCGTTCCCCGTAGTGGTTTTTTAACCCGATTGAACAGAAAGAAGTTACAGGGAGCCAAATCTGGTGAATTCGGTGGCTGTTGGATGGTATTTGTTGCATTTTTCGTCACAAAATTACGAATAATGATGGCACTGCGCGACGGTACAATCCACGAGTTTTCTGCCCACATTTCTTGTCTCTTTCGGCGAATTGCTTCACGCAGACGTCTCATAACGCCCAAATAATACTCTTTGTTTACTGTCTGGCCTACTGGCAAAAATTCTTGATGTACTACAGCGTTGTAATCCATGAAAACCGTGAGCATTGCCTTCTTTTTTGACTGAAAACGACGTGCTTATTTTGGTCTGGATTGTGTGTCGTACTCATAAACCCACTCCCCGTCTCCAGTAATGATCCTTTTGATGAATGTGGGATCGGATTCAACCTCGCAAATCATCTCCCGCAACGGTCTATTTTTTGCTTGAAATAGAGGTCTTTTGGCAACAACTTTGCTGCTACACGACGGAAACCCAAATCATTAACCAAAATGTCTTGGACGGATCCATAGGCAATGTTCAAATCCTCCGCTATCTCTCTGATGGTTAATGACCAACATTTCTGTAATCCCATCAATGTTTTCGTCGGTTTCCGATGTCGATGGTCTGCCACTGCGTTCATCATCTTCTATTAACTCACGAACACTTTTGAACCGCTCATGCCACTGGTAAACGACCATTCTCAGATGTACTCTTGGCTACGTAACTTTTGGAAATGTCAAGCTATGACGCCAAGATTTATAGAAAATGTCAACAACAGATTTACCAACTTAACAAAAGAAACAGAACTCAAATCGGAACAATGGGAGCGCCACACGGTGGTGGAACTTTTTGGTCAAGGTGGTATATCAACAGCGATCCTGCAGATATAAGAGATTACTCGAATACAACGTCAAATAAAAAGTGAACATAGCAGAGGAAGACCTTATAATTAGGAGACTGATAAAAGTGGAAGCGGACCTCAATTATTGTAACTGGCTATGCAAAATGTGAAATACCTAGCAACCAATTGATAAGCCCGGCATTCGAAAAATGATAATCAATCTCGGTTGTGTACGTGAAAAAGTCGAATATTACTGCATTTAGTAGTCCGCAAGGATGGGATAGAGTAAGTGAGAAAGTAAGAAACGAACACTGTGATAGAGCGCCTGGTTGTAGATTTCTCATTAGGTAAGAAGTCTTTAAGAAGGCTTCAAGTATGTAATTACAATCCGCATCAATTGCCAACCATGTCTTCATGCCTTTTTTATTACCAAGATCCATAAGTTCCGATGAGTTAACGAAATAACGACGATACGCTGTGGCAAGGTTCCGGGTTAAACCAAAATCAGTGACGGCATTGTCAGCAAACAATCAGAAACGCACTATCGGGTTTCATATCACTTTTACTACGAAACTCCTGGTATATTGAAGGGTACGACAACAGCATGCAGCAAAACCAAAATGTGTTGAGGTTGGCAGAAAAGGACTAGAGCCCGATGTGAACGCGAAGAAGATAGAATGGACATTGGCCACAAAGGATATACCAAAGACCTTAAACGCGAACATAAATCTGCAGACATAAGCTTGAGAATGTAATAAAAGAGCATCCTCTTTGTTGCTGCCTACTCAATATTGTACTATCTATAAAGGATATACCTAAATCCGCTGTCTTTTCGACTGCCATCTAAGCATGAATTGTAGGGGCCTCAGTTTTAAATACTTCTACAACTTCCCTTCGATTACGGTGCTAATGCAACAGTTGGTAATCCAATTTCAGTGATTTGGAATTTTTACAACACCTAGAACGATGAGGCACGCTCTGAAGGGCTCTGAAGTCTGGGACGCAATTGAAAAGAAGAAGTAAGCGTGAAACGGATGCACTGTGCAAGTACTTTAAGCTAGGTAAGACAGAAATACAAATAGGACGGCCGAAGTCACTTTAGCTAAAATCGATTAATCACTAGAAGATGGCTTTACTTAGTTTTCTAGTACTCAGTGGAACATACGTGATGCAAGTAGCAAAGCGTATATATTCGATGGATGGAATTGTATGTCGTAGCCAAGTTCACCTTCAAGAAAGTAGTGAAGCTGCTATCCCTTCTCTAAGACTCTAAATCTAAAACTTTGATAGTTGAAACACTCTGAACGAAGCAGAGTGATCTTAGACACACCAAACAGTGGTAGTACTCAAGTGGAAGAGAAAAGTTACGATCAAGCAAACAGAAACGCAGAAATCCTTTTAATGACTAAAAAATCCCTTGCCACCTCAACAGCAGTTTTTAATGTGTTCAGGTTGATGAATTTGACGTGTCCCATTTGCTGTGTTATGCATATTCATACCCAGAAGGCTAGACTAGATCAGTTCTTATATGGACAAGAAGAACCAGAAATAAAATGAGTCTTCCGCCAAGACTTTGAGTTATGAGTCACTCCTGTACCTACACGTTGAAAGGCACTGATGGCATTAATAGACAATAGGATAGAACTGACGAACATAGAACGACCCACTAGGAACTATGGACTCGCCGTTCATACAACTATCGTAGAGTACGATTGTCACTCTTCGCCAAAACATTGAAGCGTACTTTCCGTTCGAGCAGAATCGATCCTCTGAACAACAGAAATCTGACGACAAAAGACGAGATTGACCGTCATTTAACAGAAATGGAGATTCTAACTAACAAACTGTGGAGCGAACTATCCCTCAGATAGAACACTCCGAAGACATTCAGACTAATAAGTACCGAACTCCCACAATGGACTCACTACACGCAAGTAGACTGCTCTCGAGGCTGTAACAGACGGTTTACTGACAGCAACGGTACTGAAATAAGAACACCAAAGTCAGTGAAATTTCTGGAAATCCAAAAGTCTGTACTGGGGCAATAAAGTCCGGACTATAAAATCCAGTAGCCCGACTATGTTTCCGCAGATAAATAAATTATTCAGGTGGAAAGATCACACTGACATCCAATGTGTTCGAATCACACAGACAACAGAAAACAGACAGGCAACTGACTTCACCCTACAGTTTGTACAGCACCCGGCATTCTGTACCTTGCCCCTGTGCCATCAACCTTGCGACTTACCCGGCCTTGTAGTTCCTTCATTCAAGGTGTTCTCAAATTATTGTGTCAGTTACCAGCTTACGCAAGTTGTTATCTACAAAACCACGGCCATTCTCAGAGTCATCAGGATCGAAACTGATCGAAGGGTATTTTCGAAAAACTGCTCCAAATTCCTTCTTCAACCGCAGCCTTTTCCGGCTTCTTTCCTCTTTCTGTTGTAGTCTTCTGGTAATTTCGTTTCGAAAAGATATTTTAGAGACGAGTAACTGAGAATGCTAGAAAGAACTAAACGTAGTTTCCTCGGCTTATGTCAGCTCATACGCCTGATTATCCTTGAAGTCAATATTTTATTTTTGACGAGACTCCCGGTTTTAGTTCCCTCAATAAAATTGTAGGTACTAGCTTTCGATTCAACCGGATTAAAAGTCACGCTTGCTTAGCGTTATAGCCACAAGGGGTCATCCTTGAATACGCTCTTGTGGACACATTTCTTGTATTACAATGTGTTTATCGTCGACTTCTAACGTCATTAGTAGCAAGCCTGTTTTGGACGTATATTTTTGCCCATTTTCCATTGCTTCTGATGCTCTTGTGATTCTTCCTTAGAAGAAAGCACAAAGCAGACCACTCCGCCAATGGGGGATTCACCCAGGTTTGTTCCAGCTCTTTTGTGTAGAAATATCCTCATTTTCATAATCTCCATTACCATGAGCAATCGACAAAATCATTTCAGGAAACAGAGAACCTAATTCACAAAAGACAACCCAATCCACCGAACCATTATTTCAAAAGCCAAAAACAACGTGCTGGCCACAAGGGGTATTCTCAAGCGCCACTGTTCAACAGCACCGGCAAACAAAAGATTACAACTTCATCCCACTTGACTTCCAGATGTTTACCGATCCCTCGGACTGACAATAGATTTCGTGCCATTGCCAGAGCTCGCCCTAAAAAAATGCATTTACCAGCCGGAAGCAACAGTTACTTGTACAAGCTAACAATTTAGCATTGCATGCCGACTTGTCGACCTTTAACAATTGTAGGGTGCGGTTTATAGATTAGATCCTCTGCACCATCTCCTCCACTCATCGCATCTAAACATTATTAAATACCAGTTTCTGGTCATGGAAGTACTCGTACCTACGAATATTGTGTATCATGTCAGTCCGCCACACATACTCGTACATTTCCAATTGATCTGGCAACTGCCATTATGGCCTGTGGCTTTTATATACTCATTCGCGTACATGTACTCGTATCTACCTTCTGCTGGTGATCAAAAATGACGGCGATCATCTTTATTCCACGGCAACTGCTAAGGCTGACCATCGATCCGAGGAATTAATCATAATTCTAAGGGGGCGATACCTCCAACTCCATGTTGGCGTACGGCGGCGGCGGCGGCAACCATTGTGCCAGAGTGGGCAACTTTGTTTATATGCAATGGTAGCCTTAAGGGTGGTGTTCCATCGATTCCGGTTGGGGGCGTGGGGTGAGCATATCGTAATAAATTTCGCTGTGGAACGTATTAATTTGTAATGGCTTTGACGCATAGACTGTCGGCGATTTGCTCTGATTTTGGGTTTATTACTTACAACTTGTTGTCTATTCTGAACCGAATGTGCAACTTAGCTTTGTAGATCACTATCATGTGCACAACCCGGCAGCTATTGCGATACGAAAAGAGTTGTAGGATACGAATGCATAGTCGTATCTGATGCACACAAATCAAACATTAGAGGCCACAATACGAATTATTTACATTTTTGTGGATTGAATCGCTTCTGAGATGTAGATTGAAGGATATACGGTAGAACCATAAATCCGGATAGCGATGGAATTCTAAATTGTAAAATTACCGAGTAAGCAAAAAAGGGGCATCAGATCTGACATCTGAATATACAGGACTACATGGAGGGATCTCGAAGATGATGTTGTCTGTGCGACTGAAACTTGGTCCTCTACTCAAATCAATGAGACGTAATGCCTTTCAAGTGGGTAAAACAGAAAATTGAGAAATTCTTCAGCTGGAGTCTACGGCAAAGTCAAAGGTAAATCCAGAGACAGCTTCATCATACTCGGAGCTTAAATCACTGTTGCTCGACAAAAAGAGCAACTTTGACGGTACAGATGTAACACTGTTTGCTTGGTACCAGTACAGCCTCAGGCTAAACGACCTTATAACACTCTTTTCCGGTACCTCAAGCTATTTCACAAAGCTATCTGACTGTTCAAAGCACCGTCAAGGATATTGATGTCATTGTGATCGAAAGAGCTCCAAACAATTATCTGATGTCTCAAACACTTCAATCGCACAAAACCAGTGGAGATTTTGTAAATAAACCATTCAGGACGGCGTACCTAGTATCTCAGGTTTAACTCTACAATCAGAACGAACCCCCTGGTAGTGTACACGAACTTTATGAGCAATGGAGATGAGAGCAACATTGGCGTCACAAAAAGGCAACAAAAGAAGTAGATCGACTCCATGAAGTGGTGGACTGCAGGAATGATTTTCAGGAGCGGAGCCTGCTAAGTGCACAAACATCGGGCAGAGTTAAGCTGAATTATGAATGTAGAGTTGCATTCGGTCCCGAATATCTGGAGCGTTTTATTCTGCAGACTGTTGAACGGCGAAGACGATCAATATTCCGTCATCAGTCACAATGGGCTATGCAACGTAGCCGATTATAGACAACAACTTCGCCTCAACCGACCAAGAAAAGGTCAGGATATCTAAGCGGAAGCTGAAAATCAACAAGGTAGACAAAGTCGCTTCAGAATTATTCAACGCAGCGACAGTTAATCTCGTAAGAAGCATACACCAACTCATCTGCAAAATATGCTCGGATGAAAGTGCCCACAGTGATTGCATTCATGGTCCTTGGCCTGATTTTCAAGAAGGAAGACCCTGTAAACTACGAAAGTCTGTAACACTGCGTCGACAGCAGAATCTGATTGGTTCCTATCAGTGCGGCTTAAGGCAGAGGAAGACCACAATTGACCAAATATTCACAGTATCTTAGATTGTAGACATAACCCAAAAGGACCAGACCTCTTTATCGACTTCAATGCTGCGATATAGAGGTCCGCTAGACATCCCTTCCAAAATCTTGCAATTTGTATTGAATGAAGGAGAACGCTATTAAGAGAAACTAACAAAGCAATACCGGAAGCAGAACATTTCAAAAGTCTGTACAACTGCTAGTGTACACTGACGACTCTGACGTTATAGGAAGAAATAAGCTGAGAAGAGGCGACTAAGATCGGCTTAGTGGTAAATGATCAAATCACAGTATATGGTATGCAATCGGCAACAAAGGCCAGGAAAGGTATAAGAAACCAACTGAGAAATAAGCCCTTTTCACTAGCATTGAAGTGAGTGGCGCCTTGATTAATCCTCTTGACAGCTGAACTCCTAGATAAGTCCTAAGCCTATCCAAAATCAATGAAGGTCTAATGGACATACCCTCTTAATTGAACATGGAATTTTGAATATTGTCAGCTCCTACTGGCAAGTAGGCAGTGGGCAATAGAAAATGGAATAATTCGGCGGGACTTCGATGAGCCTTTAAAAAGACCAGGAATGGTCCCATCCCATTTAAACGGAAGAAACGGTTTCGGAACGAGAGAAGATAGGCTAACCTCGTATAAATTACGCGGCCTCACTATTTTATTAGCAAGAGCAGCACTTGATTCCATATTCGGACTGAACACGTTACCTTGAAAGCCTCTAAGGCACTGTCTAAAGAGCTTTTGAATACTTGCCGACGTCTCGAAGAGGTCAGCGATTTTCCTGCCTCTTTCCTTGAGAAAAGACAGAGCTGATTATGCTCTTGCTAGGCAGTTAAGTGTCCTCGGCATAAGAGGCACGCTGGCAGTGAAAGTGATGAGGGCAACTCGGAAAACAATTTCTGTGAGTGCCTGGCCTACTCTCGCTACAGGCTGCAGGTTCTCAGTGCTGATGTGGTGGGTACTCCTACTGTTGGCACTTTATCACGATGCATATCGTCTGTATCGATTTGGAAAAAGGTGTTCGAGGGAGATTCCCACAGATGATATTTCGACCGCGCTAAGACCTCCAAACTTACCCGAGGTGTATGTATATAAGAATGGTATGATGTACGATGCATATACGATGACGTAAAGCTCAAAATTAAATTCACAACAGAAATCGGAAATTAAGGTTGGATTACACCAAGGCAGTGTGCAAGGTCCGCTACTTTTTAATGTCGTGCAAATTTTACTATTGAAATAGCTTACTACAGAGTCCAGTACAACTTCTTCTTTTTTCCTGACTTGACAGCCCTTCAGGCAACCTTTTATAGTTCAATTAAGGCGCTAGAAGCTACCTGGTACTAGGACCGAATATGTGTATTGCCGTTTTCAGCGTCCGCAAAACCCAACTCCTGGCATTGACTGGTATAAGAAGTCTTAGTGTCAAAGTGCAAATAATTTCAATACTTCGGCTCATGTCCCGAGTTCTGAAGAAGGGACTGAAAGGAGAAGACTGTATAGAACTATTCAGTCTTCCTGAATAGCCCTTGGTTGCTTCGAGAGAAATGTCAAGTAATTTTCTGATTAGTCCGCCTAAAAGGAGTTGATATACGCAAGCACAACATCGAACTCTTTGGACTAGGTGTACAGCAACGCTGACCTTGTCAAAACGACAAAAATTCATGGGTTTATATAGCTAGGATATGTTGATCGAATGAACATCCGAAGAGTCTTTCAATCCATTACAGAGTGTCAAATGACGACTTCGCTTTACTTGTCCCTCTTAAGTGTGTGAGCAGCTGAAGGCGATTAATACAAAATCGTCGTAAATTGAGAGACATTTCTGTAGAAATCCGAGTTCACCCCGGTGTAGCATCTTCAAATTAGAATTTGCCTATACTCGAACACACATATGCCATCCTATCTACATATGTAGGTATATACAACTGATTAAGCCATTTCTGGACCTCTAAAGCGACACTTGATTTAGGTGTGGATTTTGCTAAACACATCACTTACTCGTACGACAGCAGTAACATAGCGTGAGCAACACCTCAAGTGTCAAGTTGTTTCGTATTCATAGCCTCTGCACAGTTTAACCCTCTCACGGATATAAGTAGGAAACGATGACTGAGGAACATTTATAAACAGCACCCCATTGTATTTAACAAAAAGTTTATGCCATCTCGCATCAAAGGCTGATACTACACGATAACTTCCTTCTGTCCCAACATGGTATCACGTCCCAAGTCTCTCTAGATTCCTCGACCCAGGCACGCAACCCCCTAACGAGCAGAGATAGTCACTCACTGGAAAACTGCGCCAATTTGTAAAAAAAAAATTATTAATAAATAAATTAAATTAGTTGACAGAAAGAATGCGAAAAATTGGAAGGAGGTAGAGACAAATCGCATGAGATAGTTGTACAACGTTTCCTCTAACTGATAACTGTCAATCTCACCCTATACCGTGCACTCGATCTGCTTTGAAGCCCCCTCGACCGAGCATCTTATCGAGCCCAAGCAATCGCAATATCATTGTTGGCGGTTATTTATTGCAGCGCGATTCTCTATTACACTCTCTCACACGCCCTCCAACTCATAACCTATTATTATTAGCTAATCTACAGCACAGATCTCCATCTCTCTTTCTCAATTATAAGTCTCTCCAGAGCCAGAACCAGAGCCGGTGCCGGTGCCTGTGTTAGTGCTAGTGCTAGTGCCAGTCCAAGTGGCCGGGAAGGCCGAAGAGGCGAACCCTCGCATGGAGATACATAGATATTCCGAAACTGTACACACGCTGCTGGTGCTGGTACTGGTGCCAATTCCAAAAGGTGGAACCGTGGAACATGACCAGCAGCAGCGGCAGCAGTGGCAACCAGCAATGATCGCAGTCTATAGATCGTTTTTAGCGGATCTTGGATCTCGGACGACGACTACGACGACGTCGACGGTGGTTGATGGAGGACCCCTCGGTTGATCTTACTATTCATGGCACGGTTCAACTGTTTAGCCAGAGGGTTCATGGGTTCCTTGATTGATGGCCTCCTTCTCGTCACTGCCATAACTTTGGAACATGCTATTATGGCGTAGAGTTTTAGTTTTTTCTTTTTTTATCAATTTTTGCTGTTGTGCTCGTAGAGAGGGTGAAGTACGTGTTTTTGTAAATTTTCTTTCTTTTTTTTTGTGGTACGGATACCCAATAGATGGCGGTGTATTGTGTATGGTAGTGGGAGAAGTAACAAGTGTACGCCTACGACTCAACTCATGTAGTGTTGAGATCGATCAATGAAATTACATTTTTATGATGACGAATGTTGCTGCAACAATATTGATTGGCGCCACAGATTCTGTTGCTTTGTTACTGGAAATAATTGGATTGAGGACGGGATAGGTCAGGATGTCACATACGCGTGTTTGTTCCAATTGTAGGCAGAGCTGAATGTTGATAACAATTTTAACAGACATGATGAACCTATTGAAGCCTTGTTAAGCAAGGGTGGATTGATGATCCTAGGTGTTGCTCTGTTGTTGCTATACAGTGGGAAGAGGAGATGCTAGGAGTTTGCTTATGTTTTTGTATTTGAATGATCCAATAATTTTCTTTCAGCCAACTTGGCAAAACTCCTTGGCTTGCTTTGCCTGAAGTTTCTCTTCTATCGGTTTTTAAATGTAGCGACTTCAGATTTACCTCTGTTTCATTTCCGCCGCTGTAATTTTTTGTTTACGCTTCTCAAACATTTCTAACATTACAATGAGCAGGTTAAAGCTGATTGAACGACTGTCGTAGAATTAAGCGGCATTTATATGTCACGGAATGCTGCGGAGTCTTCTCTCTATTTAAGCCACCTTACGATAAGTCTGTATACGAGATCGTCATCACACTGCCCACTGTGGTATGATAACTCCTTCTAAATCGACGAAATGGAGATAAGCTCTGAAGTAGCTTCGTCAAGGCTTAAAGACTCAAACAGAAGCCGGTCGATATGTGCAAGGAAATTTAGTAATAGAATCACAACCGATGCTAAGCCCACTTCTGCTGACTATTATACAACGGAGACGACCCAAAATCTGCTGTCAGACAGAATGACTTGGTAGAGGGCATACAACAATTCATTTCCAAGCGTTGTTGGTCTAAGGAAAGTGTGCCTGATAAATTCTAACTCATATATTGAGGAATCTGCGCCTCTCTTTCCGTCTTACATATCACTGTAGCGTGTTCCAGGCGGAAATTTTGGCGATTAAAGAAGCTCTGTCCTGGCTGAAGAAAAACGCGATATATGCAAAGGATATCCGTATCTTTTCGGATAGTCAGGCCGCCATCAAGTCCCTGTACTCGGTCTCATTATATTCTAAAATCGCCCTTGAATGCCGATCATCTATCATGGAGATGGTAGACCAGTTCAACATTCACCTTTGTTGGGCGCCGGGCCACAGAGACGTTCCAGGGAACTGCAGAGCCGATGAAATCGCTCTATTCTACCGGAAAAGGGTAGCATAGGTATACCAATCGCTACGTGCAAACTAACATTAAAGCTGGATGCCAATAAAAGAACAGACCTTAGGTGGACTATTAAAAAAACATGTCTAGCAACCAAACAGATCTGGCCAAAGCTGGAATCGCTCTAAGTGCCTGAACCTTCTAACTAGAAAATATCTCAGTGCCATAATAGGTGTCATCACTGGACACTGCCTCATAGGCAAGCACGCAACAAGGCTTTGCAAACGATTACAAACGATTATTGTAGAAAATGCATGGACGAGGAGGAAGAGGAGACATCCTCCACCTACTCTGCACATGTCCAACTCTCTCACAGAGGAGAAAACCTCATCTAGGAGCTTTCTTCTACAACGACCGAAACGATCTAGAAAATATAATCATTAACAGTCTCCTACGCTTCATCATAAACTCAAACTGGTTCCACTAGTAAGAGGATCATAGATCCAAGTGACATCACAATGGCCCAATAGACCTAAGTGGGTTGGTGTTTCCAACAGCCACTCTTACCCACCTACCTATTGAGGAATCAGTCTTGAGGCAAGTCTGTCGTACTCCGTAAATATATGAAACCATTTATTAACAATCTTATGACTTCCCATCAGTGCGGTTTAAGGCCTGGTAAGTCTACAAGTGACCAGACATTGTCACTACTGCAGATCCTAAAGAAGACCCAAAAACTCCAAATCGATACTCACCACCTCATTATCGATTTCACAGCCGCATATGAGAGTATCTATAGAGGCGAGGTTTTTTTAAAAAAAAAAGTTCAAACATTTTTGTTTAAATAAAACACAAAAACATCAACTTGATGACGATTCACTCATTCAAAAGATTATTTCATGTCATTTGGGATTTGAAAATAGTCTCGGGCGCATTCTAAAGATTTAATTTTCGAGGAATTGGGGCCGTATATCGCGTATTACTCGAACGATGTTTTGCTCCAAAGCCTCAATCGCTGCTGGTTTATCTTCATAAACTATGACAATGGCGTCAGATCCCACGATATTCGTGGCTGTTTCTTAAAAAGACTCTCTTTTCAAATCGTGCTTTCAATAAAGCAATGTTTCCCATGGTAATATGGAGTGGAGAACCATCCTTTTGGAACCATAGTTCTTCCACATTGATGTCACGAAAATTTGGGAACAAATAATGATTCATCACCTCATTTTACCGTCTAAATACAATAGACAGTAACTTGTGCTCCGGTCACATTTTTGAAGAAATAAGGACCGATGATGCCAGGATGCAATAACATATGGTGAACTTTGTTCTTGTTTACTTAGCACTTTAACCAGCCCGTTAACCTCATCACTGAACAGAATTATACGGTCAAAAGCTGAGTCAACTCCCACTGAACAGCCGCGATAATTTTTTCCGAACGCAGTGTTCCGGAATTTTTTAAATAATTCTATAAATAGTACTCACGAACTGCTCTATGAGTTTTGCGAACCGAGCTTCGATTTTTGAAATAAGTTTACATAATTCGGAATCGTTGTTGTTGTGCCGTGTTGTGACAACTGATGAAGGTGAAAATCTCGAAAGACACTAAGGGATTCACAACCCAAGGTAGTGTGGGAATCTAACCGCACTAAAAACACCTCCTGATTCATAACCGGTCAATGAACTATCGACAAATGATATTTATTTCAGTTTGAACAAAGAATTCGCTTTTGGAGAAGGTATTACAACTTGAATACAAATTCTTCTCAATCTGCAGACATTGGATTATAAATCCAAAATGGTTTCTATTGCAGGGTTAATGTGCACCTACAGACGCTGTTTCTAACGAATAGTGTTCTTTTTTATGACCTCTGTGACCAGGTCAATCTGCAAATCACGATTCAAGTCCTTGTTTCTAATAAATCAAGGTGCATTAACTATTCCACGAAGAACTTTGCTAATACCATTCTGCACATCATTCAAATGGCCTCCTAGGCTTCGCTGGCAGTGCTTCAAGTGGTCGGTTTAATTTTTGAGGACTCGGTCCAATATGTGCGTCGTTATTCCGGCAATAGCGTGTCGAATGTTGGCCTCGAGGTCGTCCAAAGTGGTTGGCTTGTTAGCGTAGACTAAGGACTTGAGGTAGCCCCAGACAATCGAGTGGTGTTAAATTCCATGATCGTGGCAGCCAATTGATGAACGCTCGCCGTTAAATGACCCAGTCGCCAAATTTCTCCTTCACAACTTCGAGTGTAGCATCGCTTTTATGGTATGTAGCGCCGTCTTGTTGGTACCACAGCTAGGATATATCGATGTTATTGAGTAACGGTGTCTGTTTCGTCATTTCGAAAGAAATATGGTCGAATGATGCATTGATGCTTGGCTGAACACTTGTGGATTGTGTTCGCTGTAGCTGATCCAAAAATGGGCCTCGTCCGAGAAGATGATTTTTTAGCCAAAATCCAGATCTCCGGCCAACATTTCCAGCGACTAATTAGCAAACTAATGGCGTTGTCTATGGTCGTCCGACGTTCGGCGTTGTCTATGGCCCAAATCTAACCGCAAAATAAGCCGGGTTGACTCTCTGACGATGCCCAATTCAACTGATCGGTGCCGAATCGACATTTCTGGGTCTTCTTCGATACTGGCCGCTACGACGGCTATGTTTTCTTCATTTCGCACCAATCTCTGTCTGGTTGGTGACTTAGGCTCCAAAAGAGTGTACTCATGCTCAAACTTTTCCACGGCGCGATGAATTGCCTGCACACTGAAACCATGATGACGACCGACCTCACGACGAAATTCACGTTCCGTATTTAAATCTGAGCCGGAATTTCGATATTTCTTACTGATGATCCATGATGAAATGGCTAAGCTTACTGTATATTCTGACAGCTAGATGTCATTGATAACTTTGACAGCAGCTGAAACATAACAATTGGAACAACTGTCATTGCTATCTGGTAACCCTATAGGTGGAAAAGGTTTGAAAACCTTTGTCAGGTGCTCAGAAAAGAGCCTAGCTTTACTTTTTGAGTCTCCTATCCATTTCCCATCGGATGTTTTCAGTGATGGATCTTGTAATTGTGGTCTTTTAAAACGTTTTGCAGCCTTCCAAAGCGAGAAGTCACAGGCTTTATCAACCGTGTATTAAAAATTGTTTTACGGCCCGGATATCTAGTCATTTGCCATTTTCTACGAGCTTTTCTCTTTACGACGATTAATTCTTTAATTTCCGTGGGATATCCTACTGAGGCTTGTCTTTTCTGATGATAGGTCGGTGTACTATTTACATATCAATATGTTTTGTTGTGTTTAGTAGGGATCTAAAGTCAATAAATCCTTCGATTAATTCTCTAAATGCAAAAGTCTTGCATTTTTTGCCTGTTCTACTGGTATGCCATTGACTGTTAGGATCATAGGAGTATGATCCGAGGACAGGTCTTCACTACTTTTAACTTCGACCTCTTTCCTGTTAATTCCTTTCGTTATGAAGGAGTCAATTACATCAGGTATTTTATTTGGGTTGGATGGCCAATAAGTTGGGCATCCAGGGGATATTTGTTACTGCTTTGTAGAGATTCATGCCTTTTGACGTTGCTAATCTTGACCGTCAGAAGGTGTGTTTTGCGTTATAATCACCTGCATTGATGAAGTTACTCCCCAAGCTTTTAAATCTTGGCGGTGAGATCTTCATCTGAAGGTGAATATCTTCATGGATTGCTTTGCTATTTCAGGCAACTCATGAGGATCTAGTATACCCTTTACTGTTGTATGGACTTAGTGGTTTTTCGAAGTTTATAGAAGTATAACAGCTGATCATCAAACGTATCGTCCACGTAAGTGTTTCTCTTAATAACATCCTTGACATCGGGAAACCAATAGCTTTCATCTTTGGCTAGTACGAAGCTACGCTGTGTGGCTAGCCCATAGAAATTGGTGACATTTCCAATCGTGGGGCTGGACTTTGAACCAACATTTTGAGACATTTTCACCAGCTGCTTACCAATAGAATGTCTTCCCTTAGTTGAGTTTCGATGTAGTGGCCGCCGATGATGAACCTAAAAAGATCCACCCTAATGTTGTACATGTTGTACGTTCTATGAATGGCCCTCCTTCAGGACCTTTGAGAAGTAAATTCACAAGTTCCACGACTCCAAGTTGGTGGTATTCCGGGTCTGCTGAATCAATATTTTACAACTTTGGTGACTCCACCAACTATGGCTAAAGACGGTGAATTTAAGATTTAAGATTAACTTCGTAGCCATATTCGAGAAAGATACGGACAATATCTGACTCCCAAGAACGATAAAGCAGCTGTAAAGGGTGTTTTTGAAACACGATTCACTGAAGTTTTTGAGCTGTTCGTATATCTGTTTTATGAGTCGTAGTTCTTGCAGCTGAAGTAGCACCTTCAGGAGTCGATTTATAGGGTAAAGTTGAAACGCGATCCGAACGAATAACCGGCACAAGAAAACTCACTGTATCCACGCGGCGGACATTGGTTAATGGTAGCTGTATTGCAGCCAAAGGTTCCCTCGTTGGAGAAGTTCTGATAGTGTTTATCCTTCGGGATACTGGAGACAAGCAATATGAGAAAAAAATGTCTATTCCATGATAAAACAGCAACCGCGATGGAAAGAATGACTAAGAGCATGTTTAGTCTGTAGTATGCGAACGTCAGACACCAGGCGACCTCCGATTCCAATTCCAGTCTTCCTCACAGCAAAATTGGCTCTACTCACTGATAACTTCCTGCACCGAATTACTCGTGGGAATGAAAATAAAACCGCGCCAATTGGACCCTAGAGTTTGTGACACCAAGACGAGAAGCGAAGAAGGGAATCTATCCAATCTGAGTGACTCAGACTCGATACACTAGCTAAAATGTGTCAAAGAATGAGCTCTCCAACGTGGTTGAAACCTCAGTTGCTGAGAATAGGTCGCTGCAATCTATTACCTACGCCAAATTAAGACCGTCGAAAGGGAGATGCTTCAAACAATTTTTTGAATTATTGCTCTAGAAATTGCCACCACCTCACTACCCGACAAAAGGAGTACCAAGATGAATTGGAAACTAAGAAAATCCCAACCGGAAACACAGTAGTCGACAAGGCTTCCTAAGCAAATATAGTGGATCGTGTCAGACAAGATGTGATTCTGGTAGAAATAAATCTCAGCTCCCTCAGTAATGAGCAAATGGCTCGCACACAAGAGGGAGTCATCGATGCATCGAACTATCCTTCAATAGTTCGAGTCACAAGGCAGGTTGGCTGCTGGTCGTATGTTCTAATGAAGCCAACGCCAAGTGGATGAGGGACAACTTCTCTAAAGTCGAAGAGAAATGCGGTCTAGTTGTGAAGAAGATTCCAGAAGTCAGGAAAGGGGTTTCTTTCGCAAAGTAACAACATTACCTGGAATGTTCTGCAGGGAGTGGAAGATAAAAATCTTATCTACATAGTCTTCGCCATAAATGTCAGTTCCATGAAGCAGTTCAATGACCTTAAGGGTCATATTAAAGAGCACCGACAAGGTTGGAAAACTAAACCTCAGTAACATTCAGAAAAGGCTGTAATACAAAATTAGTAGCCCCTGTGTGAATGCATGAGTCTATGCGCCATAAGGAGACATTACATTTGCAGACAAATTTCAGTGACTGAGAAACTCCAAAGTATTTCCACCAGAGTGATTCTCAAGTATATTTAGATTGTTGAGGCTCATCTGGTACCTTAGACTACTTCTGTGGCACAATACATCTTTTAAGTCAGAGTAAATAAAAGTTTAAGTGTCCGGCAAAGATCAAATTGACAGTCTCCAACATTGTAATAGATAAGTGGTAGTTGCCTACTATTGTAGATTTCCACCACAGACACCTTCCATATCATTGCAACACTCGTGAAGTCCATATAAGCACATTACCAGCGCCCAATCACTTGTTCCGTTTCTGAAAAAAAAAATCTAATCTCAATTTAAAATTGATTTCAGCCTACAAAACCGAGTAAATTCGTTCTTTGGCCAATGGCCACTAGTAGACACCGACCGACAGTAGGTAGGTATAATACAACAGCAACATCAGCACACCAGTAGTAGAGCAAACCTCCACTGCCACAGAAGCAGTTGATTACAGTAATTTTCCACTTCGATTGGCCATATGTCTGTGTTGTCCGTCTGTTTATGGCCACAAATCCTCTACCAATCTGTCTATAGACTCATTGCTGCTGGTTCTACTACCATACCATACCATACCATACCATCGTGCAGCAATTCCATTTCCATACCCGAGGTTCCTCCACCGCCACTCCTTCATAAAGTGCACAACAACGCCAGAATTGAAAGCGAATGATGATTGCGTGAGTGCGCGCGCTTTTCTGCCTGTCGAATGTGGACGCGCGAAATTCTCACCCGCAGGGCTCATAGGAACGTCGTCGTCGTAAACTAAAACCACCATTACCTATCCAACTATCCTCTTTCTGGCTGATCTCTTCCCCCTACTACTAGTACGAGTATGTTGCAGTCTCCATCCCAGCACATCCACCTGACTGACTGAAATACCACCATCGCACAACAGTCAGACATGAGGTCTGATTTATTTCCGTGCGCGCAGAGTGTTTATTTTTTTATTTTTTATTTTTTTCAATCCATCGTCCATCCGTCCGTCCGTTTGTTGGTTGGTCTGTTCGTTTTAGACCAGAGAGATACGTACCAGTGCCATTGATAGAAGGCGAAAAGGGCCCCGTAATTATGCGATTTGTTATTTGAGATTTAAAGGCTTCCACGTCCACCATCACACTGATATTTTTCACAATCTCGAAGACAGACAGCCAACCAGCCAGCGGTACACCACTGACCACTCCGATTGTAGAGTCCAATCGACAACGATGGTCAGATGGTCAGATGGTCGGGATGTGGTCGATTACAAGAGTTGTCTTGAGCCGAGAAGTCTGAATTTGATTTCAATTTCGATTCGCCAATTCACCGATTCGCAGATTCCACTTCAATTTCATCTTCAACTTCAACTTCAAACATCGACGTGGAGGATTTGTGCGCATTTCATCTGGAGATTTCTAGCGCTGGAGTCTTGCCTTGTCTTGTCTGATGCCAGCATCGATGCAGGTGCTGGTATCAGGATCATCGATCGTGCGAGAGAACTTCACTCTGTTCACTGTCATATATGTTGGAATACTCAGTCGCCCACTGGGGAGGGGTGAGAAGGTGTACTGGAGGAGGCTGCTATTAATTCTGTTATTAGATTGGAATTTTCATTAAGATGGATTCTTGGTGTTTTGTGCGTTGCATTGCGTTCGTCTGTCCCTGCAGCCGGCAGTTCGGCGCGCTACAACAACACAACTACAGATCACTACAGTCCACTACGGGACCACATCCGCAGTGCCCATTCGAATATTATAAATCAACTTTGAGTCGTTGATTAATAATTAATTTGCGGTTAAGGATTATTTATGGACGCAATATATGGAACTACTGCTAGAAGATGATGGTTGGGGCTTATCAAATTGCAGCGATTTGTTAGTCTCAACTCGAAAGCTTTTGCCAAACGTTGATTAGTTTCGAGTTCTGGAGAATTGTTCGGACTTTTTTTTGGATTTGAACATATGGGAGAGGTTTAGGTGGGATATAAGTATTCGTTTGGTTTCTGTCTGAGAATTTGAGGTTATGAGAAATAGGAGCAGGAGGTCATTTGAAACTTATCGTCTGATGTACCTTCTTTCTTGTACTCTTTGCAAAACTCAATGAAAGTACTTTTTAATGGAGTGAAACTCGAATTCCACAGAACCTGAACTGGCATGCCAGAGGGCTTCGTATTGTCTTCAACGCATTTTCTTTGTTTTTCGAGAATATTGAGCTCACAGGCAGGTTCAAGGTACTGCGAAGTGCACAGCAAGCCGATGGAAATTCTGAAAGGGCTGGTACTAGCTGGAACAGTGCAAGGATGGAGCAGCATTGTATTTTTGACTAAGGACCGACAATTATTCTTTTTTTCTGCCGGAACTGAGTGCTCAGACAAAGAACTAGACGATTATACCCTTTACATGGGGATAAAATTCCTCAGTATTTCATAGAAAGATGAGCAAGCGCTTCAGTAATAAAGTGCCTACAGCACCACTCCATCAGCACCGCGTGGCTGTAGCCTAATGCGAGAGTAGGTCGGACATTCACAGAGGTAATGCTTCGTGGTGTCGTTATCACTCTCAAGCATGCATTGCAGGATGTTATTTCACCTATGCCCACACACTTAGGAGCAGTCTGCAGTCTTTCGTACTGAGAGACAGCAGGAATGGCGCTGACCTCTTATAGACGCCGGAAAGTATTCGTTTGGACTGCCAACAACTTTGAGAGTCAACCTATCTGCAGTTATGAAAACTTCTCATCTGAACCCTGCCAAGCAAGTTCATCGGCGATTTGATTTCCCGTAATACCATTGTGACCTGGCACTTGCTTGTAGTCTTTCGTTCTCGAACTAGAGTTGTAAGGCATGAGAGGACTTAGTAAGACCTTAAGCGTAGCTTGGTTGTCATTGCATATGTAGATGGTTCGCCGTCTCAGTTTTTGGTATAAAACTGGATCTAGGTCTCAACCAACATTCTTTAACAGCCATCCCTGTAGCTTGCCGTCTACTTCCTACCAGTGGTATGGACTTCTTTTGCTCTTCCTTTTTCCTTTCATGATGAATTCAAGGATTTTCGGGATGGAAAATTTGTGTCCTTCCACTCTGCATGTCCCACCCATCTAAGTCGATGAATTTTGACTGCTTTAACTAAGTTCATGTCGTTGCACAGCCTTTACAGCAGAAAGGCCGTAGATCGCTCGATGGATTTTTGTCTCGACCAAGCGCCTCCTCATCTCTCTTTGATAAAGTTCATACCTCTTCGCCATAGAAGAGAACTGGGACAAACAATGCCTTTTAAAGCGTTATTTTGGCTGCTACTCAATTACCCTTAGCAATTCTCTAAGATGCTGTCGTCATTTATATTAACTGCAGATTCTAGGTAAGCGTGGACATCTTTGGAGTTATCCCTGTCTATTATGAGGGACGTGGATTTGCAATTCAAGGGTCCTCCACAAAATCTGCCGTAATGTAAAAATCTGGTCAATTATGGACTTTAAAGGCCTGAAGCCACACTGATGAGGAAGCTGGACGACAAGAGCTCTAAGAAAATTAAAATCTTTTAGGCGATATTGAGGAGACTAATGCCTCAGTAGGTGGCGCAGATTGGAGAGCCTCTTTTCACCATGATCGGGTATACAGATGTCTCGTGTATTTTAAGTGAACACCTGACGATAAGGCCAGCATTTTCTCTAACCTTCTCGCTTTTTATTAGACAATTTTATTAATGGAAGAAGCCTCAATAATTGGGCGACGGCCCGATAGGGTATACAATGATAAATTTTAGAAATGATTTTCTCTTCACAAAGTCACCTCCCGTAGCCTTGAACATGTCGGGAGTTACGCTGTGAAGACTGGTAGACCTGAATGTTGATATCCTCACTTTGTCTAGGTTAGGTGAATGGAATTATTTCCCATCATCGTCCAGGTTGAATGTTTCATTCTGCTGGAGAGCGAAGTGTTAATCGCCATCGCCTTTTCACAGTATTCAAAAATAATTCTTCAAAATCCTCAGCACTAACTGCGAATCGATCACCATGATCCCGTGTTCATCCTTGCAGGTTTCCATTCATAATTTGTCCCCATGACATGTTCATTTCATCTTCTTTCAAAATTTCCGAACGTGTTTTCTGCTCTAACATCTTTCAATTTCCTCAATTTCCACGTTTTCTTGTACTCACAAGCCACTCTAGTCCTCCTTTGTAGCCCGCCGGCATTCATAGTCATACCGTCTCACCAGAGACAGCATTTCCGATAGCAGTTTTGACACTGGGTTTCGTAACAAGATGTTTTCGTCGCATAGAATCGAGCGAGGTTAAGCGATACTTGATAGGCAAAGGGCCTGGCGGCTTCTTGGCGTTGCAGCCTTTCACACTTTCTCACAGCATTTAGCATAGGTATCCAGGCCAAAACAATGTAGTGTCTCGAGTCAATGTTGTTGCCCGGATCATTTGGTGATAGATTGTTCAGAGATCGATGTTATAGAAGTCGAGAACCGTGTGCTTGTGATTTTGGCCTGAAGCGAAGCCGATTTTCGGAGGTTGTGCCATGTAAGCTGTGTTTACCGAATGTGGCACCAAAGATGTCCTCTTTCACCACTCTGTGTATAAATTGCTCAGGACGTAAAAACTCCATATTTGCTGGAACGCTCTCGAGAAAATAGACAAAATTATGCAGTTCCGCTGGGTTCTCTTCTAAGACTCCTACTTTTTAACAAAAATGAAAAATACTTCGTAGGGTCGCTTATATCTTTGGTGAAAGGTCGAATAAATCAAAATCTGGCCAACCAGAATCATACCTTCACATGGTCCATTCTGTGTTCCGAAGACTATGCACTGTCTAATCAGTCTAATCGGGGGACTACACGATTTCTCAAAACCTATCGCGTTGAGTATGTGAAGTCAAACTTTTCGACCGGCGAGAGCATTTCCGATGAAATTTCAAGTCACACATACGAAAATACAAGAGAGCAAGCATTTTTTGTTGACTGGCTGAGAGATGTTTAGCAAGCGCTCCTTAGAAGATGGACATTTGACAGAAGACGGAACATCATACATTTTATAAAACTTTTTTGACATATTCGGAGTTCAGGTCTATAAGATTTTCTAAGGCTTCGTCAGAGTCTTCCTATACAGATAGTAGCGGATGAAGCTTTTATGACCATCGGTTTCTGCAGTGTGAAAGAGAGGCTTCCTGGTTTGGGGTTATTCGTCGAGTTAACAACCTTGGTGATTACAAAACATAATTCTTGTTCATTATAATCCTGCTGCTAATCAAATACTAGAAAATGTCCTCTCGCTTCAGGAGAAATGCAACATTTACTACAGAGCTGTCACGGAAAATCGCCTCAAATCAACCAAAATGAAAACCATATCACGGAAAACTTTTACTGTTTGTAGAATGACGTTCAAATCGTACTATGTCCTGGTTGAGAAGATATATTTTCTCCACTAGTTGAAAAGAGGAATTACCACTTAATGCCAGAAAATAACACCTTCCGGTCCTTCAGGTCCAATGGAATAGAACTTGCTGTGGCACAATGAAGAATGCAAACATAGAGAATAGGTTAACAACAGGAAACTAGAAACGCGAGGGAAAATCACTGAGCCAGGATGACACAAGAAAAGAAAACGCCGCAAAGAACAGCATAGCTCATTTAGTATCGCAGCTAAGAAAGTCGAAAAGTTCCGAGATAGTAACTAGAACCAGAAAGGTAAGCATCTGACGACTGACAGACGATCCTATATCTTGTAAGAACTATGGAGGGAGACATTTCGGTGCTGGCGCAGCTGGTGCATTGTCTTGCAGTCTTACACAAGTTGGTGCACCTATTGAAATATGCTGACAACATTCACATTTTCGGTCGCATCCAATAGCCAACTGTAGAAGCGTTTATGGCAGTAGAAGAACGAGATGCATTCAACGATTGGGGTAAAACGTCACTGTCGAAAGTAATAAAGAAGTTCACGTATTTCAAAATGACTGCAATACCCACAAACGTCAGTTTAGTGAAGATCTGACAGAAAAGGACTGGCCATGAGGTCTGGCGAAACAACTCCATTCAAAATTTATAATTTCAAGATCAAGATGAAAAAAGAAGACAAAACCTTGTCCTTCAAATAAATACTTTGCCGCATGCTAGCTTCTCTGTTCAAAGAGGGTGAATAGAGGGTACAATCACGACCTCAATGAGCAGCACTAGGTCCACGTGTGAAGAGAGTGCGAAAAGCAAACATTGACCGAATAACGACATCGCCCCAGTCGAATAGAAACCTTAAATCCGCAAATCCATCAACTCCGTGTGACAAGAAATTTAGTAGGGCACACTGTATGGATCTAAAAAGCTGAAAATGGCTGTTTCTTAGACGGAGAGCGCTCAACGGATGTCATCGATTATAACAGAATGATGGCAATAAATCGTTTCGATATTAAGAAAACTAGACAAGATGTTCCACTCCCACAAATTTTTTCACAGAAAGCCTTTTGGAACAATGTTCAATAGTAGGGGCCATAGAAGAGAACCCGTCGGCATCCCACAATTTAGTCTGTTTCTTCCAGGATATGAGTCACCGATATTGGAAGTCACTACTTCGTTTTGGTAGTGAAGTCTCACTATCCTATGTAACCAACAATATTACAACGCACATTGCCCCCTAAGCTGACTTACTTCACATAACCATCTTGGTTCGAAGCAACTTTCATTTAAACCAACTCTCCCGCCGACTTAAACAAATCTCCGTCAATTTGTAGAAATCAAGCCTCCCGACGACTAGACATTTTTGAAACAAATTGACAAAATTCATCTCATTCAGGATGTGGCATAGAGTTGAAGTGCGAGGTAAGGCTAATTTACCTCACCGCTCCAATCGTTTGGCAAAGATGAACGACAACACACCGTCATACTGGTACATATGTCGACTTTGTCCGTCGGTCGGAAATCCAGCAATCTCTTTGCGCTAGTGCGCGGAAAGCAACGGAAATTGACCAAACAATGCACCCCTCCGACAGATACTAAGTGCGCACATTAATTTCTACCTCTCATGCGCTCCTGCTGTTGCTCTTGCCGGTTGCTTTTTTTTTGCACAGCTCTAAGCCATTCTCTCTCGTCTTGTGGCCACATGCAAATCCAAGATGTCATATCCCTTGTTCCCTGTGAGTCCCCGGCATTTCTTGTTCCTGTCCAATGTGTGCCACTGCTTCTTCTTCATACACACATCATACACGAATCTCCTACTGCTGCACAGTCAAACAACTGCTCAATCGACGAAGCAACATAGCCCCCAAGGAACAGTTGTTCATTTGTTCCATGGCAGGAACGCCAAGCGTTGGAATCCACAGCAGATGTCCGGTGCATGTCAAAGTCTTCTACGACTGTTGGCGCAGCACTTCGTGGGGTGGTTCAACTACTTACTCTTCGACATCGACGTGAACGTCTAAGCCGATCATTGATCTAGCCTACGGCCGTTACCAGCCGAGAAAGCAAGATCGAGGTGATGTATCTCCAGATACATCAAAAGCCACAGCCCACTTTAGAGGAAGCGTCTATCATCTATTCCACGACTTGGTGTCGTCTGTTATTAAATCAAACGCACACACACATATGATTTCACATTTCAGATAGAAGGACACAAATCAAAATCGCTTAAGGTGAAGGGCATCCAACATCCAAGGAGCACAGTAAAGAAAGAATAAGAAAAAGAAAATTAAAAACCCGGAGAGAAGAAAAAAAGAAATGCAAAAAAGGGACTCCAGTCGATTGTGAAACAATAAATTATGGAAGCGATGCCATGCCGAATGGGAGAGGGAGGTTTCTTGTTTTCTTGGCATGGCAAGGACTCAATTCAGCAAGCGACCACTCCGACCACACCGACCAGCCAACAGAGATACCGAGAGACGCATCCTCCGAAGGCATTAAAATTGACAATAAATTTCCTTTCATTTCGGTGATTCCATATTTTAGGGTGGAGACGATAATTCTTCAAATTTGACACTCAACAGTCGAATGTGAAGGTTGCGCGCTTTGCTGTGGCCCCCTCTGGCAGGAAGATGGATACACGGCGACGTTCAAGTTGTGACCATGGATTAGTGTGTGCAGAAATGCCTCCAGAGATGAAATTCTTCGGCTAGAGATGCTGACTATGAGATTATGAACGCGATTGAATCTGGTTTTTGTTTTTGCCAATGCAGGCTGGTCTAGGTGGGAAGATTGATGTTAAGGCGGTAGGCTAAGGAAATACCAGTTTCATATCATCATCGTCAACATCAGATTGAGTTCGGTGGCCATGTTGGTCCTGGGTCAGACAATGGTAATTGTGAACACATTTGATTGGTATCTTCTGTAAGTTCATAAATTCACACCAGAGGCAGTGGTGAGTTCTGGCGCAGTGATGTGAGTGAGTCTACGGTCATGTGTGTTGCAGGACATGCTTTTCTGAATAAATCTGCACAAGGTTAAGGAGAGATGGACGATGTCCATGTTTGCCATCAAAGAGTGGAGTGCTTTTAGGGACCATGATAGGACCGCTTCTTTTTTCAGTTTCTGGAATTGTATTGCCTGAGATTGGAAAGCATTTGCCAGACTCAATTAAGGTCTATGATAGGCATTTAGACACCACAACTTGAGTGACCTTATTGTAGATGTGTGTTGTAGTTTTTATTGCTCAAATCCATCATGTGCAATTGAGAAAATTGATTTTGTAACAGAGTTCTACCTCGGAAAGCTAGTTTGCTATGTCTGGTCTTCATCTTGTGCTGGGAATATGTAGAGGAAGCTTGTATTGAAGCTTGAAGTGTTGGAGCGATTTCCAATCTTGGCAACGTAGGTGGCAATTGTCAAGTTGTCCGCACTGATTATTACGATTTCAGTAGCCCCAGTTCGAGTCCTGTTAATTAGGCCGCATCTTCTATTTTTGTCGTAGCTGAGCCCAATATTCTTGGATGTCAAGTGTTTCCATCTAGAATTGGACTTTGCAAGAGAGTGCGAACAAATTTAGACTCGAACCATTGGAGAGTCACTACCTTTTGCAATAGAAACGTCTACTGCACATCCTCGTTCGGCTAGCCCGTATGGCAGGCTCGTCTACTTTTTGATTTTCATTTCTGTTACTGTGACGGAGCATATAGAGGAGTGCAACGTTAAACCCTTGAAACTTGGAGAAGAAATTATTTGAATAGAACAATTTGACGGTGGCCGGGATATTGATGAACAATTCTACGTCAGCGATGATTATTGGGTGGAGATTCATTATCCAAAAAGCCTTCTCAGTTGCTATTGGATTCTCAGTTCAGTCGAGAAGACACTTATACTTACTCCGCAGTCCATCTTGGAGCCATTGGTGTACAAATACTTGGTACTTCAAATTGGTGCTTGGTAATTGCTGGGAAATCGATTCAAAAGGTTTTGTTGAAGGAAGTCTGGGTCTCTGTTACTACTATGAGAAGCTCCCTGTGAAGTAAGTGTAGAATCTTAGTACGACTGTACGGTGTTGCCCATCACCAGCATACATCGCTCCTTTGTATTCCTATTCTCTTCGTTCCTTAAGATATCCTGAGTTTTGCAATGTTACAGACTAAGAACGGTCTAGAACCAGAACTGCGCTACTTGTCTCCGTTGTCCTTTGTTAAGCTTCGAGTTAAGATTTTGATCTAGAATGACTCCTTCATACTTAGCACTAAAGAATAGGGATAATGGTCTTGGCTTCGTTGACCTGAAGATCGGTACCTTAGTGATAGTGACCAGGTTTACTTGACCTTAAGTTTGAATTCACTTATTACTAAGAGGTGACATTACTTAGGTACTTTTACATTATTAACGGGTTCAAGAACCAGCAAGATTCTCTGGCGAAAATACGCTTTTTTCTTCTCCGGACTAAGCGACATCCCTGATCACTTGGTTCATCAAACCACGATTTCCGGTCTTCTCTGTCGTGTCGAACTCTGTCCTTTTCACTGCACCAGTTGGTACAGATGACAAAATGTACTTGGGCTTGTCCTGATTTCCTTTAAAAGCACTCATCTCACCTATTCTTCGATTGCGTATTCCAGTAGGTGTGCAAATTTCTCCAGGATGGTGCTTTCGATGTATGAAAATGCATCTCTTTGCTAAAATTCTGCACCCGTTTGGAATGCATAGATGCAGGTGTCTCCAAACATCCCAGTGTTATGCGGATTAGTCGCCCATCTCCCTATAGATCTCGAAAAGATGATTGTTATCATATGCGACTTTGAATTCGACGAATAGGTGGTGAGTTTGGACTTAAAATAAATTGATCTCTTCCAAGATTCATATCAGCCAAAAGCTACTCTGGTATTTCCCGATCTTTCTTCTGTCAGAACAGAGCACTAAGTCTAAGAACTAGTCCGTTGGCCGAATAGTGTGTTGTAGAAAGGCTTCACACTGCATTGTATAGAGTCTCATACAAAGTCAACCATTGATATGCCTCGGTAGTCGCTACAAGCTAAACGATCAGCTTTTTTGTTTATGGAGCATATGAAGCAGATTGTGCAGTCGTTGAGCATACTCCACCATGTTCGCGTTAATAATATATGCACCCTGTCAGAACATCAGCGTCGTATCTTTAAAGCTCTGCTGATAAATCATCAGAACTGGCGGACTTAATAGTTTTCAGCTTTTTAGCTGCTGCGGCAACCACTCGTTACAGGGAATTCTGGCTGGATTCTCTTCACACGTTGCTCTTGTTTTGTAATCCATGGCAGCGTCTTGAAATGTGCATTTTCGACGCTTATGTCGGCATATATTTCTGGGTATCTAGTGACTTAATTTCGGCTTCCTTCAAATCAGCCCTATCATCCTCGTGCCTGACAAGCAAGGGAATGTTATATGAGGGAATTCTCCGTTAAGTAACGTGTTGAAATATTGTTTCTCTCTATTGCAGAATTTATTGTTATCTGTTCAAGCAAGCGTCGTTGCTCGCCTCCAATATATTTCCGGGTTTGGATGTCTTCCAAATTTTTCTACTGTGTGTCGTGCTACGTGGTTTCACTTCTAATGCTTGTCGTCTGATTATAAGTTGTGAGGGTACCTCTTCTAATTCACAATGCAATGCCTCTACTTCTTTTCACATGCTTTTGCTACCACATCGTCGCTTTCGCTATTTTCGCAGTACTTAGTCGCCAATTTCATCTCACGTTTCTTTTTTTTATTGTGAGACCGGCCTTTTGAGCACAGTTCTTGCAATTCTTTTCCATGTTTCCTCAAAATTGTTCCGCATACCTTGTGGGCCTAGGGCTTCCTCTAGGTTGATGGCAGTTACGAACCAATCTTGCAAATTCAGTGCCCAGAGCTGGAGCATTTCTTTGTTTAAACCGTGCCAGTTTATTTTCTCGATTGATGCCGACCTTGGTTGGTTATTATCTGGCTTTTTCATGAGACCTGACAAGGAAATTTAGTACTGTTTGCTGGTGATCGGGTCGGATAAGATACGAGTAGTTCGTAATAACATGTCGCTCTTGCTTAATAAGTAAGAGTGCGGGAAAAGATTTGCTTTACTTCACACAAGGTCTCCCTTTCCATAGCAGCCTTCGTATTGGCTTTTCGATTCCCCGAGATGTCCGTTTGGAAATGAAAAGAATTTCCTCCCTTGGTATTCCATTCAAAAGTGTAACAAATTCACGCCAAAATATACAACCTTATCTAGGATTTCAGAAGCCAAGACGATGACAATCCACTTTATACGCTTTCGCACGCAATTTCCAATAGCTGGCCCCGTTCCCCAACATTTCGGTACTTATGTTGTTTCTCGACCGCGTGTCATCGATTTTACGTTGGCGTAATACGTTTTGTAGTTCGAAACTATTGCCCGTCATTATGACAATATTCCAACATGCAACACGTAGTTCATTTTTTGAAACCGTAGGCTTAGGTCGGACATTTACAGAGACAGTGCTCCTCCATGCCTTCACGTTTTTCACAGCAAGCACCTAAGGATATTGTGTCACTTATGCCTAGCACACTCAAGTTCCTGGTACCCCATTCCGACGTCAATAATCGGTCTGCAGGCTTTCCTACCTGGGTACAATAGGAATTTCGATGACCTCTTAGAGACATCGGAAAGCATTCGTTGGGTTTTCCGGCATCCTAAGTGTGTTGTCATCTGCAGTTATGATCACATGAGACTTAACTACCAATGGAAACCCTAATCGAGGACGCGGACAGTCCTAACCAGTTTCGGGCATCTAGAATCTCAACTCTGAGCCTTGCCCAGCCCAGTTCGTCGATAATTTAATTTCATGCGATCGCATTGTGATCTGAGACCCAAACAAGACTCAGTGAATTCCATTCGACGACCGCGTTTAGATACCGCTTCAATTTCCGAACTAGCTCGGAAGTGAGAGGGCTAGAAAAAGCCTCAAACGAAGCTGGAAACCCATCAGATTTGCATATATTCTCGCTTTGAAGACGGGACCCGGCTTTGTTAACGCGGAGTGAAATCTAACGTAGTAGTCCTCCAAAAAGACACCAGCACCGCGTCATTGATTTAGCAGGCAACCGTGAAGACACAAATACATTTCTTACCTGGATCAGATTCTGGTCGAAACCATTCCTAGGCACAGGGAAAATCTCATCATTGCATCAGACGGCAAGTGTGTAAGACTAGTATTGAAAGGCAGTTCGTTAGACATTGTTCCAAAGATCACCATTCTTTTTAAGCGGAAAATTGCTTTAAGAGTGAAGCCGATGCTAACAATATCACGGGGAGAGAGGTTCATGTAGCCGAGACAGACCGTTCTTTAGAGTCTGGTAAAAATAGCACTGACGTATTTTCGTGAAAACTTGTTCCACCAGATAACCAACGCATAGGATATAAATGGCCTTACCATGGCCGCATAAATAGAGAAGACACTCTAAAGGCCGATAGGGCCTTTGTAAGAATGCCAGTGAGATTAGTCCTCCTAGTCATAAAGAGACTCAGCTTTCAGAGGATTGACTGAAATGCCCTTTTAAATGCACCAATCGTCGATCACTGCCTGCTATGGAGCAGAGAGTCGCTAGATATGACCCAACAGACAGTACAGTCACACCATCTGCATATGCCCGAGCATAGTCGTTATAGCTGTTGCGAGCGTTTAGCAGAAAATCGACCAGCATACGCCGCGATATTCAAAACACTATCGATTAAAATGCCCAGCGTGTAGTTCTTCTTGTCGAGTGCGCCTTCCATTTTGTCCACCAGGCTTTAGAGCCCCAACCTCTTAGGATCTTCTGCGTTGATAGACAGGTTGGATTTTGAACAGAGCTATGCATTTTGTGTTCAATATGAAGGAACTCAAACTGATAGGTTTGAAGTTCTAAGCGATCGTGTAGTCATCTTTTCCAACTTTCGGTATAAAAGTTCCCCTTACTCTTAGCCAGGAGTTCGGTATATTTTTTAAATTGGCTAGGAAGCTTCCCGTCAGTCCTAGTCTATTGGTTTTTGTAGCAGATCTGAATATACATATATGCCGTCGGTGGTAAGTAACTTAAAGCCATCCAATTCGATGTACCTACGTCTGTTTAGAAGTTATCGGGTTTCCAAACGTAGTCGCTTCAAATCTGCGTTCCACCAGAGACCGGGCCATTTGCGGGAATTTTTCCTGGCTGAACTCGTTAGCTATCAAACATTTATTGAAGGCACGGCTCAGGTTTTGGAAGCCTTCCTTAACATTCGCCTTTATATTAGAGTTTAGGAAGAGCATTGCCGGAGTTGCCGAGCTAATACTAAAAGCGTGTCCAGTTGGATTTTTTTCGTATTCTTCCGTTCAACAAGTCCGAAACCTCGCATGGGATACTGATTTCGATGGTCGCATAGTCTAACATGAAAGCCGCTGACGGTACTTTGCGGAGCTGTGAGATGAAGTCCAGGTGATGATTGCCTCTCACTTTGGATTTGCTGTAATACATGACAGCATGATATGTTCTATCTTCCTGGAATCACTGGCTGTAGTACCAACTTAAAGGGAAAATGAGGTGATGCAACGGTGAATTCGGGTCATTCTTCATTCGTTTCGCAGTTTTTATCTGCAGCAACTAAACCTTGCAGAAGTGCCCAAGCTTAAATGGTGAAAATGAATTCGACACATCAGGCACGTTATAGTCTATAATACATCGACATTAGTCTCATGGGAAGAATCCGAATCACACGTTTCAAACTACCAAGCCAAGGAAGGAAGTGGGGCGATTTGTACATTAAGGCCCACCCACATCCACCTTGGTTTGCAGCACGGGCTATGAAAGTAAGTCATACGATGTTCATAAATAGTCTGTCTAGCGACATGTAATGAAGGATTCCCTAGGACTTACTTCTTATGTCATCTCCATGTGGTATAATCTGTTCATCATACGATTTTCCTATTTCTTCACTCAGCGGTTTTGTGTGGACAGATAAGTGTTAAGTAATAAAAAAGAAACATTACTGCTGATTAGACTATCGATTGCTACAATATGTTTTGTGCTTAATGTCCTGATTGATAGCCTATTCATCTCCCACAGAAAACTCAAAACCTTAAGTCATTCCCCAACTTGCATGAGGAGTTCTCACAAAATAAAAACCAGTATTCCGATGAATCTTCAACACACACTCACTCGAAACATGAGTGGATTTGAGGGGCTTCTTAGATTCCACTCTTGCCCCAAAGACATTTCGAAGTCAATCTCGAATCTAAGAGAGAATTTATAGAGAAACTAGTCGCAAACGTAGCTACTATGTACACTGAATTCCCTTTTCCTTAATTTTTCAGTTAAATATCATTTTTTGAAATAACTTCAGGCCTACATAATTTTTAAGAATCCAACAGAACAATTTTGAAAATAGAAAACAACAAATTTTCAACTCTTCGAACATGAACCACTCTCTCCACTCATCTCAGAGGCAATTATTTGGTACTTCCTCTCTTTCTTTCGAATTTCTTGACAGCTGTCAAAATGGAAAACGTTTTCATACCTACGGCCGCATGTTGCAAGTGAATTGACAAAATTTACTATTTTGTTTGCTTTTCTCGCGCTGCAATGTCGAAAATTTTGTGATAAGTAGTGATTCGGTGTCATTCTAAAAGATTCAACAAAAAAGTGAGACATTTTGTGGTGAAATTAACGCAAAAGTGGAATTGAACGCCACTTCAGTAGAAGACTTGTCCTAGACTTTACCAACAGCTAAATGGGGTGAGTGTAATAGATTATTGAAATTTCTATTCCAAAATTAAGGAACAACGAGAAGATTGAGAAATGTTTAAAAAAAAATCGCAAATTTGTGTCCAAAAATCACATTTCACCGGTTGATTTGGAATGACAGCTAAACGAACAGCTGTTAGGGCAACCACAGGACTGTTGTTCTTTCACTCTGTCTCTTTGATAAATTTCGCTGAGTTTTTTCTCTTGTAAAAACGAATCTCTTCTCTTCGTTGTTAAAAACTCCACTCTGAGTGAGTCTATTTCCACTAGTTCACTTCTAGTCATTCCTCTTTCTTCACTCATTCGCCTGAGTTTTCTTATTCCGCTCATTCCCACCCCATAAAGACCATTATCAATCAATCATCCACCTCAAAGCAACTACGGTTTTCTTTTGCTTTTCTCTGTTTCTTCTTGGGTGCCGCCACGCAGTTTTGTTGTGCAAAAGTGTCACTCAATCGCCTGCGCCATTTACAACGCACACAAACATACTGCCACACAATGAAATCGTTATTCGTTAACACCTCTCGGTCTGTCTCGCTTTGATCTGCTCTGGGTGGCATAGCTCCATCAGTGTGCTGCATTTTTCTGGCTGTCAGTCAAGATTTCTTGCTTGGTGTGCTTTTAATTAAATTCGTTGAAATGATTGCGCGACGGAGATGGAGATGGCTTTGGTGTTGGCGGGCTTGTGTTTGTGTGCATAAATCATTTGAGTGATGTTGTCTCACTCGTTGGGAGAGGTTCGAATTGCAAATTTTACGCTTGGTGCAGTGAGGAAGAGAGAGCGATAAGATAATTTTTCTGCTTGTACTTATGGTTTTGTTGTTTCTTTTCGTTTTGCTTTCGTCTCTCTGTTGTTATGAATTTTCTTGTCATTTAAATCTGGTTGATGGATTTTTTTGTTTGTTTCTTTTCGCTATGGGGCTGGGTGGTGGTTGAGAGTGATGTGAGTTTTGAGTTGGTTTCATTAAAGAGATGTGTGGAGCGGGAAAGTGTTGCCGTGGGTAGGTAGATTTTATAGAAATTTTATTTGTTTTTAAAGGTAAGACTAGGTTTGTTGTCGCATAGCTTGAATGGGAGTCACCGGACATACGACAAGAAAATCGGAAAGTAATCTGAGCTAATTGAATTATTGGCTATATTAAGGACTCCCATGCCTCTGTAGGTGGCGTAGGTAGAGGGTCTCCTTCCTTCAGGGCCAGGCATAGAATGCAAATGTTCGTCTTACATTCGGCTACATTTTATAGCTGATTTGGTGCACGTTGTTCACAAAGTCATCTCCCGCCGCCTTGAACATGAGTCTTCCCAAAGGATCGTTGCAGCATGTCTTTAAAGTTAAACACTAAAATATACTTTTTAGAATCCATTAGAGCTTATGAACATTTCGCCTGACCCCATCTTCAATCATGTAGCCCCAGATCATAAAACACCAGACTCTGAATTGTAATCCTTGCCAATTCCTTGTGTCACAAAGCAAACACTGGGAGTGTGTTGGGTGTCTATAATTTTTAGTCTAAGCTGTATGTACGAGTATTAGGTAGCTACTGCTTCTGTGCGCGGCCAGTAGAGTTGAATTCGACCTCGGCAGTTTGACAGCATTTTCTTTTATTCAAATACCAAGCCATGGCAATCACACCCTGACGAGTTTTAAGTGTTGAGAAGACGGCTGACTGAATATCTGTCGTTCGGCATGGAATCCATTCAAACCACCTCCTGACAGATTTCGGTTTAGATTATTTGAAAGCTGGATTGAATCAGTATGTAACTTTCATGTTAATGATCTTCTCATCTCCTTGTGGTGGTTCCCGGGCCTTAAAATCTGCAAAGTACGTAAACTAAAAATGCAAGTCCAAATTCTGATCAGATTGACAAAGGGTGGGGCTTGATGTAGATATTGCATTTCAGATTTTTGTAGAGTAATCGGAAATCAAAGACTAAGCTCCATCACGTCTGCTAACGGACTTAAGCCGACCGCCCCCGATACCAATGAAAATCTGAGCAAGCAAAGGAGAAATGCCATCTCTAAATCATCTCCAGTGGTTTCGGTGGCCGGAGTTTCTGAGTCGCATACATAAATTACAATCGGAAGGGATTGGAAGAAATCTTTTCAACCGTGTATGTCTTCATCCCTCGATTTACCATGTCGAACGGGCGACAGGCCATTAGAAAAGCAACCTCTCATGCGTATTATGCGGGTTTCATTTGGCACGCACAACGAAGCCCCTTCGAAGCAAATTGGCCAAGCAAAGCGGAATATCTCTATAGCATATATGGGCGAGAGCAGCTGCCGAGCCCTACCAACTAGAACTTCAGCTTCTTTACAAGAAAAGGAACTCAAAGGAAGCAATTGATCAAATGTAAGGTGTGGGAGATTCATAAGTCGTACCTTGTCGAGGCAGCCAAGAATATGCCAAGCTGATATCGCATATTCTACAGACAGCTATATTATGAAGTCGATTAGCTATCCGATCTTCTACCGCGAGCATCGAACTTGTCGAGTTGTAGAGGCTGAGTAGGGTCAATGAATCTCGAGAAGAAATTCTCCAGACGAGTCCTGAAACCAAAGGATGCTCCCCCCCCCCCTCCACAACTCCCAAATTACTCCATCATTCCCCTGGGCTGGATCAAGGTGTCATACGACCCGTGCCGAAGATCAACCTGGCTGAGGGCCCAGTATCTCCAAAAATAGCTCAGTCGCAAACGGAGTATCCGGATACCTGGCGACCTCCGGATTAGCTAGCCTTATCTGTATATGGCGGATCTCTGTACAGATGGACAACCCTTTCTCCGCTACTCGTGGGACTATCAATGGATAATAACCATAAAACAAAAACCGAGGCCGGTACTCCTTTATTACCGGGCGGTGGAACGGTGACTACACCGACTACCGGCAAGGCTCCTGCATTGCCGAGAGGAGGCAAAACTGTGGCAGGCCATGGTGCGCCATCCTCTAAAGGCAAAAGGAATAAGCCTAATAATAAGAATTCAGGAAGTGTTAAGACTGTGGCAGGCCATGGTCCTATCACCTCCTCCACCCCTAGCAGCAGCAAGTTTGTGGCAGGCCACGGACTTGTCGCAGCTACCAAAACTCCTTCGGGGAGTGTAAAGACTGTGGCAAGCCATGGTCCTATCACTTCCCCCGCCCCCAGCAGCAGCAAGTTTGTGGCAGGCCACGGACTTGTTGCTGCTACCAAAACTCCTCCCCCCAAAGAGGAATCTGGAGCTCAGCCGCATCGGCAAGCTCCATCTAAGGCGCTCTACATAAGACGCCGAAATGCTTCACGCATCATCAAAACCTTCGGATCCATTCCGGAGGTGGAGAGAAGTGCGGAAATAAAGAGCAAGGTTGAGTGGGCTAAAAACGTCCTAAAGAACGATACCGACGGTTCCATTACACCGGAACGGTGGCAATTGGTCAAGTTGAAGCTCTCGAGCAACTTCTTGGCCATCATGCGGGAGAACCCAGGACCACCTCCTATCACAAGCGACGCTGGCTGGCACCAAGGCCATGTCAAGTTCATCGCTTGCTCCAACCAGAGATCTCTCGATCTCTTCACCAAGGCCATCGATGGTTTAGGAGAGGTTTGGCCAGGTGCAAAACTCGAGGTCGTATCTAAGGAAGACATTCCTAGTAGACCTCGAACTCGTACCTGGATTCCAGCCGAACCCTCCTCTCCAGGAAGTATCCTGGAAATCATCCGGCTCAGCAACCCGACTCTTCCGACTCATGACTGGAAAGTCGCGAAACTGGAGGAACTAAGGGGTTCTTATAGATGCGCGTTAATTGTGATCAATAAGGAATCCCTTAATCCTCTGGCGCAGACGAAAGGCATGATTCGGTTCGGATTCGAGTCAATTCACTTAAGGGTGTACAAAAAGGATGAGCTGGATGCTGATAAGCAACCTCCTCCTCCTTTAACACCCGATATCACAACCTTGGATCTTGGAGCGTCGATATCCTTTCCAGAATTGGATAGCGACGACTCCAATCTGTCCGAGGTGACTACCAAGCCGTCGGTCTCCTCTTCTGACACATTGTCGGAAATGGAAACCGATGACGAAACAATTAGAGGTTCTACACGATCAGAGATAGAAGATGAGCTCTTGGGCACATCTTCAGAATCGGAGGACCTCAACAACACCGTGGTGGAGGCGACTCTGGAAGACTGTAGCAATGATACGGTTTCTCCAGATTAATCTCCACCACTCAAAAAAGGCTTCGGCCGCACTCATTCTGCGTCTTTCCAAAAGCGCAGAAGACATAATTCTAATCCAGGAACCATGGATTGCAGAAGGCGTGGTTCGTGGACTTAGGACACCCTCATACGTTCCGCTCTATACAAGAGACAAAGGTAAGATTAGAACTTGTATATTAGTGAAACGTAGCCTTAATGTATTTCTACTTCCCAACCTCAGTGACCCCGACCTAACCGTTGCCAGATTAGAGACTGCCAAAGGCTCTTACTGGCTGGCATCGGCTTACCTTGGCCACGACCAAGTGGGCCCTCTCCCTGGTGATAACCTAGAAAGGGTGGTACTGGAAGCGGGAAGGCAAAAAACTGGCCTCATAATCGGATGTGACGCTAACGCACATCATACGGTATGGGGCAGTACCGACATCAATGATAGAGGTGAGTCACTTTTAGACTATATCTTAAGTACTAACCTCTTAATTTGCAATATTGGCAATGAGCCCACTTTCATAACAAAAAACCGACAAGAAGTATTAGATATTACTCTTGTCTCCGACAGCATCACCCAAAGGCTAACAAACTGGATGGTATCGTCTGAACACTCCTTTTCAGACCATAGATACATCCAATTCAGTCTGAGTGATGCTCCCCCCAGCCAACCAGCTTTCCGGAACTATCGGAAAACTGATTGGACAAAATATAGAGGAATACTGTCGGAAACGATATCCTCTAAACTATCAAGTCCCCCGCGTGACACCAATGAGCTCGACATGAAAGTCAGGGAATTTACTCTGACTCTCAATAAGGCTATGGCCGCTTCCTGCCCTCTTATTCAACCAAGAGGCAAGAAAAAGCCACATTGGTGGTCATCGGCACTAGGACTGCTCAGAAACACCTGCAGAAAACTTTTCAACGCAGCAAAAAGCACAAGAAAAGTGACCGACTGGGACTCATATAAAGAATCCCTCAAATTATACAAAAAAGAACTGAGGAAGGCAAAGCGACAATCCTGGAGGTCATTCTGCGACAAAATCACAGAAACCTCTGAGGCTTCGCGGCTAAGAAAAATCCTCTCCACAAATCCTATGATGCCCAGCTGTTTGAAAAAAACCGATGGCTCTTGGACAACCTCAAGTGATGAATCACTCAACCTGCTTCTGGACACCCACTTTCCAGGTAGCTCCCACCTCGCGGCCAGTAGCAGCCCAAACAAGCCTACTGCAACCGTGACCAAAATTCATAGTCTGATTACGAGAGACAAACTGCTCTGGGCGCTGCATAGCTTCAAACCATACAAGTCTGCTGGTCCGGACGGTATTATACCTGCCGAGCTACAGAGATCCTCAGATATTATTCTACCAGTGTTGGAAAATATTATGAGGAGCTGTGTAGAACTTATCCACATTCCACTGTTATGGAGAGAAGTCAATGTAGTATTCATTCCCAAAGCTGGAAAATGTTCTCATGTGGTCCCAAAGGACCTCAGACCTATAAGTCTATCATCATTCCTTCTGAAAACTTTAGAACGACTGATTGATATCCATATTCGAGCTAAAGTTGATCCAAGACTTCTGTCTGCGGCTCAACATGCCTACTGTAAAGGGAAGTCGGTGGAAACGGCTTTGCACTCTCTGACTAGCCACATCGAACGATCCCTACGATATAAGGAGTACACAATGGTTGCTTTCCTAGACATAGAGGGCGCCTTTAACAACGTCAACACATCCGCAATCACGACTGCGCTGTCAACTCTGCAGGTAGACGGCTCACTTGGGGAGCTGATTAATCTAATGCTGACAAGCAGGATAATCAACTCCAAACTGGGTGAGACTTCTGCTAAAAGATATGTCAGCAGGGGTACGCCGCAAGGCGGTGTCCTCTCCCCCCTTCTCTGGAACTTAGTGGTTAACGAACTACTGATATACCTGGAAGCGGGTGGTAGCAGAGTGATTGCCTATGCGGATGACGTTGCCATAGCCGTCTCAGGAAAACATTTAAATACCATTAAAGAACTCCTCCAAGTAAATCTTAACAGATTAACCTGCTGGGCAGATCGCTGTGGATTGGGAATAAACCCCCATAAAACTGATCTTGTCCTCTTTTCTAGGAAATATAAAATTCCAATCATAGACCCTCCTTCAATAAACGGTACCAGTTTAGCTTTCTCCGATACAGCAAAATATCTGGGTCTCATTTTTGACAGGAAACTAAACTGGAAACCTAACATTCAAGAAAGAGTCAATAAAGCTACAATAGCTTTATTCTCTTGCAAGAAAGCCATTGGGAACAAATGGGGCCTTCAACCTCGCATAACCCACTGGCTATACATCTCGGTCATAAGACCGATACTTACTTACGGGGTGGTTGTCTGGTGGACGGCCTTGGAAAATGCAGTCAACCGCATTAAATTAAGCAGAGTCCAAAGAACAGCATGTCTATGCACAAGCGGAGCTTTGCGGTCTACCCCCTCTGCGGCATTAGATATTCTGCTTCACTTGACACCCCTCGACATTTTTAGCAAGCAAGTAGCTGCGACTGCAGCTATTCGCCTTAAAGCGACTAAACAGTGGACAAATAATTCATTTGGCCACGCCAACATTCTTAATACATTAGGAATCCTCACAGAGAACACCGATTACACCATACCTGAACTTTGGTTTGACAAAAACTTCCATGTAAGCTTCCCCTCTAGATCATTCTGGGAGGAGGATGCTTTCATGGAGGACAAGTCAATCCATCTCTACACAGATGGATCTAAAACCGACAGCGGAGTTGGTGGCGGTGTTTTCTCAGATAAGCTAAATCTAAGCCTCTCTTTCCGCCTTCCAAATCACTGTAGCGTGTTCCAGGCGGAAATTTTGGCGATTAAAGAAGCTCTGTCCTGGCTGAAGAAAAACGTGATATCTGCAAAGGATATCCGCATATTTTCGGATAGTCAGGCCGCCATCAAGTCCCTGGACTCGGTCTCATTGTGTTCTAAAACTGCCCTTGAATGCCGATCATCTCTCATGGAGATGGCAGAGCAGTTCAACATTCACCTTTGTTGGGTGCCGGGCCACAGAGACATTCCAGGGAACTGCAGAGCCGATGAACTCGCCAAAATTGGAACCACTCTATCTATCCTACCGGACAAAGGTAGTATAGGTATACCAATCGCTACGTGCAAACTAACATTAAAGCTAGATGCCAATAAAAGAACGGACCTTAGATGGACTGCTGGACAAACATGTCTAGCAACCAAACAGATCTGGCCAAGGCTGGATCTGAGTCGATCTAAGTGTCTGATCCTTTTAGATAGGAAACATCTCAGCGCCATAATAGGTGTCATTACCGGACACTGCCTCATAGGCAAGCACGCAAGAAGGCTTGGCGCTTTTACTAACGATTTCTGTAGAAGCTGCATGGACGAGGAAGAGGAGGAGACAATCCCCCACTTACTCTGCACATGCCCAGCTCTCTCTCAGAGAAGGAAGCTTCACCTAGGAGCTTTCTTCTACAACGACCTAAACGATCTAGAAAAAATAGACGTTAACAGTCTCCTACGCTTTATTAAAAGCTCAAACTGGTTCCAGTAGTAAGAAGATCACAGATCCACGTGGCATCACAATGGGCCAATAGGCCTAAGTGGGTTGGTATTTCCAACAGCCACTCTTACCTAACCTAACCTAACCTAGCTATCCGATGTTAGAAAGAATAATCCAACTGAACAAATCTGACCAAAAAACAGGAATGCGGCTGGATCTGGTTTCGCGCAATTCAAAGCAGCAGGCGAAAACTAGATACGGAGCCTCAACTCAGCACCAAAATTAGTATACGCTGTATGCAATAACATCGAAGTCATCACTGAAAGCTAAAATTTTTGGTCTAAGGAATCCATTTAGCAGCAAAGCCCTACTCAGAGCAAACAAGGTGTGTTTGTAAGGTGACCCTTACCCAGAGTAAGAATAGGCGAAAAGGTTTGAATTCATGGCAGAGGAATGACGCAACATAGAGGGAAAAATCGCACCATAGATGGTAGAGCAGGACTTCAATTAACTCAGCTCGTGAAAATAATGGCAGCTAGCTAGGCACGGAACCTTATTAAATTCTTTACGCGCTCGGTAGTTTGCTCTACTGAACGCTGAATATTGCACCTTTGTGCACCTTGCACTAGCTTGCACCAGTTACTAGCTGAAGGTCATAGGTAATGTTGGGCGGCAGAACCACCGTCCACAACAAGATTTTAAACCCAGTACTGTGGGACTCAGGTCCGGGTCGGACTTGGAAGGGGTAGCCTCCCTATTGGAACCGTCAAGGAACCGCAGGAAGAGTCTTCCACAAATTGGTTAATCCGATGTGGAGTAGCTGAAATTGCTGAGCGCTGTGATTCTAAAATCGGCAGGAGGTTTTAGATTGGCCTCGACTCATACCAGTGTGAAGCTTATGGCCTCAACAAAGATTCTGCTTTGATATTATTAGTGAAGAAAAGCGCTGGCCAGGCGTATCCTGTTCCGTGAACTTAAGTCTACACAACAGGCGTCCGCGTCAAAACACAAGAGACTTCTGTGCCTTCTTGGGCCGTAAGGTGCCCCACTGGAAGTGGCCGCAAGGTTCTAAAGCTATATTCTGATACTATGGGAAAATCAAGAGACCCTGGGACTAATGTTCCAGCCTAACCTGTCGTGGTGGCTGTCGTTTATACCCAAATCGATGGGAGGGTAAGAGCGACTGGAACTTGGACATCCCATGGTCCAACATAGATTCTAGCGTACAATGGCTGGTGTTCAACCATGCGATGGCTATGGAATTGATCTGTGTGGTCGATGTGGAGTTGCACTGCAACCGGGTGCCATGAACCGTAATATGGCTGAGGTATTAGATAAGTCTAAACCTTTCACCAAAGTTAAAGTTACTGCCTTTCACACGACTTCGAATCTGGTACTGCTGGTGGCACTTGTATCAGTCTTACGGCGCTGATATCTCGTACGAAGATTTACCGTCGGACTGGGCCTTCACGGGAGGTACCTAAGTAAAACACTGGTGACATCTGTATGGATGTCTAAAGCCTTTTTCGATTCACTCTCTAAGGATTCTATGAGATGATATGAAATCAGGATAGCTGATTTTGGGATCCTGTGACTCTTAAATTTCGTTCTAGAACAAAGATTCGCGGGGCCGGTATTATCGTGGGATCTTCAACAAATCCAGCTCCTGGTCTATGATGATGCTCAGCAGGCACTTCAGTCGATTCTACTCGAGTGGCACTATTACAACCTCCTCGTCATTTTATATGGAGGCTGTGTCTAGAAGTAATTATCTACTGTAAGCAGTGTCTGAGACTATTAAAAGGAACAATCCTCCAGCCAGATTGTGACAGAAATAAATAGGAAATCGATGTACAAGTTTGCTCCCGAAGTATACGAATTTCTCATGATTGCCAAGCATGCTCACCAGCTCACTCCGCTGCTGGGCAATGGACTTTCCGATATGTCCCCATCATGTACCTACAAACAACGTCGATCAAGCATATCAACCTGCCATGGGAAGGAACTCATGGAGGAATATTACAGCAAAACAAGGGAGGTAGAACAGGCATTCTGATGTCTATCAGTTCCTGGTCCATTACCACGTGTAGTTGGACGTTCAGAAAAGATAAATGTTGCAGCTTCTACCGACGGAATTGCTCACTTTCCATGTACTACACCCATAAAGTAGCACTGAGATGGGTCTGGCGTAAATGAGTGAGAATGGAACACATGCTGTCACCGAGAAGGATCACACAACATCGATGACTCGGTCAAAATGTTACAATTCACAGGTATGACTTTGTGGTAGTCAAGAACTTTGTGTATCTAGCCTCCTCAGTGATGATTCTATTCCTGTTCCTTTGTTTCGCCTCAGAAGGCAAGTATGTATCAGAACTCTATAAAACATTGACAGCCCTTATCCTCCTGTACGGGGCAAAGACATGGACTTCAAAACCAGGATGAGGACGCACTTGGTCGTTTCGAGAAAAAGCCGCTTCGAGTTATTGACGGTTCTGTCTGCATCGACGGAGAATGGAGAAAGAGATTCATTAAAGAACTGCACTGCACCAGTTGTACAGTGACATGAACTTAGCTGAAAAAGTGAGAATTTATCGGCTTAGATGACTAAGATATGTAGAGTGTATGGAACAGCCCTTCAGTAGAGGAAAACTCTACCCCAGGTGGCACGTGCGGAGTTCGAAATTAGAAGCAGATAGCAAACAACAGGGCTAGCCAAGTTAGTATAGATTGTCGATCGTTTGACAATAGCGCAACTCAACGCTCATTTCGAATTACATTTCAACTCTCAGCTACTGAGGCAAGGCCAATCTGTTTGCTGTGCACTTTTCGGCCAGCTAAACGCTACCAAATTGAGCCTTGTATCCGCCTATGGTGCATCAAATATGTAACGTGTCTTCTGTCTTCGTTCGCACTTGTACACAATTTCAATTTTTGTATTCCCGCGCTTGCTAAATCACGGCGTTACGGACTCTTCTCGAGAAAATGGAAAACAGCATTTGTACAGTCAGTCCCTAAAAGGTCCAATAGGAGTCCTCCTATTGACTCATTGCACTCACATCAACCCACGAAATAGCCGCTCACGACCGGCCGTATGATTTTCGTAACAACAGGTCCACTACTGACTTGATGGCATACCTCACCGAAAAGTGTGACCAAACGCTACACAAATCTAGCGAAATTACTACGTTGCTGTAGCACTAGACGCCTCATAATGAATTGTTATCGACCACACTCCACGACTGTCAAATACAAAGTCACAAGTGACAGTTAAACTAAAATGGTGGCCAAAGAAAATCGACCTGTACGTCTTCCGTTTGGAGCGGAAAGGTAGTCTAAACATTTTATCATACCTACATGCGACTATTTCCAAATTGGGTGTACATAGGACAATAATAACTAGTGAACGATATGATTCGCGATCATAGTTTAAGGAGCACACATCGTTGAAAATCCGTTCTAAGAAAGAAAAACTTAAAATCATCACTTTCATCCATCCCTCATCCATATCGAGCAAATTAGCACTGTCCTTATCCTATTTTATCCGTAACTCCATCTTCCGGTTCATAATTGCACACTCATCCCACATCCCACATCGATTACAAGGAAATCACTCTGGCAAAAGTAAAATTGACAATCACTCCGCTCACTCTACCACTCAGTGTATCTCATTCCGCTACTAATAATTCGATCTCTCTCTCTCACTCATTTACCGCCGCGAAATAGTAAGGAAGACAAGAAAATAGCAAAATAAAGAAAACAATAAAAAAAAACACTAACAAAACTGTACAAAGTACTATCCCACCTTAGTGGAGGGGCGGTGCCACTGAGTAGCGCAGCAGCCGACCTGTCCATCTCCTGTGGACTTTACTCCTCAAAATGATTGATTTCTCTTTTCACTACTTCACTACTTGCTCAATCCAACACAAAACACTCACCCACACACAGGTATATCAAATCAAGAAGAAGCAACACAGAGCAAAGCGACAATTGCTCTTGTTCATCTCTTTGGATGGTTTCGCATTTGGAATTGTTGTTGTCATTATTTTGTTGCCACCTCTTTGCTGGATGGATGATCTCTTGCTTTTTCATGTTTCCTTCGTTCGTATTTTGTTTGGTTTTCTGCCAGTGAGCCAACAAGCGTTGCGGTGGTGGTATGAGTGAGTGAGTGATGGTTGCGGTGGGTTTGCGTCGGCAAAAGGTGAAATGTTGACTGACAGTTGAGAACGCGCGATGGCTGCAATGGTTATTCGGTTATTCGACCCCGAGTACAGCAACAGCGCAAACACTCAATTGAAACGAAGAAGAAACCGGAAAATATGGATAAGGGAACAGAAATGAGCGAGAGAGAGATGAAAGCTGTGAGATGAGTTGGGGAAGAATTATGATAATTTAGCTTTTGGGGGCAGTGGAAGTGTTGTCGAGTAGTAAACTCAACGGATGCAAATTAAAATGTGGAAAACCAAGGCAAGGTACATAGATGTGGATGGTAGCCGGTGGACCATCGATATTTTTCGGAGAATTTAGATTGGTAGATACACTCAATGAGAGCGTATACATAGATTCTGCTAAGGGCTTTAGAAGCAGTTATCTTGTCAAAGTCTGTCGCTGAGGATATCCACCGTCAACATACTGCAGTACCCTGAATCTGACTTTGCAAATGTAACAGCATCTAGCCAGACTGTCGAAATGGAGATGGTGACGGATGGTTTCAATCAAACCAACGGCGTCATTAAAACCGCCTAATTGACTACTGGCACTATCCTCTGAAGAATCAGGAGTTGTGGCAATATGTTGTGTTTTGATACTGACGAAAAATTGGTGACATACTCGTACCATATATTGCTACAAGGTGTAGAAGTAGCTGTAAGAATTTGTTGTAAGACACAAAGGGAATGCAGTATAACAATCCGCATCAGGGCTGAGTAAGCCAACATCCGCCTGATAAGTGGACGATGCTACCAAAGAGTACTTTCACGATATCCTCGACAAAGCCTGTAGTATGTCGTTCGATAAGTTTGAACAGTAAATTAGGAAAAGAAAACTTCTTTGGTAGTAGAATCGGAAGGTGTAGCATTTACAAATGAACATGGCGGTCACCTCCAGTTTTATAGATATCCGACAACTCCGAGCGGTCGACGTAGACTTGGATTAGTATCTAGTTGCAGAGCTAAAGTACATCCACGGATATCTCAGACGCCACAACATCTTAGAAATACTGTGAGCAGATTTAATGTCGAACCGCTGCAATCGCAACAACCAGCGAAAACCTTCGGCAAACTTTTTATCATTCAACCACTCGTCAATTTCCTTACAACCAGCATTAAGTACGAAAAATCAGTGGCATCGATGCCAATAATCTGTCAGAAACGCAGCAATTGATGTGCTGTCATATACTTGTACGGATCATCGTGGTTGTAACTTACCAATGCGCTTGATCATCCTTGATACAAGTCATCCCTAAAAATCTGGATTGCTTCTCGACTGTCCTTTTCGATGTACCTCGTAATGGAACTGTCTTCAAGTCCTAAGGATCCACTCTATCCTCGGTATTTTGTCGAGGGTCCGTTGTTCTATATATGATACATGGTTGGCCATTCAAAATACTGTTTTGCAGGAAGATTCTTAAGATGTTGCGAAGACATCTGTTTACGAAAGTTTGCAGCTTCCTTGTGACTGTTTGATTTGTAGTTCTGCGCTGAAAACATTCCTTCTCCAGATTTTAGCACACCGAACGCAACTGCTTGCAAGATGCTTGCTTTCTCCGACTACTGTCCGGCAATTTGAGTTGAGCGACGCTGGCGTTTACCCTGAGATGTGTTTATTCTGAGCCTACTTTGTGCGCCTCTGACTCAGAGTAATGGGCCATTTGAGGCAAATGGAATATCTGCATTCAGCCCACTGTTTCTTCAAAACAGAGCAGCCCGGATCACATCACCGAAACGAGATTCAATGATGATTCGTAAGGTGTTGATGCCGTCAATGCAGGAAGATATATCGAAGATCGATGTCAAGTGTTGAATGAAGATGTTCTTTCACTCGATTCAAAATTATTCCAGATATTAGTTTGGCCGCAATCTGAACTTTCTAGTTGTCATACCCCGTCAGGTTTCTTGAGCAGCTTAACAATAATTATCCCTTTTAAACTTTGGGAAAGGTTTCGGTTTCGTAGTTAGTGGCTGCAAGATTTCTGCTGAAGTATGCCGGATATGCCAACCGCCTTGTTTTTGTTCAAGCCCCTTATCGCCGATGTAATTTCAGTATTACTGCGGAGATAGGCCCCTGGGTTAAGCACTGCTATTGAATTTTCTTCCATCTATCAACCTATCCCTCATCCGAAGTCAGAAGATCTTCGTCTAGTCAAACTACGTGATGTAGTTTGAAATTTTAACCATCAGCGAGGTTCGTAGTAATACTATAGACGATCCTGATAACACACCAATTGGCTGCTTCTTTAGGCGGTGGCTTGTGCACTGATGTACCATAGTAACACTTCTCTTAGTTTACATTACATTACTCTTCGTGCGATATTGGACTTCTAGTTCTAGGGGCTCTACTGCTGCCGCTGATACAATCATCAATGCATTCATTCGGCTTTTCGCCTTTTATCGACTATTGACTGTCGGTCTAACATTCCTGTGGACCTCTGTGCTCTCAAGAGCTGGTTCTTTCTACATTTGGAACAAGTTGGTGCTTTATCTTTTGGAACACTTGGAAATCGCGTAGCCCGTCGGTATTAAACCTCGTATTCCTAGCTAGTTGGATCGATTGCTATTCATTGCTGTCCACTACAGGTTTGTTACAGACGTCTTAGTTGGAATTGATCTGATTCAATGTACATTATCGATGAGTCGAGATCCAGTTGATTTCGCTGCAGTCTTCGCGGACAAACAGTGGTGCTTGACTAGGTGGCTGACATTGCAAAAGTGAAGAAACCTTTCGCCGTTTTGTCACTTCTTTTGTCCCCGGGCCGGATGTTTGAACGTGATGTTCTCATTGCATACCTTCTGACCTTAATCTTGAAACTCGCCATCAATATCCTGTCACCATAAGTTTAATAGGTATTCAGGCTGTCTCTAGCCTAAGGGATAACTATGCTGGCATGCTCTCAACAAAGCCAATCCTCTTTAAATAATTCGGCAGGTACTCAGATCTCAAACTAGGGACAGAAATCATGACGTAATGGCAAGATGTGGCATCATAATCTGACTAAGAAGTCGCGAATTCTTCATGAATTTATGTAAAGTAGGACTATTCTAGCAAACCATTTACCACAGGTTCACTTGGGTATCATCCAACAGACAGCATATGTCTGCTCCATTTGATCGGTAAATACTGCCCCAAATCACTAGCTGCACATATGCAACTTTCATTGCCCAAACACCTCCATTCGCCACCGTTCTCAATAGCTTTACCTCACAACAGCCACACTGCACCGAATTTTGACTAAAAATTTGGCTCTCCATGCCTACAAGGAACGTTCTCGGATTTTCTCCTGGAAAACATGCATGAATGTGATTTTTGCAAGAAGATCGTGTTTCGGATGAAGCCCTTTCTCCACATTAACGGAAGCAAAATTGCCGCATCTGGGGCACTAAAAATCTACGAGTGGTTCACGATGGCAATACACCCAGAACGAGCAACTGTTTGCCGGGGTTTATGGACTGGTGGTGTCATAGGGCTGCACTTTTTCGAAAATGAGGCCGGAAAAGTCATTACGGTCAATGAAGCGCGCTACCAAGACATGGTAAACAATTTTTTGTGGCTGGAGCTCGAGGATATGGATACGGACGACCTCAAGTTTATTGCGTACGAAGTTTCCTGGCTGTGTAATTTCGCGTTTCGGACGCCAAGATAATGTGACTTAACACCTTTTGGCTTCTGTTTAAATTAAAAGCAAGGTCTACGTCAACCATCCGCAAACAATTCCGAATCTGAAAGCCAACATTGAAACTGCCATCGCCGAGGTAGATCCCTAATTACGAGAAAGAGTGATTGAAAATTTCGAGAAAAGGATGAGGGTCTTCAAGCAGAGCCGCGGCGGTCATTTGGAAGATATTCTGTTCCATAAAGGTTTCAGAGACAATTGTTGGTTTTATTAAAAAAAAAAACAATCCTACACCTCTTGTTGAAACACCCTTTAGTTGCTTTGATTACAGTCGCTTCAGAAGTATACAGAGCTTAAAGAGGACATCCGATTCATTGGAAGTAAGCCTCTTAGACACATCGCTTTTCAGGCTCCCTCGATCAAAGACACCCAGCGCTTCCTAAGTGTCACAACAAAATCCCTTGATTGTTGAACTGAATATTCGGTCATCGGACTATGGGAGCTCCCTCTAAACTGAAGAGTTTGTCATAGAGTTGCTTGACCAATGTAGTTGTTGTATCCTAGCTTTTTGGACCACATCAACAGTTTTTAAATAGCAGCGGGGGCTTGCTTCCTGTCGTCCATCATTCAGCGCTGTAGAGTAGAAGGTGACCTAGTTCTTCGAAGTTATAAGTTGAAATCAAGGCTTTCCATTTAACCAAAATTGTAATGAATTTGTAAGGTTTATTACCATAAGACCCCCAACACCTACAAATGGTGTTCCTTTCGCGAGACTCTCAACTAATCCGTCTTTGTTTCGCAGGATTTTCGAATCGTTGCAACCCTTTTCCGTATGCCCTTTCTATACTACGGTCTTTTATTTACTTTCCAGATGATTGTGCTGCTTTAGAACCAATTTTTATTGTCATGCTCAGGCTCGCATTGTAAATCTGTTCTGAGGTAGCTGTTTGACACTCGGATTTTAGGTCATACGAAGACCAGACAACGAATTTCTCTAAGGTAGGTACATCCATTGACCAGGTGGAGTTGATTAGCTGTTCAGCTAGAGCTAGCCAGATTGCTAACTGCTTTGTAGTTAACAAAGTTCTATTTTTCATCCAACTGCGATTTCAGCTTGAATTGCCTTTGACTTCTTTCTGTGCCTCACACATGCTGAGTGCTTCAAATAGATTAAACGGAGAGGAAATACCATTGAATGGAAGTTAAGGGACTCGATTCTGCTTACCTTTCCATTCGTAGATGCTAGCTTAACATCACCAGCAATCTTTCGTCGTAATTTAGTGGGCAATTGTACTCGTATCTCAGTAGAATATATCTCAAACTGACTATGTACAAGGAAAAAGTCCACCTCAATCGATCACCATCCTCAGCCCAAATAATCATTGCTTCCTCCTCTTCCATAAATAATTTTCTAATTTTCTTTTCTTAGCCGCCTTCTACGTCTCAGTGCTGGTGTTTACTTTGGAATTTGTGTACAGCTTTTCGAGTCATTTATTCCTTTTAATTATCACCATCAATTTCCATTTCCATCATAATAATATATTTAAGGTGGAAACTGAAGTCATTTCGGTTTATTCTTACGCCATTGCCTTGTTTTCTTCATCCTTGCCCTGTTGTCGGTCTCTTGTATTCCCTTTCATTCAAAATGGCTCACAAATCTTTGTCACTTGACTTCCTGCACTTTTATTCCATCAGCTTCGTTTAGATATTTCATTTCCATCAGCACCACCCAGGGATTCAGTCTCAACTTAAAGATTCCATTCTCAACCCATGGATAGCCAACTCTGACTCTAACTCCAACTCCATCCAACTCCAACCCTTAGCCGAACCTTCTTAAAGAAAGCTCCAATTACAACGTTGGCAGTAGAAAACAACGCCAACGACGATGACGATGACGATGACGATGACTACGGCTAAGACTACGACTACGACTTCGACCTTCTCTGACCGGTTCAAATGTACTGGTATCCGATTTTTAGCCACCCTCGCACCAAGAAGGACTATGAAAATTAACGGCCATTATTTTCTTGAATTATTACACCCTACAGCCCAGATATACCAAGTATCACTCATTCTTTAACGTCACCCGTCGCGCGACCCTTGCCAACGTGGAAAATTACACAAAAAAAAAAAAAAACAAGAAACGAGAGAGGAGCAAAAAAAAAACCAAAAAAGCTGAAAGACGAGTGGTAACTGGCAGGATGTAAATGTTAAGGGATGGCGCGGATTCAGGCATTCAAGTGTTTTTCATTTGCAAATCTCTTGCCAAATAGACACACAAATACACTCGCAGACAAGGACTTATGAGAGAAAGAAACGGCTCTTCCTGTGATGGGCTCCGCTTAGGCAGTTTATCAGTATCTTTGCCGTTGTACCCATTACTACCTCAAACCTCTTATGCCACCCGCAATCACTCAGTTGAATGTTTTTGATAGAAAGGCAAATGCGCGGGTAAAGGACCTTTTCTCAGCCACTATAGCCTGGACTGCTACCAGGATTTGCCTTGCTATACCTACTTGTATCTGCGTTTGTCCGTTTTTTTTTTGCTTTCTTTCCTTCTCTTTGCGCGAATTTATTGTAAATTGGGGCAATTCACAGGGTATAAGTGGATGAAATGAATATGAGCTGGAGGAAAATAAGAGCGGCTAACAATTTAGGGGGCTATTGCCAGGGTTGGATTTGATTGCTCCTCAACCCGGGTAGTAATTAGGACCGGAAAAAAATTAAATATACAAGAAACTGTGAGAGGATATGACTACGTTTGAAGATTCAGAATAGAAAATATAAAACAATTCTTAAAGAGCTTGAAAGAGCTCAAAATGGTTAACCACTGGATTGGTCTGGATCCTCAGAAGATCAGAGAGGTAAATAGAGGGAATCAATGAAAAAACTGGCAAAAAAAAACTGTACGAAGGCCTGAGTCATATGGAAGATGCTAAGAAGAACAGGCTTCCTCGTCATGCTATTTTCAAGGAGGCCAGCACTACTACAATAGAAAGCTTCGTATGAAGCTATTTAAGCATATTTCAACGACCACCTGATTGTGGGTGCAGTTCTGATAGTAGTGTCTATTATAACGATGGTAGAACCAACAGTCTGTCTGGAAAAATGTTCAGTCAAGTACTGCTCTCATTCAAAAAGATCAGATTCCCATTCTACCAATTATAGAGGCTTTATCTGGGTTAATCTGGAATGCATACCACATACCTGGAGGGAGGGAAACATAGTAGGGGTCATCCAATTTGTGGTCCAGATGTTTCAATTAGATACGTCAAACTGAACTGTCATCCGAGACTGCATATGTTTAGTTTAAGGTTTGCCATTTTACAATATGGATCGAATCGAACTTGCTACAAAAATAGTGATTCTGTAGAGGGTACGTTTCACGCACTACGATCATTATTGTTCATCTGAGAGTACTATAGGTAAAACTGTAAAAAAAATTCGAAGAGACTGGCTCTGTTACAGACGTCGTAAGGTCTATCCATCATCGAAATGCATGGTCTACAGAAAATATGGCTGCGGTTAGTGAGAGTCTTAGTATCGTCGGTGTTTGTGTTTTCTATGTTTGTTTGCGATTATGACTAGGGAATTCAGGGCGGACGTAACCAATATACTCGGGCTGCGTACGTCCTCGTCTGTAAATATAGACCAGCTGTCTATCAGGTAGATCGAGCCCACCTACCTCTCAGAACACTCTGATCTGAAGCTACCTGTTTACGAAATAGTGCCATTGTTCTTCTCTCACTGCGGTTCCGCTATTTACGTGCGTAGTGATTGAACTTACCAAACTCAACACAATGTAGTTCCTGTTCCAATCCGGAATTCAACTTCATGCGGTTAAAATTCCATCTCCGTAAGCAAATTATCCACTACTGCCTTATGTACAGAAGCTCCAAACTGGACAGCAATTCGACTTTTAACGATTTTGATGTGCTGTCTGACTCTATTCAAAGAATTGTATCCCTGTATCCTCATACTGGAACCGTGATTACGGGCAATTTCAATACACACAATTCTGAGTGGCTTCGACATTCTGGACAGACAACAACAGAAGGACGGTGTGTTGAGATCATCGCTGCGGAAAACAACTTAACGCAGCTTGGAAATGAGCCCACGCGATTACCAGGCGTTGATAGTCACACCGCCAACACCCTGGACTTGTTTTTAACTTCTCACCCTGATAAGTACACCATTGATGTGCTCTCCCCTCTAGGCTCGTCGGACCATTGTGTCATATCAGCTAATTTCTCGTACACCGACCACACAGTTGGAGAAAAAATTCCTAAAAGAACCGTCTGGCAATACGAGAAAGCCAACTGGAGCGGTCTTAAAAGCTTGTTTAGGAATTTTAACTGGTCGTTATGCTTCCTCGATAACGACGTGGATGCCGCTGCTGATATGATCACAGACAACATTCCCTTTGGAATGAGATCCTTTATCCCTCATCGGATGAAGAGTATCAAACCAAAAGAAAAGGCATTGTACGAATCGAGCTGTAAAGAGGGCGTCAGGGTTAGAGAAATGTTTTTTCGATCCTTCAAGACCAACCCGACAGAGGAAAACCGAAAAATTGAAATGAGCCAGGAATGACGGCAACGTCTTTCTATGGCGTGTAAAATTCCAATACGACCAAAAACTGAGGCCAAAAATACTACAATGTCCCAAAGGTAGTAAAAGCTTTTGGTCGTTGGTCAAAAACATCAGAAATTCTGCCTCATCCTCATCATTGGACAAAGCCAATCACACTTTGCGGCCAGATAAACACTTCCAGATTGTGCTTTGTCTCCGCTTACACTTCAGTGTGTCGAATCTTCAATGGGACGAATCCACTTTCGCATTCGTGTAGTAGCAAGAGCTGATCCAGGTGGTATATCTCCCCTTCTTCTGAAGAGGTGTTCTTCCTCGCTGACAAAACCACTGCGTAAGCTTTTTCATCAATCCTACTCTTTAGGACTCTTTCCGAGAAGATGGAAAACAGCATTTGTCTAGCCCGTCCCTAAAAACGGCGAATCTTCTCTCTCTTCTTATAGACCCATTGCACTTAGGTGTCTTCTTTCCAAGGTGATAAGCCTTCAACTCATGAAATATCTCGAAACGCGAAAGGTTCTCAATGACCGGCAGTACAGTTTTCGTAACAACAGGTCTGATGATTTGATGGCATGTCTCACCGAAAAGTGCAACCAAAGCGTACATCAATGTGGCGAACGCAAGATAGTTGCACTTGATATTTCTAAGGCATTTGACAGAGTTTGTCAGCAGGCTCTTTTGTCGAAAATGCGTGCATTTGGAATCGACGACTCTCTTCTTCAATGGATTAGAAACTACCTTCTTCAATTCAAGTTGTCGTGGATGGTTTCAAGTCGGATATTCGCAAAATCTGATCAGATGCGCCTAAAACATCTCTGCACCTGCTAGATAGGATTCAAAACCGTGCGATAAAACTCACAGGTGATACTAATATCACTCAGACAGTGGACACCCTCGAACACCGATGCACCGATGCACTTTGTCCTATAGCTACCTCCACCATCATCAGCGTTCCACCCCTTCAAACCCTTTAAACGCTTCGAATCCCGTCAACCGTAACACTCATCTCGCTATGAGTGCTCGTCAGTACATCCTCAACCCCACTTTTGAATGTGCTCTGAAATATCGTGCTTCATTCCTAAGCCGAGCTCTCTATTTCCTAGTCATTGTAACATTCAGACATTTAAGACCAACGTACATCGGTACCTATCTTTCTTTCCATCCTAATTTGTGTGCAAACATTTTAAGGGTACCTTAACCTTTTGAAAGCGCGTTATTAAACCAACAAAAAAATCCAAGACTGTGCCAGGAATAGGAATGAAAGCCGTCCACATCTATATCCTCACAGACTATGAAATGAAAAAGCCGTTGAACGGGTTAGAAAAGGCTCAACTGATCCACTTAATGACCAAGAGGCTCTCTGAAGCATCTCTTATTCCAAATGGTGAACATTTAGGGCAGAATTTGCAGCTGGAATTAGTATGATGTAAAGGCAAATTGCAATACTGAATATCAACTGCAATAATATTGTGACGAGCAACATGTAAGGAACCGATTACAACTTAACACTGTCACCCTTGGTACGGCATCATTCACCCTCACGTCACCAATGCATTGACCGAAGGGTTTCATGTATAAGTATAGTAAATTAATGAAGGTGAAGCTCTTCGTCTACAGAAGGATATACTGAGAGTTCTGAAGTCAATGAAAATATTAGAATAGATCCCTAGAGCGAAAGGAAAATCAATCTGCCCCTCAAGTTTGATTCGCCAAATTCCATTAAAACGCAATCCAAGGGCATGTTTAAATTCAAATGATCCGTTTAGTTATATCGCTCTACGCGTAATAAAAGTAAATTAATTCTGCAGCAACTTGGCTCCACGAACTGCCTTGGGATTCATCAATTAAGTTAAGTTGAAAATCAGGTAAACAATTGGAGAGTATCGACGTTGGATTGGATCTAAGGAGACTTTGCAAGTGCACCTTCATTGCTTCAGCGATGACTCGGGTAAAGTATACGTAGGCGTGATATACTTTAGGGTTCTAAATGATAGCTAAAAGCATATTTACTAGCTCCCGTCAAAGTCATTTCATTGACGCGCTTGGAGCTCTATGCAGGAGCGTTTTTAGAAAACTGCTGCATCGAGGTGTTTGCCTGGACTGGTTCCGTTCTAACAGGACTAAAGGAAGTCCGTTCATTCGATTCAAATTAATAAATACGAAGACGTACGCCTGAAAGCTGAAATCAATTTTCGAAGCATGTCAGCATATCATAGATCTCCGGTCTTCTTAATTATATTGCATCCGGACGGGGTGGCTTTTTAGAACACGTTGCCTGCTTTTTCCTAACTATCTTAACTCATGCTTGCGTCGACCTTTCTTCTTGACTTTGCTTCGGCTTTGGCTTTGGCGGACCCTGCTTAGCTGGTTGTTTAACTCGATCCGTGTCGTTTGTGAACATTTGGGTGAATGGGTCTTTTTAGCTGAGAATCATTATTTGTTTCCGGACATCAGATTCTGCCTTCCGAAAAGTGGATTTTATGAGTGCACCTTCTTAAGTTCCCCATGCTTATGTAGAGAACTATAAGACGTCGACTTACGCTCCGAGTTGTAGCATTTTTATCGTCTCGGCAGCCGGATTTATCGCGTCGGTCCTTATAGATGACGTCGATGAGATATGTTCGCACACTCCACCGTTTGTACTGGGGATTCGACTTCCTGCACCATGTCCCTCCTTTTCTGACTTTCCATATTGGATTTCTTTAGAGTATCCACCTCTCTCAGTTTTGGGTCCGCGGGTTGTATTTTAATTTCCACCGCCATCTGGGGACGCGCCCGATGGGAGAACTGACTAAACACGACTTCGCTTTCTTCCACTTTTAAAGTCATAAATACGGCGGAAAAGATGCCGTGTGGGGACTCAAAAATGTTTGCTGGCAACTTTTAAAGAGTCAAATCCTTCGATCCGAAGACCTTCTTAGCTGGAGCATTATCGTCCATCCGCTCGATGTGGCCGAGCCAATGAAGCCGACAGTTTTGCCTTCCCTAGTATGTCCACATCTTTGTACAGCTCATAGAGTTCGCGGTTGTGTCTTCTTTTCCATACACCCTCCTCGCAGACAGGACCAAATATTCGACGAAGGATTTTACTTTCAAAATAGCTTAAAACTTGTTCCGTTGTCTTACTTACATTTCGGCTCCGTAAAGCAGGATTGGAAAGATTAACGCTTTGTAGAGCAAGGTTTTGACACTTTGCGTTAGAAGTTTGGACCCAAATTGCTCCTACAGACCGAAGTAGCAGCGTTGCTTGGTTGCCTTGGGTTACTTTTGGTCGAATCTCCACATTGATGTCGTTTGTGGAGTTAACATTTGCCCCGAGGTAGGTGAACCCCTTTACCACCTCAAAGTTGTAACTGTCGATAATGACATTTTGTCCTAGGTGATGTGAGACAGAACGGTTTTTAGTCGTTTTTTCCTCACTCACTTAGTTAGCTTTTTCTTGAATTGCCGTAAAGGCTTCAACTACGGCACGCTGGGGAGGTGCGATTATATCAATATCATCCGCGTATTCCAAAAACTGGACGGACTTGGAGAAAATAGTACCTTCCGTGTTGACTTTTGGCCGTCGTTCTATCTGCTCAAGTACTAAATTGAAGAAGTCACACGACAGCGCGTCTCCTTGCCGAATTCCGGTGCAGGTTTGGAATAATTCGGAGGTTTTACTTCCATACTGCATAGCGCATCGCGAGTTTTCCAGGGTTGTGCGACACATGCGGTTAAATTTTCCTGGGATGCCGACTTCGGCCATCGCATTGTATAGCGTGATGGATGCTGTCATATGCGGCTTTAAGTCGATGAAGAGGTGGTGTGTCTCGACTTGGAACTCGTTGGTCTTTTCCAGGATCTGTCTTAATGTGAAAATTTGGTCTGGCCGATTTGTGCAGTACGGCTTCAAACGTTCACACAGTACACTGGATAGGATCTTATAGGCGACGTTAAGTAAGCATCTGCCTCGGTAGTTCTTATAGGACACAGGATCGCCCTTCTTGTGGGTGGGATAGATAGAGCTGATATTCCAGTCGTCGGGCATGCTTTCGTTCGCCCGTGCTTTGCAAATGATGTGGTGCATGCTCCTTGTCAAAACATTGCCTCCGGCTTTGAAGAGCTCAGATGGCAGGCCATCCGAGTCAGCGGCTTTGTTGTTGTTCCGCTTTTGTATAGCTGTTCCGACTTCTTCTAAACTGGGAGGGAGAACTAATTCTGGAGAGGTGCTCTCTTCTTGTCTATCACTCTCTCTAGGTCATGTCCATTAAGCAACTGCTGGAAGTGTTGCTTAAATGCATCCACAATTCCCTGTTGGTCAGTGCTTGGAGACCTGTTTTAAAGCCATTGGCTAGGTTTTTTTCCTTTTTACGAAAGCTCCTGGTGTCTTTTCTTCTCCAGCAATCTTCGATATCCGTGAGCTGGGAGACTGCAAAGTCTCTTTTGTTTTTCCGCTGTAGTCTTTTCTGCTATCTTCTTCTGGACCTATACTTATCCCACTCGGCTCTGCTGATGTTTTCCTGTATGCCACATCTCTTGCCTTACTTTTTCGCACACATTCATCATCGTACCACTGATTTCTGTTCTGGAGTGGTTGGTAGCGTAAGGTGTTTTCGGCCACCTCTTTGATGGAAGTGCAGGAATGGCATATTGCATAGTTTTTCGCTCTGTAGTGTCTGGTTATTTCCGGAGTGCGTAGGCGTCCAATGTCGAACCTCCTTTTTGGATGTTGTTGCAGATTTCTTTCATTTGAGAGTCGAGCTCTGAATCAGGCTGCTACCAGGTAATGGTCAGAGTTGACGTTTGCCCCTCTGAATATTTTAACATCCAGGATATTTGACGAGTGACGTCAAGTACAATTTTAACATCGTACTTCGGGCAGGTTCCGTCCTGGAGGTCGAAAAATTCCTCCTAGATGTTTCTTCAGCCTCGTTGGTAAGAGCGTGAGCACATAATAAGCTGATGTTATAGGATCTTGCATTGATGCCAATCACAGCCAGGCGATCACTGATGGGCTTAAAATCGATGACGTTCGGACGTTGAGATTCCAGTAGAAGGTCAATCGTTTCTTAACTCGACTTCATAATGGAGCCGCGTTGTCCAGATAACTAGGAGTGGTTGCACTGAAGGCGAGAATTCTATGGTCTCACCGAGCAACTTCAAGAATCCATTTGATCTCTTCTAAGTGCAGGTTGGGAACTCTTGGGAATCCCACTCGCAGATTTTTCTAATGAGTTTAACTCTCTAGTCTACGTCGATTTTCACAACAGTGGACACTCTCGAAAACGCCAACGATCGCCTTGTCAAGCGGCAATCCAGCTCCAACCCTGTGCTGTGCTGTTTAGTATCCATCGTCTTGTTGAAAAATAAGGATCAAAAGCACAAAATTTATAATGAAAATCCACAGCGAAGTTTTCCAGTTTAATTCTTCTACTTCTTATTGTACTTCTTCTCCTACTTCACTCACCATTCGATGGTGTTATTCGTTTGTGTGTTTGCCTGTGTGAAGGGCAATTAAAAAATATTTATAAGTCCCCGAGCGGCAAATTTACCCTCTTCTACGAATATAAGTGTATCTACGTACAGTAGTACAACCAACCCTCGCTGTCGTAATTTTCAAAATCTAACTAAGAAGAAGAAAAGGAAGACGGAAAAACAAAAACAAAAAAAAACGAAAAGAAAACTCAAAACATTGCAAGAAAAGGGAGCATAAAATGGCAATGGATGTCAGTACTTTTGATTGATTGAATTGCCATTGGGAGATTTTCCAACACGACGACCGACCGACGCGTAAAGCTACCCAAAAGTAGAGATAGACTACATCGGGCTATGCCGTACAACCCTTCTTAATTACTTTGGCCCTGAATATAAAAGTAATGGCGCCCGGCTGAAGGGGGTGGCAATGTAACTGACTCTGCCAGAACGGGTAGGTACACTCGTAAAGTTAGAAAATTTAAATTAGATTCACCCCTAGGGGGCTTGTACTTGTGTTTGGGTTTCTTTTCCCGAAATGGCGACGTGCCATTATGCGCTTCTGTGTCATAAAAATCAATTGACAATAAATCATGTCAGTCATCTCTCAAAAAAAAAAAAGAAATGAAATTCACAAGACTTCATAAATTTTTGTCGGAAATTTGAAGATACGAGTACTCGTATCTGGCAGACTCAGGGCATGAGTACCTACATACATTCGAACAAGTACCAGCAGAAAGTGCGAGAACTCTCCGTGTCAGCACTTCTGAGTCGGTGACGAGCTCGCTCGATTTTTGTTCATATTTCGACTTTATGGTTGGATGAGTCATAAATTGTGATTACTACCGAAAATACACATTCACGAGCGAGGCAGAACCATCCGAAAGATACTTTTGGAAAGATCAATTCAATTGAATTCGATTGATTAGGAAGAGTTTTGGCTTGGAAAGGAGTTGGGTAGAGCAATTGCGGGAATGGCAATGTTATGTGGTTTGCTGTTGTGGCTGAATAACATACATCGACGAAAAGGGGAAGACAGGGAATGTTTTAATCAATTTTTGGAAATTTATTATCCGAACGAGAACAGACACACTCGTAAGAAACGAAAAGTAGGTAATATTTCAAGAATACGAGTTAGAGGTTGTTTTTCTCAGGCGGATTGTGCTGATTTTGAAAGACCTAGTGTCGATCTTAGTGGCAGCTGAGTAAGCATAAACTGGTGTCTACCTGGCAATTGCCAGTTATGTGCTTATACTGTATTCCAGTGCGAGCTATCTCATCCAAGCGGATTTGATTTATGAAACTTATAACCGAGAGTATTGAGCAAAAGAAAATATGTAGCAACACTATGATTGAACACTCTTTCGGAAATGAGTCAAGAAGGGCGCATAGCAGATGCATTCAAGCAATTGAATCAACAATGCCGTGAATAGTCGGCAGTAGCTTAAATGTATGAGCTACTGCAAGATATTTGAAGCAGCGGTCAGTAATGATTTTTGAAGGCTAGAAGAGCGTCGAAAGGAAAATCGTGTCAGATGAACCCTTAGTGGATCAATAGCTCTTATACTTCCTAAGTGGATTACTGACTCTGGAACGGTGCCAAAAATATCGCTTAGTGTCTACTATACGCATTTATAAATCCTGAGAAATTCCGCAAACAAGTTGCTGTAGATATAAGCTTCGGATGAAACGGAGAATTTCACCAGTTCATCGCTTCGTCACCTAATTTTTTTTTTCTATGGTTCGGTATTGGCACCACCACCAAAGTCACGAGCCGAGCTCTTGGAATACTGTGATTCCAGGAAGATGCGAGTACCTTTTGGATCAGTGGAACAGTAGCAAATGCAACGTAAGAGGCAATCATCTCCTGGATGTCTGATTTATTTTATTTTTTTTTCGGAATAGAGCACTCAGACAAAGAACTAGTCCACTGTACTCCTTGTAAGTTCCTATTAATAGAATTTCTCAGTCACCAGTAGTACAGGTACTGTACCATCACGTCAACGCCGAATAACTGCAGCCTGATGCTAGCGTAAACCGGACATTCACAGAGGTAGTGCTTTGTCGTCGTCACTTTCATAGCAAGCGACCAAGCATCACAGGATTTTGTATCACTTATGCCCAGCAGATTTAAGTCTAGTGCCCCATTACGACGCCAGTAAACAGCCTGCGGTCTTTCCTATTGAGGGACAACCGGAAGGCCGCTAACCTCTTAGAGACATCGGGAAGCATTCGTTTTATCTGCCAGCAACAGTTAAGCTCGTATGAAACCCAACTTTCAATGGCAACCCTAACCGAAAAACTTTGAAAAACTGTCCTCTGAGCCTTGTCCAGCAAGCTCATCGGCGATTTTATTTCCCATGATCCCATTGTGACCTGGAACCCAGACAAGACATTTAGAGTCCAGCAAGGTTCTAAATCTAACTTAGCTGTCGCTACAGATGCAAATGCTTCACCACCTCCACCGAATCTTCACAATATAGTTTGTTGCCATCAGGATTGCGTATATCTCCGCTTCGCAGACAGACGGAATTTTTCCTAACGAAATCGAGCGAAATCGAACATTGTCGTCCTTCAAAAAGACACCAGCGCCGCATTCTATATCGGTTTTGGAGCCATCGATGAGGACCCGATCACATTCCTTTCCTGGCTCAGATTCTGGCCGAAACCAGTCAGTCCTGAGTACAGGGAAAGTCGATTTTGTATTTTTTCCGCAGCCACAGTTCTCGTGTCATTGTTTCAGAATCATAAGACAATCGGCGCGCAAGGTCATCAAAGCTCCAGTGCGTGTTGTACCAAAGCCCACTTCTTTTTAAACGGAAAATGACTTTGAGAGTGTAGCCCGTGATATGAACATTACGGGGAGGTAGAGTCATCAATGCATCTTCATGCAGACGAAACAGACCATTTTTTGGAGTCTGGTAAAAACAGCGGTAACGTGTATTCGGGAGAGCTTACTCCACCAGACATTCCACGCATAGGATATAATTAGCTTTATCATAGCCCTGTAGATCCAAAGGACCTTTCTCGCTGACAGGCCCAATGGTTTGTCGACAGCTCCTTTACAGTACCAGAAGGCTGACAGCGCCGTCAATGTTTGTAATCGAAGATGACACCCAAATACTTAGCTTCTTTGGAGACTTGGATGGTGATGTCCTAAGCACTAGATGAGTCAGACCAGTCAGCCTATTTTTCTAGTAAAGATACCAACCTCGGTATTGAAAGCCCATTTCTAGTGAACCGATCGCGAGCAGGCAGTCGCTAGACATGATCCAATAGACATTGCAGCTACAATATCCTCCGAGTATGCTTGTGCATAGACGTCAGAACTATTAAGAGCGCCATAGCAGTGGAGATAGAACAGCAACCATCACATATTGGCCGCAGTCAGAATCCGCAATCAGCGTCCAATTCGCCAGCATTGCTTTGATCCACAAAACTAGTGATTTGTCTGCGCCGATATGTCTTACAAATGCTTACTCGTTTCATTGTCGAACGAAAGCACGCTCAATTTCGATGAAAATGCCCAGCGCGTATTCCTTCTTGTCGAGTGCGCCTTTAATCCTGTCTACTAGATTTTGAAGCGCACTCTCGCTGGATTTTCTGCGTTGGTACTTGAGCTCGATCAGCATGAAGGAAATCAGACTTATAGGTAAGCTCTTGGCGAACCTGTAGTCCTCTTTTCCGATTTTCGGTATAAAGGCTACGCTCACCGTTCGCCAGGGTTCCGGTATGTATGTCAGCAGTGAAGAATCTTTTCAGAGTTACCAGCAGCTGGTCTAAACCTTTTTGAAACATAACTGGGTATAAGCCATCGGTGTCAGGTGATTTGAAACCGTCAAAGGAAGCAACACCATGTTGAATGGCCTCATCTGTCACTACAACCGATGAGGTATACCAGCTACGGCGTGTTGCTTTATTCAGCTCACTAGCACCTTCGTTGATAGGAGCTGCTTATGAGCTGGTTCTGATTAGGTTACCTGGGAAGTGAGCCTCAAGCATGTGACAGAAAGTCTCTACTTTCAACTCAGTGTAGGTGCCATCACCATGGTTTATCTTCCACTTTTGAGGACTTTGAGCAGCCTACTCGTTGCATCGACAGTTTCGATCTTTTCGACTTTATAAGAGGAACTCTTCGGAATCCAAATTAGCTTCCTATGTTATTCTTGCTTCGATCTGTAAAGCCTCCAGCCTTCCTTCAAATTTCTGATTTCTTCACGAGCGAATGTGGGTGTTGTCGGGAGAGAACATGGCTTAGACAAATCACTAGTTTTGCCGATAACAACAATGCTGTGGATAGGACCCTGATTGGGGATGCTGATTGCAGCCAATATCTCCACTGCTACGGCGCATGTTGGTAGACTATTTGCCTAATGCTCGAAAGAACTCTAACGTCTAGGCTCAGGTATGTCCTATACTGTCTCTTGGATCATTACTAGCAACTGTCTACTGTAATGCGCAGACAGCCCTAGACGTGGTCGACGGTTGGTGCTCTAGAAATGGACTTTCAGTAAATCCTGTCTGATCTAACTCAGATAGAGCTCATAACCATCCGATTCTCCAACGAAGCTGAGTATTTGGGTGATATTTGGAATAGCGAACTGCTTTACACTGAACATGTCACGTCGAAGATCTGCAAGTTGTAAAGGAACTTTGGACGTGAAATGGTGCTTATCACCAAGGATTGACGTTTGGACCTACATGGCTATGATAAGGCCAATTATATCCCTATGTTTCGATTGTCTCTTGGTACAAGTCTTGATGTAAATATTTCACTGCAGCTTTTACCAGACTCTGTCTCGGCTGCATGTGACATTTCCCTGGCATGGCTGGCTTTGATCTAGACGCCCTGATGATTCTCATCGTCGAATTCCTTCCGACTTAGCAAAGATTGTACGCTGCTTCCAGGGGTGTAACGAAGCACTACTCTAAATATCTAAGTGTGCCAGGCATAAAGGACACAACACTGTGCGCTACCTGCCCTGAAGACGCCACAGAGCACATAGTAGACACTTTATCACCGAAGCAACTGTGCTGTTAAGTTAAAAGTTATCGGCTGTTGCAAACTACCAATTTGATGAAATATCAAAACGCCTGTACCTACGCAGTTTATGATAAATTTTTAGAACTCAAATTTGTACATGTGAATTTCCTCCAGCAGAAAGGAAGGCCTGACATAGTGTCAACTTAGTGTCATTGTGACAAAGGCGGTTCGTCAAAGAGAAATTGTTATTTGTTTTCCTTAAAAAAAAAAAAAACACTCCAGAAGCTCGAACAAATTCCAACAATTCCTTGTTCAATTCGTTCTCTCGACCATGATCCTTCAATAAGAGATTAACAACGATTCATGCGATTATCTTTCGCAGAACCGCCATCATGAATATGGTGCTCCAAAATGTCTCTACACCAAGCAATCCATCCATCTATTCCTTCACCCATCTGCACATTGCCCGCAGTTTCTGTGCCATCGTTCACAACATAAACATAATTTACGGATTTCGCCATAAACCAAAAAACAAGGACCTCCTATTCCATCTTGAATACCATACATAGCGTAGAGCCATTTCTACGAGTATATGGCATGTTTGCAGCCATAACTTATATCTGAAAGAAAACAGATACTCGTCGAGTGAGAAGGTACTCCATCCTGATGGGCTTTGATGGAAAAGCAGGAATCCCAACAAAATAAAAATGGCGTACCAAGGATCACAGTGCTTCGTAGACTATCATACAATAAAACTCGACTGTGTAACTGTGAGAGTCCTTCGATTTTGCAATGTACAATACGAGTACTATGCGTCGGTTTCTTGTGTGTACGCGTCAACTAAGTAGGATAACGCAAGAAACATGTCACCCCTGTTTTCTGTTTGTACGCAATAATAAGGAATGCGTACATCAAATAGACGACAGTTGACAGCGGGTAGAAGAAAAAGCAGAGGAAGTAGGAGACGAGGAAAAGAATTGAACTGCCAGGAGTGAGTGATTTATTGCCAACAGGATGACGATGACGATGACGATGAGAATGGCATGTCCTTTCCATGCCTCTTATTCGAATTTCTGTTTTTTTTTTTTCGTCCTTTCTGTCTGTTTTGTAAGGAATCTGGTGTGCGTATTTGTTTGTTTCATAGAGTGACAATGAGCTCATGGGGTGTCGCGGCGGCCACCCTCATATACAATACAAAGTCCTTTGGATACAGTTTATGGTCTGATAATTGACGTAAAAACAAGCGACACATACACCAACACATTAAATGTGACATATTTTGCTCATTGAGGAAAGGACAATGTATGGAATCCTTTTGTCTTTGAAGGTATAACCATTTTTGTTTGAATGCAATTTTGCATAGGTAATTATAGAAGAGAAAGTTTCACGAAACATTCAACAATGACAGCAGTGTTGTTGCATCATTTTGATGGATTCTGCTACTGCCAGGACACTGACTTTGTTTTTAAATGATTCTCGGCGGGTGTTCCTCATTTCCTGCAACGATTTTCACTGAAAATATACATTTTTAGGACTTTCAACAATTTTGCGGGTATTGTGTCGTTGTAAGCATAAGGAAATCCCAGATATTGACGGGAGTTCTTCATGACAATAAAAGTTATTAGGGTAGTTGTTCTGTTGGATCTGGTAAGTTAGGCAATCACTTGAGGACGTCAAAGACATTTCTTTTGACATCGATGGAGTAGCAAGTAATTCTGCATATTTGGACGAGTTTCGCTAAGATAACAAGACTGGACTGCCGATCCGACAGTAGGTATGTTGATCGTCGTACTAAAAAAAACTGGTGGCCTTGTTACATCTTCCTACTTGTGGATCAGGTATACAGCACTGATGGCTCATTTCTTCTGCAAAAATAGTTGCCTAATGCCTCTTATCAGATTGTCCTCGGCCAGTAAGTTATCCTCATCACAAACTTTGTTTTCCTCACTCCTCGGTACGTTTAATAGTGAGCAACACACATTTTAAAATTTCTCATGCTACCTTCATTTGGAAGCACATTTTTGCGACGGACAGGATTAAAGTGTCTAAACACATAAATGAAGAAAGTAAGTCGTTGTTGCTGCTTAAGTGCAAGTAAACGAATTGGGCAATAAAAAGGACATTTTGGGCATTTCATTTACAATTTAAGGACTTGGGCGAAGTCGGCCTTGATCTTGTCTACGCCATCCTTGACGGAGTCTCTGATCTTCATCGAAGACAGTTGGTACATAATGTTGCCCATGACCTCTCTGATCGCGTTCCATGAGATCTTGTTATTGAACTGAGCGGTTCGATGTTCCTCAGCATACCGAATGTCTTGTAGAATTCATTGAAACGATCGTATGAAGAGTAGGAATTCGTCCATGAACAGTTTGGTGACGTCGAGAGTGATCTTATGGGTCTCAGCCAATGAAGACTTACCAACGGGTTGTACAATTTTAGAAAGATCTTCTTCCTCAACACGGAAAATATCCTCAGGAAGTTCCCTGGATAGGATCGGGAATGATGTCAAAGGTTACACATCGAATGCCAATCGAAGATTCTATAACATCAGCTTTATATGTGCTTACGCCACTACCAACGAAGCTGAAGAACCCATTAAGGAGGAATTTCTTGACCTTGGATGGAGCCTACGGGGCCTGTCCGAAGCACGATGTTAAAATTGTACTCGGGAACTTCAATGTCAAAATCGGTAAGACTCCATGACACGACAACAGATAACGCCTTTCGACAGCTAGTAATACAGTGATATATAGCTCGAGGATGCCTCACAAAAGAATCCACAAAGCAACCTGCCTAACTCGGGATGGTCGAACCGCCAACCAAAACGACCACGCGCCTATTGACGGACGTCACTCGCCAAATATAATGGATGTCAAAACATTCAGAGGGGCAAAAGTCGACTCTGACCACTCGATTGTCAAATGAAAGAAAGCTGCAATAACATCCAAAAAGCAGGTTCAACATTGAACGCCTACGCATACCGGAAATAGCCAGAGACTACAGAGATCGCCTGGACGAAAAACTCAAAAATATATCATTGCTTACCATAGACGTCAACAACATGCGGTCATATTGCTGCACTTCCATCAACGAGGTGGCCGAAAACACCATAGGCGGTAGCCACGCCAGAACAGAAACAGGTGTGGCATACAGGAAAACGTTGCAACGCGTCACTTCAGAAGAAGGTAGGAGAAAAGACTACAGCGGAAAAAGAAAAGAGTTTTTTCAGTCTCCCAACTCACGGATATCGAAGATTGCTGGAGAAGAAAAGACACCAGGAGCCTAGCCAATAGCTGTAGAACGGGTCTCCAAACACTTTGAAATTGCGAAGGTAATCTGGTCAACAGGGAGTTGTGGATGTATTGTGGATGCTTCTAGCAGTTGCTTAATGAACATGACGTAGAGAGTGTGGTAGGGCAAAAAGTCGATACAGCTATACAAAAGCGGAAGAACAACAAAGCCGCTGACTCGGATGGCCTGCCATCTGAGCTCTGTAAAGCCGAAGTCAATGTTTTGACAAGGAATATGCACCAGATCATTTGCAAAGCACGGGCGAACGAAAGCATGCCCGACGACTGGAATATCAGCTCTATCTATCCCATCCACAAGGAGGGCGATCCTGTGTCCTATAATAACTACCGAGGCAGATGCCTATTTAACATCGCCTGTAAGATCCGATCCAGTGTACTGTGTGAACGTTTGAAGCCGTACTGCACAAATCGGCCAGACCAAATTTTCACATTAAGACAGATCATGGAAAAGACCAACGAGTTCCAAGTCGAGACACACCACCTCTTCATCGACTTAAAGCCGCATATGACACCATCCATCACGCATGCGATGGAAGTATACAGTGTGGAAGTAGAACCTCTGAATTATTCCAAACCTGCACCGGATTTCGGAGAGGAGACGCGCTGTCGTGTGACTTCTTCAATCTAGTACCTGAGCAGATAGAACGACGGGCAAAAGTCAACACGGAAGGTACTATTTTCTCCAAGTCCGTCCAGCATCTGGGATACGCCGATGATATTGATATAATCGCACGTTCCCATCGAGCCGTAATTGAAGCCTTTACGGCAATTGAAGAAGAGGCTAAGTGAGTGAGGAGAAAACGACTAAAAACGTTCCGTCGCACATCACCTAGGACAAAATATCACTATCGACAGCTACAACTTTGAGGTAGTAAAGGGGTTCAACTACCTCGGGGCAAATGTTAACTCCACAAACGCCATCAATGTGGAGATTCGACGAAGAGTAACCCAAGGCAACCAAGCAACGCTGCTACTTCGGTCTGTAGGAGCAACTTAGGTCCAAACTTCTAACGTAAAGTGTCAAAACCATGCTCTACAAAGCGTTAATCTTGCCAGTCCTGCTTTACGGAGCCGAAAGTTGGACGACTAGTAAGACAATGGAACAAGTTACAATGTTAGGAAGGCGTATGGAAAAGAAGACACAACCGCGAGCTCTATGAGCTTTACAAAGATGTAGACATACTAGGGAAGGCAAAAATCCGTCGGCTTCATTGGCTCGACCACATCGAGCAGATGGACGATAATACTGTAGCTAAAAGGGTCTTCGAATCCAAGCCACTAGGCCCGAGAATAAAAGGAAGACCGAACCTCCGGTTTAAAGATAAGGGGATTGAGGATATAAGGCAGCATCCAACTGGAAGGGTTCCCACCCTGATGGGTAAGCAAGTACGTAAGTATTAGTTATTCGCCAACATCTCAACTTAAATTTCAACTTGTTATCGTTGTACTGAAGCCTGTCTACAATTGCCACTGCAGGTTCATTGATACTTCTGAAAACGGCTCTCGGTTATCACATGAGTGCATTAGTACACTCCTGAAATCACGATTATAAAAAAGATTTGCGGTGGTTCTCTCAATGCCAGGACCTAACAACATTGTGCTTCACAATGGCATTCCATTCTGTGGTTTAAACTAACTTGTCGACCTTAAAGGTTACCTACAAAAGAAATTCCCACAAAAATAAAGACACCGATGTTCGTTACCGCCAGTGGTTGTCTTAACAATCCACTAAATAGCGATTTGTTATCTACAAACCATTATTCGTACCCAACACCTGCTACTACCCTTGTTGGTGAAGAACTCAATTATCTCATGGTTAATCCACCATTTTCCTCGGTTTTCATCAGCTTCCTGCATCATCCTTTCACTACTATGGATTACTATTAATTTTTCATTTTCTTTTTCCACCGACCGCAACAACATATTTCCCTCCCTTCATCCAAGAGGTTGTCTTACCCGGGATGATACAAAAAAAAGACGAACTGAAGTGAACCGAACCTCCAATCTTGAAACTCTAAATACACTTGATAGAGAGAAGAAAAAAAGACTCCGCCAAGTCATATCAATAACTCAGATTTGGATTCGATATGCTTCGCAACCAGCAGGCACAGAGTGATACAATGATACAGTGATACATCCCATCCAATCCAATCCAATCCAATCCAATCGAATTCACGTAGCTTCTCCCAGCGAAGCTGGAAGACGACTACGACCTAGACGACTGTGAGAGATTATGGCGTCTGTCTTGAATTCCAACTTCTTGTTCTGGCTTTCGTCTCTGCTCGTACTCCTATATGGCAGAATTCGTTTTGATTCGATAAATAAACATCTCTGTCGATTTTCTTCATTGGATTTTCCATCAATTTTCATCGTCTTCCGTCGTTTCGGTTTCGTCGTTCGTCGTTCGTCGGTAGTTTTCAACATCTTTAGCCATCTATAAGATGGTAGTAGTGATGGCTGACTGAGGAGGTGATTCTAGCAGCCAGCATAAAGGACGAGGGTAAATCAACGAAATTATCATAAAATCGAAGTTATTCGACACAAGGCGGTTACGACAGGGATGGGGTTTCGGCATAAATAAGATTCATAATCAAAATGCCGCTGCTGCTGCTGCTGCACACATTGATAGATACGCACTTAGATACACCATACACACTCGTAGATACATTATGATATCAATAAATCTGTCAGAATCTCTTCGCTAAGACTTTGATCAATGATTGTTTGTGGTTCGCCTTTTCCTTCTCCTGTATCCGATGACTGGATGGTGCGTTTCTTTCGATGATTTCACTTGTTCCCATTTTAATTCCTAATAAGGGATACTAAGTACATATGTACGAGTATACATGTACCAGTGTATCTCCTCGATATGTGTATGTGAACATAAATTAATTGGAGAATATTTGGTTTTGACATGACTGCGTAAGCAGCAAGAGCAAAATGTTGCCTATACTCGTTACTTGTACCGACAACAGCTTTGACATTTCACTTTATTTATGTTCTTACAGCGATGACGTTGTTGTTTGCGGTTTGGTGGTAATCAAGATGTTTGAAGTTACATATCCCATCGCTATGTAGCCATTTGTGAGAATCTTGCTTCTCAGTAAAACCTACGCGTTTGCGGATTGTCATTAGCTACCAAGACCTTTCGATGTGTTGAGTCGTTTATAGGTGTTTTGTTTACAGAGATTGTCATAGGTCTTTTCTGCATTTGCTGCGGGCTTGGTTGTTTCAAGATATTGGCCAGAGTTAGGTGACGTTTATCACCTTGTTTTGACTCAATATGCTCGGTCTATGTATTATGTTGGCGGTGATTTGCTTCATCGATGGTTTGGTGTCGCATTCGTTAAACAATCAGAATTTGATCATGGTCTACCGTTGAAAGCTGTGTTCATATACTGAATCTCCGGTAATACCTCGTAAAATTCATGTAATTCTCATCCCGTACCGGCTAATAACTCTAACATTGCTGCAGGGACATGCGAAGGTTACTGTCGTCTTAAAGCTCACTCATGGAAAAATAAAATGAGCGTCGAAATAATGTCTTCACGACAACACATAGCCAGTGATTAGGTCTGTCATAAAACAGTTTCGCATAGGTTAAGTTAGGTTAGGTAACAGTGGCCGTTGGATGGTATTCTACATAATATGCTACAGAAAGCACCGGAGGTAGAAATCCAAAAAATTATGGAAATTCTCAGACACAGCCTAAAAATAGGGTACACAGCCATAGTTTGGAGGGAAGTTAAGGTGGTTTTTGTACCTAAAGCTGGCACACAGGGGCATATAACAGCAAAAGATTTCAGACCAATAAGTCTGTCATCATTCATGCTTAAAACCCTTGGAGATTCACATTCATTATCTCTATAAACCGCCCTGCACGAGGTGGTGGGGAAAATAGAGAAGAGTCTACCTTCGGCCTTCCTCGATATACGAGTAGAAGGAGCCCTCAATAACGTGGATTGCAGCGCCATTAAAAGCGCTCTATTAGACGCCCATATTGAACAGGGCATTACAAACTGGGTTCCATCAACTGCTCCATTTGGCAAAGCTTGGTTAGAATGTCTGCAACAAGGGGAACCCGTCAAGGGGGGGTCATATCACCATTCCTGTGGGTGCTGTTTATCAATGACATCCTCATAAAGCTTAGTAAAATGGGTATAAATGCCACGGAATACGTAGATGACGTGGTCATAATAGTGTAGGGAAAATATTTAAATATTTTAGGCGACATTATGGAGGTTGCCCTGAAGACGATCAGCACTTGGGCAAAAAGCTGTGGTCTCAATGCCAACCCTTCCAAAACGGAACTGGTTCTTTTTACCAGAAAGTGCAAGATACCGCAATTCAGACTCCCAAAACCCAACGGAGTGGAATTGTCCCTCTCGGACAGCGTGAAGTATTTGAGTGTAATTCTGGACAAAAAACTAAATTGGCATCTTTACGTAGCGGAAACGATAAAAAGGCATATAATGCTGCTGCTTTTTATTTGCAAAAGAACGGAAGGAAAAATTTGTGGCTTAAAACCTGCTATGGTGTACTGGCTTTATACGATGGTGGTAAGACCTATATTTACATATGGCGCACTAGGTTGGTGGAAAGCAACAAATAAGAAAACCACCCCTGCGGCAGCATTGGACACCTTTCTGCACCTAACACCGCTGGATTTACAGATCAAAAAACTTGCTAGCAACACTGCAATACGACTCACTAATCTGGTTTACTAAGCAGAAGTTTCGGACACGGCACGGTCCTAGCGGCGCTAATGCCAGGCAATTCAATTCCTTCCTTGGTCGACTTCGACATTCCGTATGATATAATATGTCCGGAGAGTGAGGCCTGCAAAAAAATTAAATAATCTGGTCATATGTCACAGACGGTTCGAAAACAGAGGAAGGAACAGGTTCTGGTATCTTCTCAGAACACCCAGGACTAAGAGTGTCTATCAGACTACTAGACGCAAGCAGTATCTTCCAATCAGAGGTTCTAGCTGTCCTCAGGGCAGCTGAGCTAATGCAGATGAGATCATTATCCGAAAGAGATATCGCTATCTATTATACATCGATAGCCAGGCCGCACTCAAGGCAATGGAATCGACCAATATCGATTCAGAGGCTATCTCACTGTGCTCAAAGGCACTATGGAGTTAGAACCGGTTGAGACTGTGCTGGGTGCCAGGATACTGCGGTATTAAAGGAAATGGGCAAGCGGATGAGCTTGCCAACATCAAACATCATAAAGACTGCCAACCTAAAGTTGCTAAGTCTCTGGCTCTCTGGCTCTTTGGCTACTTTTTGATGGCAAAAGATCTAGGAACTTAATAAAATTAAACAGGGATAAGCTTAGGACAATAACAGGAATCTTGATAGGACACTGTCTCCTACGCAAAGAGTCTCAAATTTTCAGATACGGATATTTGCAGATTCTGCGGTGGTGTGCAAGCTGTTGAGGACACGTACTGCGTGAACGCTCGAGGCAATATCGCGTAATCGAACGACATTTTCAGGGAAATACTTTTTCGAAAACCTAGAGGAAATAAACGGCACCAACTTCGTCGGCTTTCTTGGCTTTTCCAAAGAAATTGGATGTTTAAAGGCAAATTCAACTGGTTCCACAGGGATCGCGATGGGCCCTTTTTGGTGTCTGGCGTTTGTGCGATGGCATATCCATCATACCCCCGTTTTTAACCTAACCTAACCTAGGTAACAATGGCCGTTGGAATATCGATGATATCTTTTTTATGTAGGACAGGTATAGTGACAAGTTTTGACGATAAAATTCTCTGGCATATCTCTGTGCTCCGGCGCCCAACATAGGTGGATGTTGAACTGCTCTGCCATTTCCCTGAGAGATGATAGGCAGTCAAAGACTGTTCCAGAATTTTGTGATCTATCCTTTGCAGATATCACGTTTTTCTTCAGCCAGGACAGGACTTCTTTAGTCGCCAAAATTTCCGCCTGGAACACGCTACAGTAATTTCTAAAGCGAAGTGTACTATTGCTCTGTATAGAGCATCTCTATAGATGCTGTCATAAGCGGCCGTCAAATCGTAGTGTGTATCGATTTGGAGCACATGGGTTTTTGCCAAGGTCTGAAGTAGTGTGAATATTTTTTCGATGGTGGACTTTCCTGACCTAACGCCATACTGGTATGAACCAATCAGGTTGTTGGCAAATGGTTTCAGGCGATCACATAATGCGGCAGATAAGATCTTGTAGGCGATGCTAAGAAGACTGATGTATCTGTAGTTGGCGCAGTTCAGTTTCCATTCATCGTATATACGAGTACTTTCTCCCGACCATATTTTACAGTCAGGCCGTCCGCTTCAGAAGCTTTGTTGGACTTAGATATGGCAGTCTTCACTTTATCCAGGTCGGAATTCTTAGGCTATATCTTCCAGGTTGAAAGGTTCATTCTCTTAACAGCGGTATTTGGTTAGTCATCGCCGTTATAGAGTCTACAGAAATGCTCTTTCCAAATCGCTTGTCGGCGCACGTCGTCAATCACATCACATGCGGTATCTCAGATAGTTTTTGACAATGTTCCCACTGGTTTTCGATACTTGATGCTGGCGGCATAGGACCTCTTAAGAAATTAAGGGAGACTCGGTCGGAAAAGGATTTGGTAATCTCTTGCAATTGTAGTCGTCCGACGTTAAACTTCCTCACAGTATTAACTTGCCTTTGCGATTTTCGGGATATCAGCAGCGCTATATTGGCTACAACAAGGTACTTTCGGACATGCATAATACTGGAGGAGTGCATTGCGTCGATCGCAATATGGTCAATCTTGTTGACGGTTGATTGATCAGGAATTCTCCAATTCCCTTTGTCAATATTGGGATGTGGGAACCGCGTGCTAGCTATGACAATGGTTCTCCCAGTCGATTAGCCTGAATATTATCGAAGGTGTTGTCGTGCAGTACTGTCCGACAGTACTACCAAAGATGTACTCTCTTCCTAGTTTAGCAGTAAAGTCGACGAGGGCAATTTAATGTCATAACTAGGGCACCGCTCGTAGGTCTTATCCAAGAGCACATAGAAGATGTCTTTGATGTCGTCCTCTTTCTCCTCTGTAGGGGCGTGTGCGCATATAAAGCTAATGTTGGTGAATTTAGCCTCAATACGGATTGTTACGAGGCGCTCGCTAATATGGCGGAAATTCAAGACTTCTTGCTTACGCCTGCATCTAACAAGGAATCCGCATCCAAATAGGAGCTGCTTTTGCTGTCGATAACAATCGCCGTGGTAGATGCCGTAGTTTTTCATCCTCTTTTTGTTCGCTCCACCATTCGCATTTCTTGGATGGTGGTAAAATCTGCTTTGCAGCAGTCCAAAGTTCGCTGTCCTTGTTTCGTTTGTAGGGGTTGTCAACAGTAGGCCGTATCCGAGGCTTGTTGTTGTTTCTTAACTTTTTTTTCCATGGCCGGGCAGTTATCTTGGCGGCACAACTCCCTACCTGGAGGGCCAGTTCCATTATAGATACCCCCAGGACAAGGGTCTGTAAGACTGGAGCCAATAATTCGTTCGGAGATGTGAGCGTTGCCGTTGATCCATTAAGGGCTCATCCACCACCATCTCTTTTAGAAGACCCTGACTTAGGCTCAGAAATCCTTACCGGCTTGAGCTCCAAATATGTCGGAGTAGCCCGGATAAGGTCTTATTGGGTGTGTTCTGAGATTTTACTTCATCGTTGATTCCATCTGGCTAATTTATCCGCTGTCCCGTTTATAGTTTGTTACCACCTGGAGGTAAAACAAGAACAATTGATGTGTAGAAACGGTTACAACACTGGGTATCGCCAGATTCACACCTCTCAGTGCCTACCCTATTTCTACAGCACCCAAGCAAGATGTTCCATTTCTAGATAGCTGTTCGGATGCTTTCGTTACTGACAGTATAAGTCACCTTCCTCTATCCTAGGCTAGTTGTGTGCAATCTCTGAAATCCAGATGAAGGGTTGTTCACTCAAATGCCTAGCTGATTAAGTCAACTATTGTTGGAACCTAGTTTCTCTGTGTAAAGGTCTCCCTACCGGCAATTTTCATTCGTTGGACTCAAATAAATACACTTAATTGCACGTGCTACCTTTCTACTTGTATGCTCACAACCAGGGAAATATTTCTCTTTTTTCATTTAGTTGTCTCTCTGGGTCGGAATTAGATTCATAAACATAACTCCCCGAGCCATAATGTACAATATTCTAGCCATATCAGAAGTATAAATGAAATCCTCTCGTTCAGTGTCATCGTTTAATGGTTTTCTTGTCTTTCACACTGACACCATCATCCCCTTCTTGCTTGTGACTGTACTAACTCAGCTTGGTTACCATGGTAAAGTAAATAGCTTGCCAAAATGCAAGGCTCATCCTTTTTCTTTCAGCTTAAAACCAAATTTCTCTAGCTCTCAGAAACCCTCCAGCCATGATTCCATTATTCAGCACCGACCCCTGTATAATAATTTTATTTTTAATTTTCTTAAAATCTACCATCCATCACTCAGGAACTCATTACTAATGCCAACTCTCACACCAACACAATGACATTCAGTCAGTCAGTGTACACGTACATGGATCCAGTAAAACTTGATGTCATTTCGCATTTAACAATTCCTAGGATAATTTTCCTCCATGTCCATGGGCACGCATAAATCACTCATTATGAAGCGTAATGAATGGCTGGCGACCTAAATATAAATCATTAGATTAGGTACACGTAAGTCTCCTGTAGAAAACCCTTATACACAGATACACTAATATACACTCGCAAACAGACACCGACCATCCCCTTGGTTTCGTTTTTTTTTTTTTTTATATATAAATATATATATTTGGAAAACAGACATTTTAGCTCCCTTGGGTCGTCACCACCATTTTGAGAGTCGCTCTGAAGCTCGCAAAACAAAACAAAAAAAAAAAGGAGACAAGACAAGGACTCACGACAACGACAAACGACGAACGACGAACGACGAACGATGAACATTTCGTAATTCTTTTAATTGTGATCTGATGGCCCATCACCGAAGACCGAAGACTGAAGACCGAATACCGAGTGCCCAGAAGGGGTGGATTCCGTTTTTGCCCTTCCATAACCTACTCCCCCCCCTGATTCGGTTTCGTTATGTTATATACAAGCGAGTATATAGGGGAGGCTTGGGAGGATTGGGATTTCAGTTTTTTTTTTGCTCCTGACATTCGTTTGTTCTCCATTTCATCATGGTGATGATGATAACGGGCTTCTTCTTCAAAAAGGACATCACAGTTGAGCGGACAGTGGATGAGGCATATACAGCAACAACAACACCAGTAATGACGACGGAAAAAGAACAACAACGACAATGGACTGGTCTCTCGCGGAATAGCAGATGAAAATTGTGTGCTTTTCTGCTTTCTTAATTGCTTTCGCCTCCGGTGGTGCGGTCGAATGGTTTGAGAAGAAAGGAAGGTTTGAGGGTTGTTTTGACCTTTCCATCACCCGCATTTGTCCTTTCGCCGTCGTCAGTGTCATCCTTGTCAGTGTAATCGCTGTGCCGTCAACATTTTACAACGCCAGCCTCTCTTACACCATGGACACTTGCCAGAGTGCGCGCGTGACCTTTTCTATTTTTTTCTTTGTTTTAGTCCTTGTGTTGTTGTAGTCGCACTCACGAATACAAACAACACCGCCGCCGCCGCCGCGTTGAGAGTTCAATTTCTTCCTTACGCCAGTGAAAGTAATTTATTTTATTTATTTTAATTTTTGCTCTCCACCATTCTTTTATCCTTTTTTCCATGTACTCGTACATTCGTAAATGTATGTAAAAAAAAAAAAATATATATATATTTACACTCCTGACGGCTTCTCATTTGTTGGATGTTTAGGGCTTCCTCTTCGTCTCCAACTCTTGTTCGCTCTTCTATTTGTATTTTATTAAACGGAACGGAATATTCATGAGGAGATTAGAATTATTCCAAATAAAGAAAAAAAAAAGAACAAAACAGGAACAGGAACAGAGATGGAAGAATGCTGGGATGAAGGAGGAAATTATGATTTGCTTATGTGAAAAGGGGATTAAAGTCTCCTTCCCACAAAACGAACGGCAGCCCAACACCCCAACGCACCCCAACCATTGCTGCTGTGCTGGTGATGGTAGAGTTTTGTTTGGTGAAATTTATTATTTCATGAAAATTATTTACGAAAGGGATTAAATTTGATGGGTTTCGGTGGGTTAGTGGGGGAGTGAGGCAGGAAAATATCTTGAATTTGCTACGGTTGGTTGAAAGAGTTTGCCATCCTACAGATGGAAAACCCAACAAAATACAGAGAAACAAACAGAGGAACACAAATGATTTGTGACACTCCAAAGGAGATGATCGCTGAAAATAGTTGAAGGGTGGGAGGGTCATGTGCGACACTGAATTTAATGAGTTTTCCTCGAAAAAAAATGAAATGCAGCAGAATAGCTGAAAATTAGGAATTCGAGTATATAGCTCTCGAGTTTAGTCAAATCGATCTCTGACCAGCTCCAAGCGGGACTCTCAAATGATGCTGTGAACTACATGATACTGGGTGGCACACAAAGCCACCGAATAAATTGAAAAAAAAAATCTTAATCCTTCTGTTTGTAACTATATATTTACAAGGTGGGAAGAGCAGCACTTTAAAGAAGACCAAATTCCTTGAACTCTATTCTGCATATACTTACGTAAGTAAGTGCTCGCTAGCCTTGACTCAAAGAGCTTGTCAGTGTCATTTTTATGTGTGAAATCCGCCCTCTGTGAACACGATTTGGGCAATGTTGCCATGAAATCTTCAACCGGAGGCTGCTATTGATCCATAATGAGCCAATAGACCTTGCACTCTCCGTACTGAAGCAAGTGGTGGGTGAATTTTCGTTGTCTTCTGTCGGAACAGGGCACATTCCTCAGTCATTCGTACAAAGATGAGTGCCTACCGTACCAGCATTCACCACATCACCGGGGAGTGTCTACAGCTTCAAGTGAGTGTAGGACGGATGCTCAGAGAGGTGTCATCATCATGCTTACATCACTTGTGTTACTTCTGCGTAACCCACTTTGGTGCTTCGAAAATGTGTAGTGCACGCTAAGATGCCAGTAAACCGTCTGCAAGCGCTCCTGTTGGGGGATGCTATCCTCTTAGATATATGAAGAAGCATTCGTTTGGCCTGTCGCCATCCTGGAGGGTATGTCATCTACAATTACACTCACATGACCCCCAACTATAAGTGGTCTTAATGCAGGTTAGGTTCCTGAGAAACTCTCTTATGAGCAAAATCATTTCCCGTGATCCTATTGTGAGCTAGGACCCAAACAAGACGCAGTAATCAAGAAATAGCTTCGAAATCGTGATTGGGTTCAGCAAGACTTTAAACACTTCTGGTCTATAGCTGCAGTCTTTGTTCGCTCCACCGATTCTTCACAATATATTGTAGTTCATGGCCATCAAGATTGTGCATATCTCCTTTCGGAATACAGACGCAAGTGAGGAGTGAAATCTAACATTCTCGTCCTCCAAAAAGACACCAGCGCTGACTAAATTTTTTTTCCGAGCTCAGATTCTGAGCGAAACCATTCCTGAGCAGAAGGGAAGTCGATAATATTTTCGCCAGAGTCAAAAGACAGTCGACACGCAACGTCAATACAACGTCCAGTGCGCGTTGTACACGACAGCACTTAGTTTTTGGCAGGTACCGTTTCTTTGAGTTTGGCAGTAGTGACATAAGATACATGAACACTTGTTCTATCAAACAATCGATGCATAGGATCTATTTAATCCTATCACAGCTGTTTAGATTCGAGAGGTACTTAACTGAAAGCCTATTCCTGGTACACCATTCGTTGATCATGTCTGTGGCTACCTCGGGTTTAGAACAGGTACATCAGTCCTCGCCAGGTCGTCTATAGTGTGCACACATTCAAAATGGAAATTAAACCTTTTAAGCTGTAGATAGAGACCTGAGTCATATCTAGACTAACTGGTATCGACAGAAGTTTTGTCTAAACTCAAAATGAGGGAAGAGCTGTTGTGTTTCCCGATCCTTGGCATCTCTGTGAGAATAGAATTCTCACGGTTCGGTGTCGAGTAGAGTAGCGTACCCTGTATGAAGACCCATCAACACGTTCTCCTTTTCCCTGAGTTGGCCCGGAATTGAGAAAATTACGCTCGTTAGGTTTGGTGAGCTGAAAACCTTAGAAGTCCAAGTTCTTGGAAGGCTGGGGAGAGTTATTTTCGACACAGACTTGCTTATTCATTCAATACGTTGCTGTGTGGAGTATGCCACCCTTAGATTTCTGATTTTCATAGCGCAGTCATCCGCTTGAATGCAAACATTCTCTGGTTTGGCTGGATCCCAGATAAGATCAACATAGCAAACGGTACCCTAATAGGTAAACTGGCCTCCGCCGCTTTGGTGTTTTGATTTTTCCCACCCGAGCAACGTTTTCCACCACCTGTGTTGCTTCTCAGGATGAATTTGGCTGTAATAGTCGACGCGACATTAGTGCTCCAGAACAACTACATTTGTTAGTTGCAGAGCTGTTTTTGTGTTTGGCAATGTGTCACTTCGTCCGATTTCTGTCCACTGGAACTGCAGACTTTATTAGTTGCAGCACCGGTTTCATCCGCGCATCGCATAAGGGAATATCTACCGACGACGACAGGAGTGACAGAAGCTTGTTTCCTCTTCGCCACGTTAGAAACGGAAGAAGTTTCGCTGGGTTTCTATTTCTACTCTCTGTCGCCATAAGAAAAGTGTCCACACTATACATACGTCTGCCTCACGTCTTCTTCTGCTTAGTCTTCAACTGCCCCTTAGAAGTATGTCTCTTCTGAAGCCCGATTGACCTTCTCGGTTTCCCGGGACAAGCCTTCAAAAGCAGCACTCTGACCTTACACCTGTCTATTCTGATGAAGTTTAACAACAACGGACTAAGCCTTTCTCTTACTCCCTTCATCGTTCCACCCTAACCTACCATTGAATGTGTCTTGACAGGGCCACAGGAGTCACCGGAATCGAAAAATCGTATCTAAATTGGCAAGGTTGGGATTTCTAGTGTTCGTATCCTATTCACGGTCGAAAAGACCACCTGGAGTATAATTCTGTGCGCTCACCTCCATGCTGTTTTTGGAGTTCCTCATTTGGTATCGACGATTTTGAAGTTCTCTTCAGAAATTTATTATCCAACCCTTCTGCCATGACAAGGCTGCCAAATAAAGGAAGGACACATAGGTTAATTGGACAACAATACTGCAGCTAAGAGGGTCTTTGAATCCCACAATCTCTGCTTGAGACCGCAATGGATATCAAGCCTTCGATTCAAAGATCAAGGCAAAGAGGATGGCAGATGTTTTGGGCAAAAAGATTTGACGCAAAGTCCCCGAACCGTCAGCTGTGGCAGTATGTAAGTGAGCAACGGTACGGTCTATATTAAGTGGTTGGGGAGTGCGTGTGCGTGTGTAGAATGTTCAACATCGATCGCAATATGAGCTATTTAAGCGATGGTTAAGTTTTGTTTTATAATTGGCGAGGGTTTGAGGGATTTGGTGACCTTTCCTTGGCCGGAAAAAGCAGAAATAATGATGAACGTTGGTTTTGAAAATGAAGAGCTTGGCAGGACATTCCATAAGCGAGTTGTGGGGCTCAGGAAAGAATCACAATATTTTTGAATACGTCTGGAAATGGTCTTGAGAATAAACCAGCATTCATAGCGAGATGGGTGTTACGGTTGAAGGTTTGATGGTTAGAAGAGGCGGAATGCTACTGCCAATTTCGATGATGTAGATGGTGAAAATAGCTATAGAAATCCTATGGTAGGAGATATTTCGACGGTATTCGAGGGTTTCACAGTCAGTGACTCCGTTACATATGAATTTTCAATCCTATCTAGCAAGTGCGGAGAGGTCTTAGAAGCTGAGTTGGATTGGATTAGAAGTAGAATTGTCTCGGCGAGACTTTCTCCAGCTTCTGTTGAAAAGCGAATTCCAATGGGTTGTGGTCGGTCCAGATGATGAATTCTCTGCCTTCTAGTATATGTTGGAAGTATTTAACAGACTTGACAGCAGCTAATAGATCGCGGTCCTAGGTACTATACCTTTGTCTAGCCGCGCTTAATTTCTCCGAGTAAAAATCGAGCGACTGTCAGTTTCCATAGTCGTTTTGATAAAGTACTGCGTCCAGTGTTATGTTGGAGGTGTCAACCATGAGCGAAAGCTTTAGCACCTCGTTTCGAGAAGGCGAGCAGTGTTGCTTTGTATAGAAGGTGCCGTTCTTTTTTTTGTCTCTCATTTGAGTAGAAACTTCGAAAGGAATTTATTATACCGCAAGATCGTTTCAGGCTGCACACCGTTTCTAGTAATTTAAAGTCCTTTAGTTGTTGGATTCTTTCTGGTGGTGGCTTGATGCGTTCTTTACTAACAAGGTAGCCCAGAAATTTCACTTTAGTAGAATGCATTTTGGGAGGTTAACGATGACGCCGTACTCTCGTAACTTTTCGAAAACAAGACGAAGATGTCGTTGATGTTCGTGAATGTCTTTTGAGGAGACTAAAATATTGCCTAAGTATCGCCAAGCGAAGTCGAATTCGCACAGGATGTGGTCCATTAAGCGCTGTAAGTTTCCGCAGACCACAAATGTAAACGAACTTGAGCATACCGAATGGAACCGTGATGGCTGTTTTCGGAATAACTGAAGGTTCTACTGGGAGCTGATGATATGCGCGACCAAGATCGATGGTTGAAAATACTGTGCATCCGTGAATTGGAGTCCTGTATATGTGGAATAGGATATCGATCTGTGACACTGCCCAGATGGCTAAAATCTCCATACGTCCTCCACTCGCTGTTCTCATTTTTAACCATTTGCAAAGGGCTTGACCATGAGCTACGAGATGGACGGCATATACCTGCGTCTAGAAGGAATGGAATTTCCTTTTTCGCTGCCTTCAGCTTATCGAGGGACAATCTTCTCGGTTTGGCGAAAGTTGGAGGCCTTAAGTTATAGTGTAATGTGACTCCATTTGTAAGTTTGTGATTCCATTTATCATCTTTCGAAACGCGGACTTACGAAAATGTTACGTCTGCTATACTTCGGCCACCACAAAAACCCATTTAAATTGTCGTCATAGTCTAAGATTGAGGATTAGTGTTTTCTCCCCAAACGTCTTAATAGGTGATTTGTTCGCTGCATACAGGTAGAAATTTCTAGCTGACTTCTCTCGGTTTTCGGGTATTGGTGGAGTTACGCTGTAATCCTGACGTCCCGGTGTCAACGAGAAGGTGATATGTAAAACTCCGCCGGCCTTTCACCTCTGCTTTGGACAGGCTGTCGACTTTTTTGCTTTGTCGCCGAACTTTCGACGATACAAACAACTCAAGTTCCCGGTTCGCTGAAGGTGAACACGTACGTGCTCGGGCTCAACTTCTCTCACGATTTTTCGGACTGCGATGCATCGATGCTTTTACAATTAGATGCGATTTCTGCTAGCTGTCTCTCTAACGTTGATTGTGATCAAGGGCACTCATCTGCGGACATTGCGTTCACCACTAGTGGATCGGTAACCTCAACAATCTTATTCGCAAGAAGTGGTACTCTGTCCAGTGTATTGGTGCTGATCGAAATCGACTTCAACATCCCGTCATTCATTTCGTTCCTGGCTAAATCACGCATCTCCCGCAGTAAATGAGACAGCCGTATTCCACCCAACTCTACGTCTTGCAACAATTTTTTCTTCTCTTTTGCTCCGAATCCAAAAATTGGTCGATGAGGCTGCTCTTGAATTTGCCGTATATATCGCCCGACGGGGGACTACGAATTATATCACAAGGAGGTTGCTTTCCATCAGTCCCACCACTCTATTTAGTTTTGTCATTTGAAATACCTTCTGCAATTAATAGCGACTCTACCTGAGCTAACCAGAGTTCCGGTTTTGCGTGCCAAAAAGGTGGAAGGTGTACCGAGACTTTGGCGATCTCTGCACTTTGGCTTATGTAGTTTTCCATTTCCATTTGTTCGCTTGACGTGCTCCGAGTCACCGAAATTTTTGAGTCCTTATTGATAGCTCGCGGAAGCCCTGACAAAGACTGAAGCTTCTTATCTTAGATGTGTCAACGACATATATATTGTAATAAAGTGTTGCCATCACTGCAATATTAATTGACATGTTAGGCATTATTTCAATATGATACGCTACAAGATCATTGATAAAAAATAAAAAGAGTGTCGGAGACAGAATGGAGCCCTGAGGCACACCAGCATTTATTTTATGGAAATCAGACTTGGAAACACCCAAGACAGCTTGAATTGAATGTTCTAAAAGGTAGTTTCTTATCCATTACAGAAGAGATTTATCGATTCCAAATGCATGCATTTTCGACATAACAGCCGGATGCCAAACTGTATCAAATGGCTTTGAAATATCAAGTGCAACTATCTTGCTTTCGTCAAATTGGTGGAGATCTTGTTTCCACTATTCGGTGAGTCATGACATCAAATCCAAATAGACTTGCTGTCACGTAAACGTACTACTGGTAATCGAGAAGTTTTCGTGTTTTGAGATATTTCACCTGGAAACAGCTAGGTGGCTTCTTGAATCGGAATGCATTTTGTCTATCTAGACTCTGCTATTAATATAAAGAGCGACACCACCTTAGAGATCACAGAAGGCAATTAGCAGATTCCTCTATTGGACAACGAAAATGGGACAGAGGCATAGACTTTATGAAAAAAAAAGGTTAAGGAAGCGCGTGCTTTGAGCACGATTTACAGTCCTATCTCTATCGACAAATAGTAGAGGAGAAGATTCCAAGATAACTAGGACATATAGAGTGGATGGACACCAGTTCTCCATCAACTCATTACTGAAGGAAAACATAGTAAGCAGATAACAAACAACAGAGCTAGTTGCAGAGGTACATTGCTGTAAATTTCCGGAAGCTCTAGATTACGAGGTAATGTAAAGCCAGTTCGACCTCCACAAGTTTAATACGGTTGCTCTGTCCTTGTGAATTCTTCTTACCTCGTTAAAATAATTATGCGGAATCATGTATTAGATTCATCGTTGCGGAAATTCCCGAGTACCCACGGACCACACCTCTATGATTGAATAAAAAAAAAAATCCAACCGTAATGTCCATTAGAAAATATCTATATTGTATAATTACACAATTTATGTTTATCGATATAAAATATGAAATGCCACTTGGACAACTTAAGCACTTATACCGGCATTCGCCACATCATTCCATCAGCGAGAGAGATGGAGGAAAAACATCGTAAAACTTCCTCAATCCACTTGGCAAATAAATAAAAACTTTTACGACATTTAAATGGTGTCCACTGCACAATGCCCCCTCGACTTGCATTTCCAAGCCCATTCGCAACGGATGCACATCAGACGAAACTCTGTATTCGTATCTCGTCAACCATCGAAAGACGAACATTTTTAAATTTAATCCTTACCACGATAATGATGATGTCCAATTTTACGATTGTCATCATCGTCATCGTCATCGTCATCGTCATCTGCAGATGCTCATGTCCCTCCACCTGAATCAATGTGAAGTCATAAATAAATTATTCGACAAAATTACACCTCACATGTTAGAGTTGCATTAATTTAATACTTAGCCGCATATATGTATGCATGAGCACATATGTAATTGTGATCCCTTCGATGGCATAAGGAAATCAGTTTTCTCATTAATTGTCCAGCTCTTTGAGAGGTGGCCGTAAAATCTCCGCGAATGGAATTCCATCAAAGTGAAGATGTCTTTCCATTTGCAGGAGTAAGAGATATCTCCGTTTATCCGTGTATCCGCGGATGCAAGCATCATCTTGGCTCGCACATCATCCTAAATGGGCATCCATTGAGGGTTCCTTGAACCTGTCAAAAACCATTTGAACCGTGATGATCGCATCAATACGCGACAAAAAGCTCCATCAAGTGATGATGGCTCAAGACGTGGTGGTGGCATGGACTTTGCGATACCACGTCTCTGGCGGTGCCTGCTCCGAGCCATGATGCTTCTTAATGGATGGCCATAAAAATATTTTAATAAAATTGATATAAAATAAATATCCGCCATCGTTAGGGTGGAATACGAGTATTAAATATAAATGAGCTTTATTCGCCAGGTTGTCGCTGTACGAGTGAGTATTTGTCGCTATCGTTGGTGTTGGATGACAGCAGTGCTGTGCCGAGGGTATACTGATGGTGAAAGGAACGGTTGGTGGGTCGTTTGACTGGCCAATTGGGTAATCAATTAATTGACAACGATCAGTGAAGGTATTAGCGTCTGAGGACACGATGGAGAACATGTTGATACGAAGCGCTAATTGTAACAGAGTTGTCGTTAATTGTAATAAATTTCACAATGACCTTGTGCGGATGTGTGTGTATTAATTGCCGCCACGAGGAGATGCTTTCTCTTGTTGCCCCTTCTTCCTTTGTGAAAGCGGATGTTTATTTGATTTTTTTTTTCTGATTTTGACGATTGCGAACGATTTCGGTGACAGTTCACGTGCAAGAAGTGCTGTTATGAAGGTGACAAATGTCGAAAAGCAATTAACATTTTTTCGGTGACTAAATTTAGGTTGCCGGACGTTTGTTTTGCTTGTAATGTATCTTAAGTGAGTCATGTGAAACTGTATTTCAGGTTGCTCTCTTTGGAGAACACTGCCTTGGTCTGGAAACATTTGTATCTCGAATGAAGAAAGGTTTGAACTGAACTTAGAAAGTGACTGGTGACCCCTTTAAACCTATGATTCGGTCATACTATACTTGAAAAACTCCGTAATTGTTCAACAGGCTGAAGAAGTGGTAAATGTCCAGATTCTTCGAGTTTTGGATTAATCTGCAAATGTGGTATTAACAGAGATTCGTGTTAAAGGTCCTCGATTGGTCCAATATCGAGTGTTTAAAGCCTGAGAAAGACCAGTTCAGTAAAGATTGCAAGACGTCCGGAAGTGATAGCCGGGGGGAATCAAGCTCTCTCCACTCACTATTCTGTCCGTCGTGTTATTTTGTGTCTTACCTATAACCTATTCCGATTCCGGACTTTTCCCGCAGGCTATAGCAAACTGCACTTTTGGAGGTGTTGTCATGGCTTGCCGAAAGGGTGATGGCGTCACGAATTACCTTTTTTCTGTTTTTGCCGTATGGCATTGGTATCGAATCTATACTCTCTGACATAGTAGTCAACGAATTTAACTACTGCTCTACGCATCAACTACTAAAATGCCCGCAACAAAGTCTTTCGCATGAGGAATAACATTGTGTACCCTGGCATTTATTTCTCTGATTCTAAGACCGTGCTTCATAAAACAGCAGAGACAAATATTCTTGCATATTAACCCTGCGAAAATTATGGATATTGAAGGCTTCTCACACAGAGTATTCCGAATAAGGTTAGACAAGATAGGAGTGGTCCTCGTTGAGCTGAAATAATACAAGTTGTACATCCATTGTGATATAGCTAAGATGCTCTAGGTACTCCTGGGCTATAGAAATTTCTGGGCGAGATTTTAAGATCTGCCTGGGATCTTAACATCATTTCTGTTAAGAAAACCCCTAAAAAAGCTAGTGTCCGCATCTAGTTGCCCAGGGCGAAGATAGACAGTGGAAAGACTCTACAATGTGTGAAGCTTCAGAACCATGGCATCCCTATGGACAATTGGGTGATCATCGGGGTTGAAGAGCCCGATGTTGTCTGTTGTTCTGTTGTCAGTATATGAAGAGTGCCTCACGCAGTTGGAGAAAACCGATTTCAGGCTCAGATTCGGCATATGGTTCTCCAAGCAGAAAATCTTCAGACCAATGAGCCTTCGTCGACGACGACAAGCTGGAAGATGAAAATAGTATGTTCAGTGTCATACAATTCAATCTCCAGCACTCCAAGTGTGCATCGGAGAACTTTCTAGTCTTCCTTTGGGAAAATGCCTATGACATTGTCATAATCCAGAAGCCCTGGGTCAGTGGACCGACCATTCGAGGACTTTGCGACAACAAATACAATCTTTTCAACAACAGAAGAGAAAGAAAGAGCTCAGGCTTCTTGTAAAGAAAAGTAAAGAGCGGGATCACGATCGAGAAAATGCAAAGATGTTACTGCAGCACTCGAAGTGTGAGGCTAAACTCGTACTAGGCGATTTTAAAGCCAAAATAGAAAAGTAGGACATCTTTGGCATCGTCTTCTCCAAAAGATAAAATAAGAGCACAAGAAGCGTGGTATCGAAGATATTGACAGCTTGTATTTCGAAAACAACTTACAGAAGTTTTACCAACAGGTAAGAAGAACGGGTCAAGTCAAGAAGATGTGTACAGCCGAAGCTTATAGGGATGAAGAAGGAAATCTTGTACTACTGAGAATATGGACAAATTTCTTCGGCTGAACAGAATATTCAATCTTGACGATGATAGCCAAAACTTCCATGCATCTAACCAAAACGAAGTAAGGATAGCAACATCTAAGCTGAAATCCAAGAAATGACTTTGTGGACAGCATACACCAACTCATTTCTCAGATCTGGTCAGAAGAGTGTATGTCTGATGAATGGATCTCAGTGTCGTGTGCCCGATCCACAAGAAAGGAGACCTACATCGCTAATAATATCTTATTTTCCGTATTATGTGAGCGTCTGAAACAATCTGGTTGGTCCATATCGGTGCGGTTTCAGGCCAAGAACCTCCAGCATTCGTCGTGAAAGCCTCGTATGACAGCACACATAGGGACGAGCTATACTGCATCTTCTAGCTTCGACATCTTTGCGAAATTTGTCAGGTTGTACAGGATGACTATGGTGATTTTTTTCTGCTCCACCAAGACCGGAAATGAATTAACCGTGGCTTTCAGTCAAGAAATGATCTAGGCAAGGCGGTGTGCCGTCATGCGGCGTTTGTAACATCGCTCTAGAAAAAAATTTGCAAAACTTACTGCCATAGGCATAGCAATTAGACGCAGAATTGATCCTGCTAGTCGTTTAAGAAGCAATTGAGTTACAGATCCCTCTCACATAAGACCAAACTGTGTTTAAGAAAAACCCTAATCATTCCGGTCCTCCTCTATGCTGCAGAGACTTATACTCTGCCGAAAGGGGATGAAGAAGCACTTGACCGTTTCGAGAGAAAGATAATTTTCGGTCCCAGGGAGAATGAGATGCAACCACGAATTGTACGGGCTCTACAGCGACTTCGGTTTAGTCAGACGTCTGCGGATGCAACGTCTGAGATGGCTGAGCGAATGGATACCACAGCTCCGACCCAATGAGCCTTCGAGTCTAACCCCGACGGATCCATACCAGCGGAAGACCGCATCTAATGGAGGAAGTGGAAGCAAGTAGAAGAGGACCTCAACCACCTGTGCGGCACTGGACGTACATAGCTGACGAGCGATCATTCTAGCTAGAGATGCTTGTTGGTTTAAGCTCAGGTTCACCACGGACTGTAGCCCCACCTAAGCAAGTAACAAGGCTAACTAGCTATATTTCGATATTTTAAAAAAAACTTGTGAACAGTCGGAATCAAAACACAATTAGACGAGGCAGATTAGATTAGATTGAAGGGGGGTAGGACTGTGTACCTTTACTACTGAGGCTCAAGTTAAAGCTCACCCTGACAGTGAGCTGGCAGTGTTATCTTCTACCTCAAGGTATGGTTTACTTAGATGACGTAGACGTGCTCTGCTTAAGCAGTTACAGTGCTCTGTTGCTTCTTCATCCTCTTTGCATATACGACAGGTGTTGTCTTGCGCTATTCCCATAGTCATAAGTGAGGTGCGGTGACATAAGGCCATATTCCAAAATATAAATTTGAGACATAGGACCATATGGTATTTAGCCACAGACTCGCTTATAGGCGTCTGCCTGACAGTTGTTGACATACCCTTAGCGAAGCGATGGCTAAACCCTGCGAAGAAAAGGGTGAAATCCTGTTAGCGAGCGAAGCGAGTCATCCACCCCAAACTTGGAATACGCCAAACTCGCTCTAGGCGCCTGCCATACAGTTGAGGGTTAGGGTTACAAAGATTTCACACTATGGGCGACTCTGCGACTCATACGGACGGCCTTTGGTCTCTCATGCAGGTGCTCAGGGCGCCGCTACGCAGCGTGTAGTACACTAGTCATTAAATGCAATATTGGCGGGTATATATTGTATTAATCAAGTGAACAAAATTAGATATACAGTGGAAGCCATAATGGCCTTATGTCGCTTTAAGGTCATGTGACGCTCTCACAAAGTGACATAAGGCCATATGCCGAAATATGGCCTTATTATGTCACAGCACGGTTTTTTGACTCTGCGGTGACCTGTTAGAAATCCGGTTACTCCATGTATCTGACCCCTAGGAATCTGTTGGAGTTGTTTTGTTCTTTTGAGGAAAGGGGGTAGTAAAAACTTGTTAGCCTACCTGTTACCTTCAGTTTCCGTCTGGTAATGGAGTGCCTAATGGAGCTAACTGGTAACCCGCAGCACGACTGTGGCAACATGAATGTTGAGGCGGAACTTTTTGTAGCCAATTTGTCTGCTCTTTTATTGCCATCGTTACCGCTGTGAGCTGACACCCAGATTAAATTGACTATTGGTGCTGGCTAGTGTTATGAAGTTATCTCAAAAATTCTCTATGCTGTCTATGAGAGTGTGTGTATCTGAGCTTGGAATTCAGAGATTCCATACCTGCGTACAGTGAGGTATTGGTAGTTTCACCGTATACGTCTGCTTCAACTGTTCCGCCTATTTTGGATTAGTCGGTGCTCCACAATAGTGAATCTTTTGTAAACAGGGGTTTATTCTGTTCCCAGTTCTGTCGATCAGTGGATGTTATGATTGAAGTTCTACAGTTGTCTGTAAGATCAATTCGTAAGAGTTCATTTGTCCTGAGTTCCAGTGGGTGTTATAGTGAACTATTTTGGAGCTGTTCTCATCCACTGAGATAAGACTGTATTTTTGCCAAAGCTTCTTTCTGTGTATGGAGATGAAAGGTGGGTGCTGTTCTCTATGCAGCCGTAGTTTACACACAGGCAAGCCTTTGAAGTTTGTTTAGTGTAGCCTGTGTAGGCTTTTGTTTAGTTTTATTCCACCAAATTGGAGGTGCATAAGTAGCATCTAATGGCAGTAGGTCTAGCAATTGTTGCGTACATCGACAGTGTCATTTTAAGGTTAAGGCCTCAGTTTTAACACAGTAGACTCGTAGACTTGTTGATATGAATATTCCCAGGTGAGTTTTTGATCCAGGGTAATCCTTAGCAATTCACGTCACTTTTCATCAAAAATTATTGGATCTTCTACGTTAGTTTGTTCCATTTTCATTCTCTGGTACCCTTTTGCGCCGATTTGTTTCTAAGTATAACCCAGAGTTCATTGAATACGGTAGACAATAATAGCGAGGAAAGAACCCCTCCTGGTGGAGGGGTTTCGCAGTAATGATTCTGAGTTGTGTTTCACCTAAACTGCATTTTATTCTACTGTTAGGTAGCATTTTATTCACTTATGAACACGCAGTACTACTAATTCCTTTGTTTTGGATAATCCTGATAACTGAGCGTGATCTGTGTTGTCGAACTCGCCTTCCATGTCTATAAAGCAACCAACTAAGCGCTGTTTCCTTGTCATTGAATGATTTCTCAATCCGGTCGGTCAGACTCTGAAGAATGTGGCTGGTAGTCAAATTGATTGATGTGAAGGGGGTTTTGCTTAAGAGGCCCGCGCCTGTCTACGACTGTTTCCATTGTTTTGAGGAAAAATAAAGGAAGATCGGTCGAGAGGATGCTGGTAGTTCAGAAGGTCTATACCCGATTTTGGGTATGTATTTCACGATATTGTTTCTCCATTTTTTGTGAATGTATTCCCAAGTGTAACTTGTTCTGAAGATGTTTATGAATTGAGTCGTCTTCTGGAGAAGATTCCATCATCGCTCGGGGCTTCATGTCCTCAAGCAATCCTCTCTGGAGTGTTTTATGGTCATTTCTGGGGAAAGCCGAATAATGCAGGAGCGTCCTGAGGTTTTTTTGTTTTTGCAAAGGTGTCATCTGAATTTTCCAACAACCCAATTAGAATAGTGTGCTACTTGAAGAGGATTTTGTGTATTTTTTGCAATGGTTTTGGCAAACAGTTTTCCACGATTCTAATGGCAATGTCACCAGCAAGTTGAAGGCTATCAATATCTCCTACAACTTTATGAGTTTTCCATGAGTTTTTTCCTATATGAGTCATTCGACAAGACAAGACTTTGCTTTATTGAGAAATTAAAAAAAAATTCAGCTTTCCAACCGATAAGTCACCCTTACATCTGACGTCTTCTCCCAGAAATCACTCTTGTGAGAGTCATCAAACTCCAGTTCAAATCAATTGCCAAAGTGTCCTCCCTCGTATCTTCACATCGGTGTTCGCATTCGTATTTGTATTCGTATCTTTTGCCATTTAGAAGACATAAAAACGCCTCAAGAATGACTTAACAGCTATTACGAGCACAAAAATCACAATAAATACTCAATCTCCCTTTTACAAGCAATAAATCCTTTAATATCCCGAAAATTACTTCCTTCTCTCGAAGACTGACGGCCGTCTGTCCGTCGTTCAGTCTGTCCAATCGCCATCACAATCCGAATCACTAAAACTCCCAGCAACCGTAACCATATTGACATACATTCCAAGCCAAATGACTGACTTTGACTTGCCACCCTCGGACGGCAGTCAACAAAACAAAAATGATAAGTTGGTTCGGATTTTTATTGCAGTTTTACCTGGGAGGAGCTGTTAACTGCGCTTACAACAAATACACAAAAAACAATTTATAACAACAGACCTCCCGAGCAGATTACCGCCAGAAAGATGATCACTTTAATGGCTGTCTGTCGTTGCTTGTTTTTGTTGGTTTGATAGTCTCCAGGTCTTCGGTGTACGAGTATGGTCTCTGGTCTTGTCGCCCATCCCTTTGGATCGTAAAAGTATCTAAAAACCGTTTATGACCTCCAGAGTATTGTTTTCCGCTTTCTGCTGATTTTTTTTTTTGTTTTTAAATATCCTGGCTTGACTTTTGTATTTGTATTGTGTGCTGCACACGCTGGGTGTGTTATACAACAGAAGGTCATTCAAGTGATTGATTCGCAGTAAATGTCAAAAATTTACGACTCTCGGATCGTAAATTGTCGATTTTTCGGATTTTCTGTTTTTTGTTTTTTTTTCGTCGTTATTTTGGGTCAAAGGGAAAAAGTCGTAGCTCGCGCATCTGGATCTGGTTGTGGTTCTGGTTTTTATTCTGTTTCTGGACTTGGGCCATGACTTAAGTGTGTTTTGTTGTTAAACGGTACCTCCGGCATTTGTTTGGTTTATGTTCGTTTAATTGTCAATCCAAGAGATAATTTGATGGACTTCGTCTGTCTGTCTGACATCTGCATAAAAAACTGACATCAGCTGAATGGTCGTTAGGTGAAGTTATATGCTCAAGGGTTTAGTGTGCGTTTTAATGGGCACACAAACAGCCATAGTGGGCTGTAATACAGGCGGCTAATTAATAAAAAACTGTTTATACCCCCATATAAGAGGGTTATAACCCTTTTTATGAGTATGTGAGGGTGCTATGGTTGAACGCCGATCGTAATTTGCTCTTATGGTATTGCAAGACAGTAGCTGTCATAATTCACTATGACTGAGGCGTCCTATGGTATGTGGTAAGCCTTGAGGAAAGCGTCGATATATGGAAGTGGGGTTACCCCCGGAACTGGATAGCATTGCGTTTAACTTCAGTTAATGTGGCAATTAATTTGCTTTTGAGTAAGCGAAGTGACACGAGTTTTATGACTTGCAATTGCATTTGTGTTGTTTGAAGGGGGGGTGGAATAATTACGAGGTCTTGGGAGATAAAATGGTTTATGGGTTCTTGATGGATTTTCTTTATAAGGAGAAATCCGTCTATAAACGTCTTTGCGAATCTATAGGCCGGAGGTAACTTGTAAGCATCGTAGACTTCAAGACAGTGCTTCTAGAAAATATTCTCACACCTTTATTTTTAAAGCTTTTTTGCTGTATTTCATCAGTTGCTCTCACTAAAATGGAATGAAAACTGAATTCTTCAACCAACAAGCCTTTACACATATGTAGCTCGGTTCTTCTATTTGTGCTCGCCATCTACGGCAAGGTCTTCCCCTACTGCGTTGTTCCTCCGGGTTGAATTTGAAGATTCTGCAGACCGGAACATTGGTGTCCACTCAATCTATATATCCCAGCCATCTCAGGTGATTGATACAGCGCCGGTCATCGCAAGTAAGACAGCGATGAAGAAAGTCTTGTATAGAGTCTCCATTCTTTTTTTTTACTTTTCTGACTTGCCAATTGCGAAACAAGGCACTTTGACCTTAAAGGTCTTTCGTACCATTTAGTCAGAACCGTAGATAGGCTAGTAGGTCTTCTACCTTCCGAATGAAGTTGATAACACTACCAGCAGAGCAATTCATTAGTTTGTTGGAGCCGAATTGTTCCCTGAAGAAACTCTTTCGTCTAATTCCGTTGAGGGCTGATGTGTTCAGCTGTTTCGTCTTGTTCTAGACAAAGTCGGCACTCCGGAGTGTCGCAGTCATTTTGTTGTGGTGATATCTTAAACCGTGATGTCCTGTGGGTAGCCTACTAAGTATTTGATATCGTGCCGACTTCGATTTAGACATATTAACTTATTGACATTTTTGTTTAAGCGCAGGGTGGCTCGTTTGGCCTGTCTTAGACCTGAGCTATGCTCCCACCTATTGATAGCTAAGTTAATTGTTGATTTAGGAGTGCAGCAGAAGGGTTCAGGTCCATTAAAGGAAGTTTCTGAGTCCTTTCTGGCCAGTTCGTCGTCCTTTTCATTCCTATCAATGCTCTCATGACCAGGAACCCACAACAGCTCTCGCACTTAGGTCATTTATAGCTATAGTTATAGCTGTCCGTAAATGTATGGATGTTTGCGCCCTTGATACAAAAGTTGTTAATATGGCTGGCACATACTTGAATGGCGTGGAGTTCTGCCTGAAATACACAGGGACTTTTGCCCGTTGCTATGGTAATATTTAGGTTATGTCCGTTTATTCCAACTCCCAATCCCTATTCCGTTTTAGAACTATTGCTAACCAATGCTTCTTTGCGGGGAATCTCCGTGGAGAAGCCTCTATTGAAGCATAATGTTTTTTTTGAAGGCGGTCTGTTACCGCGCCGATCATATCAATTTCCGGTATTTTGGAGAGCAGGGTCCTTAGTTCCGGGTGATCGCTAAGACTTAACTCTTTAATTTTTACCAGACTTGCTGTGCTGCGTAATGCCATTTTGTTTATATGTAAGTGTTGGGGCGTTAGTCCTATTATCACTTTTATCGCAGATGTGGGGCAGGTCCAAAAGGCTCTGGAAATGTCCAGACATGCAAGACGCTGTACTCTATTGAGCTTCAAAATGGCGGTCTTTTACGTGACTTTAGTCCACCATACCGTAGAAGCATAAGTTATGATGGGCCTGACCATCATTGTATGCTCCCCCATGTTCTGCCATACATGCGACGGCAGCCCCACAAAGCGTTGGTTGCTTTGGTTATTTTGTTGTTTAAGTGAGAGTTAAAGTTGAGCCTTTTGTCTAGGATTACCACCAGCTATTTGAACATTGTATCGTTGACCACAAACCACGATAATATGCCTCCTTGCTGGCAGCCCCTTACGGCTGATACTGATACGGAAGTCAGCCCTGATGAAGTAGTATTCTTCTAGCTTTCAAGCATCGTTTTAACAGATTTAATGGTAGAATAGAGTCTCCATAGTTGATCGGTATATGGCCTTACTACTCAATTGGCTTCTTAGCCCAAGGAAACAGCGATTGGCAAGAGCGATACTTCGTTCTATTTGTGAAGAGTTCTTTCTGGCAGAGTTCATAGTAAATCCAAGGTAGAGACAGTCATTTACTACCTCGAAATTATAGCTATCGATTGTAACATTTTGTCCAATTCCTCGATGTTGTGTGTCGCTTCTTGTTGACAGCATATATGGTAGATACGTACTTGGTTTTGCCCTCATTTACCTCTAAACCGATTTTGACAGCTAGCCAACTAGCGAACACATCGGTGGCAGGCCGCTTTATGTCGATATCATCGGCACAGACTTTTGAAAGATTGTGCCTCCATTGTTCACTTGTGAGTTCCGCACACTTCATTCAAGTGAGATGTTAAAGAAGTCATATGACAGCGCGTCACCTTGTCTTGACATCAGAGGACTCGGTTAAGTCATCACCGACCTTGACTGAGCAGGGAGTGTTCTCAATCGTCGTTCTGTACAGATTGATGAGCTTGGCAGGGATGCCAAAACTAGATGTGGCTCTAAATAGCGCATCTCTATAAATGCTGTCAGATGTGACCTTAAAATCGATGAAACGATGATGGGTATCGATTTGGGCTTCTTGAGTTTTTTACCAGGATCTGCCGGAGTGTGAAGATTTGGTCGATTGTGGACTATGCTGATCTGAAACCTCACTGATAGGGACCGATCAGGTTGTTGGCGAAGGGTGTGAGATGCTCACACAATGTGGCAGATAAGATCTTGTATCCTATGCTGGCTTACACCTCTATAGTTTGCGCAATTGCGAGGGTCTCCTTATTTGTGAATCGGGTGTACGGTGCATACACTCTTCTGATCAGAGATATGAGTTGGTGCATGCTCTCGACTTTGAATACCTCGGCCGGTAAGCCAACAGATCCAGCTGATTTGTTGCGTTTTATCTTAGATATTGCTATCCCTACTTCATCTTGGTCTGATTAACGGAAGTATTGTCTATCACCATCGATGTTGATTGGTCTATTCTTCCTGACGGCGAGATGTTGGGCTTCGTCGCCACTATACAGCCGGCAGAAAAAGTTTTTCAATTTTCTCTGCACCGACTGTGACTTCAATACAAGGTTTCCATCTCCATCTCTACAGGCTTCTGTACAGGACTTCTTGCATTGACACTTTCTTTTTACCTGGAGTACCAACTCTCAATATTTTCGATCGCGCGCTTGTCGTGCCCTTATTTCTTCTTCTGGAGAAGTCGATCTACTTCCCGTCTCTTCTGCTCGTAGAGCTCACTTCATTGCAACGCTGCTTTGTAGACATCTTGTTAAGTTGCATGTGCTTGCCGGCATTCTTCATCAAATCAGGAATTTCTTGGTGGTGGTCGGGTAAAACCCAGCACATCAGTTGTGGCGTCTCTGATGGTACGTTGGCAGCGTTCCTACTGGTCTTTGGTAATTGATGCTGCGACATAGGAGTTGTTTAGAGATAGGTCTATCGCAAAATGATCAATTTGAATAAGAGTTTGATGTTCCGGAGACCGCCATGTCTTTTTGTTATATTGAGATGAGGAAACCCTGTGCTTGCTATAGTAATATTTCGTCCTGCCGCAAAAGCAATAAGCCTAAATCCGTTGCCAAAGGTAATGTCGTGTAGGCGATGCTTACCAACTGTCCTACCAAAGATTTTTTCCTTTACCATCTTTCCTATCCATACTTTGGACATTGCTCGTATGTCTTTCCAAGACCTCGTAGGAACATTCTTTGGTGGCGTCATCCTTGTCTTGCCTAGGATCATCACAGTTTTCAATCCTCGTTATGTACGGTACATCCCATCGCACTTCTGCGAGGTAGCAGTCAAGGTCCTCTGCTAGTTTTTCAGCTGTTCGTGGGTAGTTAAGGGTTCGAATATTCCACGTACAAATCCGAAAGTCGTTGTCCATTAAACTTTTGCTAGGGTCGTCAACAGTGAGTGCATTTTTTTCCGAGGTTAGTCACATATTTTAATCTTTTCTTTATGGGTATAGGCATGTTGCTTTAAGCTGTGTTTTCCGGTAAGCTCCTAGTAATGGTATCATAAGTCATCCTCATGGCTCTGGTTGGTGGCATATCAATCCTGTACAGCTAGTACCCTGTACTTGTACAATACTTGACGCTTGTCACGTCTCACACTATGTTGTACTTTATTCGCACGACACAAGGCTTCAAGTTGGGGTCTCTATACTACTCAAGCTGCAATTGGATCTTTGAGTGAACACGATTTTCGATTCGTCTCCAGGTGTCTGATAATAGGCATGTACTGTGGTTTCTCTATAAATTTCAAACATACATCTGACGTTCGACTGCAAAAAGATAGACCTCCAAATTGTGTCCACAATTGGACGTTCAGATCTGACAAATCTGGTGGGCGCTGTTACTAAAAATGGCTGTCGTTCGAAAGCACGCTTGAGCTATCAGTAGGTTTTGAACGTCAAAAAAGCAACAAGAGGTAAATCGCAATTTGGATCGACGTATGATATGTTGCCCCATGGAATCTCGTCATCAAGATCCGATCAATTCACAATTTTATCATATAAGACTGTCTCCTGGTGATTTTATGGTACTGGTGCCCTATACCGGGCTCACGCATGTTTCCATCATAGCTGCTTTGTCAGAGTAGAGACACAGTATTTCCAATGCCAATGTTGTACCGCTTGAGGACGACGAGGTTTTTTCTTAAGTCGCAAAGGGTCTGCGCCTTCTATCGTCCGATTGTTGTTCGCATATGAATGCCAGAGGCGTTTAGCAAATTATCCGCTCGTATCCTAGGCTTATTGCATTCATTGTTCGCTGGGGCATAACTAGCCGATACTAAACCTAAGGACTTCCCGTTCACTGTGAGGAATCGTTAGAAAGGTCTTACTAGCAAAACTACAAGGTATTCACCTGCAGAGGCTCTTACTGCTTCCTATATCGAGCCAACAGCAATCGGAGCACAATACATCTACGAGGCTTAATGCTAGGTCTGGATTCCTGGAAGTTTGATACTAATACTACTTCATTAGTATCAAACGAACATGCAACAGATTAACTAAACTACATACTCCCTCGAAAAACCAGTAAAATGAGTCCGAAAGCAACAACCTGCATAAGCAAAGTCTGTGCAATTATATCGTGCCTCATCATCGTCATCAAGTCTAATCGAACGCAATCGCATCGTTCAAATCCCAAAAGACAGCAATCAAAAAGTCCTTGACACGCACTTTGCCAGTTGTCAGTTGGAAGTTACCACTTGGTCAACAACACTCAGCTTTTCCACTCATCTAATGGGCTGATATCAAGGCATGGTAATCAAAATTTTTATAACCCAAATAAACCCAGCGTTTTGTTTTCCATTGAGTCGGTCCCTTCCTTACCCCGGTGCCTCACAATTTATTGCTCAATAAAATAGGCTTATTCCATCAATACACCAACCATGTGTAGTACCAAAGGGAAGACTATAGACAAGTTTGCCGCTGCTGGTCCCGCTTTTACGATCATCCTCGACAATGTGTGATAATTCATTAATTTTATTCCCCGTCCGGCGATAATTCGAGTACAATTTTCAAAATCAAATCAAAAAGTTGTAAAAATCCAAAAATGAGCTCCAAAAAGGGCCCCAAAGGAGGAGTGAATCGATGTACTCGTACACTCAGAACTGGATTGGTGGACATGTCCATAAAACTCTTCTTCGTCGTTGAGTTGTTTTTTTTTTTTTCTTCCTCTTTTTGTCCAGAGTTCATCTTGTTCATGGTTTTGGTCGTGTCGCCGTCATCATCACTGTCGTCGTTGTCTTGGATTTTATTCGTCTTCTATTGGACCTCGAACATCATCCTGGGGATGGGGGTTGAGTCTTCTTCTTCGCTCATGTATCATGTCATGTCCACAGCATACAGCAATACTCGTACATATGGTATTCCTAATTCAATATTTTATGATAATCGCCCTCGCTTTTGAAGCTATGCCGCTTTGGGGGGGACTTTTGCGTAGGTTCTTGGACCACTGGCCAGTCACTTGCGCGTCTGGACTGCTCTCCAAACAGAAACAGAGATTGAAGAGGTTGGAGGAGAGTTTTTTATGGGCACATCATCGAATTAATCAGTTGACACATAAAAATACGCTTAAACACATGATTTACGGATGACAAAAGTCCATAAAATGGAAGTGTCTGCGTCTGTGTTTCTGGTCAGCAAACTGGTCAACCAGACCACGCAACAGGGTTCCTCCTTCTAATCCAACACCATCACCATTACCATCGCTATCACCATCCACCGACAAGACAATTTAAAATTTTTTTTTTTGACTTGATGATGCGCATGAGATGATGAAGTACACGAATCAGGAGAACAAGGCGAAGGAATGAGAAGATTTGTTAACATCTCGATCGTATATCATCTAATTTTTATATTTAAGCACTGCGCGAGCGATTAGGCGACAGCAGTGACAATGACCAGCGATCGCTTAACAGTGATGACCATGCTGGTGAATGTAGACTTCCTATTTTAGCGCAGGATGCTCGCGATGCCCACGTGCTCTTTGCTTGAATTGCTTTGGCATCGTGCTGGCGACAATTGTCCCAACAAGAAGATGCATTTAATGACCAAAAGAGGATTGAGTTGTTCCGGAAACCATTTGTTCAGTCGTCTGTAGTTTGTTGTCTTTCATCCACCATCGGCCATCGACCAGATGACCATTAATCACGGCCGCCAGGGGTAATGGATGCCCACGCCCCTATAAAGTGCGCGAGTATATTGTTTATGGGTGATTATTGAGAATCATGGTCAGCGGCATGGGAGCGCGAACCATATGTCGGAATTTTAGACATGAAATTTGTCACCTTGACATTTCAGTCAGACTGGGTCTGGAGGGGTTACTTCATCATATGACACAGATGCCCACTAATCTTGAGAGGAAGCCATTATCTAGGAATTAAGGCTCTTTTGGGAGCACAAAAGCTTCAACTAAGCAAACGTATGCTCTCTTATGTGACTTACCCTAAGTTGAACAGAACTGTGACTCTGAAGCAGCATTTGGATGCGGCACTAAGGAAGAACTACACCGGGTACTTTGCTTAAGCTTCAATTTCAACTTTGTGTCAATCTTCTTCTCTAAGGACGTCAGAGGATAAATGGCGATAGGAGCTGCAACTCGGACTTTTGCCTTTGGAAATAGAAGCAGATAGTGAGACGACTATCTGCACTTCTAGATTTGGACTTCAGTTTATCATTCTCAGACTCCGTATGGCACCAGCCAGTTCCCTTTATTTTTGGCAATAGCCCAGTGGCTTTTTGCGACTTTAAATATTGAGGTACGCCATTTAATTCAGACTGCACGTTGCCTATTAAGGATTATAAATATCCGAGGCTTTGCTACGAAGCCCATTCCCTACTTAGTTTCTGGATTTCGCCAGTAATTGTGGTTCGAAACTCGAGATGCTTAGAAGCCAATGACTTTAAAACGAGTTGCCGTCTTTTTCACTTAATGTTGAGTAAAGACTCGGGTTTTATACATAGAGTCCTTCGCCAGCCATCTGCACGACATTGATCAAAATGCTTGTCAATGAATCTTCCTTCAGAAAGACAGTTTTCGATACGTTTGGGGTACCAAATGGTCAGACAGTGCTCTTGGCATGCTCCTGTAAGGGATGCTAAGCGAAGGTCAACTATGCTAGATGTTTCGTAGCATAGAACCACTTTTCATGTGACTGGGCAAATGAAGATGACTTCGCACTACCAGGCAAGACGTCGTTTTCCCTCCTCCGACAAGTCATCTAAACCTGAAATTTCGTTGTGTTACAGTCTTTTTATGGATGCACTGAGTTCTGCTAAACTATCAGCGGTAAACAGTTCAAATGCAAGTCCGTGGCAACACTCATTTTAAAATTTTGAAGAACCTAGATGATGTCTTCCCCAGAGCAGGACAAAGAAATCCTTAAAGTATCGCTCATCCAGTTGGACTTATTGGATCGTCTACGCGTAAATAAATTTGAAGTATTTTTGGAAGAAGAACCTGCCCAATTCATATCGTGTTATGCAATGCAAATACCGATCCCACAGCGACTCTTGGTCTCTGTTGTTGTTAGGTGCTAGTACAGTCAGGTGTTGCCCTGTGCCTCTACCAATATTCCTTCATAGTAGCCCTGTTGTTTGCTAGCTGTTTTCAATTTCGCATGTCAAGCTGATGGAAGTCCCTCTGCACTTGTGTATTCAATATGAGGTGGGGTCTTTCTTTGGTGCTCGTTGATGGATTCAAAGACGAACACTGGTTTTCATCGGCTCTACATAACGCAGCTATTGACGTTGCAGACAGTGTGGTAGATAAATCGATACACTTTTCTCTCGACCAATCACCTCCTCATCCTTTTTTGATAATGTCCATACCTCTGCCCCATAGAGGAGGATTAGAGCGATCAATGTTTTTGATGGCTTGAGTCACTTTTTTGATGGCAACATCTACTTCGTTTTATCTCGTTTAGCGTCAGAATCTTCTTTGCCACTTCCGCTTCAATACTTGTAGATTCCTCACAAACACCTCGCTGTCTTCTGCCACATAAACAAGAACTTGTTCTTGGAAAGAATGTTCCTCTGTCGAAGTCGAAGGGATGACAGTGGATTGCCTATTCTGGCATCAGATCAAATCATAATCAACTAACTAGGAGCAGAGCCTGACGAGTTAAGTATGCCAACACCGGACAAGGCTTCATACAGTGTCACTGTCATAGGCGACCTTAAAATCGATTGTCATTGAACTGGAATTCGAGAGCCTTTTCCTGGATCTGCCGTAATGCAAAAATCTGATCGATGGTGCAGTTTCCAGAACTGAAACCACATTGTAAAGGATCAATCAATTGGTTGACAAAAGGTCTTTGGCGACTACATACATAGTAAGGTAGAGAAGATCTTGTAGACTAAGCTGGGAAGACAGATGAATTCATTTCTTCAGGTTCAGGCATACAATGCCGGGGTTCCATCCATTTGACACACTTTAGTTCGACCATAGAGATGATTTAATGTATGCTCTTCACAAAGTTAGTCTGTCCGAACAGGCAGCCTTGTTGAACTTAAGCTTGGATAGCCTATCCTCACCCAGTCAAGGTTCTGTGGACGGCATTCTTGCCCATAATGGTCCAGGCTGAAGGGATTCTTTTGCCTGACAGTGGAATATTGATCGGTCTTCGTCGCTAAACAATCTGCCGAAATAGTTCTTCTATATCATCAGCGTTGACTGCAAATCTACCTGTCGAATCCTTTGTTGGTCGTTACAAGCTTCCGTTTGTACATTTTGTCGACCTGGGGTATTCCTTTTTTGAAAATATCTTTCTTTCCTGCTAAAACATCTCTCAAATCCCTGAATGTTATGCTTCTCGTGACCTTTTTTATTCCCTCCTAGAAGATGGTACTCGTCCTTCCTATTTTTCTCGCAGAACTCACAAGTCGTTCTAATCCTCCTTTACGGCGACGCTGTATATGCTTCCTGTTTGTCTGAATACTACAGCCGGCATTCATTGTCAGAACATGGATTTCGTGGCGGAGGCAGCTTTGCCACTGGATTTCCGGACAAGATGCTTAAAATGGATGAGGCACACTTGATTCGAAAGAGCCCGGTAGTTTCTTGTATTTGTTCTTCTTAGCGTCGTTTTGGATATCCGCATTCACACGTTGGCCATAACAAGGTAGTGGTCCAAGTTAATGTTAGGCCCTTAGAACCCTCGGACATACAAAATACTTGGATCAATCGCGACGTGATCAATCCGCTTAGTAAAAAATTGATCAGCAGACCGCCAGGTCCTCTCTTGAAAGCTAAGATGCAAGAATCACGTGCTTGCTTCGAAGCGAAATCCATAACCATGAATCCGTTCCGTTCAGAATGGATGTCCTTATTTTCATTGTGGCGCTCTTTCACATGCCTGAAACTTAAGAATTCTTGCCTAAGTCTGCCTCTAACGACGCAGTTCTTCATCCTTCTTACAGCCGCTCCATTTCATCATACTTTTTGCTTTATACGAATCGAAGGTACGAATTTGGCTGCAGCTGGTTTGTTAACATTAGGAGAGCTAGGCCTTTTGTTTCATCTCTTGATCATAGGAGGTCGGCTTATGGCTATGTCATTTCAGTTGTACCATCATCGTACCTCGATTTAGAAGCCCTGACATCTGGCTTTAAAGCCTGGTGTTTTGAGGAGGAAGGTTCATCCAACCTGGCTAACCTCGGATTACGGAGTCAAAACGCTGCATCTGGAGAGTTCTTCCGCTGCTCTTTTATCCAACGTTGCTTGCAATGTTAGTCAGAGGACAGCACGAGGAGGTAAAGCAATCACTTCACGCGAAGTAAGTATATACCCGCTCAATTGTCGCCCAGTCCCAGATGTCTAGGCATTTCAAAATTGTCAATTGCCAATTGAACCTATGAGTTCTATCTGCAACATATTGTGATTGTGCACAACGAAAAACACTTCACAACACTTCCTGGAACCGAAACTAATCCACTCTACACACAACATTCCCACAACCAATCCAACAAATTTCCCCCCTCGAGAGGTTTCGAAAAAAAATTGCTATCAATTAATTAGGAGCGCTTATTGAAAAGCCAACCACAGCAAACAGCAGCATCAACATCAGTTCGTTCCAGTGCCAGTACCCCTTGACGATCTACCAAACCGTCGCACGTTTCATTAAATCTTCGGAAAGTTGGTTGGGTTTGGCATCCCTCCCGACAAGTCTCGAATGAGGTGCAACTGATTAAGTTGTCCTGGGTATCCGTCCATCCATTTTAACTGCTCACGCTTGCGATCGCACTAGCGCTCTCAACATTCACGCCAACATCCAGGCGGCTATTTTCAATGCCAATAAATCGTCATCGTCCTGCTGCCACTGCTCCTGTACCCTTGTAGCGTACCTGCTACATGCACTCGCTGACTGACTGACTACGGGTCCCTATTACTTCTGCCTGTGAGAGCTGAGAGAGAGAGTCTCGTCTCCACATTGAAATTTATTAATCAAACCTTCAGCATGGTCGATCGGAAGAGGTAGAGAACAAGGTAGAGGAGACCTGAGCAATGGGCATTCTTGACCGAGAGTAGAGGATGTCATAAAAATTAATGCGGCTTCTTAAAATTAATGATTTTTATCTTGTGGCAATGCCTGGGATGGTAAACACCCTGTCACAGGGGATCTATGTACCTTCCATATTTCTTTGGTTCTTTTCATTTGGATTTTCAAGGATCCTGTGATCCTAAGAGAATAAACAAATAACTAATGAGTAATATGCTATTCCGCCATAACGACGATGATGACGATGACGGTGGATGACGGTGATCGTCATCATAGCAATGCAACAGGTACATACGTACGAGTGGATCCCTTGGTCATGGTCATCATTGTCGGTGTTGGGGTTATTTTCTTCATCGTCGTCGTCCATGGTTGTCGTTGTCGTTGTCGTTGTCGAATGGAATCACGGCATGATATCGTCCAATAAAATCGAATGATATACTTGCTCGTACTCTGTCTGGATTTCTCTCATCTGTCGTCCATTGATGGTGAATAATTGAGTGATTAAAGTTGGATGGAGTGTAGAAGATGCAGAAGGGAGCGAAGCTGGATACATTCTTGGTGCATGTTCGAATGGTTGATTAGCACGCATCAGGCTTGTAAATGGCGCGAATCAGTAAAAAGAGTGTGGGATTCTTACCCGTGTGCAATTTTATATTAAAAAAAAAAAGAATTTCATCGGCGTGCAGGGTAGGTCAAAAGTTCAGACTTAGAAATATTTCGGATCAATTTTGAGATCAATGAAATGAAGCTCCCTCGAGCAAGATGGGTATTTGAGTCACTACAGCACTATTAGCACTTCTAAAATTCACCAAATGCATCTTACCATTTTGAGTCTTTTCGCTTCTAAACAGGGAGAGAGTGAGATTTGCAATTACCCGCCGAAAGGGTAGTTAAAAACAATTTTTTCTGTTTTCCAGTGTTTCTGCTTGGAATTGAACGTAGAACTTTAGCGCTGTAGTAGACATACTTAACCACGCCGACCATCAAACCAAAGAATCTCCCATTTCCTTGTAGAAAAGTTTGTGATGTACAGGATGGGCCATAGTGTACGACCCTATCGGTCACTTCGGTCGAAGTAATCGTCACGATGTTTTTGACGAACAATTCGTCAGTCATTTCGGCGCATTGACGAGGCCCATTTCCACCTATTGTATGTATGTGGACACGTGAACTAAGGTCATTGGGCACTGAAAATCCGCGAGTAATGCACGAAGAGCCATTAGATTTACTCAAAGTCAGTACATGGTGTACTGTTTACTTTGGAGGAGTTTTTATTTTTTAGAACGACGTGGCCGAACGGAAACACATGTGTTTCTGTCACGAGCATACTTCACGAACCACAACCGATATTCTAAAGCAAATACTTAAAAGGGTCATAGTTCTTGCAGAGTGATTCAACCTTAAGCCGGCAGTCATCCAACGAGCGTTGCAAGAAGTTCTTTCTACTGAACCCTCGATAGGCTAGAATGGTAGACAGAGTTACAGAGGCGCGCCTGTTATCGGAATAGACAACTGACGGCTTTACTCGAAGAGCCACAAATATTGAGCGCACTCCAGAAGAAGCACGTCCTGAAAGACAGCCGTACGTATATAAGAGACAAATGGGAAACAATTGTGTGGCAAACGACGCAAAGAGACCAGTAGAAGGTTCAAGTGTCCAAAGTAACACTCCAAAACTGATGAAACTGACTAAAACTGAAACTTTTCTTCCATCAATATGATATGCACACGATGTCCGCTCTAAAACCAGCGAAGGTTCAAGTTCCGAACGATGGTTAATGCTCTAAAATCCATCGAGGAAAAGAATGCTGGTGTTGCCTTCCCCCGCAGGAGGTCCAAACCATCATAAATTGTTGTTCGAGGGAATGTAAATTAAATATGGTGCCAGCAAATGCACTTTCTTGAAAACACCAAAACTCTTATGGTGTGTAGAGTGGCGTCCTCTACTTTGTCACGCTTCTAATTGGGAAGTCTGGTAATGGAGCAGTCTGAACGACGCAAGTACAAATACTACGCACATCAACTGTCAGAGCTTGTATAAGCAGGAAATATTAACATTGAAGTAGAAGGAGGTATTGAACTGCTGAGCAATTTTGTGCTCGAGTTCATTCTCACTGTCTAAAGTTGCCAGGCAGACATATGCATCAGAATGAGCATAGAGAGGCACACGTCAGCTTACTTTGCCTATAGTTCGATATCACCGTCACCACCACTTTTTGGGGCAGAATAAAATCAGCATAAGCGCCAATCATCCGCTGAACTTCATCCTTGATTATCGAAACAAAATTTAGAGAGAGCTGTTTAAAAAGTGAACGTTACCCTCATCAACTTGTATAAAAAGGCATCACCATCGGCATCAAGAATCTTTCGCGTCACCGTCTTCCGTTTGAATAGAAGTGGTTTTTGGTACAACTCGATTGGGGTTTTGTTGACCCAGCGCGCCGACTGTCATTTGAGTTGAATCTTACGGATATGCAATGAGAACGGAACTCCGGTTGCTGCGGAATACCAGGTCGACTTTCTCAGGAATGACTTTGAGCTTTATCTGACCTAGGTATGGAATGTACTCAGATCTGCGTCAATCGTTTCAGAACTGATCTAAGATGTAGCGTCTTTGTGGAGGATAACGTTCTTAGACTTCACTCCTTACTAAGTAAACTTATGCTGGTCTTCTAAGCAGAGACATACCTAGGTAATCCTCATGACAATAAACTATATTGTGTTGCGACAGCCAACCTGGTCTTGAGGTCTTAATGAACACCATTTCACCTTCAAGCTATTTCGAGAATGCAAGGCAAGATTGTCAAGCTAGATTCAGAGGAAAATTTCTCAGGACCTGAATCCTCAACGGGGTGCCTACGTTCTCTGTTAGGGATGACCAAACGAATGATTTTGAATGTCTCTTAGAAGTCAGTTTTGCGAGAATTTTTTTCCTAAACGAGGGTCGCTATACAGACCTGACACGAGGCTATACCTCCATAGAAAAATGTCAAATGCTTATATGAATTCAAGCGGGGTGGCCGTGGTGTAGTGGTACTAGTAATCGCCTCTCACTCGGAGGGTCCAGGGTCCTGCCCATGGCAAGTCAGTTTTTCATTTTTGTAATTGGAGCTCAGACAGAAAAATTCTGCGTGTGAAGGCATAACACTGACACGTAGATTTGGCTGTTGTAGAGTTTCAAGCACAGAAAAAAATACTGTGAATTATACCTCGAATCACTCTGAGTGAAGAAAAAACTCTCCGTCCTATTCGGACTCCCACCCCTGGAGAGCGAATATCGAAACCAAACACACATGAGTTTCAAACCACTACAAAACAATTTTCGTTTCTCTTCCTTCTAACTTTCCGCCCGCGCCATGGCAACAGTAAAAGGGTATCTAACCCCTTAGGCGAAAAGTTGCGATCTACATAGATAAGGGAACGTTTCAAGTTGAGTCCTATACTCAGCAATTCAATTTTTTGAATAGGCAAATCAAATTTAGGAGCACTCTCTACCGGATCTCAGAGTAATTCAGTATTGCCCACCAACAACTTGTCGAATTTGTTCAGCCTTTAGGTGTCGCAATGTGTCTCCTTGATGTCTCTTTCCATTGAGTGGCTCTATAGATGAATGTGATCAGATGGCTGAACCCATTCTAGGACGAACCGTGTTAAGACAAGCGTGTTGGGCTAACGCAATTGTCCCCAAAGTTGAGTATGCCTATTTATACCCACTGTCGTGTGTGACGTCTCTGTCTTAGTTGAGTCGCCTATCTGCAGCTGTTCGAGCGACGTGGAAGATTAGCGGCACAGCTAATCAGATCCAAAGGTACATTTCGACAAGCAAGTGACTGCCCGTGCTGCTCACATTGCAAAAGCATATTAATGACCTCAATCTTTGTACCTGATCTGTACGCGATTATGTGGTCTGCATACGCTGTGGCATGGTGAAGTGAACCTATATTATAAGATCACCTTGTTGCAGACCGTTTTTAATCTTAAACGTTCCAGCAGAAGTCACATCAGGATGAACTGTCTACTGGAGAGCATATCAAAAAGAATATACAGCAGTGGTTTACTAATGCCCAACCTGTCCAACTTGAAAAAAAGTCCTTCTAACCACACGGTATCGTACCAGTGCACTGATTCTTGCCTTTGTTCCATTGGATATCAGAAACCAGTTTAGACGCAGCATGAATGATATCATGCCCCGCCTTGAAACCGAATTGATTATCCGGAACTATATGTTTGTCCTCAACCCACTTAGTCAGGACTCTATTGATCAACTTTTCGAACACCTTATTGATGTTTGGAAGAAGACTGATCGAGTGGGGATTCGCCGAATTGGAAGTATCTTTATCCCTTTTGGGGATGAATTCATTGCATTATTAAACAGGGTGGTATACTCGTAAATGTCCACCGCTTCTAGTGGGAGATGTTGAAGCACAATTTTCGGTATTTCATCGGTTCCTATCGATTTCTTACTTCTAAGTGATTCGAAGGTAGTTTGGAGCTCTTCCTTCGAAATGAACGGGGGTAATACCTTTTCGTTGGTGATGACATTATTTGCCATATTCTCGTCATTGAACTGGGTGAAACCCGAGCTCTCGAATCGCCAATTCACATTTTCATTTCGAAGGTAGAAATTGTGCACAAGGACTCTACACTTCCTGGAAAGTCGCTCCTATAGCCTCTACCTGCTCCTGCGGATCCTCGATCACAAAGAAGTTGTCATCATCAACAGCCTCATTTGGATCTATGCCCGCTGCTACCAGTATTTGTTCGTTGTTCGTCGTTCGGGCGATTTTAAGACATGGAAGGTCGTTCTTATTATTGCTCCGAAATATTTTATTTATTTGCGGGAACATATTCGGGTTGCTTGTATTTTCAGCCCGAATTTTATTGTTCCAATACAAACTTACAGATGCTCTGTAATTTTCTTTTATTAAAGTTTGGAGGTTTTTAATCGACGACTTCAGTGTCATGATCTCCGTTTTATGTCTGTCAGTTAACTGTCTGTACAAGGTTTTTAGTCTTGACAGCAGCCTACTTTTGCGTTGCGGAATAAGTCTTCTTCGTCGGTGTGTTGGTACCGAGGTATCGTTTTGTCCATTAGTCTTAGGATACCTGTCAATCTCCTCGTTTGACAGATTTCTGTTCGACGGTGGGTAGGGTGAATTCGAGGAGAGTGCTCTAGTCAGTGTTCTGGTGAAGTGTGTCCAACGCACCCTACTATAATTGTTGGAAGGCCTTTGAACAAACTCATCCAATTCCGCAATTTCGTTGGGAACAGTTATTTCGGTGCTGAGACCGCAATGGTCACTGTCATACACAAAAGTCCGTAAACCGTTTGTAGTTTGTTGGTTGTATTCGTGAGTTGAACAGCAGAAGATCCAAATAGGACCCGTGTCTGGGAAACGACGGCCTATCCGTCGCCTTAAGTCCAAGTCGATACATTTTACTCTGCTGACCCCACCAATTGAATAGTAGGTTCTCTCTAGTATCTGGTATATCTATTATTATTTCCCCAATCACTATGTTTGGCGTTGAAATCTCCTCCGATAATAAAATAGCTGGTTGTCTTCCAATTCCAGCCTTAGGAATCGAAAAAGTGTCTCGAGCTCTGAGATGAATAAGGTGGATTGAGTAGCCGCATAGACAAACACCATGTACAACCGCTGTCCACTACGGAGAGGGTACCTACTTACTACACGACTGTATACTCTTTTAAAACGTATACCTTTCCTTATGAACATCGCAACGCCTCCTCCCTGGATGGAGTTGGATCGGTTTCTCCGTACTATTTGGTATCTTCTGTGCTTCATTTTGTGTCTTTTAGTAAGCTTAGTTTCGCTAACCAAAAGCCCATCAGGAGCTTGGTATTTGAGCACCTTAAATAGTGCGGCTCGTCGTTCGAACCTAATCAGTGAATTCACATTCACTGCATGGACCTTCAAGGTTTGCTCCGCCACGTAAGTACTCATTACGACAAAAGTAATTAGTTTCTAGTGACGGCTGCTTTGGCACTTGCCGCGTTCATTGAGCGTCAAAAGAATCGAAGGGCGTTGGTTTTATGGGTAGCTCTTATTCTTAACTGGGATAGTGCACAGTTTCGAATTCAATTCGTCTGAATATTTTGGGTATGAAAGTGCGCGCTCACTCGAAAGACGTTTCATGTACGGCAGACTGACTGGCTCCAGTAAGATGGGGATTGGCAACCTTTTCTGAAATTTGCCAGCGTTGTGTGTGATCTTCGCGGCTTTGCTATGGCTTCGTAGTCTGTGATTTCTGGGCTGTTTATAGTTGCTATTTTAAAGAGCGCGTTCAGTTCAGAATTGTGCGATCCACAGATGTGTCGTAGATCTATGGAGATTTGGGAAATGAAATCCAAGTATCGCTGCTGCCGTGGTGTTTCCGATGTCAACGATGGGTTGCAAAATTTAACATAACCGTCTCCCGACGAAAACTGATCCAACGGTTATGGTTAATTCCTTGATCAAGAGACATAGCTTGGAGTCTGACACCAGATGAGCTAAGGCGGTGAGATACTCGTATGTGAGAAATCTTCATCGCCTATTGAGCGATGTCTGATCTCACGAAACCTGTAGCAAACTTGACCGGTATGAGTTGAGTGCCACGGGGCAGCTCAGAAATGGTAGTTGGCTTTGGAAATTCTCTCATTCTGATCATTGTAATGAAGCAAGCGATTGGAAATTTGCTATATATCATCACCGTCTTTTCTGAGAAGATTCTTTACTGAAAAGAGCTGTTTGTGAGAAGCATATACAGCGGCCTATTTTAGAATATATATATTCATTAAATATACATTTTCTTGAGGAAACCAGAGGTCAAATACCTGGGAGAACAATCGCAAAGACAAAGCTTTGTGAAGTAGAAAACTCAACAAGTCTGCACGAAGCAACACAAATGTACATCAGCGTATATCTCCATGATTTAACCTTCAAATTAGCATTTCGATCACTTTAAAAAGTCAAAAACAAAAATGTGTTCAATTTGTCGAAAGAAATTTTACTAGGCGACATAATTTCTTTTGGATCCACCACCTTCAGAATTTCAACAAGGTATAACGTCGTATGCAGCAAACTATCCAATAAATTGAGACCCATAACTCTCTGTGGCTTGGGACGTGATGTTTTCATTCAAAACATGACACTCGTACACACGCAAATACCGAATTGTCAGAGGGTCCTTTTGAACAAGTCCATTGCCGCACCTACTCCTGGGATTCCATGCCACAAAAGCGACCCAAACGCATTCCCCAGAAGTATAACTCAATGTCATTACCATCGCTATATCCATAATTAAATGATAATGGTCAATGGGACAGAGGAATACACCGCCTCCATCCAACTGGCATGAGAAGTCAGTATATGAACTCCCATACGCCTACCCTCGTCACGACCGATCACTGTCAGATTTCCACTTTCCAATGGACTAATTCGAACGCAATAATCGTTTGATTCTCTTTGTGATTGTATGCGCGATTGTGTTTTGTGTTAATTTCTTCATCGCGGGGACTTCAATTCTCGTTTTTTTCCTGATTTTGCTGCAACAATTCTTCTTCTTATCCATTGTGACTGGTCAGATAATAAAAAAAAGAAGTCACCAAGATGTGGACAGACAGAGTTACCACGCAACATAAGGATGTAGACACAAAGTGAAAAGAGAACTTTCTAATTTATGGCTGTCATTCTCAGCGTTTCTGACACGGTCTGTGTTTTCCTGACACGCTAAAGCAGTTGCGTCTTCATATTCAGTTGACATTTTTTCTTTGTATTTTACTCCTCTCTTCTTGTTTTCCGTTTTTTTTGTGTTTTTGTGTTTGTGAATCTAAAGTTTATGAAGACGAGCAGAAGGAAAACAATTTTTGGTGTCTGCTACAGTTGAAGGCAACTCATTTTAAGGACATAAGTTCTTGACAGAAACTATGAAGGGAAAAATATGGAGACTCAACTGTCATGGGTCTTTAAGATAACCAAAAATGTTGACCTTGCAACAAGAAAAATTTTTTTTTTTTTGCGAAAGGGAGCACTTAGCCAAAGAACTATTGTCCAGTGTTCCTTGTATGTTCCTATAAGCTATATGCCTGACATACTTAGGTTCTTATCGAAAGCGTAGTAATGTTTTGATGTCAATGAGTAGTCTGCAGTGCTTTCTACTGCCCCAGCTATGAATAATATCGAATGTCGAAACTAAAGTCTGATAAAGCTGGTAGCGCAGAGGGACGCCTGTTGAGCTATTCACAGCAGCTGGAGATGACCTGGTTGGGAACATGAACCAGATCATAAGTCTGCTTAATATCGCCTATAAGATCTTTTCTGGCATATTATACGAGCACCTGCCAGGCGTCAAGCCAGAGAAGTCCGCCATCGATCTAATATTCACACTACAGCAGAACTTGGAAAAGACTCGGTAATTTCAGGTCGACACCCGCCATCTATTTGTCGATTTTAAGGCTACATACGAGTATAACAGCGTGAATAGGCTTTCACATCCTTGCGAAACACGTCAGGTCGTGCAGGATGACTGTGACGAATTCTCTCTGTCCCATTAAGGTCGTTAATGAATTAACTGAGACCTTCAATGTTAAGAAATATTTTAAACTAGGAACAGCGCTGCCCCAAAACGAATTGTTCAAACCTCACAGGCCAACACTCCGAGTATTGAAGCAGACGCGGGCAAAATGGGTCTGGCAGTAAACGAGTGCAAAGCAAAGTACGTGTCATCAAAAAGGAGGCATCGACGGCTTGGTCATAACGTCACTATTGGTAGTTCTAATTTTGAGGTAGTTAAGGTCTTTGTCTGCCCTGGCTCCATAGTTGCAAGTAGCAACGACATCTGCGCTTGCCGATCGCTGTTTTTGTTTTTTGTTTTTTGGACTCAGAAGGGACTTAAGTAATAGAGCCCTCTCTTGTAATACCAAACTGACCGGTGCTGCTCTAGAGCGCCGAGGCTTGGACCTTGTCGAAAACGGATGAAGAAGCACTTTCGGGGAATTTTGATATTGCGTGGGCTTTTCGGTCCCATTGGCATACAAAAAGAATAAAGAAGGAGATTACAGCGACATAAGTCTATTCAACGGCTTAGCACCGACAGAAAGAGTCTTCAAATCTAACCTTGAGGGATGCCTCAGCAGAGAACGACGGCATCTCAGGTTGTGCACTCAATTTGAAGGGAACCTCAACCAAATTCTAATACGTCACTAAGGGCTGCTGGCGAGAGATCGTGATAGCTGGGGAGGTTTGATGATTCGAGCCCAAGTTCACCTAAGTAAGTAAGAAGTCTTTTCTACTGACAGCAACTAAGTTGGTAACTTCGTAGAGACATCGAAAAGCATTCCTCTGATCTGCTGGCATTCTAAATAGTCATGCTATAAGAAGTTGTGCTTACAAGAAACATAACCATCAATGGAAATTCTTACCGACTCAGTCAGTCCTGACGTAGTGTCGGTTCATTAAAACTTTCTCTGAGCCTTGACAATCACCGGTGGTCTCATCTCATTCCGGAATAAGCTTAGAAGAGAGAGGGGTTAACAACGCCTTAAGCGCAGCTGTCCCTAATTTGTCGCTTCTCCACCGTTTGCTCACAATATGAAGTACTTGCATACGCTTGGAAGACGAACACAGGTTTTTCTATTGAAGAGCGAAATCTAACATTGTCGTCCTCTAAAAAGACACCAACACTGCACCTAGATCGGTTTTGGAGCTATCCGTGAACCCCCGACTACATTCCTTTCCTGGATCCGACTTCGGCACATGTGGTAGGTCGACTTCGTACTTTCGCAGCAAGACAAGTTTTACTGTCAGTGTACCAGTCATTGGAACTCCAGTGCGTGTATGGTCTTGAGAGTGAATCCCATGATAGATATTAAGGCTTGGGAGGATCATCAGCGCGTTTGGAGTCTGGTAGTCTGATAAAGTTTCTAGTGCAACAATCGTCCATCAGAAAAAGTGCTGAATTCAAGATTCTGAGTATGAAAACCTATAACACATCCTCCGTTTCCTTACGTTTCCCCGTGATACATATATAAGACGGCGCAACTCAGCTACGATTGCCTGAAAACCTCCAAAGTTTTAGTCCTCAAATGAGGGATTTTTTGCATCGACTTGCTTAGCCATTCAAGAGTTTGGTGCAAGGAGCACTTTACCCTTAGATCGTGTCTAGAGCTGTCTGTACTATAGAGCTAATTGTGGGAAGGACTGATAGACATTAGAGCTGTTGAGAGCTATAATATTCTATAGCAGTAGAACAGAGCACAGTTGTTTGCACTCGCTTTCATATACTGGAAACAGTCTGCACACGAAATCAGGGTCCTATTCACCAACATTACTCACAAAATTAGTGATCCGACCACGCCGTACTAACCTCAATGCCGATGAAAATACTCAGAGTCTAATACTACTCGAGCTCTGCTCACGGGATTTTGAAGCGTAACCTACCAGGATCGTCCGTCATTATTCCGATATAAAGGAGCCAGACGACTTGAAGCAATCAAAGGATGCAACAACGTATTTAATAGCTCAATCCATCGTCGCGACCAATGGCAGATACTAACTACAGCGGGTTGTATTACTCAGCTCACTTTCGGTTTTAGGCCGGTTCTGCTCGGGTTATATGTGAAGTGTGTCGCAAGCATGAGACCGAGTCTCAACTTTTGATATATTGTAGGCGCCGTCAGATGGTTGGAGTGTTGCCAGTCTGGCTGATTTATCACTTTCGAGAACTTTGATCAGTTTCATCTTCACCGAGTGTAAGTCCCTATAGGAGACACTCTTTGAAATCGAATGAGCTTCTTATAATCTTCGGTCTGCAAAGGTTCCAGTCTTTGAATTTTGAATTTTGCTGGCTGGATTCACCAATTTAAAACATTTGATGAAGGCGTTGATCGTAGTATGAACAGTTTCCTCTACCCTCTGTTGCCGAATTCCTCCTTAAAGCGCATCCAGCTGGTTTGTCGCTGATTCCTCCTCTTCGACAAGATCGAGAACCCACATCCAATTCTGGATTTGGTATACTTATGGTCTGTAATGCTTACTAGATATCGTTAAGTCGATTACTTCCTGTCTTGCTTTCGTAAAGAATGCCGACAACCACGTGAGACGGTAGTATAATGTTCAAACGATGATTATCTTTCACGTTGCATATGCTACTGTCAAAAAATGATTGCACCACGAACATAGTCGACATGACCTTCCCCTTCGTGTCGTCACTATGGCAGCCGATTGACTGTAAGTACTCGTATAACAGATTCAACATTACAACCTTCTGCACCCTCCCAGAAGCAACTCAGTTGTTAGATACAGCATATCCGATACATCTTTGAATTAATAATTTATGGTGCTCACTTTTACCATAAGCATGTCAATCTCCTTTGGAATGCGCATCGCTAGCTTCCTAACTGGTATAAGCTACACCAATCGCTACAACATCTCTATTCACATTCCAAATGTGTATCGTTCCTGCTGCTTTAATACACATTTCAAACGGATGTCGTATCTTAATTTTAATTTAAAATTTCAATGATCATCCGTAATCAGCCGCTATACAAAGACGCATCTCAATTTGTGTACGAGTACGTACTACCCACGTTTCTGCCTGCTGGCTACAGTGCAACACATCCAATCATCTATCGACATAGTAACGATAATTGCCGAAGAAGATAGCACCTAAGAGCCACTTCATCTTATCACTCATAATTTCAATTTAATCAAGGCTTCCCAATCGCAGGTTTCATCGACATCGTATTCTTGGCAATAACAGTTCATCAACTGACAGTAGTTTGGGATTGTGGCGTTCCATTACTTGGATGCTGCACGCCATCTTAGTGTTGTGAGCGAGTTATTTGCTTCATTTAATTCAAATCTTCATAAATACGAGTAGATGAAGAAAATGAGGGGGAAACAGAGCGTTGTAGGATCGAGATCGAGTCGTCAGATCCGCTGGATGGATTCCAAGAGCCGAAGATGAGGAAAATCTATCGATAGTTGTTTGATGGAATTTATTTGATGACATTAGCTAAGTCTGGTCGACGATGTCGGATCACCTGCTGACACTATGGAATCAGGTTTTGTACGGATGCTGGTCTATGGAGAATGTCTGCTTGTTAATCGGGATTTGGATGAAGTTCGTGGGACAGAGGAGCGATTCCATTTTTGTATGAAGAGATTTGACTTATGTACGAGTATGCACAAATGCTTGCACGTTTGTGGAGTTGCTTAAAATGGAAACAGAATGCTGCTCTTGCAATACGAGTACTGAATTAATCTGGATTAGTGTGGTGACTGTACTAAAAGCTCGAAAGGTCTTCTCATACCATCGGGAAAGTTTAAAACACGAGTTTAATGTGTTCAGTCGTTTCAATCATTTCGGAAATCACTGCTCCAGCATTGGAGAGCCAGCACGTTAGCGACTATTTTCTGTATAAGACATCTGCTAAACCTTCGCATAAGTTACTTCGGAGTTCAGCTGGGATCTCAAATTCTTCTAGTTCACATGTGGATATCTCGGTTCCATTTCTTCTGTCTTGCATAGAGTATGTTGTCCTTTTTGGCACATTGGATGAGTATGGCGCTTTGATAAATTTTTGCTCCAAAAAGATCATGGCAGTCTTCATCCACTTTACAAGGAAAGACTAGAGAGTGTCCTTTCTTCAGGATCGGACATACAATGCTGAACTTCCATTAGTCTGGTATGCTTTCGTCTGACCATATTTTATGATGATTTGGCCATGCTCTTCATATACATACGAGTATATGAGCGGACGGAATTCTATTGAATTGAATGGTTCCCTCTGACTGACAGCGAATGGTTGATCATTATCGCAGAAATAGCTCTTTCATACCCTTCATTTCCTCCATATCTCATATCCACGGTACTGAATCTGAGTGGCGGACATAGACTCGGACCACTACTTCGTTGCAGTCAAAGTTCGTCTACGGATGTCTCAAATACCACAACAACGAAGAAATACTGTGAAAAGGTCTAACGTTTTCCACCAACACCAAGTACTGAAGAACAGTGGCATCGATGCCTAGAAGTCATCAGAAAGGCCGCAACTGATCTGCTGGGTTTCAGCCGACTACCTCGGCTGTTGACGAATGCAGACAAGTACTCGTACACATAGGGGAACAACTGGCCTACCAAGGTTCACTGCATAGAAGAACGACAGCGGCCCATGAGGTCTATGAGCATTGTTCAGCAATCTGATTGGCCACTATCAGTACGATGTTGATAAGTCTACAATAGACCAAATGTTCAGATTGCCACCGACCTTGGAAAAAGCCAAAGAAGTTCCAATCAATTCGCATTTGACAGCATCTACAGAGACGAGTTACCCAGAGCCGAGTCTAGCCCTGGAGTCCCTCTCAAACTCAGAAGGTCGGAAATAATCTCTCCGAGACCTTTGATGTCAACAACTTTTCCAACATCATTCTTGAGAAAATTGTGCGAAACTCGCAAGTCAACATCAGAGGCCAAAGGTGAGACCAAAGGATGATGGCATTGACGTCATTGCCTGAACTTACCGAGCTGCTTGGAACAGAAACGTGAATGTCGTGAATGAGGGCAAAACTAAGTATGTAACATATCTGGTGTCTAAAAGAAGAAATACATACGAGTATGTGTAAAACACCAACGAATCGGTCAGAATGGCACAATAGACGGCTTTGAGAAAGTCAGGGGCTTTGTATGCGTCGGCTCCGCTATACTGATAATCATATCAAAATAGTTCGGCCTAAGAAGCCAAGTGAATAATAAGGCCCATGTCAAGAAATTCTATGGAGCTCTACATAAGTCCTCAACATCATTCTAGTCCTGCTTTATGGTGCAGAAGCATGGACTAGATTAGGATGGGGTTTGGAAGAGGAGATTCAACAACGGACTCAATGAGGTGTACAGTGACATTAACTTGGTCAGAAAAGCGTACATTATTCGCCTAAAATGTCTAGAACATGTTGATCGAGTGAACACCAATGCACCAGCAAGAAGAGTCTTCGATTCCAGCCCAAAGGCGTAGCCTAGTAGAGGAAGACCTTCACTTGGGTGGCGTATCCAAGGAACCTTAACCAACTTAGGATGCACAACTGAAGGCAGTTAACAAGCGACCATAGTAACTGGAGGAAGGTACTGCGAATCAACCACTCAGCTCCCCTGGCTGTCCTAGCGGGCATCCGTTCGTTTTATGTTGATTTGGAGCTTATTGTGCTCTTTTTTCTCTTTCCGAGAAACCAGTGCTGATTATTTTTGTTGAGCCCACAAGCCGATCTAGTCCTCCTTTACAGTGGTGTTCAATATGCTTTCTGTTTCCCTGAAAGCGCCAGCCGGCATTCATCGTTAAGACCCAGTTTCACTGTGGTGGTCGGGCAACAACTAGGAGGCATCTCGGATGATTTGTTGGCAGCTTTCTCACTGGATTTCGCGCAAGTCAAGGGATACTTGATCTTCAAAACTTCTTTGCGGTGTTAGGGATATTCGCATTACCTTGTCTACTAGTGACCCGAGTGAAGGTTGACTGTGGCCGCGTCGTCCGCATTGTGATCAATCTGTTTGGAGGCAAGATCTCCTCATTCCGAAGCGAGGGGATGTCGTGCAAGATATATTTACCAATTATATTCATTCCCAGCCTTGTGTTAAAATCGTTTGGAATGACTTCAGCATCATTATTAGGAGCTTGAGCATACGTCTTGTCGAAGAGCTCATAAAAGAAGGAATGGTGCCATCGTCTCCCTTCTCCGTTGGAGCATGCGTTCATGTTAGGCTGAGGAGTTTAGCCTTGATGCGGATTGCCACGCAGTCTGCCTCTAAGAACAAATCCGCATCCAAACAACCGCTGTCTTGTCTTCTCGATAGCAATCATCGTAGCAACGTATTTGTCGCAGTTTTTCGTCCTTCTTACACCCGGTCCTTTCCACCGCACTGCTCAGACTAGTACAGAGAACTGCTTGTTTTTTCTTTGAAGTAGTGTGGGTTGTTAATTGTGGTTAAACCAGAGGCCCAGGTTCTTTAGCCTGATGCCAATAGCTTCGTACCAAACAATAAGTGCTGCCGTTGACCCACTTTGAGTTCTTCCGACATCATCTCTGCTTCAGACTGAAAACCTTAGAAGTCTGAGTTCCTAGAGGGAGGATTTTCGGCACAGAGTTGCTTAGCCATTCAAGTTCAAGAGTTTGCTGCATGGAGCACTGTAGATCACGCAAGGCGTGTTCCGACATAAATTACAGTAACGTCATCTGCATATAGTTGAGCATGGACATTGGAGCTGTTGAGAGCGTTAAGCAAAGATACAACCCGCATGATTCATAGCAGTGGGATAGGACTACGCCTTGCGGGTAATCCTTTTTATCCTCACTATCGCATATCACATGTTGGCCACCTACATTGCTTTTATTCACAAAATTAGTTATTTGACCATGCCGGTTACACCTATAGTCAAAAGTTGCGGTGAAACTAACATAAGTCGTAAATGGTGGTTGACTTTGAGGGCCCGATTGGCATCCTTTCTACATAAGAAACCTGCTACCCCGATGTCAGTAGCTTCGTACCAGGTAATAGGTGCTGCCATTGATCCATTTTGAGTTGTTCTGCCACCATCTTCACTTCAGAAACCCTTATAGCTGGTTCTGGGGCTCCTTCCAGGCTTGGGCTTTGAATATGTTCGTTGATTCCATCTGGGGAGTTCTTCCGCTGTTTTTTTCATCCTGACTCGTATACAGATAAGCCATTCAGCATCTAAGAAGAGTTAGGAAGCACTTGAGTTAGGAAGTCAGTCAGTTTCAGTGTTAGCTCAGCCTTATCTTTGAGACTTCTTTAGATGGCTCCCACTTAGCGAGATTGATGTGTAGCGGACAATAACACTTCTATTTCACACAAGACTTTGGAAAAGTTGCGGTAGGATACGACATTTATTAAATTCTAGGGTTTTTGCTTCTTCTTATTTTTTGTGTAAAAACTAATTTCTCCGTTGCCTTCATTCCGCTCCTTTCAATTCCTAGATATCTGGGTATAAGTATGTATTTTCTTAATTTTCTTCTCTCAGCGAGCATCTGTCAGTAGTTCAACTCTTTCTTGTAGCTACTGCACCTCTATTTACACTTCCAACAAATATCTCAGAACTTCAGAAAACTCTACCTAAATTGACAGATGGATACAAACATGTCTTCGAAATTGTTGTCAAAAATAGCATCGGCCCCCGTAAATAACCCGCTACGACCCACATCTTTTCACCCAACAAATACACAACACCTTTGCGTCTCTATTCGAATACATCCCCTAAATTTATTTATCACCTCCATCTTTTCATTATTTCCTATTTACTTTCCTTTTTTTTCACTTCTCAATTCACACAGTTTTCCAACGAAAAACCCGTATCCGTATTCCGTATATTCGTACGTATGTTTCTCAACTCCTGTCATTGTCTCTTTTGGTTCGAAGTTTTTCCATTTGACAGACGTTCAACTGTGTTACACACAGTCAAACTAAGAAGGATGAAGGGATGAAGGATTTATGTTCACAAAATTCAACCATTTTTGTTTTGTTCTCTCCTTTTTTTTTCCTCCATTTACTTTGAGCTGAGCTCTGGCAAAGCATGATTAATTTCTTTTTTATCCCTTCAAATTGGTAACAGTGGATGGAATTGACAGTTTTCCAATGATGGCGGATTGTGTCAGATTTGAGTGACAGCTTGAGATATCACATCAATGGGGGAACAGAGAAAGGCGCAAATCGAATGAAATAAGTGTGAGGGAATAGGAAAAAGAAATTGTAAATGGATCAATGGCTGCTTGCCATTGAAAGTTGTAACTCACATTTGACATGTCAATATAGAGAAAGTAATTTTTTTTTTTGTTTATTTCGTGGAGATGGGAACAACAAACCTGCTGTTGGGTCTTATCTCTCAATCTGTTTAGAGGAGAACAGGAGGATGGAATAGAAAGAAAGAAATGCTCACTGAGGTGTGGGAATCTGGGAATTGTCGAACTATGAAACATAGATACGAGTATGTACAGTGAAGGTTGCAAGTAGCCCTGCTGTTTTCATAATTGTCATATGGGCCCTTCTTCTCGTTTTTTTTTTTTTTTATGGGACGTCATAAAAATTCCTAAAAAGTATTGTCCATCATACGATTGGGAAATATTAGGCGAAATGAATAACCATTAGGATAGGCAATTAGCCGTTGGACGTTTTATTGCTTTGTTCCATTTATTTGGAGGTTTTGTTGTATTTATGACAGGTGTACCTAATTCGGTTAGACAAAAGTGATTGAGTTGGAGGCAGTAAGTCGCTATGACAGCATGAGATTCTCGAGGTCTTAAAACAAAAGCCTTTTGATTAGAACCTTTTGATGGTCGTTAAAAAAGGGGACATCGTATCCAGAAAGCCGTTTTATTAGTTTAAATAAATTCTGATGTTGTGTTACCGTATTTTTACTCAGACATGAACTTACCGATTTTCAGGTTAGAATTACTAAAAGCAGTCCTTAATTGCGAGTTCAATGTCCGTTACGCTCTAAGGAAATCAAAATTCTATTGAACTTAGCAATTAATTTGAATTTCGAAGAATGTAGTTACTTGAAAACAGACCGAAGGTTGATTCATTGTGACACTACTGGCAAAGCCCGAGAGGAGGTCATTGTTTAACTGACTTTTTCTCCAGATACTTCTAGTTTCATCACGCTTGTCTAAGAAGTGGTGACCCGTGAGAACCCTGTCTAGCATTTCGATCTTGAAGAATCGATCATCATACATATATTGTACGAGTACATATGATCATAAAGTAAGGAACAAATCTCTTTGTTCTGTCGCAATGAATCTTTGAATTAAACAGTAAGGAGCCGTATACAGGATCAAGAAACATTTACCAGAACACTTAGGCCCATTGTTCTGATAGACATACTACTCGTACCTTCTTATATGTTTCTTCAGAGCGTACCTGATACTCGTACTTATAGCGCTTAACACATTTCGAAGTATTCGCAAATGCGGAGTAATCCTTACGGACACTTGTGTTCTATATGCAATCAGTACACAAAATAAAAATTTATAAATAAAATGTAAATGAAGTCGAAAGACATAGATATAAGAATTTAGATTAGCTTAGAGTGCCTGTGTGGGGCCAGTAAGTTAGCATAAGATTGTTAAGTAATTGTAAGCTAGCATTTAAGCATTTTTTGTTAGAATGTAAGAGTTAGTGTTAAGATAATAAAATGCATTAAAACTGAAACTGAAACTGCAATCAGTTCTCTTAAAAGAAGGAAACAGAGGTCCGGGGCATTTCCTATAGTACTTTGTCTCATTTCTCAGATATTCGTAGGGTATACATCTCTTAGCAAAAGCTGTGTAAGTTTAGACGCCATCCAGACTTTCTTGCTGAGGTAGAGAGAAAATAAAGACCGCTGACTTCTTATAGACAGGACTCAAGCTAGAAAGTCATACCACTGAAAGGCTTATATAAGACCAAACTATAAATAGGAAGAAAAACAAAGGGCGCAGGCAGTCTAAACCTAGGTTCAGGTCCCGGAAAGCTCTACTTTGTGCTTGGTGTAACAAGTTCACTGGTGATCTTATTGTGGCCTGAGACCCGTTCAAAGAAGCCTTCCATTCAGTGTCAAATTAGCTCGAAAATGGTGAGATGACTCAGTAATGCATTAAGCGCAGTGCAGCAGTCGCTACAGATACTTCGCCGTTCCCTTAGATTGCTTGGAAGAAAGTCACAAGTCTGCCTGAGATTGCCATACTGGCGACACATCTTAGGCCTGACTACATTCCTTTCCTGGCTCAAATGCTTGTCAAAGCCACTCCCTGAGTAAAGTGTACCAGCACGACTGGCGTCTTGATGTCACTGCGCCAGGTGACATGTCGGACTCAAAGAACAGTCATTGCGCAAGGTCAAAACCACTTCTTTTAAATGATACAAGGCTTAGGTACTGCATCCAATGGTATGAATATCTGGAAGAGGGAGATTCATCAATGCATCTGGAGCAGGGCCGGGCGTGCTAGGGAAATGTCACAAACAGCAGGGAAAAACCTTCCTTTAGGGTCAGCACTGACGTGTTAGGGGAAAAAGCTTATTCCACCAAACTATCTAAAATAGCCGTGTAGATTCAGATGATTCCCATCTCCGATATCCGACAGCTGCTAGTCAACTTAGCGTGCCTTCTGTATAGGTTTAAGTCAATTACCTGATGTGTTCCTTTCGTAATAAGTATTGGCAGCTAGAAATAACCAATGCACTTGCTACTACCCTTAGTGCAAGCCATTCGAAAGTTTACTGTCTGAACAACTTTACCCTGACAAGACTGTTTTCCATATCGAAGCCCTCCTCTTGCTCCCATAGTTGATCTGCGCAGTGTTTGCACTCTACGACATTCAGACTATTGTCTTCCCGTGTGGAACCGTCAGAGAAGAGATGTCGGCCCCCTCACAGAATAGCCGATTTCCTACTTTTTGGCGTTTCGAGGTTTTCAAGAAAGTGGAATTTACTAGCAGGGAACACCTGAAACCTTTCTTCTTTTGGCTTTGTTTGAGATAAAAGAAAAGAAGCTAAAATTAGCTCGAGAGATTGATCGTTGTTGTTACTTCCTGGCCGAATTCGAAGTCTCTTTGTGCAGTGTGATGCCCTGAAATCTTTTTCTGTTTTTTAGCTGTCATTTAGCCCGTTCAAATTTTGCGATTTTCAACAAATTAACTATCTAACTATTTTGACGGAGGTAAATCATAGCAGGCTAAGCGTCTCCGGCACGCTTTCTATTATTGATGCCTAATATTCGGAAGGTGTCGCAGGTCCCGGCTAAAAAACTATGGGTAGTCGGTATTGCGAGTGGCACTTAAATAAATATTTTGAATCACCACTTCTGCACTTAGTTCGGGGAGATCTTTCTCTACTGTATTATCCCTCTGGATGGGAATCGAGAACCCATCGGGAGGAAGCGTTAACATCCACTTGCTCTACATGTTCTCATCGAATTTATTTTTAAATCTTCTCCTCGAGAGCCCTTCATCACAAAGAAACCAAAAATCACTCGAAGAATCTTGTGCTCAAAACGACCAAGGATATTTCCATCTGCCTTCGACAATGCCCATTTTTTTGCGCTATAGAACATGACAGGGATAGTTAAGATCTTATACATAAAAGTCTTCTTAAGTTTTTAGTGTTCCCTAAGAAGGCCTCATTTCTCAATTGGTTCTTCAGGTCAAAGTAACAGCGATTGACAGGTGTAACTCTCGCTTCATTTCTGATGAAGTCTCACTCTTAAAGGTAATAGCGAAGCAGAGGTCTACAATATCCCCTGCTACCTCAAAGTATTGTGTCTGAATCGGCTCATTATCGTCGCCTCTTTTTCAATACTTGCAAATACGGCGTATGCTAGTGGTGGCGCAGTTTTTTTTGGAAATTATGCCTCCGTGACAGCTTCTACGGGCAGCGTGCCTGAGAATCGCATTCGAACAGCGTTCTTTGACATGATCACCAAAATAGCTTACCCTTTCTTCGAAATGCATGCCAGAACACGATTTTCTATTCGTTCACACTACCACTGATAGCAGGAGACTGCTTTTTAACTTGCTTTCTTCCTTCATAGACTATTCGACTTACGGAGTTCTGCGGCAATCGCTCTTTAAGATCTAAAAGAACTGCGGAGCCTCCCCAACAACAGCGAGAGAGTAAATCGTCAAACAAGGGAAGATATCGTTGGCATTTGCACACTATGCCAGGCAAAAGCTTCGTCGTCGCAGATTAGAGAGTGGCCTTTCTTGTGGATCGGGCGAATGATGCTGAGATTCCAATCATCAGGCATACATCTTTGAAATGAGTTGGCCTTACTTAAGTTTGGATACTGGTCTTTTAGTCCATTTTGTCCGAGTGGATGGAAAGCTTTCACTGTATTGGCAAATTTTCTTGTTCATCTCTGTAGTTTTATGCCTTGTCGGCCTGATAAAATTGTTGTTCCCAGATTACATCTTCATTTTGCTGATTGCTCGCTGTTCATTTTCTTTCTTTTTTTCCCTGGAAAAGCCGATGTTTTCCCTTTCTTTCTTGCTCGTAGAGCTCATTCTTTTGGTATACATATGTTATGCCTCATCAAACCATGGGCTCTTTAATGTAGGCCGGTAAAACCTAGCACGTGAGTTGCAGCATTTTTGACGGCTTCCATGTTGCCCTTCTTCAGAATTTAGAGCAGTTTTTGCATGACTTACAATAATTCTCCGTTGTTTAGGCATCTGAGATATTCGGAGACTTACTTGGCTTCAACTAAGAAGTGGTCCTCAATGTCTTGAATTCGTTTGACTACTCAGTGATTAGGTACCACCATTTCTTTGTGTATTTTGGGGTGAGGAACCTATATGATAGCTATTAGCCTTAGTCCATTTGGACTCTTTTGAAGGATTTGCTTTCCTCTTTTTCTATCATATTTTGGCGCTAAAATCACCATCATTCTTATGGCATTGCTCATAGGTTTTGTCAAGGATCACGTAGGAAACTTTCTTTGCAACATCGCCTATTTCTTCTCTGGAAGCTGATGTTGGAGGGTTTCGCCTCGACACAGATGGTTAAAATGCATTCGCTTACGCCGCGGAAGTTCAAGACTTCTTGCTTTTATATTATTCACTGCTTACAACAAATCAGCACACAAATAGATGCTGCTTCTTCTCTCCATAGCGTCGTGCCCCATCGCATTTGTCACAGAACATTGCTATTTTCTCCTTTTCAACACTTGCGCTACTAAGTTTCGCAAGTAAAGCACGGTTGAACGAGATCTACACCCGGTGACTACTACGAGGAGGTAACATAGTTGCAGCTCTGGTCATCCCTAGTTTAACGCCAGCCAGTGTTACAAGCAACCTAATCATAGAAGCTGCCACCAGTTTTTCAGCTGGGGCCGTCTTATTAAAGAACTTCACCTTCAATCAGACAAGGTTTATATCTTGCCACTTAGCCACGCATAAGATAAAGTTGAAGATCCCCTGAGGTTGAACAACTGCCCGTGGGAAGAGTGTGCTATGTATACTATGCCAGGGCTTTGGTCTTCTCAAGACTCAGTATCAGTATCTTACATGTGATTTGAGAAATGATGAACTGAAGAGTACATCCTCAATTGCGTAGACCCTCTAGATTTTTGTATGTACCTTTCCTCTTACGCCTCTCTATACTCTTCAACACTTTCCACATTAAATGAAAAATCAATTTTCTGTTTCCACTTGAATGACATCCTTCAAGGTTCGCCCCCCCCCCCCCCCCTTTCCACTCAAAGGGAAAAAAAAAACAAACGCAAATCTCCTAAGAAAATCCAAAAATTTCTTCAGGCAAAACTCCTGACATTTTCACAATTTATTTCACCCTTCTCTATTCCTCCACTCACTTAAATGGTGCATAAGGACATGGAGAAAATTTCTTACGATTTTAGCACTTTTTACACTTCACCTCCAGGGCACTGCAAAAAGCGTAAAGTGAATACGGATCGGGTTCATCCCCAAAAATAATCAAAAATAAGAAAAAAGTGAAAGAAAAAACAAATAATACTCGTAAAGGAGCAGATCATAGCAGTTATTCAGCAGAAAACACTAAATAAGTAGAAACTAGGACTCGAAGAATTTTGGCATCCTTCGGAATGGAAATCATTCACTTCGAACAAGAGAAGGAAAAATAATAATATCTCAACTGTACCCGTAGTTGCGCAAGGATGTTCCCTTCTTTGTTTGTGACTCAATTTTGTCACACGATGAGCGATAATTCACGAGGAAAAGTATTTTTTGACAGCTGGATAGTCGTAAATCTGTCAAAAATTACTTTCAACACAGATCCTCGTACACATTCACAAGCTTGTTCGTTTGCCATTTTATATTTCACAGAGCACTTTACTTGCAAGTGAACGGAATGTCTCTACGTATCTGTAGTTGTCTGGCTATAGGTATCATCATTTTTTTGACTATAATAGCCCTGTAGGATACAATAGAATGTATTGTATCGCGAAGGACATCCTTGAAGAATTCATGATGTCGTCGAAACCTATCTGGCAGCAGAGCCTTGACAATTGGAAAATGACGTAAGGAAATATTTAATGAAAAGTATTTCCCCACTTATTTGCTAACTTGCATCAATATTGAAGCCTCTTCAGCTGCAAAGGACATTAAGCTCGTAATCCAAAGTGCAGCTTCGTTTTACTGCCATTTCGGCTTTTCCTAATGAGTTTTGTGCAGTCTTGGATAAACCAGATGCTCCCCATATATCAAACCATCACCTTTCTTCCTAAAACCCATTGCCCCTCGCATCAAATAGCTAATTACCATTCCTTCCATTTCAGATACATACTCGCACATATATGTACGTACATCGCATGGGCAAATTCTAAACATAAATTCGACGAACAACCCTCCAAAGGAAAAAGTGTCGCACAAAATTAACTGCAATATGTTACACGATAATATCGCTTCCTAACCGTTTTGCGCGACACTTAATAGTGTTATCCTGCCGACACCCATGCATCCCTGCAAAACTCTCTGAATGGAATTTCCTTCAGAAAGGAAGACTTCGTCTCCTTCATTTAGGCTTTTTCAACTTTTCTCTCGAAAGGCCATTAAACACATGGCCGTACACTACACATATCATTGCTCATTCCTCGACTGGAGCTCTCACCATTTAACATTATCCTGCAAGGATATGGTTTTTCTGTTGGGAGAGCCATGCAAAATATATTTTCTTAAGCAATTTAATTCTATTCATCTCTTCATTTTCACAAAAAAGGATATGTGTGAAGGAATACCGAAGGATGGGGAGAAGAGTCTACTGTCTACATGGTTTCCTTTTTTTTGTTGCGGTGCGACTTTGACTTGGATGAAAGGATGTCTTGACTAAACGAGCAGAAGAACAAGTTAAAAGTTGCAACCTGGGAGGACTTTTAGGATAGTCGGAGTAGAATGTGTGATTTGGAAGGGGAACAATAACAGGACACAAATTTAATGCTGTCTTGTTTCGAGAAGATGATCTTGTTAGGAATTGGCCTTCGAATGGGGTGCGTAGAAGTTTTCTGTGCTGGAAAAGGAATAAAAGGTAATGGAAAGCAGAGTGAAGGCAGGTGTTTTGAATAAGAGGTTGAATAACCAAGCTCCAGCAACCTACATGTTTCCATATTTAGTTTGAAGTCATAACGAGTAGTGATACTCGTATCTTGGAAACGAGCATTTGTGCCAGTAACATGCATCTATAGTATGCTATTGGGGAGAGTAAAAATTAATTTGATTCTGAGACATCACAACGAAAAATCACACCATACGACCTGGTTGGCGCAAAACTCCGGTGTGTGCTAAGGTCTAGTGTCTCCATTCACTGTGTTGTTCGTTGGCTTTTGGGGTGAAAAACAGCGATCTACGACATTCCTCGTTGAGATACGCTTAGATCAGCAAGTCCATTATAATACCGCTGGAAAGGTGGTGTCCTAGTTAGTCCTGTAACCGAAGATATCTTGATAGATTTGTCAAGGTCGGACTTTCGGAATATCCGAAGTGGTTGCTATTTATGAATGACATTTTGAAGTGCCACGGCAGGGCAATTGCTTAGGATATGCGCCACAGATTCTTCTGCCTCTTTGTCCTTGCGGTTCCTGCACAAATCGTTGTGAGGAATATTCATTTGTTGCACATATTCTTCCAATGACACAAAGTCGCATGATAATATTTGTGAGCTTGGAGATATCGCTTCTTCCAGGGTTGATCCGCTCTCTGAATCGCTTAGGATTGAGTATGGACAATGATAGTCTAGATGTCTCATCACATAAAAAAATGCCAAGCCATTTGCTACTCCCGAAGGCGTTTGACACTTCCAACCCGCACCTACTATTTATCAAATCAAAAAGTAGCTGCAGTTACTTCAATGCTGGTCTTGGGTGTCATTTGTGATATACAGCTCAATTTTCGGATTTGTTAAACCATGGTCAAAACAATTCTCTGACCCCTATGTCAAATCCCTGTACATAACCTTTGTTCGTCCACTTCTCGAGTACGCCAGTGAGATATGAGAAGCTGTCCAATGTAGATTCCTGCGATTTCCACTGTAGCAGTCCAGCCCTTCGAAATTCCCTCATTTTTCCCGTTAATACACCTTAGTTTAACTAGAAATTTTTGTATTAAACATTTTCAATAAACTGTCCGGGGTTGACCCGGGCCTCAAATCGCTTGAAAAGTGTTATATGTCTGGCGTAGATCATTGGTTGCTTTACGCCTATCAGCGACGCAGATCCCGGGGATGCCCGAATGCCTTTGAACTTGCGCTACTTAGTCATATTTTTGAACGATGCGCTCAGATTTACCGTGTTTCAAGTTAGGGATCTGCCTGCCAGTCTGTATACAAGTATTGCAATACCCGACGCGGGTAATAGATTGAGACAGGCCCAAGCAGCGACCTGATGAATAGCTGAGATTTGAGCTTGAAAGACGATACTACGAGTATGTAGGTAGATTGAAGGATTTGTGTATAAAGAGGTCCACAGAGAGGATGGAATAACTAGTATCGGGCCTCGTAAAAGCAGCATAGACCAGTGAGTTCTGGTGTGTTAAATGATGAGATGGTGTCGCTGCGACGAAGACCTCAGTACTACTAGTAAGTCAAATTTTTAGGGCCTTCCTGTGGCATCCCCGGGGAGTTTTGTCGGAAACTACGAAGACTGAAAGAGGAAGAATAGCGAGTCTCCTACGCCATTACAACAGGACAAGTATTGGTTCGTCTGTGGCCCAACGTGCCACAAATTTAAAACACAATAAGCTCCGAAATGAACACAAAAGCCTCGGATAAGAAGGACCCCAAAATCCAGATTCCTCCAGCTTGAGCGAGAATTCATGCATAAAAATTAAACATTCTGTGAGTATGCGAGGAAGGTGGTGGATCATAACATCTATCGCTCCAAAACTGGAAAAAGCTTTCTCCTATCCACCAAAAACCGCAGAATAGATTAGCTTTATTTCAAGCTCCAAAAACACGGGATAGGCTCATGTCCTATTTGCCAATCAGTGACAAGATATTGGCTGCAAGATTTACCACTTGTTTTACGTGGGAACCAGCCATGTAAAGCTTAAGCTCACGATGTGCCCTCACATGGGACTAATTAGCGCGTCAATCATCATTGCCCTGATCTTGAATGGGGAATAATCCCGATATTCGATCTAAAAATCATCCTGGGAAAACTCCATTCAGATTAATACGCACGGCTTCCCCTTTGGTGAAGGCTGAGATCTACCTAAAACCTCCGCCAATCTAAGGCTCATGACGCTTTGTAGTATTTGCTACATGGTCTAATCCAAAGAAAGTTATAAAATTCTCCCTGGGATCTTAGGCTTAAAACTACAGCTACCATAGCGCTAACCCAATGGAGTCTACCTCAACTAATCAGGCTGGAACCGCAGTTCCATGGGCCTCTGGCTCCCATGGTGCCAAAATTAACCCTCTAGTCGGGCTACCGTGGTCAAATGCGTTATGCATTAGTCTCTTCCTAGTTCCTATCCCCGTTTATTGTCAGTCTACGCCATGGAAAGGACATAGCCTGCGTAATTCGGTTGGGGTCCGTTGAAGAGTACAGATGTCTCCAGGGTTTTACGTGAACTCCTATCTGTGAAGACTTAATTTCACGGGATGCAAATACATCCATGGGAGCAAGGATACGCCTTGCCATTGCGTGCTCTCTTCCTGAGATACCAAATTGGAACTGTGTCGTTCACTATCATCCAGTATTATGCTCCACCAAGCTATGCAGACGAAGAGCTTAAGAATGATTTCTACAGCCAATTAGGCGTCGCCACCATCAACGTGATATGGACCATATGGCCTCGGAAACATCAGAAATGACAACGGCGAATGATTTGTTGACTTTTGCAACGTCAACCGCCTGATCATTGGAGGCACACTGTTTGACCATAAGGATTGCCATAAGATATTCTGTTCTCGACTAATCGACAACTTATCAACAATGCTATGGCTACCCACGCATAATACCGACAGGCTATGGAATCCCCTTACCTTATAGACTAAAAAAATCAGCAGCGCCACTCCTGCAAACATCGACGTGCAGTTGAAGGCTGCGGCAGACACCATTGTTGGAAAAAGACAAAAAGCCAAAGGACATGGCTTTGAGCAGATACCTGGACAAGAGTTTGAAGTTCAATTTGGCATAAAACAGAAGGAAGTGCAACGTAGTGTAAGACGTGATAAACGTAACTATATCAACGAACTTGCCACCAGAGCAGAAGAAGCGGCCAGTAAGTGCGGCAGTAGGACTAGCCAGGAGTAGCCAGATCTATGCTTAGGCCGCAACTATGTGTCCAAGAGCAGAGCATGCCTTAGGCACACTGGAGATAGGCAATGTCTTTTGGTGTTTGGCCGATACATGAATAGTAAACCCTCTTATGTGGTTTGAGGAAAAAAAAAACATCAACTAAATTTTAGGACGAGCGTGGGAAATAGTGCTGAAAAAATGATGACGATCTACTTTCTACTATCAACGATGATGGGCAGAAAACCTCTATCCCTCCTATCTCGACGAAGTGACGGTAGCCATATCCAAACTTAAGTCCAAGAAGCCTGCCGGTCCTGATGAGCTGCCGAGCTGTTTATGTTTAATGAGACTGAAGATGACTTTGTTACGAGGATACACCAAATCATCTCTAAAGAATGGTTGAACGAAGGCATGCCAGACAAACCTCAGCATCCGACCTTGAAAAAACAAGACCCTGTAGGCTTCGCCATCTAATGAGGCATCAGTCTGCTCAACATCACCTATAAGAAAAGACCTTCGAAATACAAATCGACACCCACCACTTATTTGTTGCTTTCAAGGCTGCCTATGATACCGTATATCGAGAAAATTATACGTCGCCCTGTTCGGTTTTTGCATCCCTGCTTAACTTGTCCAATTCTGTAGGATGACCGTGGACAAAGCGTGCTACTCCGTGAGGCCGGTGATGATTTTACCGAAACCTTTGGCGTCCGAATAAGCTTCTGACATCGGCGATCCACTGTTATGCGGTTTTCTTCGCATCCTACTTGACTTTATTGTCCGAAACTGCTAATCTAACAGTCTTTCAAAACCTTGTAGGTTTGCCCTAGAAGATTAGATATTATCGACAGAACATAGCGAGCAGTGTGTGAGGCACATCTAGGAATCAAAGCAGAAGCGCCGAAGTTGGGTCTGGCGGTAAACGCGGGATAAAAGGAAGTACATAGTTGCTATTGTCCACAACATCGATGATTCAAGCAAAACGTCGCAATGGACATTTTGAGGTAGTCAACGATTTTTTCTGCATATCCTCCCCAGATAATATATAGAACAGCACCACCTTAGAGTAATTGCTATTTTTTTGGACCCGGGAGGCAATTGAGTACGAGCTCTCTATAAAACTTTGAACGTCCAAGTCCTCTTCTATGGTGCAGAGGCATAGCCTTTATCGAAAAAGAAAAAGAAGGCGATTCGTAGTTTCGAGTGATCTACGGTCCTGTCTGGATCGACGAAGTGTGGAAGAGGTGATTTAACCAAGAACTGTAGGAGCTGTAATGCGACTTAACTCAACAAGTTTGGAAGGCTGCGATATGCAAAGCAGATAGACACTAACATTCCAGCTCGGAAAGTCTTCGAACTCATTGCCAAGGAAAATTAAGAACGTAAGTCTCCATCTACGGTCCGCGAACTACTAAAAAAGTGCGAAACTTGGTAGTGCGAAACTAATTAGAAGCTCCTAGCAAACAATAAGGCTAGCTGGAGAGCCATTTTAGTTGAAGCACAGGTCCATCTCGGGGTCTAGAGCTGCGTAAGTAAGTTCATTAACATTTATTTGCTGCAGCATACGAACAACGCCGGACTTAATATGTTTTCCTATGAAGAGCAACAAACCAACTAAACCGAAGATTGGTGTTTCAGAGTCTCGTTTACTGATTGAGTACCCAGTCGCTGCAAAGGAACATGTTAGCTTGGTGTGTGCTGTCTGCGAGATTGCACCAAGGGAGTTTTTTCTTTATCAAAGATTGAATCTTCTTTGAAATATCCTGGAGGTTGAAGAGTTAAAGAACAAAGCTTAGAGCCCCTGAAGACCGTCTTGAAATATAATTTTTTTTTCTTGTATTTGCCTCTGGCTAATACGACAATGTCGTTGCGTATCCTGGGACACAGAAATCATCATCATCACCGAGTTTTGTCAAAAATGAAGAAAGAGACGCCACCTGCCTTTACACTAAGATCCCACCTATAAGTTTTTTTTGTCAAAGAAGCACTCGAAACCAATGGAGTCACCTCATTGTTCCAAAGTTCCCATCTTTACTCTCTTTGAAGATTATACGTCCTTAAGCTCTAGATATTCAAATTAAATGAGATACGCTGGCGAATTGCAATCCACTTCAGTGAGCTCTTGTTGTATCTTTCATCTATTCCCATCCTTTCAAGGAGCTTTAAAATTTCTCAAATACCGTCATTCCGTTTTCTTTAAATTAGTCCATGCATTGCTGGGACGTAAGTATTCACTCATCTATCTACCTCCTCGTCCTTCCATTGTTTATACATCAGAGCTTCCTATTAAGCAAACAACGAACCGACCAAGTATTCACTGATAATATGCGAATACGGTCCGTCAGTCTTTTGCGAAATCACCCTCTAAACTGGCAAAACATCCCCATCATGGCTACAACCAGGACCTAATCCTGAACGATTTAAAGGAAAATTGTTGTCACAATGCGCTTGTGGTGCTAAATTGGGTGATAACTCGTTCTTAATGGCATCGTGCACTTTTTGCTTTTCCACTGGCATCTACCCTAGTCCTCCCCCATCTCTATATTGCCATCATACCCGTACCACTTCCTAAGGACAATGGGTGACAAATGCGAATAATGGTTTAATTTTTCGAAGGCTCTAGATGGTCTTTTGGCTTTTCACCATCTCGGCATATGTCTATATCACGCGACAGAAAATCGCGCTCATCCTTCTCTCATCCTGATTCATTTGCAAGGACATTATCGTTGAGAGTTTTATGTTATGATGATGACGACGACAGAATGTGCGTTTGAGATTGGGTGGGTGATTAAGGCAAGCAGGATGTTTTTAATTGCGTTTTTCTCTTTTGTCTGTTTTCAGAAGAAGGACCCACTAAGTCGTAATGCTCGAGGAGGATCTCGATGATACACACTTGTGTATCAAGTGTAGTGCCACAATTGTTGGGCTGAATAATTACGTTCAACATCGAAAGACAAATTGTTCCAGCAAGACATCACGGAACACTATAGTTGGCAGCTATGCAGGATATGAATATCAAGACTCGTCCAATTATGCCAAGTCTGAAGTGGAGACTACCGGCGGAAAGACTTCAAAGAACATAACTGACCCATATGAGTTGCCATATGAGCCGGCCGCTGATTTATTCTTCTCCTCGCTGCAGTTACAAAGTGTTCAGGCGAGTAGTGGTGGGAAGACAAGCTCAAATCAGCAAATTTTGACGAGAAAAGCTACTGCGACGTTGTTGTCATCTTCTGGTCGGGATGAGCCTGAAGGTGATTGGCAAGAGGAAACTCCAAATAACACGGAGAATTTGATGAAGGCCGTTCGGGATATTAGTGAGACGAAAAAGTTTGAGCCAATCTTCAAGCCAATTGCATTCGGTCATGGATCTCCGGAGCCAGAGCAAAGTGACGATGACGACGATGTCGATGGAGTTTTCGACGATGATGATGATGACGATGATGAGGACTATGTACCAACTCCGTATAGTGGGGGAAAATGGAAGCCAGGTAGTCAACCGGCTCCCAGAAGTGGTGGAAAATGGAAAAACAAGACACAGCCGGCGGCGGCTGTAATCCCGGCATCTCATACAGGGGGTAAGTGGAACTTTAAAATACCAGCCAGTGAGGGAAGTAAGTGGAAGTCTTACTCTCGGAACTTACAAGCAGACACTTCTAAAGTAACACTAGAGCCAACATCGTCTAATCAATCGTCCCAAATCAGCGAAAAACTAAAGTCCACTGCCGAATACCTTCCAAAAGAAGCAGCAGATGATGTTCAATCTTCTGACATTCCTGAAACTGGCGGAAAATGGAAGCCTGGCTTTGAGAAAGTTCCATCTGTCGCCAAATGGAAGTCGACTGAAGGCCAAGAACCATTAGAAATCCTTGAAACACAAACTGGTGGTAAATGGAAGCCGGATGGATCGAAAACGTTAAAAATACCACCACCATCATTCACTGGGGGTAAGTGGAAATCTGCTGAGGGCAGTGAATCACCAGATGTTATAGAACCTCATACTGGTGGTAAATGGAAGCCTGGACAACGCCCCTCTACTGAAGACTCCACAAGTGGCAAATGGAAACCAGCAGATCAACAGACAAAGATAAAAGCATCGCCCATTCTTCCTCAATGGGACGATCAAGAGCCCTGGGAAGATGTCAGTGAAACTCATCCACCAGTGGAACATACAAAAGGCAAATGGGTGCCAGGAACTAAGGTTGAACGTCTCGAGTACAAGGAGGAGGTAAGTATTTGAATTTTTTTTATTTTGAAAGAGTATGCAGACATAATATTTCTTCCTTAGGCGCTTCCACCGCCACAAGACTTTTGGTGCAACATTTGCTGCCGTAAATTAAAGACTAAGACAATCTACGAGAAGCACCTTAGATCCGGTGTCCACATGAGAAAATCCGAAACCGAACAACAGCTTGAACGGGCAGCAATTGAACAATTGGAACTGTCTCAAAGTATTCCTCGGCCTACACCACTGCTTCTGGAACGAACTGTGTCCCCCGAGCCAGATCCAAGTAAACGTAAACGTCGTAAAACATTCATCAAGTGCGAGATCTGTAAACACCGTATGCAAAGGTACTTGGTGGGGAAACATCTGATTTCCCACTATCACTACGTCAGAATGACACTCAATCCAGAGCGATCGTATGCCATGATCCTCGACAACATCCATCAAATAGTCCTGCAGTCCCCGTTTCAATGTCGTCCGTGTCAATTTTACGCAAACACCGAAGAGAACTTCCTTATTCATTGGAACTCTGTTGAACATCGCGATAGAACCGAAGGTCCCGGTAAGTTTTGGTGTAGCTTTTGTCATTTCGAATGTGAGGACAACAATCAAATGCGGCGCCATCTACTCGGCACCGATCATCGGGAAGTTATTCTCGCCATTAATCGATCTGTGCCGATCCACATAACCAAGAAAGTCACTATAGAGTGCTCCAAGTGCCATCAAGGATTTCGCTATAACATGGAACTACGACAACATGCAATGCGATGTGAAGGAGCTAAAGTGATTCCGAGTGGAACTGCTTCCGATGAGTACCAATCCAGGTTCCGATGCAAACTATGTCCCGACGAGGTTCTAAAGTCAAAAACTGCCCTTCAGCGACACGAAAAGTTCAAGCACAATAAACCGCGCTATTTCTGCTCTGTTTGTGGAGAAGACTTTGAAACTGCCACAAAGGCTGTTAAGCATCGTAAAACCAAGGCGCACAGGGACAAATCAGCTGAGAAGTTGTGTCAGATAAAAAGGGATGCGAAAATGAAGTCTAGAAAGGAGATAAGTAACAATTTGCAATGTACGAAATGTGGTCACATGTAAGTGTGCAACCAAGTATACAATAAAAACGGTTCACATGAAATTTTCCTCTTTCAGGTCCTCGTCTGAAGTTGAAGCGATGCTGCATCAAATAACCCATCCAGAAGGCTGTCCGAAAAATAAAGAAAAACCTCAAGCACCCCTGTCTCTGGTGTCAGTCAAGGAAGAACCAATTGAAGCAACCAACCGAGATGTACGCAAGTGTCACTACTGCAGTGAATCATTCAAAACGAAGGCAGAACTAAAATCGCATTTAAACGCGGTTCACCCTGAAATAAAACACATCTGTCCTCTATGCGGGGAAGCTTTTACTCTACCCCAAGAACTCGGCTCCCATAGAAGATACAAAATCTGCGTAGCATCAACCTCAAAACAAATACCAACATCTTCATCGCCATCACCATCGCCCAAAAAGGACCGCACTTTGAAAAAATCATGGCATTGCTCAGATTGCACATTTCGGTAAGTGTCTGGTGTCTAGTCCTTGTAATTCCTCGCGTTTAATTGAAAAATTCCACTCCACAGCTCTGTCTATGAATCGGAGCTCATATTCCATCGAATAATCCACACCGATGGTGTGCAGGCACTCCAAACGGATGAGAAACTAAGCTGCCCACTCTGTGAAAAGTCCTTTACAAAGCATTCACTTCGCCATCATCTACGCCAGCATACCAACGAGAAGACCTTCACTTGTGAGATCTGTAAACGGTCATTCTCTCGACGGCACAATTACAAGGAGCACATGCAATATGTGCACTCAGTTGGTGGTGCGAAACAACGTAAGCGAGCTCGGTCTACCGATGAAAGTTTTATCTGCGATACTTGTGGAAAGATTTTTCGGACCAAGTGAGTAATAGAATAAGAGACGTACGAGTGTGTGTAATGTAGTTTTGATTGTAATTCAGTGAAGAGTATTTTGGAATTGCCAGCAATTCCGGAAGGACGTGGTTTCACAAAGGTTTTCCATATTGCATGCATAAATAAGGCGAAAATGACTTGATTAAAATTTCGGACAAATTAATTTAGGGTGAGGGTGATTCCAGAGGATTACCACGACAACTTCCTCTAATCACGTAGGTACTCATTCTTTTTAAAACGATTACGGACATGGGGAAAGGAAAATACAAGGCTGAGCTTTAATAGGTCTATGTCTTTGGATAAGTCTTAGCAGATACGTTTACATACTTCAACTGTTGGTTTCAACTAATAATATTTGAACCTGTGGGGCGGTATCTACTTATTCCTGTCCACCAGACCATTTTCGAAACACCAGTTGTAGCAGTTTAGGAGACGGTTCCCTTTCTCTCATTACATTCGCAATGTCCGAAGTAAACCTAGGTCTCAACCAACCTTAATCTGTCTCCTTTTAGGGCGGTTTTGCGATAATAGCCAACTGGATAGTGGCCATCAACTTCAGGTTCCTGGATTTTTTAAAGATCTTCCGTGAAATATATCGAATATCTTATTTGGTCGATGGAAGACTTCCGAATCCAATCAAATTATCAACAAATTCATATCCGACTCCATCACAAAAAACCGAGGATTACTTTCCTCAAACCAGACAGCAAGTACAGAGAGAGCTCACCAATAATGGTGGCGAGTTTGGGATGCACAAATTTAATAGAACAGTTCTGTTCTGGCAAAAGCCGTGTTAACACGTATCGCGGAAAGAATTTTGTTTGGTTAGTTGGTGTAGCTCTCTTAAACCTTTGCTCGGTACTTATTTACTTACTCTCGGTGGTAAGTGTAATTCCTTTTTTATTTTCTCTTAATACCTACACAAATAAAACAACAAGCGTACAACTAAGTAAAAATCTATGGACGGGGGAACGGACCCCCCTCGAAAAAACTGGTTCAAAGGCTTGTCGCCAGACGTAAACCTTAATGAGAACCGAATTAAAAAAACGAAGCGCAAGCACTCAGGCGAAGAGTATCCTGAGCTACCTATCATTAACAACGCCAACAATATCCCACGTTATATAGTTGTAACGGGAACGGAAAAAATAGGCGAAAATGTGCGGTCTCTAGCTTCCTACAACCCAATTCAAATCAACCGAGGTCTCGAATTTATTTCTAAAGATATCCTAGAAGTAAAAGCCATGAGGTCAGGAGACTTACTTCTCAAAGTGCTGAACGTGGAAGTAGCTAACAAATTCCTAAAAGCTAAATTCGTTGATTCAATTACCGTCAAGGTATCAAACCATTTAAGCCTTAACTCTATACAAGGAAGAATCTTCTCGAAGCACACTACTGAAATCACGGAAGAAGAACTTTTAGAAGAATTGAAAAAATTCAAAGTCATAGAGGTGAAAAAACTAATGAAAAAGGAAAATGATCTTTTGGTTCCCACAGGTGCGGCTATATTAACCTTCGACTTAATTCGACGACCAAACGAGGTTAAAATTGGGTGGGTAAACTGCAAGGTAGACGAGTACATACCAAACCCTATGCGGTTTATATCTTGCCAGAAACTTGGTCACACAAAAAATCTATGCACTGGTACTCCTTTGTGCAAAAACTGCTGTCTCCCTTCCCCACATAATGATTGCACGCGTGTTTACTGTATTAATTGCAATACCGAGGGCCACACATCAAACGATTCCGCTTGCCCTGCCTTCCTCCGATACAAATCGGTCAACAAGATAAAAATTGATCGTAGGTGTACTGTTAGAGATGCTTGGCAGATATTTAATGACAAACCCTCTCTACACCAGCTCCCTGCTCCAAGAAAACAAAATATCAGAGGTCCAACCATGGCAGAAATCATAAAAGCCCGAGTAGAAAAACCAATTGCACTGCACGCCCATCTAAACAAATCTAAGAAGAACACGAACACAGAACACAACAATGAACATGAGAAATCACAGCAATCCAATCAGTTTATTTCTAAACCACAAAAAACATACAATTCGAATAATTCAAAACAACATGTTGAAACTGAAACTAAATCATGCACAACACATAATCAAAACAACACCCAAGTAACAAATAACAGCTTGACAAAAGAACAAACATTTGAATCGTCCTCCACACCATCTTACTCAAGCATCGACAACAATGTAACCAAAGGCAAATCAGATCTATCAATGATCACTAAGAATAGAAACATGGAAGCTGGCTCTGAGTACTCTGCTCAGGCTCTGCGTCATTCACTCAAGTCCGTTACCAACACAAAACCTGCTCTCTTAAATACTACTTTAAATTCAACTCTCCTATGCCAACTTAATAATAATATTTTAAATACATCACCCACTCCCGCAAACCAAAATCCACTACAATGACTCGGTTAACCATGGAGTTACCCATTCTCCAATGGAACATACAAGGCTATTGCAACAACAAACACGCTCTTGAGCGTCTAATCGCGAGATATAAACCAGACATAATTGCGCTTCAAGAAACTCATATAATATCAAAAAACATAAAACTATTCACAATGAAAAACTATGAGCCATTTCATTTTAATAAGAACTACGACTACTGTAAGGCTGGTATAGGGTTTCTTGTAAGGAACAATATTCCAATAGCCTCACACATTACGTCCTCTTCAAATTTGCTTCACCACACGATCCAAATCCCAGGCCCAATACCAATCAAAATAACTAACATCTATAAAGAGCGTGATGTACAAATTAGTTCAGATATCTTAGATAGAATTCCTACAAGTAATGATAATTGTCATCATTTTATACTAGGTGATCTGAATGCCCATAGCACTTTATGGGGTTCAGATGCGACGAATAAAATAGGCACATTATTTGAAAACTTCGCTAACGACCGTAATTTAGTAGTTATGAATGATGGCTCCCCTACCTTCTTTAGCACGAGGAACACTTTTTCGGCAACCCAAAATTTAGTACCTTACTTTCGTTGGGAGGTTCTTCCCCAGGGAGAAAGCAGGGATCATATCCCTATTATAATCCGTACCCCAGAGCGTGAGTCTACGTCGAAATTTACACCCCGCTTTAAAGAAGAATTTGCCGACTGGAATTTATTTGAAAAGACCCACGACGAATAACGCAAACCAGGAAGCATCAAAGATCAAAAAAATAATAAGAACCGCTGTAGCAAAATCGATTCCAGTTACCAAACAAAATACTTCTAGAAAAACCCCAATTTGGTTTACACCTACAATTGCAAAGTTGGTAAAAGACAAAAAATTTGCCTGGGAAAAGGCTCGGAGGTTTCCGACAACAGAAAACTGCGTCGCATATAAAAGGACTTGTGCAAAACTTAAGAGAGAATCAATCCAATCCAAAAGGTCTTCTTGGGAAAACTTTGTCAACACAATGAACCCATCATTAGATACGAAAACTTTATGGAATAGAATACGTTCACTCCAATCATCCAGGTCACACCAAGACTTTCCATACATCCATCTAAATAATAAAATTGAGAACGATCCCGAAGTTTTAGGTTGTGCATTTGGCTGCAAGTGGAAAGAATATAGCGAAGACACCACCTACCCTGAATCTATTATTAAGAAAAAAATTAATTTGTAATCTAAGTTACCTTAAACCAAGTCACCTTCCAGCACACCAAAATCAAAGTAAACTTCTAATTGAAGACATCACTCGAGTGGAACTGGACATGACTCTGAAAATGGCAAAAGGCACAACCCCAGGTGAAGATAAAATAACATACCGCATGGTTAAACAATGTTCAGATACTCTCAAAGATAGAATCGTTTGCTTGTATAATACCATCTTGTTGTCTGGCGTTTTCCCACATGACTGGAAGAGGGCACAGCTCAAACCGATACCTAAAAAACCTTGAAACTGCCACAATCTCGAGGACTATCGCCCAATCGCACTGCTCCCAATTCTCTCAAAAATTTTTGAAAAAATTATTGCTAGACGAATAAGCTGGTTGGCAGAAAAAAAATGCAGCTCGAGGCAACACGCCTTTAGACAGAACAGAGGCGTTCACACACTTTTACATCTGCTTGAAAATAGACTGACAGAAAATTTGTCAAAAACAAAGCATAGTATAGTCATGTCATCCGATTTAGAAAAAGCCTTTGACCGCGTGACAATGATTCCAGTTCTCAAACAAATGGCTGATTGGGGAGTTCCCCATCAAATCCTAAAACTCATAAAATCCTTCATGACTGGAAGAACATTTCGGGTTAATATTGCAGGGTATAACTCTTCATTGTTCAAACTTGTTAACGGAACACCACAAGGATCTCCTCTCTCTGTGGTGATCTATAACACATACATAGAATCACTCATAGTTAAAATAACGCAACCATCACTTAATCTGGACTTCGTTGGAGTATTTGCCGATAATGTATACGTAGTAGCCTCTGGGGAACCAATAAAGGTTAAATCTATCTTGGAAGCGGCAGATAGAGTTATCTATTCATGGTGCCAAGAGACAGGTGCTATTGTTCCCGCCTCCAAAGTTGATTTACTCCATCTTTGCAGGAAAAGAAATTGTAATCCTACCCCTTTGAACCTCCGAGGTGCAACAGTCACGATTTCAAAAGAACTGAAAATTTTAGGCATCACCTTCAGTGGAAGTTTGAAATGGAATACTCAGGTCAAAACAGTGGTTAATCAATTAAAACAACGGAATAACGCACTTAAAGTAATTTGTTCCAAGAAAAAAGGGCCACATCTTGAAACAGCCCTGAGAATAGCAAAAACTTTAGTCGAAGGCACCTTGCAACATGGTGTTACAAGCTATATGTGGACCACAGTTAAAAACAGCAACATTATTGATGCCGCTATTAACAACTGCTTTCGAACAGCTTCAGGGGCACTAAAATGCACAAGAATTGAAGCCTTACGACTAGAAACTGGATATCAATCGTTTCAGAACTTTAGGAAAAGAAGAGCCGTGAATCTGATCAGCAAGGCTTTAACAGTCTCAACACATCCCCTCCACAACACTGCCATTGAATCTATCTCTTCACAAAACAAAAGAAAGAACTCTATATCTGCACTAAATAGAATGGTAGCTCTAGTTTCCTCGCAGAGAACCTTTACGTCGGGTCAAGTCTCAACAGCATACAGTCCTCCTCCCTGGAAACGGAACTCCTTGCAGATTAACACAAGTCTGGCCAAATTTAAAAAGGAGAATACCTCGAATGCAATGTTTCAAATGTTACATAGGGAGATGATAAATGAAAGCAAAGCTAATTATTTACTTTACACTGATGGATCCCATAAAGATAGCTGCTCATCATATGCACTGGACCAAAATGCAAATCCATCAACGATCTGGCAAGGACTTTTGCCGCAGGAGTCAGGCAGTTACATCGCAGAGTTAACAGCAATTAACAAGGCTATATCTCTCGCTCAAAATTACAATGGGCGCAGCCTTATTCTAACAGATAATCTGGGAATCCTAATAGGTCTAAAGGAAGAAACAAATAAATGCCCTACACTTGAACTCATCAGAAGTAAGATCAATGAGAGTATCATGCTAGCATGGGTACCGGGACATACTGGTATCAAAGGGAACGAAGCAGCAGACCTTGCGGCGAAAGAGGCTAACAATTAATCATTGAAACACCGAACTTCTACCAGCTGACACGGAGAATTTTTCTCACCAATCAGGCACTCGAGCTTACTGATATGTGGAAAAATTGCCAAACCTTCCTACAGGCCCATAATCCCCAATACTCCCGGATTCCGTACAATGACTTGTTTACAAGAGAAGATTGTATAAAATTACTGAGGATCAGACTGGGAAAAACAATTTTTACTACTCGACACCTATACAATAACGAGCCCCCGGATATATGTGAACATTGCCACACTACTTTAACAGTAAGACACATCTTTGTGGAATGTCCTTTATCAACCCAAATCGACGTACGCAGCGATAGAACAGCCCCAACAAGCCAACTAGCAAGTATATTGAATCCAGCAAACATTAGATCAATTAATCGAATAAAAGATGCTACATCAATACATAATAAATTTAAGGAAATATGATTTAACTTTTCTTACTCTTTAAATACCTCTTCTTAAATCAAATGTATTATTTCCACTAAACTCATCAATTATCTATAATAAGTCTTATTTATAATTATATATAACTTTTATAAGTTTTTCTTTCTCTAAAATACGGCATCCTTTATGGCCTTGATGCCCAGATGCCTTTTGTAAATATTTTTGTAAATTTATTTTGCAAATTATTTGATTAAATAAATAAATAAATAAATAAATTTAATAGAAGAGTGAGGCTCAACTAGTAACTACCTAGAAATGCAGGTTGCTACCCCAACCCACATATATACGAGTATGTGGCAACAGTTGGGTTCATTTTAAATAATCCCGAGGGGAGGCTTCACCATCAATCCACCAGAACAGCAAAGCATATACCAGACAACCGAAGCTCTCTTGGACGTTATAGCTTGGCTGATACTTCAACGCGCCTAAAACGTCTCTGTACCTGCTAGATAGGATTCGAAACAGAGCGATAAAACTCATAGTTGATGCCAATATCACTCAGTCAATGAACACCCTCGAACATCAACGAAATGCCTCGTGTCTCACTGTATTCTATAGCTATTTCCACCACCAGTACTCCATAGAAATCGCCAATAGCATTCCGACGCTACGCTGCTCACCAGTGTAACCTCAATCCCACTTACGGACGTATTCTAAAATATCGTGATTCACTCCTAACACGCCCAACTCTCTATTTTCTAGTCATTGTAACGTTCAGACATTTAAAACCAATGTACATCGGTACCTCTCTTTGTGTTCTCCCTAGTTTCCGTTCGCCCGCGTTTTGTACAAACATTTTCCGGGTACCTTAACCCCTTGAGCGCGCGCTCCCGAAAGTTTTGGTGAGTATTCTGGAGACATCACGAAGATTTGTGAATTAGCAGCTCCACTCACTGGCTGGAAAAGCATTAGATGCAATACGTAAACTCTGAAGACAATTATGATATAGACTGGTCACTACAAGGACTGTAAGGGCTTTTATATTATTTACGGACGCCACTTCCGGATGATCAAACTTGAGTTTGATGCTAGCAATAGAACTGACTGTTAAAATCTCTTCTCTGATAACTTGAACCAATGTATAGGGTCGTCCAATAGGGACTTCCGAACTTTGACAGTTGATAGCGGCCATATTGTTGAAGCTACATCTGTCAAATTGGCTGTAGTTTATTCAGTCTGTTTTGCCAAATCACCATGGACGGACATGTGTAGTGTTCAACAACACGTGTAAACGATAAAATTATTTCATCAAAATGGGTGTTCTGTTCGGGCAATGTTTCGTCCATAATCGTCCTAGAACTATTCGCAGTGTGGTGGATAAATTTGAGCCCACTGGTTCAGTAAACGATAAACCAACACCTGTACATCGACAAAATGAAAACATCGCCTGAGAGTGTGCGCAGGAGAATCCGAGGCAGTCGATTTCAAGAACTCGGCCTTTCGCAGACCACAATTTGGCGAATTTTGCGTCGTGACTTGGGCCCACACCCATACAAAATTCAACTGACCCAGGATCTGTAAACGACCATAGAGAACGACGTGTGTTCGCTGAATGGGCTCTGGAGCAGTTGGAAACTGACCCAAATTTTCATCGAAAAATCATCTTCAGCAATGAGGCTCATATCTAGATGAGTGGGTACGGCAACAAACAAAATTGTCGAATTTGGATCTCCACATGAAATCCAAGAGTGTCCAATGCATCCCGAAAAATTCACTGTTTGGTGTGGATTTTGGGCTGGCGGCGTCATCGGTCCATATTTCTTTGAGAACGACGTTGACTAGGCCATCACCGTCAACGGCGAGCGCTATAGGTTGATGATTACCAACTTCTTTTGGCCTGAAGTGGATGATATAGACAGCTCACGCCACATTTGAAATTCTGCACGAGCGATTCGAAGACATGGTTATCTCACGTGGAGGTAATGTGAACTGGCCACCGAAATCGTGCGATTTGACCCCGTTAGACTTTTTCTTGTGGAGTTCTCTGAACTCGCAGGTCTATGCGAATAAGCCACAAACCACAGCGGCCCTCAAATCCAACATAACCCATGCGCTCGGACAAATTCAGCCTGATTTATGCGCCAGAGTGATAGAAAATTGGACATTTCGGATATGCGCCGCCCAAAGAAGCCGCCAAGAAGCCAGAGATTGATGTTATATTCCATACATAATGGCACCGATAGGCATTTCAAATGAACAAAACACTTCGATGACATCTCACACACACTTTGTTTTATTTAAATTTAAAGATGGGAAGCGCTTAATGAAAGACCCTTTAGATCCTCGGATGTGTAATTTGCTTTTATAGCAGCGAGTCAGGACGTCCTTACTATTGATCAAAAGCTTTGCGATACCTGGTAGGTAGAAGCACATTAGTTCTTCAGTCTGGATCGAAATTTTTTCAAGATGCATTGCCGTAATATTTTGACCTACAAGGTGAGCGGTAATCAAAACGATACATGTCCCGTAATAAGTTTTCCCGACTTGTGGAGCCCAGCAATTGTGGACAATCTGCCACTTGCTGTCGCTCGGTGCAGATGAAACACTTTCTCGTTTGCAGTTGGACGATGGCATAGACCTTGCTGTGCGGAACACATGTTGCATAACTTTACGGCTGTCATCTTGATGGTGCTGGTATCTAGTTCAACATGAAATCTTCTATCAAATCTTTTCCAAGCTGGGAAATCTGGTTTTAGAATTAAGAACATCTTCTAGCATTCCGCGTGTGATGGGGTCTAAGCCGCGAGGGATGAGAAAAGAGAATACCTGTTCTCTATTTGCCATATTTTTTTTTTAGAGATTAGATACCCTTTAGTGTAGTGACAAAGTGGCAAAGACAAAAATCACCAGTGTTCCAAAAATTGATTCCCAAGCTCTTCTGCTAGACAATGGAGCCTTTGCAAAAGCTGTTGTTTTTGGAGGTTTCGTTTTTAAACTGGCAACACTGTTTCTACAGATTGTCAATTTGACAGTTGATAGTTGATTGTGCAAACTTATTTTGAAAACCATGGTTCGGTTGGCCAAACTTATCGTGCGCTCCGTTCATTTTACGCTCGACATAAACGTCCATCTGAGCAAGTTATTCGGAACACGATGAATCGTTTTCGCACCACGTATACTCCAGTGGATAATACACAGCGAAGTGTTGAGGAGAATCCGAATGAGTCGATTCGCCATCGTGCACAGCAATTGGAGCTATGCCCATCCATTTTGTGGAAGATTTTACGGAAAGATCTTGGCTTAAAAGCTTATAAGATCCAGCGTGTGCAAGAGTTGAAACCGTGTGACCATTATACGCGTCGTAGATTCGGTGAATGGGCCGAAAACATGATTCAGCTTGATTCTCATTTTCAACGCAAAATTTTGTTCTCCGAAGAGGCCCATTTTTGGTGAAATGGACATGTAAAGAAGCAAAATTGCTGAATTTGGAGTGGAGAAAACCCAGAAGCCTTTATCGAGACGTCCTTACAACCATTAAAACTCACTGTTTAGTGTGCTTTATGGGCTGGTGGGATCATCGGCCCATTTTTCTTTAAGGACGATTCCAGCCAGAATGTTACCGTCAATGGAGAGCGTTATTGCTGATATACGGCCCCAATTGCTCGATAAAGTTATCATTCGAACTAGCGGTGGCGCACGTATGCCCGATATCATAGCTAAACACTAATGGCATACAGTTATCTATTAAATAAAGCTAACATCATAGACATTAACATTAACTTGAAGTAATTTATTTCATATTGAATTTATATACTTCTAAAAAAAACACCCTTTACAATAAATTACTGGACATTCTTTAAGCCATCTTACGCCATAGACCTGGGTAATGGTATCCAAAATAAACTTGAAGATAAATCTTTATATGAACGCTGGAAGGAAGTGCTTAAAATTTAAACATCCGCTTCAGTTTTGAAGGCTATGTTTTTGAACTGTGTTTCAAAGGATTTTCTACTGTCCAAAATATGCATTAAAATTGACCTGAGCGCCATACTCCGAACATTGCTCATAGGTCTTCTCAAAAAGCTCGTTCAAGCAATCAATCAGCCTGATATGTTTGTTTGCTCATGACAAACTTAGCCTAGATGAGGATGCTACTCATTCGTTTAAATGACTGGAGCTCAAGACTTCTTGCCTAGGTCTTTCTCTGATGTGAAATCCCATTCTTCAGTTGTCTATAGCAACCGCTATAGTGCATTTCACACTTTTTTAATCTTCTTTTACCCGGTCCGTTCCATCTAACTTCGAGCACAGTCGAAAAATATTTCCCACTTCTCATACGCTGTGGATATCACGAGCCAGTCTATCCATATCCGAGGTTGCTTGTCGCTTCACTATACACGGCGTTTCACATGGTGGCGAAATCGACGCCGCAATGCTCATCCACGAGAGCCAGATAATTCATAGGAAGATGCCAATAGCCCATTACAGGGGAAGAACGCCGGTTCACCGACAAACCAGCTGAATCCTAAAAGACCCTCACAAGACCTAAGCTCCAAGTGTGTTAAAGTATTACATTGTAGTTAAAATGGAATTGTCTATGTGTCTAGCTCTGAAATCGCCGTTGATACAAGTTTTGCAGTTGCACCTGTGAGTGCTTAAGCAATTCCGAGTATTGCAGAATGTTAGTGGCAAATCGCTGAAGTACAACTTGGGCTTGGAACCGGAGGATGAACATTCGTGATTCGGCCCAATCGCCAATGGGTCGGAGGTAAATTTTCAAGTCGTACTAAAACAATGTCACCAACTTGTACGTCCTCTTGGCGTCGTTGCTTCGAGTTTGTAACGTATGCAAGTACTCGTCGCTCCATCTTGGCAAAAACTTCGAGTGGACTTTTTGCTACGATTGCCAGAGCTTGAGTGGATTACGGGGAACCTCGGTGAGATTTGGCTCGGGAACTTCGAATAAGAAAATGGCCTGGCGTCAAGTCTAGGATGTCGTCTGGGTCATCGTGCACTGGTATGAGTGAACGCGAAATTAGGCACGCCTTGATACGCACCACCAAGATCTGCAACTGCCTATATCATAGAGTTTGTGCTTCGACTAAGCGCACCAGATGACGTTTAGTCGCTTTCATCGCAGCTTCCCATAGTCCACCTTGATAAAATACCAATCCGTTCGCATCATTGGTCCAAGTACCTTAGTTTTCTTTAAGCATGCGGTTTGCCCCAACAAAAGCTGTGCCGCAGTACGCAAAAAAAATGGGCCACAACAGTAAACGTCTGATACGCTGAAGGGGCGATTTGTTGCTCAAAAATAGCACCATGATGACGTCGACAAATCGTACAATCGCATTTTTAAGGTGCATTTTTAATACGACCACCTACTCGGATAATATCTTCGTCATCCAAGAATGGGTTAAGTGAGAGTAGTCGACTCGAGTTCGATAATTTACACGCATTTCGAAATCTAAGTATACGAGTATCATTAGCAAAGCATTTACCTTGTTGCAATCAAATTAAAATTTCTAGGGCCTCATCCTGCTCTTCAGTGTCAATTACCAAGCAGAAGGCACTGTAAAAATTTCTTCTTCACTGAGTATGGTGTTGTTGTGTTGTGAAGTGAGTCCATTAACCGCTCCGGTCCATGCAGCCATAAGCGATGTTTTAAAAGTGCATCTGCCCCGATGCCTCGACTGGATTCTGAGCCGACCGAATATGGTGCCATCGATCAGGAGGTGTAGGGTATCGTGTCTGTCCAACTCTGTTCGAAACGTATGGTTTAAATCTTCCAGGATGCTTCCATAGCCAACAGAGCTCAATGTTTGAATTCGACCACAAATAAAACGGTCTGTTTTGCATTCCAAATGCGATGCGAATGTTCTGCGGCGTCACACCCAATAAGTGCGCTGCGCATAACTCCAATCGAGGAATCGTAGCAGCCTTTAGTGGAGCTACCTTAGTGCGAACAGTCAGAAGCGAAACATGCGGTGGTTCCTTCGGACGAGTTGTTCTGGTGTAAAGAACAGAAACATACGCCCTTGAACTTGCATCGCAAAAACCGTGGATTGTGGTTATCTCCCCATCTGTCATACCCAGCCACTTGGGCACTAGAAAATGGTGTAGTGTGTTGAGACCATTCCGAAATGTAAGCCATTCTTCAGACAATTCCGTAGGGGGCCTTCCCAAGTGATACCCACAGACCAAAGACTCTGGATAATGATCTCTTATAATGACTGGTGCGAGCAGACCTGTTGGATCTTCTTAGTGCAACTTCACTAAGACCTCGCCTTTTTGTAGGAGATTTGGAAGGCTGAACGAGATTTACGCTGAAGAGCATTCGTCGCTCCCTGGATCCCACTCTAATCCAAGCACCGAAGCAATCGCAGAATCGATAACATGTTCAGTTGCGAGTTGCATCTTATCCTTGATAAGAGAGAATTTTATCGACGTTCGTAGCCAACGGCCACTTGCAACTAGTCAAAAAGTCGTCTACATAAAAGACCACAAACTCGCGTCCCGCGCTGCTAAAGCCTGATTGCAGTCAGCCATAATCGCTGAGGGCACTTTGTTGTATTGAACGGCACGTACTGTATTGAACGGTCTACAAGCCATCCCATTCATTACTGTGACTAGGTCGTAGACCCCATTGTCATTTTCAGGTGACTCACGCCACAGATGATACTGCCGATGCTCAAGAGCCACCAATATCTGGCGGAGCACTTTTTCAATGTCCTCTGTCAGAGCGATCAGGTAGCTACGAAAGCGAAGAATTATATTTATCATGGAATCTTGTATTGTAGGACCCATCAGCTGAACGTCATTTAGCGAGATCCCTGTACTTGTTCGAGCTAAAGCATTGAATACAATGCGAAACTTGAAGTCACTGCGTGATGTGAAATGAAATACCCGCTTAGATGGTCGCCAGGTTGATCAATATATTCCATATGATCGAGGGTGGAATACTTTCCCAAATCATCATTTCCGGCCAGTCGATGTTCGAGGCAGTGAAATTGACGCAATGCACTTCGATAGGAATTTCCAAGCTTGTTGACGTTAGTACGAAACTGTATGTGTACGACATATCTGCCATCTCTGCACAGATGAGTGATCTGAGTCAAGATCTCGCCCTTCCTGCACTTGGGAAGTATTTGAGGAGAGGTATTCTTAGTTATAAAGTGGGCGACAACGTCCGGGAGTTTGTTCCTATCTGTGGGCCAATAAGTGCCTTCCTTTATAGATCCAAGGATTTCTCTTCCTATTATATTTGTTAATTTTGATCCCCAAAGTTATGAATTATGAATTTATTTCCGAATTCTTCTGTAACACGAAGTAAGCCCTCAGACGTTTCCTTTTCCTGAATGCAAGCTGGTCTGTTAGGAAGTTCTACGCTATTGAAGTGATTCTATGAAGGAATTCCTGTCTGAGGTGAGACTGGTAAGGATTTCTCATTCAATGCCAATTTTCACACTCAGCAACCTCAATTATGGAATGAAATAAACATCTTTTGAGTCCTTTCCAATTCACTTCACAATCTTGGTATACTTTCAATAGTTTCCTATGCTCGAACTCAAGTTGGTGGATGTGTTTATAAGAATGTCCCGTCACTTGGAACATTACCATTAACTAAGCGAGTATAATAAAAATAAGCATTAAAAGACATTTCGTAACGTTGCACAGCAATGTTGCACGAAAAGGACTCAAAACCACTCAACATAATCACCCGGTAGGACATACGAGTATGTATAGAGGAAAACGAAGACTGAAGCCTTTCATTACTAGAAAGTCTGTGCCGAGGAGGAACCTAAAAGTTGCTTATAGTTTGCCATTGCCATTGCCATTGGCATTGCAAGTGGAGTACTTTTCAGACAAATCATCAACATCACTCTCTACTCTGTGTAGTCTGCAGCAAGTGCAAGTGCTATTGCGATGTGTACAAGAAAACTAATTTAATCCTGAATAACTGTTATATCCAACTCCAGGCAACAGAAGCAATCGCAATTTCTTTCCTTACTCCTAGTTACAACTATTACAGTATATCGTGGTGTGTCATTCCATACTACCCTACCACTCACTATGTGCGCTACATATCGTCACAATTACAACATCCAATTTCACCACAGCAGAGCTAAGAGGAGCAACTGACAAAAAAAAAATAAAAAAAGTTTTCTTCCTCATCGTCGCCATATACTCTAGAACTTCAGCATCCTTCAGCATCTAGCAATAGAAGGATGTGCGCTGCAGAACTTCAGAAAAAGACGGAGAGTTCATTCGGTGTAACTGCTCTGGCAGTGTTGATGGGAGCCTGATGGATATAAAACTATGCATCAGAGTAGTGGGAAAGCGCATAAAAAGCGGTACTAGTGCGCGTGAGTCACACAGATCCAGATATACGAGTATGTAGATGGGGGAGCGCTTACGGCACGGTTGAATATATCCCATATGATGGGATTCGTATATCCTGATTGGGAATTGAAGGTGGATGCAAGTGGTGGCAATCACATTCATTCGTTGGAGCAGTAGCGGTAACACCAGCACACTGTGAAAATGGAAAACTTTACTATTTTGTTCTGTTTTTTGTGAGCCACGACTGTGACAGGAAACGATCAGAAGCAGATAGTGTGACGAAATAAGAAATTCTAAACAAACACTCAAAGGATGTACGGATAGGTGTATGCGTTTCCTAGTTTTTGGAATCGATCCAATTCACTTTTGTAGATGCACTCTGCCAGATAGACGGGGGAAGACATTTGCATTTGATTCGCAGACATTATCCTGGGCGATTTACGTTTTCGTTTACTTCTCAGGGAAGAGAACAAATGCAATCCTTAAACTTCCAACGGTGTGATAAGAACTCTCGCTAGGTATCTGATTAACATCTGTGAGAAATTTTGCGGGTTTCTTTGTTGCCTGTGTGACAGAGATAAGGATATTCACTTGAGATGATGACCTGTAGATTGAAATATCTGCTAGAGTCACTATCAGATTCGGATTAAAAGTTAAAAACGGACTCAAATTCACAGTGAAGGCAACATAATTGCGCTGTCACTAATGCCAACCACACTTTGATATCAAAACTCAAAACTCCGGAAAGTAAAAGTTCCGTCGAACTTCTAGGCATACGTTTGGCCTGCCCGCATACTGAGAAGTCATTCTAATGTACTCTTGCGGGCCCAACTGTCAACCCAGATCCAGTCCTGGGAAGTCCTCCAAGTTTATCGACGATCAGGTCTTTGGCCAATTTTTTTCGGCTGCACACTCCAACGTGGGTAAGAACTTCTTTCAGTGTTGCTGAAATATTTCAGCCCTCTTCGGAAATCCGTCATTGCAAGCGGGATCAACAACTGCTCGAAGAATCTTGCGTTTAAAACGACCAAGTATATGTATATCTGCCTTCGTTGACGTCCAGGCTTTTACAATATAGAGCAAGACTAGGGCGATAAGGATGGTTTACAGTGTCTCGTTGCTATGCGAGTAATGAATAATCATGAAGCAGATATTGTTACAAAAACTTGTAGCACTACAAAGTTAAGACCGTTTACGTTGGTGTTCTGCCTGATTCGCCGATGTTGGGCATCTCTTCTTCCTCCTAGTTTTGCCTTCATTCTGGGTAAGCTGAACCATTCTTGAAGCTTCGAAAATGATGGAATCATATGACCATGCCTTACCTTCTCTAAATCCATTCTTAACATCTAAGATATCGGTGTGATTGCCTCCAAACTTTATAGTTCCCAATCGTCATCCTACAAAATCTGAAGACTTTGGTCTTCAACTGTAAGTTTATCCTTATCCGAAGATATTGGTTGGTTGGCAATCAACTTGACTTGGAGGGCTGGGCACTTACTTGGAAAAAGGATATAGTGGAGTGGAATATTTCAGCACCTTGACTAGTTCTATAAATTTAACCTCAGTTTCACATACGTTAAAGTAGCCCCTATAAGGAATCTGCAATGCTAACTGTTGTGGCGTCATTTGTTTGGTGCCGTAAATTCATCCGCCGTACGTTCTCCTTCTGGGATCTCTAGCGGCACATTATAGTGTCATTTTTGTCTTCTGACCAACACTTATGCTTATACATATGACAAGTCAAACCCAGTTACCACGAGGAGGTTAAATAACCACAAAAAAGGTAATTAAAACTCCAGCGGGAGTTGTACCAAAGACAGAGTGCCACCATTGGTTCATATGTGCTGAAGTAAGCCCATGCATACCTGCGGTATGTAGGCTTGCAATGAAGTTATCTTTCAGAGTTAAAAGCTACCCTATTACAGCAAAAGAAGCAATATCGGATTTAATGGGCTCATTAGCCTACACCATGGCTTTATGTTTGATCAGCTAGATATGAGCGTCTTTTGAACTGTGAATTGAGTTTCCAGTATGAGATTGAGACTCTTTATTTTGACCGAGATTTTCCAGTAAGGCCGTTTTGTAAACGTTGGCTAATCTTTTAGCTTTTTATAGTCGTTTTTAATTGAGCTTTTGAGGGGCTTGAAGGAATACCACCTAGCGCTGTGTGGCGCTCCCATTGCTCCGATTTGAGTTCTGTTTGTTTTAAGTTGGTAAATCTGTTGTTGGCATTCCCTCTAAATCGAAGCGTCATAGCTTGACATTTGCAAAAGTTACGTAGCCAAGAGTACATCTATCTCTGTGTGTATTGGCGATTTTTTACTATTTTAGAAATGGATTAAATTGCAACAACGAACTTGTAGTCAATTTTGCGTAAAAAACGGATTTAATGGTGCGCGAACGTTGGAAATGCTGGAAAAGTGTTTCGGCAACGATTCTCTAAAGAAAACGGTCGTTTACCAGTGGCACGAGCGGTTCAAAAGTGGTCGTGAGTCAATCGAAGATGATGAGTAAAGGAAATGTTGGTCAATAACCGTAAATTAACCCACAGAGAGATAGCGGAGGACTTGAACCTTGCCTGTGGATCCCTCCAAGACATTTTTGTTAATGATTTGGGTTTCCGTCGTGTAGCAGCAAAGTTGGTGCCAAAAGACCTCAATTTCATGCAAAAACGCGACCGTGTTGACGTCGCAAAAGAGATGATTTGCGAGGCTGAATCTGATCCCACATTCATTAAAAGGATCATTACTGGAGGCGAGACGTAGGTTTATGAGTACGGCATGCAATCCAGACATCAGGCAAGTGAATGGCGTTCACCAAATGAGCCGAGAACAAAAAAAAACACGTCGTTTTCAGTCGAAAAAGAAAGCAATGTTCACGGTTTTCCTGGATTACTACGGTGTAGCGCATCATGAGTATTATTTGGGCGTTATGAGACGTTTGCGTGAAGCAATTCGCCGAAAGAGACCAGAATTGTGGGCAGAAAACTCGTGGATTTTGCACCATGATAGCGCACCATCATTATTCATAATTTTTTGACCAAAAATCACCAACAGACACCGAATTCATCTGATTTGGCTTCCTGTGACTTCTTTCTGTTCAATTGAGTTAAAAAACCAGGACGGGGAACGCGTTTCACCCGAGAGGAAGTAATGGAAAAATCGCAGGAAGCACTGATGACATACCGAAAACCGAATGTAAAAAATGTTTCGTGGATTGGAACAAGCGCTGGCATAAGTGTGTTGAAGGGGGCAATATAGATTTAGATGAATAAACTTGTATTTTAAATTTTCTGAATAAATTCCGGGAACTCTTTGATCAAGGTGGTATGTCATCGGGATGCTGTATGGCAGTAATAGGCAACACTCCGCTCCTGACGGAACATACAAATATTCAAATTAAAATCCAAAAGCGATTGAATAATCAGCGGAAGCTGAACTGGTACACGGCATAAACCAACTCAAATGCAAAGTCTGTTCGAAAGAAACTACTCCCTATGAATGAAACCTCATCTTCCTATGCAAGATCCACAAGAAATGGCATGCTCATGAACTGTATCGATTACAGAGACAGTGGGTCAAGCTATTGATGTTGCTGTTCAACTTCTCAATATTTGCAGAGCAACCGACTAAAAAATAAGTATGCCTGAGACACAATCGCCCTTAAGCTCTCTCGATCCAGAGGATGGAGCTCGCAGTTAATCACATCAAGATGTCTGGCCTTAAAGATCGCTTTACCTCTTAAATCCGGAGACGTGGATACTTCTTCAATATAAAATATTGCTTTCAGCTTATCGTTCCAAGCCCGGTCCTATAGGGCAGAGCTAGCAAGGTCAGGAGTATGTGAGGCATCGTTGTAGGGTTTGCTGAAGTCGTGTTTCGTCGGATCTTCCACGAGATGTAAGATGTCATTTGACGGGCTAACATTTACATTTACTCTGAAGTCTTTAGTGACCTGAAAATTAGTCAATTACATAAACAGCTGAGGAAGTAATACTTTATATAGCAAACAGCATAATTTTGGCCTTTTCCTCAGTTCAGGATAGGCCTTAATATGCATCTCTGCCGCCGGTTATTGCGACATCTTAAGCAGTTTTTTATAGCAATTTTTATACAATTAATCTGCGCTCTAAGGGTTGTGAGTGTCCGTTTTATTTGTGAAAAGCCCGATATAACCCAATAGCTAGACGGCTTGTTGCCGAATCCAGGGCATGTCTGGATCTTTTCCATTTTTGGTCTAATTTTTGTCGCTGGTTAATTTGATAGGCCGGAAGCCAAAATCTAGCAAACAAAGCCCTCCTTCAAGGGATGAAGGAAACGTTTCTTGTCGAAAGCGTTTCAAAACCTACGTAGTTGATTCGAAAGAAAGCATTCCATGTAATATTTTGCTAAGTTTTCTTTGAAAGTATAACGTCTATCCAAGCCAAATGACAAACATTTAAGCGCTCTCTAAGGTCAGTCATTTGTGGACTCATATAACAAAATTTTCGCAAAATTCACAATAATTATCCATAATAGGTTGGTAGTTTTATATTTGCCAGTGTATGTATATTAGGAAGTAGAGATAATTTTGAAATTGAAAATAAGTATTGGCAAATAATGTATTTGTAGTTTTGAAGTGGTGTTTATTTTAGCATTTGTGTTTAGTTAAGATATAATAAACAATATCTTAATTGGATTTCATGTTAATTAGTTTCGTCACTCGTTTCACCGCTCATTAACTGATTGAAGAATGGATTCAATCCTTTAACAGCAACACCTTTACCAGCTAATGCCTCTTCTTTTGAATCACGCCATTTTAAGAAGGTTTCTTGAGGCATGACATCTGCATCGTATAATTCGCCAAATAATTCACTTAAAAGACCTCGAGGATGCTCTAACCTATTGCACAGCAATTGCATGGCATACAAAGTTTCCAACTCAAGTTCTTCCTTTGAATCAAGTACACGTGTGATTATTGGTATGCAAATCTTTCGGAACGTTGTTGATTCTAACTTATATGTATTATCCTTATATTTGATTGCGAAATTACACACAGTAGTAGTAAGGGATCGCACAAACTCTTTATCGATCTCGACGATGTTGCCATTTATATAGTCAATTACAGGTTCGGATTGAGTTTCATCATTAAGCAGGTGTTCAACACGCTCCACAACTTTCTCAAAAAGTTTGCTCTTGTCTTCAGTTACAACTATGTGAGGTTTTATCGACGCATTATTAACGAACTCGAATTTATTTTTTTGTATAAAGTCAGCCACTTCATCCTCGGGCACAAAGTCGGTCCATTTTAAATTTGAATTTTTCCACATAGCACGAGTGAAATTTGGTCCAATTTCACGGGTGCAATACGTAAGGAATGTTGTAAGGAACTTAACACCAAGCGTTGGCGTTTGTTCGGCCAGCTCTTTGTTCCATAAGTCTTTAACTGTAATTATCTTTTTGGTAATCAGTGGACCAGAAAATTCAAAAATGTAGGTCCACAGTACGGGAACATCTATGATTAGTTCACTTAATAACTCACAAAAATGCTCATAGGCCAATTTGAAGTGTTCTATGCTAATGTAGTTACGTTCAAAGTAATATGCCACAATATTAGCTGCATAGCGACGCTGCACTTGCCCCACATTAGCCAAATGTAAATATTCAGCTAAAATCATAAACAAAAAATATGATCGTAGGTTTTCTTTGAATTTGGTCAAACACGGCACCACTGCGTTAAGAGTCTTAGAATTCGCTGCGAGCTCTACCATTTCGGAGATCGCCGACCTGATCATATTTTGCTCAGCATCGGTGGGTTCGTCGAATACAGCTAATGGCGCGATAGCAACTGATTCAAAAGCAACAGGTGATGATGATGCGGCCGCTGTAGATGATGATGATACATTCGAAGTAACATGTGGTGATGATTGTTGCTGCAAAGACAATGATGATGTCATTGAGGATGTTGTTGGCAAGCCGGATTTGCCTTGCATCCTTGGCGCCATCGACTGATATTGGTTCTTATTATGACTAGCTGATTTCTGCATGTTTGAAGCATTCATCATGCCACGACCCTGATTGCTTCTCGAAGAGGAACTCTCACGAGATCCATGCGCTGATCCACCTCGAGAATGGACACCTCGATCATATCGATCCCTCTCCATTGAACTCTTATTATATGAGCCCTTATTCCTTTGTCCACCTCTATCGTTTCGATCAATTCTATCGTTGCGATCATTACGATCATTTGTTTTGGAATCCATTAGAGTTGATAGCGCTGCAAATGAATTTGAAGCTGTTGTTGCTGGACGTGATTGACCTCCACTACTGTTCCACAGAAATTGTGAAAGTCCACCCATTTTTTTTGTACCCATATCTAAATCGTTGAGCATTGATTCGAGTTTATTAGTATCAACGGCACAAATCGATCGATTGCCTTTGCCCGTTTGTACATGATGCCAAGTGTCATCACTATTATTCGAATTACCGCCATTGCTGCTCATATTGTTGCCACCACTTTGATTTTGTTGCAGATGCATCGATCCACCGTCATCATTTCGTCCACCACCTCGACTGCCATCACGATTATTTCCGTATGCATTGTTGCCAAATCTTCGATCATCCTTCTTCATGTTACCACCACCACCTCCAGATGATTGAACACCGCTGTTACCACCACTCATATTTCCTCCACTGCCAGACATCATATTACTATAATTCATGTACTGTGTAGACATTTGTTCGGTTTTAGCTTGTTTTTGAATTTCTTCCATAGTCTTTGGTGTCTCACCACGGCTCGAGATCCATTTATTTTTGCGCAAATCAATCACATCTTGCAACATAAAACGTACTCGACTTGATATCTTAGCTCCTTGTTTGTCTGTTTTAGAAGCGATTGCTTGCATACGCCTCACTGTGTTATCGAGGGAATAACATTTCGATGGTTCTTTAACAGTCTTTTCAAATTTTTCACCAACTGTAGTCAGTAGCTTACAAAGACATTCTAATTTATCTTCTGATTTGCTATCCAATAATAATTCTATGCACGAGTGTATGATTTTCCCTGTTAACATTGATATTTTGAACAATTCTCCAATAAATCGAACTGTGCCTCCAGAACGACGACGTATTTTACGCTCTTCCTCTTCAAGTTGCGCTTGCAATTCCAACTTTTCAGTTGGATCTTTGCAATCACGAATCTTATCCAAAATTGGTTGAAGTTTCTTCTCTTTTGCAGCACTTTTTGCCACATTCTTATTGAATTCGTTTTCCGTTTTATCTAGTAAAGATGTGCGGAATTGTTTTAGATTTGATCGCGTTCCACCTTCGGATGTACGTTCATCACGTGCTTTAACTTCATCTACAAGTCGCTGACACAAACGTGCATAAGATACTGAGAAATTAGGCTCATCTATAGCTTTCTCAAAAACAAGTTCCATAACATCATTCACCTTTTCATTTGTGTCGATTTTAAGTTTGATAATTTGCTCTACTAACGTATCGAATTTCTCAGGGGTCAATTTATTTAGAATACCACGCACCCGGCGTTTCAATTCCTCACTATCGTGTGTACTCGTACCTTCAGTCGAAACTAAGACACGAGGTCGCCAAGCATTATGTGTTTCATTGAGTTTCACATCTTGATTTAGAGATAAATTAATGTGAAACATTCCAGATCGACTGCCTTTGGCATTGTTGCGTTGATTTACACCAGACATTGAGGACTGCTTCATGTAACCAGCACCAGTTCCCATGCCACCCATTCCCATACCGGAACGATCACCCATTGAACCAATTCCACCCATAGATTGGACGCGTTTATTATTACTATTACCACGAACAAACGCTGGCAAAAGATTAGGCTGTAGTAGAATTGAAGCATTAATCGTACTAACATCAGGTGATATTTGCGAGGCTTTAAATTCGCGCAATTGCAATAATTGATCGCGATCATACTGCTTCTTACCAGTTGGATTCTGTGGTGACCATTGTCCTTCGTTGTAATTAATTAAAGACTGAATAGCGGCTTGAATGGCTGCCGTTTGTTCAGGTGTAGGTTGAGATTTTCCAGGAGCTATAACTTCTGGCGACTCTTGAGAATCTATGTTCGCATCATCAATATCCCCGTTTACGGTAGTCTGTGCTTGTGGCGATGATGATGATGATGATGATGCTGATGCTGATGCTGATGCTGATGCTGATAATGATGATGATTCTGATGGTAACGGTGTTGCTTCCTTACTAGCCGTTAATTGATTATTACTGCTACCGCTTTCGGTTGTAGACTGGTCAATATTGGTATCTGATGATTCGTTGATTTCTATTGTATTTGAATTATTATTGACAAGGTCTGCTTTTGGTAAAACCATTACTGGTTTTGTTAGCACATTACTATCGCCATTGTTTGTTGTTGAGATTGGCACGATGCTGCGATCGGTCTCGTCATTTGACGCTGTCTTTTTGTTAGAGCTTGTTGTATTGTTATCATTGCTACTACTGTTAATTGTAGTATTATTGTTATTTGAATTAATATCTAGACTATTATCGTTCAATTTATGTATTTTGTTATTGTTAGAATTGTGGTTTTCTATTTGTGGTTTGGGTGTTGTCGTTGTTGCATCTTTGGTAGCGTCTTCGTTGCCATTTGTTGTTGGTAATGATGATGGTGGAATCGCTGCTTGTATTAGCGATGCAGAATTATCCACTAAATCATCAGGTAAAGTTTGTGTATTGACATGGATGACGTTCATTTCGGCTTCACTTAGTTTCATGCTTTCAAAAGGTTGTTGCACTTTTGTTATTGGTGTTTCGCTAATTCCACTACTACTGCTACTACTGCCAACTGATTTAGCCAATTCATTGACAGCATTAATATCAATATCCTGCTGGTCGGCAGTTAAAGAATCTTTTGCTGCTATTGTTACTGTTGCTGCTGTTGCTGTTGTTGCGGCTGATGCTGCTGCTGCTGCTGCTGCTGCTGATGATGGTGATGGTGGTGCTGCTATCGATGTGGGTGTTGAGGCTGACGATAATGTGGATAACGTTGATGTTGGTGATGATGACGCTGTTGTCTCAGTTGCTACCGATAATACTCCTGTAAACGATGCAGGAGGAGATTGATTTTTATTAGATGTTTGTTGTTGAACACTTTTTAAATCGTTTTCAGTACTTGAATTCTCTAATGCTACTGCTGATACTGCTGCTGCTGGTTTTATTGTTGTTGTTGTTGTTGTTGATTTCCCTACTACTGCTACTACTTCTGGGGGTGTTGATGCAGTTGTTGATTTGTTGAGCGATGATAAATCCGTTACTGTTGAGATCACAGACAATGTTTCAGTTGAAGTATCGAATACCTCAGGTTTAATTGCTTTGCTAAGGATATCTTCACCAGTCTTTGCTGTTTGTGATTTGTTATCCTTGTGATCTGGTGGTGCAACTATTGGAATTGATTTGTTTTTTCGTTTCTGCTGTGGCGGATTACTTGGACGGATCTCCACCGAGGGTCCATCAGTTATCCCTGAAACGATTGGTGTCTGTCCATCGTTCATTTGGCAGAATAGCATGGTACGTTGTATCATGTCTATATTATAAGGATTTCCCGCCATAACCTTGCTGGAATCACTTAATTCATGTGGGACTAGCGTCGCAACCATCCCCAGATCAGGCACAGGCGCATTCATTGCCAACTGATCTTGATAGTCTAAATCGGAGTTCGGTCCGAACTGTTTAGGCAAATCTAATTCGTCTAAAACATTCTTTTTTGTGTCAGGATGAATAATATCTAACGCATATAAACGCTTTTTTCGCGGATTATTGCCACTTATTGGTTGAATTGTTTGTTGCCCACTTGAGGCAACACCAAGTACAGCTGCTGAAGCTGGTACGGTAGTGGCTAGGACTGTACCGCCTGCCAATTGAAGTTGTGCCTGTGTCCCATTTGGACCACCTAGAGGGCCGTTTGGACCCGTCTGTACCGAATGTCCTCGCTGTAGGGTTTGCGCCGATGTTGAAATCATTGAATTATGTGAATAGTATTGATATGGGTATGGAAACCCTGTCGGAAGCTGTTGTCCATAAGGAAATGATGGCGGCTGCTGATAGGCTTGCTGTCTGGCTGCAAACGCTGGGTACGGCAAAACGACTTGTGGGTGGAGTTGTTGTGAAAACATTTGTGGAATGGCTGGTACATGTCGCGCTGTACTACGTTGTAATGTTGTTGTAGCAGGACCGCGATAGATACTACCTTGTTGATTCGTACGTGCATTGCCGGTTGAATTATTTACGGTTGCAGGCACAAACAATTGTTGAGGCGGAGGTGGTTGCATCTTGCTTAAATCTGGTTGTGGTGGTGTTGGCGGTGCAGTTGATTGCATGCCGCGTAAAACAGCTGGTGGACCTTGATGTGGTGATGGCCCACTCTGTGGGGGTGCCTGAAAGCTCGCCGATGGTGCTGCTACATAACCATCTGATCGATGAATGAAGCGGTAATGTGGAATCTGTCCTGGACCTGGTTGTCCAGGAGCACCTGTAAGTGGATGGATTAGGCACTGTTGCTGAACTATTGGGTGAAAATCGGCCTGCTGTTGATGCGGAGAATGTGACAGTTGTACTTGTCCCTGATGTTGCCCACCAGTGGGCACATTACCGCCTCCTCCATTTAGTACTAGCTGCTGATGTTGTGGATTGGAAGATGTAACTATTTGTTGTTGTTGCTGCTGTTGCTGTTGTTGTTGCTGCTGTTGCTGCTGTTGTTGTTGATGTTGCTGCTGCTGTTGATGATGATGGACAGCTTGCTGCTGCTGTTGTTGTTGTGGTTGTTGATGTTGTTGATGTTGTTGATGTTGTTGATGTTGTTGATGTTGTGGATGTGGTTGTTGTTGTATCACAGTCAATTGAGGTACTGTTGCTGCCATAGCCACACTTAGTGGTATTGACGCACCTACCATATGCCCCTGATTTGTACGATTTCCTCCGCCGCCAGGCGGATTAGCAATATTAGAGATGCTATAATTCGACATATAACGGGATACCATCTTGGTTTCGTGTAGGTTCTTCTTCTTATTCTTTTTCGTTCAGTATTTCTTATTTTGGAATTATGTACGTGGAATTTTACAAACTTTTTACTTTTTAGGTTTTCGTTTTATATTACTTTGTTGTTTTTTTTTTTTTTTTCAACAGATGCTATGCTACCGCGTATATAACGTTATCGAGTGTATTGTTTGATTTGCTTAATAAACTACTAGCTATTTCTTAGCTGTTTTTGAACACATTTGAGTCCTCATGAATTTATTATTATTTTTCGTTTTTAACTTCTTTCTACTTATTTACGATTTTCTATTACGGATTTATTTTTACTATCAATTAACTATTTTTGTATATATGTAATTATAAATAAGTACACGCACACACATAAAAATTCCCTTTTCGTAATGTTTGTTTGTTTTTTTTTTGTTTATTTATATATATATTTTTTAAATGAATTCGCGTTAGAATTAGTTAAAAAATAATCATTCTAAAGTGGGCAAGGGAAGTCTTTATAAGCTCTTTTCGTTTATGAATATAAAATATGCGAACAAGAGTTACGACACCCAAAAGTTGTAAATAAAGAAAAATTATATATATTTGTATTATACGTGTTTTTTAAAAATTTGATTTTAATGTAGATTTTGTTATTCTTGATTGATTAATTCTTGGCTGATTAGTATTATTTTGTTGTTGATTTTGATTTTATTTAATTGAAATTTTATTACTATCATCAATTAACATTCGGTGATGTGCATTGCAGCCTTCTTATAGTTGAATTAATTTTTTTATGATTTCTTTTCAATAGTATATAATTTTTGCATTTGTGATTGAATATATACAGGAGACTTTTTAAATAATTGCCTCTATAAAGTTGTGTTGAGGTGTTTTCTTTTTCTTTAATTTTATTAAGGCAGATAAATATTAAATTTATTATATTGCTATTATTGAGTATATGTAGAAGATTCTCCTCCTCGTTTTTTTGTTGATTTTGATTTAAACTTTTGTTTAGTCACTTGTTTAATTCACCTATCATTTTTTTAGATTATTGCAGCTGAATTTAATTTTATCCGCATTTATGTTGCCGTTTTCTAATTAAAGAAAAGCTTCTTTTTAGTTGCGGTTTCAAATTTATTTATTTTTATTTCGTTTATCAATCTTTCATAATAGTTCTAGCATTTTTAATTTTCTATATTAACAAAAAAAAAAAACGAAAACACCACTTTTAATTTGTTTACAGTAATTTAACAGAACTGAAGCGAAGTAACGCTCTACGACACGACACTATGGGAAGTCCACTTACGAATAAATTAAAAACAAGAAACTAGTAAATTCGTAAGTTCGTACGTTCGTAAAAGGGCACTCATAAACTAAAAATGTGTGATTAGGGGACGAACTTAAAATATGGGGATTTTCCTTTTTTGAAAATTCAAAACAAAAATTATATGTACAGTAATAAAAGGAGCAATGAGCAGGTACTCAAACAAAAATGATTTGTCCTACACACAGCAGATGTCTGCGAAGACAATGATACAAATTTAAATGAAAATGTATTGTATGTGTAGGTAAATCACCTCACATCATAGTCAGGTACGAGAAGAACACAACGATGATTATAAGATCAACGGTAACGAATACGAATACGACTCATCGAGGCATCTAGGATAATATGCTCGTACTCGATCCTAATCGATCAAGAGAGCTGATCAACCACAGGAGAAGAAATATGCGTCTCCGAACTCACAAACTTCATCACAGGACAATGAAAAATAGAGTGTTTCTTACAAACGATTTCTGTGGCACACTTTGTTCGTAATTTACCTTCCCTGGCACACATCAGAATGTAATTCGCATGCAGTAATCACCTCTGAAATCTAAGTCCGATATTGACCACTCAAAAAATATCAAAAAATTCTAGGAATTCCTTCACTGGTATCACAATAGACATACAGCTGATCTAAGTGCACCTCAACGAGGACCACTCTAACCTAACCTAACCTTGTATCGATGGAGTTTGTTTTAGACAATTTAAAAAGACCTACACAGGAGTGCAGATTTAGACATAGTGACAGAAGCATATGAACACCAATGCAACACCACTCTGGGAAGTCTACTCAGTAGAGATAACGCGGCAAAGCGAGGTCTTGTGTTAGACACCCTAAACAGTAAGGAAAATTAAAGTGAGCTATTATTGAGCTGAGTAAAGAATCCATATATAAGCCATGTTCCGCGTCATCGAGGGTTAACAAATGAATTAGTCGTAGAAGCAGGCATATGCGCAGCGATCGATTGGGAAATTGGTTATTGTCCTGTACCCTAAATTGGGCAGTAGCACAACAATCAGGCTCCATTCGCCAACATAGGACTCATAAACGCCAACGCGAAGGACGATATTACCAAAAATGCCCGAGAAACCGACAACAAAACCCTAAGTACGACGAGAAAATCGTCCTTTTCGATGTTAATGCCAAACTAAGCAGGGAGGGCGCGAAAGTGGACATAGAATTATTGATTTTGAATTATTATTTCCATTATTGTTTCCACTCCTTGACGTACATATAGAGACCTGACTGACGCCTGATCAACAAACCGTCAACCAAATTGATCATCATATTGCGATCGACACAAGGTACTCCTCCAGTATTTTGAATGTCTGAACATTCCGAGTAGCTCGGACTATTATCTTTATTGTCGTTAACCATTGTGAGGGAGTTTAACATCGAACAGTTATTATCGCAATAGACCGCCTCGACCATTTCTGACCCAGATACCGCCTGCATCAAACCTAGAAGACCATTGGCATCACTACCAAAAAGTAATCTGCGTGGCAGCCTCTGATGTACTGGGTTTCATTTCAACTCGACCCATCAAAGAAATCGCTAGTACGATGTCGAATGCAGGTGGGAAAACAGCAGATTTACAAAGTGCCCCCACAGAAAATAACGAGAGGCCCTGGAGAGCACTATGAGCAGAAAAGAAGGAAAGAAGAAGAAAACAGAAAGAGCACGAGAAACCCTCTATTGAAGCCTAAGAGAGGTACTGTCAGCAAAATTAATGTCGGAGGCCTTACCAAAAAATAAATATGCCAAAGCTGTAAGGGGGAAATCTGAAAGGGTGAAGGAGGAAACATCTTAGTAAAACCACTGTCGTTACTGAGAATCTGGAAAGATTATTTTTGTAAACGCTGGACAGAATGAACCATTCAACCTGGGCAAGGTCAGACAACAACTTCGTCCACTGGTCCAAGATAAAGTCAGGACAGCAATTTCTAAGCTTAAGTAGTCCAACAAAACTAATGGATCCAATGGCTAATCTGTTTAAAGCAACGGGTGATGATTGGATGCACATACGAGTACATCAACTCATCTCCAAAATCTGAGTCGGCAAAAGTATGCTGACGAATGGAACCCCAACATTGTTTGTCCGATGCTAAAGAAGGAAGATCCCTTGACTTGCACCAACTACAGGCATATATGTGAGTCTTCGCAACATGCTGTCATGTGACACTTTTAACATCGTTCTGGAAAAAATTGTGCGAAACCCATAAGCCAACTCCAGGGGCTCGATCTTTCAAAAGTCTCGCATCGTAGACGACATCGAGAAAATGAGAAGAACACAGCGAGTTGTTGCGACTATTGAGTAGAAGCGGCAAAAGATAAGTGTAATGGTCAACGAGGAAAAAGTAAAGTATATCCGTCAACACAACCTCGATGCCTGTGATAAAATGTCAAGATAGGCAGCCATGATTTTGACATAGTAAGGAACTGATCATCTCAATCCTACCAATCCCAACGTGAATGAAAGTGCTCTCGGAAGGTCCTTTTTCATCAGTGGAGAATGAAAGAGACGTTCCAACAGCGAAGTTGGAAAGAGATGACTAGGTCACCTTGGTCCCATGGAACGTTCTCTACTCCAACCCAGATTGACAACGCGGTAGAGGACAACCTCATGTGATGCACGCAAGTGGAAGGGCACCTCAATCAACTTCATGCGATGCAACTGGAGGCATATTAACTGAGACCCTGTCCCATCCCGGATTCATTTTTAGAAGTTCGTTCAATAGATTGGATTACAGAATCGAACCTCGTCCTGCATTAGGAAAATTTTTCGGTTTAACTGCGTTAGTAGGTACCTACCGAGAAAGTGTTGCCGAAAGTGTTTAGAAATGCCCATTTGCCTTTTGGCTCGCTCTTTCCTGTCCTGAATTTCAAAAACCTCTACAGTTCTAGTAAACCTGGCTTGATTGCTTTGGAGTGTTGCCTTGTTGCGCTTATGGAAATCTGTCCGTTCCCTGGTTGTCTGAAGATGGTTTTCTCTTCTATGATCGATAGAATTAGGGACAGCTTTACTATCATTTTCAGGACGAATTTCATTCTTGAATCTAAGTATTCCTGCTCTACTGGTAGCTTCGGCAATCAAGTCTCCAGGAGTCATCGACTCTACTACCGAAGTCTGGAAAATTAAACAAAAAAACATCAAAAACATCTGACCATAACCATTTACATTTCCGAAATGGGACTCCATATGAACATTTCTGTCTTCTTCTATTGTTCCTCCATTTGCCCTATCCCTATGACAGTATTTATGACAGTCTGACAGATTCCGAGTCAGAGTTGGAATCAGAATATTACCCGAAAAATGGCATACGAATTCAACCCAACACATAATCAAGTACGAGTACAATTGTTGTCCTTTTGAAAAGGCTCTGCTAAAAGAAGTCGACTCATACTCGGACTTTAACAACGAAAGGATAAGCGTGAACAACTGCAAGCACCACAATTGCATGTTATCCTTGGAGGACATATTTTAGATGACTTCACATAAAATGAGAACGCGCAAAAATCCTTGCTCTTAATTGTGTGCAAATAAATACATACATCTACGGGATTTTATTTTTTTTCTATAATTTCCCTGCAACAGAAGCAGCAAATCCTTAATGACCAGTACCCAGGAGCAGAGTACTCATACCACTCAGAGAATAGAACAGAAAGTCCTGCGCTGGTCATAAGCGTGATTTGTTATAAATTGCATGTGCTGCAAGTGTTCAGGATCTAATGAGTTATTTGGTATCTCTTGCATACGTTACTGAATACTTGCTGCCTGCAGGATGTATTTTTTAATTTATGATTATTGCAATTTGGGTTCATTGTTAAGGCAGGGGGATGGAGTGTTTCGTTTTGTTTTCTTTTCTTTTCCATAATGAATACGAATACTCTGTGCCTTCTATCCGCTGGCGTTGTTCAGATTGTCTTGCTTTTGAAGGCCTATGTGACCATAGGCAACAATGGCAACAATGTTTGAAAATAAAACAAAAATAAATATTCTTTCGATTTATTCGTTCGTTCGATATTTGTTCGTTTTCTGCAAGCAAACCCTTCCCTACCCATGGTTTGGTGGTCCAACCTTAACAACATCTTCTAGTTGGCTGGCTAAGTATCATAAAACATGTTGTCCGTGAATTTATCGTTAAATCTGATTGCCAAATCGCATTACGTTACGATTTACATTAGCACGTGTAATAAACAAAACACTTTGTTCCGTGCTGTTCCGAGCCACTATACACGTAGGTGGTCCATTCTATACTTCCACTCCAGCCAATAAACCGTCCATTTCAAATGCAATTGCCAGCATTCTAATGGCCTCTGGCGCAAAGGAGGGTGAAAAATTGCACTGAAACCGATTTAATGCAATACACATACTCGTACACTCAGAGAGAAAGAGAGTGAATGAGTGAAACATTTCACTTTGGCAAAAAGGGGGACATCCAACATTCCCGACATTGGCTGCGCGTTCCCTTAATGTTCGCATCAAACATTATAAAATCCCTGAAAACCCATAAAAAGCTACTTTATGCCGTAATAATACGTAAATGCAATGAGTACTTCCGAAGCTACGAATATACTCTCCAGCATCCACTGCCATCATCACCATCTTACAAACTCACACTAACGCCATCTATTGGGTGGTGGTGGTGGTGGGTCATTGCATTATTGCAACAGATTCGAAAAGCAATTTTTCCTGCCCCCAAATTGAAGAACGAAACCAGGGTATGTCACGCCTTAGTCCCGGCCTGGTCAACCCATACTTTTTCACTTCCTCTAAAGCAAAGTAGGATGCTATGTGTCGCAGGAGTAACACTACTAGTACGGCCAGTGGCAGCAGGATTCTGAAAATCGAATCAAGTTTTCCTCAGTCAGAGAGCTCATTTTCTGAAACGAAAAAAAAAACAAATGCTTAACTACTCGTTCAACTACATCCTGGTCCATTGGGAGCGGGTGAATTCAGTATCGATTCCCCATTGAGCAAGTGATACAGGACCAAGATTCAGACGACTTTAGAGTGTATAAGTGCATTAGAGGATAAGTAGAGAGAATCTACTAGAGGCGTCCTCCACATCGTCCTCATCGCGTTGTTGTAGTCGTTGTGGAGCAATTTAAAACCTGGTGGCTGGTGTGCTAGATGCTATGAGTGAAATTGAGTGGCATGCATCGTGCAAGGATTCCGAGAAAATCATTGACATTTCAACAAAATGGAGGAGTTCGATTTTCGAGCAGTACAGACGGGATGAAATGAAATGAATGGAAATGGACTTGGGGGTCTTTATTAGTCTCTGGTGATTTAAGATTCAGGAAACGGAAAAGGACGATGAGTGGGATTTTTGCTGCAGCAGCGTTGGAATTCGATTTCGAGCTTAAGTGCTTTGAATGTTCTCAAAGTACCGCTATGCCATAGTGTGAAAGCGTATTTCTCAAAGTATCAAAATAAAGATTTGAAAAATAAGCTCTTGGTGTCTATGAGAGGGGGCAGTGGAAAATCTTTTAAGGAAATTGTCTGCAAGGAGTTTGGGTGAAATTCGATTACCTGACTCATATGTTGTTTGAAGTCCTTTATTCGAATAATGTTTGAAACCCGTGCTAAGAATTATACCCGACTCTGCAGTCTTAGCAACAGTTGCCTGCTTCTTGGCTTCTGACTGGCCTGCTCGACGAAGTAAATGTATAAAACTTATGCTCACACCATCTGCGATTTCCCACGCCTTTTTGGCGTTTAATTGTGGTGCTTCGTTGGGAGCTCCTAAGCTGATGACGCATCGTGATACTAACGTATTGAGGATCCATATTTTTCAGAGAACCACCATCAATAAGTTCTTTTGATTATTTCTAGGGATCACCTATAAAGCTCTACCACGGTTGTAGTAACCTAAACTGAATTATTTTGACTTGACATAAGACAGCGAGAGAAGAACGATGTTCAAGTGATTGCTACCATATTTTTGCAAGATACCTAAGGATGCATCTCGACTTCATCATCACATTAAGTCAAAGGGCGTTGTTCAAATTTAGGAGCTCCTCTCCGTTCGACCTCAATGCTTCTGCGACTACAGATATACAGATCGAGGTTTGTGCTCTTAAAATCTGCGAGTTCAGGTATAAAACCACGTGATCGACTGCAAACGTGAAAGTTTGAGTGAGTTCGTCTAACAGAATTAAGCATTCTCTAACGCATCACATGTGGTGTGTAGACAAGTCGGTGGTTCTACGAGTAGCTAGAGAAAGGCCAATCCATTCGAGCATCGGATCCTTCAAATTTTTTGCGAACATGGCAAGACAATCCAAAGGGTGGCCGGCGAATGGTTGAAGATGGAAATAAAGTGCCTTTGTCTGCATCTAATCCCATAGTCATGATTGTGCTGATAATATTCACTGTAAGCCCTGCGGGGCCCCCGACCAATTATCAAGGGTTCGCCCATCAATGACGTTATCTAATAATATGCTACGATTCGATCAGTCACAAGTTGCCTGTCATAGGTCTTGTTGGCGTCTGGACCACCGGTAGTCCCTACCAGGACTTAAATCACGGTACCATGGGAGTCAGGAGCTCCCCGGATCTCGGTCCGGGCCTGACTTGAAGAGGTAGGCCCCCTTGTGGGAGCGTCATGGTGGCTGTGGTTTAAGCCCAAAGTCGCGGGAAGCGTCTTCCTTTGGTTGACCTAATGTAGAGTTGCAATAAGTACTGGCTGCTGCGACCCTAAGAGCAGTAAGTGGTTTTAGGTCGGCCTCGACTCATACCAAGGGTGGAACTTGTGCTTCATCAGCGCTATGCTACTGATATTCATGTTGTATGTCGCGTGATCTTTACATAGCAGGACTGGAATCCGTGGGTTACCTGCTGTGTGACTGTTCAACACTGACAAAAGAATGATAACTCACGACAATTACCTCTTCGAAGAACTGGAGGACTTAAGCTAAATTAAACTGAAGAGCCTTCTGCAACCTATATTAGTTTGATTCGGTAACGTTGCCATACTACAAATGTGTATCCCAAAATCTAGCCTGAATTTTGACAAAACGGCCAGCTTAAAGCTGTTCAGGAGCTAAACTTTCACTGTCAGCGCCTGCAATTTCTTTTGTAAGCACATTACGTTGAAGCATTCTTAGATTTGCGTTATGTGGTACGAAATCTTCTCTCTCGCTTAAGTGACGGCAGTTTATATGATAATGTTCATTTTTATCTGGTTTGTCTACATGATAAGCGGGATACAAGTTTGTATCGACGGTATAACGAAAATGGATTCCATTCTGCAAGAACGCCGCCCCACTAATTATAATGATCTGCGGCAACTTATTATACGTTTTCATGAGCAATTAGATATTACTATTGATGATGTGGCTAATGATCTCTGTTCTTTTGCGTCTCACGTAAGTACCAAACGCATACTACACCTCCAGAGAACACGGTCTAGTTTCAAAAACTACCACCGCTCCTTCTTCAATTCTTTGCCGAAGCCTCCCAAATATCTGTCCCTGTATTATCAAAACGTAAGAGGATTACGAACCAAGATTTCTGCTATATCTCAATTCGCAGATTCTGCCCTACGACATTTCTGCCCTCACAGAAGCCAATCTCAACTGTAATATTAAGAATAATGAATTATGATATTTTTCCAAGACTTTGCTTTACACCATGACGATGGTCTAGATAAAGAGGAGAACTTATATGGCCGTGGTGTACTTCTAGCTATACACTCTGGTCTCGAGTCTAGATCCTTTAAAAAATTGTCCACTGCACTCTTTGAATTTTCGCGCTGCTATATTTGCCCCTCTTACCAGCTAGCTGTTGATGCAATCGATTGTATTTTTAATGCTGCTGATCCCAACTACGGGACGTTGTTATTTTTTTATATGATTTTAATCTCCCTTAGCTTCTATGGACTCAGTCTGACCTGAAATCTTTAGATCGACTGCCTAACTAACTCTGGTCTGTATCAATTAACCGGTGTCACCAATAATATTGGCAGACAACTCGACCTAGTCTTCACCACTGATACAGATAACTGTGTCGTTTTAGAAAGTAGACAACTTCTCTCTAAGTTGGATAGTTACCACCCTCCCCTCTCTCTTACGTTGACGTATAACAATGGTCTTCCTATGAGTATTCCTACAGTTTTAATTTTCATAAGGCCAACTACGCCAAACTGAATAACCACCTCAGTATGGCCATTTTCACTTTCTCTGTGATAATCCTAATCTTCGCATCCTTCTATACCGAAATTTTCAAATGTCTTTCCCTATCTGTACCTTTTTTAACCCAAAAAGAATCCCCCATCGTCACCAGCCTGGTATAATAAAGAGCTGCGATCTCTTCGTAACAAGAGAAATAAGCTCTGGTATACTTACTACCAGTCTGCCCATATAAATTTCTCTGCACTTTGTCAAACTCTCTTTCACAACTATTTAAACCGAATGGACCACACACTTATTTCCGACCCCAAACGCTTCTTGCAGTTCATCAAAACTAAAAGCCAATAATCGGATGGATCCATCATCTCTGAATTTTCTGGATAACTCGCATTTTTTTTTTTTAGCCAAGCGTTCACCAATCATTCCCAGGAGCCAAACCACTCTTGCTGTTCCTACTTAAAAAGTTGCCCTCAAATAACTTTATAATCTGTGTCTATAACTTTAGAGCAAGTCAAAGATAAAATAATAAACCTCAAAGGCGATTATTCTGCTGGCCTTGATGCTCTTCCCCTTATATTTTTAAAGAAATGTGAAATGCACCTAGCCCAACCTCTTACATCTCTCTTTCAGCTTTCTATCACCCAGGGATTACGAATATTTCCCTCAAGCTGGAAAAAGTCGTTTATTATTCCCCTGCATAAAAAAATGTTGAAAAGACGATATTTCCAACTATCGTCCTGAATACCTAAGAGAGCGTTATCTATGGCATAATGCTTTCCATTGTAAATCTATTGTTTCCCTAAACCAGCACGGATTTCTCAAAGGTAGATCTACGACCACTAACTTAACGGAATTCATATCAAGCACTTTATGTGCACTGGAATCTAGAAATGAAGTTGATGTGATTGCCACCGATTTCACCAAAGTTTTCGATAGAATTTCCCATGATATAATCCTTCTAAAATTAAAGGCTCTTGGTTTCCAGATAAACTTTATAACTTGGGTTCAATCCTATTTAAATGAACGACTTTACTATGTTCTATTTAGGTCCATGGTTTCTGACCCAATTAAAGCCTCCTCTGGTGTCCCCCAAGGCAGCCACCTTGGTCCCTTATTATTTATTCTGACCGTAAATTAAGTTGATTGTTGATTCATACCATTCATATCATGATTATATATTTCATCTTCCTCAGACCAGCCTAACACTGCAGGAAGATCTAGACAGTATTTGTACTTGGTGTCAGAAGGATTTCCTTGAGCTTAACGTCAATAAGTGTCAGGCTATAGCTTATACCCGTAAGCGCCCTCCTACCTCGCTGCTTTCTAATCTTTAATCAGCCTGTTCCCTTAGTGAATGAATTCCGAATTCAATTTCCGTTCTCACATTGATAATACAAGGTGGCGTAAAAAAAAGACCTTTACAATTGTTTCTGTTAAGTGGAAAAGATGGCTGCCGCCAGTGTTGATACACCTTATCGCATTTTCCATGACTTTAAGCAAGATTTCCGGTGATAACTGTTCGCATTCCTGTCGAATATTCTCCTTAAGGGCTGCGATTGTCTGAAGCCTGTTGGCATAAGCCCGCGACTTCAAGTAGCCCCAAAGAAGGAAGTCTGGGATAGTTAAATCGGGCGTTTTGCTGGCCATGCCAAATCGCTAAAATGGGAGATTACGCGACCAGGAAACGCTTCCTTCACAATATCCATTGTGGCTCATGCTGTGTGTGCGGTTGCACCGTCTTGTTGAAACCACATGTTCAACAAGCCCCGCTCATCAAATTCCGGCAGTAAGAAGTCGTTTCATTTATTATGGCCCTGTAGCGTTCGCCAGTAACAGTGACTCTATTGCCGATGGCGTCCTCAAAAAAATACAGCCCAATCACTTCTCCCGCGTGAACACTGCACCACACAGTGGCTTTGAGTGGATGTAATGGCTCTTCGTGCATCACACGCAGATTTTCAGTGCCCCAGAAACGAAGATTTTGCTTATTGACGTAACCGGTTAGTAGAAATGCGCCTCGTCGCTCATGATGATTTTCGACACAAAATCGCCCTCTTCGTTGTTGAGATTGAGGATAGCTTTACAGTAATTCACACGCGACTGACGGTCAGGAGGTATTAACTTGTGCACTGTCTGCACTTTGTACGGGAACTTGTGTAAGTCTTTCACTAAAATTCGCTGTAGGGTCTGTCTGAGAATGCCCAATTGCGTGCCCCGTCGGCTGGTTGAGATTTACCATATTCGTTCTCAGCGACATCGGCAGTCACAGCCGCGATATACTCGGCCGAACGACCAGTCCGTTGGCGGCCACGCCCTGCATGGTGTCCTGTGGTTCCACTCTTTTCGAGTCGAGTAGCAAAGTGCTGGAATGTTTGCCCAGTTGGCGCGACACGTTTAAGAAATCGACGTCGAAATTCACTCTACGCTAACACCACCGACCGATTATTGATCAAAAGCCTCGACACAATTATTCTACACTCTTGCTGGGTATAGCGCTCCATTGCTTGTCTGTTTGTATACTGCAGCTGTCTAGTTCACAATTGTCAAATATGATTGACGTAAGCCATTGTAAAATTTCCTCTAGGGTGATTAATTTTGCGCCACCTTTATAATAAAAAAAGCCAACTCTGCCCTTGGCTTCATCAAACGCTGGTCTAAGGAATTTTCCAATCCTTATATTACAAAATCCCTTTACATAACCTTTGCTAGGCCTCTTCTTGAATATGCAAGTCAAGTTTGGTCACCCTACTACAGAACTCTCATCGTCCGCATAAAAGCTGTTCTACGCATGTTTTACGATTTGATTTACGTGGTCTTTCCTGGGATGATAGCCAAAATTTACCACCATACACTGATCGGCTGAAACTTATAAATTTACGCCGAAATGTTTCCGTAATTGTCCTTCTTTACTTCAATTTGTTTCTTTTAACACCAACCCACGCAATCTTAGGTCTGTGACGTTCTTCATTGAACGAATTACGGACATCTATAGCCAATGTCTAGAATGCTTCGTCAAGTTAATGATATTTTGCCTCTCTTATTCTGCAAACTCTCCCTCAAGAACCTTCTTATTTCCACCGATACCTCGTGTCCTAACTTTCTTTAATCACTGCCACCCGGTGTTGACCCGGGCCACAAATCAAATCAGAAAACAGCGAGCTGAGTTGGTCCAAGTAACCAAAAAATATACGTTTCATGAATTTAAGTCCGATTTTCTAAACTCGGCAGCGGTTTTTATAAGGGAGATGGGCAACAGCAATCTCCGAGAGATGATCAATAAAAATTGAAAAAGCGTCGAACACAAAATGGAGCCCTGAGGCACACCATTTATATCAGATTTGATAACTTGAATTGAACTTGAAGTACGTACATACTGCCGGTCTTAAAACATTTCATGAGCATATGAGGTTTATCAGCGTTTCCATGACCTTGGAAATGAGAGATGTAAGTTCAGTGGGTCTGTAGGAGGCCAGAGAAGAAGATTCGAATTTTTTAGAGCTGGCAAAATACTGTATTCTATCTGTTGTGTGTATTAAGATCTGTAAGAGCTGTAACTACCATATGAGTGGGAAAATCGTTTCGTCCCATAGAGTTGAACTTGCTGCTAAGTTGACCTTGTCCAAAAACCTGACACCTGGAATGTCATTGCAAATGAGCATTGGGATTGAGGATGAGGCGGTGTTCGAATGTTATTAACGAACGACCAACAACTTTTATTACCTTCTGGACACTGTAGTATTTTTTTACCTCAGTTTTGATTGCATTGAAACATTTCATGTTGAAGAAAAGCGTCGCGGTCACTCCTGGTTTGTTGGGCGGCATCCACGTTCTTAGTGGATGAGAAAGAGTGATGTGAAGAGTAAAAGAGAAATAAACTAATATGACACCGTGGTCCGACCGTCCTAGAGTCGATGCACTTACCAAGGTTTGAATTTAACAACAAGTCCAGGGTGTCTCCGGGATGACAATTAACATCAATTACACTTTTGAGCTCATTTAAAAGCTGTTTTCTTACCGCGAAGATATCAACACTTCAACTTACCGGGTTTGTCTGGCCAGAATGTCGGACCATCCAGAGAGAGCGCCTCAAACTTCCTTGCTTGCTTTAATCACATGAAGTTGAACTCCGGAATGGATCACACTGTCTGTTTGGTGTCTTGCCTGCGGAGTAAAGTGGCTCTCTTGTATATTTTGAAAATAATAATTCGAGACTTATTCGACATATTCAAGACGTCTATTGCTTGATCAGAATCTTGTAAATTTATTTTATCGTCAACTGATTTGAAACTTAATGCTTAAAGCAACGTTCTCCTCTTAGCCATTTGTAGAGAAATCGCCGCTCAAAGCTATAATCCAATTAAGTGGCATCGTTTCTCATTCTTTACGGCCACTTACGGCTTCTTCAGCTCGAATATAGTCATCGTCAGCTCCCGCATTAATTTGGGCAGCTCATTTGGAATTTATGAAATTCATGAAACGGACACGGACAAATGTTTTCCCGTCAAAAACTTCAATTCCAGTCAGCAAGTTGCCAAGAGAAATGCTTTCATTTCTTCAGTTCTCTATTCTCTCTCTCTCTCTCTTTTTCGCTCGTTGGTTTTTCATTCTCTTTGCCAGCATACAGATACATATATTCATACAGCCTTACACATTACATCTCTAAATTATGAATATTGCCGCTCGTATATCTGTCGTCCTTCTAACATTGGCTAGGTCCTCATTTCATCTCTCGTCATTACGGATAATATTTGGATTATGACTTCTTCTTCTTCTTCTTCTTCTTTTTCGTATGCCATTCTGTCTAATAGTAGTCCAGAAAAAAACTGAATGCGATACAACGTCGAAATGTGGAAGCACAAAACATCATCATCCAGTGATTCGGCATATCGTTGGTTGGTTCTCGATGGTATTTGGTGGTACTTGGTCATAAGGAGGAAAGACTGTTCCCCTCCCTGGATTATCCTTTGGAGATGGAGAAGGATTTCCTAGCGTCAGTCGTCGTGGTGATGGAAGAAGACCTTTCAAATTTGCATCAAATGACGAGAAAAACCGACGAACAATTCCAAATTAATGAAACTTTATCTATACACGCTAAACACAGTGGGGTGGGTGGTAAAAATGGGGGTCTAAATAAAGCCCTTGTATGTATATTTGTTCGAACCACAACATCTACCATTGCAACATTGGAGTGGAGGAGGATATTATTTTAACTGGCAAATCCAACTTTCAAAAATTTTCTATTTTCCTATTTTTCCGAAAAAAAGAAAAACGACCAAACCGAAGAGAGGCGAACGAAAACCGGCGCGACGCGCGGGACCATTGAGCTGTCTTGAAATGACATTCGATGCTTCTAGGGAACTAGCAATTCTGTCAGAAATTTCGACGAGTTATGATAATTGCCTATCCTCCGCGTTGGGAGCAAGGGGAATTCTGCGAACAATTTCTGTTCTGTGGTTATGTCAAATGCAGTTGTGAAGCAGAACAGAGTACAGTGTGGTGGAGAGCATTACGGCGACAGCATACATACTCGTATATAGACATAGAAATCGACAAGGACGAGCAGTACGCTGAGGATGAAGACGACGGATACGACTACGATCACAACGACGATACATTTGGAGGAATTGTGAAAACTTTAAGTCGCTTTTGGTTATGTTTATGAGTTTCGGGGAGTACGAGTAGAAGAGGATCATAGGGAAACACATCACTTGGAATGGTGAGGACTGCTGCATTTGCACAAAATGCAATTGCCAAATGGATACGTGCAATAATTTTACGGTTTCAGCTCATTGAGTAGGTTTTTAAAAGGAATTCCTGAGAAATGTGGTGGTGGCGATTAATGCGATTCCCAGGGGTGAGCGCATTTGTCCAGGGTTTTCATTAAATATTAGACATTCTGAATGTCCGTAAAAAATGTGGTATAAGTCCAAGAGGAAACGGCAACCGGAAACCATAAATGTTAACTTGAATTTTACCTGGAAGAGATTTTTGTATCCGTTTGCCTTTCAATTGAGCTATTTTGTTGGTACTGGGAAACCTGGTATACTAAGGACCTTAAGCCCTATAGCGCTGAGCCAGAAGAGTATTCAATCCAAATAGAGTAGCTTAAAGGACCGGTTGGGTCACATTTTTAACTTTTTTCTAAAGGATTGGCGTTTCCTTTGGCACCTTAAGTCTCGGTAAATGGTTTGCGCTTCTTATAAATGCAACTCCATTTCCTAAGAGGTAAAGGTTGGGTTTGTTGCAGCCAGCAGTCCACCAACCATAGACCTCGGAAGACAATCCACATAAGTCATCGAGTATTTCCGGTGGGCTTTCAGCCGGAAAGAACGAGTGGGTTCCGTCGATTAAATCCTAAGGACGGCCCTGTGGAGCCCAAGAAGTCTCTGAGCCTTTAAAGTCGGTTTTGTTTATTTTTTTACAATTCTATCTAAAAATAATTGTATCCGTCCTCAAATTACTCATCCGGGGTCTACACCTTGCTCAACACTACAAACCAGATTTTAGAGTCTGAAGCATAATGAGCATAAAAGGCAAACCTTAGAGTTTAGCTGACATAAAATATTAAAAGTTTCGCGCCATTTTTATCAAAAATTTCAACGTATCCAACTTAGTTTAAATATTTATATTTTTTTACATGCCGGGACGAGACCACGTTCTAAAAAGGTGTCTTGTTAATTCCAAATTCCCAGGGTGTTTTCATTGTATACTTCGCTGTACGCGAACCCCTCTTATCAAATGTTTTTCTACACGAAATGAACGCACTCATTATCAACAACCATTGAACGCATCCACTCCAACTTGACGGCCATTTGACAAGTGACATTTATGCAATGTTCCCGCGTAGAAAGTTGTTAATGCCAGTTGTTTGCAATAATGGAATGGGGCTCGCTCGATAATCGTGTTGTCGTAATTGGCTTGCAAACATGGCTTGCAAATCACACAAAACTTTGTGCATCGTACCGTGAAGTTAGTCGACTGTGCAAAATCCGGCTGTCTGCACACTGAGCAAACGCCACAAGTCATCAAAGGATCGAGATTTGTCGAAATTGTCGAAATTCGCTGCGCAAGCAGAAAATCATGTCTCGGCAGATGAATGTCAGCAAGGACAGCATGTTGCGTATCTTAAAACGTGATTTGAGCGCATACAAGAGCGCCGGATCGGAAGCCTTGCTTCCCAAGTACGCGTGGAACGGTGACAGACGACTTCTTTTTACTGAAAATAAAATGCTCACCGTTGAAGGATCGTTCAACAAACAGAATGATAGAGTGTATGCTCTCTCATCACGACATGCATTTGAACTCGTTCCGAGAGTTCAATGTGGCCACCACCCAGTCTCTGTGGGTGGTTTGTTGGGGAGTCGCCCACGATGGAGTCACAGAACTCCATTTCTGCGAGAAAGGTGTTAAAACCTCAACGAAAGTGTATCAAACGGACGGTTTAGTGAACGTTATGGAGCCCCTCAACAAAACAACAAAACACTATTCGCAGATAAACCGTGGGCCTTTCAACAAGACTCCCCTCCAGTTCATAAGGCTTAAACGACTCAAATATGACTCAAAAACCGCGTTCTGAACTTTATTTCCACTGTATCCCAGACCTCAGTCCGCTATACTACAAGACTATGGTCCATTCTGGAGAGTATAGCTTGTACTAGTCGACATTCAAGCGCCCTTGCCCGAGCAGTGGAAAAAGCACTATCGGAAGTATCCATGTCAGACCATAGGTACGAGTCCATCCCATTTAGAATCGGATGTGAGGCCTCAACATTGTTGAAGAGGAGTAATCCGCTGAAAACCAACTGGACACGATTTATGTAGGAGCTCGCAAGTCCACCAGTGATCCACCTAAGATCAGGATAAAACAAAAGGAAACTGTCCAGAACCTCTCACGCTGTTCGCTCTCACAAAGTGTTTTGAACTCAGCATGTCCAGCTAGAGAACAATCCTGTAGATCGCCCGCTCCTTGGTGGAATGCAGATCTGCAGCGACTTCACAAAGAAGTCTGAAAACTTCTAAACAGGTCACTTAAGACTAATTTGGAGGAAGACTGCAGTCTTTACAGACCAAAGCAAGAAGGATATAAGAAGCTAATTCGGGTATTGAAAAGTGACTCTTATAAAGACTAATCTAAGACTGATCTAAGTCCTCAATCATCCTCGAATCCCCCAGAAAATCTGATAGGCCCTACACTGAGTCGAAAGCAGAGACACTCCGTCTCATGCTTGTTGCTCACTTTCCAGGTAACCTAATCATAACCAGCTCACAAGCAGCCCCTATCAACGAAGGTGCTAGTGAGCTAAATAGCATAACTCGCCATAGCTGGTATACGAGTATCTCATCGGTTGTGGTGACAGATGAAGCCATTAAACATGCTGCAGCTTCCTTTGATTCATCTGCTTCCATTTGCTTCAAGTGGGCTGGCACCGATGGCATATACCCAGTTATGTTACAAAAGGGTATAGGCCAGCTGCTATATCTGTAACTCTGAAGAGAATCTTCACTGCTGGGCTGGCACTGGCATACATACTGAAACTCTGACGAACAGTGAGAGTAGCCCTTATAGCGAAAATCGTAAAAGAGAGCTACACGCTCCTCAAGATCTTCGGACCGATAAGTCTGGTTTCCTTCATGTTGAAGAGCATGGAGAAAATGGTCGAGAACCCTGAATTCTTTGTCTTGCGCTTCAAAATTTTGCGCTGAATTGAGGGCGCACGCTGGGCGTTTTCATTGATATTGAGAGTGCTTTCGACAACACAGCAAGTGTAACTCGACCAGACAATACGTAGTAGATGAATCCCTACTTTTGTGGATAAAAGCAATGCTGGTGGATTGCACACTGATTGAGGATGCTGATCGTCCCCAAGGTGGCGTTCTGTTTCCACTACTATGGTAGATGTTGGTCGACTAACTACTCATAGCGCTCAATAGTTCTGACGTCTATTCACAAGTATACGCGGATGATGTAGCTATATTGTCTGTTTGATCGTGGCTAGCGACTGTCTGCTCTAAACCGCAGGTAGTCCTAGATAGGATCGACGATTATTGCCACTTTTCCTTCGCTCAAGACTGGTTTTAGCCAGGAACGGAATATAGTCTGGTCTTCACAGATGGCTCCAAAACCGATCTACAATATCATAGGATGTGACGCTGGTGTCTTTCTGGAGGATGGCAACGTTAGACTTCACTCCTCGTTAGGAAAACATGCGTCTGTCTCCCGAGGGGTGATATACGCCATCTTGATGGCGACGAACTATATTGTGAAGAATCGGTGGAATGGGCTGCGCTTAGAGCTTTGTTAAACCCTCTTACAACTTTCAAACTAGTTCGAGAATGGAAGACTTCACTGAACTTCACAGACCAAACGAATGCTTCCCGACATTTCTAAGAGGAAAGACTCAGTAGGAAAGACTGCAAGCTGATTACCGGCGTCGTGACTTTTGTCAAAAAGTGCAGGCAGAAGTGATACAACATCTTGCAATGCAATGATGTATCTGTTAATGTTCGGCTTGCGCTCTCATCAGGCTGCAGGTACTCGGCGTTGACATGGTGGGTGCTGGTACTGTAGGCACTTTATCACTGATCCCAATCGCTCTGAATAGAAAAAAATAATAATTGAGCTCCAACTTAACCCATTTGAGAAAGCAGATCGAGCCACCGGAGCAATAGGCATGGTTCTTACTTATTTAGATGTCGTTCAGCTCGGGGTGGACCAGGGTATCAGCTAACATGCTTCTCTAACTAGCACGGTCTTTTGACAGCTGCCTTTTAGTTGCGCACAAAAATTTGGCTGGTGTCCCCTTCCCCTGTGCGACACCTTAGATGAGATCGTCCTCTACTGTGTTGGCCCTCTGGGTTGGAGTGGAAAATTTTCGGCCCGGACACTGGTGCCCATGCGCTCATGCAATAGGCGTGGTAGAGATTTCTGAAAGGGAATAAACAATTCAGAAATATTCTTTTTGATGGACTTCTATGGAAGAGTTAAGGGATATTGATACACTTTGAGCCAAAAGTATTTCTGTAAATGTTAAGCAGCAATGAAATTAACTCAGGAGTGTTTGGTACGTAGACGTTACACATCTTCGGAATGAAGAGGTCTCTTGAAATTTTCGTATGCAACGACCAAACAGACAGATAACTTACGAGTATCCTACGAACCTCATAACTAACTTTTACTCAAAACAAAGTTTGATTTGGAACACATACATCATTTCGATAGCGTCAATCTACCACCCATATTCCAGTTGCAATTTTCAACAACTTCAGATATCTTATTATCGTCTAAGCAGCTCTGTTTCTTATCCAACACCATTAACTTCCCACCGTGGCTTTTACGAGTATACAAGTTCAATTAACACGTCCCCCAACAACGCCATTAACTAACTTCCAATCCAATCACAAGTCAACTTTTTTCCTGACAACAGTCCTCCATGCATTCTTAATACACAGCAAGAACCATTCAAACTCCTTGCCACTTTCTTCCAAGGCAGCAACCTACCTTACAATCCTGTCCTAAATAAATGAGAAAGTGAACATAAGATGAGAAGCGAAGCGCCAAATAATGCAATGTATACTTAAGTAAACCTTTATTCATCCCCGTTCTCCGGTAAGGGATGAGCATGGTAAAAGGGGTTAGGGAGATTGTTATAATGACACCTTGCATGGGATACAACTATACAAGGTTTGCAGCAGGTGGAGGATCTCCAAAGAATTCCAACTTCATATCGCATTGCATCATCATGATACATAGTCGCCGCGTCGAGTTTTGTTCTTTCCAGGTTCTGCTCTTTCTCTCTTATGACACGTTCATTGTCATTGTGCTATCATTGTGTGCCTGATGCTGCGACAAACGGATACAACAGATTTACCACCTCCTGGTATGGTTACATACATATAAATGTGTACATATATGGCATTTCTTCCTACATGAGGAGGGTAGACTAATAATAGATGCCCAGGATCTTCTTTGCTCCTTCTAAATAACTACGTACAACGGAGCATATATAAGCGTCACCATCACCATCTTCGTCAGCAGAAGAACGAACAAATCCACCCAATACTTAGCCCAAGCAGTGCCAGTTTCAGGGCAATACCTGTACCAGTTTCAGGACTCAGTCCAAGGTGTGATATTAAGAGTCAGGATATGGCACGTAACTCCTTTTCTATCCTGATTCGCTTCAATCTTTGAATCCTGAGGCATCGCGCGTCTGTCGCATCACCACTGCCATCGTCGTCGTCGTCGTTGTAGTCTGCACCCAGAGGTCGTTTTCCAAGTCATCTTCGTTCCGGTGCTCAGCCACTGCTCTGTGTGTTACTCTTCCCTCGCCAGGTACTAGATCCGAGCATAAATATTTATGGCCGTGTGTTTCTTGTTTCGTCGCCAATGCTTCCAACTTAATTTTTTGTTTTCTTTTCTTATTTGCTACTCCTCCTCCTCCTCCTCCCATTGGTACTTTTTCTTCAGGATCTCCCTTTCGGTCTTATTCGTTTCTTGAGTTTTTGTTCGGGAGATGGAGAACATTAGAGGTGCAAGCTTAATGCGCCATTGTTGAGTGCCATCAACGTCCTTTTTATATCCTTGTACTCGCACTCATGGTACCTATTGCAATGGTGAGGTATTGGATGATGGCAGGCGGAAGTTTAGAGGATGGCTTCTCACCACTGCTGCATAGGAAATCACCTGAACTGAAGAAGAAGAAACTTTTTCGGTACTAACGGTTACCTGGTTATAGGAAAAGCTGGTGTCATTGTCGTTTAATCGTCTTATATCACATTTTCATTGTGTGCGCGCAAATATTATGTGTCGTTCTGCGGTATGGCAGAACGATGGCAGGCAACGATGCCAATGGCAATAGCAATAGCAATGGCAGTGGCAATGGCGATGGCAATGACGATGGCGATGGCAATGACGATGACGTTGGCAATTGTTCTGTCATGCAGTTCAAGACAAGTGAAAATGTTAAAAGACAGTGTGTCGTGTCGTTTGGCGTTACTTAAAATGCTCTCTCTGTTATTTAATGGCACTGGGTGGAGTGGTTTTTTGGAGAAAATTAAAACCATATAATGGAATACAGAAAGCGTTTTGCATAAAGCCCCCATGTCTTCATACCTACATTGCACATCTTAGTTAAGCACGAGGATAACAGTTTTAAATGTTAAAGGAGCACTTTAAGTGTATTACAATGCAGGAGAAAGCGTGTAATTGGCGGTTTTTCGGAAGTTTAATTACATCCCGACCCCGAAAACATTGGGAGCTCAACTGCATAAGCTGGTTAGAAGTAGTAAGGCCTTCTGTAGCAAAATAAAATAGACTTTTCACGAGCAACGGTCCAACATATCATTGATCATCATGGGGGACAGAAGAGTCACATATTATTTGTGGTCTCACCAACTGTAGTTGAAACCTGCATTTCATGCTACTTAACCATCGAATGTCCGATGCTCTAACTTTGCTACTACTCGTATATGGATACAGTACCTGGGAAATGGTCTTTACTGTCACAAGAAAGCCGCAAACATACTAGTGCCTACACTTCTTCTTGTTCCAGGCGGCAGCGAACGAATTCCCTAGATGGAATCAACGGTAGCGTCTACAATTCCAGTTAGGCCGAACTACTAAGTGTAATCCCTATATGAGCTGCTTCGACATATCCGGATACCAAGTCTATGGGCATATCCAATACTGAGCCAGGATGTTGGAAACAAATTGGTGCGGGTGAACCCTAAATGGGTAGCCCTCATAACCCGAAGTGGGTTACTGGCACCGGAATAGCCGGCCTGCTGTCCGAAGATCAAAACAAGGACCTAGAACTTCAGTTTGGGGGTGCTGTCATCGTGAGAGTATGTACCAGGTGCTATTCAAAAGCTTGAATCTGTCCTCATACGTTACAAGGCAGATAAATACTACCGCGATCTAGGAGATAAGATGGATAGGATCAGATAAGATAAGATGCGGATTCGTCAAGGGAAATCGACTTAGGGAAAAATTCATGGACTTGAAGCCTGTAAGTGATCGCCTGGCTGTGAACCGCATCAAAGGCAGCTTCGAGGTACCGACGAGGCTGAAGGCCTTATCAAGGAGAAGTTTTATGACCGCCTATATGGACCGTACAGAGCCTGTCCCGAGTCAAAATTGTCCTCAGTGCTAAAGTCGGAAATGAAAACCTCTTTGGCGGGTTAGGTGTTAAGCACAGAATCCACGAAACGACAATAGACAACGTAAACCGACTAATCGATTTTGCAGCAGCTCGTAATACGGTGATAAGTAGCACTCAGTCTCCAAGGCTAAGGATCCTCGCAGCAACCTGCCGCTCTCCAGACAGTCACAACGTGAACCAAATCGACCACATGCTAATCGATACGAGGCAGAAATCCAACATCCTCGACTCTGATCTTGATGCGGCTAAATTCGAAGTTCGACTGCCCAACGAGAAGAAGCTGCGAACTTCCCAGAAGAAGAAATTCGACTTCGGATGCCCAAGCACTCCTAAAGTAGCCAGAGTTTGCAGAGAGCGCCTGAGTGTGAACTTCTCCACTGTGCGGGTGACTACACAGGGCGACTACCACCAATGCCAATAATCAGTGGTGCCAATATCGCGAAATCATTAAGGAGGTAGCCGAAACCAGCCACCCCATAGAAAGAGCCCGTGGTATGATGATGAATGCGTATCCCAAACAAGGGCAGCGAGGGAAGAGTATCGAGCCAGGAGAAGAAGAAGGTCCTGCGTAGAAAGAAGAGGGCCTACGCAGCTTCCCAGCTCAAGAAGATTGAAGAGTCCTGTGATCGAAGCAACATCCGGAGGTTTTACAAGAAATCCAAACCACTGGCGGCTAGCTTCAAGACCGGAACACAGGCTTTTCGAAACTGCGAAGGGAACCTAATCACAGAAGCACAGGGGATAGCAGATGTGTTTAAGCAGCATTTCCTGCAGCTGCTAAATGGGCATCATATAGAGAGTGTGATAGGGCAAGAAGTAAACCCACATCCAGTCAATGAAGAACCAGTTCCACCACTCAGTATAGAAGAAATCGGTTTAGCTATAAAAAGGTAACAAGACCGCAGTCTCTACCAGCGCAGCTCTTCAAATACGATGTCGATGCTTTGGTAAGGCGCATTCACCAAATCATCAACCAAGTATGGGTGCATACCCGATGACGGGACAATCAGCTACAAAAAGGCGATTCTATGTCTTGCAAGAACTATCGAGGCATATCCCTGCTTAGTGTCGCATATAAGATCCTATCTAACGTACTGCGTGAACGTCTCAAACCGTTCTGCAACACACTAATCGGCACGTAACAAGTGTAGCTTCCGGCCCGGCAGATCGACTGTAAACAAAATGTTCACACAGAGACAAATCCTGGAAAAGACCAACGAATTTCAGGTCGAAACTCACCACCTGTTCATTGACTTTAAAGCCGCATAGGATAGTATTCATCGTTAGAAGCTCTATACGGTAATGGCCGAATTTGGGATCCCGGCAAAACTGATCCAGATGTATCGCGTGACGCTGAAAAACTCGCGTTGCAATATGCAATTTTGAAGTAGCTCCCCCGAACTATTTCAAACGTGCACTGGATTTCGATAAGGAAATGTGCTATCAAGTGACTTCTTCAATCTCGTCCTGGTGAAGATAGTGCGCAGGGCTGGTGTCAAAGTGGAAGGCAATATCTTCAACAGGTCCTTTCAGCTAATATGTGGATGATATTGACATTACCGGTCGTTCCCAGCGTGCCGTGACAGAGGCGAAATTTGTTGGCTGCTATCAACAAACAATCTGTCCACCGCAACACCTTCGAGGAAGTAAACGTTAGCTTCACAAATGACACCCTAGTGGGGATCCGACGAAGAATTAACCTAGGAAACCGTTGCTACTTCGTTCTGGCAAAACAATTGGGTTCAAAACTGGAAGGGCGAAAAGTATACTTTTCAAAATCTTTACCCTGCCAATTCTACTGTATGGCGCCGAGGCCTGGATGATAATTCTTCGACGGATTTTTGGTCTTGTGTGCGAGGAGGGCGAATAGAGAAGAAGATACAACCGCGAACTCTATGAGCTGTATCAAGATGTGGATGTAGTACAAAAAGCCAAAATACGTCGATTACATTGGCTCGGCCATATCGAGCCAATGGACAATAATGCTCCAGCTAAGAGGATCTTTGATTCCCAGCCCCCAGGTTCGATACGACAAGGAAGGCCGAACGTTCATTTTGAAAATCAAGCCATCGCAGATGACAGAGCGCTTGGTCTGCATAACTGGAAGCAGCGTGCCCGGGATCGCAGAGGTGGGAAGACTGCAGTGTCTCAGGCAGAGACTCTTCACGGATCGGGAGCCCGTCAAGTAAGTAAGTAAAATGTGCCAAAATATGAACGTTGATTCTGTCCTGTTTTATGAGAGACGGCCGAGGAAAGTAACGAAAAATCCAAAAAGGTGTCCAGAACGTCAGCGTCAATGAGACTATTGTAGAAGTTTTCCTTCTTGAGACATCCTCTAACCATTTAGGGAAAATCATTGTTTTGTATACCTCGGGGCTCTTAAAGAAAAATTCCAAAGCCCTATCTGTTCAAACTTATCTGACCAGTTACCAATGTTACAACATAGAGTCATCGTCTATTGTCGAAAGTAATACCTTCATTACGCAAGTGGACAAGATATTATGCAGAAGCAAGAGCTCTTGTCCTTTCATTTGCCAGTGGACTGGACATTCGGTTCGATGAAGTTGTCAAGTTTTTCTTCTTTTTTGTTTTGTTTCCTTTTTCCCACTGGACATCAGTTTTTTACGATCCAGACAAATTATTATCTAATGTATGTCATTTGTGACGACAGAGGATCCTTGCAGATGCAGCATCAATTCAACTCTTAGTCGCTCTTGTAGTCGTATTCATACATATACTGCCGCCACCAACTCCAAGTTGTAATGGGTTTTTTGCAGAATAACATTCCAAGTCCAACATGGTTCAACGATGACAACGTAGACCAGGACAACAACGACTACGAAGACCACTACGAAGGAGGAGCAACTTTCATTATAAATTCTTTATTTTTTTTTTTGTCTTACTCTTATTCTCTGGACCATTTGATTTCTCGATCTGATTCGTATCCTTGTTGTGTTTCAGTTCAGCAGCATTGAGTAGCAGAGGGAGTAGCATACGAAATACTCTCACACACAAACTGCCTGACAAAATTGCATTTAGCGTGCATTAGTTCTGTGATGATTTCTTTCTTTCTGTCCTTCTAAACTGCTACCCTGAAGCCGGCACTCCCTTTATCTCACCATCTTTCTGGTCATTAAGTTTTATTGCTTGCAATGTGTACTTGCCATCTTTATTGCTGGAAACGGGCAATACCTAAGAATATTAAACCAACTCCGTGTTGTTCTTTCTCCCACGAAATGAGCTTGAGCAAAATATCTAATATTTTTGATAGCGAAATTAGGTTGCTTATTATTCAAATGAGAAGGTTTAACAATACATGTCTACCAGAATGTACCTGCGAAAACGTGTGCTTAGTCTTACAACCAAAGGACAATAGACCATCAAGAGGAAAGCAGTCTTATCACTCTCACTGGCTCTTCACTGCGATACTTAAACCTCGATTATGGTAAGAAGGTCTGGTGGATAGCTTTTACAAAGATAGCTACGTCGATATCTTTAACAGGATTTAATGGCGACAGACTGCATGACTCCAGCTTATTCGATAACTTCGACTGTTGTAAAATCAGCCGCAGAAATGCTACTGCATAGGATCTCTTCATTAAGTAACGCGTTCAAGTCCTCTTTACATCTAGTGCCAATTTTGTTGTTCCCGATTGAATCCGTTGCGAGTTTGTCTTCGCTGTGTCGCAATCCTTAAAATGTATCCTCATTTGATGGTATCATACTTCGGCTTTGAGCTTCTTCTACTGTTTGTCGCCTGCTTATGGATTGTGAGGCTACTCTTCTAATTTCGAATACATTGCCTCAGTTGTTACTTGAACTATTCACCTCTTTCTTCACCTCTTTTTTGAAAAGTTCGTGGTCTAACGTATGACGCGCTTTATCTGTTTTACTTAGTCCACGCTCCTCAAGCTCAATTTTACTGCGATTTCCATCTGATCGTTCCATCAACGCGTTTCTCTATTTATGTGGAGCCGACCTTTGGAACCACCGAGCAACATCCTTGGGCTACTGCTACATGTTTCATTGAAGTTCTTTCACAAAAGCGTGATTCCTGACCAGCGGACAAAAATAGCTGAATTATAAATGGAACAGAGGCACATGTCAAATGAGACCTTATCCGGGCTACTCCGACAAATTTGGAGCTCAAGCCGGTAAGGATTTCTGAGACTGACAGGGTCTTGGAAAAGAGATGATGGCAGCGCTCACATCTCCGAATGGGTTGCTGGCTTCGGTCTAACCGACCCCTCGTCTTAGGGGTATCTATAATGGAACTGGCCCTCCAAGTTGGGAGTTGTGTCGCTGGGGTAACTGAGCGGCCATGGAAAAAAAAACAAGCCTCGAATACGGACGGATCTGCACGTGGTATGTTAGGTCCCTTAATTGGACACGTGCAGCCGAACAACTAGCGGAGGCCTCGGACTGCTGCACAGAAGATATTACCGCCACCCAAGAAATGGGAGAGGTGGACCGAACAAAAAGGGGATAAAACACTGCGACGTCTACTACTCTGATTGCTGTCAACGGCAAAAGCAGCGTCTATTTGGATGTGAATTTATTGTTAGAGACAGACGTAGGCAAGAAGTCTTGAATTTCCGCCAGGTTAACGAGCACCTCGTAGCTATAGCATTAAAATTGTTCTCGGCGACTTCACGGCAAAGCTAAGAAGAGAAAGACATCTTTAGTAGTACTGTCAGAAGATACACGATAGCCTGCACGACACCACCTCCGATAAAGGATTCAGGCTAATCGACTGGGCGAAATATTGTCGTAGCTAGCACGCGGTTCCCATATCTCGAATTTCACAAGCGGAATTGGAGAACTCCTGATCAATCAACCGTCAACCAGATTAACCACATTGCGATCGACGCGAGGTAGTCCTCCAGTATTATGGATGTCCGAAAGTACCTTGTTCTAGCCAACATCGCAAAGACAAGCTAATACTGTGATTAAGTTCGATGTCGGACGGCTACAATCACAAGAGATCATCAAATTTTGTTCCGATCGGATCTCTCTTAATCTCTTAATAGTTCCTATGCCGCCAACATCAAGTATATAGGACCAGTAGCAGTGATAGGTTTCACTCGACCACCACAACGAAACCATTGATTTTGCGACGAATTCTGACAGGCACATGCAGCTAAGCAAGATGCATTCAAAGTGGCGCTGCATAGAAGGGTTAGAACTGCTCACGATCAGAAGAGGAAAGGCGAACACCGGCTTCTCAGGACGAAAAACCAGAAGCATGAGAAGCGCGCAGTCGAGCAAATTCGGATATGCTGCTCCAGGACTGAGACTTGGAAGTCATATCTAAGTTTAAATCCAACAAAGCTGCTGAAGCGGACAACCTGCCTGCCGAGCTCTTCAAAACAGTAGGCCATGACTTAGTAAGGAGCGTACACCAACTTATCTGAAAAATATGGTCGGACGAAAGTATGCCCGATAAATGGAACCTCAGCATTGTTTGTCCTCAAGAAAGAAGAAGCACCAGTCTTATTGACAAGATCCTATCTATAATATTATGTGAATGCTTGAAGCCGTTCGTCAACAAGCTGATTGGTCCATATCAGTGTGGCTTTAGGCAAGGAAAGTCCACCATAGACCAATCGATAAACATCACCTATTCACTGATTGTAAGGCAATGCACACGAATGCACGTTGCTCCATCAAGATCATTTAAGAATTCACAGAGACCTTTGATGTCTAAAGGCATTTAGACAAGGTGACGCGCTGTCATGCGATTTCTTTAACATCATTAGAAAGAATAGTGCAAGACTCACACGCCAACACAAGAGGTACAGTCTTTCAAAAGTCCGTCCAATTACTCGATCGATGATATTGACATAATCGGAAGAAAGCAGCATGATGTCAATGGCGATTTCGCTCGTATTGAGACGGAAGCGGCGAAGATGGGTTCAACGGTCAATGAGGGCAAGACCAGGTATGTGCTGTCAACAAGAAAGGACACCCATCACCAACGTTTCGGACTTTGAGGTAGTTAAGGACTTTATCTACCTCAATTCAGACAACGACACTAGCGCTGAGATCAAACGAAGAATAACTCTTGACAATCGCCGCTCCTTTGGGTTAAGAAACCAATTAGCTAGCAAAGCCCTCTCTCAAACAATAAAAGTGACCCAAGATGGCACAAAGCTATGGACTTTATCAAAAAATGGGCGAGGAGGCTCTTGGTTGCTTTGAAAGAGTGATTTTCGGTGAGTGGAGGAGGAGATACAACGACGAACTATACGAGCTATATCGACTTAACCAGAAGAGTGAAGGTCCAACGACTGAGATGACTGGGTCATGTGAAGCGGATGGACACCACTGCTCCGGTCCGAAAAGTGTTCGAATTCAACCCCGAGGGACATCACAGTAGAGGAAGACCGCGACTCAGGTGGCGCACGTAAGTGGAAGGGGACCACAGCCAACTTAGCGTGCGCAACTGGAGGCAGCTAGCTATATGTAGATCGAGCTGGCTGGAGGCGCTTTTTGGTTGTAGCCCAGGTCCACCCCGGACTGTAGAGCCACCGTAAGTAATTATATTGTGTAAGCTTGAGTTAGCAAGCTCTAGTAGTGCGCGCTGTTTCTACATTTCGCCACTTGGTTTCTTAAATGCGTATTGTATCGATCTTACATTGCCGTAATACGTTTTCTAGTTCGAGACTTTTGCCCGTGATTGTGCTAACATTCCAGCTTGCGGTATGTAATTACTTTCTTGAAAGGATCATGTGGTTTGCCTCGGAAACACTCCTGGGATGTACAGAAGAAGTGTATTCATATGTCTATCTTCACTTCCAAGATGCTGAACTTTCGTACAATTCTTTAATCTGGGAGTCTCCATGGTGGGGGCTTGATCAAAACTATCCACTTCTGGCTGTCTTATTCGATGTTAATGCGTCTCAGTTTCATCTTAGTTGTCAAAGTGCCTGAATATGATTTGAACGACAAGTAGATGAACGAACTGCAGCAGATTTTGGAGATCCGGACATTTCGAAAGCAAAATTGTTGAAGATAAAGGATTGGCTGGTCTGCTTCTCTTAAAACTTCACCAGTGCTCATTTCTATAACCGGATACCACTGTGGCTGAAGAATCACTTTTGCCAAAAACTGTCCAACTCCAGATTTCAACATATCCAATGTACATGTGTACGAGTACGTATCCTCAAATCTTTTCATTTTCAAATGAAACACACTCAGTTCCCATCATCACGTTTTTGCCTAACACCGCAACAACTCACCGTCTCGGAGATAGAAGAAAACTTCTTCTGATCACCAATTACGTATGCTAATTAATCAGGCACAGGCGTATTCCCTGAAGCACATAAATCCCAGTGGTCACCTTTCAGCAGCAGAATTTGCAAAACAACTTTTTGACAAAAACTACCGTCCACCACCAGAGAGAATCCCTCAAAATCAATTTGTGGAACTTTAGTTTTCCTTGTCCACCTTCCTTCGAAGGAAGATGCTCAATTCTACTCTGCCCACATGGGGCAGCAGGAATGCAGTCCTCTCTCACCACCCAGTTTTGAACTGAAAAATCACGTTTCGAATGCAAAATCATGTTATGTTGGCCGAAAAAGCGAACGTGATTTATACAAAAAACACATGCTACGCGTCGTTTTCACCACCATAACGAGTATATGAACAAGGATCCGCCTTGAAGTTTCTGCTACCACACAGACCGGATGGTCCATCCATCTCTATGTGCGAGTACTCTGTTTGTGTGCTTCTCTGTATCTCGTATTTCTCATTTGCCCTGTTCGATTTAATTAAATTAATTATAAGAAGCAAAAATATGCAGAAGCACATGGATGGTGGTCCTCACAGAAAGTTGGTCTGGTCGGTGCCGCGTCCGGTTGCTGGTTCTGAAATCTCTAAAGTCAGGTGAAGGCGGCCGCGTGCCATCTAAACATACACGTTGAATCTTTGCTTCCTAATGGATATGACTAATTTTTTTTTTTTTTTTTTTTTTTTTTTTTTTTGGTTTCATCGCCTAGGTACTCACTGAAAATGCACATCAACATTCACACGGAACGTGATAAGAAGTTTCTATGTCCAGTGGAGCACTGTCAATATGTTGGAAGGAATAGGACTGCATTGAGCATGCACAGCAACACGCATATGCTAAAGATGGAGTTTAAATGCCAGGAGAAGGGTTGCAAATATCAAGGAAAAAGTGCATACCACCTGAAGAGGTAAGTGGATTTGTAATGGGCTTCTTCAAGTCCAGAATTGCTTCAAGCCAAAGTCAGCCGGCGCATATGTACTTCTGGCTGAAAATTCAATTTATCCTTAATAATAGATTTCCCAAGGAAATCGCCAAAAGCTTTCTTCCTCTTCAAACCTTTAGTCGCAAAACATCTCTCAATTTGATGGCTTACTGTTCCTTCGCCTCAGACTTAGCACCATTCTTTCCTTTAGTCGAGCAACACGCTTAATTGGATTCGTTGTCAAACAGTTCCACGGTAAAGTAGCTTATGAGAGTAAGGTTATTAGGGCAGCCCGGCCCAAAGCAGCAGCTCTATCCATTTGGTCCCATTTTGGTCTAGCCAGCTGTGTACCTGAAGTATTTTGAGGTTCCCTTCTACTAGAGCAACCCTCCTAAGGTGAGGTGGAGATGGTTTAAAAATTTCCCAGAACAACGATTTGGTGTTAATTTACGCACCACGTCCTATCCTTCTAAACTTTTGAATTCTGATCACTCCGAATGGAAACGGGACAACGACTCACCATTGGTATGCCAGACCATTGACTTCTTTCCGTGAGGTGAATGTCACCAGTCATCACTATGTTCTTTACATTGGTTTGTGAGTTTCATCAAGTCCTTTCAAATGTGAAACAACAACGCGTCATCTTCTCGAAATCAGCTTCTACATCAAAGTCTCGGTAGTTACACTGCCTGCCCTCATGAAGCACTTACCCATTGTCAGTCTGAGTAATAGACGAATTTGCCAGAAATGCCAAACCTAGAAATAATTTTGGAAATGCTAAATCGATGCACCAGTGATTCCGATTTGAAATTTTGGGCTCTTTTCTAAGATCCTCCGTGGAGTCGACGGCTGTTCTACAGTCCTAAAACCACAGCGATGATGCGACCATACTTTGAGAAAAAATTTGCGTATGCTCCTGACGTCTTCTTAGTTAGACGGACAGAATTGTAAATTGGATGATGATGCAATCACGGCGACATTGCTGGTTTTCTTTTAATTCCAATCCCAATTCAGCACGATCTATAATACAATTCAGCTCTATTAGCTAAAATTCTTGAAAGTACTGCCACCATCTCCAGAGACACCTTAACTAATTGGTTGGCAAGAGGTCTTAGGCATTTGCGTCGTATAACATAGAAGATATTGTAGGTGATGTTGAGTAGACTCACGCTTCTATGCGAGTAGTTAGCCCAGGCTAGAGAATCTTCTTTTTTCAGGATCACCACAATCGTCTCCCACCGCCTTATACAACTCCGCAGGTCTTCAGTGTCGGCAGTCTTGGCGGAATTAAATTTCAATATAACACTTTCAGCGAGTCTAACCCTTGTTCGCCATGCCGGCTTAAGTTCATATCTTGTTGCTCTATCAAGTTCCTTTTTACCTTCTGGTAATACTGTCGAACGCCATTCCTGCTATTACATATCTCAATATCCTCTATCACATCCTTTTAGGGCTCATTTTTGTAATTTTTGCTCGTTCATCCTCTGAAGATCGTAGAACTCGCGAGCTACTGTGGTATTCCTATGCAGCACTGCTCTTCTAAGCAATTTGATTTTCTGAATGTTAATCAGTGGTGACCCGCCGAAACTAGCACATCAGAGGCAGCAGGTCTGATGGTTTGTTGCCAGCTTTGCCATTGGGTTTCGTGACAATATGCAGGGGACGTAGGATGCCGGACTTGGTTGGAGGTGTTTTGCAATTTCAGCGTTCGGATATCCGTATTCGTACATTGGCCACCTCAAGGTAGTAATCCGAATCGATGTTGCCCTTCAGACCGTAGAGCCACGGTTAACAGATTTTAGTGTATGTCAAGTCAATGGCGTTTCTAACTATATGGAAAGGCGATTAGACCTTATCTTAACAACTAATCCAATCAACTCCTCAGTATCGTGTTGCCCCTATCTCTTTCAACCATTTATAACTTTCATTCTCCACTTTTTCTGTCATTTTTCCATAACTCTCCCCTCTAGTCGCCGCCCCACGCAATCTCTTCTTACAATTTTCACAAAGCTAATTTCCGTAAAATCAATACAGGACTTCTTACGAATTTAACAGTCTATCTCTGGTCGTTGTCCTCTCCATTTTTGACAGAGAAATATTCAAATCCATCTCCCTTTATGTGCCATATTCCCGCCATAAAACATTTTCTACATCCCTTCCTTGGTATAATCGTAGACTCCGCTCTCTACGAAACAAAAGAAACAGGTTATGGTATTCCTTCGCATTGCCTATCAACGCTAGATCTTATAAATGACCCGAACTCCTGTTTTAAATTTGTCAATTGTAAAAGTAAGACCCCTCGCTTTCGAAACCAAATCTTCAAGTGATCCTCCTACCACTGACAACTTTTTAGCTAAATTTTTCAAAAAAATCATTTGCCAAGAACTCCTTCCTATCAGATCCCTCTTACCTCAATGATCTACCAAGTCTTAGTAAGACTTGAAGATGAATTTCTACCTGGCACAGATTGTCTCTCCGACGTTTTACGTAAAAAATACTCTTCCAACCTGTCTGTACCGAACCGAAATAGGTTCGTCTATCCCTTACACAGGGAGAATTTCCCCAAATCCAGATTCACAAAAAGGAATCTAAGCATGAAGTTAACAATTATCGTCCGATTGCTCTCTTATATACCCAAACTTTTTGAAATGATTTTATACGAAGCCTTGAGCTTCATATGTAAGCCTTTTATTTCGCCCCGACAACATGGTTTTCTAAAAAACAGATCAACTACCACAAACCCAGTTGAATTCATGTCTTTTGCTCTCGCAGTCTTAGAAAGTGGCAAAGAAATCGTTGTTATCGGAACTCATTTCACTAAATCGTTTGATAAGATACCTCATCAACTGATCCCCGTCCAATTGTCTGCTCTCGGCTTTGAACCTCTTTTGCTCGTAGATTTCTTCTTACCTGGTACACCGATATTGTGGTGTTTGGTGTAGATCCACTCTTTCTGTTCCATTCCTGGCCTCATCTGGAGTTCCACAAGGCAGCCGTCTTGGTCCTCTTCTCTTCATTCTTACTATTAACGATCTTGAGAGGGCCATTAGACGCTCCTCCCTCTCCCAAAAAAACAAAAAAATTTAAAACTATTTCTTCTCCCCATGACTCTGCTCTTCTTTAAGAAGTCCTTGATCGGTTTTCAATTCCACGTGCAGCGCCGAAAATTATTTGATTTTTCGAGTAGCATAGATCGTGAGCAGCGGCATCATTCGTATCCAAGGTGTTCGGTTGTTTCATAACCCTAATATACGAGTACGAGTGTGTATGTATTTTTTACACTGACGGGGAGTTGACTCTAGGAATAACCTCCAAACTGAAGGGGGACGCACCTTGTGGTATTATTGTAGTACGAGGTCATGCATGCTGGCGTTGCATATCTTCTTTAGAAAACCTGATAGCTGATTTTGAAGCTTCTTTCAGACCAGGGCGTTGAATATGTCGAAGTTGCCTTGAATTAGAGCCACCAGGTCAAGTGGTTGGATGCAGGCAACATCATCGATTCCAACTGGACATTCAGTCCTGGTCCACACTTGCAATTTTCGGCTGCATGTAAAAGGGCTTACACTTGTGGAGCCACCACAAGTAGGTAAAATAAGCACTTTACGCGAACTTGAAACATTGCGCATTGGATTAATCAATGTTTTAGGCAGGCAGTAATAAGCCGCTCAATTGTTGTCCAAGCACCCTGAGGGATGTCACGCAATTTTCGAAACTGTTTGCCTGAACTGAAGGCACTTTGGGTGTTCCTCAAGGCAGTGACCTTGGTCCATTGACTTTTTACGCTGTGTTGTTAATAGTTTCTCAATTCTCATTTCGGCAGTTATACTCGTACCTATCCATGGCGTGGATTGAGCACTTCTTTAGCTCTTTTTTGGAAAAAACGGTATTGCCTCTATCTCCCTTGCTCATAGAGATCACGAGCATATATTGTGTTTCTCTCATATACCTCAAGTTTCTCTTCTTGTTCTTGTTGGCACTCAGCAACAGCTAACACATCTGCTGCGACATCTCTGCTGATAATGCCTGATATTGGCGACATATGACTGCTCTAGAGTTTTTGGAAGACTTGATTAGAACAAGCCCTAGCGGTCTCCAATTTCTTCAGAGAAACTCTTTGATTTTGCTAGCGTTGCTATTATATCTTGGCTCCAACAAAGTGGTGGTGCAAGTGATTGTTGATTCTACGGAACGTTCGACATTCAGAATATTGGAGCAACTCTGCTCAGTGTGGATTATTATATTGACAATGCAGCATTCACATTGGATTTCCAAATAGATCTGAGAAATGCGTTCTACTTCGGTGCCCTTCGGTAACCAAAGAGCCCTTCTTTCTAAACTTGTCGCTAAAATCATCAACAATAGTATGAACGTCGTGCTCGTTAGTTTGTAGCTCGTTTAGGAGCCCTCTGTGAGGGCATTAGTGCATGTCAAACCAAAGTCGGAGAACAAAGTCTTGGGCGTTGAGGTTCAAGACCAAGTCTTCCTCTAATGACAAATCTGCAATACAAATAGACGCTTTGTTGGGAAATGTTTTTCATCTTTTATGTGACCAGTCCAGAGCATCGCAATTCCTGCAATGATAACCACTTAGTAGCGATATAGCCTGTCTGTCCGAAGTCTGGCCATTCCGAGTACATACTTGTACTCATATGTTGGGGTTGTCATTAGATCCTTTGATGGACTATGACCGAATTTCACTACGAGAGCTTGAGTGCATCTTAGCTAGATGCCGCAAAGTTTCCAAATGACTTAAGGTGAATCAGCCTAAAACGTTTCTGTTGATTCCATCATATTTTGCCTTTTTTTCAATCCAACTTCGACACTGAAGTTCAACCGGCTGTGCTTCCGTAAGACCTTCATTCAACAATCTGCTCTACATCGATGTGGCTTTAAGGCCACTTAACCAATAAAATCACTGAGAAGTTGGCTATAAGGACTGCTTGCAGCTTCATTGAATTTTGAACAAGGCAGCGAGGTGCTATGTAACTTTTCCAACTCAATACTTGGCACGAAGAGCAATGTAACAAAAGTATGTACAGCTTCTTGCACACGGAGTAAGTATTCATACGTTGCATACGGAGACTGGCCACATGCGGATTTTGCGTTGAATGAAATAAAAACCAAGCACACGCTAACAAGAAGCGATAAGAACTCAATCCACCGGTCCCGCTCTATGACGTTGATGCATGGAATCTATCGATACCAAATGAGAACGTCTTCGCCCGGGTCAAGAGATAGATTCTTTGAAAGGCATTTAGTCTCGTTTGCATTCGTAGACGAACTATACAGCGACATCAACCTTACCACATCACCTTCATCGACGTGTAAGATAGCTTTGTTTTCGAACTGGCTTTTTGCTTCCACATTACTCGTAAACCTCACTGAGATTTAAGTATCCCACATAGGGCGAGTATCTTTGCGATGTAAAACTTATTCCACCACCGCATGCTATTTACCATGCGACATGTTGTCGGCCATATTAGGCAAGGATCAACAGAGAAAAAAGTGGCTTCAGATTTAAATGGCCCATCAGTGAGTTCTTTGCAACGGCCATCATCAGATCAGTGGCAGTAGCAGCATCATTGCATACATTGCCAATGTGTAACCACCATCAGGAGCACTGCCGACGGAGTCAAAAGAAAAAGAAAAATTAAAATCAAACCAGAGTCCAGAGAAATATTACAAAAATTTTCCATATCATTCCAATCGATAAGTCACGACTGAGTTGAGTTTTTTTTTTAAAGTCCCAGCAACAGCGGCAGATGCAGGAGCAACATTCAAACTCCTTGTCCTCATCATCATCATCATCATCATCGTCGTCGTCGGCATCGTCATCATCATCAGCATCAGCATCGGCAGCAACCGCGGCTGCATCAGGTTGATGTTTTGTTCATCGTAGCTGGAGTAGGTACTCCAACGCCAACTATAGCTCCAATAACCGCCCGCCACACAATGGCGCGTCATGTACGTATAGTATCATCGTACGTACTCGCATTTTCCCTGTGCGAGATCACCTTATGCACATGTTACAGATCCACTCGCTCTGTCTGGCTCTGGTGAAAAAAAAAACGACGCCCGACCTAAGCAACAGACGATGGACACAGACAGATTATTTATCTGAGGCGCTGCTAGTGCTGCTCCTGCCTCAAATCCACTCACAAAGATTCCAGTGGTTAAGATTTGGCTTTTCGTTTAATTTGCGATGTGCAACATTTGGTGGCCATGATGATCGGTCCAGGCTAAAGCTGGTCCTCCGATTTGGACAAGATGGAGCAAAGTACTCGTATCCGTACGTAAGCCGAGGTGATGTATATTAGTGCTGTTGCATGCATGCGATGTGATGAGAAGTTATGGTGCAGACCCAAACGATGCGGTATATGCGATGCACCACCGCATTTGTGCCTCAGTGGAATGATGAGAGTAGATGAGCAGGCTTCTGTACGTTCCATTTATGGAATTGGAAGCAGTCGAACACATCGATGGTGAAACACAGGTTACCAAAGGAATATAAACCAACGGACATTGATCTTGATCTTTGAGCGAGTAGTGACTGCGGAATGTATGCATTTACTAAGGTTCGAGGAGCGGGTGTTGAGCAGTTGTTGACTCAGATGGTAGTTGAAGATCGGGTAACGAGGTAACTTATTGAACGATCTCGAGGACAGCTTTAAGGTATTGAGATCATCATCTCTGGTGGTAGTGGAGGAGAAGAAGGTTTTCGATAATGATGACGGCTTGAGCTGAAAGTGATACAGAGAACACCGTACACTTGGACTCTGTTGATGGATGGAAATTTTAAGCAATTAATAGAAATTGATGAATAACTGAAAGCTGACGTAGTAATGGATGTAGTCCTAGCTATACTGCTTTTACAAAAATGAAGGCGTAATCTTAACATCTTCAACAACACCGCTAATACCTGTTCAAGGAGCATACCGAAATAATTTCAGATTGCATCCACATCTGGATTCTCACAAACTTTCCTAACTAGCGGAGGACAAATAGTAGACATGGAAGCAAAGATCTAGATTTGAGTTCCCAATTAAAGAGTCAATTCAAGTACCAGGTCCCCAATTAGTGATCAGTAAACGTGCTGATGGAGCATTCAATTATCGGCTTCTAATTAGGGTTGTCCACAAAGAACTTACTACAAAGTTGTGATAAGCTCTTGGAAGTGCGACTTTGGTAGCAATTAATCGCACACAGCAACATGTGGCAGTTTGTTCTGGTGAACTGCGGTTTAATTGAAATCGACAATGTACCAGTGCGAGGAATTTCAGTTGAACAAAACTCCTTGACCCGGGGAATTGCCTGGCTTCGTACAAAATGTGGAGAACAGTCGAGTAGGTTGGTGCATTTCCCATTTGGGCTGTCCATAAAACGTTTGTTAGTGCAGAACATGCTTGTTTCAGTTGTGCAGCTATCAAGCAATATTTAAACTTCGTTCCGTGTGCTTCATTTGTACCAAACCTCGAAAAATGGATTATAAAGCCGTCCAACAATGCAAGGTCAATCTAGAGAATGTACTCTGCTATAGAACCGAAAAGCAAAACACGTACTCGTATTTGTTGATGGGAGTCGCCACATGGCTGGAAATGTGAGTGAGCGTAGCATAGTGGTTAAGTTTGTCGATTATTACACAAGAGGATCTGGGTTCGATTCCCAAGTAATATACCGAAGAAGAGAAAAAACGATTTCTGGTGTCACCGCCCTTTCAACAGGCAAAGGAAACTTCTGACACTTCTTTTGCCATTGGTTGTAGGCATGAAACGCTAGGCCCCGTTCTCTGTACACAAAATGACAAGATGAACAGCACAGTGAGTGGAGAGACTAGGCTTTGGTCCACCTCTAACTATCACACCAGCAATCAATTGAATAATTAAGCTGGACGTGGTACTCTTATGTTAGACATTGAGCGGCATTGTTCTTATTTTACACTCGAGGTAGCCACCATCTGGCCCTCTAGGTTGGAAATTGTGAGTGGAGCAACCAATGCAAAATGAAAAAATTAGTTCGGGTCTGCACATGGAATCTTCAGATCCTTAATGGGCCACGTTCAGCTGGGCAAATAGTGGAAGCCAAAAACCGCTACAAAACGGATATCACTGCCATCCAAGTAGTTTGATTGGATGGACGGGGCAAAAACAGCGCCTATTTGGATATCGGCTTGTCATCAGAGGACGCCTTAGGCAAGATGTTCGCATTTGAGCCGACATAAACCTGCTATGCTCTCAGACTCCTACCAGGATGACCTTGTCCAAAACTACTTAAACCGTCTCCTCTACCAGACATATGAGCAATGTCGCAAGCACGACGAAAACATCATTTTTGGTGATTTAAACGCCAAGTTGGGAGAGGAGATTATCATTGGTGACACTGTTGGAAAAATAGCCTTCAAATAGCAAACGTTTCACACACTTCAAACAGTCACATTGCGATCGATGAAAGTAGTCAACATCGGCATGGACCAGTACCTTGTTGTAGCGAAAATCCACAGGCGAATATCCCTGAAGCCGGTGTGCTACAGAAGAAGTATGTAGCATGGGGAAATACGATGAATGAAATACCAAACACGTGTCGCGAAGTCTTTAGAGAGGCTGTACCTGATAATAGATTTCTCCCGACTACTAGTTTACAGTGAAGACGACCAACATTGCATTGCTAGACCGATTGAACTATTCAACCTGATAATCGACCACAATTTTGTACACCAATATCAGTAAGGCTGTAGGAGCAAAGGGTGAGCCAGATAAAAGTATGCCCAAGAAGGGAGACCATCAGCCATACACTGTTTTGACCAGACCTGTGAAATGAGTTGGTATATGCTCTTCGAAGAGTCATATTCAGCAGCCTTGAAAACCTCGGCCGGTAAGCCGAATAAGTTTTGGGATTTTGGCTTAGATATTGCTATTCTTACCTCGTTTCGGTCAGGTACATGAAGGTCTTCGCTATCATCGTCTAAGTTGAATGGTCTATTCTGCCTGAATGACGGTCTATTCTGTCTGCAGAAAAGGTTTTCTATATTCCCAGCACCAGCTGTGACTTTACTACAAGGGTTTCTTCTTCAACTCTTCAGATTGTAAAACTTCTATACGTTATTCCTGGAGTACAACCTCACAATATCTTCGATCGCGCGGCTCTCATCCTTCTTTGCAGCGCCGCCGGTGTGTGCGCTTCTTGTTTAACTTCATATGCTTGCCGGTATTTTTCATCAAACCAGGGATTCCTTGGTGGTGGTCGGGTGAATCCCAGCACATGAATTGCTGCATATCTGATGGCACTTGGTGCTGGAGGTATAGCAGTCCTTGAGAGATTTCTGGATACGCCGACGGCGAAGATTCAGGCGGTCTCTTGCAACTGCAGCTTTTCTACGTTATATCTCCTCACAGCAGTTTTCTTCGTTGTGGCGCTTGGGAAATCCCCATTCGCGTCTCGGCTGCAACAGGGTCATGATGTGAGTCAATGTTGGATGCCCGGGACGCTAGCACGTCCAGAATACTGGGGGCATGCCTTATGTCTATCGCAATGTGATCAATTTAATTTAGCGTTGTATGATCCGGAGACCGTCATGTCCCCTGGTATATATTGAGACGAGGAAATCGTGTGCTTGGTATAGTAACATTTCGTCCAGCCGCAAAGTTAGTAAGCCTAAGCCCGTTGCATGACGTAGTGTCATGTCCTACCAAAGGCATCGTGGTTTACTATCCGATTTTAACCGATTTTAACGTCATGCATCGGACATTACTCATATGGCTTGTCGGGGAGCTCGTAGAAACACTCTTTGGTAGCATCGCCCTTGTCTTCCATAGGAATCTTGCGTTAGCGAATTTAGCCTTGATGCGGATTGTCGTAAAACCCTCGCTCATGTGTTGGAAGCTCAGGACTTATTGCCCAAGTCAACCACATAGGGCAAATCCTCATCCGAATGAGTTTCTTTTCCCTATAGCAATCATCGAGAGTCTCTTCTAATTGTTCGGCAATACGTGGCCTGTTAAGGGTCCGAATATTTCACGTGAAAATCCGAAGATCGTTGCACTTCCAACGTTTTCTAGGGTCGTCAACAGTGAGTCCATTTTCGTCCGAGGTTCGTCACATATTTTATAATCATCCTAAAAGCAATCTACAAGGAAACATGTCCCGTCGCAAACCCGGGTTGTCTGGTGGAATAAGCCCTCAAGAAAACTTGTAACTTCTACTTCACCAGACCCTAACGAATGATCTGTCTGGGCCGCATGAGGGCTTTCACTAGTTCACCTAGTTCTGCTCTTGATGCAATGAAGAGCACCTCGACTTGATATCGATATCATAGGCTGCACACTCAAAGCCAGCTCGTGTTTGGGAAAAAGGTGGTCTTTGGTACGAAATGCACTGGAGTGCTGTGCTCCAACTTTAGTCTGGTTTTATGGAAATGGCGTCAGACACTAGAACCCCTGCTGTTGAGACACGACGAAATCGATTTTTTTTGGCCCAGAATCGGAACCAATCAAATCAACACGTTTGGCTCTAAAATTAATCCAAAATGTCACGCTGGTGTCTTTTTGGAGGACGACAATGTTGCGTATCACGCCTTTTATATTTCTTCCAAGCAGAGATATACGCAGTCCAGAGGCAATGAGATTAATTTTAAAAACCGGTAGAGTGGGATAAGTATTCGCCTCTGTAGCGACAGCCAATCTGCACTTGAGTCTTACTTACTCACCAATTCCAAGCCACGTTGAGAATTTAAAACTTCCTTGATGAGTTCACTGAGTCATGTTTGGGTCGCAGTTTACATGGAATGAAATCGCAGCAATCTCAGAAGAGGGTTTCTAGGGTCCCAAATTTGAGCTTGCGTCCTAGATTAGGTCTTCCATTGAGAGTTTGGTTTCTTATGAACATAACTTGAGATGGTATGACTGCCTGAATACCTCTAAAAGGTCAGCGGCTGTCCTTCGAGGCACTACGCGGAGCTGAAATTCCAGTAAAAGGAGCATATATGGACTACAATGGACAAGTTCTTTGTCGTAGTCCTAGCGTATGACGGGAAAACATGTGATTTTCGGAAAGATGATTTTGGAAATGAAATTTGGAGAAAAAGCTATAGCGACGACCTGCATGGCCTATACCATAACATTGATCTGGTCGGAAGGGATTTTTTTTTAACGAGGAGGACTCATAAGCATCGACAGCCTAAAGGTCAGAGTGGGACTTTAACCGCACTAAAACATGTCCTCATCGTCTGGACGGGAAGCTCCTCCTGGAACAACCGTTAGGTATTTCGTCAGAATGATGTCCTGAGCAAAGGCTCAAAGCGTTCGTCTAGTCGTCACTGTCAGGTTTGTGGAGAAGTTACTCCTCGCTGGAAACGCTCACTCTCCCGGCGGCGTTCTATAGCTCTCAGCTCCATCATCATTGATTGAGTATTCAATAGCCTGCCATTTCTGGGGGCTGCTTAACATACTGGGGACCAGGTTTATCGCTGAAGTTGGTTCCCCGATGGCTTCGTTAATGGAGCTCCTGGTGTGCTCGAATCTTTGGCACGAGAAAAGAACATGCTCCGCATCCTCTATTGTTCTTTCACAGTTTGGGCAGTGAGGATCATCTTCAATGCCGAAGCGATAGAGATAGCCTCTAAAGCAGCCATGTCCACTGAAGGCTTGTGTCAGGTAGTAGCTTACGACGTTGGGAATTAGGGCATACGTCCAACTACCCTTTTGGGAACGGCTCCATCTACTTTCCCATGCACGAATTGCATTACGCCGGGCATCCTCTTTTATCAGGTTGTCCCGTCGGATCTTCTGCAGCTCTTCCGTAACCAGGTCGATCGGCGCCATGCCGGCCAGGATGCATGCACCGTCATCAGAGGCAGTCCTATATGCGCTCACTACACGAAGCGCGCTCAGGCGGTGTGTGGAAATTATTCCGGCCGCGTAAGAGCGCTTTGCCATGGCCGATGCCCAAATGGGACCCGCGTACAAATTCACCGAAATGGTGACCCTTACTAGCAGTCTCCGCTTACTGGACCGGATGCCCGATGTATTTGCCATTATCCTGGACAAAGCCATCGTGATCCTATCGGCTTTACCTTTTACTTGCTTTAGATGCTGCTTAAAGCAGATCGTTGCTTCTAGGAGGACTCCCAGGTATCGCAGGAAAAGCTTCGATATGACCGTAAAATCGCCACTCTGGAAGGAAAACACTTCTCTCTTTTTCCTTGTGGTCAAGAGGACTGCTTCGGTCTTCTGTGCCGCCAGGTCCAATCGATTTTTTTTTGCAGCCAACTGGTCACCATGCCGACCACCTCCGTGCTTTTAGTCGCGATTTCTTCAATAGTCTTGACCACAACCACTACGGCCAGGTCATCCGCGTACCCCACGATCGTGCACTTCTCGGGCAGTACAATCTAGAGCACGTTGTTGTACATCGCGTTCCAGAGGGTGGGGCCCATCACCGAGCCTTCGGGTACTCCGCATGTCACTCTGTAACGCTGTACACCGACATCCGTTGTGTATTGCAGACTTCTATTCCTGAAGTAATCGCGCACGATTCCTGGCTGAGTTGAAAGCGTTCCTCACGTCCAACGTGCCTTCAGCACAATATTTCTTGGAACCGCTTCTCCATCTTTCTCCAGCCGTAGCGTCTCGAGCTAAGCTGACGACCATCTCGATGGCATCCAGGGTCGATCTGTGTTTTTTGAGCCCCACTGGCTTCATTCAGATGATTCACGACGACGCTTTCGAATGTTTTTCCAAGTTCGTCCAAGAGGCAGATTGGTCGATATCCCGAGGGATTTTTGGTATTCTTCCCTGGCTTGGGAATCAGAACCAAGTTCTGCCTCTTCCATTGCTTCGGGAACGTGCCTTCCTTCATCCATGCCATAGCAACTTAGTATGCGCAACTGGAAGCGATTATCGCAAGACCGCGCTAAATCTAAATGAAGAGAGCTGTTGCTTGGGCCCAGATCCACTCTGTGCTGTAGCCTCACCTAAAATATGATTTATAGTGAGATACTTTGATGATTGCTTAGTCACCTTAGCTAACCTTGTTAAGAATTTTAACCAAAGGAACCAAAAGAAGATACTCTTTGAAACCATGAGAAAAATAAAAGAACAAGCCACAATCTACCCCTATTACAGCCCACTTTGGTGTGTTCTTTCACTTGAATCACTTAATAGCTACATTCCAATCTAGATCCCATAGATTCTGTTCACTGCCAAAATCACGAAATATGTTAACCTCAAGGCGTAGGCATTTTAGCAAAAATTGCAATTTCCTAAAGAAGTCCGTTCGCCTTTTCACCATCAAGATGCACGCCTTCACGCATTTGATTATCTTTCCAGCTTCTGTTGTGTAGCCACTCCACCTAGCGCTTAATGACAAACATGACCGGCAATTTAACTCTCGTAAATTTAACTCTTTTATCACGTAAATAGATCACCTAAATCCCATCTAATTACAATAATCCCAACAATCCAAAAGCAATTCCAAACAATCCGTTGAAATAAAAATATTTAAATTCCAATTGGGGGAGCACTCCCTCGAAGCAGACAGACCCATGGCCAGACCAGTTGGCAAATAAAAGTCGTGACCACACTCATCGTGTGCAATATCCGCGATAAGATTTCCAATAAATCGTTGGAGGCTACTTGACTATTTTAACAGGAGCGGACAAGGAGCCTCATTGGTATCACCATCCGATGAAGTAGCATTGCCATGCAGATACGCGTCGAGCGCCAAGTAATTGTTTCTTTCTTTTTGGTTACTCTTTTCCAGGCACATGAAAAACCATTTGGAACCGGGGAAAATCTACAAGTGTCCTGAATGTGATTTTAAGGCAAAGATTCCCGGCCATATAAAGCGTCATGTTAGGATGCACACCGGAGAGTGTCCCTACAAGTGTCCACATTGTGATTATAGCTGTGGTTATGTGGTAAGTTTAGTTGGAAAGCTCCTAACTAATCATCAATTTGAGGAAATGTTTCTTTTTTGCAGGAAAATCTTCGGAAGCATATTTTGACGACAAAGAAACATCCGGGAAAGTTCATCTATCAATGCACACAATGTGATCCGGCGAATCAGTACAGGACCAACTACAACAACGAGTATCAATTGCACTTGACAACGGCACATCCGCCGTAGAATTTTTGCTAGTCCTTTGGTTTAGTCTAAAGGTCTTTCACCTCATTGAGTCCATGTATAACTTGTAGTTCCACCCTGAATTCAAATTTAACGGAAATTCGGCCTCAACCTACGGTAACGACACACAGATTCGATGCGGTAGGACTGGGAATCACTTCAACTGTCTTTATGTTGCAAAATAAATTTCTAATACAACAACCCACTTGGTATTCTTTTCAAAGCTACAAACCATTTTTCAAGACTCTTCAAACTGTGAATTTGCTTTGAACTTTTGTCTGCAAGTACAGTCGTAGCTTACCTCGATTTCGGTAGCAACCCCATCACCAAGCTCAACAGCCGAACTCTTTGAATATTGTGATACCGGGAAGTCGGGACTTATCATATTGTCATCCGCCTGGCCGGAATAGCCTTCTCAAAACGTTTTTCTGGTATCTATGGAAATCAGAAATAAGGTATACGGTATCAGAAATACCGATTCTATTTGATGGAGCCAGAAAACAAAAGTGGTGCATGGTGGAACCAAGGAACAACATGGTTCTAAGTCAAAGACATTTAATGTTAAAGTCACAAAGGGAGAGATAATGGGAAAATGTGCACCTATTGAGCCCATATTGACCACAACGGAAACGAGTCGTGTAACCAAATCCTCAGCCTCTGGGTTCTGGATCAAGAGCAGCGTTGATATATTTGCTACACAAGACGGAGAACATGGATGTATGCAACTTGTTCAACACCACATTGACACCAAAGACGCCCGACGATCCGGAACCTTGAAGACGCCCTCCATTGGCAAAGCAAACAGATGAAGATGAATTGAAGGGCTGATTGAAGAATCGCAGAGCCTGCAGGCATCTCCAGCGATCCTTGTGAAGAGGAAAAACGGCAGCACGAAGATTTGTGTAGACTACCGACGTCTCAGCTATCCACTACCGAGAATTAGTGACACTTTGGATATGCTTTCTCGTGCGAAATGGTTTTCAGCACTTGACCTGAAGAGCGGAAGGGAATAACCGATAAGATCGCGAGAAAACGGCCTTCACTACAGGAAGCGGTCTTTGGCAATTTATGGTGAATCCCTGCTCCGACCACCTTCGAGCGACTAAAGGAACGTACGTTGCCAGAACTCACGTGGAAAACCTACCTAGTGTATCTAGACCACGTTATCGTCATAGGCAAGACATTCTAGGACCATCGCGAAAATCTAAAAGAAGTGTTTGAGAGGCTGCGAAGGGCTTGAAACTGAACGCCTTGTTCCGTCCGGAAGTAAAGTACCTGGGTCACATTAGATCCTGGCAAAATCGAAGCTGTGAAAATTTGCCCTGTTCCCAAAGATACCCACCAACTGAGAAGCTTCTTGAGACTTCCTACGTATTACAGAAGGTTCGTATAGGATTTTGCTGGTATTGCAAAGAGTCTGCATCTACTTACGGAAAAAGGCCGACAGTTCAGGTTGTCTGAAGATGTGAAAAGGCATTCCAAGAACTCAAGCAGCAGCTGTACAATGCCCGCAGTTTGAGTTGCCCCGCACTCGGAAAAATTTTCATTATCTCTCAAGTTCATGATAGTCAAGAGAAAGTGGTTATATATTACAGCAAGGTACTCTCCAGATCTAAAAGAAACTACTGCGTAACTCGACGCGAGCTGCTGGCTTTAATTCTGGCTACGAATCATTTCCATAAGCACCTCTATGGACAAAAGTTCATTCTTCGTAGAGACCATGCAGTTCTGAAATGGTTACTACAATTTAAGAAAGATGGATTGAGCCAAGTTGCAAGATGGATTGTGCAGTTGCGGGGCTACGACTTTGAAGTGCAATACCGCAAGGGAAAACTCCACTCAAATACTGATGCTCTCTCTCGTCGATCATGCGGAGCCAATGGTGAACACTGCAGCCGTAAAGAAGCGAAAGAACAGGCCACTATCCAAATGATCAGGACTGAGCCAGTAGAGGGTTGGAGTACAGATGAAATCCGTTCCTACCGACAGGCAGACAATGACAATGACATCGAACCAATATTGGCCTGGAGGGAATACGAGGAAATACGAATCCGGCAAAAGGTATCGGATCGGAGACAAACTCTGAAGGCATATTGAACAAGTGGGACTCGCTTTGTGCGCAAGATGGTTTGCTGAAAAGAAAATAAGAAAATGGGAAGTGCAGATGAAACAATACATCGTATGTAGCTAATAGTGCCACGTTCCAGAATGAGTGTAGGGCTCCATGAAATACATGACGGAATTTCAGGAGGTCATTTGACAATTAACAAGAACTTGGAGAAGATAAGAGAACGTTTCTATTGGCTAAATACAAAATAAGATGTCGGATCGCCACCTAAATACTAAGCCGAAAGAGGTGAACGATGATGACGGGAAGCCTTGCGTGAATTGCATGAGAACACTCGAGAAAAGTAGCAAGCAACTGCATGAACACCAGGTACAACATCAAAGCAAAATCTTCCGGCTTCAACAAAGGAGACCTGGTGTGGCTGTATAATCATCTGCGTACGCTAAAGCATTGTGCAATGAGCTCACAAGATCACTTGTGCAGACGTTGACTAGGACCGCGCCTTGTTACAGACAGTTTTTATGTCAAAATATTTCAGCAAAAGTCACTTGGCCTTTCTTCACGATGAACTGTCTACTGCTGAGCATACTAAAAACAATGTACATATGTGGTTTACTTATGCCCAGCCTGTTCAGTTTGAAGTATAGTCCCTCTAACCGTACGGTGTCGAAGGCTTTCTCCAAGTTAATCTGGTGCTCGTGCATTGTTTCTTGCTTTTGTTCCGCTGGATACCGAATTGATTATCCGTAACTACTTACATGTCCTCAACCCACTTAGTCAGGACTTTATTGTTCACATTTTCGAAAACCTTACTGATTTTCAGAAGTCGATTTATCGGCCGAAAATTCCCCGGAGTGGACGTCGCTTTATCCCTTTTGGGAGCGCTCTTGCAATGTGCTGGATAGTGGGCATTATTTATTGTATTATTAAACAGAGTGCTGTAAATGTCCACCGCTTCTATTGGAAGACATCGAAGCATAATATTTGGGACTACATCGTTTCCCACAGATTTCTTAGTTCGCAGTGGCTTGGAGCCCTTCCTTCGAAATGAGCGAGGGTGGGAGCTACCCTTCATTGACGATGACATAATTCGCCATATTTTCGTCATTGGACTCATTGAAAACTGAGTTCTCGAATCACCAGTTCTCCATGTGATCTCGAATGGATTTGCAGGATCGTGGTTCGCATCAATGACATCATTTCCATGGTACACTTCCTGGAGAATAGCTTTAACAAAATAGGGGCAGCTTCACCTGCGGATCTTCGATCACAAAGAAATTATCATCATCGGTAACATTTATCTGCTTTAGTAGGATTTGTTTTTGGTACAGTTTTCGGGCAATCTTTATCCACGGAAGGCCGTTCTGATCTTTGCCTCGAAATATTTTATATATTTGAGGAAACATATTCGGGTAACTGTTGTTTATAGCCCGAATTCTATTGTTGAAATTTTCATTTATCAATATTTGACGTTTTTTGATTGACGATTTCAGTTCCATGAATTCCCAGTTACATATGTCCATCAGTATACTCACTGTATACATTTTTTTCAATCGACAACAGTCTAGTTATATATGGATTAGGACACCATTTTATGGCCCCTTCCATTTGTTGTGTTAAAGAAACACACAATGCTTGAAAAATCACGTCGCTTTTCCGAACACACCCATTTACTGTCCAAAACAGGGAAAGTGTCAAAATATACTGGGAAAATCTAATTTAACCAAAGCATCCATCTCTTTCTCCCTTGCCCATAAACAAATCCAATTTCCCATTACCACTATCTGTCAAATGTTGACATTTCGTTTTCTTTCACCAACTCCTTCTACTTCGCAACCAAGAAAACGACGACTGACACAAAAGAAACGATAAACGCCAACCAAAAGCGATTACAAAAAAATCCCACTCAACTCGACTCGTCCCCGTCCGACAGAAATTCAATTGAAAAGAGACAGCCGAACGGAATTGTTGTCTTCGAGTGCAACCGTCCGCATCGCGCATCTTTTTTATTTTTCCTCAAATCTCTCATACTAAACATTCAATCAAAAATACAAGAAAAAAACAAAGAAAAATCGTACTTGTCTCTTCCCTGAAATTTTCATTTTTCCCGCTTTCACGTTCTGTCCGTCGTCTTCGGTGATAAAAGAAAAGAAAGAAAAGTGAATTCGTTGCTGTTGTGTGAAATTTTGTCCAAAATTGTTTGGAGTACCACGGAGTCACTTCCGCCAAGTGCAATCGAGTGCTGCAGTTCCAATTGTCAAATTGTCCAATTGGTCGTCCGTTTGTGGTTTGTCGGTATTTTTGACTTATTTCCATTGAGTGCTAACTAAAAGTGTAAAGGAGAAGCTGCAACAAAGGTCCACGGAGGAGTATTTTCACTTTTGGAAAGGTTACAACAAACAGCCAACCCCCCGACCCAGTTACCAACAAACAGAGGAGTGGACACGGACATAAAATGGTGCAGAAATTCCAATCACCCGTCAGGGTATACAAATATCCGTTCGAGTTGGTTATGAAGGTAAAATAAAAAAAAAAACTATATCGAGCAACCAGAACCACTTCCTTATCCCCATTATGTACGATATTTCTGCGTTTATGAGTTATTTCTCGTATTTGTGTGTATAGTTGAAGCCCAAGTGGGAGATGGAATGGGTAGGGGAGTCCCTCTTCGATCAGAAGACAGTGTGTCAAAGTGCTGTTGCTTGAGAATGGGGATTCCAATCAGAAGAGCGAGAAATTTCTCGAGTTTGTCGACGAACACATCGTTGGAAGTTTATTATTGTTTGAAAGCTAATTTGCTGCTAACCTGCGGATGTGTGTTGAAGCTTTTGTGGTGAATTTGTGCCATCTACCGGGAAGACACGTAGAACTATTGAAGATCTTTGTTTTCTCGTAGACAGTATTGTAAGCTCAATTCTAGTTGAAGACTGGGAACTCACTCTGTTTAGTCGCATTGATGTAATAGAACACTGAACGGTCGTTGACGTTGTGATGGTTGCTTGCCGAAAATTACCCGTTTCTGTAGCTCATTGTGTTGTTTGAGCAGCTATAATAGTATGACGAGGACTAAGGTATATGGTTCTGTCAAGTTTTACTCATCACCTAGCCATCATTTTTTCAGGCTATTGTTCCTCTAGATCAGTCAAAGCCAGACTTACTTACTGAGCTAGCGCTAGAGTTGAGGTGCATCAACGCACTCCTTCAGATATCCTGGTATTAAACTAACTTCTTATGGTTATGCGCGCAAACTAACGCAGTCTTCTTTTACTGCGTTGATCCTCTGCGGTCGAATTGGAGGCTGTTCTAGACGTTGCATTAAAGTCCTTCTGCTCTACATGTTGTTCAGCTCGTATAGTTCGTGGTTGAGACTTATACTCTAGAGCGTGTCGCCACCGCGTTCTATAAACGCAGGACTGGGATGAATTGATCTTAAACTGAGAATCTCCTTGATTGTTGTTTTACGATACAATCGACATTCTGAAGCCCTATTGTGTTCCTTTTGATTGTCGTCTGCAAGTTTCACAATGCATCTTGTTGCTAACATACATCAGTGTGTTGAGATTATAGGTCCTCAGATGTTTATGCCGCTGAGATCTCCAGAAAATAAATCAGGTTGGATGCTTAAAATGTCATCAGAGAAATTCCAGAAGTTGTTTCAGCTTGGCAGTCAAATACGACGCGAAGGATTGTAGAAGAGCTCTCTGGTTTAATGACAGCATGATGGGGGAATAAAAAAATAATTGTGGAACCTCAGCGTTCCAGTTGGACTTATGTGGCCCAACAACTCGTGTTGCAGTTTGGGCTCTCTTGCAAGCTTTCTTTCTAATCACAGAAATAGTTTGATGTGAACTACGCAAGAGTGTCCACCCCGAAATCCCGCCTGTTCAGCATCAAGTGGTGAGTCTATATGGTCTCTTATCCCCCCGAAAACTATCTTAGCTATCATCTTGGCTACGCACATTCAATCAAATTGTCCTTCTTTGGAAGCTTGATGATCATCCTTTTTGCGCCGTTTGAAGAAGCTCGTCAGGGATACCATCAATGCTTGCCGCTTTATTTCATTTGAGGGATCTGATAGCGGCTACTATCTCTGTATTGCTTGGAGGTCCGGCTCGAATTCAGTAATTTGATGTTGCGGCACGCTCGTTGAAATTTAGGACTATGACGCTGTGGTCAAAATTATTTAGCACTAACGCGAAATATTCCTTCCATCTGTTGAGCTGATCCTCATTCGAAATCAGCAGACTACCATCAAAGCTTGTCTCTGGATGTTGTTTAGAACTCCGACCACAAGTCAGTTCTTTTGTGATGCTGTAGAGGTTCTTGGTGTCTCTTGTATGAGCGCTTGTCACGTCTGACACTGCTCTGCACTTTCTTCTTCTTCACACGATATTTTAACTCAGTTTTCTCTACTGCTGATGTTGCTGCAATCCGAACCTTAAATAAATACGCTCGTGACTTCAACTGACTTCTATCGATTTAGGCAACTTTCCCAGATGCAAAAACATTTTTCACAGCATTTCAATGGTCATCCATGCGTTGAGCTGCTGATTGTTTCTGCTTCTGTGACAAGATGATTCCTGAATTTTTGGCGCTTAATTGGATGCCGAAGTCCGTCGATATTGTACCTGGTAATTCGAGCTGTTGCTATTTACGGATGTAGTACCAAGGCATATAGTGGCTAACATAAGAGTATGGTCGCGCGACATTTCCATATCGGCTCCACGTTTGTTTTGGACCTCTTATACGCAATTTCTGAAACTTATTGCAAAATGCCCGATTTGGTTTGACTTCCGCTGCCTGCCAGATGACATCCAACTGATCTTGTAGCAAGACTTGTGCTCAAACATTGCAGAAACCTACAGAGCGTTCCCCATTATCATTCCGTTCTCTGAAGCCGTGAACTCTCATCACGTATTCGAGCACTGTGTTGTACCTTAGTTGCCTACCTTAGCGTTGAAATCTCCCATTACGATGTTCCCGTTAGGTGTTAATTTGTCTTTTTCGTCGTCAGTCGTCAGCATAGCACTGGAGAATGGTATTTTTTCTTATCCTACTCTGAAATCTGGCCGTCAATATCCGATCACTGTACGGTTTCCAAGACATAAGGCTGCTTCTTCCTATTGGTGTTAGCATCAGTTTTAGGCCGGACTCTTCAGTTCTTCCAGCTGGTTTTCCAGAGTAGAGCAAGACTGTGCTTTTGTGGGAGAGTGGTATTCTTCAGCATCGAACCATCTTATCTCGCTCATCCCCAAGATGTCCATATTCTATCGTGAGAACTCTCCCTCAAGTTGGAGGAATCTGTCATTCTGAGAATCGAGGAGGGTCCTAACATTCTAGAATCCTATCTTTGTCCGTAGTCGATAGCCAAAGGGCGTCAATAAAATCTCAATCCGTATCCGAGGCTTGTTGTGGCGTTTCGGAGCAATACATTTGTTTACGGTTCCTGTTCGCTGTGCCACAGACCAACCGACACTAATCCTGGCAGGAAGCTCGCCATTTCGCATTTCCGAAGAAATTCCTGGATTGGTCGTTTAATAGGGCTTGCTAACAGAGCTCCAAGATGTTCGACTGTAGAGGCTTCTATCTCGTTATTTGGCGAACCAACATGTATCGGAAGATGCTAATTCTGCGGCGCATAATGTTAGTCGTTGTCATGTAGTATTGCACTGTACGTCTCTTGCTTGAGAAGTCAAACGATGTTTTTTTGTTTGCGGTCGCCTAGTGAACCCTAGCACATCAGAGGTTGCATTTCAGGTGGTCCAGGATTATGAGACATTTTAAGGAAGACGCAGTTGGCTTTAATGACCTCATCTCCCTAGAAGCCGTCCGATGTCACATCTTCTTCCAAAATTTTCCTGACTTCTACAAGATATTCGTCCTAGTCAATGATGGTATTTCGGAATATGGTATGTGGATTTCTAGAATACTGGATGCTTGTTTGCCTTCCTGCCCTTGTAGATCCTATTATGAAGAAAATGGTTGCAAGTAAAGTTGCTAGTTTGATCCTTAACAACTGAAAATAAATTGTGTCCATTAAATCTGAATGTCTGAATGATAGCCATTTCTTTCAAGGCATTCTTGCAGCCAGACATTTACATTCCCATATATGCGAGAGCAAGATGTAGGTAAAATGGTCGCAATTTCACTGTGGATATTTTCCTGTAGGTGTGCAACGTCTTGGTAAAATATTGTTCTGCTGTTGTGACCAGCTGTACGAGTAGTTGCGAAAACTTATTGATCACCAACACTTCAGCAGTCACTGCTTATTAAAAAATATAAGAGATAATTATCTCTCGGGCAGAAATCGTACACCACATTGTCAATGTAAACGATGTTGATGATGTTCTCAAGGATTATTCACAAAGCCATCGACATGAAAATTCGCTTCATCACTAAACAGTATGTTTCTTGCTATTCGAAAACGTTCTAGCATTGTTCTTTCACTTCTGTTGCAACCTCTGCACAATTTGCATCGTGGGTGTGGGTTGATTTTTAGTTTTTGGAAGTATCGTACACTTTACGTGTTCCGGCGTCGTTTCTGATGCTGATGATCCCGGAGTTCTATTGACCATTATACCTCCTTGTCTGAAGCTTTGCATGCATGGTCAGGGCAGTTGCGCCGCGCCACTCGATCGTCGAATATGGAAGTGTGGGCAAAAATCACGACGTGGACTAACCATCGATTCATCGCTCTTCGATTATTGTTCGACCTCAATTGAGCGCTGCAATATTCTCCAGTAACTCATGACGATAGTTGAGTCCAACGCATGAAGAGGCTATTAGGTTTGTCACATCGTGTGCACGTCCCTGTCAATGTCTGGTTTTAGGTTTTACCCATCATTTCCGTTCCGATTCACTGTACACATGGATTAATTGTCTGATACAGGCACTCAAAATAAAAAATAAAAAAAATTGAAATTCCATTTGTGTGCTCCACCATCAACCTACTGCAACAATTTCTACTTTTATTTTTGATGTATTTTGCCAAGGACAAGGTCACCCTTCATTCATAGGGTAGGGACTGTGGCAACAATTGTTGCCACTCTGTATTGCCCACCACCTACTCACATCAAATCAACAGCCCCCCATTGTGCAGAAGTGATGGGACTTCTTCAACTCTTCCGTTCCAATGAATCCGATGTGGAATTCGAAAGTAATCCCCTTGAAATATTAAAGTTCAAATTTTAAATTAACTATTCTGCGAGTATCTGGGTGTGTTAAACAGTTCCGGATGGGTGGCAGTGATGGATTACTTTAGCTTCCGATGTGGAACATACTCACTTTTTCCACCTCTGCAGCTATTTATTGATTTATGTTTGCTGCAATGTTGCACCGATTACCTTGAGTGTGAAGTGAAGTTGGTGCAGGTTCTATTTTTATTTTCCACATCTCATACATACTCCTATATGTACATGATTACGTCTGTGGTTGTACGGATAGTTTTGTTTTGGAACCAGAAATACTAGTTTGTAGCTTAAGGCACTGTAACCGCAAATAGATAGTACAAGGGGTTATCTCTATTCTTCTCTCGTCATGGATTCATCACGTGCTTCAAAAGACTGTAAATAGTATGCAGGAATATACTCGTAGATATCAACATCTCCAAGATAAAGATGTGGGAGTACTTGTTTGCAGTGCGAATTAATTTAGTAATTGCGTTGGCGCGTGGTTGTGATTTTTAATATAAAAAAAATGGATTTTCTACTTGGCAATTGGAACTTGGTCGTTATGCGAGTACATACAGACCTGGAGCTAACAACTCTGTCTTTTGCCGTAGTACTTTGTGTACTGAAATATGTATGTATCTCTTTGTTACGCAAGTTAAGTTGAACGAATGTTGGACCTTGAAGCGGAACAATGAAAATAGAGTACGAGCGTGCCTAAGAGTTCGTTTACACTAGTCAAGGCTCAAGAGCTTGTGATTAGATCTTTGCATAACTTATCTGGTAGTATCATTTACCAGCAGCATGATTTCGGATTGCTTGTTTATTTCTGCGGAAAAAGATAAGACTTGGAAGCGACAGATAGGTAAAGCCGTTTGAAACGATTCGTCTTTTTTGTTTTTGTTCGTGTTGAATGTATGATAAAAGCACTTAATTGTGTTACCAGTACATTTACAGTTTGAGTGCTCTGCTCAAAGTGCAAATGAATTTTTTTTAAATACGAGTTAAAGGTTATCTGTATGATTCTAACTGACTATCAACAAAGAGCTATGTACGAGTACTTACACTCAACGTTAACTCACTCATGAGGCTTTTGTTGTTGTCGAATAAAACGAGTTATATTTTGAGATATCTCTGAAACCTTTATTGCTTCATAAAGTAGGCGGATAGGGATTATTTATGGAACCACAATATCTTCCAAATGGCCACCTCAATCACTTCAATGTTCGATTCCAGAGTTGGAATTATTTCCGGATGGTTGTTGTAGTCAGACCTTGCTTTTAACATAACCCCAAAGAATGAAGTCTTACGGTGTTAAGTCGCACGATCTTGGCGACCAATGATATCCTCCAGAACGCGAAATTACGCGGCCAGGAAACTTCGTGCGCAGTAACTCGATTGTTTCGTGACTAGTATGGCACCTAGCACCATCCTATTGAAAGTGGACGCCGTCCTTATCTAACACATGTATATCCTCGAGCTCCTATCACAAAAAATTGTTATCCATTGAACGTAATAACTTTACCGGTTCCATTTTCAAAAAAGTAGAATCCTATGACACCTCCGGTCACTTATTCGTTCTGGGTGCATTGGCATCTTCTGAATCACTCGTAGATTTGCGGCAATTTTCCCTATTAAGTGGGTCTTATCCGAAAACACGATTTTCTTTCAAAAATCAATGTACTTGCGTTTGTTGGACCTTCTATGCATGGAGAGCCAATTCTTTCGTCAAAATTCGGTGCAGTGTAGCTGTGGAGCAGTTCAGCTCCTGGGACCGGTGACGAATGGAGGTATTTGGGTCGTTTTCAACACTTTCCGGTATCGTCACATCTTGTACTAAGCCCCTCTCTTGGAATTGTTTGATTATGTTGTGCACACACTTCTCGGAAGGCATATGATTGAAATTTTTTTTTCACTGTATAGCATGCCATGGTAAATTTCCCAAATTTATTGACGACATCTGTCACCATACACCAAACCTGCGGGTATGAGGTGTAAGGTAATAGGTCTTTCAAATCGTAAATCTCGTGTCGAGACGCCCTTTACATACTGGTGGGGTGAGAAGTAACCTCCTTCACCGCCAGAATGCGCTGCTACTGCAAAAAAGGTTATGGTCAAGGCACCATAGTCCTTTAGGCAGACATGCCAAATTTCAGTGCGATACTGTCTTTAGTTTTGTTTTGACAGCTGATTGTTGTTGACGTGTTTGGCATCATGTTGAGTATGGACAAAAACGATTTTCGTTCTCTCATAAAACATTATTTTTTGAGAGGCAAAACGGCGAAGGAAGCAAAAGAAAAGTTGGATAAATATTATGGAGCTAATGCTCTGTCAGATTACACCGTCAAATATTGGTTTCAAGAGTTTCGTGGTGGCTGCAACTCCACTACCAAGTCCGCAGCGGCAGGCCCTCCGATGCGGTTACAGAGGCAAATGTCAAAAAAATACATGAATTGGTGTTGCCTGACCGGAAAGTGAAGGTGCGCGAGCTAGCAGATACCACAAAGATTAGTACTGAGCGCACATGCCATATTTTGGGCAATATTCTGCATATGGAAAAATAATCCTGCAGCTGGGTGCCGCGCATGCTCATTCCTGACCAAAAACACGAACGCGAGAGCACTTCGAAAGAGTGTTTGGACTTGCTGATGCGGAATCGGGCGGACTTTTGGCGTCGATTGCTAACTGTTGATGAAACTTGGATCCACTATTATACACCAGAGAACAGAATGAGTGCCCCGCAATGGACTGAAGCCGGCACGAGTGCTCCCCGAAACGCCCGAGGGAGGCTCGATGGGTCGGAAAGGTTATGGCGTCGGTTTTCTGGGATTGTCATGGCATACTCTTCGTGGACTACCTCGAAAAAGGAAAAAACCATCAACAGCGAGCATTACTGTGCATTATTGGAGCGATTGAAGGCCGAAATCGCTACAAAACGGCCTCACATTAAGCGAAAAAAAATTTTGTTTTTGCAAGACAATGCGCCGGCGCACAAGAGCATCGCAACCACGGCTGAAATGAATGACTTACGGCTCCAATTGCTGTCGCATCCACCGTATTCGCCCGGTTTTGCTCCCTCGGACTATTGTCTCTTCCCAAACCTCAAAAGATGGCTCATCAATAAAAAATTCAGCTCACGCGAGGAAATCATCGACGCCACGGAGGAGTATTTTGCAGACCTTCCGGAAAAATACTTTTCGGACGGGATCAAGAAGTTGGAAAATCGCTGGAATAAGTGGATCAAGCTAAAAGAGGACTATATTGAATAAAATAAAAAAATATTTAAAACAAAATTTTTTTTCATTCCCAAGGAGGTTACTTTTCACAGTACACACGGGTACGTATCTCTGAAACCAATTTAAGCGATCTAGTCTAGAGGCAGAAGATCGTTTACACCGCCTTCTAGGCCGACAAACAGGTAGAATCACTACATTGGAGTGGTGTCGTAACGTTAATGTGCGTTCATAAATGAACTAACGTAGATGGCACACTTTCCAGATATTGGAAAACCAAATCCGATTTTCTACTGATCGCCTCTATCCATGTGAACCCATCTGTGAATACGTGTAAATTGTCATCAATGGCAATTTCCCTCCCATTTTACATAAAAGCCGCCCATTTTACTCATCCACATTACACACCCGCGTGAAAATCGCTCTCATTCTAGCAAACTTTACTTGTAAATTGCTCTCATTCTAGCAAATTCTGTGAAAGTTAAGGGTTTGCGAAAGTATTATTAGAGTTTGCCATCTACAGTATGTACGAGTAAGTTAATTCATCTATGCTTAAGGATAAAGTCATGTACTTAAGAAATATAAGCGAGTGCCTTGTATACAGTGTGTCAATAAAATTTCCGGACTTATATTGGAAAAAAAATTAAAAAAAGATGTTTTAATATTTTTTGATTCTATTATTTGAAATAGGTTCCTCTAGCTTCAATACAATACAAAGATTCAAATGCGTGCTCCAACTCATTTTGTAAAATTGCCTCCAGTGTCCGAATGTCGTTCAAAAAATGTCCTTTCAAATCAGGTGAATACGCTGGATGAATCGACGCACAGACTTGATTTCGAGCCAAAAATTGACGAACAATGAGTTAGGTGTGTCTCGGTAAAAGAGACCAACTTCCTGGATTAAGATATTCGGGTCGAATACGGCGGATTCTATTCCAAACTTCCTTAAAAATTTGTTCTATGTACCACCTTGATCCAAAAGTTCCCGGAATGTATTCAGAAAATTAAAAATACAAATTTATTCATCTAAATCTATATTGTCCCCTTCAAAGTAATCCCCATCGACTGCAACACACTTATGCCAGCGCTTGATCCAATCCTCGAAACATTTTTTATATTCCGTTTTCGGTATGTCCATCAGTGCTTCCTGCGATTTTTCCATTACATCTTCTCGGCTGCTGAAACGCGTTCCTCGTAGAGGTTTTTTAACTCGATTGAACAGAAAGAAGTCACAGGGAGCCAAATCAGGTGAATTCGGTGGCTGTTGGATGGTATTTGTTGCATTTTTCGTCAAATAATTACGAATAATGATGGCACTGTGTGACGGTGTGTTATCATGGTGCAAAACCCACGAGTTTTCTGCCCACAATTCTGGTCTCTTTGCTTCACGCAAACGTCTCATAACGCCCAAATAATACTCTTTGTTTACTGTCTGGCCTTCTGGCAAAAATTCATGATGCACTACACCGTTGTAATCCATGAAAACCGTGAGCATTGCCTTCTTTTTTGACTGAAAACGTCGTGGATTTTTTTGGTCTCGGCTCATTTGGTGAACGCCATTCACTTTCCTGATGTCTGGATTGCATTTCGTACTCATAAAACCACGTCTCGTCTCCAGTAATGATCCTTTTGATGAATGTGGGATCGGATACAGCCTCGTAAATCATCTCTTTTTTGCATGAAATTGAGGTCTTTTGGCACCAACTTTGCTGCTACACGACGGAAACCCAGGTCATTAACCAAAATATCCATCCAATAGGACGGAGAGTTTTTTCTTCACTCAGAGTGGAAGGTTATAATTCGCAGTAATTATTTGTGCTTGAAACTCTACAACAGCCAAATCTACGTGTCAGTGTTATGCCTTCACACGCAGAATTTTTCTGTCTGAGTTCCAATTGCACAACTGAAAAACTTGAAAGACTTGTTCATGGGCAGGATTCGAACCTAGACCCCTCCGAGTGAGAAGCGATTGCTAGTACCACTACACCACGGCCACCCCCAATGATACCAAGAAATCGTTTTACGAACTCCTAGAGAGGAAGACCTAAGAATCGTACACGTTTGGTTGTGCTGTGGGCATACGAGTATATAACACGCATGTAAGTGAACAAAATATCGCCGTGGTAAACACATATTTTCTGGATGTTAAGATCCCCAAGGTACATGACAATATCAAAACACGACTAGTTAAATTGATTATGTTGCGATGGACGGAATTATTCTAGCACATTCCGAGGTGCCAACATTGACTCGGACCACTACCTATAAGTAGTCAATAGGAGGCCATCAGAAATTCCTCTTCTGATGTGCTAGCTTTCACAATGCAACCTCAAACAATACATGGTTCAATGATGAATGCCGACTCTGAGCTAAGCAGGCGGCTTATCGTGCAATAATGAACGCGACGTCAAGGAGATTGACGTTAAAAAGGACGTTTTAGGGTGAGAAAACCTGCAAAGACGACTACCGTATTAGAGACGTAGTCGGTGCTGGAAATTTGGAACAAACACTTCTGTAGACATTTTAACGCTGTTCATCCCGTACTACGACAGTGAAAATTTCTGTTCGCCTTTGGGGATAGTAAGTAATCAGTAGCCAACCGTATAGCCGCCGAGTTTTCAAAACAGGAAAAAACTATCTGATAAGAATCAGTGTGGAATCTCTTATTCATCAGTCCGGTCCTGAGAAAATAAACCTACTTAACATTTAATATAAGACAATACATCGTCAACAACCTGATAGATCCATGTTGTAGTTTTAGTCGATGGAAAACTCCCGCTGCTCTTTAACATCAGAGGCAAAATCTGTCCAGCTTCTCGCATATGCAGATGAAGTTCACATAACCGGGAGAAACCAGCGAGGTATCAGTGGGGCATTTGTGAGTATTGAGACAAAACCAACAAAGGATGTGGAAAAAATATATGATGTCCTCAAAAAAGGACAATTGAATCCGGTCTCTGTTTGAATGCTCTGCATCAGTAGTGGTCGAGACGCTTTATTCAAATATAAATTCCTACGAGCTTGTTAGGTGCAAGAAACCTCACCCTTTTTTGGTTTCCTGGCTAAAGTAACGTAGAACGAAATCATAAGGCAACAGGTGTTCGACGTTTCTCCTGTAGAAGCATTCGAATATCCACTGTGGCTCCTCAAAACCAATCAATTTTATCACAAAGTCCAATTTAAGGGCAGAAAATGTAAATTACTGGCAGGATTTGACCAACCTACGTACAATCAAGACAAAACATCGGCCCTAATCAATAAAACTCGCACTGAAACGGTTACAATAGTAATCAGTGCGCACTATTGGCTAATTGACTTGAGCGCTTGTAGACTTGTAGTTCCTGTCAACACCCAGTGTTGCCTAAGCAAAAGTTCAGATTCTGTTTCACTTCCCTTGCATATTCAAATCACTAGCCAAACTGCAACCTGGACGACCTCTCAGAATGTTCCCAAACAGAATTCTGTACCATAACCATGTTTCTCAACTCCGCCGAATGAATGTGAGCATAACAATCGAAATCGAGCATCATCACTTACGTTGTGCTCTTAAAGCAGCGCATACGGGCTTATTGAGTCTGGAACATACCAGACAGGCACTCGTTCTTACTATTATATAAGCTTGTACACTGTATGCTGCCTGCTTCCACTAACTATATATTCGTAAGGCAAATTGCTGTGCTTAACGTAGTCACGCAAAGTTTTTACTTTCCGAATCCACATGACGTCAATTGCCCTGTGGAATCGCATACAAATTGCATTCCGTTCGTGGCAATCGTTAAACACTTTAAGTACGAGTACGAGTATAAGGCCTTGTTTGCTTCAGCAAATGGATCTGCCACACAATATAGGAAATTAAGTATTGATTCGCCTTTGGGAAACTATTACTATCCTTAAATAATTTCATTAATAGCTTTTCTAAAATTGTAAGTTGTCCATACAATCAGTGAGTTTAGGACCATCTACCCTGGATGCTTATAGGCCCACCCCTTTCACGATGCAGTTTACAGCAGTCTTGACTTGATCATCGGCTTATTCTTGAGCAATTGTCAAATTAATTAATTATGTACAAGGAAGTGTGCTTACAAGACCCTCTGTAACCCACAATGGTGTCGTCGAACCTGTCTGATGAAGTCTTGGTGTTTCTTCACTTGCCCATCATAACATCACTGTTCTACTCAGCACTTTTTTTTTTTTAAGCAGTTCGCTCTATTATACCCTTAAAATGTTTGCGGTCGAAGGAAAATTAGGGAGAGAAGAAAGATAAGTACCGATATACGTTGGTTTTAAATGTCTGAATGTCATAATGACAGGAAATAGAGAGCTCGGCAGGGCATTCCACAAGCGAATTGTTCGGATTAGGAACGAATCACGATATTTCAAAGTACGTCCGAAAGAGGGCTTGAGGGTATACTGATGAGCATTCATAGTGAGACGGGTGTTACGGTTGAGAGTTTGAATGGACGGAATGCTACTGTCGAGCACTGATGGTGGAAATAGCGATAAAACAAAGTGATACACCAGACATTTCGTCGGTGTTCGAGGGTGTCCATTGACTGGGTGATGTTAGCATCACCTACGAGTTTTATCGCACGGTTTTGAATCTTATCTAGCAGGTGCAAGGATGTTTTAGGCGCACCTGACTAGATGTGTGCATTGTACTCCAATTTTGGGCGGATGAATGCCTTATATATTGAGGCCAGTTCAGAAGTGGAAAAGTATTTCTTACATCGTTTGAGGAAACATTTGACACCTCGCAGCACTTTTTGCGACATGAAACGCTTATTGCGACTGCATCTTTTCAAAGTATTTACACTTGAGACAAGCAGTGGAATAGCCAAACCGAAATTGTAAGGTCTATGTATGGAAATAATAAAAATAAATTTATGATGTGATAGCACACGTGGGAACGCAGTAAAAACTCTCATATCTGTTTGCTTTACGGCACATCGTCGGCTACCTGTTAACGTGCTTTTAAAAATATCAAATATCAAAGAACTTTTACCTTTTCTCCAAGTCCTTTACCAAGCATCTCAAGGATAAGTCTGCGGCACTGAACACAGACACAAATCTGGCCTCGTAAAATGCCACTCTAATGTTATGCGAGGCTGGCATTTGACTTATTTTGAGAAAAGCTATGCAAGTGGGGTACCAAAACACAAAATTTTCAAGAATTCCAAATACTTTTTACCACCCAGTGAAGACAGAATATTGTTGTATATCCTACTCCTGCGATGGTGTATTAATTTCTTAAACGATATAAAGTCTGATTATAAATTCATGTAGAACTCATGCTCCATGTGAGTAACGTACATGGAACCAGTTGCCTGTAAGAGAATCCTTTACGTACTCTGTCATATCCCAGGTGTGTTGTAAAATCTTAGAAAATATAAAACATTGCTTAGTCCTTGCCCAAGTGGATCTAATACACCTGCAATAGTGAGATGAATGACACTTGAATATTAAAAATTTTTAGGTCACCGGTACACACATATGTGTATCCATATCCTTACATTTGCTTATGAGTTTAGACGATTTTTGGGCGTGCCTTTAATGCTTTAAGAAAACTTGGAAGATGTTGCGTAACTTCCGTCCTATCTGTGCCAGTATGGAACGTTGTACTCCTGCTGCGCCTGTGTTACTCTCTATTTTATTGAATTTAAACATTTCAGAATCTTGACATAGATTTTCTGGCATGCAGTCCTTTTTATTTTTACCAAAATTAACAACAAAATTCACACATCAGTAACAATCGATGGAAAATGTGGAAAATTAATACATAATTACTCGACAGCTCTTTAAATTAAGCGCGGTCTTGCGCTGATCGCCCTCAGTTGCGTGGTCCCAAGTTTTCTGAGGTCGCTCTCCAACGCAAACCCTAGGGCGAGATTTTTCTCGTATCGCGTCGTCCCTCCATTATGAATACGAAGACGCTCCGCGCTGTCCATTCGTTCAACATGTCCTAGCCATCGATGCCGATGAATTGTAGCTCCTCCGATAAGGTCAAGGTCAAAGCATAGCCCTTATAGTTCGTTATTATATCTTCTTCCCCAAATTGTCTTATGCAGACGGTACCGAATGTAACTACGTAGAGAAGTTTTCGCTCGCAGCAACCAATGCCATTTGCATCTGCTTTAGATAAAATCAATACTTTTGCGCCATATAATAGGACTGAGGCGATAAGGGTCCTTAGTACCACGTATTTTGTTTTTACTGTCAGAAAAGATACACTCCTTGTATGTTCCTTGCACTGTATGCAACCTGATACGACCATAGGCCTTCACAGCTGAACTGTTTCCCGGTGTCGTCATCACTCTCAGATCAAGCGTCGCAGGATTCTTTGTCATCAATGCCGCCCTACGATCTGAGGGGTAACAGGAAAGTCCGCAACTTATGAGAGACATCAGGAGGAATTCTAACTCAAGTTTCTACCTTAGAAACTTTCTTCTAAGCCTTCTCAATTCCTGAGACTCCCATTATGACCTGGACCCAAACAAGACTCAGTGAATTCCGACTTTTGTCAAACGAATATGTGGCCTCATAATCATGAAGCAGGTGTTGGATTTACTGACTATCTGATATATGATGGATTTATCAGGCCTAAAACCACACTGGTAAGGACCTATCAGTTTGTTGATATAGGGTTTCAGGCGTCCACATAGGACGCAATATTAGGAGACTGGTTACTCCTTTTCTTTCTAAATCAATCCCAGATCTCTTTTTGGTCTATGGGGCGAAGTTGTTCATCAGATCCTCACCAACGTTGAGTTGTTCACTCTGTCTTACAGCGGAATGTTGGTCGTATTCGCCGTTAACAATCTGCAGAAGTAATCCACTGTGACTCTCCACTATTACGTTTCCATTCTTATCCCGAATGTACCTATCCACTTTTATGCTTTTTCATTTATTTTTTTTCCTGAAAAACTGAGAAGAACCCATTTCCTTTGTTCATAGAGTTCGGAAACAGCTCTTATCCTTCCTTGCTGCACCACCTTGTACACCTTTTGTTTCGCTACAAACCAGACGTTTCGTTCGGGTGGTTGTGTGAAATGTATCACAGCAGATGAATCTTCTATTCTGGCTTGCTGATAATCTCGCCACTCGTCTTGACTGTTTTAGACTTTTCTTTGAGGGTTGAGCGAATCTACTTACTTAATGGTTTCTCGCACCATTGAGGGATTCCAGATTCCAACCAGTTTACGCATCTTCTGGTTTGACATACCAATTTTGCAGGTATCCGCTGTAACTTGATCCTCAAACCGACGATCTGATGCACCTTACTCGAAGCATGGCGCTAAGATATGAAAACTCTCTTAGCTGGTGTGTTCTTTACATTGGTACACAATATAGGTTTGCGCGTTCCTCCTCCCATACTGGACCATGCCATGAAATAGGAGTATATCCCTTCAAAGGACCTGTGCTTTGTGTGATGTATTTTTGGTTACTGTAGAGAGAGCTTCACTACTAATTACCTTCTAAGCGCAAAGCCCAAAGAAGCAGCGTCTAAAAAACCAACGAAAAATGGGAGAATTTTGTTAATTCAAATTTTTTTATTACATAGCAAAACTTAATTTTCGCGCATATTCTAAACTTACGCCTCTCCAAATTTGCTTCAATATCTGCTTCAAGTCATCGTGGCTATTTGTTTACCCTTAATCCACTTCGTCATTAAAGACCACAAATTTTCTATTGGATTCGCATCAGGACTTTGGGATGGACAATCTAACGTCTTTATACCATTTTCGTCTTCTTATCGCGTGCAGAGGCGATCCGGAGGTTTTGGATCGTTTTGCAGAATCAAGTCGTAATTATTTGGTACATACGGAGATTAGGCAGACTTAAGCAGACCCTTCTGGTATAATTTCACCATGAATTGTGCTATGTATTGTACTATTAACTTTCCGAATCCTTTGATCGAGAAGCTTCCATAAGCATGCACTTTTGCTGGAGGTTTTCATCATGTTCATCTTTTGTTTGTCCAGGCTTTCTTCCAATAATTATAAACAAAAAGAGATGACTTATCTGTAAGTATGATGTTGCTCCAACCCCGGTCTAAATTCTGCCTTGCCCATTTTAGCCTCATTTCAATATGTTTTTGGGTCAGTAGCGGTTTAGGTTTGGTACTCCTTTTCTTGATGCCTGATTCTGCCAAACGGCGTCGTACTGTTTTTATGGACACTTTAATGCGTTCCTCAGACTAATTGTTTGGTTTTTCCGAAATAATTCAGAAATTACTTTATTGTCCTACCGGACCCATCATCGACATTATTTTGCTGCTGATTTAATACTCATTTGCGGCCCTTTTGGGTGAGTTACTAAGAAAACACTTTCGAAACGCTTTTCAAAACCGCACTCATTTTGTAATGAAGTATTTAAATATACTGAAGAAATGAAAACAATGCGCGAATCACGTGTTTGTGACTAAAGTAAAAAAAGTAATTTAAGGCACGTTTTTTTGGAACACACTATACTTTTTCAAAGTGATATAGAGTTAACCAACAAGAGGTGTCATTTTAAATCAATCGAAAAACGCAACATTTTTATAAAAAGTGGTGGTATTTTTAGTTTAGTCTAAAGTAACAACTTTGAGGTTAGCAAGTAATGGTATACAATATCTGACATATGTCCGCTGCCTACAAATAGCCATTCTTTTGATGAAGTTTTTCATAAATTTTTTTACTGTATTCCGCGAAGAACACCTCCGATATTTTCTTTTAGTGCATGAATCGTTGGTGCAGCATTGGCGTAGATTTTATCTTTAACAGAGCCCCAAAAAAAAAAGTCTAATAGTGTTAGATCGCACCATCTCGGCGGACATTGAAAGTGTCCATTCGAGAAATCAGACTTCCAGGAAATTTGTCGCGCAATAGAGCCATTGTTCTACCAACTGTGTGGCATGTGGCGCCGTGCCGCCCTGTTGAAAATAAATGTCATCCACTTCCACGCCATCAATTTCAGGCAAAAGAAAGTCAGTCAACATCGTTCGGTAATGCGATCCATTCACTGAAACGGTCGCATCAGCATCGTTTTCTAAAAAATTTGTCCCAATGACACTGGTAGCTCAAACACCGTACCAAACTGTCACTCGTTGTGGATGGGGAGGTTGTTCTACTATTTCTCTTGAGTTTTCGGAGCCCCAGATACGGCAGTTTTATTTATTTATATACCCAGATCAGACAAATGGAAATGAGCCTTATCACTCATCTGGTTCATCAATTTCCAGCACCCAATCAGCGGAAGTACAGCTTTGTGCGTTGTGCCCTGACTTCAATTTTTGTGCCAACTGGACCTTATAAGCATGTAAGTCAAGATCTTCGTGCAAAATACGGTGCAAAGTGGTTGCGGATAAGCCCAATTCATGTGATCGTCTCGAAATGGACGCACCGGGTTTTTCAGACACACTGTCAGCTACAGCGGCGATATTTTCAACTGAGCTTGTCGAACGAACACTTGTTGGAGTCTTCAAATCACGAGATGTTCAAATTTATCGATTCAATTCACTATAATCGTATCGGTACGAGAAGGCGCTTGATGACCAAAAGCAGTGCGAACTCTAGTGAATTTTCACTGTTTTAACACATTGTATGAGTGTGTAGCAATCCATATTTACGAGTAGTTCTTAGTTCCTAGTTTTTACTTATCAAAATCCCTCGCAAAAATAGTTGAATGTTGACAGTTCAACAATGGTGCGAAATTTAAAATGGCACCTCTTGTTGTTAGATGACCCTCTACTTTGTTTTTCCCGCATTGGCCGCTAAATCCATTTTTGCCGCTTCTGCTTCAAAAGTCACAAACGCTTCATTGACAGCTCGCTCTGTTCATCTTTTGAAAGATGGTGCCTCTAGAGTTGACTTGTGAGGTTCGCATAATTCTTTCAAGACCTTCTCTAGCATTGAATGTCTCGGTTTTGTCAATACCGACTATGACGGAACAGCGCGCATTCTCCATCCTTATCCGAAAACTAGACATCAAATTATGTAAGGATACGCTACAATTTAAGTCAGTTAGAAGGCGAAGTATGTTCTTGTATTACTTCTTCTTATAATTTCAGAACTTGGGTCGTGGTTACCACAGGTAACTCTTTTAAATTTTAACGAATGAGGAAGAATCTACTGATTTCCATAGATCTGCGCTTCCTCATTTCTCACAAGCTGCTACCAACGAGGATTAAGTCCGCATTTCCAGTCAAGGTCTATGTACCTGGTTTTAAAGATGGACAAAACTAAACTACCCAAAATGATAGATGCCAGGGTAATGTTGTATTTCTCTCTACAGAAAGCATACTTTGTATCCTTAAACAGACTTATTGAAGTTACACACCGTAAAAGCTCCCTTGTTCCCTCAAAATTTAAGTGAAGTATGGACACATAAAAGCATCAAATCTTTCAGTATCCTACCGAGGTAACCTTGACGATAAATTTACTTTGGAATGCAATTTACCCCCAATGAAAAGAGCGTCGGTCGTGCAAATCGCCCATAAAAACAGTCTTTGCATCGTAAAAATGTTTTCCAGATTGTCATGCCAATTATTTGTAGTTCGTTTGAATGATCAGAAGTTCTGTCGCCATCCTGACTTATGACTTTTTTTTTAAGTGTATCTTTTGTTGTCGGTTCTTTGTGTTTGCTACTCAATGCGAAGAGTAATCTCAAACAAAGCCTCTAGATAGTATGCCATCAAATGCAAATCATTAGTGTCAACTCTATCTATTGTGCTGACTTGATTATACATTTGTGTCATCAATTACAGCCGGTTCCGAGATATTTAGTCTCATCACGATTCCCTAATCCTATTTACAACGCCTGGAGATAATTAATATACAAATCTCAAAAGCAAGCCATGTTCATTCTCAAAGTATTGTAAATCACATGGCAAGCCTCAAAAATAATTATACACCAAAATCTCTGTGAAGTGGAAGTGGATTTTAGATACTCGTACGTATGAAGGTGTACGAGTACGTATTGTATCTGCATCTGTGCTAAAATCCCCGTGAAATAAGTCGATAAATGTAAAAATACTTACGAGTATCTGTGAGTACTATGACTATTCGTACAACGACTAAATGGAATTGCCAAAGTTTGTATGGACGGAAGGCATTTGAATAGTAGAGCGCCTCGCTGGCTTTGCCATGTCGTCATGTCGTGTGTCTCAAAGAAATTCCTTCGAATACGAATTGAAATCAAATCCGATTTGGGGTGCTTTGTCGCGGTTTTCATACGCTTTTGCAATGGTATTGATTTTTTTTATTTTCGATTTTCCTATTTCAGAGCGAAGAAAAATAACAAAACTAGGTCATACGATTGGTAGTTGTTTCACGAGACATATCAATGATAGGTTTATGACTTATTGTGATGACTTATGAGGGCTTACATAATTACCCGCCATCGACCAAAGCCACAAAGATTCGATACGAAGCACGAAAGGTGTTTTTTTTTTAGAAATTTGTTGGTACTAGACCATAGTGTCGTTCAACTTTTGCACGGAAAACTTACGTATGGCTGTCTTGCGAATTAAGTCGCAATTTTGGGTGACGGTTGTGTGACTTTCTGTTTCGAACTGGTAGTTTTCACTTTTTTTCTAGAATTTCTACTGTAATGAGTTTAAGGGGCTTTTACATGAACTCATTAGGTATGAATGCTTCTATTGTATCTACGATAATCGTTTGTATCGGACAAGTGATTGGATAAAATCGATATGCTAAAGGAAGCACGAGTTTACTGACGAGATAAAGTGTGAAATATGACTTACAAGTGCTGGTCATGTTTTATTTATTAAATTATGAGACCTTGCTGTCACTAAAGTGGCAATTGCGATCCAGTTTTGCGAAAATTGGATTGTACACACCTTGAAGCATGAGTAAGCTTTTACACTATTTCCACCTGAAAGCCTGTTTTAGAGGTCGCATACATATAGTAATGCGTTTACACTTATTGATGGTACAATATTTTTTCCTAATGCTACATTCAACTAATTACATAAGTGTTAGGTGTGGGCGTCTTTGTGAAAAGAAACAATGTCGTACAGTTTTTCAATCAAAGATTTACTCGTATGCAATACAAGTGAATTATATCAGAAAGAAGAGATGAAAGATGCAAATTTGAGAAAAGCTATAGACCGTAACTGTGACAATGAATTCTTTTTTCAAAGATTAAATGATGCAGATGTTGTACTAGCTAAGTACCGTGCAAAACCGAGCAAATGTTTAAGGATTCAAGTTTAGGGTGTTATAAAAAAAGAAAAACGCAAGAGAACTTAAAAAAAGTTTAAGTATTTTATTCATTACTTAATTCTTAATATAAAACCTTACAAATAAACAAAAAAAAAAACAAAAACAATACCAAAATAAATAAGAAACATAAGAGGAACTTCATTTTCTCAGTTTTGCACGTTTCGCTTTTCTGGGTAACAATGTGTTTTTTTAATATTTAGTCCACAGCCCTTTGTTTTTTATTACACTTTTTACGCGTTTAGGCATGCTTTCTACGAGATTCTCTAAAAAATTGTGAGGAATTTGGTTCCATTCGTATTGTACCCGATTCCATAGTTCTTCCATGTTTTTAGGAGCCCTTTCATACTTTCCCAGCTGCCTTTTCACTATCGCCCACAAATTTTCAATTGGATTGAGATCGGGCGATTGTGCAGGCCACTCCATTGCCTGAAATTTTTGGTGGGATAGCCATTCTTTGACGATTTTTGCAGTATTTTTAGGGTCCCCATCTTGTTAGAAAATCACCTCCTCTTCGGGGTATGCGCTCCAATCTATGAAATCGGGCAAGTTGGTCTGCAAAAGGTTTAGATAGTCTTCCTTTTTCATAATACCATTAATTTTGACGAGTGGCCCAATATGCCACCACGTGAAGCAGCCCCACACCATCAAACTTCCCCCTCCGTGTTTGACCGTTTGTTTGACATGATGGTTTCATTAGGTCGGCGCCAGTAATAGCTTATCCCATCCGACTGAAATCGGTTAATCTTTACCTCATCCGACCAGATCACGCGCTTCCAGTCCTCAATGCTCCAATTTTTGTGACTTTTGCTAAACGCTAAACGCGCTTTGATGTTTTTAGGCGATAAAGCCGGTTTCTTTTTCTTGACAGCTGATTCGAAACCAATTCTTTGTAGTGCTCTACGCGCGGTCCACTCGCTGACGGTCTTTTTTAAGGATTCTGCAGCCTTTTTTGGAGTCGTTGACTTGTTTTTTCGCATTTCTCGTGTCATTAGACGTGCATCTGAATCTGATAGCAATTTAGGACGTCCGCCTACATTTCGGACCTGAACATTTCGTCGCTTTTGTACATTGACAACTGTGCGCTGGCTTATATTTAATTTGTTTGCTATGGTTCTTGAAGCATCCCCACTTTCAGTTAATGCCACGATGCTGTTTTCTATTTCAACACTTATTTTTTTAATTTTTTTCAAATAATTCACAATACTCTCGCTTTGAACACTTTTGCACAACTGCTTTTGCAAACAGAAGGAAGCGAAATTGATGTGTAACAAACGAGAGAAAAATAACGGTAAATATTTTTTAATTTTTCTGTGTTATCAGCACGTCCATCTGTACCCTTGCAAAACGTGCAAAACTGAGCAGATGCAGTATGTTTTGAGTTCCTTTCTTATTCTCTACTTCATATCTTTCCTAAAGGTTTTTTTCCTAGGACATTTTTCTTGGAATTAAGTGACGAAAAAAATTCTTAAAGCTTCATTGAGTTCAGTTGGGTATTATTTCTTAAGCAGAGCCTTAAACATGAAATGCCTAAACATTTGCTCAGTTTTGCACGCTACTGATTGGATATCAAATCTAAAGCTGTTGGTTGTGACGAAATAAATCCAGTATTCATTAAGATCATTTTGCCTCATATTCTTCCAATACTTACACATATATGTAACACTATTATATTAACTTCATCTTTTCCGATTGCTTGGAAATTGCAAAAAGTTGTTCCAATACTCAAAAAACCTGCTACCCGTCTTTCACCACCCGAATATAGGCCGATCTCCATTCTCCCCTTTCTGTCTAAGGTACTTGAAAAAATGTTACACAAGCAGATGTCGACTTTTATTAAAAACAACAAGCTTCTGAATCCGCATCAGTCTGGTTTTAGAGAATATCATAGCTGCACATCATCCATCTTAAACGTAGCCGACGATATCAGACAGGCAATGGACAGTGACCAGGTGTCCTTTCTTTGTCTTCTTGATTTTTCAAAAGCATTCGATAGGGTCAATCACAAAATTTTGATCTCAAAACTGAGAAATCAATTTCGTTTCACAAAAAGTGCTGCTACACTGATGTTGTCGTACCTTTCTGACCGGACACAAGCTGTTGTTACTGGTAAAAACTCGTCCCGTTTTCTAAATTTATTGTCAGGAGTGCCTCAAGGATCTATTCTCGGCCCTCTATTGTTCAGTGTATTCATAAACGATCTTCCGCTTGCAGTCACAAATTCAGCAATTTACATGTATGCCGACGATGCACAAATCCGCCTGAGCTGCAAGCTTGGAATGATCGAGGACGAGGCCCAACAACTAAACAATGACCTTAAAGCCATTGCTCACTGGTCCGAGAAGAATAAGCCCTTTTTAAACTCAAAAAAATCTCAATGCATGATTATTTATAAAACCAAACTTGAAATGAGTTATTTTCCTGTCTTGTATCTCGGCAATGCTGTTCTACAATATGTGGAGAAAGTTAAGAACTTGGGCATCTGGTTTAACACTACCCTTAGCTTGGACCTTCACATTCGATTGCTTACGAACTCTATCGCTATCAAAAAACTTTACACCCCAACATATTAGGCTCAGCTTAGCGAAAACCCTTTTTATGCCCATCATCACATACGGCTGTCAGATTTTCTGTTGTCATAATACTCGTACTCAAACTAGACGAAACCTAATTGTAGCCTTTAACAACATAGTCCGGTGTACAATCTTAAACGGTTTGACCACATATCGGCCTACTCAAAAAACATCCTGGGATGCAACCTATATGCATACATGAAATACTGTTTCCTTAAGACATTAAATAATTTGCTGATCAATAAAGAGCCACTGTACCTCTATGAAAAAATAGAATTTTGTATCTCCAATCGCTCTTACGTATATGTTTATTCAACCGAGATTTAATTGTAACAGCTCTGAGCGCAAATTTTTTATTTACGTGGCAATGGAACTCCCTACCGCTCTTCATTAGAAAACTGAGAGGAACCAGGCAATTGAGGGTGGTATTTAGATTTTTGGCTGATAATAATATTTAAGTAGGCCCCCTTTAGATAAGAAAGCTTCTCTTTCATTTCCTAAAATGTGTTTCATCAAATAACATTTTAGTTTAAATGTCTATTCTAATATGAATTATGCTTGAACCAAAATATGTAAACTTTTACAAACTGAAAGGCTTTGAGTCTACATGTAAAAGATGTAAATCAATCAATCAATAAAAAATGAAAGTCAATGTAGTTTTCATTCTATCATCTTTCCATACGAAAACTCTAGAACAACTGATTGATATCCATATACGAGTACGACCTAAAATTGTTGTCAACGGCTCAACATGCCTACTGTAAATGAAATTCGTCGGAAAGGGCTCTGCATTCACTGACTAGCGATCCCTGCAATACAGAGAGTACACAATGGTCGATTTCTTGGACATAGATTATGCCTTTACCAATGTCAACACATCCGCAATCACTACTGCGCTGTCAACTCTTCGGGTAGACGACTCACTTGCGGAATTGATCAGTCTTATGTTAAATAGCAGGATAATCAACTCCAAACTGGGTCAGGCATCTGCTTAAAGATGTGTCAGCGGAGGTACGCCTGGAACTCAGTGGTAAATGGACTGCTGATATACCTGATTGCCTATGCGGATGGCATTGCTAAAGCCGTCTCAGGTAAGCATCTTAATACCATTAAAGAACTCCTTCAAGTAAATCTCATTAGATTAACCAGTTGGGCAAATCGCAGTGGATTGGGAGTAAACTCCCATAAAACTGATCTTGTCCTCTTTTCCAGGAAATTTAGAATTCCAATCTAAGACCCTCACTCAATAAACGGTACCTTTTCGATACATATCTGGGTCTCATTTTTAACAGGAAACTAAACCGGGAGCCTAAAATTTAAAAAAGAGTCAAGAAAGCTACAGTAGCTTTTTTGTCTTGCAAAAAAGCCATTGGGAACAAATGGGGTCTTCAACCTCGCATAACCTACTGGCTATACATCTCGGTCATAAAACAGATACTCAACTGCGGGGTCGTTGTCTGTTGGATGGACTTAGACAATGCAATCAACTGCAGCAAACAAAGCAGAGCCCAAAGAACAGCATGTCTATGCATAGATATTCTGTTTCACTTGACACCGCTCGATATCTTCAGCAGACAAGTAGCTGCAGCTTAAAGCGACAAATAATTTATTTGGCCACGCTAATATTCTTAACCCTTAAATCCGCAACTTAATTAAAAGTTGTGGAAAAAATATATTTCATAGCTAGGGCCCATTATATTCGAGATAAAATATTTTAAAAAATTCTATGATTATATTTTTCATATTATTTAAAAAAAAAAACAAGTATGTTGTTTGTATACAACAATGCGCATCGAAGAGAATATAAAATAGGCACCTTTGAAATCACGAAAAGATAAATGTTTAGGTTTTAACCCTTTTTATTTATAAAATTTGTTGGTACATTTGAATATTTTTTGTTATATTTTTTAAGAAACATTGTGGAAGTTGTAAAAACACTGTTTTGTTTTTGTGTCACATAAGGAAACATTACATTTTTCGCAAAATTCTTGGGTAAAACCTTTGCAATTTGGGTATTTGCATCTTTGCTGTTGGTCTAACCATACTGGCCAATGCGAGAACTGATGTAGCCTAACATCTTTGGCAGGTGTTGCTTGAGCTGGTCCCCTTCGTTTCTTTTCGTTCAACTCACCTTCTACACTGGAACTACTAGGTCGACCGCGTTTTGAGATAGGTAAACCCATTTTGCATAATGATTCAGCCAACTCCAACCTAAATTTGCAAAGGTTCAAAACTCTTGTTCCTGGATTGGCGTTTAAAATATTTTTATATACTATCCAAGAATTTATTATGCTTAGTTCCAGTAAATGGTAAAACAAACGTATGGTCCATTTGCGGCTTTTCATCGATACATTATACCGACCGATAAAGCTGTCCATAAGGTCGACTCCACGCATATGAGCGTTGTATTCCCGTATTATCTTTGGACACGGAATAGACACTTTTTCTTTCCTTGCTTTGTCGAATCGTGTAATGGTGGTGGCTGGTTCCGTGCCCACATATGTAGATAATAGAGTTACTGGTTTGTTGTCCTTCCAGATTACACTACTCACATCTATACCATTAACATTTGTAACATATTCTTCGTAAAAACCTCTGGGAACGTCTTTATTCCTTAGTTGCTTTTTATCTGGTAGCTTGCAGTTACGAATACGATTTATTCTTACTGTTCCAAGTGAATAAATATCTTCTTTTGCTAAATATGCCAATAATGGTAGAGAAGTGTAAAAATTGTCAAAGTAAATGATATGATTTACGTTGCGTGGAACAATCCGCACTAGTCTAATAACCGTGTTCCCCGATTCCCCCAATTCCGGTTCTCCAGCTAAAAGGGTGTTCTTCTTTCCACCCCCAATATACTCGTATACCTCCAATTTGTGGGCATATCCTTGTTGGCTGCAAATGATGAAGAGTTTGAAGCCCCACTTATGTGGTTTATTCGGCAAATATTGCTTCATATAATGGCTCATTTTTGTGGCACACATCTGCTCATCTATAGACAGTTTTTGATAAATTGGAACTTTACTGAAACGATCGTTGAGGTCATCAATAAGAGGTCTAATTTTGTAAAGTCTATCGTATTGCGGATGTTCTCTAGGTAAACTTTGATCATTGTCATTGAAGTGTATTATAGTTCTAAGTTTTTCAAATTTCTTTTGTGGCATAGTTTCTTTGATTGGCCCATAACCAGATTTGTTGGACCAATACAGCCTTGTGTTAGGACATTTAAAAATAGAGTGGTAAATCAGTATTCCTAAAAATTTATTGATGTCATTTTCACTCATCCCACCTGGATTGGAAATTTCGTTCTGCGTAGCATATAGGTTACTCTCTGTAACTATTTTTTTTCTCAGACTAGGAGTAAAAAAGTATGAAAAGAATTCATATGGCGTCTTGTAGCATAATAGTACATCAGGCAATTCAGTTTGCCCTTGAAATTGAACATCCTCATCGTCTTTTATCAATTTTTTCTTGCCCCACCAAGGGCGCACGGCCTGAAGGAACAGCTGTTTCGCAATGATGGCCAAGATCTTCTATGTCCGTGACAGACAGACCATTATTATTTTCTACATCGTTAGATGAAAGAGGTGAACCACCATCGTCAGTTTCATCGGGTTCGTGTATATTCTGATTAGCCTGACGAGCAAATCTGAAATAATCTTCATCATCTATATCCGAGTTTGACTGATCGCAGCCATCCTCGGAGTCATTCAATTCCTCTAAATACTTCTCTATTTCTCTTTGTGACATTCGAGACATACTGAAAACAAACAAACCCAGATCATAAAATATGACTCCACCATGCATTACATACGTATACACTCAGTCCTTTTTTTACGCGATTATTGGTTCTGCCACTAATCGCGTAAAAAAAAATCGCGTAAAAATGGTTAGTTTTCCAATATTAACTGACGAATTGGTTCCGAATATAAAAAATATCGCGTTCAAAAACAAAAACAATACAATAAGTTTCAAATTTCAGATTTATGCTTTATTCATTCATAACTAACTAAAAAATACAAAACAAAAACCATATATAAAAGAGAAGAAAATAGGTAGATTTATTGAAAAAACCGTTGAATGCTGTTTAATCACTGTCATTATCCGTAGTGGAAATTATTCTTAGCCGCTTATTTTGATGACCTGCACTGATATCACTAGAATTTGTAAGAACTATGGATTGATGCTCTGATTGACTTAGCATCTCCGACTGAGTTTGCACCATAAATTCAGTTAATTTAGTTTGAATGCTTCTTTTTGGACCCAATAAATTCCGATGTAGTTCTTTATATCTTAACATGCAGAGACTCAATTCTTTTTGAAAAATTCGTACACGTTCGGCATCAGTATCATTTGCTACAAAATAATTTTCCAATTCTGCTGCAAGTTTAAGACCTTGCTTAATCGTCTCTGCTTTAATTGGATGCTCGTCTATCGGTGTCGCTGCCATTTTCCGATTCGATTACTTCCGTAGCTATTTCAATCAAATCGTCATCATCGAGCTCTCGGTCTAGAAGAATCTCGTTAATATCTTCTCTCGTCATATCTGCAAGAATTTCTCCTCCCGCGGAACGTGCTAAATCAATGATATCTGAATAATTAGTTGAATTGCTTGGCACGGAAATACCACTTTTAACACATTCTGGCGAAAGAGATTTCCAGCATGCGTTTAACGTATGTTGCCTTATTTCAGAAATTGCTTTTGACGCGTACAAGATGCAATCCTTGATAGAAAAATTTTTCCAAGCATCGGTGAAGTCCAATTCATGATTTTCCTCCAGTTTGTCCATAATGCACTGAAAAGTTTTTTTGAGGTAGTACATTTTAAAAGTCGCAATAATGCCTTGATCCATCGGTTGGATAATTGATGTAGTATTCGGTGGGAAAAAAATGATATTTACATTAGGATGTTCAATCAACGGATGGCCTGGTGCATTGTCAATTATTAAAAGAGCTTTAAAGGGCTGTTTCTTCTTCTCCAAATAACTTTTAACTTCTGGTACAAAGCATTTAGCAAACCATTCTTGGATTATATTTCCAGTTACCCAGGCTGTTTTATTGGCTATCCAGTGAACACGTAAATGTTTTAAATCTTTGCCCTTTAGTGCTCGCGGCCTGAGACTTTTGTTTACTAACAGCGGTTTAATCATGCGGTCACCAGAAGCATTGCTACATAATAAAAACGTCACACGGTCCTTTGCAGCTTTGAAACCACCTAATGATTTTTGGACCTTAGACACATATGTTCGTTTTGGTAACCTCTTCCACAATAGGCCGGTTTCGTCTGCATTGAAAACTTGGTCTGGCGTGTAACCACCTTCTTGAATAATTTTTAATAACTTTGGTGGATAGTCATGCGCAGCTTTACTATCAGCTGAAGCAATTTCACCCTTAGTTTTTAAATTATGAAAATTATGTCTTTCAATAAACTTTGAAAACCATCCACCACTAGCTGAAAATTCGTTTTTGTTTTCTTGGTTCGATGTTAATCGATTAAAAATACGTAGAGCTTTTTGTTTTATTGTTGCAGTATCAACTGGGATTCGTTTCTGGTTGAGATCCTCAATCCAAATTGTTAATAGGTTTTCCATTTCTTCAATAAAAACATTTCTTGACTATGAAGTTTTCTTCGCATTTACATTTTTACCGGAAACTACAGATTTTCTAATTGCATTTTCATTTTTTTTTATTGTTCGCACTGTAGATTCACTGAATCCAAGCCTCTTTCCCACATTTGTTGGGCCAGCTCCCTGCTCTAGATAGTCCAAAACTTTTATTTTTGTTTCTAAAGAAATGCCTTTGCGTTTTTTATTTTTTTCTGAATTAGCTTCCATTGTAAAGCTAGCAAAAATTGAAATTCTTTATTAAAAATTTTCATTATTTTTATTACAAAATTATAGATATATTTTAAAGTCTTACCAAAACAACTGCACCGGCCGCTAACTAAATACATTATAACTAGATTTGCAATAATTGATACACATAGAGTAAAATTTTTTTGTTGGGACTTCCCCGTATTATATTCGAAAATTATTACGCGTAAAAATATGTAAACAAGCAAAAAACGAAAAAAGCAATCGCGTTAAAGTGAGAAATTCGCGTAAAAAAAGGAATTTGCGCTGCAAAAATAACCGCGTTAAAGTGAAATCGCGTAAAAAGAGATCGCGTAAAAAAAGGACTGAGTGTATTTGTGTAAATGCGCAGTGTTGTATTAATACAACATACGCATTTTCGCAGAAAATTACTGCTAACGATAGTTTTTCGCAACAATTAAGTTACAAATTAACAGAGTATGTATTTTGTTGTAACTATAATAATTTTAAAAGTTCTCACCTGAATAAATTATAAAAGAAATCGAGGAAAAAAACGCAGTCACCACTAATCGAATGCTTTTCACTAATTCGACATTTGGATCGCGAATAGGAAACCAAAGAGAATACAAACAGTATTGCCAGTAATACGAAACTTTTAACCGAAGTCTAAAAATTAATTTGCTTGGATTTCTGTTAAAATATAATGAATATATTGCATTTTATCGTCATTTTATTGGTATGTTGTTTACATACAACAGTGCGCATTTAAGGGTTAATATTAGCAATCCTCACAAACTACTACTTCTGGCGTTTTGTCAATGTACGGAGATGAAGCGTTAGCAATGATAACAGACTGACAGCTATCTACTCATCAATATGGAATAATACTTCAGAAAATAATTGAAACTGTTCCCAATTTACTGCCCTGCTATCACAAAATTAAAGAGACTAAAACAAAGTGCTATCCCGATAGCAGAGCTGTGAGGGAATCCTCTGCTGATTGTGGTTTTCAAGGCTTAGTAAATCATAGCGTTAAAAGAAATATCCATCCATAATATGCTCAACAAAAGCTATACAAACAAAAATTTGCATCAGGTGATCATTTCGATGAAAATCTTTTCAGTACTTTGGCAAAACCCAGCCCCTGCAAGGTACTGCAGACCTATTAAATTGAGTTTTGCAAAAGAATCAACCGAATTGATCAAAGATGAAGTAGATTCAATTCAATAGCAAATTAGCACCATATTGCCTGTTGAGGTAAATCATGGCAGCTTTCTTGTCTTAGTCAAACCAACTTTTTTATTTACCATGATCGACGGCAAAATATGTATTGCTTTGTCATCTACCATATAACGCCTTCATCACAAACCTTTCGAGAAAATCTCTGGAACAACTAGCAATGTCCTTCGGATGAAGTCTCCTTCACACTTGGACCCGATTGATGGAATGTATACTTCACATCGCGTACAGACTGGATGTAAAGGTTTGGCAGGTAAGAGACCAAGTTGGCAAAGAAAAGGTCAAATCCAAAAAAAAAATTTATCCAAGATAGATTCTGAAGAGAAACTTGATTATTGGTTGATATGCCAACTAGACACGGCTAGATGGTTCTTCAGAGATGAAGCAAAAACTGTCGAAATTACAAGATTCGACGAAGAAATGATCAAAGAGTTTCATATCATCTTAGAAGTTCTTGAGTCAGGGTTCCCAATTGACTTAAATGTCTTCGAGAGTTTTGCAACAGAAACAAGCGAACTGCCACTTGTATTCTTCCAATCGGCCTACTTTCGGGGGAAGCAACGTTAGACATACCACCAAACCAGTAAAAAAAGTGCAAATTGTCGGTTCTTTTAAGTTATTTTTTGTCAAAACTTGTATAGATATGTTAATATAATTTATTACATTCCTTTCTGAGAATAAATTTCATAAAAATAAGTAAAAACATTGACCAAATTGACATTTATTTCTGAGCGTTATTAATTTAATCCTAGACTCTAGATGAGCGAAAGGTCACACTGTGTTTTGGTGACATTTTTTTTTTTTTCAAAAGAAAGCCCGCGTTGCAGTTAATAACTAGGCTAACGTTGCCAGAAGATGTTCTTAAAAATTATAAACTCTTTAGCATCCAGTAATCTGATTTTGGGGAAAAATACAGCTCCTCTTCTTAAAATTTCTGATGACTTAAAATCAGCGTCAAACCATAACTTTATGTCGCTGGATACATAATAATTACTTATATCCAAAATGAAAACCATCTTCTGCTTTTAAAAACCCACAATTTATAGTCGTATAATTGGTTCTTACCGCTGAAGCAGAATACACGCTGTCATCAAAGACTGTAAAGTAAAGTGTAAAGACTTTTCCAGAGCTTTCATCAGGTGTACTTCAAGATTCAATACATGGGCCCTGTTTTTTTTATTAAAATATGATCTTCGACTTGTTGTCGGTAATTGTTCAATGCATATGTGTGCTGATGACGTAGAAATTTAACTCAGTTGGAAACCTGGAATGACGTGAGATATTTACTCACAGTTCGATGTGAACTTGTACTCTGCCTCAACCTATAAACCTCTCCAGTTAGAGCGATCTACATTTGCTACCCATCTTAGGCGACTTGTGTGAATTTATCTTATTCGCTCTACAGCTCGTAGTGTTTCCGTTTATATGTGATATCCTCCTATAAACCACCGAAAGGCAAACGGCACCAGCAAAAAAAAAAAACACTCAAAAAGCATGACTGGGATGATAAGGGTCTTAAATAGAGTCTCCTAAGTGTTTTTTTTACTAAATTAGGTTCTTAGGCCAAAAACAGCGATTGTCGATGTTGAGTCCTTTTTCACAACTAAACCTATTTTTGCCTCTTCTCAACTTGCTCAATATTTGCAAACGCACTTGTGACAGCTCACTGCGTTTTCCCATGATAGCAATGCTATCAGAATATGCATTTTGGTATTGCCTTGCGAATTTCGCACAATTTTCCCAATCACGTTATTAAAGAAATCACATGACTATGCAGCAACTGTCTGAACGGAGTAACTAGCGTTCAGTTCGCACAATCTAACGAGTTTGTCGGGGATACCAAAACTAGATAAAACATGACTCTGTGTAGCTAACTATTAATGCTTTCATGTGATGAAGAGGACTTGTCTCCGTTGCTACTACGCTGCTTATGGAGTTGACTAAATTTGCGGACCTTAGACCATTCTAACATACTTTGGTGATCCCATGTTAGGCCAAGAGTTTCCATCGAAGTGGTCCAATTATTTTTCTTTCGACCTCTTTTCGAATCTCGGCTGAAATTCGGACCGAATTTCATGTTTTGTTACGTCGCTATCAGTTTTCGTTTATACTTCTCGTATATCGTCCAACATTGGGATGCATTGTTAAAGCTGGACGAATGATTAAAGTGTTTAAGTTTAAGTGGCATTTTTCTGCTGTAAAATATCGCGTAGTTTTCGCGCTATTTACGCCCCCAACGCTAATTCTTAACGCGACATCGTCATCACAATTTCCTTGATGGTTAACGAAAGAGCCGGGATATATAAATTTTTCGATGACTTCTTTTAAATAGATGTCAGGATGTGAGTTCAGAGCAAGGAAAGTCTATCATCGGCGAAAAGAAGAGAAATCTTTCCTGACTCGTAAATGTGTTGCTTCAATATCAATCAATCCTGTGGGACATTAAAAAGCAACGGACTACGTAGACTACTACTGGTGTACTCCAACTTTAACTTTGAATTCTCTAGTGTATCACTCTTATATACCTGTCGGGTGCATTGTGAGATTTTAAAGCCGTCCATTTCGAAGGACGGCGAAGTTTTTCCTTTATTACCCGTGAACTTTGCATCGCGTAGTATGCTAACCTACCACCGCAGAAAGCTACATTGACTGACATGAAGTTGGGATATTAACTCTCCAATCGTCTTTGCTTTTATGCAGTAAGACGGAAAGTTATATCTTCACTGAATAAAATCTGATCCCCTCTCGTGAGAATTTAATTGAAGATTTCCGATTGTCGTCAATATTTTGGCGGGTATGTGATCTAGTCCCTCTGTTCATTCTTTGTATTGAGGGAATTTCTGAGAATTATTCGTTTAGGAACGGGTTGTAGTAGTCTTTCCATCTATTCAACATTTCGTTGTTGGATCTTTTGCGAGTTTTTCCTCGTTGTGTCACAACCTTTGAAGTGTTAGCTCATTTGCCTGTGCTCTGACATTGTACTTCTTCTATCCTTTGCTGCATGCTTATTCTTCTTTTATTTCCCAACACATTGCTTCTACTTGTGTCGCTCTAGCTTCCGATGTTTTTTTTTTGCAACGTTCGCAGTCTAACTCAAGACGCACTTTATTAGTTTCGCTATTTCCGATACTTAGTCCATGTGCGAAAAGGTTCCCTGTTCTTCCTTACCACTATTTACGAGTACTTCTCATCGTTCCATCACCACGTTTCTTTATTAATGTGAAGCCGAGTAGAATTTCTGTTATATTGCTTTTACGTTGCCGTAATTTGTATTCTATTACGTTGGACGTCATTGTGCCGACGCTCTTACTTGCGATACGCAATTTATTTCCTGAAGGAATTATTTTGTTTTCCCTCGGAAACTGCCGAGGTCTGACACGAATATTTTTATTCGTTCCGGGATCACTCCACCGCTGTTCAGAGGAAGTGCCCTGATGAATAGTGTATTCCCATCTTTTTAACCATGTAGCGCTGGTATGCTTGGAATGTATGAATGTGTATTCGACGTTTCTATCGCCCCACCGATAGTTTCCAGACAGAGTTCCAGAGCCCGACCACAGCTGGTGTCGCTGAATATAACATACTTTTCCCCCGTCTAATCGCTTTTTACGACAGGTCGAACGGACATCGACTGTGACTCTACTACAAAATTTCCTTGCTCATATCTTTCTTCACTTGAAACGTTCCTTTGTAGAATAGCATTTATCCATTCATTCGATCGCTAACGATCTTAGTTCTTGTTAAATGGGTCCAGTATTCCAGTGAATTGAGACCACTCCGAACCAGACCGATTTTGTCTCACAAATAAGTGTTTTTACCTCTCTAAAATAAAGCTACTTAGATTTAACTAAATATATTTGCAAGATTTTTTACTAGATGTTTCTTTAATCTTATTTTGTTTAACCATTAACGGGCTTAAGCTACATTGCGTATTCAAATATTTACTCGAAACCATAATCATAAAAGCCGAAAGTCATACGAATATATTCGATGGCGATTTAAAAATAAACACTGTAGTCGAAAATAACGGTTTGAGGGAATCCTGAACTTATTATTATGTCACATCACAGTGACCCAGAAAAAAAGTAAAGATAACTTTTTAGAGACACACATAAAAGAAAATCGATTTCCGTTCAAGACTTTGATTATCTCTGAATCTGACAGCACAAATCCGTATTACAATAATATTTTCCACATACACATGTGGTATACATGCATACAGATTGGTACATATAAATTTGAATGTGCTTTTCTGGGAAAATATGATATCTTTTCTGGTTGTATGTCAAATTATTCAAATGTATGTATTCGTAGAATTCGTCGAAATAAATTTCAAAAGTAAAGTTAAATCTGTTAATGCAGAAGGTCTTCTTACGTAAGGATTTCACGCATGAGAGTGAAGATAAACTCCAATTGGACTAAAAGCTTTAAGGTATGGTCCAGTTAATCTATGCGAATTCGTAAAAATCACAACAAATTATCATCAATGCATATTAGCTCTCATGTTGCTTTTGCTTCCTTACTTACATTTAAGGAAATTATTAACGAGTTTATGCTTTCATGGCGTTAAGCCTCGTTATGACTGTTTATTACGAACATCTTATGTCAAGATAGGCATGGTAGTCACTATCCAAGACGCTTGAATGTTGTTCCCTTGTTAAGGAATTTCCACTTCAGAGGTTTTGCTAAATTGCATTTTTAACAATCAAGGTTTTAAATAGGAAATACTACATAATCAAGTCATAAACTCTGCTAGAGGTCTAAATACAAGGTGGCGCAAAATTAATCACCCTATCGGAAGATGTTATAATTTTTGCAAGTGGCGTCGTACGTCAATCATATTTGACATTTGTGAACTTGACAGCTGCAGTATACAAACAGATAAACAATGGAGCGCTATACTCCGCAAGAGTGTGGAATAATTGTGTCGAGGCTTTTGACCAATAATCGGTCGGTGGTGTTAGCGTAGAGTGAATTTCGACGTCGATTTCTTAAACGTGTCGCGCCAACTGGGCAAACATTCCAGCACTTTGCTATTCGACTCGAAAAGAGTGGAACCATAGGAGACCATGCAGGGCGTGGCCGTCACCGGACTGGTCGTTCGGCCGAGAATATCGCGGCTGTGACTGCCGATGTCGCTGAGAACGAATATGGTAAATCTCAACCAGCCGACGGGCCACGCAATTGGGCATCAGTAGACATACCCTACAGCAAATTTTAGTGAAAGACTTACACATGTTCCAGTACAAAGTGCAAACAGTGCATCAGTTAGTGCCTCCTGACCGTCAGTCGCGTGTGAATTACTGTAAAGCCCTTTGTGTCGAAAATCATTATGAGGGACGACGCGCATTCCCACTTAAGCGGTTACGTCAATAAGCAAAATCTTCGTTTCTGGGGCACTGATGTGATGCACGAAGAGCCATTGCATCCACTCAGAGCCACTGTGCGGCGTTCACGCGGAAGGAGCGATTGGGCCGTATTTTTTTGAGGACGGCAATACGGTCACTATTACTGGTGAACGCTACAGGGCTATGATAAACGACTTCTTACTGCCGGAATTGGATGAGCGGGGCTTGGTGAACATGTGGTTTCAACAAGACAGTACAACAGCACACAAGGCACGAGGCACAATGTATATTGTGAAGGAAGCGTTTACTGGTATAATCTCCCGTTTTGGCGATTTGGCATGACTACCAAGATCGCCCGATTTAACCATCCCAGACTACTTTCTTTGGGGCTACTTGAAGGCCGCGACTTAAGGAGAAACCTTGTGGAAAGTCATGGAAAAAGGCGATAAAACGGGCACAAATGTGTATCAACACTGGCGGCAGTCACTTGGCGGATATTATCTTTTCCACTTAACAGAAACAATTGTAAAAGTCCAAATAAAGATTTCCATCAGGAAGGTTTTACACTCGGTGCATACAAAAGACATACTGGACACCTACACACAATCGCATTGAAGCAAGAACTTAAGGAAAATCGATGTATTCTGTTCAGTAACGATACAAAGTTCATCATTGAAGAATCTTTTATTTGAAAGAACCACCGAGTATATTGACGGTCATCAAGAGAAACGTCAGAACCTGTACCGAGAACTTCACATCAGTAGTGGTATGATACGAAGTAAGTTATGATGGCTAAACTGACCTTCACTTCTGTTGGAAATGAATTAAAATTTCGAGGAACTGTTTTGAAAGACAAACATTGTTCGGCAACATCTCGTAGTTATTGTAACAAAATTCTACTCCAACTCTCATACTTGCCGTCTTTTCCTACAGGTCAAGCGACGCGACGGGTAGACAGTGCATTCCCGCGCAATAACACCTTGTTATCAAACAAATCCCGCAGCATATGGTTTGCTACACGTTCTTCTTCACCACAGGACTTCTATCACTCGGCAATGGATCAGAGAACGCTGTTCGGCTACCAGCAAGCGTGTGAAATTTCAATACAACCAAAAACTGAGCCAAAAAAATACTACAATGTTCGTCGAAAATATTAGAAATTCTGCCTCATCCTTCATCCCAACGCTCATTTGTAATGAAATTCCAGCTATCAGCCATTTGGATAATGCCAATCTGCTTATTACATACTTTGCGGCCAGTTTAAAACATCCAGATTGTGTTTTGTCCCGCCTACACTTGAATGCCTCGAATCGAATCTTCAATATCACGAATCCACTTTCGCACTCGTGTGATAGCGAGGCTATATCCAGATGGTACATACCATATATCTCCTTTTCTTTTGAAGAGGTGTTTTTTCCAGCGGGCAAAACCACGCTTTCCAAACAGATGGAAAACATTAGTTCTCCAGCCCGTCCCTAAAAAAAGCGAATCTTCTCTCTCCTACTACAGACCCATAGCACTTACTTCTCTTCTTTCCAAGGTCATGGAAACATTGTTAAACCGTCAGATCATAAAATATTTTGAAACGCGAAAACTTCTCAATGACCGGCAGTAGATCCACTGGTGATTTGATGATATGTCTCATCGAAAAGTGGAACCAAAATGTACACCAATCTGGCGAAACTATTATAGTTGCACTTGATATTTCAAGAGTATTTGACAGAGTTTGGCATCAGACTCTTTAGTCCAAAGTGCCTGCATTTGGGATTGATGAATCTCTTGTTCAATGGACCAGAAATTACCTTTCGGAATGTTCAATTCAAGTTGTCTTGAACGGTTTCAAGTCTGATATTCACAAAATAAATTCTGGTATGCCACAGGGATCCGTTCTGTCTCCGAAACTTTATTTTAATCTTAAAGATCTAATGATCTCTTGTCTGCTACTTCTAATCCAATATATTCCTTCGCTGACGATAGTACTCTCTGCTTTTTCATATTCGTTCCCCTACCGTATATAAGCATTGAAATCCAACTTCGGACTTATAAATCCTTTATATATTGAGGCCAGATCAGAGGGGATAAAATATTTCTTACATCGCTTCAGGAGAGTTAGACATTTCGCATCATTTTTTGGGTGCATTGAATACGTAGTCGTTCTTACGTAGCTTACTCACACATATTGAGGATGGAAAGGTTTTCGATTCCGACTGTTCAAGTGCTATTCAAGAATAATTGTTGCGTGCTTACCTTTTGCATTTAAGATAATACAGAATTGTTAATAGCAGAATTTAATGAGCTTTCGTTCCCATTCCCTGCCGAAGAACCGGGACATGAGTCAGAGAATGAATATGAAAAGCACAAAGTACTATCAGCAAAGAAATATGCTGAAGTCGATGAAAAGACGTTATTAATGAAAATCCAAAAAAAAAAAAAAACAAAACACTGTCGGGGACAAAGCGGAACACCATTTAGTTTGTGAATACCAAACGCGAATCCATTCAGAACAACTTCAATTGAACCTTCCAAAAGGTAAATACTTTGAAAAAGAGATTCATGATCCCAAATGCACCCGATTTTGACTAAACAACCTCATGCCAAATGCACTTGACAAGTTGATTTCCAGCTTGGGATCATATTGTGATGGAATTTGGTAAAGTACCCCGATCAGAATGGAATAATGACACTAGCTCGTTGCGATCCGATCCGGTCTGGGTGAGGATCTATCTGTGTTTCACTAAGTCCCAACATAGTTGGCCTCTAAGAGAAGGAGGGGGACTACTTTTTAGACCGCAAATATTTGTAACGTCCGTTCTAAAATTGTCGACTCATTCAATCAACAACATATCCCAAATGCTTCAGATAGTGCGTACTCGTATAGATAGTTACACATCTGATAAAGAGTTTTCCTACGTTGTTGGAGTGAAAGCACGTCATTAGAAAATCCAATAGCCGTCTGTGTTTGTTATGAAAAAGGTTTAAATTGATTTTGCCGGTGATATATGATAATACTCGTATTTCCCATATCTATCACTGTTGTAAGTGCTGGGATTTTATCAATATTGCTTGCAGTGATAAGAATAGAGTTCTCATTTGGAGTGGATATTGTGTATATCTTTGTAGTTGATTAGAATTGCATTCGTTGAACGTGAGAGACTTTAATCTACAGTACCTTCTAATCTAAGAAAATATAGGTGCGGAGTTCAAACAGACCTACAAATGATTCATTTCCGAGGAAGTCAGCCACAGCCTCCACATTATTTTTACAAAGTAGCAATTCTGAAAATTTTTTCTTTCATAAAAAAGGAGCAAGTGTGTATTTCTAAAACACAAAAATACATTATTTATCCGAAATCCTGAGCCAAAAATCGCGTATACAACAGAGATTCCCATGGTCTTAGTCACCTTTTATAAAAAAAGAGATAAAAATAAAATATTTAAAAGTAAAAGCCGTTCTGGTTTAGTTTTGAATCGCCTTTCGTCAATGGTGGGTCAATACTCGAAATACCGGTGGCCCATTATGTTTTGGAAAGCGTTTTAGTCATACATACTCCTACTCGTATAATCTGAAATGACTTTGTTTCACGTGGGTAGCAATGAAATCTTTAAATATTCTGACTCATGAAATTCGAAAAATATTTGGTGACGTCTTTGATGTTTCTTTTTTTTAAGAGTTGTAACCTACCCTACTGAAAGAAACCCTATCTTGAAGAGGGGACTACTACGTAAAGTCATTAATTTTACATGACCTTTTAAGTTCAAAATTTGTGTTTTGAACCAATAAATTTAAACAAACACTCTTTGTTGTTTTTGACTTTAAACAGAACCTTTGAATGGCAGAGTAAGATGACTCGTTTCCATGACGTAAAACTGTCCTCGAATGGGAACAAGAAAATATGGAAATTGAAAATAAAAATACTCGTACATGCCTTTATTTTCATTGCTTTCGTTTGTTTTATCCTTTTCTTTTGTTGTTTCTTCTTTTCTATTTTATTTGCCTTCGTTTTCCCTTCTATGTCAAGGTAATGAACATTTCCATGGAAACCATGCCAGTTAAGGAGTTGGCAAACATCCCATAGTAGTCCTTGCTTCTTGGAGATGTGGTTGCCGTTTGCACTTTACCAAGCTACATTATTTTAATTGTATCCCAACGGAAGGACTAAGGGGTTGAAGAAAAGGCACAGTCTCTTAAGGAGATCCTTCCGCAAAGTGGTGGGCATGATTTTTATAGTTTGGTTTTATGTATCGATGCACTGATTTTCTTTTTTATTAAAGACGTATCTTTTAAGTATACGAACTGGTTTGGATGTAGTGAAGATCAATTGATGAAAAGGATGTCAATGATGAAATCATATAAGAGGCGATTATGTCTTTAGATAGTGTCGTTGACCTATTTAACCAACAAATGTGAATCCAAGTAGCACATTTTCGACTACTTAAAACAAAGGATACAAATTTTGCCTATTTGACAGAGCTTTTGACATGGTTTTTTCCAGTTGATAAGCTATCTGAAAGTGGAACTGTGTGAATAGAATTTTGTTATAAATCTAGTCAGGGTTGAGTTAAGCCTTGTGAGCAGGTAAAGACTCAGTGCAACTCAGATATGCCATCAGGTGTTCCCGTCAAAACAGTTTTGCCACCGATATTGATCGAGGTATTGAGTTGGTTTCACCAGAATTATACTCGTATTTGATCTAAAGTGGACCTACACTGACGAGTTGAACAATAAACTAAGGAGCCCAACTGGAAAAGGTGAGAGACTCCCTCATCAGAATTAAGCAAAGTCTCTGAGGAAGGTTCAACTATACTCGTAGGGCGACCAGATAGCAATGCTAGTTTTTCCAATTGTTATATTCCATAAGCTGTTAAAGTTACCAATGACATTTAGTTGTCAAAATATTCAGTAAGGTTTGCCATTTCATCATGCATCGTTTTACGCTTATTAAAAAATATTATCGAAAGTCTGTTGTAAGTGCGCAATGTGAATTCCGTCGTGAGGTGGGTCGTCATCATGACTTCAGCGTGCAGTTCAGTTTGAGCTTGAGTACACTGTTTTGGATCTTAAATCACCAAACAATATAGGAGAAGACCCAGAAATATCGATTACGTGCCCATCAGCTGAATTGGGCATCGCCAAAGAGTCAACCCGGCTTATTTTGCAGTTGGATTTGGACCGATTTGAAGCCGAACGATCATAGCGAACACCGTGAGTTCACTAATTGGGCGCTGGAAATGTTGGTCGGAAATTCGGATTTTGGCCAAAATATCATCTTCTCGGACGAGGCACATTTTTCACTCAGCGGCTATTTCAACAAGAAGAGTTGCCGTTATTGGAGCGAACACAATCCACAATCCACAATCCAAGTGTTCGGCCAATCATCAATGTATCCACAAAGATTGACTGTTTGGTGCGGTTTCTATTATTTCTTTCGAAATGTGGAAGCAGACACCGTTACCGTCAATGCTCTCAGTTAAAAGTCGATGTTAACCAATTTTCTGTGATCAGAGTTTTACAACATAAATATATGTGAGCTGTGGTTTCAACAAGACGGCTATACATACCATACAAGCGACGCAATCTTCGAATTTGTGAAGGAGAAATTTGGCGACTGGGTCAACTCACGGCGAGCGTTCATCAATTGGGCGCCGCGAACATGCGATTTGACACCACTCGATTATTTTCTCTGGGGCTACGTCAAGTTCTTAGTCTACGCTTATTCGGACCGAGTCATCAAAAATTGGACCAACCGCTCGAAGCTCTGCCAGAGAACCCGAGGCGGTAATTTTAGTGATGTGCTGCTATGCCACACATAATGCGATGAACGTAGCTTCAAAAAGTTGTTTTATTTAAACTTTTTTCCAATCATTCTTATCTGGCCACCCTTTGTTAAAAGATACACAGAAACCGGAGGAATTACTGCCCGCCAAAGATCGGGCCGAACGCGTCGTTCAGCTCCAACAAAAAATGCTGTCAAAGCGGTGAATGCTCGAATTCGCCGGAATTCCCTTCGGAAACAGAAAGTGTTATCCCGTGAGATGGGTATTGCTTCCAGAACGATCTCAAGGATCATTAAAGTTGACCTTGGACTAGGAGCGTACCGCAGATCTAGAATGTATGCGTACAGTGGCAACAAAAAAAATATGGAAATGAAATCTACAAAACTGCTATCATGGTAGGCGAAGAAAAAAAAACATCGAAAATGTTGTTTACCGACAAGAAAGTGTTTATTGTTGAAAAGAAATTCAACAAACAAACTGATAAAGTTTATGCGATTCACAAATGATTTCCAGCGTTCAGAGAAGTCACCATCCAGCATCCGGTGCGTAATGGTTTGATGAGTTGTCGCTTATGATGAGGTTACTGAGCTGCGTTTTTCCGAAAAAGTTTTTATGCCTTTAAATGTTATACCGCTTAAATGTATTAGAATATCGTTTTAGACATCATGGTCAAACCATGGCCATTTCAGCAGGACTCAAAAATGGTTGGAAGAAAATGTACCAGACTTTTTAAGGCGGAAGATTGGCCCTCATCTAGACCAGATTTGAACCCCCTGGATTATGAAATGTGGTTAACTCTGGAGAGCGTGGCCTGCTCTAAAAAAAAACACACCACCACAGAGTTTCTGCTTCTGCTGTCTATAACAATGACAATACTACTCGCAGTTCCTGGATGGAGGTGATATCCGTTTTATACCAGTCTACGGCGTCCGCTAGTTGTTCAACTGCTAGTGTCCTGTTCGAAATCCGATCATGCCAGAGATAGGGATGCGAACTTCGTTGTCCTTTTTTCGTTTCGCAGGGTTATGAACAGGTACTTCACAACCGCAGAGTTTTCAGGGATATTTACTCCACGCAAAACCCATGACCTGTAGGATCATACTCTTTCTTATATCCCTTGAGCAAAACGGGCTGCATATTCTGGATCTAATAAGCCGCATCGGGGATATGAGGGCTACCGCCGACATAAGAGATAAGGATTCGTCTTCCACTATCTCTATTAGGAGTATATCAGCACCCTGACTAGGATTGTAATAACGTTGAAGTAGATCATATACAAGTCCCCCTTCTGAAGTTTCAATATTTCTGACAGGACGTAATAGTATTGCTCCTGTTCAACACCCATACATATTAGTTTGAAAATTTAAGCCTCATTGAACGAGACAGGCACCACAAGGAGGTAAAAATAAGCACAACTGATGTGTTTTCCTAGTTATAGCACTGGGCGTCGCCAGGTTGATGGCGCTCAGGTTCTACCCTAATCTTGCAACGCTTAAAAATACCTTCCTTTACTTTTGTACAAAGTTACAAATTGTAGAAACATTTTCGAATATTTAAAACAAAATCAGAACAATGGAACATATTCAGTTCGTGTGCATATTGGTGTTTTAAATTTAAAGAACTTTCTTATAAATGTCCTCCATTTATTTATATTTAATTTCTTTAAACTAAAATTTAACGCATTTCGAATGAATGAATGAAAGATTTAAATTCTGTCGTGTATGTGCAACATTTTTAGAACAGGTATCCATAGAAGAATGACTTTAAACGACAATTTGAAAATAGCTAAATTTCACAAACTTAATGAATGCACTTAGTGGTGAACGATTATTTCCTTTCAGTGCTTTGTGAAGAAAGATGTAATTTAATTTGCTTTCACTTTATTCTTCAGAGTTTGTAACAGTGATTTCCTTTGTGTTCGGGTAAATCGTTATATAAACGTTTTCAAAAAATTTTTATTTTTAATAAATTGTCATAAGAAAAAGATTGTTAGTCTTTTTGGACTCAAAATAGAATATTATGACGCAAATGTCTTTTGTATGCTGACATATGTATCTGCGTCGAGAAATTTCTGCAAGAACTGATGGTCGCCAAATTGATTTCACATGCCTTGCCTGCACGATCACGAATTTATTTTTAATATTATAGCAACTAAGAAAGAAGACAATACAATTCCGAGGCGCTTTTTAGTAAGTATCTAAAGCACTGCGAATACAGAATATCTGGATGCAAATACACGCATAAATTAGAATAATATGTACTTAACTGAAAGCGGCGGCTAACTCTGTAGTCGCCCGATTGATTACTCACATCCACATCGGTCTTTAAAAATAGTGCTTTTGGATTTTTTTTTTCATAAACCGCCTTTGTCAATTTGTTTAAAATCTGTTCACCACCTCTGATCCATAAGCGACCTCCAAGATAGCAAGGCTTGTATAAAATAAAATCATATGACCGCAGTTCTCAAATCAATTGTAAGTCTATTGTGCGTGAAATTTGTCAAAGTCGTTGATCTTCATAGATCATTTATCTAAATAGATCTCGGAACTGCTTATAGATTGAATTGTGAAACCTAGGCTGCTCAGTTGCCACCAATTTCTTTTCCCTATAATTCCTGCAGAAATCGTTGCGAGGAATATTAGATCGCTGCGCGTGTCTTCCAATCGCACAGTGTTCCGTGATTTTATTTGTAAGCTCGACGATGATTAACTCTGTTGATCGCTTAGGATCGAATATGGCCCATATTAGCCTAGGTCTCATAGTTGCCTTGATGGGCCACACCTATGACTGACCTTAAGGAGCTTTTCTTTGTGGCTTGAAATTGACGCTATATAGTACTTACTATTGTATTTTAACGCCCCAGTATCGAAGAATCCAATAGAGAGCGATCTTGCGAGGCACCTCGTCTAGCACAGCATGGAATAGAAATCTATAACCACTTTCGAATTTATGGTGTTCGAAGTTAGAGATCTGATACCTACTTGAGTGTCAATATTCAACGCATGATTTGGATTCAGACTGATCCAAACCATGGCCTGATGAAGCGCTCAGAGAAGACCCCTGTGCGCCATCGTCTATTTTGTGGTGTCTGTGAGGATGGAAATTGACTTTCTTGAAAAAGACGTTTACTCCATTGCTTTCATTTCTTTATGGAATCGGGCGATTGAAGTCAACGTTGAAGCTAATTTAAGGTCAGTTGATTATAGGCTAGCAGTTCGCTGTATTTCTTAGGGCCGGCTGATGTCAGTCCGTCTTTCCAATGCAGGCCCCAATAAGGACTTGACAACTTTTTTTTTTAAATAAAACTCAAACCATTTGAGATATTTCAAAAACTTTATTATCGACTTGAAGTACAATCAAAACATTTATGAATGGAACTCGACTTCGTTCGTATGGCCACCGCGGGCACGTTTGCAGCGGTCGATTCGTTGGACCCAATTTTCAACGACTCGGCAACACATTTCGGCCGAAACGGCCGCTGAGCTCTTCCAACGTCGTTGGCGTTTTGGCATAAACCAATGACTTAACGTAGCCCCACAGAAAATAGTCAAGCGGCGTTAAATCGCACGAACGAGGCGGCCAATCGACTGGCCCATTTCTTGAGATAACACGCTCACCATACTTAATCTTCAATAAATTGATTGTAGCGTGTGCTGTGTGGCTTGTGGCATCATCCTGTTGAAACCACATGTCGTCCAAGTCCATATCTTCCATCGGCTTCAATTCTTGAGTCAGCTTGATCTTGTGTGGGTGTAAACCAAGATCCTTACGCAAAATACGCCATAATGTGGTCTGAGCGATGCCCAATTCTTGAGAACGCCGTGGAATTGACTGATTTGGGTCGTTTGCTACAGACTCCTGAACGGCAGCGATATTTTCGACACTTCGACCAACCCGTTGCCTCACTGACACGGCAACATCACAAACGAATGTGTAGACTCAAATTTTTACACTAAACTTGTTATTGCCTGTCTACTAGGGCGAGAATTACGACCGAAAATTGGAGTTAACGCTCTTAAAGTTGCAGTCACCGACTCCGAATTTCATTATAAAAACCCTTTAGACCCGGTGCATTACTTTGGGCTGTAGTCCCCACCTTGAGCATACAATACTCTGTCACGAGTAGAGGACAACAAGAACCCCTTAAAGTATTTTCCTTTGTGGTTGCTTAATTACTTGTAGATCAAATTACAACGATCAAAGGTTGCTTTTACGATGAACTTATTGTTTATTTATTTTTTAAGTTCTAGCTATGATGATCGATGAAGTTTCAATGCTATTGAAAGCCCCATTATATCTTCCGGCAGAGTGATGTTTCAATGCTTCAGCAATCTCTTGTCGCAACCGATTACTGGCCAATTCAATAGGCCATAGGGCCGTGGTGCCTTGTAAGTTCCAAAGCTGCAAACTGCTCATTTAACCGTTTTCACGTAGATCGTGTAGGAGGCTTTGATGGATTAGTAAATTGGAAACGGAGAAGTGAGTCTTCATAAGCATATCAAGGATTCTTCCTCGGATTCAACCCAGGTACCATCCGGGTTCTTGTGCTGGTGATTCTGCACACCAGCACTAATGATGGGCCTTTCTTGCTTTTCGTTTGTAGATCCTCATGGATGCCACCTTGGTTTCCCTATTCTTAAAGGTCGATCCTTGGACATACGTAGACCACCACTGCGTGGCTTACACTTTGTCACCTTTATTGTAAGAAAAGAATGCAGTTAAAGTGATGGGTTTAAGTGATCATATTGTGTTTCTCCCAGTTCGTCTCCGATGTATGCGGTAAATGATAGTTTTTCGAGAATCTTTCGATAAGCCGAATTGTTAGTATCGGCGGTCAGAGGAGGACGGTTCATCCGACATTTTTCAGCAGATTTTTTATTTACACTAATCGAATAAAAGAGCCAAGAACGACGTCAAAATTTTGTTAGCGTTTATTAGAAATGAAATGAGGACAAATAACTTTGCTACCTACTACAAGATATTTAAAGATTGACTCGTATTTGGCGTTAGGGTGGGCGGCGGCGTCGCAGCGGAGAAGGTTTATATCCAGCTTCCTGAAGCTCCTGAGTTCTCGGATTAGCAGAACTCAACAGACACAAGACTCACTTGTAGCTCAAGGTGTTTGTGAACAACAAAAATTATCGTTTCTGGAGTAAGGCACATCCAGATAACGCTTATTAAACTCAATTAAACGCATAAGAATGGTCGCCCTGCTGGTGTCATTCTCGGTCCTTTTTTTGATGAAAATGAAAATTAAGGCCGGAGCTCCTGTTATAATCAATGACTAGAGTTATTGAATAATGGTCGAAAATATCGACAACATTGATCCGGACGTCATGTGGTTCCAGTATGATGGCGCTATGTGGCACGCTGTCCATGAAATCCTTGACTTATGGGCTATTCGATTCAACGACAACATTATATCGAGCCACTGAATTGACCACTAGCTAGTACGTTTTGACGCGAGTTAAATACACCGTCAGGACGTGATTGCTCAAAAATGGCCGATAAAGCCAAATGGTGTATTCATACTGCATAAAGATTTTTGATTCGAACTCAAATTCTGTTGTAGTTATTAAAAAAAGGTCTCTAGATCATAAAAAAACACTCTTTGTATTAATATTGGAAACCTTAACTTCTTTCATCACCACTCCAAGAAACTGTTCATTTCTATTAAAATTGAATAAAAGTCCAAATAGCAATTTTAACACTGGATATTCCTATGTAAACATTTGTCAGCAGCTCTTCGAATTTCATTTGAAGTGTATACTTAAACAACCCACAAAAAAGCGATCCCTCAACCCTTTTAATTAGGGTCAAACAAAGTAAACCAAAGCCCTCTAATCAAAAATCAATAGCATTCAATAAAATTTTGCAGGAACTCCCCCGACCGAAACATTCAGAGAGTTTTTGAAAACAATAGAATATCCTCTCAGAACAAATCTGTTTAAGGGTAAAATAGGACTTCCCAAGTAATTATTCGTATTTTAAAAAAGGTAAGCAAAACATTGGAAAAGCGCTTATTTGTTTTTTGTACCTAAATTCGTTTTTATTTCAACCCACGTAAACCCATGAATGGAAGTCGTTCTTGCTTCACCTCGTCACTTATTTTGCTGGCATTGGTTAATTTTCTATAAAACGGTGTTTTCTTATGAGATGAATATTTACGATTGGAAAGTTATTCCTTTTGGGAGATTTTACTTCATTTATTCGGAAATGAGGTTCTTATACACTTTAAGATATAATATCTTATAAATTAGTGATCAGTTATATATAATATGATTACAGCTATGAAACTCAATAATATTGTACTGTTTAAGACAATTTAACAGTATAAACTATATTAGTTCATAATATATAATATAGCTGATTGTAATGTAAATGTAATAATAATAAAGAAAAGACAATAACAATAAGCAAATATAAAAGCAAGTTAAGAGTTATGGAATAAAGAAAAAGAGAAGAGAAAATTGATAACAACATAGAGTGAAACTAGAGAGAAAATTAATGAAAATAATATTCCAGTATATAAACATAATGAATGTAAATTTTATTGCGACAAAAACATACGTATTTTGGTCCTATTTTCTATTTCCCTAATAGAACGCGGCAGTTCCCTGCGTTCCACGGCATGTACAAAAAATTTACGTTCGGATGTAAAAGAGGCATGGTGTGGATGAATAAGCATTCGAAATCTGTGGGAAGATGCCGTTCGTACTTGCTCATAAAGATAATGGGGTTGCTGGCTTAACAAAATATCTGAAAGCAGAATTAAAACACGAAACGGGAGGAAATTATCCAACTTTTTTGCAAACTTTTTTAAACAATCATATGCAGACAACTTCTTCGTACCCGACCGCATATATTTCAAGTACCTTCCTAATTTCTCCATTGGCCCTTCTCTCTCTCGTGATTCCACCCTTATCGAAGAAAAGTTAATGATGCATTATTACTGGGCCCGTCCGAGCTCCCAGCAATATTTCTCAAAAAATGTGCCTCCAATCTTTTACACCCACTTTCCTCCCTATTTCATCTGTCCCTCACACAAAGAGAATTCCCCCAAGTTTGGAAGACCTCTTTCGTAAACCCGGTTCACAAAAATTGATGAAAGAATGAATTAACCAACTACCGTCCCATTGCTAAGCTTTCTCACATACCTAAAATGTTCGAAAGTTTTTTATATGAAGTTCTAAGCTTTCAGTGCAAGTCACTTATATCACCCAGTCAACATGGATTTCTGAAATGTAGATCAACTACTACAAATTTAGTTGAATTCGTATCCTTTGCGCTTTTAGCCCTAGAAAATGGCAACGAAATTAACGTTATTGCTACAGCCTTCGATAAAATATCAGATCAACTGATCCTTTGTAAATTGTCTTCCCTCGGTTTTGACTCCATATTGTTAAAATGGATATCTTCTCAACCCCGATTTTAGCCACTTCTGGTGTCCCACAAGGCAGGTCCCCTCTTTTCATTTTAACCATAAACGATCTTGAGAGGATTATTAAACACTGCTCCGTATTCATTTATGCCGATGACACTACTCGTACTCGTATGTTCTCCAATTCACTCCAAGACTCTAGTCTCTTTCAAGAAGACCTCGATAGGTTTTCCACTTGGTGTCTGAAAAATTGTTTTGAGCTTAATGTCTTCAAATGCCAATCTATTGTATGACTTTGTCTCGTAAGTACAATGAATCTCCCCCTCGACTTTATTTTCTGCATGACCAACCTGTACCCCAGGTTCAATCCCTTCGCGACCTTAGAAGATTATACGATAGAGAGTTAAACTTCCGTTCGCATGATGAGATAATCCTTAAAGGCAACTCATCGCTCGGTTTTATCAAACGATGTTTTAAAGAATTTTGTAACCCTTATGTGACAAGGTCACTTTACATTACCCTTGTCCGGCCCCATCTCGAATATGCCAGCTAAATGTGTTCCCCATTTCAGCGAGTTCATATGGTATATCCCGAATTAAGAACATTCAACGTCGCGTCGTTTTCTTCGATTTGTCCTTCGTGGACTACCCTGGGATGAGCCCTTTATCTTACTTCCCTATTGTGACCGCCACTACTGGTACGGACTTCTTAGGGTTCAAGAAAAGACCAACTTCCTACATTTTGCCACACATTTTGGCCGAAATGGCCGCTATTTCGCGTTCAATGTTGGCTCTGAGCTCTACCAACGTCGTCGGCTTGTTGGCAAAAACCAATGACTTAACATAGCCCCACAGAAAATAGTCAAGCGGCGTTAAATTGCACGAACGAGGCCGACAATCGACTGGCCCATTTCTTGAGATAACACGCTCACCATACTTACTTACTCTTCAATAAATCGATTGTAGCGTGTGCTGTGTGGCTTTTGGCATCATCCTGTTGAAACCACATGTCGTCCAAGTCCATATCTTCCAATTCGGGCCAAAAATAATCGGTGATCATGACGCTATAACGCTGACCATTCACAGTAACGTTACGATCATTATCGTCGACGAAAAAATATGGCCCAATAACACCGCCGGCATGCAAACCGCACCAAACAGTTATTTTTTGTGGATGAAGTGGTGATTCATGAAGCACATGTGGATTTTCACCCGACCAATAACGCATATTTTGCTTATTGACGAACCCATTGAGCGAAAAATGAGCTTAGTCACTGAAGATGGTTTTGCGATGATATTCATCATATTTTTTTTTTTTTTTTTTTTGCGCATCTTCTCCAGAACCCAATCGGAGAACGTACGTCGCTTCAAATGGTTCATCGGCTTCAATTCTTGAGTCAGCTTGATCTTGTATGGGTGTAAACCAAGAACCTTACGCAAAATACGCCACAATGTGGTCTGAGCGACGCCCAATTCATGAGAACGCCGTGGAAGTGACTGATTTGGATCGTTTGCTACGGACGCCGGCGATATTTTCGACACTTCGACTAGCTCGTTATCTGACTGACACGGCAACATCACACAACGAATATGTAGAGTCAAATTTTTGCACTAAACTTGTTATTGCCTGTCTACTAGGGGGAGAATTACGACCGAAAATTTGAGTTAACGCTCTTAAAATTGCAGTCACCGACTCCGAATTTCGGTAGAAAACACAGACGTTGCTCGTTCGTGTACTTTACCATGATGAAAATCTTGAGTTTACTGAATAAATTGACAGTGACAGTTTGATGATTAGTGAAAGAGTGCGTTCAAAAATTAAATTCAAAGTTGTCAAGTCCCTATTGGAAAACGCTTTACTATGTTGTTTTCCAATGTTGTTCAACAAAGTTCCAACTAACATGAGAAACATTATCCGTTAACCTTAGAATCCGAATAGGTTGACGTATTTGACGGAAATGACAGTCCCATGGGATCCGTAACATACGTTGCCAAAATAACGAACGAAACGAAACAAAATAATTGAAATGTCAATTAATCGCAATGTTTTCTTTTCAAGCAATTTCTCTTCATTCTCTCAATGTATCCACCAATGCTTACTCTCAATTTGTGAATGCGTGAACCTCAATATGTGAATGTATGGTCCTCCATGTGTAAATGTGTGAACTGTCAATGGATCGACGGATTGAAAAAGTAGAAAGTAAACCTACTTTATCCGTATTTTCCATTATATCCGCTGCTTATAGGCCAGCTTCCATAACAAAGGCTATATTCCATCCAGCTGTCAGTCGAATATGTCGACGCAACATTCGCAACCGATCCTATGGACCTGGGCCTTTAACCCGACGGCGCATCCCCAACCTGGAAATCCTTCAGAGAATAATGCCAATGGCCAACTTTTGTTTTTTTTTTTAAACCCGTCCGTTACCTCGGTAGAAGCCGAAATATGCCATATGACTTGATCTCCGAATATGTCGAAATAGCTTAAATGAAGTCATCGTTGGGCTCCATGTTGGAAATTCCTCCGCCAAAATGCCTGTATTCTTCATTGCTGGGCACACTCCTATGCATAAAGTATACAATGCTGTTCTTGTTTGAGTGTCCAGTATCATTTACGCAGTCAGACTCAGCAAACTGCAAATTGCTGGCGGTGGTTTCCCTCAGCCACTGCCCTCTTCCTTTCTCAATGTAGGCTTAGGACAGTAATTCAGCTGCAGCTTCAGTAAGACCGAAAATTACTTTTTGCTCTTATGCAATTTCTCCATTAAAAAAAAGGTCGAATATTTTATACTGTTCGGAGTTGAACATCCCAAGATTATGTTCGACACACTCGTACACATTTTGCCTACAGTCTTCCACAGACCACAAGTTCGTAACAACGTTGTGCCATTAAAAATTACCTTTGTTGTAGATGTTTCAGAAAACTGAATTATATGGTCTGATGTGACATCTGTTTGCCTTACCAGACATTTTCTTAGAACTCATCAATTTCCTTTACTAAATGTTTTTTGTTACAAAAAAAAAGTTCAGAACTGTTTGTCAGAGGAGGTTTTCCCAGGAGATTTTCACCTGCAGTGATTTAAAACCCAGATCATCCTCATCAACATGTACATATATTTCGATGGCTATTATATGCAATAATAAAATGGCTCTTGATTTTAAACAACAAAGTAACAAAGAAAAGAGAAATAGTTTCAATACCAAAGTGAATTACGAGTAGCTTTGCTTCAAATACAATATACTCGTATGGGGAGGATGGAGGATGAAGAATGAGAAAAAGGCAGAACAATATGTTTATATCATTGCTTGCTGTTCTCGCATCAGTTACTTTAAAGGTGACTCTATTCAGAGATTGTTATATCCACTAAATATAATCGATTCAAAAAATTGCAACTCACGAAAACCAGTTGATTCGCAACTCATAATCTACTAAGAGCGCATGTTATGAACCAAGCGACGACATTTGCCGAAGTTGTGACAGCAAAGTCTCACGGAAGGATACCTTTAACTGTGCATGTCATTGTCCCAGTCATGATAATCTCTTGCAGGGAAGACACTGCTTCTTTCGAAAACTTTAGGAAGATATTACTTTTATAACTTCTCAAAGTTCTCTGCTGTTTCATTTACTTATCTTTCCACCTCCGTGAATGCAACAGATGTTTAAGACCAATTCGAAATGAGCACTAAATGCCATCATCTTATCACCGCAAATAGATTCCCCACCACCTCCCACAATATGTCTACATAGACTAAAATGCGACGAGGCGTAATAAAACATTACAGCGAGACGATTGATACCTCATCAAGCTATAAACATTACTTTGTATACTTGTGGTCCTAAAGTTCACTAATAAAACGTGTACTCTTTCTGACTCGTAACCCCAAGAAAACCCTCCCAATTCCCCTTCTTGGACAACACAATAGACTGCAACACAATAAGTCTACATAGACTAAAGTGCGATGAGGCGTCGATACCCCATCAACCTATAAACATTATTTTGTATACTTGTGGTCCTAAACCTCACTAATAAAACGTATACTCTTTCTGACCTGTAATCCCAAGAAAACCCCCCAATTCTGACTCATATAAAAGACTTTTTCAGTGTGATGTTGTGTAATTGCAAGTTTAGTGGAACAATCAGAGGTGTTCATGCTGGCTACTATTGCTGCGAATGTGTGATTAGGGGCTCATATATACGAAATCATACACAATAATGGAATGTCTGTGGCGATAACTTATCAACCTTGTCAGCTAAAGTAGGCTTTGGTTTCGCTTTTTCGTCATAATCTGCAAACGTTTTCCAGACGGTTTTATAGGTACGCCCAACTTATAGACCGCTGTAAATAAAATGGTTTAGATTTTGTTTACGATTGATGTAGCCGTTTCATAAAAACCCAAATACCCTTTTGTCAGGAATGGTTCGACCGACCTTAGAAAGTGGCTGACGTCTTATCGCACTCCTGGTAATAGTGTGGAATAGAACTAAAATGCAACGTCACTAAAGAACAACTGAGATAACTACCTCCACTCAAAGTTTATCTTATCTGAAACGTGCCTCGGCCTTGTAGTATCCCTTTTGACAACAGAATGTATTAGAGAAACAAATACACGCAGTGTGATTTCAATTAAATTAACACTCATCCAATCGATCGAAGGATTTAATAAAAATTAACGCAGAAAATTTCCACAATCAATGGATGTCGTCGTGTCTGTCTCTCTCAGATCTCGAGTCTCTTAAGCAAAAATCATGTGACGGAATTTAATTATTTTACTTGCGTGACACTCCACTCCTAACCGACAAACAAAGGGTAATGAATGCTGTTTAAATATTGATTACTTGACTAATTGTACTTCAAAGAAGACAAACACGTATCAGTTGAAATATGTTTTCCGTTTTAGGAATAGGCCCCGTTGAATTGAATAGCTCTGGGACAGCTCAGATACGATGATGTTGGAATTCAAATAAAAAGAAAAATACTTTTTGCAATTAAAATAAAATAAATTGTAACGTTTGATTTGCATTTATTTAAATTACCATGAAAAATACTCGTATATGTCAAATGTGTTTTTGTTGTGTGGGCTTATAACAATGGACTTTCACTTGCGTGCTTTCTTAATTTTAATCACATATTGATATATTCCCAAGATACCAGATAGGGATCCTATCACACCCACCTTCCAGCTGGGGATTTCTCCTCCCCAGAGAATTCCCTTTGGCAAGGAACTGACTGCATGCACTACATCCAAACTCATGCGAACCACAGTAATGGTTTCCATGACACGCTGTTGCTCATTCCTCATTTTCTCTGCCTCGCTTGTTGTCTTTGACTGAGCATCTATTATGTGTTTATCATGATAATCACGCAGTACCTTGGTCAGGTTCAGGAATGCTGATAGACTCCAAAATACCGAACTGATGACATCCCACCTACTGGAGTTGGTAAGTTGTAAAATTTTCTGGTCTGATAGCCAGCATATCTTGTCAACGGGAAAGTATAGAACGTCTACAATGTTCGTTAGCACACCGAGGAAAGCATCGAATGGGTTCTTCTCCTCCCGACCAAGTCCATATTCCAGAGCATACAGAATGGTGGGCATATCATCAATTAGACGTAGTGTCGCCCGTGCTTGGGATATCTTCGAGCTAAAGATGTAGAATTTTTTCGCTTGTTCTGGTGTAATGGCCACATTTGGTGTTGCAAGTATTTTGGCTGTGTAACACAAGATTTTCATTACCTTATCGCGCCCGCCGTAGGTGGCTATGATATCACAAAATATTCTCCCACAGTCTGCCATATCCGTGGTATCTCGGTCACAAAACACACGCACTAAATGAAACTAATTGTATTGCCGAAAATATATCTATGAAATTTCATTTATATTGCACTTTTCTATACACGTAATCAATAAACAAAACCCGTTTTACGACAATCAACATGGCAATATTTACGGAGAGTTAACTGAAAAGCAAAACAGCAACATAAGGTTGCTCGGTCTCACTCAGTTGAATTGTCAAACCGAGCAACCACTTGAGAATTTTCACTCAAATGGGATTTGCGTAATTTGGGAGAGAAAAGTGTTGCCGAGCTTCAGTTTTTACTGTTGTATAAAAATGTATTTTGTCAAATTTAGTTGACATATAAAAGTGTTTTATAGAAATTTAAGTAAAACGCAATGGTTTTACTTCTAAGAGACTTTGTGTACCTGACTTTTCATATTTAAAGTGACTTCTGCTTATTTTCAATTGTAACTTTTCGTTTGCTAACGTTCAAATCTGTAAGATCAAAAGAAAACTTCAAAAGATAGATAGAAATACGGACATACGGGGAAAACAGCAGCTGTCGACTCAGCTATGGCAAATGGCAAAATGAATTCTTGTAGAGGGAGCATAAATCAGTTTTATCTGTAGAATCGTTAGCAGTATTAAATCATATATATGTGTAGGTCAATAGCAAATGATATGGCCACAATAAATGAAACAATAGCTATTCACCTTTAAACAAACTAACGAATAATTATTTCTTATACTACTAAAAATCGTTCCTTCAACAGAATATCTACGGAGTAAAAGTGGAAGATAATAAACCATTTACTCGGGTGGAGCAGGAGCTACATTAGAATTACAAAACAAGTTTTATCTGTGAAGGTGGTTTCCTCCTTCTCGTGCCGCGATAAGTGCAAGAATTAATACCTGCAAAACAAAAAGTTCGGTCGTGAAGAGTGAAATACCTAATTGCTTGCGTGCTAGTGTCGCTTTGAAAATAATTGTCTTTCCAGATGAGAAAACATTCACCGGCTTCGATGATGGTTTGCGCTACATTCACCAGGGGGTGAAAGAAAGAAATCGACTGATGAATTCAGTCCAAAAAAGTAAAAAAATTATAATTGAACATCAGCTCTAGACGTTGTAATAGTACTCAGTCTGTCTGCCTTAAAAAAGTTTAGAAAGAAACTGACTGACGCAATCAACCCAAACGAGTAAAAAAATTATCAATGGATACCAGCTATAGACGTTGCAATAGTACTCCGTACCATCTCACAAATTTTGCACAACCCTCCAATTTCTTTATGCAAACCTTTGAGAACTCATTTTAGGTAACAGAAAGCTTCATTCTCATATTTATCCGACCTGGATACAATGGATTTCTCAATATGGAATATGTTAAAGGGAAGGATTTCTTCTGTTGGGTGCGCATGTCACTCAACGACATCCGGATCGAATTCCTCAAACCCACATTCATGCATGGAACTAGTCCGCACTGTTATCTTCATTTACAATCAAAAGATATAAATAATCTATCATACATTCAAAAGGCATAACTCAACTAATACTTAAGCGGAAGAAGTCTAGAATACTGAAATGTAAACGAGGCGAAATCATATTCCTTAAGTTCATTAAAAAGGTGACGGTCTTACGAAAATTATGATCGGCACTGAAGACCTAATTATGGTTTGAAGCGTGAAATAGATTTTGTGCTTTCAGAGTTGTGTGTATAGCATACATCAGGAACGAAATTTGGTCTTAAGCTCTTAAACCCCAACTTTGCAAAACATTTAACTGGGGGTGTCAAAAATATTGAGTATTGGGCAGAGATACGAGAAGTAGCAGAAGATCTTAAACAAGTGCTTTCCAAAGTCATCGCAGTCCTGAATAAAGCGCACGGATTTTGGTTTGGTACCACACATCATAGGGGGATTGACAGAGTGTTCGCAGACAAAGTGCGATATATACTAACCTCTATGTGTGTACAATCAGAGATCCTGTAACATAAGGCGGAGTTGTTCTTATCTCGTCGGTATGGCTATGGAGTTTTTAACGAAACTATTACTATTCATACTGTTGAGATCGTAAGTGATATTTTCACCTTACTCTTAGCTTTACAGCTTTTCCCTTGTGACCAGTACAAAAGGGATAAGAAAATTGCGCAATTCCGCACTGAGCACAAAAAGTCATAGAAATACTGTGAACTGAGTAAACCTTGAGACAGACAGTGTTGATTCCATTAACTAAGTGAATAACATCGACATCTCTGCTTCCATTATTCAGAAACAGCTATTCCACAGCAGAAATTATGCCCATCTGTCTTCTAATAAGTCGCTTCATGGAATTCTATTAAGATCTTTTAAACCGATTTTGAAATCAAAAGTTAGCAAGTGGCTTCTTACTCGGCCGATGACGTCTGAGCAAATAATTTTTCTCCGAAACACCAATCCCAAAAGCCAAATTTGACATAATACTTATATTTAGAGAGTAATTGCCGCTGTCACAAGGATCTAATTGTATTCTCAACAAAACACGCTAATACGAGTATGTAGTCACTGTATACTATTATTTTTAATTCTTGGTTGCAATACATATTGGCGGCAAAACAGCTGATATTGCATAACCCATTCGCTCGTAACAGCGGTTCTAAACTAACATCTTAATGCAAATCGATCGAAACAGCAACTTTACTTGTAAATTGCTCTCACTTTAGGAAATTCTGGCAGGTTATAGAGCAGCCTGGCGGCGTCAAAGCAGTACGTTTGTGTATATAATATGATGCCTAAAGAACAACCTAGACAGCCATATATTTAAGTTGAAAGAATTATTGCTGCAAACATGAGAGAAAACTTCGTATAATTTTTTTCATATTATTTTTTTGAAAATACCTCCTATCGCCAGTGGTATAACATTACGTTGTCATATCCACATCTACGACACAATATACAGGACTACATGCCAGGAGACTAGGCAAAATGACCATGAAGAAGTTAAAGATATTATTGAAACAAGAAATTGATGTGGGAACGGGGTGAAAACTCCGGTTTTTATGGTCAAATTAATGAATGAGCGTTAAATAATGAAGATCCCGTGGTCGTGTATCAATAAAAGGTTTCATTTTGAATAGTCCGCTAATTTTACACAGGATTGTCGATCCCAGGAATTTTGCATTTGGATCATAACGCCTATAAGGTTCAAGTGACATCAGAATATAAGCCTGCCGACAATCTGTAGGGTTGTAACTTTGCCAATTAATAGTTGTAAACGCATGAAATTGATCAAAAATTTAACCGAAAAATTATTTTGAACGGTGACCTACATTTTCATTTTCTATTCTTTGTTAGTAAGTAAAATTTCCGTAGTTGGGTCCTAGAAAATCAAAGAATAACTATCGAGAAACCGTCAAGTTACTGTTTGCTACGATTTTTGGACAGGAGGCATCATTGCACATTATTTCTTCGAAAATAAACCAAATGGGTTAACCGTGAAGGAATTGCACTGTCGAACCATGATAACAAATTTTTGTGGCCGGAATTTGAAAATTTGGATGTGAACTATATTTGTTTGGTTATCAATGAAATAGGCTCGCAAATGTGCAAAAATGTGATGAACAATATCATCAACAAGCCTGGGTGTGCAATTATATTAATGGCAGCCATTTTTCTGTTGATTAAAATAACAATCAAACCTTACTTCATAAAAAATATATATTTTCTTGACAAATCAAAATGAAACCTTTAATTGGAAAAAAGAAAAAAATTACAAATGCAATCGGAAAACTCGTTTGATTAATTTGATTATTGAATGTCTCGTTTCCACTTCAAAATTAATGTCAATATAAACATGTCCATGACATGAAGATCTAAAACATTTAAAATTTATCTAAATACTCGTACGTGCCCGTACATGAGTATGCAGCACGTACGTGCCAAAGTAGTAACAAATTCTTAGTCATAAGAAAATCGGCAACACATTCAATAAAAATAACTCAAGTGAGATAGCAAGTTTGACGTTGTTTCCATTGCGATTTCCGTCTGTTTTTTGTTTACTATTTTCTCAACGAACGAAACATGAAAGAGGAAACTAGCAATTACTCGTACAATTCCCCAGCTTGGTTTGTGCTCACGTGATCAAGCGCTGTGTAAACACTTCATTGTGGGACGAACGTAGATAATTTCATTAATTGCAATTTAATTGGAACTAAGCACTCGCTTCCGAATTAATCAAATTGGAATGGCGCGACCAATTAGAAAATCATAGTCTTACGCCTTATCGCGGTAATCATTCCACTCCGAGGTAAATGAGAAGCCACGTGAAAGAGAGAAAAACCAAGTGACAACAAAAAACGAACCCCTTTCTCAGTGCTAAAACTCAAACACTCAACCTTGTACTCAATATTGACATTTGGTTGAAATGGGATTGTCAGCGGTTCTCTCATTCCGTTCTGTTGTCAAGAAGGGAACAGCTATTGTTGAAGTGTTGAATCACTTGAGCCTGAAAGGTATGCAGTGTTGCCATTATAAATATAATATGAAGTGCGGTTTATCATTTCCTTGGCATGCTGCTATATGAAAATGAGTAAAGAATATAAAAATGCAAAAGTGCGAGTAACAACTTTTATAGTTTGACTTTATTTTTTCTATATTACAAAGAATACGTGATAAGTGAGAGGTGTGCAAACAAGTTTGATAGGACTATTCGTATTTGCAAAAAAATATTCTAGACATTAAATTTGAAAGTTGAACGTGGTAGGGAGCTTGAAAAACTCGATTTACATAGTTTATGTAACGACATGCCCACCCACTTATGAATTGCAGTGGATATTTGTTGTTCGACAGGCGTCTGTTTAAAGAAGGGAAACGCTTCATAGTGCTGACGTACACTACAGCTCATAAGTGTTTGCCTATATGGTGGGCAATCGAACATAACTGACGTAAAACAAAAGATAAACAAATTCCGACATGTACAGGGTGATTTTTTTTTTGTGGTACTTACAGTTTTTTTTATTACTATTTACTTTGGATCTTTACAGATAACTGAGTTACTTCTAGAAAATTATATCTGCAAAATGGGAAATATGTGTTTGTGTTCATGCAAAGAATTGCCCTTTTTCCTATATTTTGTATAATTTTTTGATTGAGCTCCTCTGTTTTGCTGGCTTAACGCCTGCTTTTTTAAATAAGTCAGCCGAAGTGAATCAGATGATTGTGTTGACCAGTCAAAATCACCATTTTTAAAGACTAATCAATTAAGGAACATCGTTTTCAATAAATCGATTCAATAAATTCTCGAGCAGTTGCACCATTCTGTTGAAACTAGTAATTTTCCATCCCATTTTCGTTCAATCTAGTCGTCTTTTCGTGCTCTGATAATCGTAGTCATTTCGCATCTTCGAAAAAGTAAAGGCCAATGATATTTTTAGAGCAGACACCGTACTTTTTATGACAGTAAATGCGCTTCAAAAATTAATTGTTTATAACCCAATACCGAACATTTTGCGTATTAACGCTTCCACACAGCGTAAAATGAGCTTTGTCGGTCATTATCACACGGTCCGAAAAAGCAGGTTCATCAGGAAGAATATTTTGCATGTTTCGGGCGTATTGAACACGACCCAACTTACCAATTTTAGAATTGAAAGTTGTGCAAATCATCTTTTGAAATCTTCCACGCAACATAATCGATGGATGCAAGTCGAACTGATATGAAGTTTCTGGATGTTGATTTGTGTTTAGCTTTTTACTTTGATATTGCTACACTAACACATTCAGTGAATTTGGAATACATCTTACTTACTTACTTACTTACTTAGATGACGCTACAGTCTGGAGTGAACCAGGGCCTCAGCTAACATGCTTCTCCAGCGACCTTCAATCATTGGAGTCGAAAACTTTCCGCGCTGAGAGCCTGGATGGAATCATATAACTTTGTTTTGATTTAAAGTCGTAACAAAATTAGAATTCGCTTCAAAATCAAATCGGTGTCATGTGTTGTACCATCTTCGACCTTCGTAAACGTTCAGTCAGTAGCTGAACTACGAGTACATGGAAAAAACCATTTAAGCTGGCAAGGTTTGAGCCATAGATGTCAAACTTTCCAGATGTTGGAAAACCAAAACCCGAATTCTACTTATCGCCTCTATCGGTGTGACCCTGTCTGTGAATACGTGTGAATTGTCATCAATGGCAATTTCCCTCCCATTTCACATAAAACCCGCCCATTTTACTCAAAAAACCTCATCCACATTACACAACCGCGTGAAAATCGCTCTTATTCTAGCAACTTTACTTGTAAATTGCTCTCACTTTAAGAAATTCTGGCAGGTTGTAGAGATGTACAAAGTTTTGGTAATTCACTGAGAGTGTGTCTGTGGGCAAGTTAAGGGTTTGCAAAAGTATTAGTAGAGTTTGCCATCTACGTTAATTAATCTATGGTTTCAATTTTTTCTTTTGGCATGTACAGTTCCATTATAAAACTGTACTGAAATAAAGTTACTAACACGACTTTTTTCTGTCATATTTCTTCTAATAAGTTCACTTTAAAATGTATCTTAGACAAACTTTGTTGACGTTCCTGTCAAACTCATCTCACAAGAGCTCAATGTTGTTCAGATCTGAAGACTATAGTAGCCAAATCATTGCATCGAGTATTTTTCCTGCTTATAATTAGTCTGGTATACTCTACAGAACTTGAAGAAGTGTTTAGGGTCATTATCGTGTCGAAAGATTAATCCATAGTCGAAAATCTGCAGACGAGATGGCACGGCACCAGATCATGTTTTCAAGAATTTCTCGGTACTGCTTTTTCTCATTATTCCTCTAACTTTAAAGATGTTGCCGGACTGTATGCCCACTGAAACAACTCCACACCATTACAGAATCTTCACACAATGTTTTACAGAAGACATGAAGCACTATTCAAATGTTTCCAATGAAACCGAAAAAGACTAAAGTGTACCGTGAATTTTCTGCGTTTATTTTGAGGTGAAAATGGCTTTCTAGTTGTTTTGCATAAAGCAAGCAAGCGCACTCTGCGTACTACACACACTAATTTTATCAAAATGCTATCAAAAATAATTGCCACCATGGCGCCCCTTCAACAACCAAGCTTACCATCAGGATACGACTCCGACTACTTATTTAAAACATCATTAATATCATTTTTAATATCGGACTTAAATTATGATTCCGAAAGGTTTAACAATGGAGTCGTTAGCTCTTCCACAGGATTTATATTGGAACGGCAAAATGGAACCAACATTGCCGCCCAGCAGCGAGCTCTTTCCGACTTCTGAGTCGGTTGAGACTTGGCTATTAGAAGATAACTTTGCAAATGATATTTTATTCATAGAACATAAGAATGTAGATATAAAAAATAGTCCATCGGAAGTCTGTCATGACTACAACCATGGTGAAGAACTCGTCTTTGAGTTCGATTTCGATGTTAAGGAAGTATTTTGCAGAACCATGGTCTGAAGTCAAATCATCTTCACCCCAACAAGTGATTGACTTTGAGTCGTCAGTTTTTGATTCAGTTTTTCATCACCCATCTATGGTAACAAAAGTACAAAATCCGTATGAAGGAGAAAATTACAGCAAACCATTATATAACAATGCAGCAATTTTAACCCAGTTAACACCACCCCAATCACCTCCTCAGCCTGTTCTAACGCCACCACAATCGCCGCCACAGAAATCCCAGGATGTCAAAGAGATTTTCGATTACTTCTCATCGCAACAGATTGCCCAACAACAGCAACAGCAACAGCATCAACGATCACAGCTACACCATGATATGCAGACATCTCATATTCGTGAAGTTTATCAAAACATTGCTAGTACCGTTGCGGCACCAGTTCCAGCGCCAATCAATGTCACATTGCCATCCCCATCTACCCCAATTACTTACACACCAAATGCATATAGTGCAACCCAATCATCTGATATTGCCCAAAACTGTCAAATCGTTGATGAAATTGTTGAAAATCGTGCAAAAGAACTACCCGATTGGCATGATGATAACACTGAATATCAATATTTCATATCCTCATTGTCGCCACCACCACAAACCGATGAAGATTGGGCACCAACGTCCCCATCAAATTCATCATCATCGCTTTCGTCGGCTTCCTCTGTGATCGGAGGCTCATCGTCGTCCAGCGATGGTGGTGGTAAAATGCAATCGGGCAGCAGTCTCGCTAAGAAACGTACACGTCCTTATGGTCGTGGACTAGAGGATCGTAAAAACCGTAAGAAAGAACAAAATAAAAATGCGGCTACTCGTTACTGTCAAAAAAAAGAAGCAAGAAATGGAAACAGTTGTTAGTGAAGAGCAAGCACTCTCCAATCACCACAAAGAACTGTCTACTACCCTTGCAGAGCGCAAGCGCGAGGCTGAATACCTAAAAAAAATGATTCGTGAATTCTACCAGAACAAGAAATTGTAAACAGCATCCAAGCAGACCGAGAATTTTATTTTTCTAAACTATACATTCATTCAAAATTAAAATGCAATACATTTTAAATATAACGTTAAATTTGCTCTCGTGAAACTTAATCTGCGGACGAGAACTCTTTGCCTTCGAACTTTGACTCGTCACTCCAGACAGCTTTTTCTCGATGTTGTCATGTCCAATGCAATCACTTCTTTTCATTTCCAGCGGATAAGAATGTCAATCGGAAATGTAGATTCACTTTTAGAACCCTACGTCGGACGACTGAAATACTGACGTCTTCGGTGATTGTATTTCGGGAGATGCAAGTCGTATGTTGCATTCCCTAGTTATAGCCATCTTCCTACAATATCTTCAGCTGTCGTGGGGGTCCTGTGTCATCCAGCCCTTGCTTTCTTTTGTTTTATGTTGTAATCAAAGGTTTTTGTTGATATATCGTTATTACGTTAAAATGACAAAACATGCTAATAACGAAAAATTGAAATTGGGTTACCAAATTTCTTTCCAAAAAAAAGAAAAGGATGACTTTTCTCTCAGTTTGTTGAATTTTCGGAACACTCCGTATTTTTTACTACCTCCAACATAAAATGATAGTACTTGGAATATCATTACCAACCATTCAAAAATTATTTCATTTTTATATAATCTTGCTGTATGTTCCGGATGTGCGAAAATTAAGGATGTACTCGTACAAATATTCATGAGCGTTGGTGTATGTACTTTAAGTAGAAAAACAAATGATTGGTTGTTGAACACATGGACTTGGGAGCTTAAAATTCTTTGTACCTGACTAGAATTGAATATGTACAAGAATATAGATATTTATTTCGTATGAAAATAAGCCACGAGCACTCCATATTGAACATTAAGTAGTCGGTGCATTATTGATTTGAAATCACGTCATGTGAAGGGTGCTTCTTTAAAATTTAATTAAAAATGGTTTTAAAAGTCAAGGCCAATCTAGGTTTTAAACACGAACGACTTACAAATGCAAAGAACACACGGGCTATAAATGATCTGAGAAATGCCATCTAAGCAAGCGTTGTAAGGTAAAGAAACCAATGTAATTAAAAATCACTTACTGATATTACATACGATGATGCGGTCAAAATACAAAACAAATAAATCCATCCACTTTGTATAAACGAATATTCTGTTTTTTCAAATCCATATTTTAAAAGCAAACTTACACCTAGCGCTAAATATTAAATATAATATTTGGAATGTGTCCAAGCGCTAAAACATCCATCTTGAAACATAACCAAAATGCAAATTTAGTTAAAAATTTTAATCAGGAAAAAAAGATTGTGTTTTTACCTCAAATTAATATTTAGTCGCATGACCTTCATTAGAGATGACTAAAGCACAACGTCATTGCATGGAGTTTACCAAGTTTTGACACCTTTCCACCAATATCGACATCCATAACTGTTGTAGGGCTGCCCAAAGGTCATTGTTGTGAGTTGGTCTACAAGTAGGGACGGCCTTCTTAAAGTTGCACCAAAGGTTCTCAATAGGGTTGAGGCCTGGGAACTGTGCGACCTTACCACTGTTTAACAAAGTAACTAGTGTACTTTGGGTGGTTTTGCCATATCAGTGGCATTTCCTTCTCAGCATATGTCAGCATGACTTCCTTCAAGATTTGTACGTATAGAAGTTGATCCATGATTTGTTTAATACGGTATATGGAACAACACCAGAAGAAGAAAAACATGCCCAAACCATGATGCTGGATCCTCCATGTTTTATGGTTTTTGTCGCCTGTTTTTGGAGGCCTTTCCACCATATAAAACGATTTTAGACTCCTCTAACCACAAAATATGTCTCCACTTCCATGTCATTCGCTAATTGCATTCTTGTTTTCTTTTTATATTGCTCAGTAAAGGCACTTTCCGCGGACTATGGGCTGTCAGATCGTGACCTAAACAGGTGCCTAACCTCCATAGCTGGAGTAATGGGATTGATCCTTAAATGCTTGATCACCCTTTTGATCAATTTTTGCGACATGGCGGCATACCTAATTGTTGTCGGTGGACAGCCAATTAGGTTCTAAATTTCTGAATAGGTTTTACCCTCGGAAATTAACTTTTTTATAAGCTCGCGCCTTTCAGGTGTGCAATGCTTACCTATACCCATTACTGACGAAAAGTTTTTGCAGAACTTTTCGATGCTAAAATATAAGAATATTTGAATTTGGAACCAATCACTCGGAGCACTACTAATATTTTGACCGGACGAAATCCACAACTTTCATTAATAACAGCTGCGCATTCGACAAATTTGCACAACAAAACAAAAAGTATGCATACATAGTGGTAAAAAAAATGTAGTGCTGTCATTATATAACTGTTTTTTACAGTAAAAAAGTCAACAAAAAAAAAAACAGCTTAGAAATTAGGTTTTGACTTCCACTACTATTATTTTGACCGCAACTGTATGTAAGAAATGCATGCAACTGACTTTTTAATTCAAATTTTAATGCAAGAGGAAATTGTAAATAAAACTCGATGTTCGTGTGTTCATTTCCGCTCTATCCTGGCCTTGATACCATACTTCTTGCTATCGTCTGGATTGCGTGTCGTACTCATAAACCCCCGTCTCATCTCCAGTAATGATCGGATTCAGTCTCTTTTTTGCATGAAATTGAGGTCTTTTGGCACCAACTTTGCTGCTGCACGACGGAAACAAAAATCATTAACCAAAATGCCTTGGACGGATCCATAGGCAATGTTCAAGTCCTCCGCTATCTCTCTGATGGTTAATTTGCGGTTATTGACCAAAATTTCTTTTACTCCATCAATGTTTTCGTCGGTTTCCGATGTCGATGGTCTGCCACTGCGTTCATCATCTTCTCTTGACTCACGACTAATTTTGAACCGCTCGTGCCACTGGTAAACGACCTTTTTCTTTAGAGAATCGTTGCCGAAACACTTTTCCAATGTTCAAGCACCATCAAATCTGTTTTTTACGCAAAATTTAATACAAGTTCGTTGTTGCAAATTTAAATCCATTTCTAAAATTGTAAAAAATCGCCGACTGACACAATGATAGATGTACTCTTGGCTACGTAACTTTTGCAAATGTCAAACTATGACGCTAAGATTTAGAGGGAATGTCAACAACAGATTTACCAATTTCACAAAAAAAAAAAAAACAGAACTCAAATCGGAACAATGGGAGCGCCACACGCTGGTAATTCGGGAACATTTTGATCAATGTGGTATGATACTTTCGTGGTTGTTCAGAGAATCTCTCCAGTTACCGTATAATGTCAATATTCATTCGTTCTAACATATGAACTCGGATTAATGCCCAGGCTTAATTCTTCTTCTTCAAAGGTCGTCAAGGCAAGCTGTACCAAAAATCATTTGAATAACCAGACGCGAACAAAAAGTATATTTATCCGCCTTCGTTAAGTATTTTAAGTATTTTATATAGAGTTCTTATTGCTTAAAACAACGACTGTCAAGTGTAAGTCTTACTCAAATCCCAAAAGTTGTAGCTGTCTTTCGCAACGTTCTATTCAATTCGTCGATGTTGTGCGTCTCTTTCTCTTGACGGCATATACTCGTACTTGGTTTTGCCTTCATTCGCGGCCAAGCCTATTTTTGCCGCTCCTGTTTCAACCAGGGTGTGAAAGTTATTGCACGGAATTTTGAAAAATTATCTCAGGTATGATGGTAAAAAATTACAGCGCATCATCTGTCCAATCCATCAATCATCAAACGTCAGATTGCTTCCGAGCTTTATGGAACAGCGAATTTTACAGAGATTCCAAAACTAGACAGGGCTCTGTATAGCTTGTCCTATTAGATGCTATCATATATGGCCTTGAAATGTCTCTAGGATCTGCCATAGTGTAAACTATCAAATACTGGACGTTCAGACGTTCACACAATACGGATGAAAGGATCTAGCACGCAATAGATGACTGATGCCTCTATTGATGACAAAGTTTACACGATTTCCTGCCAAATGACGCTGATATCCCATTCATTAGGCATACGTTCTACCGATCAAATCCTAGAAATAAGTGTATGATCTCTACCAAGTCATATCCTATTTCGTTGCTGTATTTCTGAAGGTTTTACGGCGTCGATGTGACCAATTTTCAGCACGTAATGAAGGTAGCAAACGCGTTTACGGAAGGTTTAGATAAACGTGATCGGCAAAGGTTCTGTCGATTTATCGCAAGGTGAGACTTAACAAAATGTAGAGCTATCATCTGAATATGCCTAAGCGTAAATATTGACAACATTTTAGGGACCAATATGCAACATACTCGTAGCAAGGATAGACAGGACGCCGCCCTATAGACAACGTCTGTTTACTTCTGTAATCATATGTACTTGTATATTGATCGAAATCAGCGTACCCAATCAGGGTTCAGTTCAGAATGGATTTAATTTATGAAACTAACGCTTCACGTACGCTGTGTTGTCCGGTCGAGTTACACATCGTGTCATAAGTTACGTCGTTGTAAGCTCCTTCAATGGTGATAAAAACAGACAGAATATACTCGTTGAGTGTTCTCTAATTATTATTTTTTCCACGCTAATTGGCATGTTGCACGTTAGAGAGAAGGTTTATTCGCAAAACAATTCTGTGCACTTGAAGCTCAAACATACCCTCCATGGTCTTCAACTTAAAGAAGGCCAAACTGATTAGCATGAAGCTCTTGACGTGCGTGTAGCTACCTTTTCTAATTTTTGGTACTCATAACATATAAAGGCTACTCCCACTCACCTTGTGCCAATAAAGATTATCTTCAAAGTTGCCAACAGCTGCTATATGCCTTTTTGTAGCATAACTCGATATAGGTATGTCTTCAAACAACGTGTTTAACCCATTTCATCCGTCACCACAACCAATGATTGATACCAACTTCGGCAAAGCTATGTTACTTAGCTCACTTGTAGCTTCAGTGACAGAACTTCTTGGAGCCTGTTCTGATCAGAATTTCTATTAGGTGAATCTCGATCATGAGGCAGACAACCGCTGCTTTCGACTCAGTGTAGTTGCCATCGGATTCTGAGTTCTGAGTGTTTCTAGTCTGGTTGATTTGGCCCTTTTGATGACCAGTCCAGGTCGCTGGTCACACCAAGTACTTAGATCTTTCGCAAAAGGCTTTAGAAGACGTACTACTCGATATCAGAATTAGCATTTTATATCCTGTTTTCTTCGATCTGTAAGGATTTCAGCCTTCTTGAGGTACCGGTTAAAAAGCATGCGTTCCACCATGGCACGGGCGATCGGTTGGTGTTATTCCGGGTAGAAGGTGCCAGTTCAAAGTAGTTGGTGAGTTTTCTGTACAGTCACAGTCCTTTTTCTTGAATTCTTCCTCTTCAATAATGTCAAGTACAAGTATCTACAGTCTGACGTGGAAGTCTAAGGTAAGCCATTCAAGTTCACTAAACTTCGAAAACTTATATGCAAATTTGATCACAACTAATTTTACTGACATTCAATTTAATTTCGGGTTTTTTTTTTTTTAATTTTTCTCGCTTCAACTTTTTGCGGGTAATTAATACGCAACCTTGTACATACATATGTATGCATATGCGATTCAATCTAAACAGTGAATCTCTGTGACTATAACCCATACCGTGCGAGTATTGTAGCTCTCAAATTTATTCATGAGTTTGTTTAACCCCTATGCACTTTTCTGTTAATGAACCATGTAGATATGTACGTTTAGGAAAAAAGTTCCACTGCTCATACAAACATTTACATATGTACGAACATTCCTGAATAATTGCCCTGTCAACACGTCTGAACATTTATTTTTAGTAGGCAGGCGAATTAGAATTGATGCGTTAATAAAATAAGTAATTAAAGGTTATTTCCAAAACAACATCTTTGCTATTCCTTGCAATTTAATGCGAGTACTCGTATAATATAAAAATAGGAATTAAAGATACAGATGTATGAAGAAAAGGTTTAAACACTTGTAAAGGGTTTTCCAATAGGGACTTGACAACTTTGAATTTAATTTGTGAACGCACTCTTTCACTAATCATCAAACTGTCACTGTCAATTTATTCAGTAAACTCAACATTTTCATCATGGTAAAGTACACGAACGAGCAACGTCTGCAAATTATAAAAATTTTCTGCCGAAATTCGGAGTCGGTGACTGCAACTTTAAGAGCGTTAACTCCAATTTTCGGTCGTAATTCTCGCTGTAGCAGACAGGCAATAACAATTTTAGTGCAATAATTTGAGTCTACATATTCGTTGTGTGATGTTGCTGTGTCAGTGAGACAACGGGTTGGTCGAAGTGTCGAAAATATCGCTGCCGTTCAGGCGTCCGTAGCAACGGCGTTCTTAAGAATTGGGCATCGCTCAGACCACATTATGGCGTATTTTGCGTAAGGATCTTGGTTTACACCCATACAAGATCAAGCTGACTCAAGAATTGAAGCCGATGGACCATTTGAAGCGACGTACGTTCTTCGATAGGGTTCTGGAGAAGATGCGCCAAGATGATGAATATCATCGCAAAACCATCTTCAGTGACAAAGCTGTGACTATTTTCTGTGGGGCTACGTTAAGTCATTGGTTTATGCCAACACGCCGACGACGTTGGAAGAGCTCAGAGCCAACATTGAAAGCGAAATAGCGGCCGTTTCGGCCAAAATGTGTGGCCGAGTCATTGAAAATTGGGTCCAACGAATCGACCGCTGAAGACGTGCCCGCGGTGGCCATATGAACGAAGTCGAGTTCCATTCATAAATATTTTGATTGTACTTCAAGCCGATAATAAAGTTTTTGAAATATCTCAAATGGTTTGCGTTTTATTTAAAAAAAAAAGTTGTCAAGTCCTTATTGGAAAACCCTATACTACTACTGAATGAGTGCAGATATGTATCCACAGAAGAGTATGTAGAGTAGTTGACCATTAAAGAGTATTCACTTGTGACATTCAAGATTACGAGTACCAGGTTTTGCAAATGTGGTTTTAAGTCTACAAGAACACAGTTGAATTGTTTTAAATTGATATCTCTGCTTTGCAAGGAGAAGGCCTTTACCCGGAAGCTCAATGGAATTTGATTCTACAATATATTTTTCGTTGACCATGAACCAATGTCGTGCTACTACAGCATTCAATTTCGTCGTATATCTGTGGCACAAATCGATTTTATTACTGGCAGTTAATGAATAGGACAATCTAATGCAGTGAGGGCCGATTTCCCAAGCAGCTTGTGTTACTATTAATTCTTTCAAAGATATTGCTGAATTTTTTTGAGAGAAAATCCACTTTTTTATAGATTTTAAGCTAATTTTTAAGCTTCCTTCTGAAAGGATAAACACTCGGGTAATTTCTATAGGAAACTTATTCACACCAGTAGCTCAACAGTAAACAGACTCTATTTATTGTTAAGCTATTAGTTTGAAACACCACTACATTAAAACACACTGGCTAAGACTAGATTTGCATCTTCTACCGCTTTTAGATTCACTCCTTAGTCCTTATTTAGGAGAAGCTTCAGAGAAGACATCAATCGGACAAAATAAAATAAATCAAAAACGCAACAGTCTATAGTGTAGACCAAAGTTTAGTCTTTTCACTAACAATGTTGTGCGTTCGTCTTGACATTTTGTACACAGAGAGGGGGGTGTGAAATTTTTTTTATAATTAGCACGCACTCAAGGGATTTGTGTACCCTTAATATGTTTGTACACAGCGACTCCGAACGTCGAGAGAATGAGAGACTATTTTGCAGGCAAAAGTTTTGACTTTCGGAGGTTTTCTGTTTTTCGCTATATATCCGAGAATTGAACCCATGATTTCAAGCGTAGTAATCGTCGAACTTAACCACTTCGTCATACCATCAGAAAAAAAAAAAAATATTAGAATGTACCACACTCAATGTCGGATTGTTACTCCAGTTCGAAGTAAGAACATCTCTATATCACAACATGCCTGAGCACGAGTTAAGTTTTTCGGAAAATTAGATAGAAAGAGAGAGAGTCGCGGTGCGGAACCGTCCAATATGGAAGCCAATATACTACCACTTAAGTGGAAGTGTGTTTGACGCCGTTCCAATACTTTTTTTTCTAGGAAATGTTTAACATCCTGTCGGTAGTTCAAATTCAGACTCCTTTCGTTTATGAATTTATACTGGGATATAATGCGTGTCTAGCAGCGAGAAACATTAATGACGCATTTGAGGATGTAACGATACACGGTACATGCACCTTTCGATTTGAGTTTAAAAAGTTCCGCTCCGGTGATTTTGTATCTTAAGAGCGACGGTAGATGCATATATAGGTGCGGTAAATTTTACATTGGGTAACCCATGAACTGAACGAGTCCTAAAAACTACACTGGCTAGAAATCTGTGTATCGCAAACCTTAAGACACTGATAATTACCTGCGATGATAAGTGGATTCTGTATGACAAACGTAAAAGACCTGATTATTGATTCGGTCTTCACCCAGAAGGGTTATGGTGACAGTCGGGTGACCATCGAAAGGCTAATCTACTTTGCATTTCTTCAACCAGGGGAAACAATAAACGCCCTCAAGTATTCTAAGAGAATTTTTCACAGTGCGTACAGAATTAGTAGCCTCGGTTGTTTAATAAGCATTGTGAAAACCTATTGCATGACAATGCCAATCACAATACCTCATGCGTAATGTTTCCGCAACAAACTATCACTTTTTCCGCAGTCTGAAGTAATTTTTTCATAAGGACTTATGCGGATTTCATTGCGTTAAAAAGTCAGGACGTTTGCAAAAAAAAAAATGAATATTTCACCTTGAATCGGGTTGAAAGAGAGTCCAATGCCAATGGATCATATTTTGATTGAATGAAGATTCATTAATAAATTATCTTACATTGGCTTTGGCAAATGGACCTATAGACTTTGACCAGTCATCTTAGTTGAAACTCATGAAATATTCAATTCAAGTCCTTGAAGGGCTAATTAATGAAAATACAGACCTTGAACCATTTTAGTGCTGCTCTCTAAAGAAAACATTATTTTTGGGCTGTCTCTAATTAAAACATTTTAATGGGACGATTCTGAAGGGGACATGGTGTTCTCCTGGTTATTGCAGAGGTTTGGAAGTATGAAACGGTTTAAATGTTGAATCCGTGAGTGGGTTGCATGAAAAATACCAATTGGCGCATGCAGTAATGTATGAAGCATAGGAACCAATAAAACGTTGTAACAAAAACGACAGCCAGAAAGAAGGGGCTAAATCTGGTTTCCTTGCAGTCATTCCTTCCAAAACTTTTGTTGAGAATCCACACACACTTTTATTTACTTTAGGTGATGTAACAATCTTTTGAAATGGGTTTGGGCTGAAGCCAGTAGCTCCTTCCATTTATAATGGTCTCGCGCTTATCAGATAAAATTAACACGTTGCCCGCATGTGAGGCTTTGGTATTCATTCGCGCTTAACTCAATGTCGCTTTATAGTTCATTCAACTCGTGGTCATTGTTAAAGAGACCTAACCTAGCGCCTATTTGTATTCGGATTCGTAATCCGAGGAAGTTTTAGGCAAACAGTCTTCTTCCAACCTCGTTTGGAACTTGCGCTTCGATTCCTTTTTTTAACCGTATTTTGCGACGGTGTTGATTTATTCAGCCTGAAGCTTATCCACTATCGGTTTCTTCATGTGGAAACCTCTGCGGATGCGCCTACTTCTCATTAGATCCCGTTTTGTCACAGCCCCTGACATGCATCAATATGTGATTAGATTTCGTAACTCTACATGACGCAAAGGTATCAACGCTACAATCTAATGAACCTATTTTGCGGACAGACTGTAATGGCTGTAAGTAAACATTTGACAGAACATCAATCGTAACAATTTGGTCTTTGTGCGTCCGATCTGTGTAAAATTTTACGACCGACAGCCCTACAAGTTGTATAAGACAGTGATTAGCAACAGGAATTCGCACATTAGACTGTGGAGCAGCTTCAAGTCGACCCTTACTTTTATCGATAAATTGTTTTTAATGGCGACGCGAGGGGTTTGTTAAAAAACAGAATAGGAGTGAGGCAAATCCAGAGGAGACTCAATAAGACCCCCTAAAAGTGTACTTTGGTCCTCACGCTAGTAACATCACCGAATAGGCAAACCCATATTAAATCCCTGGATTCAGTCTCACGAATTTCTAAAACCGCCGTTGACTGTCGATTATCTCTCAGGGGGATGGCAGAGAAGTTCAACAACCACCCATTTTATGTTAAAATGTTTCCACATAGCGCGGGCAAAGGAAAATTAGAGGGGAAATAAAGAAAGGTACCGATGTACGTTGGTTTTAAATGTCTGAATCTTACAATGACTAGGAAATAGAGAGCTCGACATGGCATTCCACAAGCGAATTGATCGGCTTAGAAACAAATCACGATATTTCAGAGTTCATCTGAAAGTGGGCTTGAGGCTACACTGAGCATTCATAGCGAGACGAGTATTACGGTTGAAGGTTTGACGGGGTAGAATGTTACTGGCTATTTCTATGGAGCACCCATGTTGGTTGCCGAGCCACAGAAATATTCTAGGGAATTGTAGGGCCGATGAACTCTCCAAAATTTAAATCACTCGACCTATACTAACTGAAAAAGGTATTATCGGTACACCAATCGCTACATGTAAACTAAAACTAAAGCTGAAAGCTAGAAGAACAAACCTTAGGTGGACTGTTGAATCAACATGTCTAGCGACTGAACAAATCTGGCCAAAACTCGATCTGGATCGCTCTAAGAGTTTGATCTTTCTAAATATGAAACATCTAGGCAAGCATGCACAGAGGCTTGGCGTTTTTACAAGCGACTTCTGCAGAAGTTGCATGGATGAGGAGACAATTCTCCACCTACTCTGCACATGCCCAGCTCTCTCCCAATGACTTAAGCGATCTAAACATTATAGACGTTAACAGTCTCCTACGCTTTGTTAGAAACTCAAATTGGTTCCAAGAGTTGGAGGATCACAGACTCACGTAACATCATAATCGGCCAATAGGAACATGGGGTTGGTTTTTCTAATAGCCACTGTAACCTAACCTAAACTTGTACACTGTCTTGATGTACTACGTCCTTAACTTCATATTCTCGGGTTGTTACCGCTGTGCGTTTAACTTTTACTTTAACATAATCGTACAAATCGCATGTCACTGTGTCGCGAGAATATGGCTTTATTGGAATAGAAGCGACTGATACTTACTTATTTAACGAGTTCCCGGCTATTATGAAGACCTCTATCTATCACCTAGGATCAGCATTTTTTTTCGCCAGACATGCAGCATCCAGTTTATACTGTCCACATTTCTTGCATCCGAGATTCATTTTGAACCAAAGATTCAATCCTTTTTTACGGTTCTCTCGTACCAAGGCTGAGATTCGAGGATCATCCTAACTACAGCTCTATACGCCCCTCTCACATACGGGACATAGTAATTGTCAAGATATTTTTCTTTTGAAATTCGGGTGCTTTTCTCTGTTTTATCGTGTATTACCTGGAATTTCAACCCATAACTTCAAACATAGTATTCAAGGAACTTAACCACTGTGCGCACGCCACCAGGGAAGTGGTTCTTAGTAAAAATAAGAAAGCTTACGAAAAACAAAACGGGGTCCTGATGGACATCATCTATTATGTTTACACTTGAAACTGACGTAGACATACGAGTATACGAGTACTACTAAAATATAAACTCAATTGTAGGCGGAGGCGTAAATGGAAGTGTTAAGTGGATTACGAAGCATATTGATCCCAAAGAACTGACAGCTGACGGAGAACTACTACCTGATATATGAAGAGTGGTTTATCGGTTGCAAAATATCATATATTAAACAACAATTAATTAACAGGCAAAAGAGGTTAAGTCAAGTATTATATAAACAAATTAGAAAAACACATCGCTCACGCTACGCAAACTTTTACGATTTGCAAAAATTTAAATGAATAACAATACGTGTCGTTTGCAAACTAAATCGCGATAAACAAATCAATTAGTTGCGGCTTCAAGTGGAAATCTATACAATTACAGATGGTATCCAGCAGACTATTGTACATAAACAAGTTGCTCAAACGATTACATTGCAAAGGAGTCACCTCCTAATCGCTCGTTTATCACCTTTTCAGACACAAAACAATTGATAATTTATTTTAATTACAATTTGCATGTTTGTGTTTTGAAGTACGAACACTCGTATCTTTCATTCGCGTTTTTGCACTTTCTAGTTCAATTCTCAGTGACCCAGGTGTTTTAGAAAATCACTCCTCGGAAAGACCTGTTTCTATTCTCACCCAACTGCGACAGCTTGTTTGAGGAGATGTCTGCTCGTAAAATGTTGAAATTTTGGCAACTACTCGTACCTCCGATCTGCAAAGTCTGAGTTCCTTTAAAACGATAATCATTCCCCGTAGCCGTAGTACACCTGTGAGACATGTGGTATCGACAATCTGCGCATAAAATTGTTTATTTTAATTAGCACTTGAACTTGAGGAGCCCACACGAAACTGCTACTTGCCGGTAGCTAAAAAAATTTGCATGAATGCATGATTTAAGCACCAGAAAGCTATAAATAGAGCCCTAAATAGAGCGCACCGAAATATTGGAATTGGAAGTGAAAAATTGTTGTTTATTTGGCGAGCAATTTCGGGTGTTAATTGGCATTCGGGTGGGGGTCCGGTTTAGTCCGCTTATATAGCATTCACGAGAGGCGTTGATTTGCTTTTATCGATATTTCCATTGAATTACGAGTATGGGCGTATTGATAGGGGAATTGGAATGTGGATTTCTTGAAACGAGAAATTGAAATGTGGTGAGAGAAATGCAAATGTTTGCTTTTCGGAAGCGGTTCGATATGCGTTGTTATATTTGGTTAGGCTGTCTAAATTTGTTGGCACTTAATGGCATGCCAAAAAATTTTAAATGATAGCGAAAAGTTGTTTCGCCAAGATAGCAACGGTTTAGAAAGAGAAGCTGACTTGAATAGCGATTTTTCAATGGAAAGAAGAGAATTGGTTCTGCCTTAAAGAAAATGAAATCTGTTAAAGGTCATCTACATTTACTAAAACACAGTATCTATTGTAGGCGGTGAAAATTATGTAGCCACACACACAGATTATAGGCCGTTTGGAAGTGCATACCCTTTCTGCACTTAATCAGCATTAAAATACATAAAAATGACCAATAAATAGCGGTTTACCCAAGAGAAAAGCATGTCCTACTATGAAACATTCTTCTGCAATAGCAGTTCTTAAAAAGTGCAGTGCACATCAACAATGTAATCTGATGTAAGCGTCAGAGCAAAAGCTTGCCTTTAGATGAAGGAGTTTTTTTTCCCAATGAATGGATCAGGCCCGGGTCAACCTCGGACGACTTTATTGGATTTAATACAAACAGGTCTTAAACTAAAACTAAAGGACAGGGAAGTTCAGGGTCGAGAGAGGTGATAATTGAGGGCGTTTTTGAGGGCGTTTTCGAGGGCATTTCTGCTGCAATGGAGATCGAACACATGGGGAGTTCTATTAGAGAAATAGTGGTTCGTTAGAACCATATGCCATTCGGTGGTTAGGTTAGGTAAGTTAGGTAAGAGTGGCCCAACCACTTAGTGATCCCCTACTCTTGGAACCAATTTCAGCTTACAATGAAGCGTAGGACACTGTTAACGTCTATATTTTCTAGATCGCTTAAGTCATTGTTGTTTTCTTCTTTGGGAGAGAGCTGGGCATGTACAGAGTAGGTGGGGGATTGTCTCTTCTGCCGCTTCTGGAGAAATCATTTGTAAAGACGCCAAGCCTTCTTGCATGCTTGCCTATAAGGCAATGTCCAGTGATGACACGTATGATGCCGCTGAGATGTTTCCTATTTAGAAAGATTAAACTCTTAGACCGGATCAGATCCAGCTTTGGCCATATCTGTTTGGTCGCTATACATGTTGATCCACCTAAGCTTTGTTCTTTTTTTAGTATCCATCACGTAATGATTGGTATACCGAAGCTACCTTTTTCCGGTAGAATAAGTAGAGTGGTTTCAATTTTGGTTAGGTGAAGTTTGAACTGCTCTGCCATCTCCCTAAGACATGATCGGCAGTCAAGGTCCCTGTCCAGGGACTTAATAGCGGCCTGAATCCGAAAGGAGATATCACGTTTTTCTTCAGCCAAGATAGAGCTTCTTTAACCGCCAACATTTCCGCCTGCAACACGCTTGAAGTGGGAAGGAGAGGCTTAGGCCACCAACCCCGCTATCAGTCTTGCCATCCATGAAAGTATCTTCCTCCTAGAAGGATTTTGAAGGGAAGCTTACGAGTACATGAAAGTCTTTGTCAAACCAATGTTCGGGTATATTGTTATCGATGTTTTCTGGGAGGATTCCTATTATATTAAGAATATTAGCGTGGCCTAATAAATTATTTGTCCACTGTGTAGCTGCTGTTCTACGCAGCTCCTCATGATATTCTCTAGCGTAGGCAGGATAATATCTGAGGTATTATATCGTCTTGTAGCTTGGCAGGTATTATATCGTCCGGACCAGCAGACGTGTATGGTTTGAAGCTATGCAGCTTCAAAAGCAGTTTATCTCTTGTAATCAGATGCATTTTGCAGTAATCCTGTTTGGGTTGCTGCTGGCCGCGAAAAAGGAGCTACCTGGAAAGTGGGTGTCCAGTAGCAGGTTGAGTGATTCATCACTTGAGGTTGTCCAAGAGCCATCGGTTTTTTCAAATAACTAGGCATCATAGGATTTGTAGAGAGGATTTTTCTTAGCCACAATGCCTCAGACTTTTTATGATTTTGTCACAGAATGATCTCCAGGACAATCGCTTTGCCTTCCTCAGTTCTTTTTTTATATATTTTGGGGGATTCTTTGACTCTGACTCAAGTCAGTCACTTTTCTTGTGCTTTTTGTTAGTTTTCTGCAAATGTTTCTAAGCGGTCCCAGTGCTGATGTCCACCAGTGCGAATTTTTCTTGCCTCTAGGTTGAATAAGAGGGCAGGAAGCAGCCATAGACTGATTGGGAGCCAGGGTGAATTCCTTAACTTTCATGTCAAGCTCGTTGCTATCACGCGGGGGACTTGAGAGTTCAGGGGATAGCGTTTCTGACACTATTCCTCTGAGAATCATCACTCAAGCTGAATTGGATGTATCTGTGGTCTGAAAGTGAATGTTCAGAATGATGTTGTTGGAGACAAGAGTGATATCTAGCACTTCCTGTCGGTTTTTTCTTATAAAAGTGGGCTCATTGCTAATGTTGCAAACAATGAGGTTAGTACTTATAATATAATCAAAAAGTGACTCACCTCTATCGTTGATGTCGGTACTGCCCCATACCGTGTGATGAGCGTTAGTGTCGCACTCGATGATGAGGCCAGTTTTTAGCCTTCCAGCTTCCAGTACCACCCTTTCGAGGTTATCACCAGTGAGAGGTGTCATCGATGCCAAGTTGCATATTGCATGTCGAGAGGGAGATACGCGATTTGTTGCGTTTACAGCCTTTCAACGCTACATCTTCTCACAGTATTTCTTCGTTGTTGTGGTGTCTGAGATATCCATATACGTACCCTTGCTGCAACATACGTACGCCGCTTGGAACATTGGCCCTTGGAACATATATAACTAGGGGAGTGTCTTGCGTCGATCGCAACATGATCAATTTGAGTGTCGCTTTTATAATCACGTGAGGTCCTTGTTCCTTTGTGAATATTAAGATAAACCAACCGTGGGCTAGCTGACTAATATCCCGCAGAAAAGTCAATTAGCCTTAGGCCGTTTTCAGACGCGGTGTCGCCTAAGCCCGTTAGACTAACAAATATACACTTTTTCCCTATTCTAAGGTTAAAATCACCGAAAACGATTTTAACGTCATACCTATGGCATTCCTCGTAGGTTTTACCGAAACGTTCATAGTTTTTCTATTTTTCTGTGGAAACATGAGCGGATATCTGCAGGCGCGTGTTGATGAATTTAGCGTTGATGCGGATGTTTTCAATGTCGTCGACCTAGTGCCGATGGCGGCTCAAAACGTTCTGTATACATAGACGCTACTTTTGTCCTGCGTGGCCTTATAGCCGTTTAGAGCCCCGCTGGTGTTCGACTGCACGTTGCATATGCAAATCCGAACGTCATTATTCCTTTTTCGATTTTGCAGTAAATTTTTGCGTCATCAGTGAATCCGTCCTTATCCGAGGACTCCTTTCAGTAGGGTTTTCACGTGGTCGAGAAGTTATCCTGACCCTTTAATCCACTGGAACGTCAGGCTATATATTTTGCAAGTCAGGAATGGCTTCATAGCCCGGTTGCCATCATAAGGAAGTAAAATAAGCACAACTGATGTGTAGTTATAGTTGCAGCACTGGATATCACTAGCATGATGCCGCTCAGTGCCTATCCTAATCGTATAGCATACTATCTTAGTTATCCCGCCACCGGTCTTAGTAAAACTGATCACATCAATTCAGTGCTGTAGTATGTAACAAAATTTTACTTGAAAGGTGGTACTTGGTAGTATTACAACATCACATCAGAGAAGTTATACGAGTACGTATTCAAACTGATCGTACTGATCATAATGATCTTGTAGATTTGAACTTAAAGGATACTTTTCTCTGAAACTTATAAAATCTTTATCAACATCTGGTAAAAGAGCTACAATATTAGGTTTTCCCATATCGGCACTGATTGCTGAGATCTGATTTGCATTGAAACTGATCGCCTACTGGTCAGTGTTACGGATATGCTATCAATGGAATTTAAGAAATTAGTCAGGGTCGTTGACAATTGTTCTATTTATCATTAAAAATATGGAGCAAGCAATTTGAAGTCCACTCATTTATCTAAGTACATTCAGAACGGATTTTATGAAAGTTGCTATTGCTATTGTAAAGTCATCAAAATTTTGTTTTAATGAAAAATAAATTAATAAAAATATTTCGCTGACTAGTGTGAAAATATAGAGGAAAACAACTGACTACTAACGTTAAGCTGTGGCTCTCAATAATATTGCAACTGCGTAGAAATTCAATACATTTGGCAGTCAATTGCTGGTATACGCACTACACAACAAAAGAAAAAGATATGCCAAGGTATACATGTTTACAAAAAAATAAATAAAATGCAATCCCAGAAGGAAAAACAAGTTTTAATGCTTTAGCAAAAATTATGGTTTGTGTTTTTGTTTTTTTTTTTCCCCATCAAACTAGCTTTTTTCTATATGTTGCAAGTTTAAATATCGATTAGTATACTGCTCGACATCAAATCTGTGAATAATTAAGCTAGTATCTGAAGTGTGCCGACTTGGAACTTGTGGGTCTTTTCGCAGATCCGCCGCAATGTAACAATCTGGTCAATGGTGGACTTTCTATGCCTTAAACCATACTGATAGAGACTAACCAGTTGTTTGGCAAAGGGTTTTAAACGAAGGAAGATGATTAAGCTCTTCAGTGATAAGATGCCTACAGTACCAGCACTCACCACGTCAGCGCCGAGTGTCTGCAGCCTGATGAGAGCGTAGGCCGGACATTCACAGAGATAGTGCTCTGCGGTGTCGTCAGCGCTTTCACAGCAAGCGTCGCAGAATATTGTGTCACTCATACCCAGCACATTTAAGTATTTAGCAAAAGCGTAATGCCCTATCACGACGCCAGTAACCAACCTGCGGTATTTCCAGCTGAGGGACAGGAGAAAGGCAGCTGGCTTAGTATAGACGTCGGGAAGCATTCGTTTGGTTATGCCATCTGCAGTTGTGTCATACGTACATCCGGCCATATTAAGAGATGATTTGGTACATGCTCTTCACAAACCACCCACGTTGAACAGCTCGACAGCTAGGACGTCAGTGCCAGCAGCCTTATTGAAGTTATGTTTGGATATGTCTGCCCTCATTGGAGAGTACAACTCTGATGTCTTGCTCGCTGTTTTGCCACTGGTTTTCGGGTTAAGATGCTGTCGGCGCAGGATATTGAGAGATGTTAAGGAACACTTGATCCGCAAAGGCCCTGGTGGTCTCCTATAATTGTAGCCTTCCGACCCCGAACTTTCTCACACTATTTTCTTTTCTTAATGGTCTTAGGTACATCCGGAATCGTACCTTATCAGCAACAAGGTAGTGGTCCAAGTCAATGTTTGTCCCTTGGAACGTTCGGACATCTAGGAAACCGCTAAGGCCTCTATGTCAAAATGTGATGATATTTCTTGTCGATAAGCTGATGTGCGAACGTTGACAAATTGAGACATGATGCCTGAAACGCCTGATAGTCCTGACACTGAAGAAATCTTGCATCCGCTTCCAAATAGCCGCTACTTGTCTTCTCGGTAGCAAACACCGTAGTCTTATATACGAGTATGTCTTCAATGGCAGATAGATCTGCGCGTGAATGGAGTCATAATAGATTCCTAAGATATCTGTTTTACCACATGAAACCTTGGAATAGTCACTACGAGGGTTGTTCAATAAGTCCCTCAAAATTAAAACAGATTGCGTTGCCACGTCAAATCCAACCTTTTGCTTGTTATGAAGCGTCTTTTAAAAGAACGCACCCAGATTTTCAGACATATCTGTCAAATAAATTTGTTGTCAGAGCTATTTGAAACAGACGCCTAAACACTATTTTTTGCGCAAAGAAAACCATCACGCAAACCAATTCAATTGTCTTGGACGGTTTCAAGTCTGATATTCACAAAATAAATGCTGGTGTGCCCCAGGGCTCTGTTCTGTCTCCGACACTCTTTTTAATTTTCATTAATGATCTCTTGTCTGCTACTTCTAATCTGATGACAGTACTCTCTGCTTCCGGACTCACGGCCTTGCTCTTCGGTTGTAGAACGAGAACGGCAGCGTATGCTAAGCTCATTAAATTCCGATATCAACAGCATAACCAATTGGGGAACTATCAACAGAGTGGAATTTAATACTTCCAAAACACAATGCTGTCTGCTGTCTTTAAAGCGAAATTTAAACACCCAGCCATTATCCATGAATGGCACTTGCATCGTCGAAACCGATAAACTTTCCATTCTCGGTATGTGTGTCAATGACAACTTACGTTGGAATGACCACATATTTGGCCTCAATATATAAGGCATTCATCCGCCCAAAATTAAAATACAATGCCCACATCTGGTCAGGTGCTCCTAACACATCTCTGCACCTGCTAGATAGGATTCAAAACCGTGCGATAAAACTTATTGATGATACTAATACCAGTCAATCAATTGACACGCTCGAACACCGACGTAATGCCTCCTGTCTCACTTTGTTTTCTCGCTATTTCCACCACCAGTGCTCCACTGAAATCGCCAGTAGCATTCCGCTCATTCAAACTTTCTAAATATCGTGATTCGTTCCTAAGCCGTACAACTCGCTTATGGAATGCCCTGCCGATATCTGTATTTCCTGGTCGTTATAACTTGCAAACATTTAAAAGCAATGCACATCGGTACCTCTCTTTTCTTCCTCCCTAAATTTCCTTTGCCCGCGCTGTGAACACTCATCTTAAGGGTACACAAACCCCTTGAGCGCGCGCTTATTATAAAAAAAAAAAAAAAAAAAAAAAACTTGAAAAGTATTATGAGGACTCTTCATACACTTCAGACTCATCTACCACTGGTTTACTCAATTTCGGTGCGGTCATACCAGCACAAGTGACGCCGAACGTTCTGGTTGCCCAATTGAGGTCACCACACCAGAAATGGTCGATAAAATCCACGGTATCATATTGGACGATCGGCGAGCGATGGTGTGCGAACTTGAAGAGGCTTTATTACATGGATCAGTGATTTTAGATTTGCAAAAATATTTGGATATGAAAAAGCTATCCGCTGATGGGTGCCGCATTTGCTTAAAATTGACAACAAACGCAGTCGTTTGACAACTTCAAAGGAGTGTTTGACGATGTTAATCACAATCCGAACGAGTTTTTGCGCCGTTTCTTAGCCGTGGACGAAACATGAATTCATCAAAACACATCAGAGTCTAAGTAACAGTTGAGACAGTGAACTTATCCTGCTGAATCGAAGCCGAAGAAAGCAAAGACATGGTGACAGTTTTGTTTTCTGGAATGCGCCCGGTGTCATTCAATCGATTAACTTGAAAAGAGAAAAACGATCACCGGCGCTTATTATTCAGAGCTGTTGGATCGATTCGACATCGATTCGAAGCAAAAACGACCGCATTTGGCGAGGAAATGTTCTCTTCCATCAGGACAAAATTGCATCAATTACTATAGGTTACGTATTGCTCCCTCATCCAGCATATTCTCCAGATTTAGCCCCCTGTGACTAGCTCTTGTTTCCAAACATGAAGCTCGTTAAATCGCACGAACGAGGCGGCCAATCGCGTGGCCCATTTCCTGAGGTAACACGCTCACCATATTTACTCTTCAATAAATCGATTGTAGCGTGTGCTGTGTGGCTTGTGGCATCATCCTGTTGAAACCACATGTCGTCCAAGTCAATATCATCTAATTCGGGCCAAAGCTCGAAGCTCGGCTCGGCGGTAAGAGGTTTGGGTCGAATGAAGAGGTCATCGATGAAACAAACGCCTTTTTGGAAGGCCTCGAGAAATCGTATTATCATTTGGAGGGCATCAAACATAGGAGAAACCTTCGACGAAGTCCAAATGTTGAAAAATATAGAGTTTCGCTTATTTCAATTTTCAGGGACTTATTGACGCACCCTCGTATATACATTACATCCAAGTTCTATGAATACATTTTTACGATACATCTTAAAGTAAATTGCAAAAGTCTTTTCCACTGTGCCACCCTTTTGCTCGTATGTATTTGCATTCTGGTACGATGTCTTAGAAAACATTTCTTTTGCCTGTCTCTCTCAAAAAAAAAAAAAAAAAAAGGCAACGATTTCCCTTTTGTTAATCCCATTTTCCCTTAAGATACTCGTACATTCATTGTATACACTAAACCGCCATTAACTGATTTTCTTTCCCAACCCAACCCACTTCAACCCAATGAAAAACGGCGTTGTCCTCGAGAACCTTAGACCTCGAAGTCAAATGTCTTCTGCGTTTTCATTATTCACACGCTTCATCGATTTTTCGATTCTTTTTACTCATACACCTTCTATCCGATACTGCTGAACACCGATTATAGCTTTAAAGATACATCAGTGTCGCTGGAATATTTTATTAACGAACACAATTTCTTTATAGAATACAGAGACTCAATCAAAGTAGGAGCTCATACCTACCCTACCAAGGGGTGTGGTGGGTTTTTGTGATTGTGAGTTTGAAAACTGGCATTGGAAAGCTAATTTTATCACAAAGTCCGTTAGACCTTCTGTTTTCAATCGCCATTGACTTTTAACTTTTAGTTGCAACAAAGCACTATCCAAGTTAATTAAATTGTGGGAAAATGGAAAATGGAAGTACTCGTACATCGAGTATTTGAGGACAATTTGTGCTGTTCTCACAGATTCTTTTGTAAGTTACAGGTGTCCTTCTAGGAGCAGCTTATGGCACTATCACTTATTAATTATTATGTGGTAGTGCAAGCTAATCTAATAAATAGACAGACTGACAGACTGAGCAATGTGTTGCTCGGTATCAGGGGTCAGGGTTGAAGGCTCCACATACAAACGTATATACTCGTAGACTCGTTAGTGAGCTCTCTCCTTAATTTAATATATTCGTTTGTTCAATCGCCAATCGAAAGGATGACGTACGTGTGACATTGAATTCGAGATGGATAGCTTTCTGGGTGTGATCATTGTGGACAGATGATTATGTGTATTGTCAATAAATGATGAGGGGTTAAATGTAACGTGGCGACTTTTTTAAATTTTATATGAAGTCATTAGTAAATATAGCGGTAAGGGCATGTAATTGGAGGTTCAAAGCATTTGGTTAGTTGCCTTAATAAGATGTTTAAATATTAACGTCTTTAATGGATCAAAATTGAAAAAGAAATGGAAATTTGAAAACCCTGCAGCGTCTTTGAACCACTTCATTTGAAATCCACAAAGTTTCAGCCCATGTGTATGAGAACAGATTTTTCTATTGCGCTGTGATATGAGAAAGCTGCCCTCAAGGTTTTAGGAATCTTTTCTGTTACTTAAATATTTAGATCAATTTTACAGTGGCGACAAAATAAATGTGTGTGTAATAATATGAATCTTAAAAACTAATAACAAAACTATTTTAGTACACAATAAAATAAAAAAGTGAAAACAAGTACTTCCTTTTAAGGAAAATAAAAAGAAAAACTACTTTCATATCTAAAAATGCATAGGCAAAATAAAGAGCACACTTCATCATTGCCTAAAAAATTCTTTAAAAAAATATTTGAAGACAATATAAACAACTTAATTTTAATTAATATCAAAGACTGTTTCAATATTTTTTGGGATTAGCCTTATTTTTTAAAACCGCAGCACATAGACGACCCATAGATGATACGAGGGCTTGACAGCGCTCTAGGGGTATTGCGTTCCAAGCTTTCTGAACCTCTGCCCAAAGTTGGCTTAAGTTTGAAGCTGCAGATCTATCAATTGCTTTGTCGACGTCGTTCTAAAGGGTTTTCCAATAGGGACTTGACAACTTTGAATTGAATTTGTGAACGCACTCTTTCACTAATCATCAAACTGTCACTATCAATTTATTCAGTAAACTCAACATTTTCATCATGGTAAAGTACACGAACGAGCAACGTCTGCAAATTATAAAAATTTTCTACCGAAATTTGGAGTCGGTGACTGCAAGTTTAAGAGCGTTAACTCCAATTTTCGGTCGTAATTCTCGCCCTAGTAGATAGACAGTAACAAGTTTAGTGCAAAAATTTTAGTCTACATATTCGTTGTGTGATGTTGCCGTGTCAGTGAGACAACCCCCCGAGTATTCACATTAGAACTAAGTGCAATAGTTTTAGTATAACCTGATTGTTGGAACAAATACAATACAAATAACATTTCATTTTAAGCATAACGACGCTTTGAGAATATCACCGCCGGCATTAACGCCACCAACACCAATCAGTCCACGTGAACCGCAGAGTCCCGATGGTCACACGTTAGTGAGTTCAACTGGATCAAGTGATACTATTCCTGAACAACAGTTTGCTTTAGCAGATTCGAATACCAACACGGTTTCGAAATCGTTTGTGCCGTGTAAAGTTTGTGGTGATAAGGCTTCCGGATACCATTACGGTGTAACTTCCTGTGAAGGCTGCAAGGGTTTTTTTCGTCGAAGCATTCAGAAACAGATCGAATACAGATGTTTACGAGATGATAAATGTCTTGTTTGTAATTCGATTGAACCGCAATAGATGCCAGTATTGTCGTTTCAAGAAATGCTTTTCTGCTGGAATGAATCGAGACTCTGTAAGATATGGTCGAGTACAGAAGCCTTCACGTGAACGCCCGACGAACAACAACAAAGTAACCGTGTCAGTCCGCCCGGCACATCAAGTAGTACGAGTACATCGCAGCAAGCACCACAAATGTGTTCCGTAGCATCACCGCAGGATGTGGGTGGATACACAACCCAAATGCCAGCGCCACCACAGACAGCGCCGGCGGAAGTCCCCGAAATACGAGTACCACCACCGGCAACCGAACTCACTGTCTACGATATAATTATGTGTATCTCGCAAGCTCATCGTATGTTCTGCACTTATACAGAGGAGCTAACTAGAAAGTTAGTAAGACGACCAGCAGTTGTACCACTCAATGGAGTCAACGATGATAATGAGATGAATGCGCCAGTTGCTGAAAGATGAGAACTACAAAGGATTTGGCTGTGGCAGCAATTTTCCGCTCGTATGACACCAGGTGTTCAACGTGTTGTTGAGTTTGCCAAACGTGTACTGGCTTCTGTGATTTTATACAAGATGATCAATTGATTCTAATCAAATTGGGATTCTTTGAAGTGTGGCTAACTCATGCCGCTCGTATGATCAATGATACGGCATTTACCTTCGACGATGGAGTGTATATGACACGACAACAATTGGAATTTCTCTACGATCCTGATTTCATTAAAGCAATGGTGAATTTTCTCCAACTCACTAGACGCCTATAATCTGAGCGACACCGAAATTGGTCTATTTTCCGTCATGCTGTTACTTGCACCCGATCGAACTGGCATTACTTTAACTTTAGTTACTCAAACTCGTGAGTTTGTCGTCGAAGCCCTACGTGTACAAATACTACGCTCTAGAGCCGGCTCCACACAGGCAATGCAACTGTTGCCCGCTTTAGAGGCTAAAATTCCCGAACTAAGATCACTTGGCGCAAGACATTTCTCACACCTAAACTGGCTTCGAATGAATTGGACAAGACTTCGGCTGCCGCCATTATTCTCCGAGATCTTTGACATTCCCAAAGCGGACGAAGAACCACCAAGTACTTCTTCCTCATCGTATAGGGGATTGCCTCTAGAGTAACAGATTTTGAGAATGCTAATCTAATTGTGGAGAGTGTGCGGTTTAATTCTTAAAACGTCACGCTTCGCATGCAAGCAAATTTTAAATTAAAAAAAAAAAATAAATAATAATAATAATTAGTTCGGTACCGAGCACACAAAGTGTGCATAAAATGTTAAACAATGTAACAATGTTAAAATGTAACACTCAAATTAATAAAACAAATGTAGTTGATCAAAACGAGTTGGTCGATGTGTCGAAAATATCGCTGCCGTTCAGGCGTCCGTAGCAAACGATCCAAATCAGTCAATTCCACGGTGTTCTCAAGAATTTGGCATCGCTCAGACCACGTTATGGCGTATTTTGCGTAAGGATCTTGGTTTACATCTATACAAGATCAAGCTGACTCAAGAATTGAAGCCGATGGACCATTTGAAGCGACGTACGTTCTCCGATTGGGTTCTGGAGAAGATGCACCAAGATGATGAATTTCATCGCAAAATCATCTTCAATGACGAAGCTCATTTTTGGCTCAATGGGTTCGTCAATAAGCAAAATATGCGTTATTGGTCGGGTGAAAATCCACATGTGCTTCATGGATCACCACTTCATCCACAAAAAATAACTGTTTGGTGCGGTTTGCATTCCAGTGGCGTTATTGGACCATATTTTTTCGTCGACGATAACGATCGTCACGTTACTGTGAGTGGTTAGCGTTATCGCGCCATGATCACCGATTATTTTTGGCCCGAATTAGAAGATATTGACTTGGACGACATGTGGTTTCAACAGGATGATGCCACAAGCTACACAGCACACGCTACAATCGATTTATTGAAGAGTAAGTATGGTGAGCGTGTTAATTCCAGAAATGGGCCAGTCGATTGGTCGCCTCGTTCGTGTGATTTAACGCCGCTTGACTATTTTCTTGGGGGCTAAGTGAAGTCATTGGTTTATGCCAACACGCCGACGACGTTGGAAGAGCTCAGAGCCATTGAACACGAAATAGCGGCCGTTTCGGCTGAAATGTGTGACCGAGTCGTTGAAAATTGGGTCCAACGAATCGACCGCTGCAAATGTGACCGCGGTGGCCATATGAACGAAGTCGAGTTCCATTCATAAATGTTTTGATTGTACTTCAAGCCGATAATAAAGTTTTTGAAATATCTCAAATGGTTTGTGTTTTATTTTAAAAAAAAAGTTGTCAAGTCCTTATTGGAAAACCCTATAGAAGTTCTCAATCGGGTTGAGATCAGGGCATTGTGCGGTCCAGGTTAAAACATTAATTTTTTGATCCTTTAGCCACTGCTTAACCGATTTTGCTGTATGTTTTGGATCATTGTCGTGCTGAAATTTCCATTTCAGCGGCAATTCTTTCTCTGCATACGGAAGCATGGTATCATCTAAAATTTCCCTATATTTGGTTTGGCCCATAATACCCTCCATACCTTAAATAGGCCCTACTCCGAACCAAGAAAAACAACCCCAAACAACAACGCATTACTCCATGTTTAACAGTCTTGTGGGTGTATTTAGGATTGAACTCTTCGTTGATTCCACGGCGCACATAAATTTTTCCATCAGATTCAATGCGATTAAACTTGGATACGTTCGACCGCAGAAGATTTTTCCACCACATTGGGTCATTCTGAAGGTGCTCTCTTGCAAATTCCAAACGCCGCCTTCGGTTCCGAACCGAGACCAGTGATTTTCTTCGCGCAATGCGTTCAAAAAATTTTTTTTTCCTAAGGCTATTTTTAACTGTACTTACAGAGATATTAACACTTAGTTGCTCTTCAATTTTTTGTTTTATTTTGGGTGCGGACAAAAGAATCTTCGGTCCGTTCTGTCATTTTACGTTTCCGGTTTTTTCGAATTTTGTTTTGCACGGACCCTATTTCTTCACAGTGATGCAATGCGTTATAAATCTTTTTACTCGAGCATTCTAACATTTGAGAAATATCCGTCATTGAAAGGAATCCATTTTCATAATCCAAAACGCGTTGCCTAAAATTTTCTGTCGAATGTTTTCCGCGTCCCATACTAAAATTTGTGTTTAATTTACAAGAAATGAGTAAACCAACTTTATAGAATAATAAATTACCTTAGCCAAATAATATAAAATCTTTAAAATAGAGAAAAAAACTGACAAACAAAGAAGTGTACTATTTAATTTGTATTCGCTTTACTAACTACCTTTGCCAGATGACGTTTAACTTCGTAAGACAAAAAAATTTGCAATTAAAAATTAAACCATTAGTTTACAGAAATGGCAAAAAATATACAACATAAAAAGGAAATACCATTTGATATGCAAAACAATTGTTTAATATGTTATTGAAGCTGATCCTCAAAGTGTGATATTTAATTTGTCGCCACTGTATACTCGTATACTAGGTGGGGTGACCGGTAACCTCCTTGAATGCGCTGCTGCTGCAAAAACGGTTATGGTGCCTTGAAGTCCGTTCATATTTAGGCAGACATGCCAAATTTTAGTGCGATACTGTCTTTAGTTTTGTTTTGACAGCTGATTGTTGTTGACGTGTTTGGCATCATGTTGAATATGGACAAAAACGATTTTCGTTCTCTCATAAAACATTATTTTTTGAGAGGCAAAACGGCGAAGGAAACAAAAGAAAAGTTGGATAAATATTATGGAGCTAATGCTCTGTCAGATTACACCGTCAAATATTGGTTTCAAGAGTCTCGTGGTGGCTGCAACTCCACTACCAAGTCCGCAGCGGCAGGCCCTCCGATGCGGTTACAGAGGCAAATGTCAAAAAAATACATGAATTGGTGTTGCCTGACCGGAAAGTGAAGGTGCGCGAGCTAGCAGATACCACAAAGATTAGTACTGAGCGCACATGCCATATTTTGGGCAATATTCTGCATATGAAAATATTATCCTGCAGCTGGGTGCCGCGCATGCTCATTCCTGACCAAAAACACGAACGCGAGAGCACTTCGAAAGAGTGTTTGGACTTGCTGATGCGGAATCGGGCGGACTTTTGGCGTCGATTGCTAACTGTTGATGAAACTTGGATCCACTATTACACACCAGAGAACAGAATGAGTGCCCCGCAATGGACTGAAGCCGGCACGAGTGCTCCCCGAAACGCCCGAGGGAGGCTCGATGGGTCGGAAAGGTTATGGCGTCGGTTTTCTGGGATTGTCATGGCATACTCTTCGTGGACTACCTCGAAAAAGGAAAAACCATCAACAGCGAGTATTACTGTGCATTATTGGAGCGATTGAAGGCCGAAATCGCTACAAAACGGCCTCACATTAAGCGAAAAAAAAATTTGTTTTTGCAAGACTATGCGCCGGCGCACAAGAGCATCGCAACCACGGCTGAAATGATTGACTTACGGCTCCAATTGCTGTCGCATCCACCGTATTCGCCCAGTTTTGCTCCCTCGGACTATTATTTGGGAACCTCAAAAGATGGCTCATCAAGAAAAAATTCAGCTCACGCGAGGAAATCATCTACGCCACGGAGGAGTATTTTTCAGACCTTCCGGAAAATTACTTTTCGGACGGGATCAAGAATTTGGAAAATCGCTGGAATTAGTGTATTAAGCTAAAAGGGGACTATATTAAATAAAATAAAAAAATAATTTTTTTCATTCCCAAGGAGGTTACTTTTCAACCCACCTAGTATTAGTACTTAATATCTATTAATCCATACAATACGACACAAAACACTTGCTTGCTGCCTTTATTTACTTAGACATTTACTTGGAGGTTAACATATAAATCAATTACTCGATTTGTAAATGAGTATATTAAGTAAATGAGTATAGTTCCCCATAATGAGGTATTTCCATGTTATTTTGCGGGTTCATAATTAGACACGTGTACCACTAAAGGGTGATTCACTAAATGTGTCCACATTTTATACGAAAAAATAAGACAATTATACGTAAAACAAAACTTCGGTCATATGTGCATCCATACCTGTTTTAGAGATAATTAAAATGGCTGAATACAGATTCGAATTTGCAGGCCAACTCGGTTCGGATCCATTTTGTGAAATTATGCGATTTCCGAATTTAAAATTGATTTTCTGGTGCAATGTATGGCATGTATCGCCGTCTTGATGGTACTAAATGTTCCGCAAGTTTAATCCAACCAATTCGGCCTACAAAAACTTTGCCAACATGCTACGGTAGAAATCAAAATTGAAATCAATCCCCGAAAAAATAAGGCCCAATCACACTAAATATTTCACGTAGAGCACAAAGAGTTGACACTGGTGGCTCGTTATTTTTGTAAAATAATATTCAAATGTTTAGCTGATGTGTACGACGTCATGGTCTATCTGACAATAGACAGACCTGAAGTTTGTCAAGAAAATAAAGTTCAAGCTCATTCACTAGGGTACACGTTGTATAAGTCGTCATTAAAACTTAACTGAAAATCTTCCTAGACCTAGACCTAGTCGAGTCATAAATACTGATACACAGAAAAACGTACGCCAAACGCGCTGATATTTTTAAAGACAAATTTATATAAGTTATGGAAGACTTCATTTGAAATGGCCGCCATTTGTCTTAAAGCACGACCTGAGACGTACTGGCCCATCATCAATCGCATTACGGATCTCATTCGTCGGAAAATTGTCGACAGCGCGAACATGGGCTCATTTCAAAGGCTCAATATTTCGGTGACAAGCAGAGCAGGCTATTCCCTCTAAAACGCACCACAACTTGTAATCCAAAGGCTTGAGGTCCGGACTACCAGCTGGCCAATCATCCGTTGATATCAAGTCGGTTACATTTTTTTTTAGCCACAACTGCTTCAATGCGACTGTTAGCAGGTGTCCAGTGTGTCTTTTGTAGGCACTAAGTCCCAAGTCTTCTTTGATGATGCGAGACATAGATTTTTGCGAAACGTTCATTTCCCGCGACAAGATCTTCTGCTTTCTCAGTGATTTGCGTCTGATGATTCGAGTTTACACGGCTGTGATGGCTCCCGGAGTCCTCACAGTGCGTGGACGACCGGATCTTTGATGGTCACGTTCTACACCGGTATCCTCAAATAATTTAATAGTGCGATAAACAAAACAGCGAGTAATTAATTACAAGCGGTCGCAAGGTTCGAAATATATCACGATTTTCGATGTTACTTACTGTATCACCTGTATCATTGACCGTTTAAAGAGAAAGAACCTTCCTTTTAGCTTGCTCTATTTTCTTCCCACGATAAAACTCTTCTCTGAAGAACTGCAAATATTTTCGTACACGAAATGAACACATTCATTCTTAAGAACCAATGAGCAAACGCTACAAGTCGTCAAAGAATCGAGATTCGTCGAATCTCATATCTCTGGAAGTAAAAACAGCATATCGCGTATCTTAAAACTTGATTTGGACTCAGCGCATACCAGAGACACACCGGCCCCTTGCTCACAGAAATATTGAAACAGATACGTAAGTCAAAATCGGAAGCTTTGCTTCGCCAGTACGCGTGGAACGGTCATAGACGAATTCTTTTTACTGACGAGAAAATGTCCACCGTTGAAGGATCGTTCAACAAGCAGAATACAGTGTATACTCTGTCATCACAACATGCGTCTGAACTCGTTCAGAGAGTTCAACGTGACCACAACCCAGTTTCTGTGATGGTTTGGTGGGGAGTCGCCTACGACGAGCTCCATTTCTGCGAGAAAGTTGTTAAAACCTCGGCGAAAGTGTAGAGGGCGTTTTGGAGCCCCTCAATAGAACACTATTCGCATATAAAGCGTCGAGCTTCCAACAAGACTCCACTTCACCTCATAAGGCAAAAGCGACTCAAACACGGTTCAAAACCACGTTCCGAACTTCGTTTCGTCGGATAATTGGCCATCTCTCATCATTAGACTACAAGACTATGGTCCATTCGGGAGACTATGCCTGGCATTTCTTTGAAGCACGCGCTTGTCTAGGCAGTGGAAAATTTTCCAATACAAGAGTGTGTACTGCAATAAAAAGTTTGGAAAAATATTAATTTTATTCACCAAAAACCGTATACCAAATATTTGCTAGTACTGGGCAGACCTTTACTCTTTACAGGCTCGAAATAAGCTAGGTTGTTCTCCTGAAACGATAATAAAGTAATATAGTGAAATAAAACAACAACAAAAATGCACTAAAACTTAAAAATCTACTTGTACGAGTACATAACCACAAAAGGAGCTAGCAATTTCTTCCTTCGACGCAATGTATCTCTTTCCCATATTGTATAAACTCTTCCTTTCTATTGTAAGTTAGCTAAAATTTTCGTCGACTAAGTCGTTGAAAAGTGACAATACGATTGTAAAATTGACAAGCCGTTTCAGAAATCACTTTGTCAACTTTATCATCGTAGCTTAATTTTCATAAAAATCATAAATCTTGATATGATGCATGTATTGCCGAGCTGCATTCAACCCAAGGCTTTACGTACGCGGTTGCAATAAACAAGGGAACGTCTGTCTTGCAATTCTCTTTTGTCTTTAGCGCTCATTTTAAATTGAGACTGCGACTATCGTCGAATGAAATGACAATCGGGAGGCGCTTTTCTTAGGAATTTATGACATCCTAAGCCAGGTAACAATTTCCCATTCTAATTCACGGCCACTACGTCGGGCACATCATCCTTAAAATCCGATTTAAAGGTTTCTGCTCTGTCCTTCCTCAATTATGTCGGAATCCGCTGAGGATTTCATGATTGGAAATTCTTCAATACTAAGACCTAAAGCTTCCACTGCAGCGTGAAGAATAAACACAGAGGCCCTAATGCTCACCTGACATCTTCAAAGTTTGTGAGTGATGGGACAGTGATCGAAGATTGAGGCGAAATCTCATCAGTGTTTTCGTCAGAGATATTAGAACTACAATATCATGTGTCTCTGCGGTAGTGATAGCTCATAGAAATATTCCTGAGTTTTCCTTTTCTTTTCTTCTTTTTCTTTGCCTCGTCCTTTTTTCTTTTTCCTCTACTTTTTTTTATCTAGATTCACAAACTTTCGACAAAGCACGCCTTTAGCCATTCTTCGACGTATGTTATTCCATCTAGACCTGCGTTAGACGTTTTCTCTTCTCGCAGCTGACTTTAGCCTTAAGTTTTGTCTTATGCTGTAGGATCTCTTGGGTGGAACAGGATTTTTTTTTACCTGTAAAGGACTAATTCGGAATTATTTAAACGAAAGAGCAGCAAACTGTGACACAACTGAAGAACACTGGTCATTCTATTAGGTTGTACCACATGAGATGTCCGACTTTGAGGTAAAAATTTAAAAGCCAATATTTTTTTTGTTATAATTTTTTATTTGGTCAAAATTTGAACCGTTAGCATCTATTATAACTTTTTTCCAACGTGATTCAAGCTCCATTATTCCTTTTTTGTAGAAGGCTTGATGTTTGGACGCTATAAAGTCTTCAAAGGCTTTTATGACCTCTGCTCGGTTTCAGAATACCTTCTGCCGACAAAATGACTCCAGACTGCGGAAAAGGTGATAGTCTGTTGGAGAAACATCAGCAGAGTACGGTGGATGTGGAAGAATTTCAAATCCCGACTGTAGCAGTTACGCATGATGTATGGGATCTAGCATTGTAATGCAATAGGATCGGACCATGCCTATTTGCCAGCGTAGGTTGGTTTTCATTTCGATTTCCATTTGCACTATGTCAATTTCCTGACAATATTTGACTGCATTTATCGTTTCCCGTGGTTGAAGAAATGAAAAGTGAATTGGGTCTTCCGATGTCCACCAGATTGTCTGAGTGAAGACGTAGTTTGGGGGTGTGTTTGATTTTTCTTCTGCATCCAACCACACAAAATCTACTTTTCATCACACGTGATTATACGGTCCACAAACGGTCCAAAAATGGTTCATTTTGGTGCCTTAAGCTCAGCCACGCATAGATTTCTAAGCGGCAAGGTTTTTGTGCCTCGTTCAGTTCACGGGGCACCAACTTTTCGAGGTTTTTTATTTTTCCTAGGTGTCGACTCATTGTCATGGGAGATACTCCCATGTTCTCTGCAATGTCCCGAACCGTTACAGTTGAGTTTGCATCCACCGTTGCTTTTAAAATATTGTCGTTAATTACCGTTTCTGGTTTCCCACGTGGGTCGTCTTCGAGGCTAAGGTCTCTCGAACGAAACTTAGCAAACCAACGTCGAATGTTTCGTTCGTTTGCCGCTACATCCTTATATGTGTCATTAATGTTTTTCCCTGCCAGAGACGCATTTTATCATTAAGGAAGAGATGATAAACAATTCCTAGAAAGAAATTGCTGTAGTTGCAACGAACCCTAAAAGTCCCACACGTCAAGCACACGTACCACTTTATCTTATAAAAAAAAAGAGAACATCTTATTGCGAACTGAGTGAAAATCGGACATTTCATATGGTACCACCTAGCACAATAGAATTTTACCCTAAGATTATGAAGAGCTAAACAGGTAAACTTCAAACCTAAGCTTAGTGAGTTAAAGGAACAGATACACATAAAGGAACAATTCAAAGCGCCTACCACCCCACTTTGGACCAAAGCCAACTCTCTTCCACTCATGACCTGGTTCCCTTATGTATTTTTTTACTTGTTCTGCACACAGATGCGAAGGATTCACTAATTTTTCAGAAAGAAAAGTATCCATTTCCCAGGTTTAACCACTTGGTTCATTTATCTAAAGACGTACTCACGTTTTTTGTTATTATTTCCCCTGATTGACACATTTTTGCTTATCTAATTAAAAAGCTGAAAAAAATACGCAAATTATACATTTCCACGACGTTCTGCATAAAGCAATCAATTTGTCGTTAATTGTCTATTACTTGCAAACCATAGGCACATACACGACATACATACTCGTGCATCCAATTTAAATTTGTTTTCAATTTTGTTTTTCTATCTAGATACCGGTATGTGTATTGGATTTCCGCTTTTAGCATTTATTTGTCAATATTCACAACTCAACGGCTTATTTATCTATCAATAAGCATCAATAGCAAAGTTTAATTTACGTTAATTTCTGCTCTCACGTCTACAACACATTTAGTGTGGAAGTTGCATAACCTTCGTTTGCCCCAAGCAAAAGATACATATGTAGTTATAGATTAGCGACTAATCGTCCATATTACGTAACCAAACCGGATGAAAAAAGCATATCCCAACCGGGAGACGCCAAACGGGGATTAATTAGATCAATTTGCTCCAGGATGCTGCTAGTGCATCTGTACGAGTACTCGTACTCAGTTTCACAATAGAATTTTTGAGGAAAGATACGAAAACAAACGAAATTGTGAGCATGAGCATCCACATATCCACATACATGTGTACATGCATATGTATGGATATGTACAGTGAAACAAGAAAGTATGGGCAATTTTATTTTTTCATAGTTACTTATAAAGGGTTTTCCAATAGGGATTTGACAACTTTGAATTTAATTTGTGAACGCACTCTTTCACTAATCATCAAACTGTCACTGTCAATTTATTCAGTAAACTCAACATTTTCATCATGGTAAAGTACACGAACGAGCAACGTCTGCAAATTATAAAAATTTTCTACCGAAATTCGGAGCGATAACTCCAATTTTCGGTCGTAATTCTCGCCCTAGTTGACAGACAATAACAAGTTTAGTGTACAAATTTGAGTCTACACATTCGTTGTGTGATGTTGAAGTGTCAGTGAGACAACGGGTTGGTCGAAGTGTCGAAAATATCGCTGCCGTTCAGGCGTCCGTAGCAAACGATCCAAATCAGTCACTTCCACGGCGTTCTCAAGAATTGGGCATCGCTCAGACTACATTATGGCGTATTTTGCGTAAGGATCTTGGTTTACGCCCATACAAGATCAAGCTGACTCAAGAATTGAAACCGATGCACCATTTGAAGCGACGTACGTTCTCCGATTGGGTTCTGGAGAAGATGCGCCATGATGACGAATTTCATCGCAAAGTCATCTTCAGTGACGAAGCTCATGTTTGGCTCAATGGGTTCGTCAATAAGCAAAATATGCGTTATTGGTCGGGTGAAAATCCACATGTGCTTCATGTATCACCACTTCATCCACAAAAAATAACTGTTTGGTGCGGTTTGCATGCCGACGGCGTTATTGGACCATATTTTTTCGTCGACGATAACGATCGTCACGTTACTGTGAATGGTCAGCGTTATCGCGCCATGATCACCGATTATTTTTGGCCCGAATTGGAAGATACTGACTTGGACGACATGTGGTTTCAACAGGATGATGTCACAAGCCACACAGCACACGCTACAATCGGTTTATTGAAGAGTAAGTATGGTGAGCGTGTTATCGGAAGAAATGGGCCAGTCGATTGGCCGCCTCGTTCGTGCGATTTAACGCCTGTTGACTATTTTCTGTGGTTCTACGTTAAGTCATTGGCTTATGCCAACACGCCGACGACGTTGGAAGAGCTCAGAGCCAACATTGAAAGCGAAATAGCGGCCGTTTCGGCCGAAATGTGTGGCCGAGTCGTTAAAAATTGGTTCCAACGAATCGACCGCTTCAAACGTGCCCGCGGTGGCTATATGAACGAAGTCGAGTTCCATTCATAAATGTTTTGATTGTACTTCAACCCGATAATAAAGTTTTTTAAATATCTCAAATGGTTTGCGTTTTATTTAAAAAAAAACGTTTTCAAGTCCTTATTGGAAAACCCTATACATTTAAAAAAACAAAAATAAAAAAATATTTCATATAAACAAGTGAGCAAAATATACTGAACGTGGGTGCTTAAATTCACTTTAATTCCAAGATTGATAACAATTGGGGGATTATAAACTAAAGTTGAAACGGTTTAGTATTTAGTGTGTAATCCTTCCACATTAAGTATGGCTTGTATTCCATTCTTCAACGATAACTTTTTAGAGCCCTGGTTTTGAAGAAACCCCAAATGGTTCCATACATTTTCTATAGGGTTCACATCAGGGGCATTATCCAGCAGCCATTCTCGTGTTTTTCCAGCAGTATGCTTGGGCTCATTATCTTTCTGAAAGATAAACGTACTTTCTGATTAAAAAGTACCCGGAATTCTTCAATAAAACAAAAACTGTTCAACTATTCATCGATATCCATTTTATTCCCTTCAAAGCTTCGTCCAATCAACAAAAAATTTTCATAGGCCGATTTTGGAATTGCCTTCAGCTCCTTCTGCGAATTCTGATTTATCGCCTCTCCGCGAAGTGATAACTTGAGTCGTGGGAATAGGAAAAAGTCACAAGGAGCCATATCAGGTATGAACGTTGTTTTTTGATCAAATAGTCGCGTACAGGATGAGATGTTTCTGCAACAAATTCAGCAATCGCGGTACAAGCCGTGCTTCAAGTCGTCTCATGCCCAAAACATCGTACATAACGCTCTGCAGCGATCCGAACGAGACACCAAGATCGGCTGCTATCTCTCTGATGCCACAGCCACAGTACGGCCGCCTTAAACTCTTTACACCACTCGCACGCTTGCGCTTTCAACATGGTCGGGTCCCCGTAGGCTACCATTAACATTTTCAACGCTTCCGCACATGATATTTTGTTAAAAACACACAAAATTTCAGGCAAACTCTTTGCCCAACTAAATTTGACATTGCGAAGTTCGCAAAACAAAACAAACACTGACTTGTCAAACTGGCGGTTAAGTCCCATTTACAATACTGCGAGATGCGATACGTTGTTCGAAAACGAGAGCGCATGAACTGTCAAAAATATTTCCGTAACATGTAATTCAATGTGTTCAGCGAGCATCGCAGTCAATTTCGAAAATCTGGAAAACTCTCGCATCTCGCAATGCGTGACAGCTAAATTGTTGTTGTTTTGATTTTGAGCTTGTTATTTGTGAGTGGTGTTTTGATGCATCATTGTAAACAGACGTCCGATGTCTGAATGCGAGGGTTCTCGCATTCGAATTCGAATGCGACTCTCGTATCGCATCTCGCAGTATTGTAAATGGGGCTTTAAACAGATATTTGAGTGCCAGATGACAGATGTACCAAAATAAAAAAAAGCCTTTGACAATATCTCAAGCGCGATATGTTTGATAGGGAAATTCCGGGTACTGTTTGATCAGAAAATATTCCTAAAATCAAGGTTTTCGGTGCTTTATTATTGCGCAAAATATCAATATACATAACAGCTGTCGTATGGCTTTCAACAGAAGTAATATTTCCAGCGCCACTTGCTGTGATGCACTTCCTACGCTCACTATAGGTACAATACTTTGACTCTGAAGTTCCGTGTTGGGTTTTCTCCGTACGTATTGTCTACCTTCGCAGCCAAAAATATTGAATTTTGACTCATCTCTAAAAATAATGGATTCCCAAAACATTCTAGGTTTGTTTATATATATTTTGGCGAAATCCGGCCGTTTTCGGCGATTAATTTCCGAAAAGAATGCCTTCTTTCTATAGGGTGACCAGAAAAGCCGATAGTTTTTCCAATTGTTATGTTTCAGTAGCTGTCAAAGTTACCAATGACATTCAGCTGTTAAAATATTCAGTAAGGTTTGCCATTTAATCATGCATCAGTCGAAATTCCGACTCAGTTGTAAATACGCAACGTGAATCTCATCGTAATATCGGTCGTCATCATGGCTTCAGTGTATTTCGTTCTACCATGGAAAAGTTTGAGCGGGAGTACACTCTTTTGGATCTTCAGCCACCAACCAGACAGAAGTTGGTGCGAAATGAAGAAAACATAGCCGAAATGACCCAGAAATGTCATGTCATACCTTACAAGCGACGCAACGCTCGAAGTTGTGAAAGAGAAATTTGGCGAGTGGGTCATCTCACGACGAGCGTTCATCAATTGGCTGCGCGCTCATGGGATTTGACCTCACTCAATTATTTTCTCTGTCTCTGAGGCTACGTCAAGTCCTTAGTCTACCAATGTGAACGAGCTCAATGCCAACATTCGGCATGCTATTGCCGGAAAAATGCCGCACATATTAGACAGAGTCATGAAAAATTGAACCGACCGCTTGAAACATTGTCAGCGAAGCCGAGGCGGCCATTTGAATAATGTGCTATTTCATAGAAGAGTCTGGACACAGAAATATTTTTCAGTTTAGATTACGATTTGCTCTGCCAACCTTGGTGCGCTTATTTTTTGGTTCTTGCCTACTTCTCTTATATGTAATAACCCTATCAGAAAAAATGCAAAGTCATCCTTTTCTCTTTGCATTTTGTATCGATCCCGTGTATTCCTATTTTTTTTACAACACTTCTTACTATAAACAAACTAATTTCAAGTTCTTTTCCAATCGCACAGTATGCTAAAGTCTGTTTGTGCAAAAGTACAGATTGGTTTTTTACACTAGTATCTAACTCTTTTGGTTTGTCGGATATTTTAGTTTTCGATTGTTTACCAATTAAAATTTTAATTGTTTACTCTCAACAACGGCACCTATTTAATGAACACTATTCTGTTGCCAATACTTTTTTGATGTGTTAATTCGAATGTTATTTTTTTTTATTTATTTACCTTATAATAGAAATGACTGTAAACAATTATTTATTGCATAGCTTTGCTCACTTGTTTAAATGGAAATATATCTTATTAAAAAAAATACAGCGAAACAAGAAAATTAAAATTGCTAATACTTTTTTGATCCACTGTATATGTGCCTGCACTTGTATGTACCCTCTTTTCTATTATTAAGTTTTCTTTGTAAAGCTACCCCAATATGATGGGCCAACCCCTTTAGCAATTAGGTGGTGCCGCTGTGTGTGTGTCGAGGCATAATTTTCTTTCTTAAGACAACATACAAGTACGTACATATGGTATGTACATATGTAAATACTTGTGTACGAGAATTTATGAATTATTGACCCGAGTGCTAGAATGTATCCATCTAATCCCGTCAAAGCTCGTAAACTGATAGTGCTGCGCGACTTACATAAATGCATGCCCGTGACTGTGCAGTAAGTGGTAATGAATTTTTCATTGTTTGTACGAGTAGCTTGTCTCTTTTTTTCCAGTAATTCACTCGTATCAAGCTATTGGATCTTGTCCAGACTTTAAGACCCCTTCAAGGATTTATGACAATTTTTTTTTTAAGCTGGAGGCATTCACACCATACGGAGCCATATGTACCAACATGAGTACTCTCAATGCTGCTCAGTTTCAGTTCAAGGTCGCTTCTATTAAACTGATTTACGAGAAATTTCACCAAGAGATACTTTACATTATTGCTTTCCTCATTTGATTGATGGTAAGGAACAACACAAACTTATGGGGTTAGATATTCAAAAAAAAAAAAAAAAAGATTTCAAACCATCAGTGGCAATCGCCTCCGGCAATTGCTCGAATTTAAGAGGTTGTGCCGTTTAAAATTTTTCTAATGGTTGCATACTCTCGCAATGTGTTTACGTTAAAAAGTTTGTTGAAAAATGTTTTTAGGATAAATTATTTCACATCCTCGACGAGAGAATGCTTGGATGCCTGGGGGTTTCGGTTGGTTTTTAGAAACATTAATATTCACGGTTGGAAAGTGAGTTATTTTAAGAATACTCTGCATCTAAAATGGGATTTTATTAGGGTTTATTATTATTATTTTAATAAGAACTGAGCTTGGTTTTTCGGTAGTCTAGTTAGGTGGAAGGTATGAGTTTCCATTGAAATAAAAAGGTCAGTAATTAGGCGGTGAATTATTCCAAGCATGATTCTATGTAATTGACTTCTTATTAAGTACTTACTCTTAATTCATTTAAAAAGATTTTTTTTAATTTTCTAAGGGAAAATGCAAATGTAAAGCTTATAAAGGGTGAACCAACAGATGGTGTGGATGTTGGCTATCAATTACTGTCATTTACGGAATTCAATGTGGGTGATCTTTTTGACAGATGTCATACAATCTTTGGTAATTGAAGTCTCATTACGAAAATGGGCGATCTGTAACAGTAACACTTCGTAAAATTCGTGAATTTTCCGGTCATCATAATTGCAACTAGTGAGTCCGGAATTCATGCAATGGTGAAGCGTTTTGAAGAAACATCACCACTGTGAACGAAAGTGTTCAAAACCAGCCAGGCACCTCAATTCGTCCCCGAAGTCAATAATTGGGCCTCACTTATGGCACTTTACGGCGATTTTTAAAAGTTCATCTTCATTTGCACGCCTATAAAATCCAAATTAAGCCTTTGGATCATCGACGGTGTCTCCGATTTGCTAACTAAATGTTGGGTCGCCATGACAATTTATCATTGAATTTGATCTTTTCCGATGAAGCCCATTTTTGGATGGATGGATAGGTATAATAAATAAATAAAATTGTCGTTTCTGGGGACCGGAAAACTCATACGAGACTCATGAAAAACCGATGCATTACAAAAAAGTCACTTTATGGTGCGGATTATGGGTTGGCGGCATCATTGGCCCATACTTTTTCGAAGATGAGACTGGAAGACAGTTACAGTGAATGGAGAACGTTACCGCAACATGTTGACCAACTATTTATTTCCAAATTTAGATGAATTGGGTCTGGACGATCTCTGGTTTCAGCAGGATGGTACTACCGCCCACACAAGCCATCAATCAATCAATTTATTGCATCCGAAATTTGAAGATCGCATTATTTCAGTTAGAGGAGAAGTTGATTGCCTCCTTAGACTTCTTCATGTGGGGTTATTTGAAGAGTCAAGTCTATGCCAATAACTCAGCGACAATTCAGGATCTCAAACATAACATCCAGGCTGAAATTGCGGCCATTGAGCCATAAATGTGTGTTTAATTTAATGAAAACTTCCACACTAACTGCTGGCTCACCCTTTACATAACTATGTGCACAGCCTTTAAATCATTAAAGGAACCTACGGAGCTTCTCTAAAATATGATAAAATTTATGCTATAGGACTATAAGGGCTTAACGTGGCCATCAAGCCGTTCCCAAAAAGGGTTGGTGGGAAGCTTCTTAAGGTATCACATCCCTTTCTACGAAAAAGGCATAAATGCAGGTGCAAAAGCTACTGGTAAGCTGTGATAAAGTGTGCTGGAAGATAATAGTGGCTCACGTGGTTCAATATTTCTGACTTTATAGCAGAAGTCCAATGGATAGCATTCCCTGCAAGACCTCTCACAAAAAATTTGGAAAGCCTCAAATCAGCATTTACCGCAGCAGCGTAACAATGTTAGTCGAAATGCAATTTTTTTAATAATAAATGAAGGAATAGCGAAAAATGTTGATTTTTTTTTACATAGCCTTTTCTATTTGGCAGGACTAGTAAAACAGTTCAGAATCTTGAATATCTATCTTTTTTTTATAATTTGCGCGCGCTCAAGGGATTTATGTACCCTTAAAATGTTTGCAACACAGCGCGGGCGAAGGAAAATCAGGGAGGATGGAAAGAGAGGTACCGGTAAACGCTGGTTTTAAATGTTTGAAGGTTATAATGACTAGCGAATAAAGAGCTAGGCAGGGCATTCCATAAGCGTGTTGTACAGCTTAGGAACGAATCACGATATTTTAGAGTACGTCCGAAAGTGGACTTAAGGGTATACTGATGAGCATTCATAGCGAGACGGGTATCGCGGTTAAAAGTTTGAAGTGCCGGAATGCTACTGGCGATTTCAGTGGAGCACGGGTGGTGGAAATAGCGGTAAAACAGAGTGAGACACCAGACATTACGTCGGTGTTCGAGGGTGTCCATTGTTTGAGTGATATTAGTATCACCTATGAGTTTTATCGCACGATTTTGGATCCTATCTAGCAAGTGCAAAGAGGTCTTAGGGGCACCTGACCAGATGTGGGCGTTGTACTCCAGTTTTGGGCGGATAAACGCCTTATATATTGAAGCCATATCAGAGGGGTTGAAGTATTTCTTACATGGCGTGAGGAAACCTAGACGTTTCGCAGCATTCTTGACGACATCGAATATGTGGTCATTCCAACGTAAACTGTCGCTACCGAGAATGGAAAGTTTAACGGTTTCGGCGATGCAATTGCCATTCATGGATAATGGCTGGGTGTTTAAATTTCGCTTTAACAACAGTAGACAGCATTGTGTTTTGGAAGCATTAAATAATACTCTGTTAGTTGTTCCCCAATTAGTTATGCTGTTAATATCAGAATTTAATGAGCTTAACATACGCTGGCGTTCCCGTTCTACAGCCGAAGAGCAGGGACGTGAGTCAGGGAACGAATATGAAAAGCAGAGAGTACTGTCGTCAGCAAAGGAATATATTGGATTAGAAGTAGCAGACAGGAGATCGTTGATGAAAATTAAAAAGAGTGTCGGAGACAGAACAGAGCCCTGGGGCACACCAGCATTTATTTTGTGAATATCAGACTTGAAACCATCCAAGACAACTTGAATTGAACGTTCCAAAAGGTAATTTCTAATCCATTGGAGAAGAGAGTCATCGATCCCAAATGCACTCATTTTCGACAAAAGAGCCTGATGCCAAACTCTGTCAAATGCCTTAGAAATATCAAGTGCAACTATCTTGCTTTCGCCAGATTGATGTACGCTTTGGTTCCACTTTTCGGTGAGACATGCCATCAGACCTCTTGCTACGAAAGCCGTACTGCCTGTCATGGAGAAGTTTTCGTGTTTCGAGATATTTCATGAGCTGACGGTTTATCAGCGTTTCCATGACCTTGGAAACAAGGAATGTAAGCGCAATGAGTCTGTGGGAGAAGAGAGAACATGATTCGTCTTTTTTTAGGAACGGGCTGGACAAATGCTGTTTTCCATCTGCTCGGGAAGAGTCCTAAAGAGTAGGATTGATGAAAAAGAAGTGGTTTTGCCAGCGTGGAAGAACACCTCTTCAGAAGAAGGGACATATACCATCTGACCCAGCGGATTTATGTATGTTGAGATCTTTAAGTACTCTTGCTACTACACCACTGTGAAAGTAGATTCGTCCCATTGAAGATTCGACGCACTTAAATGTAGGCGGAGACAAAGGCGGAGTGTTGAACTGGTCGCAAAGTGTGCAGCAAGCAGATTGGCCTTGTCTAAAGAGCTGACAGCTGGAATGTCATTGTGTATGAGCACTGGGATGGAGGATGAGGCAGAGTTTCTGATGTTTTTGACAAACGACCAAAAGCTTTTACTACTTTTGGGACATTGCTGTATTTTTTGCCTCAACTTTTGGTCGTAGTGAAATTTCACACGCTTGAGAAAGACATTGCAGTCATTCCTGGCTCGTTTAAACTTTTTTCGGTTTTCCTCGGTCGGGTTTGTCTTGAAGGACCGAAAAAACATTTCTCTAACCCATATAGCCTCTTTACAGCTTACCATGCCTTTCTTTTGGTTTGATGCTCTTCATCCGATGAGGGATAAAGGATCTCATTCCAAAGAGAATGGTGTCTGTGATCATATCAGCAGCGGTATCCACGTCGTTATCGAGGAAGCATAACGACCAGTTAAAATTCCTAAAGAAGTTGTTAAGGCCGCTCCAGTTGGCTTTCTCGTATTGCCAGACGGTTCTTTTAGGAATTTTTTCTCAAACTGTGTGGTCGGTGTACGGGAAATTAGCTGATATGACACAATGGTCCGACGAGCCTAGAGGGGAGAGCACATCAACGGTGTACTTATCAGGGTGAGAAGTTAAAAACAAGTCCAAGATGTTGGCGGTATGACTATCAACGTCTGGCATTCGCGTGGGCTCATTTACAAGCTGCGTTAGGTTGTTTTCCGCAGCGATGATCTCAACACACCGTCCTTCTCGTGTTGTCTGTCCAGAATGTCGAAGTCACCCAGAAGTGTATGTATTGAAATCGCCCGTAATAAGAATTTCAGTATGAGGATACAGGGATATAATTCTTTGAATGGAGTCAGACAACGCATCAAACTCGTTAAAAGTAGAATTGCTGTATCTCTTATCTTATCTTATCTCTTGTAACTCAGACGCTTTTATGTCCTGTATCCATTGTAGGTATGCTCCTATTCAAAAAAAAAACTGCCTTGAAGGCTGCCATTCAATTTCACAAAGCAGATTAATTATTTCTTCGCTTGGTCAAACACGGTTTTATCTCCACATCGTAAATGATTTAACATTCATCAGCAAGAAAATAAATTCCAGAAGAAGAATCATTCAGACATCCGTTGGCAAAGATGAAATTCTGTAAAGCCTCGGTTCTCTCCACTTGATTTTACAACCGTCAAGTTTTTGTCTTCCTTTTAATTAGAAAAAAATAAAACTTTCCGAATCCAAGATACCTCACCAGCTAACCCCGTTTGCATTAACTAAAATTAGAACCTTAATCCAAGAAACGAGTGGGAATTTTCAATGTTGAATTAATTTGGTTTTAAATTAGAAACTATTGGGTGAATAGGATTTTGTCTAACCAGTGACCTTTCCAAAGAATGGAACAATTTTACGTCTTACTTGCCTTTTGCCACCACCAAGGATCAAGTGAACATAGGAAAGATTTAATTAGATTGTAGACTCGAATTAAATTTAATTCGAAGTGGGTTGTACTTGCACTGTGTAGTAGATTAGGCTCAAGCAAAAAAGGAAAACCGTCAACCCGAAAATTATGTGGGCAGGAGGTGAGGAGAAGACTCTTCCATAAATTGGACAAATTTATTCATAAAAGGGTTGCCGTTTTTCCGAACTACTTAACAACGTTGGTAGCAGAATTGATGCTAATTAGAAATGATTAATATTTTGTTTTCTGCATAGTGTGAGCTTTCTCAAAACACTCTTACTCGTAACTTCTACCTCTTTTAATTATGTATGTACATATTTTGTTATTTATATTTTGTTATTATTTGTTGTTTATGTGTTTTCTTTGTGTCGTTTTAGGCTTATGAAAAGCGCTTTCCTAAATGTCCACAGATGCCAATCGTTCTCGACTGTGAAATTGTCACCGATGAAATCCTGGACAATGGCGCACGACGCAACACCAGTCGTCGATGCAAATTAGCCGTTGATGCTCCATACATCTTCAAGAAGTTAATAGGCGTGGAACACGTTTACTTTATACAGAGGAACTTTTTGGACATGGCAAATAGAACCCTTAGCATCGAAGCAGTTAATGAGAGTTTCTCATCACGCATAGAAATCTTTGAACGTTGCAGGTACTATTCCCATCCAGACAATCCAGAATGGACATGTTTCGATCAAATAGCAACACTTGACATAAAGAATTTCTTTGGATTCGAGAATTCTATGGAAAAAATGGGCATGAAACAGTACACACAAACGACACTAAAAGGCAAAGAGATAATTGAATATTTCATCAAAGAACTAGAATCGGAAGGAATAGTATCAGTGGAACGTTGGCAGCCACCTTTAGATGCTCCAGCATCACCTGTAGCTAAAGAACCCTCATCACCTGTCAATCATGAGATTATGTTGGATGGTGATTTCATTGCTAAGTACTTGGGACAGCTTTCACCAATGCAGGAGTCAAAGTTGCTTGAATTAAGAAAACTGGTTGGAGACATGGAAAATATTAAAAAAATTCCAAGTTACCAGACTCTTTTACGGTTTCTTAGCGCACGTGATTTCCATGTAGATAAAGCTTTTACTTCACTTAAAAACTCATTGCAATGGCGTACAGACAATAATATTGATAGCTTATCACATGAATATAAGATTCCATCAGTGGTTGTGAATCATTTTCCTGGTGGATGGCATCATTGTGACAATGCCGGTCGCCCAATTTATATTCTACGTCTGGGCCATATGGATGTGAAGGGACTTTTAAAATCGATCGGAACTGAAGGACTTCTCAAGCTGGTAAGTTAATCAAATGTAAATTGAATCTGAAAACCTTCAAGTATTCTTTAATTCCAGTCAATTTACATTTGTGAGCAAGGCATCAAAAAGATCAACGAGTCAGCTAAGAAACTTGGGAAACCTGTCCTAAGTTGGTGCCTATTAGTTGATTTAGAAGGACTTTCAATGCGTCACCTGTGGCAACCAGGAGTTAAAGCTCTTTTGAGTATAATCGAAACAGTTGAGCAACACTATCCAGAGACGATGGGACGAGTTTTGGTTGTGCGAGCTCCACGTGTCTTCCCTATTGCGTGGACAATCGTTAGCACTTTTATTGGTAATTCGATATTATGCTTCAAAAAGCAACTCATGTCATGTTTGATTTTCAGATGAAAACACTCGGTCGAAATTCCTTTTTTATGGTGGTCCAGATTGCATTCACATGAAGGATGGACTTGAACAGTACATTGATTCGGAGATTATTCCAGATTTCTTAGGTGGACCTTCCAAGGTAAGCCTACAAATTTGAAGATATAAAATGGGAAAATAAATTTTGATTAAAAAATGTTGATAATGTAAATTCCTCCCAATAGCCATACATAACGGCAAATTTGGATGAGGTTGGAGAGAAATATTTTACGCGCTGCTATCTAGCTGCGTGCGAATGTGTAAGAAAAGTGAATTCGAGTTGAGTTGTACAATCTCATCTTTTGATTTAGTTGTCTTCTTTTTTTTTTCTTTTTTTTGTTGTTAATTTGGTTTTGTTTAGTTATTTTCAAAATGCTCGTAGAATATGCTGGCAGTAGAATAGATTTTGATTTATTTATACAACCAAACAATTTGTTCCCAAAGTTGTAGTTTTGTGATGTTGTACGTCGAGAAAAAAATGATCAATGTATCACTTGTTCACGATTGTCTTATGCAAAAGCACATTAGTAAGAAAACCTGCTTGCTATGAGCTCCTGTAATCCATACAATACTCCTATATTTGTTTTGCCCAACCATTGTTGTTGTTGGTTTTTATAATTCCGTCAGGGATCTTTGTACTTTAAACATCATAAGGTCTCTGTTGTAGTTTTAGAATGCACTTAAACACAACCTCGTTCAACCTGTCGAGTTCATATGTATTCCTCCTGCTTTTTAGTAAAGCACATACCTATGTACATACGAGTATGTGTTTACTTATTATTATCTTCCCAGAGCTAGACCATTGTATTCCTTCCATCTTTCTTTTAGTCGTAACCTAACTACAATACATAACTAGTTTGAAAGTGGTGAAAGGATTCTGAAAGTTTTTTAGTACAGCTATCGATACGGAGGCAGATTTTCTTATTTCTATGTCACTCAGTCAAGGAACCAGGCCATTGTATTCATTGTGCATGCCTGGAATTCCCTCATTCTCATGAAAGATGAGTAAAGGCTTCAGTGATAAAGTGCCTACAGAACCAGCACTCACAAATTTAGTGCTCGGTAGTGTCGTTATATATCTCACAACATGCCTTGCAAGATTTTGTTTCACTTACGCCTAGAACACTTAGCTAAAACCCCAATTAGCAGTCTACTGCCTTTCCTACTAAAAGACAAAAGGAAAGTCACTGATTTTTTAAAGACATCAGGAAGCCTCGTTTGGTCTGGCGGCACCCTAGAGAATCATGCCATATGCAGGTACGTTCACATGAAACTTAGCTGTCAACGAAAGTCCTACCTTATAATATGCATATCAACGGATATTGATTAATGAGTGTTGAGCAGAGCGAGAGGTGCTAGGTAAAGCATCATTCAGCAAAGACAAATCGTTTTTGTTTTAATCTGGTAAAAGCAGCAACGACTTATTTTTGGGAAGCTTGCTACACCATAGAACTAAAGGACTTATCTTACTGAAAATTTCTTCACAAATTCCCGAAAACCGACATCTCTTAGAGGTTTCCGACGTGACATGTTTAGTCCAAAGAAGTTTGGACAGCCAAAATGGCTCCCAAATGCTTAGCTTCGTTGGCAACCGGATGGTGATGCCTTTAACCCCTAGCTACGTCAGGCGTCAGCTTTCTTATTCTCGTAAAAGTAACAAGAGAAGATTGACTGAAATCCCATTTCATGACGATAACGCCTTTGCACGCAAAGAAGTCCGAGTGTTTGGAGTTTTGAACCTGAAATATTTAATCCAAAGAAATTTGCTGTCACTTTATAGACGACCTCACTTCACAATTAGTGGTATATACTCGTATAAGCTACGTGGAATGTATTGCTTAGCTCATTTGCACTTTCAACAGTTGGTTTAGAATAAGTTTCAGTCTGATTACTGGAAAGTAAGTTTCGATTTTTAAAACTGAGAGTCCCTTCATTCGACTCAGTGTAGGCGTCAATAGTGGAAATGAAATGGCACAGGGAACAAAAGGAAGGATTAGTTTTATAACCGATGAATGCAGTACAAGATAAAGTCCCTGCTTTTCGCTCGACACATACAATAGTAGTTCAAGACCTCGCAAACTATACGAAAATGTCATTCCAGTCGAGTTTTACGTTGAAATCAGCTGGTAGAAACCATCCTTGGTGTCATGCTCTTTTCCATATGTTGTAACATTGCATAAATATGGGGTTTTGTCTTTGGTTTTAATGCGCAACTTCATCTTCGATGTCCATTCACATGTTAATCAACCAATTAGTCGTCATCAGTGTGGTTTCAGGCCTAGAAATTCCACCATCATTTCTACATTATGGCAGATCTTGCAAAAGAATCTGGAACTCCAAAAACTCCACTTAAGACAGCGCTGGTAAGAAAAATTTTACGAAGCCATGACTGCTTTCGGCTTCTCTGCTAAATTTTCTCGGTTGTGCAGAATGACGCTCATTGCTCTGTGAGGATTTTAACAAAACCTTTGACGTCAATGACGACTTTCGACAAGGCGAAACACTGTTATACAAATTCTTTAACATTATACATACTTGAGAGTATTTTGCGAAACTTGTAAGTCAACACCAGAGCCACAATCTTTTATAAGCCTTTACAACTACTCGCTTGTTAGGAAACAAAAGCGACGAAGGTGGGTCTGGCGGTAAATGACTAAAAAACGAAGTATGTATTGTTATTGAGAAAGGGCACACAACATGGAAACGAAGAAAACATCACAATAGACAGCTTAGAACTCGTTCGAAGAATATCTCTTGCAAGTCGCTATTTTTAAGTTTAAAAGGCGATTGAGTAACAGAGCCCCCTCTGCGCTCTATAAAACATTATTTGTTCCAGACGTCTTCTAGGGTACAGAGGCATGGACTTCATCAAAAATGGATGAAGAGGTGCATGGTCGTTTTGAACGAAAAGTGTTTTGAGTGATCGACGAAGAGTCGAAGGGGAGATTTAAGCAAGAGCTCTACACCGACATGTACCAAGCTAAAAGAGTAGATTTCATTCGCCAAGATAGCTGCGACATGGATTGCATATATGTAAATGTCACGCGCAAGTTTAGAGGGACCTCAATTAGCTTGGCGTGGAAAATTGCAAGCAGCTATCAAACAACATAGTTAGCTGGAGAAGCATGTTGGTTGAGGCTTACTAAATAAGTAAGTAGGTAAGTGTATATCCCTTTCCTTATTTATTAAGGGGAGATGGGCGGATTGATTTTGATTTCGTGTTTGAAATTGTTGTTTAGTTCTTTCTTTTTATTTTAAATTATATTTTATGAATGTTTAGTGTTAACTTCATTTAAGAGCTTCCCATCAATTCATTTACAATTGTCTGGTAGTTTTTATTTCATATCTTTCTTCCCTTCTGCTTTCTTTCAACTGTTTACTGCCTGTTGCCATGCTTCCGCTGTTTATCCATAGGCAAAGACATCTTCCTTGTTTATTTATTTAAAGTTGTTTCTCGTACCAAAAAAAAAATGCAAATCTTATTATAAAAATGTAATTCACTCTTCTTATCACATTACAACCAACATAAAAACTGAAATCAAATTCCGTTCATTACACACGCCGCAATGCGCAAAAAATTCGTTTGTCCTGTTGCCGTTTTTGTTTGTCAATCAATTAATTGGCCACCTGTTCGTCTAAATTGCAAAGAAAAAAATAAAAAAAATCTTTAAGCCAAAAAATCTATTACGCTCGCAGATTGCTATACAATAATTATAAATAAAATGCTAACTTAACCTTTTTTACTTTGAAATTTATAGACGCTCATTCATGAAGGTGGTTTGATACCTAAAACCCTTTACAAAATGAACAGTGAGGAAGAAGAAGCCCACGCTGAAGGGTCTCTCGCCCACGAACATCAAAATCTCTACAAAACTGTGGAATTAAAAGCCGGATACATTCACGAAGTTGTAATAAGAAACAATGACCTTAAAAGTGTGCTCACATGGGACTTTGATGTAATGCGTAGTGATTTGCATTTTACATTGTATAGAACAGCAAAAGAATTGCCAGTAAAAAATGGTAAGAACACGAAATAATGAAAAAAACAGAGAAGTGGATTTAATTGTTAATTTTGTTCTGTAGACTCTTCAATATCATTCTTTGATCTGTCGGACTTTGTGGAGAATGAAAATTATTTCCGAGCTGAACCAACTATCGTATGCCGCCATAAAGAAAGTGTTCAGGTAAGATTTGTCCTATTTTGTATGCAAATATATTATGAATTAGTATGAAGTGCGCACGAGGTATTGACCTCTTTAAATGTTCAATATAACTGATGGCATTATCTTCTTCCCTTTTCTTTGGTCTCTAAATGCCGACTTCATTCATTAATAACACTTCGACATTGCAATTTTTTTTATTGGTCAAGACTAGACTTCCAAAGAGTTCCACAGTTTATCAGGAACAAGGAAAAATCCATCAGAACTCTACAGCAAGATCTTAGCAATAGTACGAGTAGTTTTCTATTTGAACCAATATAAGTAGAGTTACCATTAAAAATTACAAACAATATCAGTCATATGATCTTCACATACATCGACAATACGAATCGCATCATATCAGCGACCTATTTTGATCACCTTTTCGAGAAATGGCTCGATTGAAGAAGTCTTGTTGGAAACCTCCAAGTTCCGGTCTTAAAATTTACAGATCATGGTTCGATTTATTTGCGATAACAGCCACAGCTTTATTTTTGCAGAAATAAGGTTCAATGTGTCACCAACACGAAAGGTGGACTTTGTAAGCCCAAAGGAGGACTATTCAGGATGAAAACTTTAATTTAAAAAGCCACAATCAAACATGCCACTCACTTTTCATATTCATAATTAAGAAATTCGAAGCCAATTCCACTAGAAATTGCATTCACTAATAGTGACAGTCACGTTATTGTTGGATCTTTGTGCTTAACCTTAACCTTAGAAGGATATCCAAATTGAGGTATGGTTATCATAGGTCGATCAAAGATTAAAAGGAATGCGACTACCATTTGAATCTTAAAAATTACATCCATCGGACTAAAGTGATAAAAAAAACCTCCCTAACTGGTCACTTGCTCCATTGGTAAACTGATTTCGAGTACATTGGAACATGGATATATCTACCGTCGCTCTATAGTAAGTTTTCGTCGAAAGCGGCACGTGTTTCAAGTCGCGTTCAAATTACAAACGATCGCAAATTCTATGTCAGCAACGACGCGCTCGCTTCGAAAAATTTGCAAAGATTTTACGCAGTGTTTCAGAAATGGAATCATCAACTTGTATGTCTTCGGGTCTACGTTTCCACTCTCCATTTCGAGCATTACCTTGTCTAGCGTCTCGCATTCGCTGTTTGTTAGCTCCGGTCAACAGCATCATCGACTTGTAATTCTTCGGACTTACGTTTCTGCTCCTCCACTTCGAACTTTATTTTAAATCTAGCGTCTCGCATTTGCTGTTTGTTGGCTCTGCGTTTTGTATCGGCCTGTAGTTTACGCGATTCACATTTACGATCGACAGCATCATCGACTTGCAATTCTTTGGGTTTACGTTTCTGCTCCTTTATTTCGAGCTTCACTTTAAATCTAGCGTCTCGCATTCGCTGTTTGTTGGCTTCCCATTTCGCATCTGCCTGTAGTTTACGATCAACAGCATCAACTACATTAAATTCTTTGGATTTACGTTTCTGCTCCTCCATTTTGAGCTTCACTTTCAGTCTAGCGTTTCGCATTTGCCTGTAGTTTACGCGATTCACGTATGCGATTGGTGTAGATTTTTCACCGTTGTGTAATTGGACTCGCTTACGCTTACGAGATTCCTGCAGTAATTCAGTCTAAGTTTCACAACACTCGTGAAACGCTACATTACAATCTAACTCCCACATGAAACTGAGAGACAATAGAAATTAGGCACTGGCCCCTGAACGATATGCAATGACGGTAACGCAAAAACGATGAACAGAAAAAAAAATGTTGACCCTCAGCGCAAAGACATATCCATGTCAAAATCCTATATTTAATGGTCTTCGATCGGGTCTTAAGAGTATGAGAGCCTAAAAAAACAGCTACCTCCTAGGTATTCCGTCTTCTCTCAATGGCTAGTGAGTTGTTGCCATATCATCAAACTGGACAATCTATTCGGGCTTTTGCCGAAATCAATATTTTCCATCTTTTTGATGTGTTCGAGTGTGTTGTTACAGCATTAAGGGCCCTTTCCTCCATTCGCCGTTTTCACAAATTGAATTAACAGAACGAGGAAATAAAGTTATAGCGCACTTTGTGCGAGAAGTGATTCAAATGTGTATTTATTGGAAAGAATAAATAAAAATAATTTATAATTGACGAGCTTCGTCCGCTGTGGAGTAGGTCCTAATCTCACCATTCACAGTGTTAACCACGCTCTCATTTTGTGCTTGTTTCTTATTTTTTTCAACGAGTAAAAACGAGAAGGCGATGATTTCATCGTTGAAGCTAAATCTCTTTCCGCCAATGTATTTCTGCAGGTTTGGAAACAAAAAGTAGATGCGTGAAGCTATTGTAGATCCGGAGGATATGGCGGATGTCCAACTGCATTGCCTTGATGGAAGAGAACTTTTTTTCCTGCTCAAATGGTGTTAAACTTTTATTCTAATTTTCGTTGAACCCGTGCAATAAGTTGCCACAATATTTTCCGCTGATTGTTTTCCCATTTTAAGATAATCGATGTATTTCGCCACCGACTACCTCCCTTTGGCCGTCCAGAGCCGCCCACTGTTTTTGCTACTTCGTGGTCTCCGATTTATTGTGAATCAACGCTTCGTCCACGAAACGTCATAAACATTTGTCCGAATTGCGGTCAAACAACGCCAAATACTAATTTCGTCAAAATTCACACGGTCGTCTTTTTTCAATGGCTGTCACACACAAACTAAATGTCCGAAATTGCTCAAAAATAGGAGCAGTGTTGCCTTTCCAGTTACAACTCGGGAAATTGAAAAAGTCACGGACTTACAATACCCCGTGCGTAAACCAGCAGTCAGCTAAATTCATTAAAAATAATGTTTGGACATTTATAGAGAGATTAAGAAATAATACGAAACCGGATCTTTTGGGATGTAAATGCTAATTCAAATCAGCCGATCGCACGCCTCAAACGCAATATTCTTGTGTTACACCCGTATTCACAAATGTTACAAACGTTACTACATATGAGGTCTCATAGTGTGCACGAGCGCACAGAGTTAGTGGATTCACAATTCACAAAGATTACATAAGTGTCAAAGAGCACTGTGCGTTCGTTAAAATCAACGCACAACTAAGGAATAGTTGGCATAGGAACTGTCAAAAATGTCTTCGTTTGTTTTTAAGGTTTCTTTTTAAGGTTTTATGTGTCATTAGCTGCTCTTCTGTCAAACTACATCGTGAACTTGGTAAATGGACCAATCACAGAGCAGTAATTAGCGCTGTGCGTTCACTTAGCAAAATGTTACTTAAATATTATTTATGAATTGAAAGGCTTGCCAAAAGGAACGCACTGAGAAAAAACATTCTTTGCACAGTATTTGTGTCTTACTTAGGGAAGTACTGTTTGTGACTACGGGTGTTAGTCTTCCTCTGATCCAAAAAATTGATCAATGCTGCTTCTTTTAAATAAGTTTAATTAATTCGTACATTAAAGATTTGATTCCATTTTATTTAGGAATTAATATTCTGTGAATCTAATTTCAGGGTTCGCATGTGATGAACTACACGGACACTTACATTATGCATTGGTTTAGTCCAACAACTGGCGTAGAGGGTCCAGCACAACTAAACTACTTTTATGAAATTCTCAGCTCTGCCAATTACAAAGGATCCATGACAAGCTTACAATCTGGATTCTCTTCATCAAGTGCGGCTAGTTCGTGTCAATCTCGATGATATGAAGAGCAATGTCACTCCACGATGCCAGCAGCAATACAGTAGAATAACAACACACGCATGGCTAATTTAATTTAAGATTATTATTTATGCATAACCTTCATGATTACAATAACGATTTGGTTTTAGAAAAATTAAATATCAGTTTATGTTTATTTCCCAGTTGTCGCAACAGCCAATCATGTATACCTATTATGTTAAGTTAATAAATTGATATATAATATATTCTAGTATTAAACATAAAAAAGGAGTGTGAAAGAGAAATATTAATAGAAAAAAAAAAGACAAAACAATTATTTATATTTAAAAAAATTAAAGAGAATAAATACGAACATAACGAGTGTATTTAAGAGACAAAACGTCAAGAAATCGTAAGAGTCAGTAAAAGTAAAACCAGATGGATCCTTTGGAGCATATATATAGATATACAATTTACGAGTTTGTTATTAGAGATTTGAAAGAGAAAAATTTATTTAAAATATACCTTCACGATCGTATTCATTTAGAATGTAAGTAGAAAATTTTGTTATTTGAGGAGTAGGATAAAGTTATACGCTAAAGCAAATAAAAACATTAAACACAATTAGTTTCAGAAAAACAAAACAAAAAAAAACACAAAACCAACGCTGCAATTTTATTTTCCTTACAGTTTTTGTTACAGATTTTCTTTGCATTTATTTACAGTTTGCTAGTTTTTTGTTTTTTCACATTTACACGTGGATAAACTGCATTGAAACTATGAGCATAACAGAAATTTTACAATTTTTTAACATTACAGAGTACACGAAAGCCCATCAAACTATGTACATATTGATATTAAGAGAAACTTGTATTTTATTTGTATTTTCTGTTCAATTTCGCGAGCCTTCATAGTCTTTCATAAAAGTCTAAGCGACATTTCCAATGACTTAAAAGTTTTGTTCAGTGAGGCTGTTCTGAACAGAAAAGCTTTCCTGTTCAGTGAGAAAAATTTCTATCCCAAACTGTTCTGCTCTGTGTTCAGTGAGGCCGTTCCAATCTGTTCGGAACAGAAAATCTTGCACCTACTTTCGAAGTAGAAAACAATTGTGAAAAATGTCAAAATCAGCTGTGCTGTACTTTTCTGCTCTCATTTGATTTGACGTTTTTCACAAATCTGTGCAGTTCTGTTCTAGTTTTTCTCACTGAACAAAGCTAAACTAACCTCAATGTAAAGTGTATGTAATGTATACAATTTTTATTTTAAAACTGAAGCGCAAGCTATTTGTTAATCTTTCTTGAACTCATGTTTCAGACTGGCTTATTTAAATGTTGTTTAAAATGCTCTGGACTCTAAATTAAAGGCTATGTGACTCGATCTCCCTTGTCGACTAGACGAATCCAAAAATCCTATAAACTGAAGCATTCCTGCCCATTTGCCGGAGTTCCACATGGTTCCATTCTAGAGCCGACATTAATTTCACTTTATGTAAATTAACTCCCTCAACAAATAAAGCACTGCTCTACCCAAATGTTTGCTGACGACCCATTGTACGTTGTACGTTAGAAATGATTACAAATGGAGCAAAGATATAGAAATCATTCAACAGTGGTTGAATTACGTAATCTAAATCCAGCAAAGCCAAATACCCTCTCATTTACGAGTACCTTCAAGTCAATGAAACTAGGACATAGAGTACTTTCCCACTGCTCGCAATTTGGTTTTTTTTTCTGTGATACTCCCATTTTGAAAGATCATGTTGCAGCCATCGAACAATGGTCTTCAATTGCTATGGTCTACAAATTCCAAGTTTATACTTGCTTGATTTATTTTTACTACCTATGTGGTTGTAAAGTTTTTTACTACGCTGACCTTAATATGATCTGTAATAAACAAGCTTTACTTCGGCCATGGATCAACCATCACCAGTACACCAGATTTTATTGTTTGCATTTTGAGCACACATTTTTCGCCCTTAGAATCAGAAACACAATCATATTAAACACTTGGCCAGAGATATACAAAATTTGAAGAGAAATATGTGTTAAGTTTAAAAGCTGTTATAAATTAAAAAAAATTTGAACTTTTTCATGTTGTGTTATTTTTTTAAATTGTACAGATGTATTACAATTAGTTTCATTGCCGTTACAAAACTGATAAACCTCACAAACTATGAGCTTTAATATTTCCATTTCCCTTCAGCCCCGAATAGTCAGCATGCCTATTGCGTTCTCCGGCGCCTGGAATTTGTCAACATCGTGCGCATCCACCCCTGAGACTTAATCGCCGGCTACCGCTCGGAAGCACTCGCTTCTAATAACGAGCCCGGCCTGCAAGATAAACTAAATCGAACTTAATACTAAAATTAATATGCTCCGCATCGATTTAAGAGAGCCCACCTCTCTTATAAGCCACCAGAATTTGGTACACTACTTTCCGGCAACGATTATGTCCCTGTCTGCAGACGCGGTATTAAAACAGAGAAACTCCTTCGGCGTACCCGTCGATATAAACCCGATTTTCGCCCCGTGGTGCAGTGGTATATGACTAGTACCGCGATGGCATCCCTATTCTGCACTAACCCTTTAGCATCAATATGAAGATACACCTCTTGTGAAATAAAGACGAATAAGTGTTATCTCATGATATAATTCGTCAGCCTAATAAGCCCCAAATATCAGGCCATCGTCACTGATCATCGCTTTTACGATATGCTTTTGAATCACCATAATGAAAAAATTTCAATCCTGTTCCATTGAGCACCATCGGAAAGAAATGGTATTTCTTGTATTCAAATTCAATGTCTTTCAAGCAACCGAATCTGTGTATGTATAGCGCTACATTAAGCCGCATGGGACAACCTTAAACGATGACTGGTCTGATTATAACCATATGATCTTCACCCTGGAATCAAATTGACAGCCAGTCTTCTTGTCGGGGCTACGGCCCTCCTGATCCTATCAAGGTAACTACAAACATATATTTCCAAATATAACCACTGATCGAGCCAGATACCAAGGTACCTTACTTCGCTTCTCACCTCCAATAATGACCAAATTTTGGTAATTCCTAGAAACTCGTCTCAATGCAGTTCTAAATAAAGTTAATCCCGGCTTTTGAAAATGTATTTTCAATTCATGAGTATCCATGATCTCGACTTTTGAACCGATCTGTATATTTTCGAGCAATTACCAACAAGACACGCCCCTAAATTATTTCCGTTCTCTATAGTTGTCAAGTTTGCTCATATTTCCTTGTATTCCTTCCCTATTTCCCCTAAATGTGGATGGAAATTCTGCGTGTCCCATTCACCAAGCTGAAAACATTGCCTTCTGATAATCTGCCGAAACTGAACAATAGATGGCTTTTTTCTGGCAAAAGAAAAATCGTGTTCTTCTTCAAGACAGATCAACCTGTCCACAAGTATTATATGATTGAAATATGATTCAAATATGGTACCGCAAGGCGAACCCCAAAGTATACACACCATTCTTCCTTAAATGTTTTTTTCGGTGTCATTGAGAATTTTATAATTTCTACTCATCACACTTAGTTTAAGAAATAGTAATTTAATTTCATCTCCTATAAGGCTAACTAGAAAGTTTATTACAAAGATATGTACGAGTATAACCCCCTAAATGTGTTATTTCAAGGGCCCCTAACACAAAATATACCAAGTTGAGATACAACAAAATAAGCTACACAACAAGATCAATGTCCCGGATGTGTATTGAAACTTGTAAAAACAGGATGACACGAAAAGTAAATTCGCAATGTATTGGTAAAAGAAATAGCTATCAACTCTTGCCTAGCAATTCATCGACCGTACACTTTCCAACGATAGCAGAATGATCAGTAATTCGAAATGTCGAGACGCAGTGTCGCCAACATTTGAAATTTTTTCCCCCCAAAAGTGATGTAAAAACCCCCTAAATTTAAGGCAAAACCCCCTAAACTGGCATTTATAAAATTTGTAGTTTTTTAAGTGTAGATTCTGTAATTTTAAATAAATTAAAATACCTTCATAAAAGCTTAAATAAACTATGATTTATTACACATAGGTAGTCTTAAAAGAATTTAAATATTATTTTCTCAATTTATTTTTTATTATTGCGTAAATGGAAAACGCGCGCTCAACACTTGCATTTGCAAAAGGCAAACAAAGCAAGACTATTCCTAACATCAGCATAAAATTCGTCTGTATTTGAAAAAACTGCTCCACGTTTTCTATTGTAGTTGACACCACTCATTTTGACCCACCAGATGTTGTAACTATCATTAAATTTAGGCGAGGTACACATTAAGCAAATATGTTGGTGTTCAATTTAAGAAAATTATTATACCCCTAAAAAAACCCCTAAACTATTTTCCACCCTAAAAAAAAAACCCCTAAACACTTTTTTTCACCCTAAATTTAGGGGGAAAACCCTTAAGTTGGCTACACTGGTTATCCAGTTAAACGATTTCGTTTTCATTGTATAATGGGATCTGATCGTGGCAGGTTAATTGAGCAACTCTAACCCTCAAACAGGATTGTAAAAATTGTCATACAGTGTGTATGATAGAAGCATGTATAAAAGTTTAAAAGAAAACAACCCAAAAGGAAGCAAAATTATTTTTTTAACATTTATTATTATTTATGTTATCCTCTTATCCGGTAACTTTCAGCCGATTTCTGCATAATTCTGGGATAATTGTTGTTTTGTTTAAGTTGCTTTGTTGTCCTTATGTCTTTTCATTTAATTTCTCCCCAAACATTTTGGAGTCTCGAGACTGAGATAACCAATTCAACACACTGACGTCATTTATCTTGACAGATATTACTACTATGTTTCAGATCGCTCCTGTCCTGTAGGAGCCAATCCCGATTTCCACGTCTAAGACATGTTGGATCATTCTTTGAGCATTGAGGTTCGCTGTGAAGGCCACCAATTTTGCGAGTCCCGCCGCTCAGAAATGGTCATGCACCTTTGCCGAATATTTCAGAGTTGAATGATAGTTTAATCATACGCAGTGAATACATATTTTAAGGGATTGTTTGAAAGTGAAGCTTCGTCCAATCTATGTCTTTGTAACTTGAGTCTTTTATTTAAAGCGTTTTTCGGTTAACAAAAACTTTGCCGAAACCGCTTTTTAATTAAAATCTCTTTTTTTTTCGGATAGTTTTGAACTTTTTGTAACAACATTTTCCTCCCTTTTTTTGGTGCTTTATTTAGATTTGTAAAAAAAATGTAAGCGCTTTCTTTTCATATTCCTTAAATCGTTTCACCCATTTCCTCATAAAACATTCTAACCTTTGGAGATATGTATGTATTTTGTCGCAGCTTTATCCCCGTAGATGAAAGACTAATTCTAACGTAAATCAAAATTCGTATCGTCTGCAACTGAGGGGTTAATTTTTACCAGGCTCACGCTTTTGCCAAATACACTAAATTATTTGACCCTGTTCGAAAAATTAAAAGGCCTTCTAATTTTACCTATATAACCGACCAGACCACTACGTTCTCTTTTTTCGGAAGTAGTTTCCGTATTGCAAGAACACTTCGGTCCGGCTTTTTTCTAGATGAACAGTTTTTGAAATTTGTAAAGCAGTCAACAGTTATTACGAGTAGAATAGAATATGATGAACTTCAAGCTGGATTAGGTAATTATTATTTCACATCCCCAGAGCGTAGATTGTTGTCAAGAACCTCTTAAATCTTAAGAAAGGTGATTATTTGACACTCTCCAATTACCTTTCATAGAATTTTTTGAGTGGGGTTCGATAGGCGATTGTCGGCATTGACATAGATGTCAGCTATTTTATGTCTTAAGTGGAAATGGGACCATGTTTTTCGGCTATATACATATATTATACCTGTCCTAAGGTATAACTAAGATCTGATCTTTTTACGAGCGCTCGTCAAGCTCTGAAAATGTTTTCTATACAATGTAATGTAGTCCTTTAAATTTGTGTGCGGGTCTTCCGTGTCCTGCACGTTATGACACTGCGAATTGACCCTTCTTGTTTACTTTCGAAGATCAAGCCAGCAGCGTTGTTTATGATTGGTTGTGTGCTCATGGGTGTGATTCTTCTTCTAGTATATGCAAACATCACTGATCTACTTTAGGGTTAACCTAAGGAATTTTATTCAAAACTACCTCGTTTGATAGGGACATCGTGTCTCTCTAATCAAACAGGACTTGAGCCCACACTACTTGTTCTTTACTTTAATCACTTTCCTCCTCCTCTTGATACTTATTGGCATCTTGGAATATTGTCTAGATTTGTCATTTCGAACCAAAGAAATAATGGTCGTTAATCCGTAGACATTGTTCTTGACAACCTTTTTAACTTTCCACTTGATTCAAGGAAAAACGCTGTTGAGTTTTCTGAAAAAGGATGCCAGCTTTCAATAGGAAAACACGTCTATGCGGATCTAGATTTTAGGCAAGAAGTCTTTATTTGACTTTTGAATGAGATCTGTCCTATTGTGCAACTTTCACAAGTCTTTATGAATGTTAAACAGGAGAGTCCTAAGCAATATTTAATTACAATACTAGTATAATAGTTGGTGTTAGCCTAGAAGCACTCAAGTGTCCTATTCCTGCTCAAGTTTTACACGGAGGTAGGTAGGTGTAGGTAGCGTAGTTTTTTTACCAAATACTTTTTCTAAATAGTTAACTATAACAAGTATAAGACTTTGCGACACCACGGTAGTAATTTAGAGCTTACAAAATTCGGATCATTTTCAACATTTACCACTTTATCACGATCGCTTCGAATGAATTGTTTAAAAATATTTGTCTACCTGATACCTACTTTATTGATATTTCATAAACAGAAAACTTTTTAAAAAATATCGTTCGTATAGATTATTTAAAAAAAAAATTAGATATGTACCTACGTAATCAATCGAAATTGTTAATTATGTGCATAAGAATTGAAAGTAAAAATATTGTATAAACGTCACAACAACAAAAAACAAACATCAAAAACATATTAGATACGAATAGGAACAACAAAACCGTTAAGTTGGCCTTTTTGAGCCGAGCATTGTAATTTACAACTATCATGAATAGGCACGTTCAATAACCAAAACTGCTTAACTTAGCCACTCAAAACTGACTAAGGTTGTTTATATTTTTTTATAAATACTAAGAATATTAACCAAACATATAAGAATAAATGAAAAGAGTCTTATAACGTGTCCATGTATGTACATATGTCTTAGATGAAATATGTAGATCTTGTAAATGTTGTGGTAGATGTTAATGAAATAATAGAACTCAGATATGATGTGGAATGATTTTAAAATTGAAGAAAAAAAAACCTGTATTATAATAATGATGCTTATACGGTAAAATAAATTCAAATGTTTAATTTATTTTTCTTTAAATTTAAACAGAGTAATATTGTACAGGTTGAGAAAGATCGGGTTTTCCCTAGATGGATTAAAGCTAAGGGAAGGTGTAGCTAAAGTCAAAGTAAATTGTTTTCTAAGAGCCATTATTCACATCGAAGAATGGATCATGACATTTTATTTTGAATACGACTTCAGGTATATGGCTCCCTCGTCTATTTTTAATGAAACGCATCTTATCGGTCGAATTTTTGGCCTCTCTTTTTAGCTCTCTGTGTTACCAATAACATGCTGAATTGCAGGAAGTAATTGTGTAGCTTCAGATGGTACTATCTCGGTGGCCAATTCACAGGTCCATTTCGCGCCGTAAAGTCATTGAATTGAGTCCTTAGTAAGCCAACAGTTTCATGGGGAACACCTGATTGAACCACATATCGTCTGCATCAATGTTGTCTATATTTTCGAAAAATAATCATGAAAAAACGTTGGCCATTGACTTTAAGGCGAGCACCGGCTGTTTTTTTGAAAAAAATAATGATCAGTGCAGTTTTGTGAGTACTTAAGTCTCATGAGTCTCTTCTGTATTTATCTCACTCCAGAAACAACAATTCCTCTAGTTCAGAAGCTTATTGAGCCAAAAGTGATGGTCACTTGATATTTCTTTTATAAAAATAAGGACCGACTTCCTGCACCAGCTGAATCTTTTAAGGAGGGTAAACCGAGATTTTTTCGGAACATTTTCCAAATTGTTGCGATCGATACCGAAAGGATGAATTCGGATGTTCCTCCACACTTTCACGCACAGCGTTTGTACTATACATACTCGTATAGTATATGTAGTACGTCATTTATCTACAAAATGACCAACAAATTCACGCAATCTTCTATACGTTTCGCGGATTGAAGACCAATATTGTAACCACTCGGAGGATTTATTTGCTTCATGGTATCCGAATCGTAAACGAAATATAGACGCGTACCGACGCATATATTTGACATTCAATTTCTAAAAATAAACCATTTCCAAAATAGTTAAAGAATCAGAAAGATATGAATAAAGAACATAAAGCAAAGAAAACAGAAGATTTTTGAAAAATGCATCAAATATTTTCGAACTTTCATTTTGTGAAAGTACTCGCAGACGATTCTTCCATAATTTTTACGCAAAGATTCATTTTGTTTTGTTTTAAGCGAAATTCAAACGAAAATACAACCAGCTTTGTACCATTTGTGAGTGAGCTTTGTGAGTACCCATGCTTGTGGATCTTTTGTCACATTTGTTTTGACGTCGGAGACAATCGGAAAGTTAATCATGCCTTGCATTGGAATGCATATCGTGAATTTGAGACGCGTTGCTGTTATTTTGACACTTTGTAGTCATACATTGCACAAGAAAATTTGTTTTCGGAGGTTTGTCCGATTAGGCCATCGGAACAGATACCATGACGCAAAATTCGGAGGAAATTCCGTTCCGATCGGTTACGATGATAGAATTAATATGACTTGTCCTGAAGCGTTTATCTGGTGTAAGTCTATTCCTGATGATCTGTAAAAAGGGTTAAACTTCATATTATGGTGATACAGCTATCTATGTAGGTCCCACCTCAATGAGAGTCAGTATTTGGTTGGAAAACCTTTTTGCTTAATAACTTCGGGGCATCTATTACTCATGGTCTTGGCCAGTGGCGTGATATTGTTCCACTCCTGTTCAATAATTTTCCATAGAGATGCTTTATTTGAAGGTTTTCTTGCAGCAACTGCCCTTTTTATAATGTCCCATAGATGTTCTATGGGGTTTAAATCGAGACTTTGAGTTGGCCACTGAAGGATGTGTATATGGTTGGACTCCAGTCAAGATTTAACGATCCTGGACAACGCTTTGGATCGTTATTTTGCTGAAAGATCCATCCATTTCCATTCAATAATTAATAAGGATGTCTTTATACATCTCATCAGTAATTTTTCCATTTATTTGGACAATTGGACCAACGCCGGATGGGATGAAGTATCCCCAAACTTTCACCGATGAGCGACCATGCTTGACTTTGTCTATGTTGGGTCTAATTCTTTCAATGGGGGACGCCTTACATACGGTCTGAATTTGAACTCATCACTCCAGACGACAAATTTTCTAAAATGTAGGTCTTTAGGAAGATTTTCTTTGGCGAATCGTAACCTTCGTGCAATATTTTTCTTCGACACGTTTGGCTTACGCCTTTCAATTTTTCCATTTAAACAGTTTGTCAAGATATATTACGGCACAATCCTGTTTGGGATCTCAACTAAGATGACAGTAATAAAGGATTGGACCTACTTAAACGAATCTGCTGTTTGAGGTTTTGTGCGGTTTATTACTCGAAAGATCATTAAGTCTTATTTTGTCGGTAATATTGGATTGCACTTTTTACTCCATCGCGTAGTCTCCTTTGGAATTGTTTTGTGTTTTTGGAAGACTTCCCTGATAATTTTTCTCTCGAGCTCTCATTTAGGTTTTTCTAAATTGCAATCAAAATGAAAGTGGAATAATGATAGGTATTCACATTTGAAATACGTTCCAGTAAAATTTATTTTAAAAAAACAATCAACTTACACTTATTCCACAAAAGGGCATAATTATGTGAGCATCTAACTTATTGACTTCTCACAAACAACTATGTAAGTCCATTTATTTCGTTTTCACTTCAATAATTTGCTTTAGACATTAATTACAAGTTGTGTTGCATTTTTTTCTTAACCGGCTACCACCTGTCTCCCGTTTCGCACAGTTTGTCTAAAGCGTCCTGTAAACGCTAAAACATGGTACCACTAACCAAGTTTTAGCTGATGTTGATCGTCTGCGGGCTGGTACGCGCACCAATTTTTTGGTCTCACAAAAATCAAAACTGGTTTGATTTTTGTCGATGTTTGTGGGCGGAGTTTTGTGTTTCTGATACTATGTTTCAGTGTCTGAGCTCTCATCTGTCAACATTTACTCGAGCAAGCTATTTTATCAGTGAATTTCGTCGTGTGAACACACAAAATAATCAGGAAAAAATGGTGAACATTCCAAATACTGATGTTTGGAAAGAATTTTTCGAGTGTTTTCACAGCCTACCATCTTTGTGGAGAGATGTGTTCTATTATGTTGGAGTAAATTGGTCTCAGCGTCTACGGATTTTAGTGGTACCATGTTTTAGCGTTTACAGGCCGTCTCTGTTTGTGCAAGATTTTCGCCGTTTACTCGCAAATTTATTGGGCGGAAGCGCTTCTTTAGGTACGATTACACTCCTTTGTGCAGAGTAGATGCTGCGGTAAAAATCGCACAACCCTTCTCTCCCTCTTTCCTACTCATTTTGTCTATCCCTAACACAGGGAGATATGGAAGACCTCTTTCAAAATCCCGATACACAAAAAGGGATCAAAAATGAAGTTACCAATTATTGTCCCATTGCTAAACTCTCTCATATACCCAAACTCTTTGAAAGAATTTTGTACGAAGTCTTTAGCTTTATGCGAATCAGTTATCACAAGCGTAGTTGAATTCGCGTCCGCATCCGATTTCACGAAAGGTTTTGATAAGAAATCTCATCAATTGGTCCTCTTTAAATGACCTGCTCTCAGCTTTGAACGTATTTTATTAAAATAGATATCTTCCTACCTGGTAATCCAGGTCCTTTCAATTCCTTTCCTGGCCTCCTACCGGGTTCCACACAGCAGTCATTTTTGGTCCGCTTCTCTTCATTCTTACTATTAACGACCACGAGAGAGTCATTAAAAACTCATCCTTCTCTCTTTATACTGACACAAAATTTGTTAAAACTATTTCTTGTTCCCATGACCCCAACCTTCTTGAAGACCTCGATTGCTTTTCAACCTGGTGCCTCAAAAATGCTTAGAACTTAATATCGCCAATCTATTACCCTGTCACGTAAATGCAAGCCGTCTCCGATTTTATTTTCTACCTGTCTCGAAAGAGACCTTAATTTCTGTTCGCATGTCGATTAGGTGACTCTTAAAGCCAACTCATCACTTGGCTTTATTAAACGGATGTCCAAGGAATTCTTCAACCCGTACGTAACCAGATTTCTCTATTACCTTAGTTCGCCCCTGATTTCATCGAGGGTATTAAGTGTCGATTACTCCGACTTGCTATCCGTGGTCTACCCTGGAAAGACCCTTGAATCTTATCTCCTTATTGGGACCACCTCCAACTTGTCAATTTTAATTCCGTAAAAGAACGTAGAAATATAGCTGACATTTTGTTTCATCCACCGAAGCTCGATAGAACCTAAGCACCGTACCTATTACTGTTCCAACGAACCCAACTCGAGTGTGCTGCAGAACATCTTCGATTTCGCCTGCGATACCTTCACCATTTTCAAGTATTAAGTTTAGTTTTATTAAATCTGAGTGTAAGAAGCTTGTATTAAACCAAATAAATGGAGGTTTCCATCTCACCGAAACACATAACTGATAAATGTAACATGCGAAAGTGCTACCTACAACTGATTGAAGTTACGGAGCCAACACTCGAATCCATCACAAAGTTTGTCACCATCGCCAGTCACTCTTGCACTTGGTTATGTCTGCACCAATCTTGTTTCTACAAGCGGATGTAACATATTCAAAAGTCCTGGCGTATATACTCGTATAAACGTTAATTTATTTCAGCGATTAACCTAAATTCATTTAACCTAACAAAAACTATCCTCTAACGGTTAGCAATAATAAAAGCACTACAAAACATCAGATAGGAATTCTGTCAAATCCTTTTTCCGAATTTGCTTTCTGTTTTTATTCTTCTTTAGTATCAAGAGTCAGAATAAAAGTGTGAAGTGTTTAAATTCTAAAAAGGTCTTCCGACTCAATCTAGGCCTCAGCTTCAGATTGAAGCTTGGCCACGTAGGCAGCCTTGTGCTCGGCAATCTTGGCCTTGCGTTGCTCGTTGGTGAGCTTCTTGGCGTTCCACCTCTTCTTGACGATACCGGTCTTCTGGATCTTCTTGTGGGTGGGGTCAGCGCGGATTGCAGAGTGGGCCTTCTTGTAGATATCTTCAAGCTGAAAAGGAGGAAATTTTAAGAGTTAGCACGCGTCACAAATGCTGGATGAGAGGATGGATGGAATAGAACTAGCAAGTGTATGACACAAAATCAGGAAGTCTGAAGGATTGAGACCGACAAACATCGAACATACATAGGTCGAATTAATGTGGTCCATTTTCGGCACAGTCAGTCCCAGGGTCGAGAACATGGCGGTAATTAAAAATGGACGTATGTATCACTGGGGGAGTGAACAGTAAAAAAAAAACAACAAAAAACAATACTCACATCGTCAGCGCGGATACCCAAATTGATGTATCTGCTGAACTGGCGTTTGAAGCCCTCCTCGTCTTCCTCCTCTAAGGTACGCATGTAATCAGCTACATGTTGACCGAAAATGTGGGCACGGTGAACGTCGGCGTTGAAGCTCTTGGTTTCAGCAGAGTATCCAGGGAAACGCTTGACGGAGTGGGGAATGTTCAAACCACCGTCGACAGCACCTTTCATGGCACCGAAGACACGAGCGCCAGTGGTTGTGCGGCTAAGACCAACATCCAAGTAACAACGGAAGGCACCTGGACCCTCATCGACCGATTCAACGTTGTATTCTTCACCAGTGACTTCAGTGCATCCACCATACAGGGTCTCCAAGCCAAGTTTGTTAAGAATACGACGAGCAACCAACAAACCAGTGCAGTAAGCGGCAGCATAATTGGTCAAACCAACCTGAAATCACAAGAAATTCATTACACTGCCACCAAATTGGAAACAATCACAACTCAAACTCACCTTAACTCCGTAATTTGGCAACTCATGGGAATAAGCAGCGCAAACAACGCGGTCACCTTCGATTCTGGCGTACGCAATTTGGACAGTGATGTCCTTGTTGCTGAGACGAACAATCAGACGGTACTTGGGGGTGTTGTATTTGTTTTTGTCTTGGAAGATCAAACGTTTCCTGGCATAGTAGTCAGTCTTGCCCTCGCGACGCCTGCGGAACTTGACTTGGTAGCGCTTGAAATATTGCTTATTCTTTACGACTTTAACGAAACCCTGAAATGCAAATTTCCATCAAAAGTTAGAAGTGAATGTTTGGCAGGCAACACTCGACGCACTGGGAATCACAAAAATTCATATCCATCGCAGGTATTTTGAATTCAGAATTTTATTATTCGCACGCGTTGGGGTTTACTTTTGTGATTCGTGTGAGAATTTATTGAATTTCACTCACCATTTTTCACTTAATTTAAAAATTAAGAACACCGACACAAACGAATGCGATGTTCCACACGTAGGTGAAAAAAAAGAAAGGAAAGAGATAGACGATGACAGAGCAGCGGAAACAATTGCACGAGAGTCGAATTTGTTATAGAGAAATATCAAATGTGTCTAACTTCGCTTGGAAACCGAGTTTGTCCATATGTTACAAAGAATAGTTTTTCTTCATCTATACTTGGACTATTGTTTCTGTGGATATGAAATTTGTGAGTTTATTTTCGTTCTTATCACTTGAAAAAGAATGCTTCCTCGTGATTAAGATACTCCTAGAGGTTTTTTCTTTTTTTTGAATTTGACAGTTTGCCTGAGATAAACAACTTATCCGTACCAATTCTGAGGTGTAAAAAATATTATTCTCAAAAAAGGATACGTAAAATGCATGTTGTTGACCCATACGTACGTTGTTTTTTTAAAAAGCACCACTGATCTGGGCAGTCTTTGTCTAAGGCAGCAAGCTTCTTCATTCGCTTTAGTATTATGCGGATCTGCGCATCGATTGATCGGGAAACTACTGACTCCGTATAACTTGGATTTCACCAGCAGCACAACAATCAAGTTCGTAGTGTAGTGTTTGCCCTATCTCCCGGTGGTCGTGTCAGTTTGTACAAGGCAATCTGGTTGCTGCCCAATTCGCAGCCAGCCATACGCTTCCACCTTGTGTCATGTCTCTACCTACAGTAAAACGCGTATGAACCCACTTTCGAACAGTAGTAAAATTACTTAAAGGTCTCGATTCCGCAGGTCAATGGAGCATATCTCATCTTTTTTCCATGCTTCTGAAACAACTGCGTAAACTTTTTCACCAATCCTACGCTTTAGCACTCTTCGAGTAGATTGAAAACGGCATTTGTCCAGGCCACTTCTAAGAACGGCTTCTATAAAGACCCATTGAGGTTACGCCTCTTCATCAAAAGTCATTATCAGGCAAGACGGTTTTCATAGTAACAATTGATAGTATGTCTTGATATTTTAAATGTATTTGACAGAGTTTGGCATCAGATTTTTTTGTCGAAAAGCCATGCATTTGGAATCGATGAATATTTTCTCCTTGTTTTCATATTCGTTCCCGTACTCACATGCCTGCTTTTCGGGAGTTAGTAGCATTCCTCCGATTCAACTTGTCTCGCTGCGATTGCTCATCAATTTAGTCGCTTATGAAACGGGCCGCCTAGGTCTGTATTTCCTGCCAACATTCAAAACCAGGATACCCTAATCTTCATGCACCCGCGCTGTGGGCAAATATTTTAATCCTTCATCCCTTGAGTGTGTGCAATTACAGGTACAGAAAAATACATCTCGGGCTGCACACAAGCTCGTATAAGATTCAGCTGGTGAAGAAACTAAAAGCAAGGATCGACTCTTGAGTAGCTTGAAGTTTATCTCAATTTTTATTGAATAATCGTGTTTTGTAACGAGCGCACAAGTTCAATGAGGCCGAAGAGATACAGTCTATGGCTATCTAACATAGGCGTCTTTCAAATTGGTGAAATCATGGTGAGTATCGGATTGGATTTATTTTAAATTTTTTACCGGTAGATATATGCTTAATGGATGGGGAACTTCTCTGATCTAAACTTCAATTATAGAAGCCAATTGGGTTGAACTAAAGATTATTATCATGCCCTTGTACAAAAGTGTAGTCTGTCCCATTGCGTAAGAAAACGTGTAAGCCCATTTTATTTGTTTATCATACACAATCGACTATCGAACAATACTCGTTTCCAATTTGACACACTGTCAAAATTGACAACGTCTACTGGGTTTTTCTTTCCTATCAGCAAATTTATTACCACAAAAACTCATAAAAACTACTTCAACTTGAAATGTTTTGAGTAGAGCTCTTTTCAAGTCTCTAGAATAAATTCTGCTCTCACAATGGGCAATGATACAAGTAAACTTAAAGGACTGGTTATCGACAAAAACGCTGTGGAAGCTAATGATTTCTGGACTCTGTACAATGCTGAGGTACCAAATGATGATTCCTTGCAAATGCTTTCAATATTCCAGGGTGAACCAGTTGTTAATGGGCAAGTTTGGGTAACCCAGGGGCCTATGGAACGCGCTGTGAAGGTGATTCAATCCAGAGTTTATTTACAAACCGAAATCAAATTGATTTGTTTCCACAGAATCTCATGATCTATCGTCATCCGTACATTCTGAAGTATGTCACTTCGTGGGAGCAAGGATCACACAAACATCTTGCGACTGAATGCGTCCGACCACTTTCAACAGTTTTGCCAACATTGACAGATATACAAATATGCCTTGGGTTGCGGAATATCCTCTGCAGTTTGATCTTCCTCGTAGAGCAGGTAATTTCTGAAGTAATCATCTTTAAAATTCACTAAGGTTCACATTTGTAGGCACAAGCTCGTCATCTTAATATCGCAATCCCGTCGATTTATATCAATTCTGAAGGCTCATGGCGTTTGGGTGGCTTCGAGTACGTTTGGAAAGCAAAAGAAGTGACGAAAAACCTTCTCGATTTGGCCAACTCATATCGTTACAAAGGTGCCATTGATGACAATGAAATGAAAACCATCGGAGAATGCATCGAACAGTTCGCATTTGCTGTACTATGCGAGGACATCCTCAAGCAAACTGCTTTGTCTGATACACCTTACATAGCTGATTTTCGGGATTATTGTGCCACACACTTAAGACATCAAAATGTCGCAATGCGTCCAAAACTCTCAGCAGTTCTCCTGCATCCGTATTTTAACCATGAATTCGTGTTAATTCATTCGTTTCTCATGGAGTTGCCGCTGAAAAGTCCTCAGGAAAAGCAAGACTTCTTTACGGGACTGGTCGATCGGTTGCGATATTTCGATGAAACAGTTGTTGGTTCACAGATTGGGAGTTTGTTGCTGTCGCGAATGGTCCTTCTCGATACAACTGCCCAATTGTGTGTAACTCCATATGTTCTGAAAACAAAGTCCGACATTTCTGCTGCCTTATTCACCAACGCCACTTATATCAAATTCATCATTCCCCGGATCAAACAGATTTTTAGCGTGCGCGATGCACAAATTCGTCTTATCCTCTTGGAGTACTTTGGCGAGTATGTAAAGTTATTGAATAGGGAAGAGCTGCTAGAACAAATTTTGCCCCACCTACTGCTTGGCATTAAAGACACCAACGATATCCTGGTAGCGAAAACGCTTCGTTGCCTTGCTGATTTGGTTCCTCTTCTCGGGTCCGATGTGGTGATTGGTGGCAATCGGGCGAGACTTTTTGCTGACGGACGTCCACAGGCACTGCCAGATAGTACTAGTCATTGGGTTGAACCCCGATCGATCACACCTGTGATGGGTGGCGCAGAATATATGGTCTCAGGAAGTCCATTACCCGATAATGTGGATGTAAGCGAGAGTTACAATTCTCTCGGTGAAGTGAACGGCATTACAATGCCACAACGTCTTAGTCCAGACGGTGGCGAAGATGTCCACAACGGCACCGACGGAGAAATAGACGAAGACGCATGGAGTGACTGGGAGAACGATGATCGGGAAGTTACCGGCCCAGTTGAAACCCTGCAACCAACAGTTGAGGAACTACAACCTCCTTCTGCGACGACGGCACAATCGCCTAGAATATCACTGACGGATTCCTTCAAAACATCGTCATCTACTTCTATGGTCACCACGCCTAAGATAATTGACGACCTAAGCGAGTTAGATATCAAAGTACAGAAACTTCCAAATACTGCAGGTGCTGAAGAATTTGATTTTTTCAAAGACATGGAACCGGTTATCCAGAAAAGTACAACAACAACAATCATTCCTGAAGTAGCACTACTCACCGCCAGCACCAACACTGAGAAACCGCAATCGTCCAGTAAACCTCTCACCGTGGAAGACATTACAGTCGACAGTAAAAGATTTGAGTTCAAAGCCCCCGAAATGGAGGAAACAACTGCCGAAGCCGGATGGGGTGACGATGATATCGATGATTGGGGAGAGTGAAGCGAGTTTTTTTCTTTAGATTTAAGTTAGCCTTTCTTAAGAAAATGATTTCCTTTTATTTATAGTATCACAGTTCCCCAGTGTGTAATTAAGTCGATAGAATTTGTTTAGATGGTTAAGTGATGTTTTTAATTTGACTTCGAGGATGCCCAGTTGTCATACTTATGCATTGTATATAGCGATATAATTATTATTGAAAGAAACGCAAGGTTTAAATCTTTTACAAGCAAGAAAAAAGAAAGAAAATAAAAAAAAGGATTCAGAAACATTGATTTTTCTTTTCATAACCGTTGAAACGTGTAACGATTATAATTACATCTAACAGGTTGGTTAAATTTGCGGACCTTTGAACCATCCCACAGGCTACTCAATTTTGGATGACCTCGCTCTGCCGTTACCGGTAGTCGAACTCATTGAATACTGTGATTCCAGGAAGATGGAATTTATCATATGCTGGGGTACTAATGCTCAGAATAATTTTTGGTAGCAAATTCAATATGAGTGGTAATCATCTCCTGGATTTCATACTATTGTCTAACCTTGTCGTTAACAATGTTTACTCTCAGCCAACCTATGTCAGACCATAGGCCATAGACCATACACCACCGAATTCAGAATCGGATGTGAGGTCTCGACCTTGTTGGGGAGGAGGAATCCGCGGAAAACCAACTGGACACAATTTAAGGAGGAGCTCGGCAAGTCCAATGATGTCCCCTTAAACTATGAATAAAAGAAAAGTTAGAGGAAGCTGTTCAGAACCTGAACGGTACCCTCACCAAGTGTTTAGAACTGTCATGTTCAGCTAGAAAGGAATCCTTCAGATCGCCCCTTCCTTGGTGGAACACATATCTGCAGCGACTTCATAATGAAAGGAAAGAGCTTCGGATTTCGAAGAGTGAAACTAGCAGGCTATTCAAAATCCTCGAAAGGGTAAATTCAACCAGGTAATCAGAAAATCTGATGGGACCTACACTGTCGAAAGCAGAGACAGTCTCCGTTTTATACTTCCCAGGTAGTGAGTTGAATAACATAAACCCGCCGTAGCTGGTATATATCGTCGGTTGTGGTGACGGATGAGGTCGTCAACATGCTGTTGCTTCCTTTGATGGCTTCAAGTCGCCTCACACCGATGGCATATACCTAGTTATGTTACAAAAACGTATAGACCAGTTGCTGGTAACTTTGTAGAGAATTTTCACTGCTAGCCTGGAACTGGCATACATACCGAAACCCTGGCGAACAGTAAGAGTAGCCTTTATACAGAAAATAAGAAAAAAAAGACTACACGCTCCCCAAGAGCTTCAGACCTGTAATATAAGTCTGACTTCCTTCATGTTGAAGAGTATAGAAAGGTTCGTTGAGCTGCATGCACGCAAAAGTGCTTTACAAATGCATCCTCTGTGTGAGATGCAACATGCTTACTAAAGGGGCAAATTCAGCGAGTTGCGCTTCAAAATCTGAGAGGTAGAAGGAATGCACGGTGGGCATTTTCATCGACATTGAGGGTGCTTTCGACGACGATTCAACACGGCGTAGATGAATCACTGATTACGGCCAATATGTGATGGTGGGGGTGAACAAGGTTTGCCCGAAAGGCGGCGTTCTGTCTCAATTGTTATGGTGGATGCTCAACGCGCTCAATAGTTATGACATCTATGCACAAGCATACGCGGATGATAACGCTGTACTGTCTGTTGGATCCTATGGAACGAATGTCTTCTCTAAAGCACAGTGATCGACGATTGCTGCACTAGAAATGGAACAAATCTGAGGTTGTTCCTCTTTACGAGAAGAAGGAAACTGACTGGTATGACTCATCTAGTGTTTAAAGACATCACCATCCTATTCTCCAGAGAAGCTAAATATTGTATTTGGGTGCCATCCTGGATAACAAACTTCTCTGGACTAAACATATTACGTCGAGATATATTCGTCGGCTGTCTGGTGGAGCAAGTTCTCTCGAAAATATGCTACTGCTGGTTGTATCAGACTCCAAAGAACGCTCTAGACTCATTGATGAATCACCGTTCTCTTGATTTTCATATCATGAACGCAGTCTCAAAGCCATCTTCCGTTTAAAAAGAAGTGGTCTTTGGTACTTTGACTTTGCGCAGCGACTGTCTTATGATGCAATGAAACTTAAACTCCTGCTGCGGGAAAATAATAAAATATGAAATTGACTTTCCCCGTCAAAAAGACGGGCTTCGGCCAGAATCTTAGGCAGGATAGGTATGTAGTCGAGTCTTCAGGGATGGCTCCAAAAGCGATTTTAAGTGTGGAGCTGGTGTCTATCTTGAGGTCGACAACGTTGGATCTTACTCCTCGTTAGGAAAACTAGTGTGTGTCTTCTAAGTCGGGATAAATGCAACCCTGATGGCAACGAACTACATTGTGAAGAAGCGATGGAGGGGGTGAAGTATTTGCATCTGCTGGGCTTAGAGCCTTGCTGAATCCTATTACGACTTCCAAGCTAGTTCGAGAATGCAAAACATCAGCGAACGCAATTGGAAGGCTAAATTAACTGACTCTTGTCTGGGGCCCAGAGTACAATGGGATCACGGCGAATGAAATCGCTGATGAACTTGAGCAGAGTTTTTCAGGACCCAAACCTACGTCTGTGTCCTCGGTTAAGACTTCCATTGACAGTTGGGTTTCATATGAGTACAACTGCAGATAGCATGACTCTAGAGACAGATTAGCACAGTCTTAGACATGCATCCCTCTGCGCTTGCTGCTCTCGTTGGAAAAGAGGTTTGATCCCTGTGCTGTGTGTTAGAACACAGCAATGTTATAGCAGGGAGTTCATTAGCAGTGAAATGACCACCGTTGACCGGCTATTGCACCGTGGAGGCTATGAGTCTTCTCGGTTACTCTGAAGGATTGTCCTATGACTTTACTCCACAAGCCCGCACCTGACCACCATTTGAACACTTAATATGGAAATGATTAACTGTTGTCGACTTATGTATATAATGGGTGATTCTTTAAGCGCTTGGTTTTTAATTGTCAAAAAAAAACACAGGAAAATTGCAAAAGTGCAGAAAATTTTTATTTGAGTTGATAAATCAATGCTGGTCATTCACTTTCTAAAAATTATTTCAGAGTCCAATTTTGAATTGATATTGGCTGGTATCTCGCTAATAACACATGCACTGTTGTCTTTCAATGTTGCAATTGACGCTAGTTTATCGGCGTAGACGAGTGATTGTCCCCATAAAAAATAGTCTAAAGGCTTCAAATCGCACGACCTAGCCGGCCAATTCACCAATCCAAAACGAGAGATAAATTGCTCGCCCAACTCATTTCTCAATTGGTACGTCGATATGCGTGCTGTGTGACATGTAGCGCCGTCTTAATGGAACCATATGTCGATCAAGTGTATTTTGGGCATAAAAAAAGTTCGAAATCATTGAACGATAGTGGACGCCATTGATGATAACATTGTTCTCATGGTCATCTTCGAAAAAATGATTCCGCCGGATCATAAACCACACCAAACAGTGCATTTTTCCTGCTGCATTGGCAGCTCTTGTATTACCTGAGGCTGCTCATCGGACCAAATATGGCAGTTTTATCTGCAATTTTTCGATAAAAAAGCGGATTTTCCTCCAGCTTTTCTAAGGCCCACTCATCGACAATTCGGCTTCAGTTTTTGCACGAGCTATATTTTGGAATGTTTTAGACCACGATCCTTCCACGTAGTCGAGTTAACACAATCCCAATTGCTCCGAACGGCAACGAACGGACAAATAACGTCTTCATTAGCACTGGCGGATACAGCAGCACTATTCTGTATGCACTCTACTCATACGGATAGGTGGCTTGATGTCGAATAGCGTGAAATTGGTGCGAAATTTAATCACTATGGCTTGAATTGCTTGCTTAGTAGGTCAATTATGACGACCGTAGTATTGTCGAAGTGCGCGAAAAACATGGACGGCCACGTTTCCTTACACTTAAAGCGTTTTTATGGATTAATTCAGTCGCAATTTGTTTCTGGGACTAAATTAGAGTTAGCGTTTCTTTTTTACTGACTTTGGTAAGCTCACAATGGCGCCTATATAAAAGCCAGCTATTGGAGACTGCGGAGTTAAGCACCCAAAAGAAAATTCGCATATAATATTGTAAAATGTTTGTGTGGGTACAAATGATAGAACTTATTCTTTTCAATACAAATCCCTTTATTCAGTACAGTTACAATTCACTTTTTAATTCTTTCTCCCAGTACAATTCAATTTCTCAACCACTTATACTTTTCTTATCTTTTACTTAAACCACTTAATCACTTCTCCTAATTAACACTTCAAATTACACTTTAGAACTGATTTGCATACCTTTGGGATGCTGGTATTTATACTCGAATGACATACTTCGAGAACAATCCTCGCCATCCAGCGTCCCATACAATTTCCAATTTGCTAGAAAATTCGATTCCACTCTCCAGTCTCCAGACTTTGTTATTCCAATATCGAAACCTTCTGGTCTTCGACATTTTCTGCTAGATGTCGCTGCTCACATTTAAGTGGTTATCACATTGCTCCCTCCCTACAGTTGTTCGTCCCGAACAACTTCGTCATTCAGCATCCCGTTGAAATGACACATTCTATCCAAATGGACCACTTTCAATTTTCCTCGATTCCCACGCTGGATCCGGTAGACAACGTCATTAATGCGGGTTATCACCTTGTATGGACCTTCCCAGTCCTGTTGCAATTTTGGTGATTTGCCTTTCTTACGCTGAGGATTATACAGCCAAACCAGATCTCCTTCGTTGAAACTGGAAGATTTCGCCTTGATATCGTACCTAGTTTTCATGCGGCTGCTTGCTAGCTTCATCTTTTCTCTGGTGTCTTCATGCAATTTACGAATCCTGTTCGGCTACGGTCTTAGCCTCTTGATTTGGGATGGCAAACACTTCCGGCCACTTACTGAAGTAATCCATGACTACGAGAGTATATCGGTTTCCATTAAAGGTTTCGGGAAACGGCCCAGCGATGTCGATGGCTATTCGTACGAAAGGTGCTCCGACATTGTATTGTTGCATTTGTCCATGTGGCTTTACTTTTGGGCCCTTGGTAGCCGCACATCTTATGCACTTTTTGCACCAATTCTCGACATCTTGTTTAGCGCTTAGCCAATAGAAACGTTCCCTTACCTTTTCCAACGTCTTGTTTATTCCCAAATGGCCTCCTGAGACTCCGTCATGTATTTCATGGAGCACTTGGTTGACTCTGGACCGTGGCACAATTAGCTGCATACGAGATGTTGTCCCATCTGCACTTTCCCATTTTCTCTTCAGCAATCCATCTTGCACAAAAAGCGAGTCCCACTGTGCCCAGTATGCCTTCAGAGTTTGGCTTCGATCTGATATCTGCTGCCAGCTTGGTCTTTCCTCGTGTTCTTTCCAGGCCAATATTGGTTCGATGTCATTGTCTGCCTGTTGGGAGGAACGGATTTCGTCTATACTCCAACCCTCTATTGGCTCAGTCCTGATCGTTTGGATAGTTGCCTGTTCTTTCGCTTCTTTACCACTGACTACTTCTGCTGGGAGGCTTTCGTTGCATTGTTTTACCTGTGAGACTGGGATAATTACCCTGGAGTCAACTTCTGCTACAGACTTCTGCCCCGCGAAGTAAACATTTCCTAACTGATGGCTTCTGGAAATTTGACCGGTTTCTTGGTAGCCGTTTCTGCCGGTTTTTCTTTCTATTTGCCTGTAACCCCAGTGCAGACAGCCTTCTCGTCGTACCGGTTCTTTACAATGCCCTTGCAAATGTCCTACTTTATCGCAGTTCCAGCAGCGCATTCTTCGGCTCTCCCGCGGGATATTTCGTTGCATAGTAGTTGGTCTTGAGCAGGAGCATTCACCAGATACTATTTCCCTTACGAAATGCATTCCTTTGGAAGCCTGATTGGATGCTTCCATCGCCAGAGCGAAGGCAAGGGTTCTTTTCCCGGCCATCCTTACTGCTGATTGTAGCTTCAAATCTGCAATTCCCCTGATGAATGCGTCCTTTGCCATTTCGTCGATTATTTCTTGGCCTGCGGTGGGATATGACAAATGTGCCAGTCTACTCACGTCTGCTTGGAGCTGTTGCAGTGTTTCTCCTCGTTGCTGCATACGGCCTTGCAATTGAACCTTGTAAACTTCCCGCATGTGGCTATCCCCAAACCGTTTCTCGATAGCCTGCACTAAAACCATATAGTCTCTATTCTTTTCGATATCGATTGTTTGTAACAATTCTGCCACAGGACCACGTAAGGCCATTGCTAGGGCAAAGCACTTTTCCTCATTGTCCCAATCGTTTGCACAGGCAGCTATTTCAAACTGCTTCTTATAAGTAGACCATGAGGTCTGGCCATCGAATGAAGGAGGCTTCAAATCTTTTCTCCTTGGACCGCTTAAAGAACATTCTCGCAGTTTCTGTTTTCGCACTGTGTCGAGCTCTTTTGCCAGTTGCTGAACTTTGCTGTCCATTTCCTCGAATTTTTCGCCAACATTCTTCTCTATTCTATCAAATTTGTCATCAACGTTCTTCTCTATTCTTTCAAATTTGTTATCGATTTCTTCGAACTTTTGGTGTAGAACGTTATTTTGTTCTTCCAGTTTTTGTTCTAGACTATTCTTTTGTTCGTCGAATTTTTGTTCAATGCTGCTCTTCTGCTCGTCTAGATTTTTCTTTTGTTCATCCAGCTTTTGTTCGAGGCTATTCTTTTGTTCTTCCAGATTTTTCTTTTGTTGGTCGAGACTGTTCTTCTGTTCGTCCATTTTTAACAAGAGGAGTTGCATCATCGCAGCCATATCACTGCCGGTACTTGTCTGTTCATCCTCGTCAACATCAAAGGAGTATGCATCAGGATCATGTCCCTCGTTGTTCAAAGCCTCCTGAAGTCGGAGCACCAGGTCACTTTTTCCTCCACTGGCGCTGAGGCTTCTCTTGTTCAACTCGGATTTGAGTTGGACGAGGGTCAACTGCAATAGTTTTCGACCCATTCTAGCTTTTTCAAATAGTCAAAAAAAACACTTTTTTTTTTTTTTTTTACACACAATAAGTCCTATCCCACTTCTGACACCAATTTAGAATGTTTGTGTGGGTACAAATGATAGAACTTATTCTTTTCTATACAAATCCCTTTATTCAGTACAGTTACAATTCACTATTTAATTCTTTCTCTCAGTACAATTCAATTTCTCAACCACTTATACTTTTCTTATCTTTTACTTAAACCACTTAATCACTTCTTCTAATTAACACTTCAAATTCAACTTTGGAACTGATTTGCATACCTTTGGGATGCTGGTATTTATACTCGAATGACATACTTCGAGAACAATCCTCGCCACCCAGCGTCCCATACAATTTCCAATTTGCTAGAAAATTCGATTCTACTCTCCAGTCGAGACTTTGCTAATCCAGTATCGAAACCTTCTAGTCTTCGAGTTTCGACATTTTCTGCTGCTCACATTTGAGTGGTTATCACAATAATCTAGGTTACACCTTCCCAAACGATTGCCGCGAACTGTTCCGGTCGCTAAAATACCTTCATCAAGTGAATCGACGTGAACCAATTGTCAAAACAAACCTCAAAGTTTTGGTGCTCTGGAAAGAAAAGGAAAGGAAATTCCTAAGCCATAATAAGGGCAAGTTCCATCTCAAAACGTATAGTGCAAAGTCATATATAATTCCAGATTTTCCACACCTGGTAAACATTTTAAAACCGTAGTTGTGTGGCTTTTTCGGGTTGCATTGTTTTAATTGCTGTCTTCCTTTAAATGAAATAATCTGCTCATCAGCGCAATTATGCTGCTCTGCAGGAACCTTGAGGCAATTTTTTCGGAAGCCCTCTAAAATAGGCTTAATCTTATGCAGCTTTTCATATCCAGGGTCACTTTTTTTTCTGTCATCACTGGAAAAATGTAAAAATTGCTTAATTTTCTCGAAATGCGTTCCAGTCATAGCTTCATCTATTAAAGGAATTCTAAAATCTGCTCGCCATACCATTCTCATTTCTGGATATTTTACAATGCTCATAAAAAGAATCCCTAAATATTTTTCTATTTCCTTAAATGTTACATTTACTGAAATGCCACATTCTCGGACTGTATACAAATTTGTCTCTTCAACAATTTGATTTATCATCGTATGATCAAAAAACATTAGGAAGTATTATTGGTCTACCCCGGACAACTTTATTAAGCTTATTAACAAGCCAAACTTAAAACTAAACTTAAAAACTAACAAAGATATACTTAACCTAATGGGGCGAGGAGAAATGGTGGACGGGGGAGTGTTAAGGGAGTGGCATATTGAGCAGCGCTTTTTTTATTTCTTGTTTGCTGCTATTTAGGTCAAAGACTTCGGCGTAGTTGTTCTTTATACGCAACATTCTGGATATGGGTTCAAAGTGACCGTAGTTGGTGCGGTGAGTTCGGATCAGGAAGAGTGGGACAGATCTTAGATTACGGGGATTGGGAGTGAATGCAATATTTTGCGTTATTGTCGAGCAGTCGACATTTCCAGTCAGTAACTGTTAGGGAGGTTATTTTAATCTTTAAATATATTATGTAATTTTTATTAGTAATTTATAAAAAAAATATTTTATTTTTACAATGAAAATGTAATGTCAGCGACTTCACGACGTTTTTTTAGGGTATGCATGCTAATTAGTTTTACCCTATTTTCATAGGGGGGTAATCCATATGGATCGACCCAAGGTAGACCACGAAGTGCAAAACGGATAAACCTGCGTTGGACTGTTTCTATTCTTTGAATGTGGGTTAGTTTATAGGGTGACCAAACTTGGCTGCAATATTCGAGAAGTGGCCTTGCAAAAGTAATGTACAGGGACTTTGTAACGTAAGGGTTGGAAAATTCTTTTGACCAGCGTTTGATAAAGCCAAGTGCAGAGTTAGCTTTATTTATAATGCTGTCAATATGTGAGTAGAAATTCAATTCTCTATCACAAATTATACTTAGATCCCGTACTTGGGTAGTGGAAGGAATAGGCTCATCGCAGATGAAGTAGTTTCTTGGAGGTGGAGGTAGACGTTTACGGAAATAGGTTATCGCTTGGCATTTGCTGACATTAAGCTCCAAAAAGTTTTGCTTGCACCATACCGAAAACTTATTCAAGTCATCTTGCAGGCAATGAGATGACTTTGGAAATTCTCATGTCATCAGCGAAAATAGAACGATTAGAGTTCGTTAAAATGAGATTTATATCATTAATTGTGAGGATAAAGATGATTGGACCAAGGTGACTACCCTGAGGGACACCAGATGTTGCTTTAATGGGTTCGGATATTGAAGATCTGAAGATAACCCTGTATTCTCGGTCTTCTAAATAGGATTTGGTCCATGCCACAAAATGAGGGGAAAAGCCCAGTTTTTTTAGTTTAAAGATTGCAATGGTGTACAAACTTCTACATCAAAGTCAATGTGCCCTTTCTACTGTTTCTTACCAAGAGATTGAAGGTCCTTTTTTCTCCATTTTAAAGTTTTTAGGTCCACCTTTTCAAATTGTTGCTCTATCTCAATATCGTTTAATACAGAAACATCTAATTCCTCCAACTCAACATCTTGAAGTTCCATGTCTTTCGGGAGTTCACTAATCAGCAAATCGGAAGCCGTTATATCCTCACATATGTTGTTTAAAACATTCAGTTCGGTATCAGCATTATCTGCACTAGTACTCGTAGATGGTAGTTCTGCCTCTGCTTCAGCCTCCGAATCATCCCAATCGAATTCAAGCATTTTGTTTATTTCTATAGTAGTTAATCCACTTGTTCGGTTCATTATATATTAAACGTATAAAAATAGGCTAAAACACTAGAAAGGAAATAAAAGAAACCAAAATAGTCACAAAAAATTAACAAAATGATAGCAAAAGGCAACACAAACTAATCAAAAACATAAACTACAAAACACACCATTCATGCACCATGTTGTATACAAACAACAGATAAAATTTAAATCTCTACAACCATTTGAAGATTATCCTTACCGGTTTTTTTTTATTTCCTTATGAAATAATCTAATAGAAAAAAATTTCAATGACTCAAATATTACAAAATTTTCTTATTTTTCATATCAAAGAAATTGTTGCACGAAATATACCGTGAGATACGAAAAATTGCTCTCAAAGTGAGGTGTTGTATACAAACAACAAATGCATGAAAGGATTAACTCAATTTTAACACATGGGCTGAAAAGTCCGTGCCGTTTTATAGTAAAACACAAAATTTTATTCAACTTTATTTATCAATATAGTTGCCTTCGAGGGCGATACACTGATTGAAACGATTTTTCAATCTTTCGATACCAGTTTTGTAGTGCGATTTCGGTTTAACCTCAAAATAGGCCTCTGTTTCGGTGATTACTTCTTCAACGGTCTTAGATCTCTTTCTGGCGAGCATTCTTTTGAGGTCTGCGAACAGGAAATAGTCGCTGGGGGCCACGGTCGGTGGGGAAGCAATTCGTAGCTGAATTCATTCAATTTGGCCATCGTTTTCATCGACTTGTGACACGGTGCATTGTCTTGATGAAACAGCACTTTCTTTTTCTTCAAATGCGGCCGTTTTTCTGCGATTTCGTCCTTCAAACGCTCCAATAACGCAATGTAATAGTCGCTGTTGATAGTCTGTCCCTTTTGGAGATAGTCGATGAAAATTATTCCATGTGCATCTCAAAATACGGATACCATAAGCTTGCCAGCCGACTGTTGAGTTTTTGGTCGTTTTGGACGAGGTTCGTCGCCTGCTCGCCACTCAGCTGACTGCCGACTTGACTCTGGTGTGAAGTGATGGAGCCAAGTTTCATCCATTGTCACATACCGACGCAAAAATTCGGCTTTATTGCGGTTGAACACCTTTAAACACTCCTCTGAATCATCAACACGTTGTTGTTTTTGGTCGACTGTGAGCAAACGCGGCACCCACTTTGAACAGAGTTTTCGCATGTCCAAATATTCGTGTATGATATATCCAACATGCTCTTTTGATATCTTCAGAACCTCAGCTATCTCGATCAACTTCACTTTGCGGTCATTCGTAATCATTTTATGGACTTTTTTGATGTCACTGCGTGCATCATCTTCGGTGCTTGTATGACCACTTTTAAATTTTTCAATCCACTTGCGAATGGTTCGTTCGGCCATTCAGAGTCCGGGTAACACTTATCAAGCCATTTCTTCGCATCCGCTGCATTTTTTCCCATCAAAAAGCAATGATAAATCAGCACACGAAATTGCTTTGAACCCATTTTTTTCACAATAACAAAAGTTGAGTGAAGCAACGACGCTATATTTCGAGAACTAATCGTCCGACAGCTGTCAAATTTATACACGTATCTTTTGAAGGTTGGTACTAACTGAAAATGGCATGGATTTAATGCAAGTGGTGCCCTTTCTTAGAAACGGCACGGTCTATTCAGCCCATGTGTTATAAGTGTGGATTGGTCGCACTCTTAATTTTCTACTTCTTTAGCTGCTGTTAAAGTCGAACGTTCCTCCTCGTCGGCAGTGGGGTTGCTCGTATTTGACAAGTTTTCGTCAGTAAACTCAGTGAAACTTTGTTTCTAGAACCACTAGCTCTACATTCGTATCATTTCAAAGGTGGTAATTGTGTGAAAGTATAGGATTTGGTTTGAATCAATGGTCTTATTTGTCTTTAGATCATGGAAACTCGCTCCTATGGCGTCTGTCTTTTCTTGAGGGCTGTCTACCACAAAAAAGTAGTCATCATCAACAACTTCCCGTAAATCTATACCTGCTGTTATCTGTTTACAGTTCTGGTGGTCACGTGGTTTTTCCTCTGAAATATCTTACTCAATTGTTTTTTTTTTTTTTTTTCCCGGCGAGGGCAGGTGAAAATCTTCCATCAGACACTATGAGGATCAGAAGCGCGTGCTCATAGTAGTGTGAGATTCTTACTCACTAAAAACACCTCCCTTCGTTGTTAATTTTAATACCGCAACTAAGTAGAACTTATCAAGCAGTTTTTATTTCATAAGTTAATCACGATTGGTAGGACACTTTCCAATGGAAGACCCTACATATTCCGCTTTCTTAATGCGGTTTCAATTTATCGCGCAAGGTCCAACGGTTTAGTTCGTTGAAGACGGCGTAGTATGTTTCGTTCGTCCAAGATTTCTAGGACTGTATTGTTGATATGGCCGCTTAACTTCATCTTCCACGAAAGGAACCCCGAGGTCTCGATGCAGGTCACTATTTCTTATAAACCATGGGGCACGCACAAATTGTCGTAGCACTTTATTTTCGAAAGTTTGTATTATACGAGTATTTATATTTGATTTCTTAGTACAACCCCAGAGTTGTATACCATAGGTCCACACCGGCTTTAGCACTTGCTTATAAAGAAGCAGCTTGTTTTCTAAGCTTAGCTTGGAATATTTACCAAGTAGCCAGTACATTTCTTTGTATTTGGCCTCTAGTTCTTTTCGTTTCTTTTTAACATGCGTTTTCTATTTAAGCTTCGCGTCAAGTGTCATTCCCAAATACTTAGCTTCGTTTGCAAAGGGGATACACACCGAGTTTATAGAAATGGGCAAGTGATTTATCTTTCTGTAGGTGAAGTCAACATGTACAGATTTTGTCTCATTAAGGGTAATTCGCCAGATCTTTGTCCACTCGTAGACTTTATTTAAAGCAGTCTGAAGTTTCGCCGTTGTTCCTTCTATTGATTCTCCAACCGCTAAGATAGCGGTGTCGTCAGCAAAAGTAGCGAGAACAGTATCCTCGACGTGTGGTATATCTCTTGTATATAAAAGGTACAAAAGTGGGCCCAGTACGCTTCCCTGCGGTACTCCGGCTAGGATATCTTTAAATTTCGAAACATCATTTCCGTATCGAACGCGAAAAATTCTATTTTCAAAATAGCTTGTCAATATATTATAAAGCTTTAATGGCAAAATTCGTCGCAGTTTGAACTTCAAACCTTCATGCCATACTTTGTCAAAAGCTTGTGAGACGTCAAGAAATACGCTCGAACAAATCTTTTTTTCTTCCAGGGATTTTTCAATTACATCAGTAATTCTATGCACCTGATCAATTGTTGAATGCTTAGTCCGAAATCCAAATTGATGGTTGGGAATAAGATTTTGGTTTTCGATAATTGGGAGAAGACGTTTTAGCAAAATCCTCTCAAAGATTTTCGACAGGATCGGTAGAAGAGAAATGGGTCTGTATGATTTTTTATCGTTTGGAGGTTTTCCTGGTTTTAGTACCATAATGACTTCAGCAACTTTCCACTGACTTGGCACGTATTCAAGCCTCAGAGCCGCGTTAATAATGTGTAAGAGCTTTATAAGTGCTTTTTGAGGTAGCATTTTCAGAACTTCTCCGGTAATAAGGTCATACCCCGGAGCCTTCTTTGGTTTTAATTTCCTTATTACAGTTTTAATTTCAGCAAGAGTTGCATTTGTCATTACAAAATTACTATATGCTATTTCTAAAGAACTGGTGTCGGGTACCAGTGTTGGGCCGTCGGAGGGCTTGAAAATTTCTTCAAGATAGTCGGCAAAAACCTCCGCTTTTTCTTTATCCCCCCCCCCCCCCCCCCCTTAACCCATTCGTTATTGCCGACCTTGATTGGTGACGCGGGGATTTTGGGCCTTTTTAAGCACTTTAAAACTTTCCAAAGCGAGTAATTTGTTTCTTTTCCTGCCGTCAGGTTTTGAACATATGTATTTACTTCGGAATTTCTGTAACTTTTAAGAGTCTCCTTGAGCAGATTACAGAGCCTGTTTAGGCGTGTTTTATCCTGCGGCGCTCGAGTTGTTTGCCATCTTTTGCGAGCTTTTCTTTTTTCTCTTATCATATCTTTTACCTCAGGCGGGTAGTTTAAGTTACGTTTAGCCGTGCTTTTTCGTTGACAAGGTGTATTGTTCCACGCAGCACATTGGACTATTTCAACGAAAAAATCCACTTCGATTTCGAGTTCAAGTGCTGCTTTAAGTGAAACGTCTAGTTCTAGGTTATTATTAATCTCATTTCTGAATCCTTCCCAATTAGTATTTCGTCCAGTTAGTCTTAATGGTCCTTGTTTTTTAATAAACGTGTCGTTCATTGTCAGTATGACTGGAGAATGATCGGAGGAAAGATCGAAGCTTTCATCAACGTTTATATCCGAGTTACGAATTCCTTTAACAACGAAGAAATCGACAAGATCGGGTATTTTCGTTGTATCTGTTGGCCAATAAGTCGGCTTGCCCGTTGAATAGAAGTCACAATTGTGTTCCATACATGCTTTATAGAGTATTTTACCCTTTTGGGAGACACATCTTGATCCCCAAAAAGTGTGTTTGGCATTGAAATCACCGCCAATCATAAAAGCCGATCCAAGAGAATTGAATATATTTTTAAATATATGTTTTGAAGGCGTAAATCGTGGAGGACAGTAGATGGCTGAAATAGTAAAGGAGTTCCGTACCAATTTTACGCGCACCGCAATTAGTTGTACAGACTCGAGCTCTACTTTTATATCTTCGTTGTGCTCAAGAGACTCTTTAATGTATACAGAGGATCCGCCTCTCGCGTTTCCCGAAGGGTGATACGCGTAGTAATCTTTAAAACCTCTAATTTTTGCAGATGACCCATTTTTCAAGTGGGTTTCGGAAATCAAACAAACGTCAATGTCGTTTTTCCTTAGGAATAACTCAAGTTCATAAAGTTTTCCTAAGATTCCGTTTGCATTCCAGGTGAGTACGTTTAATTTTTCCCTTTTCATTTTTTAGGCGAAGGACGTTTTTTATTGAACCTATTTTCAAACTTCTTTAGCTTATCTAAAATAAGTTCATTGATTTTGTTTTGCTGCTCAAGCTGCGCGAGAATAACGGAAAATACTTGGGAAGCAGGATCTCCGGAATGTTTTGCCTTTAGCTTGGTAGCTTCGGCGTATGTAAGTTTTTTCGATGCTTTCTTTTCAACACTGGAATCAATCACTTTCGCCTTGGCGTTTTTAACGATATTTTGAGCAGATCCCGATGTTTTTTCTTTAGTTTTGGGATTCTCTTTTACTCAATTGTGTCCCGATTTCAGATGAATTTAATAGAAACGTACATAAACCTTGTAACTTGCTTTTCCCAATAGTATTTGAATTATTCTCTTTTCGACGAACGTAGAGTGTCATGAGCTGAGAGGAGGAGGACATCGTATGCCACACATAGGGGAAATAAGAAGACCAAGAGCTTTTTTTTCATAAATCATCTTTTTTTCTTGTATATTCTTTTAATAGTAATTTTTAAAAATGTTTTTTTTTCTTCATTTTTTCTTAGATTATTAATATTTTTTTTTCTATTTTTTTAGTTTTCATGTTTTTTTTTTCTTTTGTTTTGTTTAATAATTTACATGGATTTTTTATGTAACTTTTTTTTTGTTATAATTTATTATTTTTTATTAAGGGATTTTTGTTTGTTTTTTTTTTTGCAAATTTTTTTTGTGGGGTGCCGTAAAAGATAAGTGTTACGCCGACAAGCCAGAGACAATTGTCGCTTTAAAGGATAATATTCGTGAAGCCATTGGTGAAATACAGCTGCACACAATCGATAATGTGCTTAAAAATTGGACCGATCGTGTAGGCTACTGCTTGGCCAGCCGAGGCAGCCATTTGAATGAAATTATTTTCCATTATTAACTGGAAGGATAAAACTAATTATCTGTCAAATCAGACATGAGCTAAGTGTTACCGTTCACTAAATAAGCACTAGTTGAAAAAAAAAACGTTAGATGGCGGTACCTTTACAAAACACACCATTCATGCACCATGTTGTATACAAACAACAGGTATAATATTAATCTCTATAACCATTTGAAGATTATCCTTACCGGTTTTTTTTTTTTATTTCCTTATGAAATAATCTAATAGAAAACTTTTTTTTTATGTTAAAGTGGAAATGCTCTGATAGAAATCAAATGACTCAAATATTACAAAATTTTCTTGCTACAAAATGGTCTGATTACACCGAATGCAAAACAGAAAATGACATGTAAATCCTTATTTTTCATATCAAAGAAGAACACAAAACTAAAGTAATAAGATAATTAGGGTTCGGATTTTCATGCACTAAAAATCTCAAAAAATGTGCTTAAAAGTACAAAATATGGATCTAAAATATGCATTTAAAATTAATTTAACTTAATTTCGGTTAAAAACACATTTTCTTTAGTCTTTAAGAATAAGTTCAATTTTTTTTTTATTATTTAATGAAATAATAGCTTACAATGAAATTAACATTTAATAAAAACAAAACAAAAACACAGTTAACGTAAACATAAACATCTTCATTTGTTTAATTCAAATAAATAATTTAAAATAACATAAAATCCTTAATTCCTTAATAGTTCTGATTTTGAAAAGTTTTATTTGCATAGACCATAAAATTTTCGAAATCAAAACGTTGCCGATTTGGTCTTAAGCATGCCTTATACAACGAAAAAGATCGCTCAACGTCAACTGAAGTTAGTGGAGCATTTTTAAAAGAACAAATCTCATCGACGGTGAAATTTGGGTAATTTTCGTCAATGCAGTCCGATGCGAAGGTTTTACTTACATTTTGCATTATTGCAAACCCTTCATGTTTTGCCAGAACGAACTGAAGTTTTTTTTAATGACTTCCCCCGTTAATCCTTCAACCGCATTTATCTTTGCAATAACATCTTCAATTAAATCAATTTGATTTTTTAAGGCGGTCCTGCCTTCTAGCTTTGTGATGGTGTGACATAGGAAACTGAAGTTTGAATTTATAAATACTATTTGACTTTTTAACGATGACTGGTTCATGACTTCTTTTGCATTTTTTATGGCAACTGCATCGGAGTCATCGAACCCATCGACAATGCTTTCAAACGCTTCATAATTTTGTGCATAATACTCAACAGCCTTCAAGCAAGTTCCCCATTTTGTAACAATAGGCTGAGGCGGAAGAGGAGCCAAAGGATATTTTTCTTTAAAAATTTCGACGCGTGATGGTGCCTTTAAAAATATTTTTTTGCCGTTCGAAATTAATCTATCGACGTTTCGATAATTACTCTTTATTTCTTCTGCAACTCGGTGCATTGCATGTGCTAAGCAAGTGACGTGCAAAATTTTGGATAAAACAGTGCTAATCCACGAGCTACCTTTAAAAAAGGAGTATTTTGCTTTTATCAATTTCAAGTGAATTCATGGATTCATCAAATGCGCGAGCGATGGTGGAATGGTTCGTTTTTTCTAATTGGACTACATTTATTAAAAATTTCTTTTTACTTTCTTCTTCGTTTAGGTCCAACACAACCACAAGAAAACGTCCTTGGATATCTGTTGTTTCATCAATAGAAACCCACAAATACTTATCTTTTAGATCAATTTTCATTTGTTCAAATAGCGAAATATATATTTTGTCGTGATTTTTTCGCAAAGTAGAATCATCGGTATAGTTTCTTTTGTATTTATATTTTTTTTTTTTAATTTCTTAATTCAGGGTTACTAAGCTTACTTAATGGTATATCGGCTGCAACAAACGCCTCACATAAATCCATTGAAAAGTTGTTGGATGCATGGGTAAAGGACAACAATTGTTGGGATTTCTAGCGAATTACAGATCTTCCTTCAAGTTCTAAGTGTTTAACACTTTTCAAATGCTGATACACTTGAAATTTTTTTTCAAAGCAAACGCTTTTGTTGCAAAATTTGCAGAACAAAACACTTCCATCTGTTTTAAAAATACGAGTAGTTGGGTATTCTGAAACATATCTTCTCAAATTTGAAGTAACAGATGTCTTCGCTTTTGGCATTGTAGCTGAAATTAATTTTTTTGAACAAAACTAAAATCATAAATTTAAAAGGAACATTCTTACATTTTCCAAGCAAAACAATTCAAAAAAGATTAAAATTAGTTCTCTACTGACTAAACACAACCATCCATAGATCACTGAATTAAAAAAAAAAAAAATCTACTGCCTATATTAACTGTTAATGGGATGGAAAACTATATGTATGTATGTAGTGGCAAGTGGCATCTATTAAAGTAGGAACATTTTAGTGGACAACTTACAGTTTATGCCACTTTTACATTCATCGACATCGATACCACTACAGACGTACTACTGCTGCAGCTACACCATTGTTAAAAAAACATGCATATGCAAGGAAATCCGATCCCTAAACATAATAATTACTACTCCTAAGCAAACATTGTTGCATGAAATATACCGTGAGATAAGAAAAATATGCTCTCAAAGTGAGGTGTTATATATCTACAAACAACAAATGCATGAAAGGGTTAACTCAATTTTATAAGTGTTGACTGGTGGCACTCTTAATTTTCTACTTCTTTAGCTGCTGTTAAAGTCGAACAAGGAAAGTTCCTTCTCGTCGGCAGTGGGGTTGCTCGTATTTGACAAGTTTTCGTCAGTAAACTCAGTGAAACTTAGTTTCTAGAACCACTAGCTCTACATTCGTATCATTTCAAAGGTAGTAATTGTGTGAAAGTATAGGATTTGGTTTGAATCAATGGTCTTATTTGTCTTTAGATCATGGAAACTCGCTCCTATGGCGTCTGTCTTTTCTTGAGGGCTGTCTACCACAAAAAAGTAGTCATCATCAACAACTTCCCGTAAATCTATACCTGCTGTTATCTGTTTACAGTTCTGGTGGTCACGTGGTTTTTCCTCTGAAATATCTTACTCAATTGTTTTTTTTTTTTTTCCCCGGCGAGGGCAGGTGAAAATCTTCCATCAGACACTATGAGGATCAGAAGCGCGTGCTCATAGTAGTGTGAGATTCTTACTCACTAAAAACACCTCCCTTCGTTGTTAATTTTAATACCGCAACTAAGTAGAACTTATCAAGCAGTTTTTATTTCATAAGTTAATCACGATTGGTAGGACACTTTCCAATGGAAGACCCTACATATTCCGCTTTCTTAATGCGGTTTCAATTTATCGCGCAAGGTCCAACGGTTTAGTTCGTTGAAGACGGCGTAGTATGTTTCGTTCGTCCAAGATTTCTAGGACTGTATTGTTGATATGGCCGCTTAACTTCATCTTCCACGAAAGGAACCCCGAGGTCTCGATGCAGGTCACTATTTCTTATAAACCATGGGGCACGCACAAATTGTCGTAGCACTTTATTTTCGAAAGTTTGTATTATACGAGTATTTATATTTGATTTCTTAGTACAACCCCAGAGTTGTATACCATAGGTCCACACCGGCTTTAGCACTTGCTTATAAAGAAGCAGCTTGTTTTCTAAGCTTAGCTTGGAATATTTACCAAGTAGCCAGTACATTTCTTTGTATTTGGCCTCTAGTTCTTTTCGTTTCTTTTTAACATGCGTTTTCCATTTAAGCTTCGCGTCAAGTGTCATTCCCAAATACTTAGCTTCGTTTGCAAAGGGGATACACACCGAGTTTATAGAAATGGGCAAGTGATTTATCTTTCTGTAGGTGAAGTCAACATGTACAGATTTTGTCTCATTAAGGGTAATTCGCCAGATCTTTGTCCACTCGTAGACTTTATTTAAAGCCGTCTGAAGTTTCGCCGTTGAGTCTTCTATTGATTCTCCAACCGCTAAGATAGCGGTGTCGTCAGCAAAAGTAGCGAGAACAGTATCCTCGACGTGTGGTATATCTCTTGTATATAAAAGGTACAAAAGTGGGCCCAGTACGCTTCCCTGCGGTACTCCGGCTAGGATATCTTTATAAATTATAAATATTATAAAGCTTTAATGGCAAAATTCGTCGCAGTTTGAACTTCAAACCTTCATGCCATACTTTGTCAAAAGCTTGTGAGACGTCAAGAAATACGCTCGAACAAATCTTTTTTTCTTCCAGGGATTTTTCAATTACATCAGTAATTCTATGCACCTGATCAATTGTTGAATGCTTAGTCCGAAATCCAAATTGATGGTTGGGAATAAGATTTTGGTTTTCGATAATTGGGAGAAGACGTTTTAGCAAAATCCTCTCAAAGATTTTCGACAGGATCGGTAGAAGAGAAATGGGTCTGTATGATTTTTTATCGTTTGGAGGTTTTCCTGGTTTTAGTACCATAATGACTTCAGCAACTTTCCACTGACTTGGCACGTATTCAAGCCTCAGAGCCGCGTTAATAATGTGTAAGAGCTTTATAAGTGCTTTTTGAGGTAGCATTTTCAGAACTTCTCCGGTAATAAGGTTATACCCCGGAGCCTTCTTTGGTTTTAATTTCCTTATTACAGTTTTAATTTCAGCAAGAGTTGCATTTGTCATTACAAAATTACTATATGCTATTTCTAAAGAACTGGTGTCGGGTACCAGTGTTGGACCGTCGGAGGGCTTGAAAATTTCTTCAAGATAGTCGGCAAAAACCTCCGCTTTTTCCTTATCCCCCTTAGCCCATTCGTTATTACCGACCTTGATTGGTGGCGCGGGGATTTTGGGCCTTTTTAAGCATTTTAAAGCTTTCCAAAGCGAGTAATTTGTTTCTTTTCCTGCCGTCAGGTTTTGAACATATGTATTTACTTCGGAATTTCTGTAACTTTTAAGAGTCTCCTTGAGCAGATTACAGAGCCTGTTTAGGCGTGTTTTATCCTGCGGCGCTCGAGTTGTTTGCCATCTTTTGCGAGCTTTTCTTTTTTCTCTTATCATATCTTTTACCTCAGGCGGGTAGTTTAAGTTACGTTTAGCCGTGCTTTTTCGTTGACAAGGTGTATTGTTCCACGCAGCACATTGGACTATTTCAACGAAAAAATCCACTTCGATTTCGAGTTCAAGTGCTGCTTTAAGTGAAACGTCTAGTTCTAGGTTATTATTAATCTCATTTCTGAATCCTTCCCAATTAGTATTTCGTCCAGTTAGTCTTAATGGTCCTTGTTTTTTAATAAACGTGTCGTTCATTGCCAGTATGACTGGAGAATGATCGGAGGAAAGATCGAAGCTTTCATCAACGTTTATATCCGAGTTACGAATTCCTTTAACAACGAAGAAATCGACAAGATCGGGTATTTTCGTTGTATCTGTTGGCCAATAAGTCGGCTTGCCCGTTGAATAGAAGTCACAATTGTGTTCCATACATGCTTTATAGAGTATTTTACCCTTTTGGGAGACACATCTTGATCCCCAAAAAGTGTGTTTGGCATTGAAATCACCGCCAATCATAAAAGCCGATCCAAGAGAATTGAATATATTTTTAAATATATGTTTTGAAGGCGTAAATCGTGGAGGACAGTAGATGGCTGAAATAGTAAAGGAGTTCCGTACCAATTTTACGCGCACCGCAATTAGTTGTACAGACTCGAGCTCTACTTTTATATCTTCGTTGTGCTCAAGAGACTCTTTAATGTATACAGAGGATGCGCCTCTCGCGTTTCCCGAAGGGTGATACGCGTAGTAATCTTTAAAACCTCTAATTTTTGCAGATGACCCATTTTTCAAGTGGGTTTCGGAAATCAAACAAACGTCAATGTCGTTTTTCCTTAGGAATAACTCAAGTTCATAAAGTTTTTCTAAGATTCCGTTTGCATTCCAGGTGAGTACGTTTAATTTTTCCCTTTTCATTTTTTAGGCGAAGGACGTTTTTTATTGAACCTATTTTCAAACTTCTTTAGCTTATCTAAAATAAGTTCATTGATTTTGTTTTGCTGCTCAAGCTGCGCGAGAATAACGGAAAATACTTGGGAAGCAGAATCTCCGGAATCTTTTGCCTTTAGCTTGGTAGCTTCGGCGTATGTAAGTTTTTCCGATGCTTTCTTTTCAACATTGGAATCAATCACTTTCGCCTTGGCGTTTTTAACGATATTTTGAGCAGATCCCGATGTTTTTTCTTTAGTTTTGGGATTCTCTTTTACTCAATTGTGTCCCGAATTCAGTTGAATTTAATAGAAACGCACATAAACCTTGTAACTTGCTTTTCCCAATAGTACTCGTATTTGAATTATTCTCTTTTCGACGAACGTAGAGTGTCATGAGCTGAGAGGAGAAGGGGACATCGTATGCCACACACAGGGGAAATAAGAAGACCAAGAGCTTTTTTTCATAAATCATCTTTTTTTCTTGTATATTCTTTTAATAGTAATTTTTAAAAATGTTTTTTTTTCTTCATTTTTTCTTAGATTATTAATATTTTTTTTTCTATTTTTTTAGTTTTCATGTTTTTTTTTTCTTTTGTTTTGTTTAATAATTTACATGGATTTTTTATGTAACTTTTTTTTTGTTATAATTTATTATTTTTTATTAAGGGACTTTTGTTTGTTTATTTTTTTTGTCAATTTTTTTTTAACCGAATAATAGTGTGTAGGTGTATCTGGTATAAGGTATTTGGTATGTGATACCATTTTGTTCAAAAAATTCTCTACATTGATTCTTGTTTTGTTTTGTTTTTATTCTCGCTACAAATATATGTTTTTTTATTTGTTTTCTCAATTTTGTTTGTTTTATTATAATTTGCATATATTAGGTAAACGATTTTCATTTTATGCGCAAAAAATGCAAAAACTACTCTCTGGCAAAAAAGGTTTGTTGCTTTTATTTTTTTTTTCTTCTCAAAATTAGTCGTCTTGTATTTATAAGAGTTTTTTTTTTCTTTATTTTCGGTCACTTAGTATTTGCTTTTTGTCTTAAGAAATATACATATGTAAATCTATATGTAAATATATATATGTATATATATATATATATTTATATATATCGAGTGCAAATAAATTGAAATTGAAGTGAATATGTTCTAAACCGGGGTTGTTTGAAGGTTGTTCTTTGTTTATTTGAAAATGAAACGAGAAAAGAAAAGAAAAAAAGAAAAATCTAACAAAGGGATATCACTTGGTAGAAATTGCACCACCTTTAAGAACGAAGTTAAAGTTGTTATTTTGAGCAGTGGAATCTCTGAAATATTGTGAACACCAACAAAAGGCAACATTGTAAATGAAATCCAAGCTCAAATTGGACCAACAAATTAAAAAAAAAAGAAAAAAATAAGTAAGCAGTCTCGACTGTCCGAGAACTGACTAAAGTGCCTGCATAAGCGACGATGAATGGCAAAGAAAACAAATTAAATGAAAACATAAATTAGGCATATAATATGTAATATTGTTTTTTTTTCTGTTTATTATTTCTAATGGTTTCTTTGTTTTGTTTTTTTTTCTTTATTTTATTATTATTATCATTTTTTTTCTTTTTTCATTTATGTGGTGAGTGTTGTTCGGTACACTTTTCATTTTCTATACACAATGTACTCAACTTCCTCTACATTTGTTTTGTTTGAATTTGTTGTTGTTGTTGTTGTTAATGAAAATATATTCAATGAACGCGCGAATGCAAGAGAAAGTATGTATAACAAGAGATAATAAAAAAGAGAAATTAAAATTATGAGTAAAAACTAAAACATAAGTGTATTTTTTTTTCAAATATTTCATCAGTTTTTTTTTTTTAATAGAATAGTTTTTTTGTTTTTATTTTATTTGTTGTTTTTTTTTTGTTTTTTTCTTTTCTTTTTTTAAAATTGGTTTTCTGGTTTATTTTAATTTTTACATGAATCTATCAATTTAGCTCCTTGTCTTCTAAGTACTTGTATTCAAATGTGAATCCCTCTTTTTTACGTTGGCTCCATTTCTCATAGTCAAAATAGATGTACGTACCCTGGAAGGAAATAGATTTGTTTAATTGAAATATGTGAAATATGTGTAGCAACTCCGCCATAGTTCGCTGCCGGTCCCAAGCCCGGACAAACGGGGAGGATGTATAATCATATCCTTAGTACTATAAAACACCTAGTACTCAGAGCCACCCAGTCTCAGGGGACATAAATATGGGAACTGGCCGGGTTCGTAGTACGGCTAGCAACCGCACACCAGAAAAACAACCTCGCTTCGAGATCTTCACAATCGTCTCCAACAGTTGCAGAAATGAAATAAGGACAACGATCTTACTATCACAACATGGAGAATATACAGACTATGTTACAGCCGGTTAAAATGTTAGAAACGACAACCGAACTACTCCGATACAAAATCAACTTCACTGCTATACAAGAAATAAGATGGAAGGGTAGCGGACGCATAAACAAAAAAGATTTTACCTTTCTCTATAGTGGACACAAGGACAGAAGTGGACACTGCGGGATTGGATGTATTGGGTTGTTAAATAAGTTTTGCGTTTTTTTTTTGTTGGAAGTAGGGTTTATCGTTCCAGAAAATCTCTGTGTTTATCGTTATGAAATGTTTGTTGTTTATTCCAATAGAGAGGGTGGTTATCCTTAACATTGTTACGAGATTTTTTTTTGATCGGACTTGTTTTAAGTGTTCAATAAATGTTTTTTTTTTTAAATGGAGGATAAGAAAGTGCATTGTCAGCATATTTTGCGACAGAGGCGCAACGGGAGACTTGCAGAGTGTATGGAGATTCGACTATAAGCGCTGACACTTGTGTAAGCCAAGTGTTCGTTCATGAAATAAAGACCTTGCCGATGCTGTTCGCTCTAGACGTCCACCCACCCACAGACGACGATCAAATCTTGGCTGCAGTTCGGTTTAACATCACCCATACAACCGCTTCGCAGAGACTGAAAAGGCTTGGAATGTCGAAAAAGGTGGATGTTTTGGTTCCTTACAAACTCAGTGAAAGAAATAAATATTATCGATGGCATAATGGTCTGTCAGCCCTTGTTGAGATGGAACTTGCGTGAGTCTTTCCTGAAAATAGGGGTTACTGGAGACGAAAAATGGGTGGTTTACAACAATATTCGGCGTAGGGGGTCATGGTGCGCTCCTGATGAAACACCACAATCGATCGGTAAATAAGATTTGCATCCCAAAAAGGTCAGGCTGAGTAATGGGTGGGACCGGCGAGGTGTCCTTTACTTCAAGTTGCTTCCACGCAGTCAGAAAATATAGGGTTTTCCAATAAGAACTTGACGAATTTTTTTTTTAAATAAAACGCAATTACGCCGCAGTTATTTTTTGTTGATGAAGTGGTGACTCATGAAGCACATGTGGATTTTTACCCGACCAATAACGCATATTTTGCTTATTGACGAACCCATTGAGCCAAAAATGAGCTCGTCACTGAAGATAATTTTGCGATGAAATTCATCATCTCCAGAACCCAATCGGAGAACGTACGTCGCTTCAAATGGCCCATCGGCCTCAATTCTTGAGTCAGCTTAATCTTGTATGTGTGTAAACCAAGGTCCTTACGCAAAATACGCCATAATGTCTGAGCGATGCCCAATTCTTGAGAACGCCGTGGAATTGACTGATTTGGATCGTTTGCTACGGACGCCTGAACGGCAGCGATATTTTCGACACTTCGACCAACCCGTTGTCTCACTGACACGGCAACATTACACAATGAATATGTAGACTCAAATTTTTGCACTAAACTTGTTATTGCCTGTCTACTAAGGCCAGAATTACCACCGAAAATTGGAGCTCTTAAAGTTGCAGTCACCGATTCCGAATTTCGGTTGAAAATTTTTATAATTTGCAGACGTTACTCGTTCGTGTACTTTACCATGATGAAAATGTTGACTTTACTGAATAAATTGACAGTGACAGTTTGATGATTAGTGAAAGAGTGCGTTCACAAATTAAATTCAAAGTTGTTAAGTCCCTATTGGAAAACCCTTTAAATGGTATTAAATATTGCTCTCGGCTCTATACTTTGAAACAGACAGTGGAAGAAAAACGACCAGACCACACACAGATTTAGTGACAAAACAAAAGCTTAATTTATTTGACTGGGAAGCTATGCAGTACCCTGCGTACTCTCCCGTTCTTGCGCCTTCTGACTACCATCTGTTCTGTTCGCTCCAAAAGAATTTGGACGTAAGGCAATTCAATTTCGAAGATGTGATCAAAACGTACCTGGAAAACCTTGTTACCCATAAGTCTGCTGACTTTTACAAAACAGGCATTATGTCTCTTTCAGAACGTTGGAAGAAAGCAATAGACCATGGGGGACAATATCTGATGGATTAAATATAAGCTTTCATAGCAAAAATGTGTGTTTTGCTTTAACCCTAAAAAAAGGCAGAACTTATTGAACAACCCAATATAACAGATAAGAAAACAACGAAAAACATTATAAGATATGAATCAATAAACGAGAGACTAGGTATTTGGTTGGCAACTGCCGATTTCACACATAGATGTCTTTGGCCATATTTTTTAATGGCTTCTGTCAATGACATATCTGTTTCCTTTTGATATTTGTTAGCTGTCAGTCTTACTTTGGTTTAGAAGCAAATGGCGCGTATTTTTGTGAAAAGGTATTAGTTTGGCGTCAGTTTTAATATGGAGTGCAAAAACGAGCATTTTCATCATATTTTACTTTTTTATTTCCGTAAAGGAAAGAACGCATCTCAAGCTGCTAAAAAGTTACGTACTGTGTATGGTGAAGAAGCCTTAAAAGAAAGAATGTTGGTTTGTCAAATTTCGTTCCGGAGATTTTTCACTGGAAGATGAACAACGATTAGGTCGACCAGATGAGCTTAATGATGATCAAATTCAAGCCATAAACGAGTCGGATCGTCATGTAATTGTACTAGAGATACTAGAGATACACATACAGCGATTGAAAAACATTTAAAACGTATAAAACTCGTTTAAAACCTTGTTATTTGGGTTCCACATGATTTGAAAAAAATTCATTTAACGAAGCGCATCAACGCTTGCGATTTGCATCTTAAACGCAATGAATCTGACCCTTTTTTGAAACAAATCATCACAGGCGATGAAAAATGGATTATTTACAGTAACGTTAATCGATTACAATCCACTTCGAAAGCTGATATCCACTAAAAGAAGATTTTGCTCTCAATTTGATGGAATTGAAAAGAGAGTGGTGTATTTTGAGCTGCCTCCAAGGACTCAAACGACCAATTCGGATGTGGACTGTCAACAACTGGACAGATTAAATACAACGATTAACGAAAAACGGCTTGAATTGGTCCATCGACCAATTCATCTACGGTCACTCGCCAAAAATTATTTTAGCTTGGTTGGGAATTGATGTTCATATAGCCCTGACCTTCCTCCATCCCATTTATTTCGATCTTTGCAAAACCTTTGGATGGTAAAACTTTCAATGATGATGACGCTGTGAAAACGCACTTGGTACAGTTTTTTGCCGATAAAAATCAGAGGTACGAACGTTGCCTGAAAGATGACAAAATGGAAAATACATATATCACTGATTATGTGTTTTATTTATATGAAAAAATCGGCAATTACTTAGTTGCCAACCTGCATACATTAAAGAAAAAGACGAATTCTATGACTGTCTTGAGAAAATATACCATAAAATAAACAAATATGATATAAAATCATTCTAAGAGACTTCAATGCAAAAGTAGGGAACATTGTCTACATCAAAATACAACTAACAACGGAATCAGACTATGTCAATTTTCAGAAGAAATCAATATGCGGATCAGGTGTACTTCATTCCAACGAAAAAGAATCCATAAAGGCACATGGAAAGTACCAGGCTCCAGAGATGTAAATCAAATAGACCATGTTATTATAGACACAAGACATACCACATCAACCACAAATATAAAAACTTGCATAGAAGCAAACTGTGACTCCGATCATTACATGGCCAATGTCACAACCCGTCGGAGAATAGCAAACGCAGCAAAAAGTAAAGGTATTACAAAGCAAAAATGGAATGCAAATATATTTCGAAACGATCAAGTAAAAAAAGAATACCTGAATATGATCCGCCAAGAAATGGAACAATGAAACAACATAGACAATATTGGCATAGAACAACAACTGAGTTCTATTTTTAGAACGATTTAGAAATGACGCTGCAACGAATGCTTTTGTGAGCGAGAAACGACGAATACGAAATAGCGATCAAAAATGCAGAGAAACAATTGCAGAAAAGAATTTGGCTAGAAAAAAAATTGATACAGATAGTCTCAAGAAGAAATAGAGAAATATACAAATTGAAGAGAATACTTGCGAATAAAATATGCAATACCAAAAAGAAGCAAATGATGAAAAGAACAGTAGAAGCCATTAAAAGGGAATATAAGAAACTTCTATAGCAAGGTTAAACAAATGACTGCACAATTTAAACCAAAAATTAATATATGCAAAGACGAAAACGGAAACATAATAATCGAAGAAAATGAAATTGTTGAAAGATGGAAGAAATATTTTGAACAGACAATCAACATTGGAAAAACCACAATTCGCAGAAACAGAAGAAAATAGCGGCCCTAATAATCCAATCGAAGACACACAAGCCAAAATACCAACACCAGAAGAAGGAAAGCCATCGCTAAACTTAAACAAGACACCAGGCGAAAACATGATCACGGCTGAATTGTACAAAAATGGGGTAGACTTTATAGGTGTGAGATATAAAATTGATTCTGGCTTTATTTTGAAGCTACGTTCATGCCATTATGTGTGGAATAGCACGTCATTCAAATGGCCGCCACAGCTTCGTCCAATATGTGCGGCGTTATTCCGGCAATAGCGTGTCGAATGTTGGCCTCGAGCTCGCCGAAAGTGTTTGAATTGTTAGCGTAGACTAAGGAGTTGACGTAGCCCCAGAGAAAATGGTCGAGTGGTGTCAAATCACATGATCGCGGCGGCGAATTAATGAAATGGACGTTTTTCGATCCGCTTCAAGGAGAATTAATTTTTTTTTAATTATTTAAATACTGACTTTTGATTTTATTAATTATTATTATTTTATTAATAATCGCCACACCATAATCCATTTAATGAACTCTATACTTTGTATGAATGTAGATGAAAATCTTTCGTGAGAATATGGTGAACACGTTTCAAAATTGATGTTCCTGAACTCTCAGCAACACTCTCATGAACTGGTTCGATGTTTTGTGGTGAACGACTTGCTGAAGGAGGCAGAGTGTCTAAGATCACTAATTGATCCAGTCTCCCTGAATTTTTGAATTAATCTCTTCACAGTTGATGAAGTTAAATCGCTATTCTGGCCATATTTTGTAGGAAAATTGCGAACTGTAGCTGCCAAACCTTCATCAGTTTTAAAATATTGCTCAACAATGAAAACGCGTTGTTCTTCGTGTAGCGAACTGTCAGCTGTCACGCTGTCTTTTGTTTTTGTTGGCAACACTTTACGGCGCAAAAGGCGAGAAATTAAAATTTTGAGGGAATTTCGTCACACTTCACAATAATAAGGACATCTCAGATTGAAATAGCCAGAATGTGCTGAGAAGGCCTGAATAAAAACTCTTCTCTGTTCATTCATCATTTGGTTGATCACTGGTATCCTACTACCCCCAGAAAAGTGTAGTGTACACCTCCAACGGCGAAAGGAGAGTAACGGGTTTGCAAAATAATATTAAACTCTACATTGCCTTTATTGTTCCGATCCCATCGAACCGAACCAATGGTACTGTTATGACCCACCAACGATATGAAATCTTTAAAACTATTTGCCTCGATCGATCTGCACTTCTTCGGTCTTGGCTAAACGAATTGATTTGAACTGGATAAGAAAAGATGAAGATGTCTTTTCAAAGAATGCGGATCAATCTGAATAATGATGTTTATGATATTTTTAACGCTTCATTCGCTGAGTTTTGGATTGCATATTTAAGCTGACAACTATAGTTTTCTTTTGATAATGGAAGACATTCTCCTGGTGCTATACTCTTATAGTAGCACTGACTATACATATCTATTTTCAAGTTATAAAATACCATGTTACTTTCGCTATCGGCCCTATAATGCTTATTTGTGAAAATACCATTTGGTAGTTCCTAGACAGTCAGCGTTAGCTTGTCTCTCATTTAAACTGCCATTTTTTAAGGTCCACTTTCTTCATGCTTCTTTGAATTTAGAATTCGTAAAATAATAATCTATAAGTAGGTACATCCAAGTATACGGATATATTCAACCACCGCAACACTGCTCTCATTTATTCATTTAAATGTTGCGTGCGACCTTCGTATAAGCAAACAAATGGAATATTTGCATTAACGGTTTGGTTAGGTTGGAAAAAATAATTGTGACTGCTGGTGAACATTGAATTTCTTCGTAATTGTCAGGATGTTTGTAGTAAATAGTTCAGTTGTTTATTTCAATTATGAACAGTTGATTTGAAATGAGATATAAGCACTGCAGAAGGAAAGAAAGACAACAGAACTTTGAACCTTCTCAAAACCAAAAGTTAATAATGGTATTAAAATACAAAACAAAGTTGAAACCCATGGAAGACTAAGAAAAACAACGGCGCTGTTAGATCGAAAGTTGTTAGTGGATACAATAAATCTGGCTTGTCTCTTCTATTGAATTAAAAACTGAGACGGTAGCCGGACAATAAGAAACAGACTTATAGAAGGTGACTTGCACAGAAGTTTGGCGAGAAAGGTTTCCCATTAGAGAAATATGAAAAAAAAAATTGGCAATTCGCACCGGCAGCATTGATAAAATATCAAATGGCCCGATGAAACCATAAGTCTGGTGGCAAAATTTGACAGCGACATCCTTAGATTCATCCTTTAAACGCCAGGAAGACAGATGCTGGTGGCAGCATCATCATCTGGGGTTGTGTTACGTGGTTTGGATTAAAGCAATGAATGCTGTAGTATACAAAGAAATAACACCACGCTGAATATGCAAAAGAAAACATGTCGCTAAAGTGCGAATATTAGCAATAAAACGACCTCAAGCACTGTTCAAGGCATAAACGTTTCGAAGTGGCAGTCACCTTTACCAGACTCCAACCATAATAAAATTGTTTGAGGGGTCTTAAAATAGAAAGTTCCAAAATATAAAATGAGAAATCGTGACCATTTGTGCCATATGCACTTTTGTGGGTTTAATAGAGTTTCATGAGTCCCTTTTGTATTTAGCTCATTCAAAATGCAAATTTACTTGTTCCCAATCGATTGACACAAAAGTGAGGCCGTCACTAAACACAACTTTTCGATAAAAGAGCCCAATCCAGTAACTCCCGTCCCAAGCCATGGCCTCGTGGCTTTAGTTTTTGGATTGGATGGATCTTATACGGGTGTAGGACGAGATTAATTCGTATCTTGCACTTATAGTTTAACCTTCTTCCTTTGATTAAAGAAATATCACAGTCTAATCGGTCAGCCATTTCTTTGACCACAGGAACTATTTTGAAGCTAAAGATTATCCAGTTGTTATGGATAAGAGCTGCTCATGAACTCTATGAGATAAGGAGACGGAATGAACATCGAGTTCTCAGAAATAAAAAGGAAAAATGCAAAGATAATAATGAGAACGTAAAAGTAGAGTCACAGACTGCAGGATGAACCCTTAACATAGACGACGATCGTAGACCACAAACTAAAGACTAACAAGGCTCCAGAGCAGTCGAGTTACCTGCGGAACATAAAAAGCAATGCAGATTGACTTGGCAAGGAGCATGCACTAACTCATAAATAAAATATTGTCGGATGAAAGTGTGGTCCGGTGAATCCAATCCCATGGTTTGTAAGAAGGGAGACCCTAAGATGCGCCAACTTAAGAGGAGTCAGCCCCACTGTACTATGTGAACGTCTGAAGCTTTATATCAACTATTTAAGTGGTCAGTCCATCACCAGGTATTCGTATTTCGGCAGATCTTGGAAAAAGGCCCGCCAACTTCGAACCGATACCCTATCCATCACCTTTTTATTGATTCAAAGGCCGCATATGACAGCACTTATAGGAACGAACTGTGTACGAGTTGAGCTTTGTCAAGATTTAGCGTACCTGCCAAGCTCATTGGAAAAGGTCGAACGGCTTCAGAACATTCAGGCACATTCTCAAGGACTACCAACCTTCTAAAGGGCAGTGGAAGAGAAAACGAACACGTGAGGCCAACCTCCAGCGGCGACAAAGAAAAGCAGATCGCCGAAAGTGGCCCACACTGAAAACGGAAAGGTCTAGGAACTCAAATTCCATTCTTTTTTCGCCATGAACAGGGCCAAGTAGGAAGACAGCTACTGGATTCCCTCTGTCGATAGATTTTCCCACGCACGGAGCCCAGATGAAACTGCAGCAACAACTAATAAAGACTGCAATTCCAGTGGATGGAAATCGGACGAAGGAGTTTGCCAAGAAAAACAAAACAGCGGTAGCATTACACGATGTCCGGATGTCCAGCAAAGCTGTCAAATCCATTCTGAGAAATAACGGAAAAATCCAACTCCATGAAAACACCGCAACGAGAAAGCGGTCAAGACTGGGTTACCCAAAAGAATGCCGCTATCTCATCTTTGATGCTTTAAACGCTGAGTGCAAACTTTCTGTTGATCAACTGTGGGAGCTAGCCAAAGCAGAGAATGTTTGCATTCAAATAGATGGCTGCCATATGGAATACGAAACTCTTAGGGTGAGGTGCTCCAAAATCTTTAATGACTAAGCAAATCTGTGCGGAAAATACAACTCTTTAGGTGTTCAGGTCACCGAAACAAAACGAATGCTTCCCGACGTCTCTAAAAGCTCAGCCATTCTTCTGTTCCTTAATATGAAAGGCTGTAGTTGGCTTACTTACGTCGTGAAGGGCTGAAAGCCTTTGCTATTAACCTAAGTGTGCCAGAAATAAGTGACACAACACTCTGCGTCGCATGCTGTGAAAGAGATAACCACACTGCAGAGCACTATGTTTGTAAGTAACGGCCCCACGCTCGTCAAAAGAAACTACTTCTTTGTCTGACTGCTCTGTGTAGTCTTTAAATAAAAGTTATAGCTTGTTACGATTACGGCTTATTATTAGATATTTTCCAATAAATATTTGAATCGGTGTTCGATAGATCTCGACCTATCAACAAGGAATATGTTCCGTTTTAAATACGAGTATTTGTTTGTTGTTTCAGTATTTATTGATAAAATGAATATCAGTCATATTCAGGTGAAAAAGCAGCGTTCACTTGTTAAAAGCACGTAACTATAGCGCTTTGAAGTAAGGTCAAAACAGAAACCTGTAGTTTTAAAAGTAGAGAGCTTAGCTTTTCTTACATATGTACACATTGAGCGATTAGCCTATTCATTTTTCAAATTAAATTTCAAATGCAAAATGCAACTTACTTGTTCGTAATCATCGTTAATAATTTTTGGTTCCTCATGTCGTTGGAACCACATCATATATTTCGTATGGAAACGCCAACTTTGCTTTTTCAATGCTTTTGCGGCGAGATACTGCGCCTTGGATCCTTCCATGTAGTAGAATACAAAGAATAATGTTTCAGTTGATAAACGCTGGAAAAACTCCACTGTATCATGATGCGGAAGTTGGGACTGCTCCAAATTCAAAAAGAAATAAAAACAAAACAATTCATTAACACTAATCCGTAGGGGGATACAAAACAAAAAACGTTTAATGTAAGCAATTTACCTGCGGGTAGTAGGCTGGAGTCTGCACTGGATTCCGGTGATAATACGTTGTCAATTTCTCCGAATCCCTTGGCATTGGCAGATGATAGTAAGCAGCTTCCATCATTTGGAATTGCATTTGATGATCTTTACGAAGCGGTGACGGGCCGAGTGGTGCAACACCCAATAGAGGAGGGATGTGTGCTTCATTTGTCGGCTTACCACCGATACTGTTATTACTATTTTGTCCTACAATTCCGCTTGTCAAACCTACATTACCCTGGCCAGATGTTGGACCATTCGTGGCACTATTATTGGCAGTTGTGTCTGTTACGGCTGGTGAGAAATGCTGAGACTGTTGTTGTTGTTGCTGCTGCTGCTGTTGCTGTTGTTGTTGCTGCTGCTGCTGTTGCTGTTGCTGCTGTTGCAGTAGACCTTGTTGCTGTTGTTGCCTTGTATCCACATTAGGGCCTTGTGTTACCATATTCGATTCAGAGCCAGAACGATTGATCGCTTCTTGGGCTATTGTTTTCAGTGTGGACATTGTGTCTATTGTGGCACTGTTTGGTGTACCAGACACAGATACATTTAATCCTTTGCTATTGTTATTATGATTGAGTGGACCGTTCATATGTTTCGGTGATAGCAGACCTGGTGATCCTCGACTGGTATTATTCGTAAGACCACTTGTAACATTTCCAATGCCATTTGGCGAAATGCAATTTACAAGGCTGCTATTGTTGCTGTTGCTAGAGGCATTGATTACCAGAGGCGCTCCTGAATCTACCGAAACTCCCGATGTCACTACACTATTACCCGTATTTCCTATGCTGGTGTTATTGGAAGTGTTGTTATGCGTTGTTGAGGAATCTACAAAAGGAAATTCAATGTTTTAAATCTATTGTGATGTGTACAAATTAATTGCTATTGCTTATATAAAGTAGGATCAACTTTGAGTATGCACTGTCTAAACAGTATTCGTTCAAACCATGGACAAAACTCAAAATAAGATGCACAATATCCTCTCATTTTGAGCTCTTATTCTATTGGTAACCACCTACCATTTGTTTGATGTGAGGAATTCGTTTGAAGATTTGTATGTTGCGGCTGTTGCTGTGCACTTGAACCAACAATTGAGGCCACCGTTGGGGCTGCCATTGTGTATGATGTTGCAGGATGCACTGGGCCATTTTCGAGGTGTGCTAAATAGTGAAATATAAGAAAGAAAACATTATAAAATCTATTTGGTTGGTGTTAAATGATTTTTTTTAAACAAACATGTGTTGTTCTTAGCTACAGCCGCAAATGCAATTGGTGGAGTTGCTTGAATCACAGATTGGGCCTGAATATTCGTTGCCGAATTCAAACTTGTTGCATTAGAATGTTGCTGGAGCGTCACAGATGTCGAATGCTGCTGTTGCGCGGAATTCACTGATGTCGTCACATTTGATTGCAAACTATTCGCCAGTCCCGACGTATGACTCGTCTGTTGTTGATTTTTACTAGGCGTTGAACTAATTAGGTTTTTATTTGACTGCTGTAGCGCCGCCGTTGAATTATTTAGGTTGTTCGATGTTGCACTATTATTTAGATTCGAATCTCCTCCCGCTCCCGCAGACGCTTTTCCGCTGCTGTTATTATTATTATTGGCTCTTACCGCTGTAGGTTTCACGGGTTGCTACAAACAAAAAAAAAAAAAAATTAGGAATTACAGTGCCTGAAAAAGGGTAAAACTCACTTTTGCTTTACTACTGGCATTAGTGTCGTTTTTATTGCGTTTATCAGCGGACGCTACGCCCGCTGCCGCCGCCACTGCTGCTGCTGTTATATCAACTGACATCGAATCACTACTATAGTTCAAATTATTCGCATTGTTCGTAGTGCTACTGCTGCTGGTTGTTGTATTCCCAGTGCTGCCGCTGCAATTATTCAACTGTTGCGAAGATGGTGGAGGCGATTGAACAGGACTACCACCCGACGCTATACTGCTTGGCGAACCGCCCGTTTCGTTACTGTTATTACTGTCTGTTGTTGCTGATGATGGAATACCAAGTGAAACACCTTTTGTTACCATTTGTGAATTTTTCATTTGATTTTTGTTTGTTTGTAATTTGGTTTTTTAATTTTTATTTTTATTTTGTTTACATTTTTGATGTTAAAGAATGCACACAACGGAAATACAATTATTTGTCAAGAGAACACACACAGAAAGAAGAAGTATCCAATTGGAAATACAATATCAATAACATTCATGTGCTGTGTTGTGTAATACATCATCTTACCCGTGCCAGATAGTTCCACTTCGTCCAGGCCAATAATGTCATCATAGATGAATTCGTTCTCTTCAAAATCGGGGTCCTGTGAGGATTCAATGTAGTACTCAACATCGTCCTTGATTTTGTTCACCTGAAATTCAAATGCAATCAATCAGTGATATGTCCGAAAGTTATTTGTGAAATCAACATTATTCCAAAGTTAGTGTTACTGAACTAACATAGACAACAAAAAGCATAGGTGAATGGAAACAGATAGAGATAGAGATAGACATAGAGTCGACGAATGTGTTCCAATTATGATTATTTCAAGCACAACTTTGATGACAATTAACAGCTTTCTTAACCGCATACACGATCGAAGATAGGCAGCATTGAAAAGGGCTAGATATTCAATTTTTTCGTTTGAGTTAAAAGCCGCATAAATTCGTCTGGGTCCCCATAATCAATGCAATCTAGAAACAGCTCGGGAAAATAGGAAAAAAGTTCGCCTATCTTGAATGAAACCTTTGTCGGTGAAGGCTTAGGGCAGAATATCCCTATTTTAGCATGAAAAATACGTCATTTCAAAATGAAAATATTGAATTTATCCTCTAAGTCATGTCTGATGGTTACGGAATAATTTTTGGACAAGTATATTAATTTGCTAATGCCAACACACTCATTTTTAAAGAGGCACTGGTATTTGTTCTCAGTAGAGTCTAACAACTCATCCAAGAAATATAATAAAATTTAGATTATCCTCCTCATACTATACGCTCCTGGCTTTCAATATGATTTCATTATGTAGATTACTTTCTACTGCCAACCTCCGGCGTACCCCAAGGAAGGCATCTCGGTCCTCTGTTACTCATACTGACTACAATGACTATGTAGCTGTATCATTTTCAATTCGTTTAAATCACTTGCAAATAACATCAACATCTTTCGGCACATTTAATCTCTCCCTCGGACTGACTTCCGCTGCAGGAAGATATAATCAGCTTTTCCACTTAGTACCGGAAAGATTTCATTGAGCTTAAGGTCAAAAATAGCCAAATCATTGCATAAACTCTGACTTATTTTATTTATAACGAACTTTTTTCTTTAGTCACAGAAATGCGCCATTTAGGTGTGTTAATGAACTGAGCTCCTATGCCTATATCATAAGAAAAACTAGAACCGCTTTCCGTTTCGTGAAGGCTGTTCTAAAGTCATACATTGCTAAACCTCTTTAAACAATTTTTTTCCGATCTCTTGTCGAACTGACAGCTTCAACATACCATCCTATCTCGATCGCCTGAAACTGTTGGACTTACAACACGTCGTAAAATTGATGGCATACTCCTTGTTCATCAGTTTTTAACTGGTAGCATTGATGTTCCTTCTTCATTACAACTGATCTCATCGAAAATTAACACACGAAATCGTAGGTCTGTTCCCATCTTTCGTATTAATACCATGAATTATAGATATCATGAACCCATGTCCAGAATGCTACGCGAGGTCAACTTTACTCTTAGTATGCCTCTCAACCACGACTTTGACATCATAGAACTTTACAAAATTTAGTATTTAAATTTTTGCTGGTATTAAGCATAATAAAGCTGTCGGAGGTTGACCTGGGCCACGATTTAACACCGCAATAACGTTACCAAAGCGTTGATTATTATTTCCGAAATCACTGTTTAGTTACACGAACCTATCGAGTACCTTGTCTATTTTATGGGCCGAATAACCACCCATCTGAACGTGTTGTGGGATAGATTTTGCCCTAATTTAACGTTACAAAACATTAAGTCAACAACAAGAATAAGATTTATGCGTTCTGAAGAAAATATCATCGCAGTTAAAGCCAGCCCTAATGAAAACTCAAATTAGATGGTTCGTTCGCAGGTGTTCACAGATTAGACTTTGCCCATGCACAACTTGGAACATTTTGCGAAAGGATCTTGACCCTCTCCCTTACAAGATTAAATTGGTGTAAAAAATAAAATCATGGCATGGGATCAAAATCAATATGATCTGGAATTGCATGGCTAAATTGTGTTCAGCCCAAAATAAATGATGAAGCCCACTTTTGGCTCAGCGGATACGTCAATATGCTAACATTGCCGTACTCAAAGGGAGAACAACTCGGAAGTGATTCTTCATAGACCATTTCATCCTAAAAATATATGGTTTGAACGCTGGATGATAAGCGAATATTTGTTCCCAAATTTACTAGACATCGATATGCACGATATTTGGTTGCAGTAGAATGGGACTTCGTATCAGAATCCGGCCAATATGAACGATGTATTGAAGTCAAAGTTTGCTTTTAGAGGGAGTGATTTCAAGATTGACATCCGTAAATTGTTCACCAACATCTTGCAGTCTAACGCCGCTAATATATTTTCTGTAGGAAAGCTTTGGAAGACAATATACGGCTAGTTATTGCAAACATACCACCCCAAAATGGTCGAAAAGTGCATCGACAGGATACGCTTTGTAAGTGCCAGTCGCGATGTTCTTGTGTCCGAAATCATTTTGGAATGTTTAAGGACAAAGAATTACCTTTTAAATAAAAACATTTTTTAGATCAAAGACCAACGTCGTGTATTTTCGTTTAAATTTATTTTCCAGAGCCTCTTAAAAAAACACCGATTGCTTTTTACTCTCATATATAACTATTTGGACACAAATAAGTGGGATAGACGTCTTATTTCGACTATAAAGCTACTACTTCAAGAAGTCAGAAAATTATTAAAATGATATCAAGCATCCCTTAGCAAAGTCCTGCAAAGCAACAACTAAACGTTAGAGCGAAGCAGTTCCAGTTCTATCTAGAGTTGAATATTTGAAGAGACATTTCTCTACTATTTTGTAATAAAGCCAATTATTTAACAATTAAAAAATGCTATGTTCAATATTAAAGACGTTGCTACGTATGCGTAGGAATTAGCATAAAAAAGTAACAAGTTTAGCAGAAAAAAACGCACGCATAAGACTGGTAAGGGCCCCAAAAACTAGTTGACACTGAAATTTACATTTACATCAAATACAGAGGCGTTGTCCTATTTTCGATGAAGCCCTCTGTTGCTTTTTATATCCACCTCAATGTTAAGACAGAAAGTTTTCAAAGTAAGTCCGGCTCTAAATATGGGGACAATACGTACCCGGAATGTTTGAAAAGATTTTGCTGTCGACGAATACAACAACGCTTTGCAATTGTACGAATGTTATATTTTTGAAACAATGATTTAGCCATCGTTGTGGAAATTGTGTAACCTTTAATCGTTCATAAGAACGCAAAGCATGCTAACCAATCTATGTGCTTACACACCGTGGAAAACTCACTCTTTGAATTGTGGATCGGTTTGTTTCAATCTTTTTTCAAGACACGTGGAAAGGCGCTGATTGGAAATGTAAAATGAGTTCGAGCGATAGCAACCGAGTTAAATTAGTTGGAAATGGACCGATGGAAATACATACATGACATCTGGATGTATCAGGGTAGCGGGACATGTCCCATAGCGAACGAAACAATAGACTGCATTCTGATAAAGTTTTCGGATCGGTTAGGGTTGTATTGGAAACTGTAAATGCTTATGACTGTAATTGAGCAGTCAAACAAGACTAAGTCGGAAAATGTACAACGCCTTGATTATCCCAGGCCATCCCTATTGTGCGATGACTTTCGGTGCTTTTGTTTTTTTGTTCACAGCATGACATAAAACTTCTTTTTGAGTTTGCAGAATGACAGTGGTGCGCAAGTAAAAGTATACCCTAACGAAATCGAATGTATAAAGAATAGAACGCGCAATAACAATGTAAGTCGTCGCTTGCTAGAAGTATAGAGTATAGGAGAAGACGACTTGCTTTCATGAAAGAAAATACCCTCAAACTCTGTAATTATATACTAAGCTAATGATCGTCTCTAAATTAAGTTGAATAGTATTGAAAAAGTAATAAAATTTCTGGCTAATTTACTCATACCAGCTCGTACGAGTAGAGCACCAGCAAAAACCTATCGTAATTCACTGGCAAACATAAGGAGCTCAGTCTCCACAAAAAAAAAGAAACTAAATCGAAAAAAACAAGCTAATTTAGCGGTGATCTTTGTTTTATAATTTACACGCGCCTAAGGGGTTAGATACCCTTTTACTGTTGCCACGGCGCGGGCGGAAAGGTAGAAGGAGGAGAAAAGGAAATTGTTTTTGTAGTGGTTTGAAACTCATTTGTATTTGGTTTCGATATTAGCTCTATTGTGAAAGGAACTGTAAGGACTTGCAACTGAATCAAATAGAGGGTTCAGTTGCGGAATAAGTATGAGGAAATTAAAAAAAGGTTTTTCAAGGTTTTAATTTGCAAGTATAGTAATTGCTTCTATCGCTCTTTCTTACAGATCAATTTATTGTCAAATTAAAAGTAAGATTGAGTGAATTATGCTGACGCCCCGATTTGTTTTGTTTTAAAGCACATTTCTTTCTTTTTCATTTGTTGATGAATTTCAAACAATTTTGTCATCTGATGTTAATGTAAAAATCAAGAAAAAAACAAAAAAAAAAAAAAACACACACACACACAATGAACAAAACGAAACGAAAAAAAAAAGAGAATCGCAACGAAATATTGCCTACTTACAATGTTTTTGATATTTACCTGCTCAGCTTCAACACCATCGTTATCAAGCAGTCGCAGTAATGTCTCTAATTTTGTTACATGGAATTTATGCCGATCCAATTTCGATCGCAGCTCATCCATACGATCTTGTTTATCACGATCTAAGCGTTTCTTTTTACCCGCTAATAGTGATTCGATTTCACTTTCATATTGATCGATTTGTATTTGCAGTGAACTAATTGAACTGGTTAGCCAATTGCGTGCTTCATCTTTGATACGCTGAGCTGGATCCATTTTTTGTGCCGCCCCAAGGCCTTCTTTTGAGTAGGCTTTGGTTTTTGTTTCTCTTTCCACGATTTTAAATCTTTCCATTTGCTATAACAAAACGAGAAACAAATTTATGGTTTTTTTTTATTAAATTGTTTCTAATTTTCATTCAAATGATTAAGTATTAACTGTTTCTATTAGACGCCGATTCTCTAAGAGGGCGCTTTTATCCTTAATCTCAGCGGACGCAATCCATGATTTAATCTGATCGCGAAGCCGCTGCAGCTTTTTGATTTCCTTTTTAAGGTCTGCTTCATATTTCTCCTAAAAATTAAAATAAACAAATTAAAAATGGTCCTTAATCGAAGATCAACGGGATAAAAATAGTATTACCTTCTGATTGCTGTTTGTGGCATTATGAACTTTTTTCCAGATATCCTCGAATGTTTCAACTCCTTCTGCGACTTTTTTCAGACACCTATCTATCTCTCCTGCAAATTGAAAAATAAAAATAATGTTCTAGTTCATTTTCTGTTTAAATACGAAATCAAAACTTTATAGAGTCAGTTTTTACGAAAAACATAAACCCTACTGGCGAGAATGAAGGTATATTTCCACATCCGAAGAACTCTTTAGAGACAAATGTATGAGAAAACTTTGTTTTTATTATTTTCTTCTTTTTTATTCATATCATGTGTCAATTCGAAAGCTGTGGAGTAAAAATTCCCTACACAAGGTGGAAAAGATGGTTATATACGACTCATTTCATTAATATGCTATAGTGAGAGCCGAAATAAGAACGGGCATTTCTGTGAAGTGCACCAAAGATGGTTTCTCCTTTGTACCTACTTGTCACAAGTTTTATAAATTGTAAGTGCCAAGTCGGGGTTAGACGGTGTCAAACGAGTGGGCAATAAGGACGCTATGAGTTTAATCACTTGGTTTTGTCTTGTCTGGGTTATAGAAGCCCATGACCAGATGTGTGCATTGGAAGCATTCCTTGCATCGCTTGAACAAACCTAAACATTCCGCCGGAGTTTTGGTGGAATCGAATATCTGGTCACTTCAATGTATTATATATATTCGATAACACTCATGAGGATGGAATGCTTTTCAGTTTCGACGATGCAAGTACCATTCATGGATAATGGCTGGATGTTTAAATTCTGCGTTAAAGACAGCAGAGAGAATTATATTTTGAAAGCATCGGAGTTTAATGAATTTCACAGCCGAAGAGTACAGAAATGAATTTGAAAAGCCGAGAGTTCTGTGGTCAACAAAAGACTATACTAGATTAGAAGCGGCAGAGAAGCAATCACTAATGAAATTTAAAAAGAGTGTCGGAGACCGAACGGAACCCTGGGGCACACCATCATTTATTTTGTGGATATCAAACTTGAATGGAAATTCCATCCAAACTACTCTTATATTAAATGTTTAAGAAATGTTTCGACAAATTGGTATAGATTTTGGTTTCAATTTTCAGTGAGATACGCCATCAAATCATCAGTGGGCCTGCATACTTTGTGTATATTCAGATCGTATAGTATTCTTGCTAATAAGCGGGTGCGAAAGTAGGTGATTCGATAAAATGTTTGACACCCTTTAATGTAGGTGGAGACATCACACAATCTGTAAGCACAGCAAACAGACAGATCTTTTCCAAGGAGCTGACAGCTGGAATGTCATTGTAAATGAGGATCAGGTTGGGTTTTTAATGTTTTTGACAAACGATCAACACTTTTTACCACCTTGCTTCAGCTTTCGGTCGTATTGGAACTTCACACATTTAAGAAAAGTTTTGCTATGAATATCATACGTGGTTCGTTTAAACTTTTTTAGGTTTTCCTCTGTCAGGTTAGCCTTGCAAAACCAAAAACGTAGTTCTTTAACACTGACATCCTCTTTGCTGCTCGAGTTGTACCACTACTTTTCTTTTGGTTTAATACTCTTCATACAATGAGGACTAAAGGGTCTCTAAATAGGTAACCCAATCCAAGAAAGTATTTCACAAATTAATGACCACTGAAAATTGACTAAAGTATCAAACAGATTCAATTACAAAGTATAATACTTAGTCTTCCTATACCAGTGCTGAGTGTTACAGTATAGAAAATCCTTTATAATCAAGAAAAGTCTAAAGAAGAATGTATACTAGAAAAAAACCTGCAAAACAGCAGACATTAAGATATCACAAACAAGAGCCGGTTGAACAAGAGCACGAATACGATTACAATACCCTTTGAGTAATTAAACACGTATTCGTGGAATTACTTACAATTTGTTGAGTCATTCCATGTCTTGTACTATTTGATTCAACAGTTCTACTCGAAGTAATTTCATTTCTTGCGAATTCCGCCGAAATACTTTCTTACCGCCTGAACTTACTTAAACAAATTCTGCATGTTGGCATTCATTACGTCAAAATAGTCATTAAAACGAAAGCAGACATGAATTCTGCGTAGTAAATTTTAATTAGTTCTTCTAGGATGAAGCGACTATTTAAGTTTGGCGGAAACAGATCACAGTGATAATTAAAACTACTAGATATTGCAGATAAATCTAACTCAAATGAAGGACAACGACGTATGTATACGTTAAAAGTTCGATTTGTAATAATCGCAGCACTGAGCATTATACATGCATTATACAGGCGAATCGAAAAACCGAGGAAAACAACTTTTAGCGAGAACGACACAACTTTCTCTTTTATGGAACTGAACTTTGTGATTGGATAAGTAACAACAAATTCGTGATGCAGGCGATGTAGATGTAAATAGACAACATAAATTCCACTGATAAACTGATCTTGTAAGTGACTTCAGGGTTCCCAAAATAGAGATACCAATTCTGGAAAACTGAGAAACTTCTAACTGGCATAAAAGAACAACCTGGAAGACAACCCCAGTCAATACTAGATACACAACAAAGATTTTAGAATGAATTTAGTGGCTAAAAATTCATCGCATTTTAAGGGTGGTGCTATATAACACCGGCTTACGAATTACAAGGGCATAGCATCCGCCAGCAGTTGATTCCAAACTTATATGGTTATCCACCTGATGCGGACGAATATTTTAGAAGGGAATTCATTAACCATTTTTCCCGCCTTTTTTGATTAATTTAGTGGGGGCTTCCATTCCCAAAAGCCGACGTTAATTGGCAATTAAGATCGTTCGATTAGAATCTCCATGTGCGATGGTCATCGATAATTAGAGCAAGTGATCATGAGCTGCAAGTGAGCTCGTCCACCATGGGTTAAGTAGCATCTGAATGTTAGTTTTCGTGTCTTGATGTAAGGAATGTTATTTTTTTAAATAAATTTGCTTAATTTTTAACAATATTGATTGTCAGTGCACTTAGTAGCATAGACGCTCACCTAAGAACGAGCTAGTGACATAAACTTCTATGATCAGATAGATATGCATATGCTATATCCAATTTTACGGCTTCATTAAACTATGTCACGACTTCTAAACTACAACGTTCTCCGGGTGCCATGTCAAATGTTTTTTGTTATCTTTAGTAAGACAGCGGCATTCATGCTGACCTTCAGCGGGAAGAACAAGACTCCTTACTGGCATTTTTATTCACCACTAAGTGTACGTATGCTTAGAAACCACCTACTGATACGCTTGCTGTAAGGTTAATGACGAAAACGGGGACCCCTTGCTCTGTGAATGTACTGTGGACACTCTATCACTGAGGCGATTATTCATATTGATTCAAAAGACAGAAATTTCATTAAAATGAATACGAAACGAAATAGTTCTCTGCCTGAGAATAGAGCATACCATATTCTTTTTTCAATTTTGGCTTTCCGAGGTATGAAAATTCTCTCTTTAAAAGGGTGGTATGGTCAAAAATTCTTTCGTCTACAATCGCTAATCCTTCATAATTCTGCCAACTTCCGGAAGCAGTACACAATTAAGACCGAATATGGTCATGATGAAAACAAGAATATGAGAAGATTATGAAGCATCGTATCGATATAGGTCAACTTATAAGTTGAAACCTAAAGCTTTGCAGCTAGCACAGGTAGTGCACATTGTGAAGATTCTTGACATCGAAAAGTGATCACAAGATAAGTTTGTTAGTAATAAGAATCCACTCGACTTAAGCCAGTTTCTATCACCCTCCGCAGACCTACAAAGAGAAAAAGTAATTTAACTCGGAATTAAAAAAAATATCCTTATACAACCATAATCCTGACAATGTTCTGATATAGAGTGCGCACAGGGCGGAACAACACGATTTGTTTCTTGAGTCGAACATGGCGACGAGTTGAGTTAAGTGAACTGCCATCGGGAGAATACATCAATGTATGCTACATTCAAACAACAAAGTAAGCTTCATGATATGCCGGTTATGATTACAAATTTGTTTCCACAGAACTTGGCGATGAACTCCGAAATACATAAGTTTAATGATGAAATGGAAGATCGCCTGCCTATTTCAATCCTTGTTGAAACATGAGGATGATGATGAAGAGCTTCTACAAACTTAATGCATGTTCGGATCATAACTATGATCTTTAGAAAATGCAGCCAATTTTGACTAGTCAATAGATCCATGCAACACAACGCAAGGACTATAAAACATTTTACTATTTCAAAAGTATTCAAAAATGAAGAATCTGGTAATTTCATCACTCTTCTTGTGTCAACCATCAAATGTATATCCGTATAATACAGAAATAGTAGAAGCCCTATTCAAAACATGCTAATAGAGCAAAATTAATAAAGAAAGGCCGTGGATCATACACAAAGAGAATGACCAAACTAAAAGAGTCAGTTACATCAACAGCACTTTCTGGAGCATAGTTGTACAACTGTACGTAGAATTGTGCAATTGTATGTCTTACAAGAAGCATTACTACAGAAGGGTGTGATCGAGGACATGGAAAAGTAATATGCGAAATTGGTGCTCAAAACATGGACAAAAGACTACATGAATAAGGATGGAAATCTAATAGAAAAGTGGAAGTAGCTACTGAAAATCTAGAGGAATAGCTTCTGCAAACTATTTAGCGATGAGGATAACCAATATTTTATTGTCAAACAGTATAAACATCCTATGTGGACGACAATCGACATGACTAAGAAGAGGTTTGGATATGAAAACAAAAGCGGAGAAGCATACACCAATTTATATGCAAAGTATCAAATTTGAACTAGGAGCTAGAGGAATTCGTTAAAGGACATCAGAGGTTCCATATCTAAGATAATTGTGCAAGTTCCTGCACACGCTGAGTACACTAACATTATAAGGAGATTTCTGTGGACGGTCAACTGTGCGTCGGCAGATTATGAAATCGGCAAAGATGTGTTAAGCATAGTTAAGGTGAACACTTACGTCTTTGACAAAGAAGCACAATTTTTATAAGTTCGACCAATTACTTGCGTATGTATGACACTGATATGCTTGGACTAATACCGTCGATGAAGCTGTCGTGAGTATTGAGATGGAAGCGGCTTAAATATATCTGGCGAAAAACGAGGGCAAAACAAAGTACATCCTGTCATCAGAAAAATGAGGGCAAACTAAAGTACATCCTCTCATCAGAAAAAGACGCACACCACCGACGGCTTGACCGTCACTATTGCCAGTTATAGGTTCAAGGCAGTTGAAGACTTTATCTACACCGACATTAACCGAGAAATCAGACGCAAAGTTACTCTTGTCAATCGAATTTCTTTAAGCTCCAGAGACATTTAAGTAATAGAGCCGTCTCTTGTAAGGCCAAACTGACTTTATAAAAGTCCTTCATCATATCGGTCGACTAGAGCGATTCGAGGGAAAGATACTGACTGTAATTTTCCGTCCCACTTTTATTAACGGGGAATGGAGGAACACATTCAACTCTCTACACAGCGACATCGGTCTAGTCAGGCGTCTATGGATCCAAAGTCTGACATGACTGTGCTATTTTGAAGAAATGGACATCACAGCTCCGGCAAAAAAAGGCTTCGATTTCACCCAGACGGTGAGGCATGCAAGTGGAAGAGGACTTCAACCAACATAGAGATGCTGGGGAGACTTGTTGGTTGAGGCCCAGGTTCACCTTGGACTGTAGCGCCACATAACCAAGTAAGTGTCTATCCCACATATAGCAAGCTGTAAAGTGCCACAAATTTGGTGATATGGGTTTGGAGTAATACGAAAGTAGATTACCTTCGATGGTAAAGCTAACATGAATTCAGTGATACGAGTATCATACGAGAAAACAACTTGCATTTACAAATTGTATAGAAATGCTCTGATTGTGAATCGAAAACAGCCTTGATCAATTTAAACTGACTGTCTTTGACAGGAAATTGATCAGACATGTATTATCTCACGGGCAAACGACAACTTAGTCACAGGCACTTATAATTTGTTTCCCCATTTAGATTTGTACCCACAGTTTCATGTTTTTATGCTAAAAACTAATAATTTTACTGCAAAATAGGAATGCCAAATCAGAACTACCAAAGGATCACCGCGACAGGAAGCGGAAAATGATGTCTTATAGAACGATACCCGCCGTTTCACCACATTCGTAATGAGTCAGTAAGTTAAAACGATCCGATCACTATATTCGCATGACGGGTTTTGTTTGAACAGTGAAAACCTTTAACAAGTGCAGAGTGGAGAAAGTACAAATAATAAAAAAAAAAAAAAAAAAACCTGAGCCAACAAAACAAAGAGCCTTTTGTGATTGTGCGTTCTCCCTTGAATCGAATGAATGACAAAGATCCATTGAAATGGAAACACACAAACCTAAACCTGAAGCGGCAGCTGAAACTTGAAAACATGGAAAAAGGTCAACAGTTTCAGTTTCCATTCGCTGTACGCCGCAAAACATCATCATCTCTTTGCAAAATCATTAGCGAACAATTTTTTTTGCATTTTTTTGCAAGTACATCAAGAATTAATGTTGCGCTATCGTCAAAGTGATTTGATTTTGTTTTACGTGGGCTTCCCATTAAACAGGCAGCACTATCTCTGGCCATGATCTACGAAAAACAACACACTGACTTGATTCACCCTGCTGGTGTAGCTAATGCCCTTGTTTACACTATGGCGCGATCGTGTGTGCAAAGGAATTCATCGGCTACTCCAAGTCAAACTTTGTCGAATTATGAGAAAAGAAACATGTCCAAGAGCACATTGTTAATGATGTGGTTCTCTATCCATCAGCCAGTTTGACATAAACACCTCTATACCACCCCTACATCATTTGCACTCTTCGCTTTCTTCTCTGCACCTCTTAAAACCATTCGATTAAACGTTCCACATCGTGTTCAACCCGTGCCTAATAAATATACACACAGAAATCGAGGGAGGAAGCCACCCTCCAACAGTAAGCAGCAGCACAGCAAAAAAAAAAAAAAAGGAGAAAAGAATGAACAGAAGGAAAAAAAAACCAAAAGTGGAGTGCAAGATTGTCCTCCTCTCTACATGCTGCTGCTGTTTTCTCGCTCTCTCTTTATCGTCCTCCCTCCCGCTAAATAATTTCTCAATTTTTATAGAAATTAAAACTAAAAAAAAAGAAAGAAACCGAAGCGAAATCCTAAAACCGAAATTAATTCAGCAATCACATACAGTACACATAAGCGCACACACATCACACAAATTACACAAATTTTGATTTCGATTTTTTTTTGTTTCATTCGTTTTGGTTGTTTTTGGGAGATTTTCGGACAAGTCTGCCTCCATTCTCGCGCAGCATATCATGCATGTTCACTGTAGCTCTGTAATTGGAAATCATTTTTGGTTTTTGGGTAATTTTTTGTTCGTCTCACCTTGCAACTTTCTCGTCGCAGCCATGGCGCTATGTAAATTGATTGTACAAGTATTCAGACATAGTCTAGAAAAACCGACAGAAATTGAATTGCGAATTTCTTGTTGGATTGCAGCAGCTCTTCTTGGTCTAGGTCGTCGTGGTTGTCGTCTGTTTCCGACGTCGTCGTCTTGCTTGTCGTCGTACTGTGGCTCCTTCTACTTCGGCCTCTGATCACGCTTTCAAATTCAGATTTTGTTGCAATTTTGTCGTTCGCTGATGGTTGCCGCTAAAGCCTCTTACCTTTTCCCTTTGCTTTTGGCTTATCCTTTTCCTTTTCCGCCTTCGTTTTGCCTTTGGGAACACGATCCTTTTTACGAATACCACAAACCAATTTTTAAGACAAAAAAAATAATAAAACTTTTCCTTTTCTATTTGCAACTTCTTCTTTCCGTTTCGATGGGGGGAAAAATACCGAAGAGGAGATTTCTCTCTAAATACGAGTATTCAGACGTCGATCGAGCGGATTCTGTCTTCGAGAGTCTCACAAAAATGGATTTCTTTCGACGGCTTAATCTCAAATTGCAGAGTTTGCGTTCGAAAGTCGAGAGTTTGGTTTTAGATTTAATTGCAACTCTCATCCGAAGGATTTTTTCCGTTTCTTTCGATTTTTCTTTCAGAATTAAAATTCAATGGAAATTCTTCAGAGAGAATGGAAATATGCACACACACTGAAACTAAATTTTTTGTTTGTTTGATGAGTTCTTTTTCTTTCCTTTTTTTGCCCTTTTCTTTTCTATTGTTGGGGTTTTTTTTTTTAACTTTGCTCTTTCGGTGTTTTGTTTTGCCGTTCGATTAGGAGTCCCGTTTAGCAGAAATTGATTGCATTTAATAATAAATTGTCGAAGAAAAAAAAAAAATTTATTCGGATATTGGTCGCTTTTCTTTTTGACGCGATTTTTTCTGTCAATGTTTCGATTTTTCTGCTTTTTGTTCATACATTCCAAGATGGCCGATCAATTGGACACGCACACTGTGATGTGATGCTCGTATATGGATTGGGAAAGTTGCGTTGGATTTGTAGTTGTATGTGCTCAGTTGTAATGTCAAAAATGATTTTTTTTTCGTTTTTTTTTTATTTCAATTCGTTCGCCATCATTTACGTTGGTCGTACGACCATAAGTAGGAATGGTATGGGATGGAATTCGTTCCTAGCTTTCAAATTGGGCGCTAAAACTGAGCAATAAATTGGACTAGAGTAGTGTTGTCGTGATGTTGGTTATTAGATGTTCAGTTTCAAAACAATTAAATATTAAATGAAAGAAATCAGAATTTTATGAAAAATTTCAACACATATTCGGATTTATATTTTGCATATTCGACAAAAAGAAAATATAAAGATTGAAAGAGTTAAAGTATTCTTTTTCGATAACTGTTATAAAATAGAATTAGAAAAACGACTCATAAACAAGTGCTGAAATATTCCAATTTGATAATTTTGCGAAATACAACAAGGTTCATGATTCACATAGACTTATGCACCGTCTTATACTGATCACCACATATACCTTTATGTATATTTAATGTTGCACAAATAAAAAGGTTTTCTTCTCTAAGAGCTATTGGCTTGACAAGGAAATAATTTCTTTACTTCTTCAGTTCCCTATTGAAATACGTACGAGAATAGTCTCACACAATAAGGTACAATATCTGCTTTATAGTGCAAGCTTAATATTTTGTTTCTAATTCATATGTTACTTATATTTCTATTGGGTTGTTCGGAAAGTAAACGGTGACCAGATAAGAACGATAGGACATAAAATTTAAACATAACAACAACAGTGTGAAATATAAAATCGATTCTGGATTTATTTTTAAGCTACGTTCATGCCATTATGTGTGGAATAGCACATCATTCAAACGGTCGTCACTCCTTCACAACTTCGAGCGTTTCGTCGCTTGTATGACGGGTCGCGCCGCGCCGTCTTGTTAGAACCACAGATCGGATATATCGATGTTGTAGAGCTCTAACCACAGAAAGTCGGTTAACATCGCTACATACCTGAGACCATAGACGGTAACGGTGTCTCCTTCCTAATTTCGAAAGATATAAGGTCCTATGATGCCGCAATGCCATAGACCGCACCTACGTCAATCAATCTTTGTGGATGATGATTGATGCTTGGCCGAACAATTGGGGATAGTATTCGCTCCATTAACGGCAATTATGCTTGTTGACAAAGCAGCTGAGCGAAAAATGGGCCTCGTCCGAGAAGATGGTTTTTTGACCAAAATACAGATCTATGGTCGTCCGACTTCCGGCAAAATCTTATACGGATGTATGCCCAAATCCAACCGCAAAATAAGGCGGGTTGATTCTCTGGCGATGCCCAATTCAGCTGATCGGCGCCGAATCGACATTTCTGTGTCTTCGTCGATACTGGCTTCTACGGCGGCTATGTTTTCTTCATTTTTTAATAATTTTCGCATGTTCGACAAGCGTAAAACGATGCATGATGAGATGGCAAACCTTACTGAATATTTTCACAGCTGGCTGTCACTGGTAACTTTGACAGCTGCTGAAACATAACAATTGGAAAAATTATCATTGCTATCTGGTCACCCGTTACAATAATTTCGTTTTTATTGAATTAGTTGAATAATAACTCGGTGAGAGATTAAATTTATCAAATTTGACCGTTTATGAACATTTGAAACGGCTAGGTTTAATCTCAAAGATCGACATACATATGTCTTCTTCATGTTCTGACGTAAAGAAATTTGTGCTGTCGCGTTGATGTCTGTGGTTTGCTTCTCAAATGTCAAGAAAATGATACATCCAGAATTGGAAACAATATATTATGCTGGCATTTTTTTTTTCGAGTTTTATTCTTCAATACTTGAGCTTGGTCTTCCCCTCTGGCTATCTTCATGTGTTCCATATTTAGTCAGTGTTTCAGGCAAGTAATTTTTTTTTGCACAAATTGAAAAATATACATTTTTTCCCTAAAATTATAAGCAGATGTCTCAAAAATTGATTATATCTTCAAAACTTGTAAGTGGATTGTAATGCTTTTTATCTCAATTGAAAGTCCTTAATATGTTGTAGCTTTTATTTGCGGTATCACTTATCCATATACGTGTTATAATTGCGAAGATATTTAAATGCTTTTTTCCAGGATTTTCAAACTTTAAATGTCCTTGCAGTCTTTTCCACTTTGAATTTTTACTTCTGATGTATCAGACTATAGGTACAAAATGTTTCAAGAAAATCGGAGGTGAGTACTACTCGTAACTGCACCCAAGATTTGTTCCGATGATACATTGAATAATAATGGTGACAGTACACAGTCATGTCGCACTCTACTTCGTCTTCTATTCTTGTCTCCTGGTTCCAGTAAATGTTCTCGATTATTCTGCTGACATTCCTGTCAATGTTTTTGCTTTTGGGGGTCTTCACTTTGTTTCCACTTTTTCAAAGTCTTTTTCATAATCTACAAAACAATTGAGTGTTTCTTTATTAATATTTAGGATTCTTTGCGCAATCATATTAAGTGCCTTGCGTGTATCGTAACAGCTTCTGAAGCCAAATAAAGATGGACTGATATCCTCATTCAGTTTACTATAAACTCCTGGTTTATTTTCAAAAAGATCTTAAGTGCATGCCATTATATATGGAATATAACATCGTTCAAATGTCAGGGTGGCGCGCATCCGAAATGTCCAATTTTCTATAACTATGGCGCATAAATCAGGCTGAATTTGACCTATGGCATGGGTTATGCTGGCTTTGATGGCCGCTTTGGTTTGTAGCTTATTCGCATAGACCTGCGACTTCAGAAAACACCACAAGAAAAATTCTAACGGGGTCAAATCGCACGATCTCGGTGGCCACTTCATATCACCTCCATGTGAGATGAACATGCCCTCGATTCGCTCGTTTAGAATTTACAATGTGGCGTGAGCTGTGAGTCCTGCTCGAACCACATGTCGTTGGTGTCCATATCATCCGTGTGTTGGTTTATCGTTTACTGAACTAGTGGACTCCAATTTATCCATCACACAGCGGTAGGATGATTATGGCGACCCTAAAATGGGCGAAGCGCGCGGAAGGATGCCCGAACAGAACACCCATTTTGATAAAACAATTTTTATCATTTGCACGTGTTGTTAAATGCTATGTCCGTCCATAGTGATTTGGCAAAATAGACTGAATAAATGACAGCCAATTTGACAGATGCAGATTCGACAATATGACCGCTATCAACTGTCAAAGTTCGGAAGTCCCTATTGGAAGACTCTGTATTTTCCATTTTGTTCGATGACCTTCTGGCAACTTCATGATTCCTTGCTCATAGAACTTCTGGCTCATAAGCGCAAAACTGGACCAAGTGTGATTTCATTGTGCAAGATCGCGGCTGTATGGTGGGTGTGATATCTCTTTTAATAATTCTTCATGAGGCAGGCTTAACGAACATAGTCTGGATCTTCCTGCATCAAACATTTAAACCTTGGAACATCATAGAATAATGTCTGGTCATCTTTACGCCAAATGTTCTCCTCATCAAGAAGTGGGTTCATAAGTTCAAAGAAATCGGGTCAACAACGAATAAGTCTGGGCGAAACCTAGAGAGTGTAAATCTGTCCATCCTTTTCAATACGGACCTATCACCTCGTAACCGAGCAATTTAATGTGGCTAGATCATCCCTATACCGTATGTTGTGCAACAATTAAAGTCCTAAGATTTCGGTCAAAGGAATCACTTCAATATTCGATATAGCTGAGGGTTAATCAACATTCAAAAATATTTTGTTTTTGGATGAGCACACAGGTTAATGAGCGGACAGGTTAATAAACAGAATTGCAGCTATCGAAGTGCAAAAAACCCGAAACGCAAATATTACGAACCCCTACATTAATCTCAGGTTCCCTTTTGGGCTGCAATGTAAGCGAGAGGAAAATTCGGACCGTACCTTTTTAAAAAGTTACAGTCAACTCAGAATCTACACAGTTATGTGTAGATGTTGGACAATCTTTTGGCGCCTCAACTACAAAATGTTCCTGGTTTAAACCAAACCTGGTTTAAACTAAGCCAGTAGAACAGAGAAACGTCACACACTTCCAACATGTCTCTGCCACGATCGCGAAATTTTCCCTCAAAAATTAATATTTGGAAGAGGGGGCGTTATATGGCCTCCACGTAGCCACGATTTGAGCCCATGGACTTTCTTGTGTGGATATCTTAAATCAAAACAGATTTCTTGATTTAGTTAAAGAAAAATATTCGATACGAAATGACCGCCAATACGAAGACAACATGCCGAGCGGTCCTAAGAAGTTTTGCCGTTCATTTAAAAGAGTGCCTTCGTGTGAAACACTACATTAAGACGATTTGCTCGACCTGAAACTGCACCATTATCGGTTTCTTAATGTGGTGACTTCCGCAAATTTACGAATTTCTTATTATATCCTCTTTTGCTACGCTGATGTTCGCAACATTTTTATCTACGTCGCTGTAATAACTATATAAATATAAAATATAATAATTCCTTTATATTTTCCGTACATCGTTTAACATTGAGACGACTATGACGAACGACTGTCGCATATAACAAATCGTTAATTTTAAGCAGAATTCTTCTGTCACTAAACAACAAATTGACACAAAAAAGTTCCGATGGTATGTCTCACCGAAAAGTGAAACCAAAGTCTACATGAATCTGGCAGAAGGCCTTTTTGTCCAAAATGCGTGTATTTGGGATCGATAAATCTCTTCCTTAATGGATTAGAAATTACCTCTCTGATTGTTCAATTCAAGTTGTCTTGGATGGCTTCAAGTCTGATATCCACAAAATAAATCGTGGTGTGCTCCGGGGCTCAGTTCTGTCTACGACACTATTTTTAATTTTTACCAATGATCTCTTGCTACTCCTAATCTAATATATTCTTTTGCCGACGCCAGTACTCTCTGCTTTTCATTACTGTAAATGGTTTCAATACTAAATACTACTTTATTCCGCCGTTCCGCTAATAGATGTCGCAGAGTCCAATTTCTGATTGCGAAACGATTGACATGCGAAATAAATGTGCAATTTTTAAATTTCGCAAACTTATACTTGCCTTTACTTTCTGCAAACTGCCTACTTATTTTTTAACTACATTAGATAGGAAAATTGCTTGATTACAAGGCCTCATAATTGTTTGTCAGTAACCACCCAAGGCCCCGACTTTGAGCGAAAATAATTTGCAAATTTCAATGTCACCCGGTGAAATGTCAAATCGAATTGCTCGAAAAGTGCTAACAAGCCTTAATAAAAAGAACTATACAAAACGGTTTGTGTCTCTGATGTGAAAAGCAAAGGCACGTTACAAATTTATGCCTCGGATTAACTACGGCATAAAACATGTCAGGGTACAGTTAGAGAAGATTTTGCTTGGACAATTAGAGGTAGAGGTTTGTAAAGAAAATTTTGAAAGTCAGAAGTGTGTGGTTGAAATAATGTGAACTGTTTTGTTTACAGTGTCACCTGTCTTTTACAGGAATATAATCAATATCGAGCACTTGCGTAAGAGTCCGAAATTGATCTCAAAAATTTCAATCATACGCGTAAAACTTAATACGCTTAAGCGACTTCCGTAAACCGGAAAGGAAAACACGCAAAGAATTATGGAGAATGAAGTGGTCAAAGAACGAGCGATACTCTTTCAAACACTTGACGGTAGAGTCCGAAATTACATGACAAAGCGCGGCAGAACAAAACTCGCCAACTCGAATATGATCGAAGATGATCAAAAAAAGTCTGAAAGTAAAGGCCGCTGTGCGCTGGTGGGCAAACATGTACCAAACACGCGTCCTTAGAAAATGAACAAAGCGATATTACACAGTGAAACCCCTAATAATCCCTAATCCCATTTGCGGTCTATCCTTTCGAAGAACCACAACGGATTCTTAAAGGGTAGATTAACAACTACAAACCTAACAGTTTACATAGTTTTAAAAATCATATCGGGTAAGTGACGCTCCCCATTATCGATACACTGGTTTAACCGAATTCTGCTGTTTCTTCCTGAATGTTTCTTTTCAGATCGTCCAGTGGGCGGTTGGTATAGGCAAATCGGACAAATACGCCGCCCACTCTAAATCACCTCTCAGTGGGATGAGGCGTCCTGAGAAGTGCTCTCGCAATAAAGCCAACGATGCCCCTGAAGTATGGGCCGTTGTCCGTCCTGTTGAAATCATATGTCCCCTAAGTCCATTTCATCAAGACGTGGGAAAAAGAACCCACATAACGGTCTGAATTGACTGTGACAGTCTGAACATTTTCCTTGAAAAACCATGGCCCGATAATCCCAACTGCTACATTGCGCACCAAACGGTGACACGTGGTGAATGCAAAGAACTCTGATGAAGTTCTCGGGGGTTAGTTTGAGCCTCATCACTGAAAAATACAGGCGCGTTTTGAGGGACGTGTTCAAGCTTCTTCGCATATCTTCGAGCAATAAAGTCGAGTTCGGAAAGTTCCTGCACAATGGCCAAATTGTACAGAATTGATCTCACGGAACGATCGAAAATTCTAAGAGCAGACGCATGTTTTGCACGACGAACTCCACGGGGATCGGAAAACTACGACCCTAACTGCTTCGATGTTTTCAGGTTTTCTGATGGGACACGCGTCTCCAGTTCTTCTTTTCTACACAGAATCAATTTCCTTGAATGTTGTGATCCACAAAAGAATTAATTTCCGGTTCTGGACAGGGGCCAGTGGAACAATATTGAAGCGATTTCAGAAGACGCGGTTGGAATGGCCGTTGGAAATATAGGCCTCTAAAGCAAACTCACGCTGCTTCTTACTCCAACGCATGGTGACAACTGAAACACAAGTTCACAAAACTTTAGAATTCCCTCTTTGGAACGAGACCATGCACAACTGCTTTGGACTCCCATTAGGTTCAGAACGCTTATTTAAAATAAGGACGTTATCTTGTCGCACCTTGTAGAATGTTCGCTCTACCGTATTGAGCAGTATCTGTTAAGAACCTTTACAAGTTCTGAATGTCATTACATTGCTTGCTGGATCCGTTGTCATGAGTCTTGCCAACTTCCCCCTTAACCGATGCTATTCTTCATGCAGTCGATGGAATTTGTACGCTTTTGCAGCTCCATTTCGACAGGGTAACGCGGATTTTGTTGCACTCAGCATTTAGCCTTGTTAGTATGCTTCCTTTAAAACAACTTAATACTGCTGTGACTGCTCGTTTCTATGCTCATATTTATTCACAGCACCAACTTGGTATTTTGTTTCTCGTTTATGCAGTCAGCATTTACAGTTGCTAGTATAAATAGTTTGTAGGAATGAGTACCAGGTCTCCTTAAAAAAGAACTTGCAAGGTTGATGGTATCATACAAGGCCTACAGGATGACTCAAATTCCTCTTTAGTTGCCAAAATCAATTTGTATTAATTACTTAATCTCGAACTTTTTGATTCTAACTTAAAGCACATGCTAACCTCTTCAGTAATCCTTTAAGTCGGTTACATGTAAAATGAGGTGATTGCTCTTCATTCTACAAAATTTTATCATCCATTATCCTATCACCCGGCATTATGCCTCTTCAAAGTTATAGGGGCATCCTGAATTTCGAAACTCGGTTTAATTACATCCTCTTTTCGCAAATTAATCCCGACCAGGGACGATTCTCCTTTAATGGCGAAATCCTCAAGCAGGTTTAAATCACATATTTGCTACAGCAATGTGAAGCATCCATAATCCTGTTGTACATGTGGTGTTGGTAGTCATCCCTCCAGGTCATGTCAGTCCTGCCATCGCATCACCACCACTCATTACAGTTTTATGCATATTATTTCGTGCATTAATAATGAAACAAAATAACCCTGCTTTTCTGGCTTTCATTATTTCAGTTCTCCACCCCTGCTGATAAAAGGGAAGAACGGAGCTGGATATGCTTAACAATCAATTAAACGACTTGGGCATTCGTATTTTTATCCATACTCACCATCTCTGCGGTATATGGACTCCTGCAGCCGCCTACCTATCTGATGATAGGCAATTTCAGCTTTTTAACACTATTTTTGTTTTGTATGTACCGAATAGGGACTTGTGCAGTCCATTTCATCGCCTCCACCCCCTCAAATGGGACAAAGGACGTATAAATTAAATTAAATCACGCGATATTCGGATCTCCAATTGTATGAGTATGACGCAAGGATGTGCCGCACGCGCGACGAATTAATAAGCTCCTCTGGATATCAGGAAAAGCTGATAGAGCCGGTGAGAGGGAGAGAGAAAGAGAAACAGAGCGAGAGAGAGAGAAAGAAAGAAACGAGTGCTATTTAATTATCTCAACTTAATTAACAATTGTTATCTCTGGAATGAGGCTGGTAAGACGAGCGTGATGACAATAATGTTATCAGGACCGAGTGACCAGCCGAACATGACGGAGTGTTCAATGCGCCACATGTGAGTAGATATATCGTACATACTTACAGTTCCATAGCGACGAATGCATGAAAATTCATCAAATTTGCATGTCACGTGAGACGGGATTAATTTCACAGAATTTATTGGGAAAACAAGCCATCGGTTGACACCGGACAGATATCATTTTGTGACGCATGCTGGATTCCCCTGTCTTTAGCAATGATTTTGAGGAAATTATGTCCCATTGCTGTCCTCGTTCTTACAGTGAACATCGCATGAGGAAGAGTCAATTGTGAATAGGACAATGATCCATTCAACTACCGTTGCCCAGCAAGCTTATTGGTCATTGAAACAATTTTCTAATGACTTCATTGTGGCTTTTCGACACTGCTCATATGTAGGAACCTCATATTCTTAAACTGCTATTGAAGTGGCTTAAATAAAAAGCAAAGCTTCAAGAACATCTTGGTTGTCGCTGCAGATGCAGATATTTTGACTCTTTCATTTATTCTATACAATATACCTATAGTTCATATGGATTTTGAGATATTAGATGCAGTGTTGAGTTCAAAAATAAATGGCTTCTGCATAAAGAGGAGTAGGTGGCTTGAAAGGATGAAAATGTACCTACTTACCAACAGACTCACGAACCAAGCGATACTTCAGCTTTTGGTCCATCTTTATAACGGTAACGCTGTTTTCAGTTCTCTAGGCCAAGTAGTCTGGCATTCGCAATCGTTTGGTTCTTAAAATGGGGCTTCTTTCTTATCGAAACTGTCGACTGAAATTCGAAGGTCCGGTGCCTGACTTATTTTGGCCTTTTGGCCTTTTGGATCATATCCACATCCTCATACAGCTCGTAGTATTTGTGGTTATATTTACCTCCTTGATTCACACTCCTCGCAAACGGGGTACACGACGAAGAATTTTTCTCTCGAAGGATTTCAGTATCTGCTATGCTTTCTTATTTACCCAGAATGCATTCTGTCTTGATCACATTTATTTCCCGAACGGAAGCAGCGATTTCCGACCCCATAGTTAGAGAGAAGATTCGTAAACGAAGCGGAGTTAGCAGCTTCTTTAGGAGTCGATAACGACGTGAATGCCGCTGCTCATATGATCATAGACACTATTCTCTTTGGAATGAGATTCTTTATCCCTCATCAGATTCAGAAAAAAAAAGAAGCATGGTACGACCCGATCTGTAAAGAGGCTGTCAGGGTTAGGGAAATATTTTTTCGGTCCTTCGAGACCAATAAGATAGAGGAACAGGAAAAAATGTAAACGACCCAGGAATGACTACAACGTCTTTCGTAAGCGCGTGAAATTTCAATACGACCAAAAACTGAGGCAAAAAATACTACAATGTTCCAAAGGTAGTAACAATTTTTGATCGTTCGTCAAAAATATTAGAATTTCTGCCTCATCCTCCATCCGTATGCTCATTTATAATGACATTCCGGCTGTCAGCTCTTTGGACAAAGCTTATCTGCTTGCTGCACACTTTGCGGCCATACTTCCAGGTTGCCCTTGAATCTTCAATGGGACGAATCCACTTTTCGCAAGAGTCCTTCAAGATTTTAACTTTTACAAATCCGCTGGTACAGTTCTTCTGAAGAGGTGTTCTTCTACGATGGCAAAACCACTGCGTAAGCTTTTTCAACAATCCTACTCTTTAGGACTCTTTCCGAGCAGACATAAAACAGCATTTGTCCAGCCCGTCCCTAAAAATGGCGAATCTTCTTCTCTCCCCCCCCCCCCTACAGACCCATTGCGCTTACATCCCTTGTTTCCAAGGTCATGGAAACGCTGATAAACAGTCAGCTCATGAAATATCTCGAAAAACGAAAACTTCTCCATGACAGGCAGTACGGTTTTCGTAGCAACAGGTCTGATGGCATGTCTCACCGAAAAGTGGATCCAAAGCGTACATCAGTCTGGCGAAAGCAAGATAGTTGCACTTGATATTTCTAAGAGTTTGGCATCAGGCCATTTTGTCGAAAATGCGTGCATTTAGGATCGACGAATCTGGATTAGAAATTACCTTTCGGAACATTCAATTAAAGTTGTCTTGGATGGTATCAAGTCTGATATCCACAAAATAAATGCTGGTGTGCCCGAAGGCTCCGTTCTGTCTACGATCTCTTATCTGATACTTCTAATCCGATATAATCCTTTGCTGACGACAGTACTCTGTGCTTTTCATATTCGTTCCCGGACTCACGTCCATGTTCTTCGGCTGTAGAACGGGAACGGCAGCGTATGCTAAGCTCAGTAAATTCCGATAAAAGCAGCATCACCAATTGGGGAACCACTGACAGAGAAGAATTTAATGCTATCAAAAAACAATGGTGTCTGCCGGGCTTTAAACGAAATGCAAACACCCAGCAATTACGAGTACCCACGAATGGCACTTGCATCGTCGAAACTGTTAAACTTCCCATTCTCGGTATGTGTGTCAATGGTAACTTACGTTGGAAGGACCACATATTCGGCGTCGTCAAAAATGCTGCGGTATGTCGAGGTTTCTTCAAGCGATGTAAGAAATACTTCACCCGTCTGATCTGGCCTCAATATATAAGAGTACCATGCCCACATTTGGTCGGGTGCGCCCAAAACATCTCTGCACTTGCTAGATAGGATTCAAAAACGTGCGTTAAAACTCATAGATGATACTGATATCAGTCAAACAATGGACACCCTCTAACACCGACGTAATGTCTCGTGTCTCACTCTGTTCTATAGCTATTTACACCACCACTGCTGAATAGAAATCACCAGTAGCCATTCCACCCATTCAAACGTTTAACCGTAACACTCGTCTGGCTATGAATGATCATCAGTATACCCTCAGGACCACCTTCGGACGTACTGTAAAATATCGTCATTCGGTCCTAAGTAGTACAACTCGCTTATGGAATCCCTTGCCTAGCCCTTTATTTCCTAGTCATTATAACCTTCAAACATTTAAAACCAACGTTCACCGGTACCTCTATCTTTTTTGCCTCCCTGATTTTCCTTCGCCCCCGTCATCTACAAGCATTTCAAGGGTACTTTTTTTGTATTTTATACAAATATTATAAAGATTCCCTGTTTTGGGCTAGCTCATAAGCTAGCGCTTGCACTCTGCATCGCTTAAACTATCACCAATCCAGGTTTGAGTTCAATTTTTTCTTCATTCCAAGACTCCAAGTCTCCTTCAAGAAGATCTCAATAAGTTTTGGTGCTCCGAAAATTGCTTAAAACTTAGCATCGTGAAGTGAATATTTGCTACCTTGTCATGTAAGTATCAGCCTACCTAAGCACAATATATCTTTTCCATGACTAACTATGGCATATTGTGGGACAGAGAGCTTTATTTACGTTTTCATGGATAAGATAATCGTAAAAGCCAACTGTTCAACCCTTAGGTGATCAGATCTCTCTACAGTCTACATACAAGTATATTACGTTTATTCGTCGCCTGCTTGAATACTCTAGTCAAGCGTGATATACCTTTCAGCGAGTTCATGTATTCAGAATTACACACATACTACGTGGTTCCGCTTCAATCCAAAGAACAGAGCTCTGAAGAAGATGGACCGCCGGCGAACATCAGGATACACGTAGCTTTTATACTGAAAATCGGCAAATAATCTCAAGAGCTTCAGACATGTCAGCCCGACTTCCTTCCTCACTTCCATGCTGAAGAGCTTTTAGAAAATGGTTGATCTTTATGTGCGAAAAACTGCCTTGTTAACCCATCCCTTGTCTAAGACACAGTGGGATACATTTCTATCAACCTGGAAGTTGTTTTTTTCGAATTTGTATCGACTGCATGCGAGCTTTCGCTAGCTTTACTCTAGCTACAATATTTCTGGTGACATTGCATCGGACGACGGCATGTCCATAAGACAAGAATATAAAAAACAGCCTGCTTGCAGGGGTATCCAAATCCCAGTGCTTGTTGCGTAAAAGTCCGCTTCCTTTTTAACGTAAAGTGGATTGGTGAGTGGCCAACACTCGTAATTTGAATGTCTAGAGGAGGGATATTCATCAGGGCATCTACAGGATAGTCTGCGAATATGTAGCCTGTACAGTCCGTTCTTTGGAGTTCGATGACAAACCTTATGTTTTGCCGCAAGATTCCTTACTTTGCCAGAAAGCCGACTTACCCTCAAGGTTTTTGACGCTACAGTACCAGCACATAGAAGTTTGTTATCGAGGACTACACTCAAATACTAAGATCTTTATAGAAACGAATGGAGATATCCGAAAACACTAGATGAGTCCTCCTTCTCGCGAAAAGAAGATTAAGTTACAGCTCATTTCTAGTATACCAATCTTGAAGTAGTTGACCACGGTCCAAGGCTGCCTGCGTCTTGGGGGCAGACATTCGCTAAGCATGATTTATGGTTGGAATCATTTAGAGAGCTAAGCAATTTATCATGTAGTCGTACATGGCGGAACGCCGCTCTGCAGACAACTTTTGATTACTTCCGCCATCATATATGGACCACAATCGGTATCCACAATCAGGGTCATTTTTCACCTGCGTCAGTTCAAAACATTTGGTGAGGGCATCGTCCAGGTTCAGAACCTCTTCCCATAATTTCTGTTTAGACGGAACATTGACGAACTTGTCGAGCTCCTCTTTAAAGCGTGTCCAGTTGATTTTATTCAGACTCGGCCTCTGGTCCGTTTTGTAGCCTAAGTCTACTGCATCTACAATAAATCTTAGTTTAGATGTTAGATAGTACTCATTGTTTGAAACCTCGTAACCACCCGAAGCCACAAATACGCATTTAAATCTCATAGTTCCTGAATGGATATTATGTGAGGTTACGTACTCAACATTGAAAGCCTTCTAAAAAGACTTGGAATCTTGGGGGTTGAGCAAATATGTTAGATAAGTACTGAAAAAGTCGTCTCTTGTATGCGCTTATTTGAAAATAAAGTAGAAATAGGCCCTTTCTAGGTCCAGAAAGAGACGTGAGACATAGATAATTAAATTGAAATGGCGGAAGCTTTATCTAAGTCTATAATAAGAGAACAACCGTCCTTTTCCTCCCCATTATTGACTTCCCTGTAAGAAAAGATTTTCCACATTCACCGTCGTGACCATGGTTCTGGGTATGAAGGTGCATCAACGCATACTCCGATTCCCTGAATTGCTCTGGAATCCAGAAGAAGCCGCTCGTTAGTTTGGGTGATCTAAAACCCCAAAGTCTTAATTCCCAGGGAGGATTTCAGGTACAGACTTGCTTAGCCATGCGAGAGTTTGCTGCGTGCAACGTTTCAACCGTTTCACTGCCCTCCGTTTGGAAAAATATTCTCTGCTATGAATAGCTTTTCTCAGTTAATGAACTCCATTTTTCCATCTCCGCGCCGCCTCTGTCATTTTAGGGTACTCTTGTAGTAGGATATAGTAGGCTGTAGTGCGTGCTTTATCTTGACCGATATGTTGGATTTTCGTGCACTGGAGGTGCAGCCTTTTTTGGTAAGAGCGCCGAATTCATCCGGCAGGTAGAAGCTAGAAGCTTTCTGCCTTCTGGTCCTGTTCGAGACGGGAGACAGTGAGTATTACTTCAGCCGATCTGTCTTCATTCTCTGTCGCTGCTAGATGAGTGTGACTTTTAGCATTTATGCCTTCAACAGTATTTTCGTCTCTTTATGCAGTGTCGTTACCTCATGTCTTCTTGTTCTTGTCCTTCAGAGTATGCCTCTTCTACAGCTTTTTCGGTTTCCGTTAATCTCGCCACTGTTTCAGCCCAATCCACTTTGCTGTAGGAGGAGTTAAAGGAGTAATTGATGCCAGCTGATCTAACATCAGCAAATCGATGAGCACATTTTTATTAAGTTTCTTTGTGGCCTCCAAAATCCATGCCCCGGCATAGTGTATTGTTGGTAACGTGAGTTCGACCTGAGGTATTATCTTGTGGAGTTTCATCAAATCTTCTTTGGCGATTAGTTGGCCGTCTCATCTGGGTTTCTTTCAGAACCTTTGGATAGTTGACTGTTAAGCCTTCCTGTCACGACAATCCAATAGTTACGAGTATAAATGCTTTTCCAACACAAAATTATGTCACGGAATATTCACTGAGAAAACTTTTCAAAAACAGGGTACGATGTTCATGTTAATAGTTTGCGTTTTACTTGACTTAATTCGAATGTGACACATACCACGTCCATGGACTAGTGCACCAACTTCTCTTAATATTGTTCTCATGATCACTTAAAAGCACTTCTAACAGGTAAATAAAATGTTCCTTAAAACACACATACTCGTAAGTCAATGTTTGTCTATTCCATCTCAATAACTTTTCAAATAACCAACGTCACAGGTGCTCTAAAACGACGAGCCATTAAAGACAATTGTTAAGTGTAGTAGCTTTCTGCTCTGGTGCTCCTCAAAGAGGTGGGAGCAAACTATTTTGTAGCCAATGAAATCCAAAAAACGTGACTACCAAATGTGTAGACACAAGAAACCACGTGAAGATACAGCACGCACCATCAGAAGTACTTAAAACATTCAACTTGCACGTGTCACACCTCTAGCATTTGTTCCAATGTCATAAGGACACAAAGTGTCACTATCAAACCATTTACGCTTTCACGTAGGTGTGCACCGATATTGATAAATAAATCGACATGACATTGTGAAACAAAATCGTGTTCATAACTTCTAATGGACCGTTTCGGAAGGATATGTTTTTTGAGGGAATTTCTGTTTGCTATGCTCTAGTGCTCTTAGTAGCAGAGCATTTAATGTACTCGTTTTCGAAAATCTCGTACCTACTCGTACTATGTATGGGTGTATAAAAATTAATTTCATTCAATGTGAGTGTATTTTTGGAATCGAATCTTCTTTGGTACGTTTAATTTGAGCGCATGGGAGCGTGTTCGTATTATAGCGCACACAGGATACCGCACATTGACCACAAATGTCGCATTAAATGGATTATATCCTGACCATTTCCTGTTTCGTTAAATCTGTTTGAAATTATCCTGCAGGACATTCGAATGTTGTAGAAGCATTTAATGAAGCCGAAATTTAAACTACAACATGGAGAAATTTGAGGGTAAGGTGAGATGGGCTTAAGAACTGGGCTTCAGGTGCTGTGATAGATCAATTATGCTGGATATGAAGTCATTGTTGCAGATTACTCCAAATAGTTTCAAAGTCGTTCGTTGATCGATCTTTTAAAAAAAAAAAAAAAAAACCTAGTGAGTCGGAGGCGAGTTAACATCTAATGAAACACATACCAGTGCCACACGGATGAAAGAAGGATAGGAAACAAAGTACGCCACCATGAAAATGAACGTACATGCGAGTAAATACATAATCACTCAGATACTTCTTCTGAACACAAGGCGAATACAAATATTCGTGTCCTACTCAACGTTTCCGAAAAAAACCGTATCGCAAGCTGAAGCTTCGGCACAATGACAGATAAAAGTTTCAAACTAGGAAACGTATTAAGCGAACTTTAAATCGGCCCCATTTTTGTTCAAGAAATCAAGTGGAAAAATGTCAAAAATAGGACCCGCTACTTGAATTTGTAAACGAACGACAGTTGAACTCCTAGACGAGATCGTATCTGTATTAAAAATTAGCGACCGACCGGCATGTAAGTTAAGCAGTAAGCAATTAAAAGACAAATATTTTGGAGCGACTTTGATGGGCTTTCAAATTGAATATCAAGGAAGGAAATTCGTCGAGTCATTCTGTCCGGAATGAGATGAGGTACCCTCACAAGCAATAGAAGAAGTGCAAATTCGGAAGAATTTCCAAAACATAAAAAGAGTACTTCAACGAGTTACTAATCGAAGAACTCCCTAGCAGTACCATTTCATCGACCAAGTAGAGGAAACGGCATATTTTACAATTTTATGGAAGGCAGGTCGACATATTCTTTATTTCCTAGTCGTTATAACTTTCAAACATTTAAAACCAACGTTCACCGGTACCTCTCTTTCTTTCCTCCCTGATTTTCCTTCGACCGCGCTGTGTGCAAGCATTTTAATATGACGTAAATACAGATAATGATGGAGAAACATTGCGACGACGTTTCGAAAGATCTGTATTTCATTTCATGGAAAAATCTTTCGAAAGAGTTTCCAGAGATTACCATAATTTAGTGTTGTGCTTCAATCGAAGACCTGACAAGGGCAACTGGTGGCCATCTTTATGATGATGGGAGATTTCAACGCCAAGTTAGGATAACACAATGTTTAAGCACGAAATGAGAGATCGCAGTACTGGAGTTGAGAATGACAAAGGTAAGTGGTTTATAGAGTTTCAAATTACCAACCACTTAGACGTTCTACGCTGTAAAAGCATAACAACTGTCACCAGATCAGTTCGGTCATAATTGACACGCATTGAACAACCAATCATTCGATTAAACACGGCCTCTAATGTCCTTAAATGCTTCAAAAATTCGGGTTTTGGTTCAGAAGCAATAACAAACAGTAGCTCAGTGAAAGAAAATGTGTATAAGCCCTGGAATATTGTGAAAATTGTTGCTAATCCCGGGGAAGGAAAAATTAATTAATTAAAGTGCTAGGGAATGCCGGACTGCCGGCAAAACAACATACTTTAAGAAAGGGAGACAAACGAACCGCAACCACATAGGTGGTGGTTGATGAGCGAAAAAGCGAATGTGAGTCCAAGAGGGAATCGCAAAACAAACCTGAATTGCAACAAGCAGCAAGGGGGAAGATCGCTCAACACAAAACTGATAAAAAAGGTAGGCGCCACCCAATTTTTGATGCGAAAACGGATAAGAAAAAAACCGCATAATTTATCTTTTCATTGATGGGGAATCTAGGAGGATGTATTTGTTGTTTTTCTCTTTTTTTTTAGGAGGGTCACAGGTTTGCCGGCGATTCTGAATCAAACTTTTCTTTAAACTCTTACGTTACTTTTACTATGTATAAGGGGCCCGACTAACGAAAGGCCCACAGTTCCGCGTAGTCGTACCGTTATGGCTAGCGGGTCGCGCTTTACGAACGGTTTCAAAACACAACGAAAAGAAGGTTTAAAAACGCGGTTATCACTATATACTCGTATACCTATTTCGATATGTTTAACTCAAGAGGGGTGTTTATCTTGTTATGGGGTTTTCCTTCCTATGCGGTGTTACTCTCTAGCTGTGGTTTCTACTTGCGGTGGAGGGGAAGGCGTCTCCCCAACAGTTACCGACTTTCGTCCGGTCGTATTCGTTGGGTGTTGCAGTTTTTTTTTTAACTTGTCCGTTGGTGTGTTTCTCGTCCTCGGTTTGTTTAATGTGGTTCGTGTGCTAGTTCTTGTTGTCGTTCTTATTCTCGTTCGTGTTTGTGTTCTTGTTATTGTTATTATGTTTTGTTTTTCGTTTTTTTTCCTGTTCGGCTGTCGTCGGTTTTTTTTTCTTGGTTTTCGTTCTCTTTTTTTGGTTGGCTCTTGTCAGTAAGACGATAAGCTATCGAATGAGCTTACCGCGCTTTTTGGCCATCGCCGCCATTCGTACACACACACACACACATAGGGTTCCGTCAATTCAGCTGTTAGAGCAAAGGGAGTCACATCCAGAGCTCCAACGGCTTCTCACCGAATCCCCAGCTAAATCATGTTTGTTCGTTGTGTTTGTTTTGTCGTCCAAGTGATTGCTTTGGTTCGAAGCCAGCCCTCTGACCCAACCCAAGCTAAAGTTGAGAGCTTCAATTGAGGTATTATACCGTCCGGACCAGCAGACTTGTATGGTTTGAAGCTATGCAGCGCCCAGAGCAGTTTTTCTCTCGTAATCAGACCATGAATTTTGGTCCTGGTTGCAGGACCTATTTGGGCTGCTACTGGCCGCGAGCTGTGAGCTACCTGGAAAGTGGGTGTCCAGAAGCAGGTTGATTGTTTCATCACTTGAGGTTGTCCAAGAGCCATCGGTTTTTTTCAAACAGCTAGGCATCACAGGATTTGTAGAGAGGATTTTTCTTAGCCCCAATGCCTCAGAGGTTTCTCTGATTTTGTCACAGAATGACCTCCAGGATTGTCGCTTTGCCTTCCTCAGTTCTTTTTTGTATAATTTGAGGGATTCTTTGTATGAGTCCCAGTCAGTCACTTTTCTTGTGCTTTTTGCTACGTTGAAAAGTTTTCTACAAGAATTTCTGAGTAGTCCCAGTACCGATGTCCACCAATGTGGCTTTTTCCTGCCTCTTGGTTGAATAAGAGGACAGGAAGCGACCATAGCCTGATTGAGAGCCAGAGTAAATTCCTTGACTTTCATGTCAAGCTCATTTGTGTCACGCATGGGACTTGATAGTTCAGAGGACAGCGTTTCTGATAGTATTCCTCTGTATTTTGGCCAATCAGTTTTCCGGTAGTTCTGGAAAGCTGGTTGGCTGGAGGGCGCATCACTCAGGCTGAATTGGATGTATCTGTGGTCTGAAAAGGAGTGTTCAGACGATACCATCCAGTTTGTTAGCCTTTGCGTGATACTGTCGGAGACAAGAGTGATATCTAGCACTTCCTGTCGGTTTCTAGTTATAAAAGTGGGCTCATTGCCAATGTTGCAAATAAAGAGGGTAGTACTTAAAATATAGTAAAAAAGTGACTCACCTCTATCAATGATGTCGGTCTGCCCCATACCGTGTGATGTGCGTTTGCATCGCATCCAATAATGAGGCCAGTTTTTTGCCTTCCAGCTTCCAGTAACACCAGGGAGAGGGTCCCTACGGTCGTGGCCAAGGTAAGCCAATCCCAGCAAGTAGGAGCCTTTGGCAGTCTCTAATCTTTCAATTTAAGTCGGGGTCGCTCAGATTAGGAAATAAAAATACATTAAGGCTACGTTTCACTATTATACAAGTTCTGATCTTACCTTTGTCTCTTGTATAGAGCGGAGCGTATGCGGGTGTCCTAAGTCCACAAACCACGCCTTCTACAATCCATGGTTCCTGGATAGAATGAGTGCGGCCGAAGCCTTTTTGAGTGATGGAGATTAATCTGGAGAAACCGTATCATTGTTACAGTCTTCCAGAGTATTCCAGTCTTCCACTTCCGATTCTGAAGGTGTGCCCAAGAGCTCATCTTCTTCCTTTGATCGTATAGGACCTCTTTTTCCTTCGTCATCGGTTGCCATTTTCGACAGGGTGTCAGGATATCGACGCCCTAAAGTCTAAGGTTGTGTTTTGTGGTGTCTCCATCAAAGGAGGAGGAGGCACTGAAGTGGATTCGTGCAGAAGGTTCTGGAAGGTAAAAGCTGCCTTCAGAATGCTGTCTTAAGTCATGAGAAGCAAATTTCTTAGCACCAAAACCAAGCTGCGACCACTCCAAAGTATGGCTAGTACTGTTATGTGTGTGGATTCAATATTTAGAAGGAGGATACCACAAAGACACTGAAGCTGCAGACCTTCATAAATACTCGTAGATGACTAAGAATCATTTTGATGATTTTTTTGCCCAATTGTATCTCAATCGAGCATAATCATACGAAAGAGAAAGAGGCAGTGGATTAGACAAAGACAATACCATACCGAAATATTCTATGCAGTGAAATCCGAACACCCGCGCAGTCAGAATTGCCCGACGTACTAGGCAAACGTGGCGCAGAAAAGTTAAAAAGGAAGCAACTCCTTTTGGAATGAAGTAATTCAGTATTCCGAATAATATCCCGCACTGGCGTTGTTGGCGCCCTACACCTACAACAAAGAAGTCCTAGTGCTCTAAAGCTGACCTGGCTATGCAAATTTATCCATGAAAACCTCATCATTCGAACCATGCTAATGCTGGCACATGGTCGATAGTAATCCTATTTCACCAAAAATCGTAAATCCTCTATTCCGTAATTTTCTAAGTGGCATTCCATTTCCAAGGACTCAATTGTTCAAGCTTCAAATGCTCATCAAATTAGGAGGAATCTTTGAAGTTCTTAAATTCCACGGCACTTTATAAAACAAATATTTCTCAGCACCACAGCTGTAAATAAACTCTCCATAATACCATCAAGAATCAAAGAGGTCACTAAGTGCGAGTGTCAATAAATTTAGTTCCCATTAAAGAGTCCGATGTCGGTAACCTCATCACCGACCATCACCGACCACGACTATGACTACGGCTACGTCCACGTCTCTTCACTTCAATACGTGCAACATGTCTCCATGCAACCATTACTCGTTCAGTGGACTCATTCACATCTCCAGCACTAACATGTACCCCCACATACACCCAGTATGACCCATTCTCGTACCACTTCATCTGCTTGAATCACTTCAAACTTAAACGACAAAATAAAATTACTCAAAAGGATCAAATGAAATTAAACTCCTTACAATCTAAATGCAATTTCCAACCCCAGCAGGAGCTGAGAGAGCTAGAGCAGCTGCAAGAGCACGGGTTCCACAATAGTCCCGTATAAATCCCGCACAAGTTTCCCTATTTTCACTATCTCTAGCAGAGGATAGCTCGCCATGTGAGCGAACACAAAAAAAAAAAAGAAGAAAATTACCACCAGCAACACCGTCATCGTCATTGGGAGAGGGTGCAAAAGAATTTCCATGGATGCATGTGCATCCTTTAGATTAGTAGGTGGTGCACCCTGTAGCATGCACTCCGTAGACTGCATCCTCTGGGGACGGAGTAAAGTTCAACAATGCAAGTGCTTTAAGCAACTTTAAAAATGTTTGTTTTTTCTTTTGCCACTAATAGACGATGTATCCATTTGCTCTTAGCTGATTGGTATGTGTATCTATGATATATACATACATATATAAGTGTGTATACATATATACTAGTATCTATGTCAAAGCTGCGTTCAAAGCTGGAACGTATCGTACTCGTATATATACGGATATTGATAGGGATCCGGATAGATACAAGTATCGTTGTGTTGTTTCCTTTTTGCATTTCCCATTTGGTGTTTGCGGATTTTCTACTTAGCAGGAGAGTTGAAAGAAAATATTTCCTCATCGATTAGTGTAATCGTTTATGAAACGAACTGGCACTCTTGCACTTATAAAAGTGGAAGGTTAGGGTACGTGGGGGACGTTAATTTAATTGAACGAACTTCGGCTTTCAAAGAGAAGGAATCTAGAAAAGCAGTGATTTTGATGAAGACGATATGATGGGTGAAAGCTGAAGAGATTCACTTTTCATAGAGTCTAGGAGCTGTGGAAAAACACAGATGGAAATCTGAGTGATGAGCATAATATAGAAAGGACCTGTTGACAAACTGTAACATTTACGACGACAACACAACTCTTGGCCAACATTTCTTTGAAAAAGATGACTTAAGAAGGACTTGAACGAAGATGACTTAGCGCTTCAGGAATGCATCAAATCTCTTCAGTGTCAGCATTGACCACATTAGGCGATCTCAGCCTTGCCTAGTAAGTTATCTTCCTAAGGTGTACTCGTACATATGAACGTAAGTCGTATCTAGATCTGATTTTCTAGAGAGAAGCTTCTTAATACTTCAATTTGAGAAAAGTCCTTTGATACTTCCACCGTTTTCCTTCATTACTCAGGGATCCAGCCTATGAGACATATTAGTTTGGATGGTCTAGAAATCCAAAAAAGTTATGGATCTTCGAAATATATACCAACTCAAGGATTTGCTTATAGCATTTCACTTTAAAAGTTTCTAAATGACAGATTCCTTGTTGTATGAGTATTTGGCACTGCAGTCCAGTGAGAACCTGGACCTTAACCAATAAACAGTTGAGGTCCCTTTTCACTATTTCACGTCACCTTAGGCAAAGTTATCCTCCACTGCATTGTTTTGTCGCATGTCGTAGCTATCTCAGGCGATTAATGCGCATTGTTTTTACCAGGTTGTTTTTACTGCTCCTTCTAAAGTCCATCAACGCATCAATGCCTTATGATTCCACTCCTTTCTTAAGCCAAAGAAATTGCTACTGGTCGCTACATTCTGCCAATACACAGACTTTTTCAAAATAGTGCCTGTGAGGCAAGTTTCGCATTTTCTCAAGTATGACGTTGAAGTGCATCGCCTTGAAAGAATCCTTATTTACCTCAAAGGTCTCGGTGAGATTGCTTCTGAACTTAAAGACGTAGCGAGCGTTCTTCTTCATCGTCATTTTGAACAATCGGACGGGCTTGGCAAGGATTACGAAGCTAGGCATGGGTCTGTATAGCTTCTTCTCTATAGATGCGGCTTTGAAATTGATGAAGAAGTGTTGTACATCGAACTGGACTTGCTGAGTTTTCTCGTAGTAGTGTGCATATTTTATCAGTTGTGGGGTAACCTAGCCTAAAATCGCACTGATTGAGGGCAATCAGATCGTTTCTGAATCAAGTATTTAGATAATACGGCAGACACGGCTTTGTACGCCACGTTAAGGAGACTGATTAGGCATACTTTGCTCTGACCAGATCGTGGAAATAAGAAGGTGTATGCTCTCTACTCGATTCTTTGTCTAGACCCCAGGTCGCAATCACTTGGAGAATGAGATCGCCGGTGAATTTGCCAGATGGGTAGGAGACTTCATAGGACTTGCACCTGTTTGGTACGTCTCTTGTGCAGACAACAGTAATGGATATGGCTTTTAAGGATGCAACCGAAACAATTGAATGCTTCCTAATGTCTCTAGAAATGTCAGCAGTGACATTTATCAGGAAAGACTATATAGTCTTTATTGAGACACCAATATTTTCACCACCAGTGCTCCATTGAAATTGCCAGTAGCATCCCACCCCTTCAAAGCTTTAACCGTAACACCCGTCTCGCACACTTTCGGACGTGCTCTAAAATATCGTAATTCATTCCTAAGACATACATCTCGCTTATGGAATACCCTGCCGAGCTCTTTATTTCCTAGTCATTATAACCTTCAAACATTTAAAACCAACGTTCATGGGTACCTCTCCTTCTTTCCTCCCTACCTTGAGCGCGCTGCTAATGAAAACAAAAAACAACCTTTTGTTGAACACCTGTATGTGCTTCACATAAGGGATAACACCCCTTGCGGTGTTTCCTATAATGCTTTGGAGCGATGCCTCAGCACTTTTCCTTCGTAAATGACAGACACGTCTATTGTTGTCGCAAGTCATTTCTTGCTATCCTAAATCGATCCAGAGTTAGTCCCTCTAGTATAGCAGCCTTGGCATGCTAAAGTTTAGATATTCCTATATTTACTTCGTCGGTTATTTCGGTTGAGCGGAAATCTTAGCTTTAATCGTTGAATTGTTCGTTCAGCTTAACAGCGGAGTTTAGGTGTTTAGGTTGATTTCGCTGTTTAACAGTGTGTAGAAGTGTTTTGGTTTTAATTCTTAACACCAAGTGTGACTCTACTACCAAATTTACTTGCTCATTCCTACAGTGTTTTGATGGCTTTACTTTTCGGTAGAACTTTCGAATGTTGTTTCTGGAGTAGCACCATGAGCCGATATTTTTCCATCTGCCTTGGTTCGTAAAGCACATTGTTCTCGTTTCTCTTTTATGCGGGTAGCCGTGTGAAACATAGTACACAAGTTCCAGCGTTTTTTATAATATTTTGGCATCGATGCCTGCCACTGGTCTTCAGTGTTTAATAAGGGAGTTGGAAAGAGGTTGAGGAATACGTGATTCACAATCCTTCTGGCGTTTTGTTGCGATTGCAGCCGTTGAACCATAAATGTTCTCGCAGTATTTATTCGTTGTTGTGGCGTCTGAGATGTCTGTAAATGTACCTTGTCTGCAACTAGGAACACACGGAATGTTTGGATATTAAGCTCCCCTATGGGCTTTTTCGCACAGTTTTGAATCCTATCTAGCAGGTGCAGAGATATTTTAACAGCACCTGACCAGATGTGGGCATTGTACTCCTTATATATCGAGGGGGGTACATTGTGCAGCATTTTTGGTGACATTGACACACATATCGAGTTTTTCGGTTTCAACGATGCAAGTGCCATTCATGGACAGTGGCTGGGTGTTTAAATTTCGCAAATTTCAAGTAGCAGACCACAGATGAAATTTGAAAAGAGTGTCGGAGATAGAATGGAGCCGTGGGGCACACCAGCATTTATATTGTGGCTATTAAACTTGAATCCATCCAAGACAACTTGAATTGAACGATCCGAAAGGTAGTTTCTAATCCATTGAAGGAGAGATTCATCGCATTTTCGAGAAAAGAGCCTGATGTCAAACTCTGTCAAATGCTTTAGATCACAGATTGATGTACGCCTTAGTTCCACTTTTCAGTAAAACACGCAGGTGGTGGACCTGTTGCTACGAAAACCGTACTGCCGGTCATTGAGAAGTCTTCGTGTTTCGAGATATTTCATGAGCTTTCCATCAGGTTTATCAGCGTTTTCATAACCTTCAAAAGAAAGTACGTAAGTGCAATGGGTCTGTAAGAGGAGGCAGAAGAAGACTCGGAAAGAGTCCTAAAGAGTAGGATTCTCTCTCTCCCTCTTCAGAAGGAGGGGAAATATACCGTCTGGACCAGCGGATTTGTGAATGTTAAGATTCTTAAAGATCTCTTGCTACTATACTAGTGCGAAAGTGGACTAGTCACATGGAAAATTCAACGCAATCAAGAGTAGGTAACTGGTTTAATTAAGCTGGTTTGCAATGTCCTTGCACCAATTTTCAGCTGTAAGCTTATATATTTTGCTTAAAGTCTTCTCATTTAGTTCCAATCAATTACATTCGACTTTAAGTGCACGTCTGATAGAACTTTCTCTTCTGGAGTGTGGTACATGTTTCCTTAAATACTCGGACATACGCGTACATAATTATTCATGAACCATTTTGTTGATATGTAAATTAATTATCTGTTTACCATACAAACACGATGCTAGTGTTATTTGCATACAAATGCGTCGTGAACAAAATCTGATTTTGATTTTATTTATTTTTTTGCCCCACTTCAAACAGACCGTGCTTAATGAAATCTCGCTGTGGGTTGATTTTTCATATTTTTTTAATAACGAGTGAGATTTTTATTTGTTTTGATTTAAAAGATATTTCATGTGATTACACAGGAAATGTGTTGGAAAGTCAATATACATACATATGCGACTATATACGAGTGTGTATCCACAAATTTGAATTCAATTTCATTTAAAATCACGGAATCTGAAATTGTACAGTGGGCGCATCGGGTGGGTTTTTAATTCCTCATATCATCGGAATACATTGATAACAATTTGAACGCACCTTCATTGATCTTTGAAGCACTAAATTGGTCTTTTCACGGGTTAAAATTGCAGTTTTTGCCCTCCCTATTTGGTACACCCATCAGTCGATGATGATGTTTCGTGTATAAGAAAAACTTTCAATCTTGAAAGCCAGGGGTTTTGGATTTGGATGCATTTATTGCAGTACTCACTCAGCTTGCCTCGGTTTTTTAGTTCTGGATTAGAGAGGGTAGAGATCTAGGTGTTTTAGGTAAGATTTCATTACCAATTCTTAATATACATGTGCCTCCTGATAAGCAGTCAACACTAGAAACCTCACATATCTGTGTATGTGTATGTATTTGCGTCTAAACTAAGCTTAAAGTGACAGCTATGAAATGTCAAAACATTAAAAATCATAGTGTGACGTACCTGAACGCTGTCACTCTCGCTTTTGAGTAGGACAAAACATTTCAAATTGCTAAGGTTCATTACTTCTTCTTTTTGTTCGCTTAACGTTCACGGACACGAAACTACAACTACAATAGTTTTGCTTAACTACAAGTCTTCTTAATTATCTGTGTTTCCGTGGGAACGAAAACGAAATTCCACGGGAAACCGCTGAGAGTTTTTACCGAAAATTTGATGTTTGACTACTCGCATAAGCTGACGGAATCACAACCTGTATGAGATTCGACACGAGCATTAGTAAGACAAATGGAAGAGGATGTTGAAAGGCAAATAGGAGCGCTAAAGAGGCTGCTAAAAAGGGAACAAGAGGAAGCGTTACTCTCAAATTTACCATCACCAAACACATCCTCAAGCACTCCAATCAACCACCCGAAAGACATATAGGAAACCTGTGTGAGCATATTGGTATGACAGTTAAACGAAAAACAGCAATCTAAACTGCATTTGCAAATTTCTTGAAGAGGGAGACAAAGTTATTTGAAGTTTAGAACGATTTGAAACTTGGTTTAAAAGTGATGCCAGCAGTGGGGAAGAAACATTTATGTTATCAGTGGGTATATCTTCCCGAACCTATGGGTGCTTCAATTCAATTAAATCAAACTTAAAATGTTTTCCAATTAAATTCATAAAAAAAAAAAAAAAAAAAAAAAAAAAACAATCTTTAAGTCTTCTGGGGACCGTCTGAACACGTAGTTTGAAGACAATAGTAAAACAGCAAGCCTTCCTACAGGCCTTCTCAGTTTAAGGGATCCGTTAGGGAGTCGCGTCACGGATGATCCATCTGAACGAGGCAAAACTTTTGTGATGCGGCCCAATTGCCATGACGAGCGAATTTCATTTGGTTCGATGAGGATTACCACGTCACCGACTTCTTTTGGTTTCGTGATCTTGTGCCACTTTGACCGCCTCGTTAACTCAGGAAGATACTCCACATACCAGCGACTTATAAGTTGCTTCATCAGGTGTTGTGACCGCTGACTGTAAAGATTACTGAATGCATCCTTCTCGGAGAACATTCTGGGGGCTGTAATGCTTCTGTCAGCCTTGCTAAAGAGCTTCGAATTTGGGTTAAGCGGCATCGGGTTCTCCGGGAGGAAAGGAATGTGTGTGAGTGGTTCGCGATTAATTTGGCCTTGGACTTCAATTAGAGCATTACGTAAAACATCTTCTCATAGGACGACTCCACTAAGAATGAACTCGACACTAATTTTGATTGAATGGATTAGACGTTCCCACGCCCCACCATCCATGGAGAATCTGCCGGGAAGAATCGCCAGGGGATCCTTTTATATTTCGCCGAGTGCTCAATTAGCGTGACTTCCACCTCCTTCACGTCCTTCTATAGAAGATTTCTGGAACCAACGAATTACGACTCGATTCACAAGAAAGCGGCGAAGTGCATTGGTAAAAGATCCGTTCCAGAAATCTGGTTACCAAGTTCAACAAAATCCATATTCCTAAATTTAACGAAGCAAATTCAAGCTTTTGGTTTACTCAAGTTGAACGATCTTTTCGGATTAGTGACATCACCCATGAGTCTGAAAGAAGACGTCCTGTTAGCCGTCGAAAATATCACGTCGTCCACCGGACACGCATAACTTTGATTCACTGAAGGACCGATTAGTTTCGAAATTCGAGGAGTCAGCAGAATCGAAGCTCAGTCGTATGCTGGAAGGTCGAGAGATACTTGACTTTATCAATAGGTTGGCACCAGATCCCTGCAGTGGTGAAAACATCAAATTACTTTTTCTTGGAATTCTCTCCCTGTGGGAGGTAGAGACCGTTGAAAAAATGGCAAAGAAAGCGGATAGAATGATTGAGGTGAACAAGAGCTGGACAATTTCATCTGTAGCACCTAACAACTTGTCATTACTTTCTGTTGCCGTTCTATCTCATGATTCAACGACTCAAAGCTCTTGTTCATAAAATAGATCAACGCCAAATTGTCTGGGGACTAGACAACAAACGTTCATGGTAGAAAGAAAGATGTTTTGTGCTTCTATCACAAAAAATTTGGGCCTCAAACTGTCCACCTGAATGTTCCGGCGTCAACTCAATCAAGACAGAAGAAGAAACTAGTAGCGCTGTCATCAGCTCGTGTATTTTCGGCATCAACATACTATTAACAACCGCAGTCAACGAAAGTCGTCTTCATCTCCTATACAGAACACTAAACATTCGATTTCACATCGACTCCGGATCTGTAGTGTCCAGCTGTACCAAAACATTTTGTCAAACATGAACTTCAGATTGGGTGCTTTCGTCTATACGCTGCAAACCAAACGCATACAGATAGAAACATTCGGTGAGTATATCGTAGAATTAGATCTTTGTTTGCGCAGGTTCTTTTTAATTCCAGATGTATAAATCCCAATCATAGGAGCTGATTTGTTAGCACATTTCAATTTGTTAGTCGATTTGAAGGACAAACGATTCATACAAATACATACCTCTCCAGTTGCCACATTCTCTTGATAATCGTTTACGAAAACTTCTTTTGCAGAACTTTACTTGTTGTCCACGGTTATGAGCTTAATTCTGATGATTGAAATATTCATTGCATATGTTAAACTCTCGCAGTGCGTTGTGATTTTGAACTCAGAGGCCGTTGCATCCATTTGGTCTTTCAATCCGGTGTTGCAGTCTTTCGTCCCGATGTTGTCGTTAAGCGTAAGGTTGTGGCGGCACATAGTTGAATGAAGAATTTTTATCGTCGGTTGAGGCTTCCCACTCTGAGAATAGTATAAGACATGCGCTTCTAGTTTCCAAAGTAGAGTAAGTCAGTGTTCCTGGTTAGCGAGCAGTGGGACCAAGAGAGCCATCTTATCTGTATACCACATGGATTTGCTCCCAAGTTGGAGGAATCAAGCATGTTGAGGAGCATCTTCTGTCTATCTTAGATGTTTTGTATAGCTTCAGATCAGATTTTAACGAAGCCGATGCTTCTGGGCTATGTCTGACAGAATATCATCTTCAGATTCGGCAAAAGGGAGGTGGATACATAAACATATAAGCAGGAGGCACAACAACGAACGCAAATTTTCACCTACTCGTATACATCATTTTTGTTGGGATGGGTCTTTCGTAGCTCATATCTCGAGCATGTTACGAGTATCCATCAAAGATTCCACATTTACCTTGCAGGTGTTCAGTTCTCTTTCGTTAGCTCATTATCAATCCCGCACAACACAGTTAGTGAAAGAGTTCAGTATTTTATTTATTTTTATTTATTTCTCATGCCGCCGTAAAGCATGGGTAATTCGAACATAATTCTTCCCTGTCTATGAATGACTTCAGTTCCTTCGAAAAGGCACTTTATCAGACAGCCTTTTCACAAATTTCATTTAGCAGTTGCATAGTAAATTTCATATCACGACACTATTACCCCCATGAGGACATAAAATCATTTAAAATATGCGAAGAAGTTGCCAATAAACCCATCGATGCAATGAACTGCTTCTGGAGTTATTGCTAAATTATACCCGGCTAAGACCACTTTCTACTTATACAGTTAATCCATCCAAAATGATTATCCTTAACATAACGCTAACTAAACATGCAATAAACTTCCGTAATTTACACATAACATAACAATGGGAGAGAGGCCAATATCCTTGGGATATGGTGCAATTACCGTTTGTTATCATCCACCAGGAGAAGAAGGGAACAGCTTTTTTGCCGGCTTACCTGTTTAACTCTGAAGCCAAACAGCTTAAAGCTTAGTGACTTGATAAACTGGTGGTGTTGCGAAGATACGAGTACTTCTATTTTTCAATTTACATACTCGTATGGGGAAAATGCTTCAAGGTATGATAAAAGGATACGAATATTTGTTTAGGCTTTCAATCAGTCAACAGCTTTTGTGTTGGTAAATTAAGCTGAACATTTTTACTTCCCTGTTTTTGGTTTTTAATTTAATTCGCAGCTTAGGAAGGCTTAGACGGGTTTTTCTGTCACCAAAAAGGGCGGAAATATATCCTTTTAAAAATTTTAAAATGTTTTCCATGAGCCTATAAGATTTAGCTTATCCAATTAGAGTCTTTTATTTTGCTTACCAGTTGACACCAAGGCTCAATTTCAACATGGATTTCAAGAATCTGGACCATTTTGTAGCATCTCAGATGCGACAAGAAACTATCTTGCTTGAAATCGCGATTCGAAGGAATTTGTTTTGGAATAATATTAAGGATTTGGAACATCATTAACTCTCACTTTCAAGAATATTTAGATGAGACGTTTTAGTGCGCCTTTGTAGTTCGTTCCATGTACTCTATGAATATTTGAAAAATTAAAAGCTTGTACAAAAGTTTTGTTTATAATTATATTATTTAACAATATTAGGTTTATTTCAAAGAGCTTACTCAAATATGCCGCTAAAAATATCATTTCAAAATTTGATCCCTTTTTGAATCCCAAACCATCGTTTCTCTTCAAATATATTTGTCGCTCCTTCATTGACTAACATTTTTCTTATAGAAAATTCAGTAAATATTTGACGAGGCAGGGAGTTATTGCCCATGGAAATTTCCTCGCATAATTCACTGAAACGAATTTAAATTTGAAAACTAAGAATACTCCTTTTGCAGGAGTTGGACATCTAAGCTGATGGCTCTTATCGGCAAGGATAAACTTTCCTTGGGAGCAAAGACAACTTTGGAGATGTGGCCAAAACAAAAGCGCTTAACATTCGGTGTATGCTGGGGCAAGGACAACTTTGAAGTGGTGACCCGTCTATCGGATTCGGATATCAAAACTCCAAACTAAACTAGAAGAAAATTGTTGCGAAAAGTTTTGTGCATACATTTTGTGGTAGAAGCAATTAGAAGATTTATGGCTTGTAGAAAACATATTGTCGGTAGCAGAGTTTGAAAATTGTAAAGTGTACCTGAAGCTCTACAAACTATGAAGGTTTTGAGTTTTTCAATTCTTTGGAAAAAGTTGTGCATGGGAATCAGAAATAATTAGTGGAAAAAGTTATAAACACAATTTTAAGTGAGAGCGACGCTAAGAAAACTTTGAACGGTCTGAATATCTTATAAACGATTACATTTCTGGCTGTTGGAGACATGCAAGATATGTAGACTGGTAGATGCAAAGCATGATATTGTATTTGAGTGCCCAAGAAACTTGGAACTTAACTAATGAATGGTATTGCCGATTGATTCGCCTTGCTTAAGAGCAAATTTTGTTATGCTGTGTGGAGGGATGAAGTAGTACTTCCTCGGTCATATTTGATTCGATACCACAAGAAATTTTACTCATAAAAGAAGGCAGCTGTGTGATGGTCGATTTACCGGGATCCTAGTTGTTAATACGAGTAGTATGACAATATTCAGGAGAGCTGTAGACCATTCTAGTTAAAAGTTGATGAGATGTCGTTTTTATATGTAATAACGAAACAAAATAGCCCTGTTACTTCTGGCAAGGCCTCCATCACTTAACTCTTTTTTTTCTGATTCTACCCTCTTTGCTCGTTGCTGTGATGTTCGGTACGCCACTTACGTTAGAAGTATTTGCATCCGGTTCCATCTGCCAGTTGTCCCTCAATAAACTTTCACCGTAGAGGACAAAGTTTCTGTGTTTCCAATGGAACAAATTTTCGGGTTGTTGGTCAACTCGCAAACCGCAAACTACTGAGAGACTGAAGTTGAGCGAGCTCCAGAAAGACCATCGTCCAGAAGGCTGCTGAAAACAAATATAGTAAGGAAAACGTATGTATGGCTTCAGGCGAGGAAAGTTAACCATCTACCAACTATTCACACTACTGCAGATCTTGGAAAAAACTGCATGAGCTCCAAATCGATACACACCATCCATTCATCGATTTTAAGGCCGCCTATCACAGCGTCTATAGAAACCAGCTATGCAGAGCAATGTCTAATTTTGGCTTCCTTGCCAAACTCGTCCGTTTATGTAGGATGACAATGGGGAATACACGCTGCTAGATTAAGATCGCTAAAGAACTTACCGAGACTTCTGACGTCATAGAAGGATTTAAACATCATTCTTGGAAGAATAGTTCAAAACTTGCTCACCAACACAAGAGGCACAATCTTATAAAAATCTGTCCAATTACTCGCATACGCCGATGATATTGACATAATCGGAATGAAGCAGTGACGCTTATGCTAGAATTGAGACTGAAGCGGCGAAGGTGGGTTTTCCGATCAACGATCAACGATCAGCTATCATTGCTCAATATTTTCACCATCTACTGATACAGAAGAATGGCTAAATAACTGGCAATTAATAGGAAATGAATTTCACCACTCACTATCGGATTAATTATCATTTTCTTGTCATGCCAATTCTTGTAAACAAAATGTTAACATGTTGTAGAGGATCTCTTGTCCAGAATGTATTGTATTCCACACCGAGTTGACCAAAGCACCTTCGCGTCCATGCTGGTGGATCCTCTACAACATTTGGAAGGATTCGCTTAACATTCACTTCAGTTCGGATAGTGCGTAGTCTTCATTCCCAAGAGGTATGATGTTTCAAATCAAACTCAACATTTTCATTCCGTTATCTGTCAGGCACTACAACACCTAAGATGAGCCTGAGACGTTTTAACATCAAACGTGCTACCTTAAGTCTGTACGCGTGACCGGGTTTCCACGTCTGGAGCTTACCAGTGGAGTTGAAAAGTACGAGAGTATAGCATCAATGCACATCAGAGGAGTGATCGAGGAGCGAATATAAATGTTCATCTCAGAGGTCGACATTTTCCGCAAACGAGCAATATGAAGCTTTCAGAAAGTAAGTAACATATTGCAAGCTGAAATGTTGGCACAATGACGGATAAAAATTCGATAGAATGTGGCCAAGTAACGGAATGTTTCAGACAGGGCCCGCATCTTGGCAGCTGAACTCCTACATAAAACCGTGGAAGTAGCAAAAATTAGCAAATAACTATAATAAAATCTTTTTAGCTCCTACTCAAGTTTTAAGGTTTTACAAGTAGCAACCAGAACAAGAAATATTTTGATGCAACTTTGATCAGCTTTTAATAGGAAAATTAGAAATAAAGAAACATGAAGGACTCAGAAGAGGGATTGAATCAGAGATTAGAAGATAAACCTTCACAACCCATAAGCAAGCGACAAGTAATAGAAGAAGTACAACGTCGAGGCGTCAGCAAGCGAGCTGACATTTTTAAACTTTCGACACAAAAAACTCGCAAGTGATTTAATCGCCGAATAGTATATGAAGATGAACAGGGAAACCTACTTACGGAGACCACAGAGATTTGACGAAGGATTCCCGTGCAGTAACATTCCTTCACTTGTCGCATTCGAAGATGAAACGGCTCATTTACGTCGGACCAGATCACTTACTTACGAAGTTTGGGCATTAATAGAAAATCTTTGATTTAAATTTTGTTTCAAAATAATGATCTCTTACTAGTGGAGACAGAGTTTTTTAATTCATTGTATAAAAGCAAAGGCGACACGAGAAATTGTAATAAATTGTAAAAAAATACAATGTGGCTTTGCGGTAGGTTAGTCATCATATGAGACCGCGCAATGATCTTGAAATATACCCAAGACCGTGTATAAGAATTATGCACTATATGTTCAGCATATCGTGCGAGAATAAGCAGAGAGTTCGATGTTAAAGTTGGGGTATACGAAGACAGTGTACAAGTACAACATCTGTTGCTTTTTAAGGTCGTGCTAGACTACCTGTTGAAGTTTCTCATTAAGGAGTTCGCAATTCGCTTTTCTTTCGTCGATAAGAGCGCTGTTATAAGCAACAATGTGGCAACCATTCAGGTGATCCACTGAACTCCGGTGAAGGAGATAATGGCGCTGAAAGATAAAGGGTTATGTTATAGTTACAAATCATTCGTACTTAGGCCGACTATTTGCCTTGGCGTTTTTTCGAACCCTCCAACCCAGCAAGAGTCATCTTGCCAAAGTGCGAAAAATTTAAATTACTAGGCTCTGTGGTATTGTGTTGCGACGATGATGTCGCGTTTAGAGCTAGCCTAAGGTGGCTTTCTTTCGGCTTAAATACACGCATCGCAATGTTGGAAAATGTATGAGAAATAAAAAGAAAAAATTACATTGATGGAAACCTCCACGATAAAACACCGATTGTGGATAAACTCAAGGCTGAGAAAGTCGACACTCAAGTTCTAGCCAAAGTTCGGAGAAGAGTTGGGAAAACTTTTTGGCCTCACTAATGAGGTGATTCAAAGTATATCAGTCTGTAGAATGGTACAAGGATCCACAAACTTAATTAACCAGTAGCAATGCAGATACGTGGGAGAAATATGTAGTTCCTCAATGAATTGACCCCTCTTATGAATAAAATCCTTAAGACACGTTAACATCACTAACATGATCCCAAAGGAATGAAATTCAATTTTTATTGCCCACTCTATTCCCTACTACTCGTATATTGCGAGAGTTAAGGTTAATCAAGGTCAATTCAAAGCAAAATGAAAAACATCCATTCAAATCTGCATTATCAGAACCCATCTGCTGATATCAATCTTCCAGCAATCATCAACCACTAAATAACCCTTAACTGACATAATATCTCCTAATGATATCTATACACCCTCTAAGGCTCATCATTGTCCGCCACAGCTCAATATACAGATACTGAATGACATTCGGATACAATGAGAACTATGTGCCTCCTATACACTTAAATCCGACATAGTCCTGTCAAACTACTAGTCCGTCTCTCCTTCCATCCAATTTCAAAAACTCTCCACCATCTACAGCATACTCGTACTCATAGACAGGCCAACAACAATGGAAAACCTAACCAAAAAGTGAAAATGTAGAGCACAATAGCTAACTAAAGGCAGAATTTCCAAGTTAATGGGATTTCGACCGGAGATATCCTAACCAAGGGAAAATGAGGTTTGCTAGTGTGGTTTCCTGGTAAATGCTTCGATCCAGCAATTCGAATTTCTAGGGCAGAACCAACAACGATTATGAATTCATCTCGTGTCCTGGGAATGGATTTTTGCGAATATGCGGGATAAAATTCAATTAGTTTTGTGCAAATGAGTAAACAAAAAATATATATATACTCGTACAAAAGTGAAACCAAAGAAAGTCGTACCAGCAGTGGGCAGATTGTTACCTTCAATAACATCACGGAAACTTGTGTCTGCAAAAAAAAAATAATTCCAAAGATAAGGGTGTTTCTGGCTATGTCACACGAGCATGGAATAGCAAAAATTCGCAAGGTTTTAGTTACATTTAGTGTAGTTGTGTGTGACAATCGTTTCTTGATTGAAAGGGATACGAACCATAGTCCTTCTAACTGGGTCAAATTAAAGTGATTGTAATCAAAAAAAAAAAGAAAAAAATTATTTTTTTCTTAGTAAAGTTAAAGTGGAAAAATGTAGAATTTCTTACATACACAAATACAGAATGAATAGTTTTTACATGGAAAAAGTCAGTGGCATCAATCTGCAAATTAATTTGATGTCATTAAACGTCACGAGAAGAACTGGTGGTCCAAATAGGGTTCCTTGAGAAATTTCGGTGACTATAGCAATCGTTTTTCACGGATGTGTTTCAATTTATAATTGCGGCCAAGTATAACTTGATTGCTCCATGATAAATGATAAGCAGTTTCGCCGCAAGCAAACCTTTTCTTTTTTTTGAACGAAATTCCCTTCAAAATTCTACTAAATCGTATTATTTGTCGCTTCCCTATACTTCTGAGTCTATTACCTAGTTTATATGACAGTTCATTGTCTCAATGCGCATAGATTCAATACGCCAAGCTGCTCATTCTTTCCTTGATAAATTGAAAATTTCTTGATATAACTGTGTTGATCAGCTAAGCACCATAGTTTATAGCCACTTTTAATGGGCTTCATGGGGTTATACTGTTTTATTGAGTTTCTGCCTTTAAAAGAAAAATGAATTCATCAACAGAAAGCTGTCTTGTTCCATGGTAGGAAGAGCTGAATTTCTCATTCAAACAATTAATCATTGGACGAAGGTTGAAGGGTCGATCTTGATTATCTCTTGGAATAAGCCTGTTGTCGTTTATATGAAGGTTGCTCAAAATAGCGTCAAATCTATTACGGCTCATGGTTTTGCCCACTAACGGAACTCCTAAATCCTCACTTTCACTCCAAAAGTAGTATCCCATAAGAAAGTTGATTCCTACAACAGCCAAGAAGATATCAATCTATATACAATGTTATCGACCACACTTTCAAGAAAATTTCGAAAAAAATCTGTTGGACTAACACAGGTCTCAAATAAATCCTCACCAGGTCCCTCAGGTAAAAAAAATTCAGGAATAACTGATTCAAGATCCTTTGCTTTCCTGTGATTATTTGGTTCTTCTTCGGGAATTTTTTCTTCGACAAACTGCATTCTGGACGAGCATCCGAAACATTTCCATAATCTATCAACAACTTGTTAAGCTCCGCTTGAAGCAAAGCTTCATCTGGTTCCTGATTCATTTGGGCGGTATCTCTTATTTTTGAACGTAATGGTTTTAATCCCGTTTCCTATGAATATTCTTACAGTTTTAATTTTCATAGGGCTCTTGCATCCTTTTATACCGAAATTTTAAAATGTCTCTCCCAATCTGTGCCTTTTTTACGCAAAAGGAATCCCTCATCGTCACCACCGTGGTATAATAAAGAGCTGCTATCTCTTCGTAACAAGAGAAATAAGCTCTGGTATTCTTACTTAAAATCGCGTTCCGACACCGATTTCTTCTACTACCAGTCTCTCTATAACAACTATTTAAACCGAATGGACCACACACGCATTTCCGATTCTTTCAGTTCATCAAAACTAAAATCAAATCGGATAACTATCCACATCTCTAAATTTTCTTGATAGGCCCTCGGGCGATCCCCAAATTATTGCAAATCTCTTCGCAATCTTTTTTGGCCAAGCGTTCGCCATCCATTCCCAAGAGCCAGACCATTCTTACTTTTCCTACTTAAACAGCTGCCCACAAACAACTTTGGAATCGGTGTCTATAACTTTAGAGCAAGGTAGAGATAAAATAATAAAACTCAAAGATGATTATTCTGCTGGCCCTGATGATCTTCCCCCTATATTTTTAAAGAAATGTCAAATGCATCTAGCCCAACCTCTTACAGCTCTCTTTCAGCTTTCTATCACCCAGGGATTATTTCCATCAACCTGGAAAAGGTCGCTTATTATTCCCCTACATAAAAAAAGGTAGAAAAGACGATATTTCCAACTATCGACCAATTGCTAAGTTGTCCTGCATACCTAAGCTTTTTGAGAGCATTATCTATGACATAATGCTTTTCCCTTGTAAATCTATTGTTTCCCTAAACCAGCACGGATTTTTCAAGGGCAGATCTACGACCACCAACTTAACGGAATTCGTATCAAGCACTTTATATGCACTGGAATCTGGAAACGAAGTTGATGTGATTGCCACCGATTTCAGCAAAGCCTTTGATAGAATTGCTCATGATAGGCTCTTGGCTTGGTTTCCAGATAAACTTTATAACTTGGGTTCAATCCTATTTAAGTGAACGACTTTACTATGTTCTATTTAGGTCCATGGTTTCTGACCCAATTAAAGCCTCCTCTGGTGTCCCCCAAGGCAGCCACCTTGGTCCCTTATTATTTATTCTGACCATTAATGATGTTGCTTGTATCATTAAAAATTCATACATATCTGTTTACGCAGATGATATGAAAATATTGAGATATATATCATCTTCCTCAGACAGCCTACTTCTGCAGCAAGATCTAGACAGGTTTTGTACTTGGTGTCAGAAGAATTTTCTTGAGCTTAACGTCAATAAGTGTCAGGCTATAACATATACCCGTAAACGCCTCCCTACTTCACCTCGTTGCTATCTAATCTTTAATCTGCCTGTTCCCTTAGTAAATGAGTTGCGTGATTTAGGTGTTATCTGCGACAAGGAACTCAATTTCCGTTCTCACATTGATAGTATAATAAAAAAAGCCAACTCTGCCCTTGGTTTTATCAAGCGCTTGTCTAAGGAGTTTTCAAATCCTTATGTTACCAAATCTCTTTACATAACCTTTGTTAGGCCTCTTCTTGAATATGCCAGCCAAGTTTGGTCACCCTACTACAGAACACACATCCTCCGGATAGAAGCTGTTCAACGCAGGTTTTTACGGTTTGCTTTACGTGGTCTTCCCTGGGATGATAACCAAAACTTACCACCTTACACTGACCGGCTGAAACTTATAAATTGACAACCCCTTTCTATACGCCGAAAAGTTGCCGACATTGCCTTTATTCATCAAATTTTAGTAGGTAATATCGATTGTCCTTCCTTACTTCAAATTATTTCTTTTAACACCAATCCCCGCAATCTTAGGTCTGTGCCACTTTTCCGGCTCAATCTTCACAGAACGAATTACGGAGACCTGGAGCCAATGTCTAGGATGCTTCGCGAAGTTAACGATATTCTGCCTCTCTTCGACTACCATCTCAGCAAACTCTCCCTCAAGCACATACTTATTTCCACCTATGCCTCACGTCCTAACTTTCTTTAACCGCTCCCACTCCTTAGTTTTTAAGTGAAAATGTTAGTTTTAAGTATATGTTTGCTTGCAATAAGCTTATCCAATTAGCAAATCCAATTCTTCCTCATATTCAATATCGGTGTCTTCTTCATTGTCCAAAGGTAAATCCTGAAGCATCGCCAAAGAAAAAAATCACTCCGAACACCCACAGTAAAAAACAAAAATTCGATGACCACAGAGCCCGACGGTACTTACTAGTCCACTTTAGTTTTTTAATGACTTCAAGTAACTTCGTGTTTCGATAGGACTATATTTATTTAATGGCATCAGTTAATCAGCATATATCATTTCTGGAACAATATATCAAAACACTCTTTGATTAACATGTCCCGTTATGACATGACCGTTCCCCCCGTTGGCTTAATAGAGATTTACTAGATCTGCTCCATAATCGTAATACTGCATACGGTCGTTGGAAACGATACAAACTTCCCGTGCTTTACGACACTAATCGGTCCCTTCGCAACATATTTGTTCTTCGTATAAGGTCTGCAAAGCGGCTCTTCTATGAACATTTCCTCAACCTGGTGGCTGGGTTTCAACAGCCTGGGAAAGTTCTATGGCAAAAACTGAGCAAACTAGGCAATGGGAGACAGCGTTCAGGTGCAACTGACGATGTAGACTGTAATGCTTCAATTCCTTCGTGGACTTCTCGAAAGCATTCGACACGGTGGACCACCTTCTCCTCGGTAAGACGCTGCGGTATGAATTTGGAGTTTCATCTCTGGCAGTCAAACTCTTGCACTCATACCTCACGGGCGGTCAGCAATGTGTGACAGTAGGAAGCCAAATGTCTTCGTTTCTTGGAGTTCGGGCGGGAGTTCCACAGGGTTCGATTCTTGGGCCCATACTATTTTCATTTTATGTGAACGAACTCCCGCAACTTGTTAAACATTGTACTGCTCCAATGTTCGCTGAAGACGTCCAATTATACTTGTGCTGCCCGCTGGATATGCTTAGTATTGCCATTGAAATGATAAACGAAGATCTAGAGATCAGTGGGCAGTGGGCCCTCAAACACAAGCAGTCACTAGCTACTACCACATTTCTACCAATAAATTAGGGCAGTCATCACGAAGTCTCTAAATCTGGGTATTGTTTTCAACGATACTCTTAGCTGGACAGATCATGCTGCAACTACAATACAACGAGCTTGTATTAAATTTTGCGTAAACAACGGATTTCATGGTGCGCGAACGTTGGAAATGTTGGAAAAGTGTTTCGACAACGATACTCTAAAGAAAACGGTCGTTTACCAGTGGCACGAGCGGTTCAAAAGTGGTCGTGAGTCAATCGAAGATAATGGACGCAGTGATCGAAAACCGACGAAAACATTGATGGAGTAAAAGAAATGTTGGTCAATAACCGCAAATTAACTGTCAGAGAAATAGCGGAGGACTTGAACATTGCCTATGGATCCGTCCAAGACATTTTGGTTAATGATTTGGGTTTCTGTCGTGTAGCAGCAAAGTTGGTGCCAAAAGACCTCAATTTCATGCAAAAAAGAGACCGTGTTGACGTTGCAAAAGAGATGATTTGCGAGGCTGAATCCGATCCCACATTCATCAAAAGGATCATTACTGGAGACGAGATATGGGTTTATGACTACGACACGCAATCCAGACATCAGGCAAGTGAATGGCGTTCACCAAATGAGCCGAGACCAAAAAAAAAAAAATACGTCGTTTTCAGTCAAAAATGAAGGCAATGCTCACGGTTTTCATGATGTAGTGCATCATGAATATTTGCCAGAAGGCCAGACAGTAAACAAAGAGTATTATTTGGGCGTTATGAGAAGTTTGCGTGAAGCAATTCGCAGAAAAGGAACCAGAATTGTGGGCAGGAAACTCGTGGATACGAACCGTCGCCATTATTCGTTATTTTTTTGACGAGAAATGTAGGAAATACCATCCAACAGCCACCGAATTGGCTCCCTGTGACTTCCTTCTGCTCAATCGAGTTAAAAAACTACTACGGGGAACGCGTTTCAGCAGCCGAGAGGAAGTAATGGGAAAATCGCAGGAAGCCCTGATGGACATACCGAAAACCGAATATAAAAAATGTTTCGAGGATTGGATCAAGCGCTGGCATAAGTGTGTTGCAGTCGACGGAGATTACTTTGAAAGGGGCAATATAGATTTAGATGAATAAACTTGTATTTTTAATTTTCTGAATAAATTCCGGGAACTTGGTATGATCAAGGTGGAATAGTTGCGAAGTTTTCTGCCTAGGCGTAAACTAAATGTCATCTACAACAACTTAGCAAGATATGTATGTTTTTAGTAAACGATACTTCGACCATATGTATATCAAGTTACACTCTACAAATAATGGGCCTCAGTTTCGACAACCTCAATGAAGTTTAGAACGCTTGCATGGTATTATACAGACCCAAGTGCTTGAGTTATTACAATACTTCGCTGAGCCTTATCATCATGTCTGACCCATACTGCTAAACGATTATCATAGACAGCCTCTGCTTCAGATGCAGCCCTAACCGGTGGAACACTCGCACCACTAACGAAATCGAATATTTCTGAAGCACTTAATAATATTCTCACCTGGAACTTCCACACAGAAAAGTGCTCAGAACTTCGTACTTTGTCGACCTTAAATGTTTCATTCTCCATTTGGGTATAAAATTTCTATTCGACCGATTGATTGGAAATCTCGATTTGAGAATAAATTAAAGGGCTTAGAGGAAACGAAAAATGCAAACGGGATTAGGGATTTAAACTATTCAAATTGAAGAAAGAGGTCCCAAGTTAAATTATTTAAATCTTGTTCATCTTCATACTTTACTTAACAATAACAAACAATCATGGAACGATTATCTAGATAAAGCCCTATTTCATCACCAACACCAAACCGGATTACACATTCATTTTAGCAGCAATATGTACTAATGAATCCGATTTATTTCATGATTATCACATGCAATATTCAGCACTCAAAAATCCGTCCACCTACGAATATGATAGTCACTACTCGAAAAAAAACAACATCAATTTCAATTTCCGATTTAAACAAATGCTAAAACCGCCATTTACGACTTCCGCTCGAAATATGTAAACTAAAAGCTTAAATTCTAAAATTCTAAAAAAAAAACACAAGTCCCGGTGGCCAAATAAGCTGCTTATGGCATCAATAAAGGTGACTTAATTAATCGCTTTCATTAAAACGATCATATGGTACGACTCCAATCGCTTAATGTCACATTTCATCAATTAATTAAAATTTCGCAGTTCCAGCGCATGCAGGAGCTGGACTTGGTGTTAGAGGTAGGTGGAAGGTGCTATCCGTACACATAAAATGTCAGACAAAATCCAAAAAGCAGTGTGTCTGTGATTTATTCTGAAGCAATTAAATGCATCCGCAGATGCACACGCAGAAAAAAAATGCATTTAAAACGCACAATGGGATTCAATTTGTATTTTAATCGATTATCCAATAAAAGAGAGCAACAGAAAAAAGAAAAAAAAAACATCATCCCCAACCGGAAGTGGATTGTATTGGATTCTATGCCCATTAACTACAATACATACGCACACACTGTCAGATACACACAAGGATGCGAAGCTAGGTAGAGATACTCGTAATCCGAAGCACAAATCAAGTCCGAGTTGATCCAGCAAAATTGTCATTAATTATATTATTTTGACAGGATTTATTCGTTTGTCGATCTGGGTTGGCTTATGGTTTTATTAGCACAGGAGTTGAGCACAGGGATTGCATTTTTTCTTCGTAAAAAAAGAAAAAAAAGAAATTGAATACAAATTGCTTACCAATGACCCATTTGAATCGAATCTGTTGGGAAAGTCCTTAGGATCAGAAGACTAATAAAGGTTTACAAAAAAATTAATATGCAAAATAGGGGCTGACAGGAACCTTTTCAAAATAATTTATCACATCAGGGGCTTAATCTGTCTCGGCTGCAATTGTAGTGAGGTATTGCGGACGTCGATGGCCATCTTACCTGTGTCGAAGTTCTGCCGGTGAAAAGCGCAGGAGACCAGTAAGGATGGACACCTTTAGACTGCCTGACATATTCACTGTAGGTGTCACCGGAGTGACAGTAGCCTCTATTTAGAGCTAGGCCATTCCACTTCCTTTATCGCGTTAGCTCTCCGGTATGGTCCGGGTCAGAGCGGTGGCATTCATTCGCTTCACATCTCCTAGCCACCGAGGACGTTTAATTCTAGTGAATAGTCCATACACTTCGTAATTATATCTTTTTCTTAAAACTCGATTTATACAGGCGGGACCGAAAATCACACGAAGAATATTTCTCCCGAAACAATTAAGGGTATTTTCGCCCGCTTTAAATAAAGTTCATGAGAAGAACCTATTTGTGAATTGCTCGGTTAGTCCGAATAAACGTCGATTAGCAAGAGTGCTTCTTCGCTAGATCTGTACGATGGTGTCGTTGTTCGAATTTACATTTACATTTACAACACAAATAGACCAAGCCTTCACTCCTGAAAGTTATAGTTTACTTTAGTGGAACGCTATCCGAGCCGTGTATGTTGGGCATCCGTTTTTGTCGACCAGTTTTTGCCGCTTCTGCTTCAATAACCCGAAACGTTCCAATGACAGCTTGCTCCTATAATGTCTATGTCGCCAGCGTATACCTGAAGTTTTTCAAGCTTTCGACATATTGTGCCTCTGGTTTTGGCCTGTAAGTTTCACGCGAATCGTTCAAGAAGAAATCACATGACAGGGTGTCACCTTGTAGATGCCCTTTTTGACATCAAATGATTCGTTGGCGTCTTTATCGAATTTTGTGGAGCAGTGAACGTTTTCCACAGTTTTACTGCATCGATAGAAGGGTGAGTAGTATTTTGCTATTGTAGCAGTTCGACGTAAAATTTCTTTAAAACACTTTTTGGCTTTCCGCAAATACGAATTCCCATCTTGGCCACAACAATGGGGTGATCTGAGTCGATGTTGGCTCCTCGAAACATTCGAGCATCTAGAATAATAGAGCGTCGATTGTTATGTGGTTAATTTGGTATTGATAGGGTGAGTGCCTTTCTCCCTTTGTGAATGTTAAAGTGTGGAACATGTCTGCTAGCTATGATGACTTCTCGCCACAAATACTGTGAATTATACCTCGAATCACTCTGAGTGAAGAAAAAACTCTCCGTCCTGTTCGGACTCCCACCCCTGGAGAGCGAATATCGAAACCAAACACACCTGAGTTTCAAACCACTACAAAACAATTTTCCTTTCTCTTCCTTCTACCTTTCCGCCCGCGCCCTGGCAACAGTAAAAGGGTATCAACCCCTTAGGCGCGCGTAAATTATAAAAAAAAAAGCCTGGTCTTTATCTAACTGCCTTCAGTTGCGCCGTTAATGTCGGTTAATGACTCCTTATATTTCTGAGCGTTGAGGTCTCACTCTACTGCGTTGACCTTCTGGGATAGATTCGAAGACTTTGTGGGCCGAAGCATTGGTGTCCATTCGCTCTACATGTCCTAGCCATCTCAGGGGAATGATGCGTAGTTTTCTGACTAGGTCGATGTAGCTGTACAGCTCGTTATGCGAGTAGTTCGTCGTTGAATCTTCTCTTGCAAAGCCCGTAAAGTCAAACTGGGCCGAATATTTTCTCTCGAATCAACTGAGGACATCTTCATCCGCTTTCGATAGGGTCCATGCTTCAGCGATATAAAGTAGCACTGGGATGATCAAGGTCTTATATAGAGTCTCTTTAACTTTTCTGTATAGAGCCTTACTACATTTTGTTTCTGTTGAGGTGTTGTTTCTCCTGTCGATTGTGACGTTCTTTCCAATTCGTCGGTGTTGTAAGTCTCTCCTTGTTGACAGCTTATGCTTTTGGCTTATACCATTTTGGGAGTTTCCGTTTTAATACTATAATACTAGCGAACGCACCGGTGATAGCCCGCTGAGTTCTATCAATTATGAAATATCATCGGCGTACTCTAGAAGTTTTTTGTTTTTTTAATTTGAACGCGCTTAAGAGATTTAAGTACCCTTAAAATGCTTGCATGCAGTGCGGATGACGGAAAATCAGGGAGGAAAGAAAGAGATGTACCGATGAACGTTGGTTTTAAATGTTTGAAGATTATGATAAGCGTGTTGCACAGACTTTCGAAAGATTGTGTCACCAGTGTGAGAATTCATTCAGAATGTTGGCGAATGGTTTCAGGGGTCTCCTTTTTTGTGGACCAACGATACTGAGACTCCATTCACCAGGCATGCACTCTTCTGACCAGATCTGAGAAATGAGTGGGTACATGCTCTCCACAAAGTCATTTCCAGAAGCTTTGAATACCTCAGCCGGTAAGACGTCGGGTTCAGCTGTTTTTTAACTTAGATATTGCTATCCTTACTTCGTTCGGGTCAGGTGGACAGTAGATTTGGCTATCATCGTCTAAGTTTAATGGCCTATTCTGCCTGAAGGCGAGATGTTGGGCTCCGTGGCCGTTACACAGTTTGCAGAAAAAGCTTTTCTATATTCTCAACACCAACTGTGACTCTACTGCAAGGTTTCCTTCTTCATCTCTAAAAGCTGCTGTATGGGTCTTCTTGCCATGACTCGTTCATTTTAGCTGTTCGTAAAACTTCGGTACGTTCCGTTCTGCATGTGCTTGCCGGCATTCTTCATGAAACCAGCGATTTCTTGGTGGTGGTCGGTCACAAGTTGCGTCGTCTCTCTGATGGTACGTTGGCAGCATAGGATTTATTGAGAAATTTAGGGATACGCGTTTGGCGAAGATTCTGCTTTTCATCATCCGGAAACCATCATATCCCCTTATGTACACTGAAATGAGGAAGGCGTATGCTTGCTCTGGTGAGATTTCGTCCCGCAGCAAAATCAATAAGCTGAAGTCCGTTGCCAGAAGTGGTGTCATACACGCTATGCTTACCAACTGTCATACCAAAAATATGCTTCTTTCCTATTCTGGCGTTAATATCGCATAGTACGATTTGACAATCATACCCGGCCATTGCTCCTATGTCTTGTCGATTAGCTCGTAGAAATATTTTTTCGTGGTGTCGTCCTTTTCTTCCGTAAGGGCATGGGCGTGTATTAGGAGTATGTTGGTGTATTTAACCTTGATGCGGCTTCTTATAAAATGCTCGTTCACGTGTCGCAATATTAATGTCTTAAAGGCACTGTTTTTGTTCGGAATGTGTTCCCTTAGTATATCCTCTTTAGCCTCTCGTAAAACCGCTGAGCATTATTTTTGTAGTAGAGCTTTTCCATGGCCTCAGATCAGCGCTTTCCTAGTCCAATTTTTTTCTTTCTGAGAAGCCGATGTTTCTTCCGTATTTTTGACCAAAGAGTTCGTCATCAGACTCGCATTAAGTGTTGAAGATCAGTGGTACCGATGCCAAAAAGCAGTCAGAAATGCCGCAACCGATGTGCTGATGAAACCACATATAGCAAAAAAGTAATCTCTGAAGCGGCATTGCATAGAAGAACGAAAGCGGCTCTAGGGATAAACGGATAAAGGCAGAGGGACGAGAATCAGTTTCTGCGGAAAGCCAAACGTTCGAGAAAATGGCGGAATAAACCTTCCAATTTAGGCGGTGAAGACCAAGTGCAAGCCAAAAATTGACCAACTATTCACGTTATGATAATTTCTAGGGGAAACAGAAGAATCAAGGTCGTCGACTTGATTTCAAGGCCGCATATGACATTACCAACAGAGATGAGCTATGCAGAGCCATGTCTAATTTTGTGCAGAATACTTATTAAGAACAGGGTAGCGATTGTTGACATCAGAAACAGTCTCCCTATCTCGCTCATCTAAGACGACAATTGACTGCAAGATATACTAAGGAGTCACTAATCACGCCACTTGAAGGTGGGTCCTCTGTTGTTTTGAATGAAATATTCTTCGAGGGATTTTTGGTTCCATTTGCTTTGACGGGCCTTAGAGAAATAGTGAACTCTACGAGCTGTAAAACGACGTCGACCTGGCTACTAAAGTGCACATTAGTCGCTTGAGATGACTAGGACATGGTGACCGAATGAAAGTTAACACTCCTGGCCGAAGGGTCTTTGATTACCACCCGTAGGGACGGCGCAGTGGTGAACGATTTCACCTTTACTGCCGGGCATATGTGTAAAGTTGGAGTCATCCAACAAATATGTTAATTTCCCACTTCAAGCACCCTAAGCAAATACAAATGGAAATGCAACGATATGAATACCACACAATTTATGACGATTCAGTCCACGTGAATTTGTTTTCGATGCACTTTGGTCACAACTAGCCTTTCATATTAGACAATGAATATTTAAATAATTCAATCAAAGGGGACAATCAAATTCATTCGGCTAATTCGGAGGCTTTCCATCAGAGCACCCAGACTCAGTAGTGAAAAGATATGTCCAAAATTCGATCAACTCTAAGCCAGTGGGGCATTCATTTGGAATCACAATAATTCAATTTCCAGACGAAAACGTTTAGCGGTCTATACACAGACTATACCAGACCGCCATATTATTTCATTATGCAAATGCGATTTTCGTTTCGCATACATAATTCAAATTCAGTCAGCCATTGTGTAATTTATGACCACGTTACACTAAGCCACATGCCCTGGGAATATCCTTTTACAACGGCCATGTAGTGATGCAGCTAAACGGGGCTCGATACCATTTTCTAGTTTAGCGCAATTGAATTTTAAACATTTTTCCATCGTTACTGCCATATCTGGTGTTAAGAGCAGAAAAGCCGGTATGTGGTTATTAAATAAAATTCGCTTCAGTAGATCTACTGCAGAGTGACACGAAAAAAAATAAATAAGTGAATGAGACCAAATTCATACAATTGGCTGTAGTCACATGTGGGTGTAACCACATCACACGCATCTGAACATTTACATTCATAGGAGTAGCGTGCACCTTTCCCATTTCACTTGGGTATCGGGCAGCACAATACAACGCAATGCAGCCAACAGGAGTATGGTTTTTGTAATATTTACACTCCGGCATTTGAAGCATTAAATTAAATTATTTTGTGGTAAATCAAATATAGAAAGCGTTCGGTTTGGTGACAGGGAGACGCCAATGCAGAGCTACCTTAATCCAAAAAGGGCTTTTCACTGCGGAGAGAACGTTTGTTTTTTGGCATAGAAATGATGACGAGGCTCTTATTCCGTGGCCTTTTGTAAAACGGGCTCCATGAGGGTTTGGTATGGCCTATAGATGGCGGATAGTTTGAATGTCATTACCAGTAAGTACATTAGGTACTTGTAGGGTATGGAGTAAATTTTCTCGCATGAGATCAAACTTTAAGTGCATCCAGTTAGGTTATAGCATCATCCTTTAAATCAATCGAACGCGTTCTTAAATTCGTATCTCATTTAAATAGTTACTGTTCATGTCAAAATATTGTAATGTCGTCCTAATATATAATATATAAAATAATTTAAGCCTGAACACATAGAGGGCACTTGACATTTCCAATTTTCACCAATTTCCTTCCTTTTACTGACCATAATTAACGTTCGGTTCCCTATTTGACAATAAAAACATTGAATTACTAAACTAACGAATTTCTTTTAATACTGTTTGACTTCTAACTACACCACCCAAACGTGTAAAAGTCAGTTTACCTTCAAATGTTGCAAGAAACGTCTTCACACGTTGCTTCACAGTCAAGAGAGTTTAAATTCATTGCTTAATATGTCAGGTTCATCTCATGTTCACTCTGACGAAACATCGCAACCGTTAATACAGTCCACTGTTCCACAATCTATGCACAAGATGAATACCCACTTTTCAACATCGTCGAAGCAGATACTATTGGCAACAGCCTTAATATCCATATACGAGGGGCGTTCAACATATTCTCGGTATCGGGGTGGAGCTGTGGTTGTATATATAAATTGACTTGTTTATCAAGTAATACGTACTATTATTTTGGTGCATTCATGTAAAATTTCATATAAATGTGATTATTAATTCCCGTTTTATCTCTAGTTAAACAGAATCATAATGGCAACTGAGACGATGATGGTGAAAATTGAGCATCGCGCTGTAATTAAATTTCTCACTAAGCAAGGAAAAAGTCAAAAAACTATTCATGAAGAGATGGTGGCTGTTTACCAGGGTTCCGCACCTTCATTATCAACAGTGCAAAAGTGGTCAAGTGAGTTCAAGAGAGGCAGAGAGAGCATTGAAGACGACCCCCGCTCCGGCGCCCCGGCTACTGCTTGTACGGGAGAAAGCATCAAAGAAGTCGAAAAACTTGTTCTTGAGGATGCCCGAATAAAGGTGAAAATGATGGCAGAGATCACCAAGCTTTCAATTGGTACCATTCACACCATTCTTCATGACCATCTTAACCTTTCAAAGGTCAGTGCAAGGTGGGTGCCACGAATGCTCACAGCGCTTCAGAAAAAAGTGAGAATCGCATGCTGTAGAGAGCTTTTGGAGATGTGTAGTGAGAACGCGGACGGTGTTATGGATCGAATTGTTACTGGGGACGAAACATGGGTCCACCACTATGACCCTGAAAGCAAACAAGAGTCCATGCAGTGGCATAAAAAAGGAACAGACCCCCCGAAGAAGTTCAAAGTCACTCCGTCTGCCGGGAAGCTCATGGCCACAGTTTTTTGGGACTCAAAGGGAATCTTGCTCATTGAGTACAAAAAAAAAGGTGAAACCATCAACGCCACATCCTACGCTTCCACTTTGCATAATTTGCGGGAGGAAATTAAAAATAAAAGACGGGGTAAACTCGCAGCGGGTGTGTTGCTTCTTCATGACAACGCTCCTGTTCACACGGCGCGAGTTTCCAAGGCTGCTGCGCGAGATTGTGGTTTCGAAGAAATCCAACACCCACCCTATAGTCCAGACCTTGCCCCTAGTGATTATTTCCTGTTTCCGGATTTGAAAAAATGTCTTCGTGGAAAAAGATTTTCGGATGATGAAGAACTCAAGTCGGCAATAAATGGGTATTTTGCAGAGAAAGAGGAAATTTATTTTTTTGAGGGTTTAAAAAAGCTTATCTCAAGATGTAATAAATGCATTGATGTTAGGGGAGATTATATTAAAACAATTTAAATTGAATTCTCGATACCGAGAATATATTGAACGCCTCTCGTAGTTTCAGATGAGGAAACTTCTTACTTCGCCAAAGGGGCTCCACTCACTTGGGAGGGAAGGATAGTTTGTAGGGGATAGCTAATCTGTTTAAACAAATATCTTCCTTTCCTTTATGTTAATGTATAAAGCTTAAGTAATAGGTACATATGTAACTGAAATTTTCTTGGCTTGGATTCATGTAAATTAGATAGTTTAATGCAATCTGTAACCAAATCCGAACACGTATAAATTATGCAAAGACGAATAACTGCGAAGATATTTAGGTATCCATGATTCAATGTCACTCAGAAGGAATGACACACAGTTTAACTACTGGTCTAATGATTTCACCCTGTTGTGTTTTAGTGCTCGCGACACGAACCATTCCATCGTTTCCCGGAAAAACATTTGCAACGCGGCCTAATCGCCATTCCGTTGGCGGAAGATTTTCCCCCTTATAGTCACGATATCACCTATTTTTATATCCCGCTGCTGAAATTTCCATTTAAACCTTTTATGCATTTCCTTAAGGTATTCCTCTTTCCACCTTTTGCAAAACTGAACTTTTCCCATCGATTTACAAGAGAAATTGAGGTCTCATGCGGAATTGGTTCCGGCAAAGATAGTAGAGGAGCTTCGATAAGGAAATGGCCCGGTGTAAGAAGAAGAGGATCGGTTAAGTTTTCGGATATACGAGTAGCAGAGATTGGCCGAGAGTTCAAACAAGCTTCGACCAAAGAGAGTCATGAACTTTCGAATGTGTATTTTGATTCACCTGCTGTTTTGTTGAAATGAGTTTTGAAACTCTTGACTCTGGCCTTCCAGAGTCCACCCATATGAGGTGAGTCCGGAGGAATAAAATGCCAAGATAACCCCATGGTGTAAGATTGGGATATCTCAGAAGCGGTTTCCCGCAGATGCATTTTGAACGATTCTTTTAGGACTCGATCAGAACCAACGAAATTCGTTCCATTGTCTGAGTAGACGTCTTGCGGAAGACCTCTTCTGGCCACAAATCGATGGAAAGCTGCAAGGAATGCTGAGGAAAAATTTGATCTTTCAGGAGGAAGTACTGCCATTAGCTGCGAGCGAAAATTTTTCTTATGAATAACACAAAATTTGCACCGGTTTACACATGCTTTGATTAAGTTTTTAAGCTTAGGTGTCCAATACTCTTGGCGAACTAGAGTAAGCATTAGTTGGTTTCCTCCGTGAAGCGATATCTTATGGATGTATTCTAAAAGGAGCTTTGCAAACCGTGATTCATGGGGTAAAATAATAGGTTATCACTCTGACCATGAAAGACTGGAATTGACAAGTCGACCATTCACTTGTATTATTTCATGCGCGTCTAGAACTGGATTAAGGGTTAGAAGTTGAACTTGACCTTTAAACGAGGATTCGATAAATGCAGTAATCGAAGCACATACGATATTACTCGCAGTGCTCGAGCATTGTGCATGGCAAGATTTGATAAGTTTTAATTCGAGATCGGTGTCCATAAAGGCTTCGTTAATGGAGGAAGGCCACTGGTCTTCTGAAGAGGAAAGCCATTTTGGGTCATGCCACCATAAATCATTATTAATAAGTTCACTAGTAGCCAATCCTCTTGCTGCAAGGTCAGCTGGATTGCCGTCAGAGGACACATGTCTCCATTCACAGTCTCCAATGTAGCTTCTGATTTTACTAGTGCGATTAGCAACGAAGGTTCGCCATGAAAACGGCGGTTTTGCAAGCAAAGCTAAAACTATAGACGAGCCTGACCATAAATAGACCAGGGGATTTTGTGACTTGAACATTGGAAGGATCGTTGACATTAATTTAGACAGCAAAACTGCACCACAAAGCTCGAGACGTAGCAAATTAACGAACTCTACTGGAGCAACTTTTGTCTTAGCGCATAACAGACTCGAGACAGTTCTTGAGCTATCGTTGACTCGGATATAAATCACTGCAGCATAAGCTTGTTCAGAAGAGTCACAAAATCCATGAACCTGCATAATATTGTGGGGAGCTGTTTCAATCCATCGAGGAACTCTCAATTTTAATATTTCGGCAAAACTCTCTGTAAAGGCTTTCCATGTGGCTAACGATGAAGAGGTTAAATTCTCATCCCACTGAGTTTTATCATTCCAGATGGTTTGCAACATAATTTTAGCTTTGATAAGGACATCAAATCTTGCTGTAATACAGGAAGGACCTGTATAGAGCACATCGTTTAGAGTTTTTCCGTTTTCGGAATGACTTGATGCATTGAAAACTACCCTAACTTTGGTGGTGGAGCCTACTGATTTAACTACTGAATGATGGGGCATGTAATAAGACATGACTTTCTTCGACTCCATCATTTCTTCACCTTTCACGCACTTCATGTGACCTAAATCGAGATACTCTTTTATAACATCGTAGTACTCAGACTCCAGCAAAGGATCTCTCTTAAGACGTCCAAGTTTCCAAGACTAATATCTTGCGGAAATTGCCTTATAAATGGTAACTGGACGACGTATTTGCCATCTGCTGTTCGATGTGTCGACTCAGAATACAGCTTTTCACAAAATTGGTCTTCATGCTTCGGTTCAGTTACTTCTTCTAAATCCCAGAAATGCTTTATCTCATCATTCAGCGAGACCTGATGAGACAAATGTGGTAAAGGTTGATGACTGATTCGTCGGAAGTGAACCTGGTATTATCCAACCGAATATGGTATTTTGAGCGAGCAATTTTCCAAAAATATTATGTTGAACACCTTCCAAAATAATTTCGGCATACAGATCAGCTCCAATGAGTATGTCTACCCGAGAGGTTTTATAAAATTGAGGATCAGCGAGTTTGAATCCACATAATTCTGTCAAGTCTAGGGGGTCGATCGACTGGGACGGTAGTTGTCCCATTGGGTTATCAACGATTAGGGCTTGAGCAGAGATTTTAATTGGGCTTAAGTTCGAACCTAAGCAAAAGTGGCCGCGTAACAGGCAGTCCTAAACGGATTTGTGCAGTTTTGGCTATCAGAGTTACTTCTAACCCGGGATCAATGACCGCACGTAAGATATGTATGTTTACTGCCCCTGAGGTACTCGTAGTTCACAAATAGGGCTTTTGATTTGTCGAATTTAGTTTAAAGATGATCTTGCAGAAAAGATATCTGCAAGGCGGGCGGCAATGTTCATGTCAAAATATTGTAATGTCGCCCTAATATATAATATATAAAATAATTTAAGCCTGAACACATAGAGGGCACTTGACATTTCCAATTTTCACCAATTTCCTCCTTTCCTGTGTAAATCTTGTCTTCTGCATGGTGTTCTACACCACTTTTGACGATTATTGCACTACTTCCCTTTGCATTGTTATGATGATGATTTGCCCAATATGTTAAAATTTAATGAAGGACACTAAACAAAGAAGCACCTCTGTCGAAAACATCCTCAATGTAGAGCTAACAGATTAGCATTTAACATTATGCATCTTTGACAGAGAATGTAGTTTATTTGCTAGAAGTTCAACTGCTCTTTGACAGAAACAGAATTCGGTTGATCGACCGGACTACGCGTATAGGAGCACCATCCCGTCATTCCTAGTCTTATGGGTGCCATTGTTTTTTTTTTGTAAAAGTAAATTCAGTAATCCAACGAAGTAGCATGACCTTCTTTGAATGCATATGAGGTAGGGCACACCCCACAGTGCTTTCTTCGTATTTGTATTTATTTAAACTTTCACATTAATGAATATTTAATAGGAATTTACATTCTCCATTGAGCGCATTATTTATTTACGCATCCTTGAAAAAAAAACACACGCATTTCAGATGGCTTAGTGCGACTATTGTTACGTATTCGCATTTTAAAGAGCTAGTTACTCGCACTCGCAACCTCAAATACATTAAGTTACAAATACCACTGCTCCTATTGTATAAAACAACACACGTGGCCTACGGAATACAAGCATACGAATACGAATTACTATACACAGGATCGAGGTTTAAGAGGTCACCAAATACCAGTATTCAAATCCTTTAAAATTCTCCTTACGAGATTTGATTTGGAGTGAAAAATCCAAGTCACGCAAATCCTACAGATACCCGAATAATGCACCATTGGAAAGTTAATAAATCAAAATGCTGTGGTCAGGTCAATTTTGGGATGCCGTTTAGTAAATGTTAGACAAGGCCTAGTAGGGTATTAAGTCGAATTCAACATAATGCCACGGGTGTTGTTCACATATGCGGAAGGAATATTTGACTTCGTTAAATGATTTATTGTGTGGTGTGGACCATAGCAGCTATGATTTATGGAATTCTTTGAGACCTAAATTGAGATTTATGAATTCCTATTTTTAACTAGAGTCCTTTTTGTGGACATAATCGTCCCATATTTGTCCCTTTTATTAGTCTTCGTATTGAGGTGTGGCTATAGAGGAGTGCAGTGTCCTTTAAAAGGGACCCGTAGAAGTAAGTAGAAGCTTTATTCGACTTTCATTTGATAGTTTGAAAGGTTAAGGTGAGTGCTTAATTTGTCAAGGAATGAAAAAAAATTGGTTTTCTCAGTTTATTGGGACAGATTTTCCGGGATATGGTTTCGAAAGGGGTTTTCGGTCAAATACTCGAAGCTGGAGATTGCGGATTTGCCTGGTTGTGAGTTATTTTATAAGAAGGGCAACTCTATTTCACCTTAGACCGTTCACAAATGTGTGCAGATCCGCTGTTTTGAGGCTATAAATGGGTATTCATGTGCTACGGCTGTAAATTTGTGGTTTCTGAATGTGTAAAGGTGGGAGGTTGGTAAGGTTGTCGAATTTTTTGTTTAATTTTAGGGAAGATCTTCATAAAGAGTTATGTCTAGTCCTGTGAGTACGAATAGAATACTGTTTCTGTGCCGATTGAAACCTTCCATAAACTTCTCGGCGCTAAATCTATGATATTGTCGCACATCCTATTTTTGTTGTATGTATGTAAATCCGTCTTCAGAAACCTTCGTTCTAGTTGCGAGAAGAACGGAAGCACAGACCTTCACCAATGTGCAATAGGGTCCCATCTACTTGAGCAAGGCCATGGTCCACACCACTCATTGCTTCAATTACGGGTAGACATCAGCATGTGAGAGGATCTATTAAAATGGGGCATTTCTTTTGATGGTAACCCAGAAAAGCTTACAGTGGAGGACTTTATCTGTATCACTGCTCCTGGGCTGAGATACTGAGAGATTTTTAACTGCTCCTCTCAGGCACAGCGTACGGGTGGTATCGGCAATTCCAACGGACAAGTTACCGTCCGGATGCGGCAGTTCCGGAACTTGAAGTCTGACTTCGAGATAATCCGTTGACAGTTTTGTCATATAACATATGCTAGGTCATCAAAATTAGTTGAAGATTCGCATAGGCCTACTAGGGCTCTTAATGCTGATCGATGTGCCTGTACATTAGGCAGGAACGGGAGAGAGAGCGGTCTACTGATTCTCATTCACACTAAGTATAAGCTCCGAAGTCTCATTCTTGCAGAGTGTTGCCCTAAAATGTTTTGAGGACAACAAGGACATCGTAGATGCCAATGGATGTGGAATCTTCAAATACACCAATAAGCCGTACTATCCGTTTGTACGATTCAGGGGTGATATACGACGACCTCCGGCAGATTCATTTTTTCTTCTGCAAATCTTCTGCAAAAAAGCATCGCATGCTCAACATGCCCTTCCTCGTTTGGCCAACCCAGACTCAATGGCGAACTGCGTGTCCGATTAGGAACTGTATAGGGTGGTTGCTGCCGATGGTGCCTTCCTTTCTTTTGAGCATTTTCGCCTCCTGCAGTTTCGAGGGCCACTTCACAGCCTCTAAATCCCATTCGTATGGATGTCGAAGGGGACTATTCTTGCTAACATATAGACTACTTTGTCCAACATGGCTCAAAAGATGCTGACAATAGCACAAAGTCTGTACACTAACCACAGCCTTCTTTTTAACACTATTACCACTAATGCACTAGCTTACGACTATATCCGTGCAACGTACGAGTACATGAGGACCGAATTGACCTCTTAGCACAGTCCAGAGACATTCGAGAGAGCCCTGCCTACAGTAGTGATGCTTGTTGCTGGCGTACTCTTCGTGGGTCTTGAACTGCTGCCTCCAATCGGTCATCATTTCGAGGTATTTTATGAACTCCTTTGATTCCTGATTGTTTGGTTCCAGACTTGGAAGTTCGGAAACTCCACAGTCTTGTGGCTGGTTATTAGGACAGTCCGAGTCATGTGCTCGGTCAACTAGTTCCAAACCGGCAAAGTCTAACCAATCCTTGATCATCGCAATAGCCTCATCCATGGCGGACTCCATCTCGTGGATGTGCTCGGCTACGGTGACCACGATGATATCGTCAGCGAAGCCGATTACTCTTACTCCTTCGGACAGCGTTAGTCTTGGAACTCGGAGCGCGAAATAACGGAGAGGCTGTAGTATTTAACAAAATCGTCAATATAATTTTCAGTAGGTGGAATGGTGTATCCAATCTGGCCAAAGATGTCCTAAAGACTTTCTTGTCTTCCGTCGTTACGTTTGCCCCTGCATTGCCTTAGCTGCTGTATCTACTACCGTGTTTACGGCTTCGATGGAAGAACGTGATTTTCTGAAGCAGTACTAATGCTCTGATAGAGCTCGGTTGTCCTCCCTACCAGCGTCTTGTCTGTGATTAAATATTTGACAACGGAATACAGATTATTAGCTTGTGTAGCTCCCATTTTGGTGGTACTTTTAGTACCATCATAGTGATAGTAGCCATGGCACACAAATATGCCAGCTCTTGCTTGGATTCCAGTGCCTTAATGGCTGCCTGACTGATAACATAGATGGATGTGTCCTTCTTTTGGCTTCGTGTATCCATATAGCAAAAATCTCTGCTTGAAAAATATTGCAGTAGTATTGATTTGGGATAGTACAGTCGGTTGTTGTAGCATATTTTCGTCTGGTAATCTGTTCAATGAATCGCACTGAACATCTGTGGCGTACCTTTAGCTTAAATTACTTTTCCTAGCCGTATAGCCAAGGTTCTACTGAGGGTTCCTTGGCCTTATTTTTTTTTTAAAAGTCACGTCTCCGTTCTTGTGAGTGCTTAGGTCTGAGAGACTATGCTCCTCCGGAACCTATCAATTCAAGACAGAAAGTTTCTCTTGTTTTAGGTGACATCAAGTTTTTAAATTAGTTTTGGCTGCTCTGGTTCACTCACGTCTTGTATTAGCGCCAGCATTACCCCATGCAGAATGTTGGACATTGGCGTGGCATCCGATCAGAAGGTCCTAGGATTTGCTTTATGTTAATAATGAGGGATAGCGTGAACTTCATTTTCATGATAGCCTTATTCTGAGCTTAGATTATGTCGATTAAGCTGTCCTTGAGCATGGGAATACGTAAATAGATGGCTCCTTTGGATGCCAAAAGAAAATCTTTCTTCGCCAGCAAGGTGAAATCAGGCTCTGACCACAGACTAGCCATCTTTTCAACACTGGCTCTAAGTCAGCCGAAAGTCTAATAATTCTCACATGTTAGGACTCTAAATTCCATTTACAGTGTCATATGTCCAAATAATGGGATATTGACCCTACCCCTAGCGTTTGATGCGATAATGTCGACTATAATCTGATTGTGGACTAGTACACATTGTTCGTCTCTTAGCTTTAGCTCTAAGACACCCGGCGATAGGCGACGGTAATTGCTTTGACTGTTGGGCTACAAGTCCGCTTTATGACGACTGTTGACTTGATCGTGCTCGCCGTAGATAACGTTTTGAGAGATGCACTATTTCCAAAATTGTTGTTGGATTGTTCATGTCGAAATCTATTGCATGTAGTGACACCACTCTTTGGGACTTAATGCGTCGATATAATCGGCCTGTTAATGGTCTCGATGAGATCGACGATACGTTCCTGGGTATGGCCCATCGTGGCGCGAGGGGGTTTTAATTTGTCTTCTGGTGTCACCCGGTGATCTATCGAGGTTTTTGGCTGCAATCACATCTAAAGAATTCTTGCTCCCTCCCTTAGACAACCCAACTATAAAGTTATTCCTCCTCTTTTGTAGTCTTGTTGCTGTTGTTTGTTGTTTGTTTCATACGAGTAGTTAGCTCAACTTGTCATCCGGAGCTCTTCCATTACCGACTTAGATTAGTCGATTAATGACTATGAATTGAAGGAGCTCAGTTGCTCGGATTATACGCATTATACGTCACATTAAGGGGTTTGAGATAGTGATTATTAGGGAATTTCAGTTCAGAGGGAAGGATAGTGGTGGTACTTTGGTCCCCGCTAAAACAATCAGTATTTAGATCACCCCAAATGTTGTCGCTAGGGTCATTCTATATTCAATTGATATTTTTAAGGAAAAGCTTTAAGACCAGATCCTGGTCAGGACATGTTGGAGCGTCTTCTGGAATCTAGAGTTGTGTGATCGATTGCCTTGATCGCAATTTTATGAATTTGGTTGACGGTGTTATGATTAGGAGATCGCCATGTTCCTCTATTAGTATTGAGCTGAGAAAACCTTAGTGAAATTCTGCCCCAATGTGAGATCAATTAGCCTAGGTCATGACTTGCTGGATTAGTTGTTGCGTCGTGTAAGGTATGCTCTTTAAATTTACTAGCACAGACTCGCTTCTTTCTTATTTTGGCATTAAGATAACTTAAAAAGATATTAACGTCTTAATTAGGGACATTAGTCGTAGGTCGTGTTGAGGAGCTCGTATAGACATTCCTTAGTAGCACAGTTTATTTTTTCGGTATGGGCGTGATCATATATTAGGCTAATGTTGACAACTTTCGTCATGATGCGGATTGCTACATGCATTCGCTTGTGTGGCGAAACCTTAAGCTAAGCCTTAGTCTGACGCTTCTTTACAGTTTTTTCATCCTGGCTATCTAACCGTCGTCCAGAAAGACATGATACGAGCTTCATAAGTAGCAGCCTAAAGCTTCCGATAGCTATTCGTCTGCATGTGGCTTGTACGAGGCCCGAACACTCTTTGTACAAATCAGAACGACGCGCCGTTGTAATTTTTTCGTTTTACGATGTCGTGAACAATAAATCCGTACTTATCGGAAGTGTCCGGGCAGCTAATCCCGAGCATAAATATCCGCTAGTAAGTAAGCGCAGTAAGCGGTTTCGTTTCGATTTGAAGGCCTTTTTTTCTTTTCAGAGTGCCGGGACAGTGTACATAGTTCCCGCTCTTCAAAGGCATATAATGCAATGAGTTCCTTAGTACATGGTATATCACGCATGCGATATTTTGTAATTCTCAGTACACTCGACAGATGAAGTTGAATCTTGCTCACCGTATTACGTATGGCAGCTATAATTCAGAAATTTTTTTAGTTGAAACATTTTTGTGGTTACAAAGTTGAATTTGCCACAAAACAAAAATTTGTTTCACTTTCTCCTCAACGTAGTTACGCAGCACGTGTCTAACAATGAAAGGAAAATAATGCCAAACGATCAAAACTCCATTCCACAACGAAGTGACTTTATCTCTTAATGCGACACAATAAATTAAATCGATGTCGGTCTGTTGTCGTTGCCCCCCTCCTCTACAGCTTACCTAATTAAATTACAAAATTTTCATCTCATTCAGGACTGTAGACAACTCTTCCTGAATACCAAGTCATCATCCAAAGCCAAAGCAAATTCACTTAGTTAATATTGAAAACGAATTTTATAAATATTCACAAGTATCCTTTCAGTCTACTCGTAAGCCCATTCCACACCATCCATGTCAGGAGGAAGGGAAAATTTGCCGTGGATACAGAGAGAATCCTTTTTTGTTTATTTGATGACAGCTCTCGGCAATCACGACATTAGTTGCTGTCGGTGTGCTTCATTCTTCAGGTCTATTGTTCCAAGTCCTTCCACGGAAAGTTTACTTAAGAAGAGTATCTTGAAAATTTATTTTCATCATATTTTTTGGCAGCCGCCCATAATGCCGTTTCATATTCACGGCACTGTAAGGGATAGAGTTGCGTTGCCAATTGCTGCTCTTCGTCCATTAACGAAATAAACTAAAAAAGGACAAATTCTACAGAGTAAATCGGCAGTCGTAAGTTCCCGAGGAAAGAAAATAAAAGAAAAAGAGGGTAAGCGGGGCCAATTTAAATAATCTCATGTTGATTGCTTGTCAAGTTGTAACAAGTTGAACCATTCTGACAGATACTGGTGGCGGTAGTCCTTTAGTCCTTAGTCCTTAGTTCTTGGTCCTTAGTCCTTAGTCCTTGGTTCTTGATCGTCTTCGACATCATCGTTGTCGTTGTAGTTGTAGTAGTTGCTGTCGTCATTGTCGAGAGTACGGCTGCAACAGCTAAAGAGGTACATACAATTAGAAACTTAATTGAGGGGGAAGTATCTAAGTATCTAAGTATCTGCACGGGGTAATTCTGATGGCAGTTAAGCGATAATGCCAATGTCGGCAATAGAAATAATTTCAACTCAAAACTTAATTACTTGAGTCAATTTAGAGAATTAAATTGATTGTTCTGCTCGTCCATTAGCCTGATGGGGAAACTTTTTTGCCATTCAAGGGTCAGAAGGCGTTTTCTTTTTATTTTGAACGCACGACGACTATGACGACGAAGATGCCCGAGGACTGAAAGTGGCAGAAAGCCTTAAGATGTTTATCCTTTTGTGAATTATTAATGAAAGGAAAGCGATTTAGGTAATTAAGGGAGATAATTCGTTGTAATGGCATTGGCCGAATGGGCTTTGGTGATCTGTTTTAAAATTTAGGTTACAGAGAAAATATTTCATATTATAATCACCATCATAACGACCGTAAATGGTTTTTTAAAATTTTGTTGGCAGCAGCACAACTGCTACTACGTACTACGAGTAGTTGCCAAATGGTGACAATTTACACATGAAGAGGCTCATGAGTGGGACTTAAGGTTCACTTCACAAATGTTGCAATTACATGTATCCGATATGGAATATCCGTACTGTTTCAGATATCTGATGACAAATGACGGATATCCGTTGATGATTTATGCAATGATGTGTATGAAATTAGATGCAAACATTAAAGAGCTATAAACCGTATATTTAGAGCATATGGACAGTAAATTTAACATGACTAGTGGTTGTCAACAAACTTGTTTACCACACTGAGCTACAAAGCATTGCGTAGAAGATACAATGGTTCATCAGTCGGGGAAATGTCGAAATTTCAGGATATGCTTCAACTTGCATCTATTGCGTTGAATATTGCGCAGATTTTGGTTAACGATGTCAACTTCCCAGAAGATTTTAATTTTTAAATTGCTTGGGAGTCGCAGTCGGTGTCAGAAGTGCATTATCCCCTCCACACGGTGTCTGCTGAAGCTGACTATGCATATACACATAATTTAAGACCTGAACCTGCAACAGCAAATCTGAGTGCACTTCAGCATACACATGAGCATACGACAGTGCCAGGTAAGGCATTGGACCTGAAAATTAAGAATTCAGAATTCTTTTAAGAATTCTTTAAATGCTGCAGAATTCTTCCCCTGGAATTGACCGTGACATCTGTAGTTAGGACAGTTTAGAATTTATAGAGCTGCTTCAAGTATCATATCGAGAGTTGTGTCGTTCGGGTGACCGCTAGACCATTTAAAAAAAACAAAGAAACCTTCCGATCACGACGTTAAAATGGTCCAAAACGACTACAATCAGGGGTAAAAGCAGAGTGGAAGTTTCCAGTCTAAATAAGCCCAGGAGAACTAGAAGCTCCTTGTATCAACCTGAGCCAGATTTTTCAGATCGAGGCCGTAACCTCGATGTAGTCAAGGCACTGAATCGAATCAGATATCCCAAACATCATAAATGACATCGACATTAGAGACGTCGAAATATAGAGACTGCTTTCCCCGATAGAGTATCTTTTAACTTCTTAAAGCTACAATTCTGTGAAAATGTAAAAAGTACGAGTACTTGATATGGGTAATGTCTACATGGACGACTATGAATACGTTGTGGGCGGTTAAACGAATACGACGAAGCAAATACCACTGTCAGGCAGAATGAACTATTCAATACCTTGATCGATGATATGATGATCCATCCGCCGGACCTCAAGGAGGATTTAAATACACAACTAAACTGTCTGTTGAGGATCTTGGCGTGAAGTGACTTGGTAGGCATCAAACATCAACTCATTTTGAAAATATGACCGGAAGAATGCATGAACGATGAAGTGTGGATGCTCAGCATCGTTCTACAGTTATATAGTAGATACAACCGACTTCTTACCCCGATCCAGATCTTTTCCGGCATGATTTATGAATCCACCCACTCGAGTGTTTTTGTTTTTTTACCAAAAACCACCGTCGACCCTATATTCAGGACGTTTTGGAATAGACTGGAAGCATTTTCCTACTGATGCTCATCTCTTCTTTATTGATTTTAAGGCTGCTTAAGAGATTGGTTGTGGGAAACTGTGCCGAGTCCTGGCATTTGAAGTAACCTTGTCCATTTATACTGCTAATACTACCACTACTCATTAGCTTTTCTGACCCTTGCTTCAGCTCTTTGCAGCTCATCCTTAGTATCCGTAATTTTCTCTCACCTGGTTTGCTAAGAATCGCTTTTTTAAAATATTATTGTCATCGCGCCTTAAGGTGTAGCTAATCCGCTACCACTTCTTTATCTGGATAGCGATATCTATATTATCTCTTAACCTAGGGCTACAGTCATATACGAGTAGAAGTAATTAACACTAAAATCAAATAGTCACAGCTTGGCCTTAGTATCATACTGTAAACGTTACTTTTGTAGACTTTGGATAGCATAGCGAGCGCAGCCTTGTTTCTGATTTTGCTGTCTACATCGACTTAGGAATATATGTACATCTTCTGAACAGCGTGTCTATCAACGTGACCTGAAAGGAGACGATGAATAAAGAGAAATTCGGCAGCATTTATCAGATTGACTCGCAAAGTTCGGAGAAATGAAGATAAGTACCGAGATATGTAGTAGGACCAAGTTCTCTTATTTCGTACACAACGAGGCTTGCGATTATAGCAGGGAGGACTAGTAGATGATGTTTTAATGCTGGAAAATGGAACGTAGAGGGAAAAATAATTAAATATTTCTCTATAAAAAATGGATGGGACATCATTTATAGTTAGGTTGGGAAAGTTAAAGGGGGGATAGGGGACAGTGTGAGACTGAATAGGTTATTGAATCTGTTGTGAAAATAATGTCTAACTGCATGCACATGCCGTTGGATATTCCATTGATTTGGCATGGACTTGAATCTTTTAAGCGATCTAAGTCTTAACTAAGCTGGCATTTGAAGCGCGATGAAAAACGATTGATCATCTGATGGAATCCATTGTAGCCGAGGAAGATTGAAGTCGCCGAAAATGATTATATCGCCAATAGAGTCAGACAGGTAAATTAAATGGTCGATCGCATTGATAGCAAGTTTGTAGGATGCGATGGGTTGAGCTGGTCGGATGTAGCAATATAACGTAAAGGGACTTGAAAGGGAATTTTCTTTTGGTTGCGACAGGAGGAGAAAAGTCAAGGCTGTTGTGGATAGCCAGTAGGACGCCTCGACAGGGGGAATTGTGTGATCCTGTGTGTAGGTGTGAGACTCGTTTAGAGTGACCATAATCAGTACTGAGTCAAAAACATTGCTTATTCTCACCCGGAAAAGAAATGTTCGAACTTTAGTTGGGACTTAACAAACTTACTGTTAAGTAGAATACGGCATTATACAGCTTCATACGCAAGTTAATCCTAGTGATGACTTTTTCAAGACCATCTCTCCAGCGCAAATTTTCCCATACAGACTCTCACGCTGTCAAAAATCTTCTCAAAGTCAATAAAAAGAGATAGATCTGTAGTCAATATATTGCTCTATAACGATCTGCAAGGAATGCAGGCTGTCTTTGACCCCATCCACATACAAATTTACTCCACCAGTTTCTGCTTCATTTCATTTCATTTATTTATTCATTGAAAGCTTACACATTAAGATAACAATAATCTTATAGACTAGTGCAAGGCTTAAATATAATTTATTTAGAAAAGCGGAAAAAGCTACATAACATGTTAGCGTTAAATTAATAATTCAATAATTAGAGTTTTTCTCTTTCTTTTTCTTAAATACGATAAGATAAATAAAAAAAAAAAAAACAAGGAACTCGTAATATGAAATATACAATATACATCTCTCTTTTCTCAAGCAAAAACTACCATCTATAAGCGTAAGTATTAATACAATAAAATGTTAGTCAGAGATTGTCTGGAAATAAGACTGTAACCCATTCCGAAACTGTGCAATGGTACCTGACCTTCTTAAATGCTGTGGAAGGGAGTTCCAAAGAAGGGTAACGTTAATGAAGAACTGGCGCTCCGAAGTAAGATAATGATACCGCCGATGGACAAGCTGTTGGGATCTATTAGATGAACCAAAACGTAGTCTATTAAATAAATAGCTGGGTTGATGTGTCTGAATTACATTGAATAACAATAAGAGTGATCTGAAACGTAAAAGGTGGTCGAATGAGATGTTATAGATTTGTCGGGAGAAGTTGGAGATATGATCAAGGCGCTTCAAACCATAGATGTAACGCGCGGTGTTGTTAAAGGCAACACTAAGCTTTCTTCTGCTTAAAGCAACGCATTTGCAGAAAATTTCACAGCTATATGTGAGGGTTGGAATGACTAGTGTCTTTGCGAGTAGCAGACATATGTTCATAAACTTTGCCTACCGCCGCATTAATATGCGTATCCCAAGATAGTGTCCTGTTAAATAGCATTCCTAGATTTTTGGCCGTTTCAACATATTCTATGGTCGAGCCGTTTAGATGAATTTTAGGAAAATATGATAGATCGACTGGCTTCCTACTAGTCACTAAACATTTAGATTTGTTAGGATTAAGAAACAATCCGTTCTTCTCCGCCCATACTGAGATCCTGTCCAGATCTGCGTTAACTCTACTTGCGCAGTCTTCAATCAACCCAAGAGGGCAGCTGTTAAACAATTGGACTTCATCGGCATACATGTGTATAGAGGTGTAGAGGATGAGCTGACAATGGAAGGGAGCTCGTTGACATACAAAGAAAAGAGAAGAGGTACTAGTATGGAACCCTGTGGAACCCCTCTAGTTGCTGGAAGAAATTCAGATAGCCAATGAAACAGCTTGTTTTCTGAGCCGAAGGTAGGAAGATACTAATCGAGTGGCCGATGTGGAAAATTGGAAACGGTATGCTAGTTTGTTACACAAATTGTCGTGATCCACGGTGTCGAATGCTTTTGAGAAATCTAGAAGAACTAAAAAAGTTACTTGGTCATCATCTATCGCCTTCCTTATATCCCCTACAACATTGATAACTGCGGTTGTGCAACTGTGGTATTGGCGGAACCCGGATTGCATTGTAGATAAAAGATTGCATGAACGGATATGGGCATTTATTAGCTTTTGCATGATACGTTCAAACACTTTCGAGAAATATGGTAGAATGGAAATAGGTCTATAATCATGGCTATTAGCGCTCTTTGAATCGGTAGGACTTTCGCCAGCTTCCATTGGGTAGGAAAAACACTAGTTGTTAAGATGGTATTGAAAATGTGTGTAAGAAAGGGTAATATAACTGGTAGAATGGCCTTAGCAAAAACTGGGTGTATTCCATCTATACCGACCGCAGTCGATTTTATAGATAAAACGCTTGCAACCACGTCTGCGGTATCAACCCCGGAGAACTCGAACATCCGTTCATTTGGGTTCTGCGGACCATTTTGGGATTCGGAAGTGCTTTGGGAGACTTGATTCAGAATTGGAAAAGGAAGCGTTACAAAGGTGTGATTGAGTGCGTTTACATCGATATTGGTGTCAAGACCTGTGTTACGCTTTCCAATTCCAATATCTCGTAGATTTTTCCAAAGTTGTCGACTTTTCATAGCTGGGTTTAATTTATTACCATACATTTGCTTTTTTGCAGCACGAATTTTGGAAACCACCTGATTGCGTAGTGTACGGCAAAGACGTAGATGGGCGTCTATTCGAAAACGTTGGGGACATTGGTCATGTTTAGTCACTTTGACTTTAATAGGAACATGATTATTAAAAAGTGTGTTAATATTCTGAGTTAGGAACTCAACTTGATCACAAGGGCAGGACATACATGTAACACACTCCCATTCAACATTTCGTGAGCTATGCTCCAAACTTAGGTAGTTAGTGTGGTCAAAATCTCTGTATTCATAAGTTGTTACAGACAGAATCATAAAAAATCAAAGGTTAGATATAATACATCGTGTCTAGAGAATGCAGGTGCTGACAACTGATCATATAATAATACAAATTTGATTTCACTAACAAAGAAAACGTCTAATAGTGTACTAGATTCAGAAGAAAAATAAGTGCGGGACGTCATATTGACCGGGAACAAATTAAGTGCCTTCATCCCCAGGACAAGAGAACTCTCTGCTAAGAGGTTCACGTATATAAATTGCCGATCCACCTCCAACTCTACCAATTCTATCACCACGAAAGAGCTTGTAACCATCCACCCTATAGACGCTTATCCTTAAAATCATTAACAAACCATGTTTCAGAAACACAAACGGCATCAACTTTAGAACCTACAAAAATATCCCTAAACTCATCCAGTTTTGGATGCAAGCTCTGTGCATTTATATGACAAACTTTCAGACCGATCTTTTGGTTGCTTAAGACGCGTAACATAGCACTATAAGACTATCTTTCTTCGGCAACTTGCCAATAAGGCCTTTCTTTCACCCAGAACCCAGTTTTGTATGTAGATCCGCTTATCCGTTCCGCTACTTAACTGAGGAAGTCTCTGAATTTTCACGGGATCATAAACTCAGTGGGTATTCTATCTGTATGTAGAACTAAGCCCCTTTGACATATTCGGAACTCAGGCCATGTGAGGATTTTTCAATTGCTGGCCGGGTTGTTAGTTATGTTCGTGGAATTTTCGAATTCTAAGCAGTCAATGTGCAGGCGGATAATTAGCAGAGACCCTAAGCTTGTACAATATGGTTATCTCTGTTTCTAAGAAGTGCGATGGTGGAGGCCGGGAAAAGTAGGATAGAAAACGGTGATATCTAGTTTGGTGATTGCTATAGAGAGTAGATTGAATGTGGATTTGCCTTTAACTGAAAACTTAAGCAAGAACTCTTAAGAATTAAGGGCATCTGTCAAAGAATACCTCCACGAGCTCCTCGATCAAGTGTATGGGCATGATGTTAAGATCATTCTTGTTAATTTTAACGCAAAATTAAGAAATAAGAGCTTTGGTAGGAGAGCTAGGAAACCTAGCCTTCCCGGCATCAGTTCCGAAAATGGACGCAGGCTAATCGCGGAGAGGCGAAATGCCATCTTATCTTGCTCACGTTTCCCGCGCCTTAACGCACATTAATGGACCTCAGAGTCAGTTGATTAAAAACCCGTCGACCAGATTGATCACATTGCGATCTAGTATTCTGGAACTGTAATTTAGTGTATAAAAAGGCGTACAAGCTGACGCTTCAGAAAAATGTGAAAGCTGCTCATGAACTCCATGAGCAAAGAAACGAAAGGAACATCAGCTTCTTAGAATGAAAAAAAAATAAGACGACGAGAAGTGCTTAATCGAAGCCATGGATGGGTGCTTTAGATGAAATGATTTTCTAAATTAAAAATAACTTTTCAAAATCACAAAAACCGCACAGAAGAATCTGTGCAAGGTTGGAAGCCTAATAGTAGAGTCAGTCGGGCTTAGGAAATATAAAAACGCTACTTCAGAAGGCAACGGTGATTAATATTCCGCTGTCAGGCAGAATAAACCATTCACTGTGAACAATGGTCGACAACAATTTCGTTCATCTGCTTAAGAGAGGTCTGGCGAGCGAGTCTAAGTCTAAGCTAGAGACCAATAAAATAGTACGAGCAGACGAAATACTTTCCGATGGCTAAATAAATCTTAGAGATCATGAGAAGAATAAGTCATTCCAATCGCTATTTCTCTGGACTAAAAAGGAAATTGAATAAAAAAGAAGGAAGCAATGTACCGTCACAGTCTTGATGTTTGGCATGGATATGAAAACATAGATTCCATCTAAGTTGTAGGGAAATGCACTTGATTGTATCTCGAGAAAAGTTCTCCAGCTTTCGCTGCCGTCTGTATAAACGGAATTTGGTGGAGAGATATTACAACGAACTGTATGCAAACTGTGGTGCTGAATGAAAAGGCTGACGAACTGGCCAGAAAGGGTTCAGAAACTCCCTTTAATGGACCTGAACCCTTCTCGTAAATCAGTACTCAGCTGGGAATATCCAGATTCATCTCATATTGGAAGAATAGCTCAGGGTCTAAGACAGGCCAAATGAGACATCTTGCTATTCAACCAAAATTCCAATATACGAGTATGTCTAAATCTAAGTCGGCACGATATCAAAAACTTAGTAGGTTACCTCACAGGACATCACATCTCAACAAAATGAATCTAGTCGACTCTCCGGAGTGCCGACTTTGTTTTGAAGAAGATGAAACAGCTGAACACATTTTATGTGAATGTCCAGCTTTCAACGGAATTTCAATTCAGAAGGTAGAAAACCTACCAGCCTAATTATAGTTCAGACTGAGTGGTACAAAAGATCTTTTAGGTAAAAGTAACTTACTTCGCAATTGGTGAGGACCACAGCCAACTTGGTGTACACAACTGGTGGTAATTATAGCAAGATCAGTGGAGGTATTTTGCTCCTGGTTGAAGCCTAAACACAATCCAGTCGTTAGTGCCATTTTAAGATGTTGAATAGATCTCTAGGCTTAGTTTACGTAGAAAATGTGGATTTACGATCTTTCGGTCCTATTGCATTTTTTATTCTGAAGCTTCTTAGCTCCGTTAGTCAATCCATATAACACATTTCAGCAGTAAATACAAAATGGGCGAAGTCTTCGTCACTATACATTTACTTGGATATGGATGTCTGTTTTCTATGCGTCTGTTATGGAATATATCCATCTGGTGATGGATTTTCTCAAGTTCCAGTCAAGAACAGTCGAAGTACATTATGATTTCCTCTAAACGTCTTTTTTTATCGTTTTGAAGAGTGGACAGAGGCACCGTACAAAAATGCATCATCAATATTGAACGCCTTAAAGGAGCCCCTTCCTTATAGTCTTATGAATTAAGTGCCTATTCTGTCAGGAAAATTCCAAATTCAAAATGTCAATGCACTACTACTAGGACCAATGCCAATCTAGAAATCTGGTGACCTTTTTGATTATATGTATATACATATAGAGTTAAGCTAGGACAATTTTTAACTTATGCTGCAACAAAATTGAGAATTCCAATCACCAGTTTCTGAACTATCGTAAATATTTGACTCGAAAAAAAAACCAACACAAAGAAGTCGCGAGTATCAGAGAATCTCCAGATTGGCTCCATTTCCATATTACCATCCAATCCATCGACCGCAATAGATAAATTGAATTCCGTTAAATTTAATTTCTGAATTTAATCCAACTCGGCTAACATATCCAGGATTGACTACTTTTCCGCTTTCCGGTGGATATGCTTTTTTCCTTTTTTCTCTCTTCTGTACGAGTACTCTCAATAGATAAATTCCAGGGACCCAAGGCAGGATTCTATGGGGAATCGGGGCAGACAATTGATTTTCTCTTTTTTTTTTCTTTTTTCTGGTGGCTGCTTCTGTGATTCAGCTTCGTCGGGTGCCCAAAAGGAAACTGTTTTCTGCCAGGCAAACCCAAGAAAAATAAAATAAAAATCATCTGATGGCAGTGAAGGGAGAATATGGTGCAGCCATGACGAGAAATCCAATTTCCAATTTGAAAACAGGGACAAACATTACTTACTGTAAAGCTGTAATCTCCTGGGGATGGCGTCGGAGTAGGGCTTGGATTATTGATTATGGCATAGCGCAAGGATTTGCTGAAATCGATTATTTGAATAGAAAGAATTGGATTATGTAGGTGAGTCAATATCAATGCTTTGACATGAATATTTGAAATTTTTTAGCGGTCAGTAATTGGGAAATGCTCTGAGAAGACCGTACACCATAAATACGATTTGAATTATCGGACACTTCAAGTATCATACGTTTCATCGGGACATTCGAAATGATACTCGTACGTGCAACATACGGAGAGATAGAGGGAAATGCTTTTGTTGAAGTGCATGTGGGCAGAATGGAATATTTCTATGCATTGACACATGGAGATCTATCTTCATGCTACGATGGAGAAGCAATTCGGACAGAATACTTTCTAACATCAACATTATTGATGGAGTTTGATCCAGTTTTGACGAACTGTTGAATTTGTACGAATTGCTAAGTCAACAATTCAGGTTTCCATATGAGGAGATACAGAGGTATTTCAACAATTGAATCATTGCCAAATATTATATATTTGAAAAGAGTTAATATTTCGGAGGCAATATCCAACTGACCAACGGATGAAGGAGTGTTTTAACCAACTGTTGATGGCACCTGTTATATTTTGTGGTACAATAGCATAACTACTGGTTGTTATCGTTCCTTAAAGATGAAAAGTATTCACTTCCAGGAACTCCACTTACTTCAAATCATCGATCGGATACAATATTTTATTTTATTTCCTTTCGTCCTTATTCCGTGGATTGATATACATAAATATGTATAGTGATAACAACTTTAAAATGAGCCTCAACTGTAAACCTGGCGTTAACATGCATGCAGAACACCTGATCAACAGATGCTGACAATGATAAAATAGATATAAACGACAAATATGGGCTGTCAGTCAGTCTCCTCATCTCATGGTTTCTTCTTAAAACAAGGAAACTGACTGCTATGATTGGTACTAAGAGTCATTCCAAGCATTTTTACATCTGGGTATCATTTCGCATAACAAACCTTCCTCGATTTCTGATGTGCTGTCAGTTTTTGGCTATATCACCGAGAATAGTTCTCCTCATCTACAATTCTATCACATGCATTACTTTCTTAGTGGAAAAAGCTTTCACCTTCCTTTCATCAGACTCCAAAGCAGGGCTTGTATCGGGTGAATGGAGAATTTTTTTAGTACGTCTGCTTCTATTCTAAACGCACTTGTAAATCTTCCTCTCGTTATTATTCTGATCGATCTGTTCCGTTTAGATACAAACGGGCTCTGATACGTAGAGAATCTCAGGGCGAACAAGCTGTTTGCCGTAGTGATATCGAGACACCGGTTGCTGCGAGATTATGAAGTCGGAGAATGCAAGGCTGTTTTTTGAATGCAGTCGAGAAGGCTAGTTCACTAAGTTGAATTTTTTGATTGCTGATGATGGTCGTAAGCACTGCGTCTTCGCTTTTCCCCTGACAGTTGGGTTCTTAGTGAACATACTTATAGAACATGTGGCTCTTGAATGTCAAACATTAAGACAAAATGTATATTTCGCGATGGCTTTTAAAAGTCCATCTCTATGTTGGTGGGAGAAATTGTAGAATACATTGGCGGATGCTCCGACAAAAATATCCTGAGTGCCATGCCTCAAGGGCTTAGTCGGCTAAATATACCAATCATTTGAATCACCGTGTCTTGCTCTTTATTGTCTTCACACAAGGCATTCGCTCTGCTCCTAAATCGTGTAACTCTGAGTCGGGCCTGAAACAACTTGTTTATTTTCTCCATTCACTTTATACTGTTGCCCATCAATTGAAGTCTCAGCTTGTAATTACTTGTGTGTACGTTTGGCAATATTTTGCCCAGTAAGCCTTGATATTCTAATTGCTATGAAGCTTGTTAGCTCGATTGGCAGATTTGAAGACGAACATCCATATTACTAACTCACAATTAACATCTCACGACAGCGCAGTATTAGATAAACTGCCTCTGAATGAGAGGTGACTCTGGGAAGAAAATGTACAGGCCCGTCACCGCAAATGCGACCAACAATAACTCAAAGGCTCTTGCATTTAATATAAACTAGGTTACTCGTATCTTTATCCATTTTTGCTGGCGTCCTTAACCTTATACATATCCTTCCGAAAACAACCCAACCTTGGAGTAGTGCCGCTACTGACCTTCCCCAGCCCTGATACCTGGACGTACTTATTTTGCCTTAGAAGCTTAATCATTTCAGTAGCAGACTTTGAAATAAAGATAGCCTCGCAGCCTAGGTCATGATTCGTTCCTAAGCCGTACAACCTGTTTATGCAATGCCTTCTTTATTTTCTAGTCATTATAACCTTCCAATATTTAAAACCAACGTTCGACGGTGCCTCTCTTTTTTTCTCCCTAATTTTTCTTCGCCCGCTCTGTGTGTAAGCATTTTAAAGGTATTCAAATCCGATTTGCGTTACGATTTTGAACACTGCTTGACGAGTCCGGAAGCTGGTTTCTAAAAAAATCAAATTTTCCCATAATTATTGCGTTGAGAACGGCAGATTTTGTGTCATCACATAGATGATGATGACGTTCCACGGACTCACTGTCGAGATTTTTGAGTGCGAAGATACTCTCTAATGACGTATCTATGAGGGATTTAAGGCCGCCTGTCGTTTCCGCTATTTCTTTCGTTTGTGTTGTTGTATTCAAAAAGAGCTACAGCTGCGGTCTCACTAGAACTCGTTTGCTTTCAAAAGTTCCCACGAATTCTCCTAATTCCCTGCGTCTAATGTCAAATGTTGGACAATTCTTGCACATTCTCCTAAACAACTTGACTTCTATATGCATCCGACACAAAAATATGATGGAACGCATCCTATTTGGTACATCTTTCCTCTGAGAAATACTTAAAGCCAACGTTGTTTTTGAAAGAGAACCTTGGGTGCTGGTATACCTGTTTAATCCATCAAGCAACCCACACCTGTACTCAAGGTAAGTTTCTCGAGTGAAACGAAAACCGTCAAAAGGTACAAAAAACATGCCACGGACACAAATCCCAAACCGAAGCCTGTAGAGATAGAGATAGATAGAGACTTGGATAATGTAGCCCAACAATTCCGTCCACCCAACGTGGATGAAGCGAAGATAGCCATATCTAAGCTGAAGTCCAACAAAACTGCTGGAGTGGACGACCGACTGGCGAGCTCTTAAAAGCGGTAAGCGATCATTTGTTAAGGAGCATACACCAACCCATCTGTAAAATATGGGCGGACGATAATATGCCCGATGAATGGAACCTCAAGAAATCATCTGAACTGCGCCAATTATTCGCATACGCCAATGATATTGACATAATCGGAAGAAAGCAGTGTGATAATTGGCGCTTTCGTGAGTTTTGAGACGGAGGCGGCGAAGATGGGTTTAATGGTCAACAAAGCAAGATCAAGTATGTAGTGTCAACCAGAAAAGACACCCAACACCGACATCTCGGGCAGAACGGCACCCTCGACAAATGCAAGTTCGAGGTAGTTAAGAACTCAGTCTACCAAGGTTCTGCTATCAATTCAGAGAACGACACAAGCGCTGAGATCAAATGAAAAAAAAACTCCTGCCTATCGCTGCTTGTTTGGGCTAAGAAAGCAAGTAACCCAATATAAGACCTTAATAATTCCAGTCCTGCTTTATTACGCAGAGGCATGGACTTTAATAAAAATGGATGAGGTCGCTCTGAAGAAACTTCTTCAGGTGATTTTCGTTCCCATTTGCATAGACATTGAGTGGAGGAGGAGATAGAACGATGAACTTTACGGGGTATACAGCGACATCGGCTTAGCCAAAAGGGTGAACGTCCAAAGAATGAAGTGGTTGGATCATGTAGAGCGGATGGACAATATTTGTTGATGAAGAGCACAGTAGAGGAATACTGCGACTCCGGTGGCGGGCGTAAGTGGAAGGGGACCTCAGTCAACTTATCGTGCGAATCTGGAGGCAGCCAGCTAAAGATCGAGTTGCCTGGAGACAATAGTCACTTTTAGTAAGTAAGTAAGTAAGCGAATACTTAAAAAGCTATATCCAAACTACAATATATACAAAGTATAAGATGGCAGCATAAGACTGCTTAATGGAGGACATACATAAATTCACTTCTAAGATTATTCGGAGGAAAACTTGCCTACTGAATGGAACTTCAGTATCGTTTGTCCGATCTACAAGAAAATATACTCTCAAAACTGCGCCAACTGTGGGGCCATCAGTGTCCCTAATATTGTGTACAAGATCTTGTCTACGTTGTTGAGCAAATTTTGAGGCTTCGATCCAGCCCAAAGTAAGTAACAGTTTGATTCTCACCGGCTCTAAAAGGAAAAAATAAGATCACAGTCAAGGAAAAGGGAGTGTTTATTTGTTTTGGATTAGGTTTCAGAATACAGAGGTATTTCAGGCAACTGCAAGACGTCTAGCAATGAAAAACTAGGAAGTATCTGCGATTCCCTTAGAATTAGCAAAGCTCTAACCGTAAAACAACACAATTTAAAAGAGGTTAATATAAAATGGAACCTTTGAGTTGCATTTTTAAAGACCGAGCTGATCTGCTCACGGCCAAATTTGAGCAACTATATATGCAGGTATTTAAGTATGGCTGTTGGAAATACCAACCCACTTAGGCCTATTGGCCCATTGTGATGCCTAGTGGATCTATGATACAATAACTTTAAAGTACAAAGTCCCAGAAAACAGCAATTCAAATCAAATTTAACCTAATCTTTGGCGGTAAACTGTTAGTGCCTGTATCCTTATATGAATTGAGTTTGAAAATTTTCATTCGTAGTTACATACACATAAATTAGCGGAATAAGTACTACAATATTTGCCTTTTTATAGTCCACACTCCGCTCATGCAGGACAATTCTTCTCCTCCAATCTCCGTCAACGTAGACGGGACGGTAGCGGCGTCGTTCTCCTAAATTGAATCATGTGCGCTAATATAGGCGAATTCCTGATACAGATTGCCACCTCTCGCTCGCTAATGTGTCCAAAGCACAAGCCTTTATCCTTATGTTTCCTTCTATGACAAATCCACACCCAAATACGGGCTATTTTTGATCGTCTTCTTGTCGGTTCTATCCCATCGCGTTTCTTAGATGATAATTATATCGGCCTGATAGTGTCCCTACTAGGTGTTCGAGGGCACAAGGTGTGTTAACAGTCTTCACGTTTGGACATTCCAAACGTCGGTGTCCTCGCGACGTTTGTATATGTCTTAAGTTTCTTGTTTTGATTTCTACATGCTACAGCCGATCAGGTCAACATTAATTGTGCCCAGAGTCGGCACTCTGATAGTTTGGTACCTCAGTTTGTCATCCCAACCTTGTCTGCTGTGGGTGAAAAGCAGATCCGAGTTCCGAGTTGTTGACTGTAGGAGTTTAGCCAAGTTTAATACAGATTTATCCATTCTTCACTGCACTATAGCCCTGCTTACCTGCAAATTCACATTTGCTTCGTCGTTGTGGCCGGAAAAGCAAAAGCGAAACACTCTGATAAAATATTGGACACAACGATTTAAAGTCCCATATTGTCTAGTGGTTAGGATACCTGGCTCTCACCCAGGAGGCCCGGGTTCGATTCCCGGTATGGGAAGCTTTTTTTCTTGTTTCACCAACAAGTGTGGTAACAAAAAATATTGTGAAAAAATAAAATTGTAAGAAAACTGTGTAGATACAAATTGAAAAGTTTTTTAAAACATACAGTTTGTCTTAATAATTGTTATAATTTAGTTTAGATTTTTTATTTTTTTTATATAAAGTAGCGCGCGTTCAAGGGGTTAATTTATCCTTAAAATTTGTGCACAAAGCACGTCCCAAAGTGGGTTTGAGGGTATACTGATGAGCATTCAAAACAAGACGGATGTTACGGTTAAAGGTTTGAAGGGGCGGAATGCTACTGGTGATTTCAATCGAGCACTGATGGTGGTAATAGCGATAAAATAAAGTGAGACATGAGATATTTCATCGGTGTTCGAGGTTGTCCATTAACTGGGTGATGTTGGCATCACCTATGAGTTTTAATAATCGAAAATCATTAATTTATCTGGATTGTATTTGTAATAGGATTCATCTGTCAAATTTGATGTTTCAACATGGAATTTGATTCCTTCTTTCATAACCAAGCGAAGAAGAACTTCCACATTTAACGGCTCATTAAATACCGCTAAGAAAGTCCCCTTTAAGGCTTCCCATACAACACCTATCTTTTGAAAAACAATCCAATCAACTTTCTAATTCTCTCTACGGTATCTGCTGTTTTGGCACAAAAGCCGGAATCCGTTGGTTTTGTTTCTGAAAAAGTAAAATATAATTAATTTCTTTGTAAAATACATATAGTATTAGATAATATCGTATACATACTATTTGCAAGACCTTTTAATTCTGGTCTATCCTTATAAATGTGTTTCAACCTGTCAGTAAAGATCTCTTTCAACAATTCAACCCCATCTGAAATATTAACAACACTTATTTGAAAATCAATTTTTGAATTTTACTATTTGAATAATAAACTGTTGAAATTATCGCTTTCAACATATTGCATTCTCACCTTAAGTCATTATCATGTTTCAATTCCTTTTGGGCCTTTAAGCTTGCCATTTCTTTTTATATTTTTTTAACCTTCTTCTTCCTTGAACTCTTGAAAAGATAAGTCACTTTTGTAATCTGAAAAGTTCTATCAAATCATTTAATCTTTTATAATATATTACAACTTGGATATTTTAATTATTTTGTTGCCTTTTTGTTCAAAAGTGTATTTAATACATTTACAAAATAAACTTATGTTACGAGTACATTGTTCCTTTTTCAATTCATCCTTTTTTTCAACAGCTTCTGTGAGCTCTTTGCGCAAATCATCCTTCTCCGTTTTCATTTTCTTAAATATTTCAATTAAGCGGTTTTCACAGGCATCCCAATTTCTTTTAGGTTTTTCAAATGTTTGATGAGTTCTAGATTGTTCAGTTCATGTTAAATAACAAAATTGTCTACTGCTATTCAGTAAGGGGAACGATAAGGTACACACATTACAAAATCATTTTTATAATTCAAGAAATGATGATAATTTTTCAAATTATTCTAAACTATATAAAAATTTTTAAATGACAATGTTTTTAATTGTAATGATGATATGATAAATGATATATTTTTCAAAACATAATGATACTTTTTACAAAAGTTTGCAAATTAATTGAAAAAAGAAAACTAAAACAAAACTTCTCTAAAGACAACATTTTTGGTGAATACCCTATTATCATTTGCTAGATGACCTTGGCCATTATCCTCTGATATATAATATTTCAAACCCTCAAAACTTGTCACTATGCTGGATGCGACATATAATTGTCTGTGAGTGAACACAGGTCTTTTTAATAGAATGCCAACTTTTTGAAAGGTCTGTCGCTGCGATTTGTTAATAGTCATCGCAAAAGCAACAATGACAGGGAACTGTGTGCGCTGAAATTTAAATGGCAACTCACTGCCACTATTTTGCATATGAATTCTCGGTACTAATACTCTCTTATTACGTGAATGTCCAGTTAAAACTTCGCAATCAATCGAATTATTATGTAAAGCTTTCACATGCATGCGTGTACCATTAACCAAACCTTCAGATGGATTTAAATTTCTAATTAACAATAATATGCAATTCATTTTTAATTTTAAGTGATGGGGAGGAAATCCACTTACATCGAGCGCATTAAGAAATTCCATCGGAATATTATTGATTTCAACATCAATGCCCGAAACTACTTTATCGTAACTATAATGTACTTTGAATTCCCCCAGCATACGATTTAAAACATTGTGCACATCCACGTGAAATTACCTTTCCAATGCAGTAAGTATCATGCCATTTGGTTGAGTAGAACGGTGTATAAGCGTACGACAAAAATGGGCAGCACGGATTCATATATAGATATAGAAGCTTCATATATCATATAAAAATATATTTATATTTTATGTGTAATATTTTTAAATTTAAAGTAGAACTAAACTTTATAGCCGACTCGAAGGACCAACCACTTTGCAATAAATCTTGAAAATGTGTCGTACAGCGACAACTGGTTTTGTAAAAGGTACTGTGAAACAAAAACTGTCAGAAGGTAAAAAAAAACATGCCACGGGCACAAATCCCAAACCGAAGCCTGTAGAGACGATGATATAGATAGACACTTGGACAATGTAGCCCAACAATTCTGTCCACCCAACGTGGATGAAGCGAAGGTAGCCATATCTAAGCTGAAGCCCAACAACCGACTGGCGAGCCCTTCAAAGCGGCAGGCGATCAGTTGGCAAGGAGCATACACCAACCCATCTGTAAAATATGGTCGGATGAAAACATGCCCGATGAAAGAAACAGCATTGTTTGTCCGATTCTTAAGAAAGGAGATAATTTGAACTGCGCCAATTACTCGCATACGTCAATGGTATTGACATAATCGGAAGAAAGCAGTGTGACCATTGGCGCTTTCGCGAGTATTGAGACGGAGGCGGCGCAGATGGGTTTAAGGGTGACAGAACGTCATCCTCGACAGATACAAGTTCGAGGTAGTTAAGAACTCAGTCTATCTAGTCTCTGCTATCAATTCAGATAACGACACAAGCGCTGAGATCAAATGAAGAATAACTCCTGCCTATTGCTGCTTCTTTGGGTTAAGAAGACAATTAACTAGGAAAGCCCACTCACGAACAACAAAAGTAACCCAATATAAGACCTTAATAATTCCAATCCTGCTTTATTGCGCAGAGGCATCGACTTTAACAAAAAGGGATGAGGCTGCTCTGAGGAAGATTCTTAAGGTGATTTTCGGTCCCGTCAACGACGAACTGTACGGGCTATACAGCGACATCGGCTTAGCCAAAAGAGTGAAGTTCCAACGACTGAGGTGGTTGGATCATGTAGAGCGGATGGATAATATTTGTTCCGAAAAGTCATCGAATCCGTCCCCGATGAAGAGCGCAGTTGAGGAAAACTGCAACTCCGGTGGCGGGCTCAAGTGAAAGAGGACCTCAGTCAACTTATAGTTCGAAACTGGAGGCAACCAGCTAAAAATTGAGCTGCCTGGAGACGCTTGTTTGTTGAGTTCCAAGTCCCTCCCGGACTGTAGCGCCACTTTAAGTAAGTAAGTAAGTAAGTAAGCGATGACCTAAATAGCAAAGTATAAGAATGTATAAGATGGAAGTATAAGACTGCTTAATGGAGGACATACATAAATTCACTTCTAAGATTATTCGGAGGAAAACTTGCCTAATGAATGGAACCTCAGTATCGTTTGGACATCAGTCGTCTACGTTGTTGAGTGAATGTTGAGGTATCGATTCAGCCCATCTAACGCCATCTAAGTGAGTAAATAAGTAAGTAACGGTTTGATTCTCACCGACTCTAGTTGGCAAAAATAAGATCACAGTCAAGGATCAGGGAGTTCTTATTTGTTTTGGATTAGGTTTCAGAATACAGAGGTGTTTCAGGCAACTGCAAGACGTCTGAACTGACAAAATGTTAGAGTTAGTTAGTTAGTTCTGTTAGTTCTCAAAAGCAAGGAAAAGCTAGGAAGTGTCTACCGATTCCCTTTGAATTAGCAAAGCTCTAACCGTAAAAAAACACCATTTATAATATAAAATGGAACCGTCGAGATGCATTTTTGAAGCCGGATCTGATATGCTCACGGACAAATTTGAGAAGATGGAGGAATTATATGCTATAAAGCAAACAACAAGAACATATGTGCAAAATTTAGTCGTGAACTGGGCAGAAGAAAAGTTTTGTTTTTGAGAAAACGATGATGCGGTTTGTTTTAACTTGCACTAAATATTGTCGAGGACATCAATCCTAATTAGGGGATTATTAAGGAAGTAAACATTTTTACTGTAGCCAAAGTTTCTTGTCAAATAGGGGGTCACCATCTCCGGATAGTTTGTTTTAGAGTCAATCAAGTGTCAAGCGTAAACACAGCAGTCCCTACACAGAGAAGTATACAATAAATTTATAGGACAAAGTCCCAGAGAACAGCAATTCAAATTAAATCATCGAAGCTTTTATAGCTCTGGTGGTAAACTGTCAGTGCCTGTATCTATATAGGACTTGAGTTTGAAAATTTTCATTCGACTTTCATTGGACATTCCAAACGTTGGTGTCCTCGAGCTGTTTGTATAGGTCTTAAGCTTCTTGTTTTGATTTCTGAGACACATGCTACAGCCGATCAGGTCAACATTACTTGTGCCCACTCGTTGATCAAAGTCGGCACTCTGATAGTTTGGTACCATTACCTCACTCGGTTTGTCATTCCAACCCTGTCTGCTGTGGATGAAAAACAGATCCGAATTCCGAGTTGTTGACTGTAGGAGTTTAGCCAAGTTTAATACAGATTTATCCATTCTTCACTGCACTATAGCCCTGCTTACCTGCAAATTCACATTTGCTTCGTCGTTGTGGCCGGAAAAGCAAAAACTTGTTTTAGCCACTAGCGAAACACTCTGATAAAATATTGGACACAATTATTTACAGTCCCATATTGTCTAGTGGTTAGGATACCTGGCTCTCACCCAGGAGGCCCGGGTTCGATTCCCGGTATGGGAAGCTTTTTTTTTCTTGTTTCACCAAGTAGATACAAATTAAAAGGTTTTTTAAAACATATTGTTTGCCTTAATAATTGTTATAATTTAGTTGAGATTTACTAATACAAAGTTTAATGAACGTAATCAAAGAATACAAGAAACAAAACGAACAAAAAGACTTATTGATAAATACATTCCAAGCAAAAATAAACACACATTGACAAAAATATGGAAAAAATGCGTTCCAATGAAACCTAACGAGAACGCACACGACATTGTAATTGCAATAGGCAAACGCTTAAATCTGGAAATTAATGAAAATGACATCGAGCAAATTTCTACGTTCACAGATAGGAAACACAGAGAGTTAAAAAAGTTACGATGACAGAAAAGGCGAAAACCAAACGAACATTAACGTACGAAGAAATATGTAAAAAATGTAAACAGAGAGACAAATTCTATGTACACAAAGCAAAACATATGCCAGCACACTTCAAAAAATTACTCTGGTTAACCGAAACGAAAGCAAGAACGGTTAACTGGAAGTATGTGTGGATGATACACATGTTGTCGAAATCAATTCAACTGTTGATGCTGAAAATTGTTTAAACAGCAATTTTTGTTTGTTAGTACAGTCGCGTCAAAAAATTAACAAATACAATGGAAGAATTAAACGAACAAAATGAATTCGTAAATGTTAAATTTAAACGGATTTTATTACGGAAATTAATGGATTTTCTTATTTCCCTTTAAATATACGAGCTATAGCATCAAGAGTATAAATCCTAAACACGACTTATCTCGAAACACAAAAACATTAATTGATCACTGTTTAATTCGCACTAAATGCATCAATATTAAAGGGTTTTCCAATAGGGACTTGAATTTAATTTGTGAACTCACTCGTTCACTAATCATCAAACTGTCACTGTCAATTTTTTCAGTAAACTCAACATTTTCATCATGGTAAAGTACACGAACGAGCAATGTCTGCAAATTATAAAAATTTTCTACCGAAATTCGGAGTCGGTGACTGCAACCTCAAGAACGTTAACTCCAATTTTCGGTCGTAATTCTCGCCCTAGTAGCACTAACAAGTTTAGTGAAAAAATTTGAGTCTACATATTTGTTGTGTGATGTTGCCGTGCCAGTGAGACAACGGGTTGGTCGAAGCGTTCTCAAGAATTGGGCATCGCTCAGACCACATTATGGTGTATTTTGCGTAAGAATCTTGGTTTACACCCATACAAGATCAAGCTGACTCAAGAATTGAAGCCAATGGACCATTTGAAACGACGTACCTTCTCCGATTGGATTCTAGAGAAGATGCGCTAAGCTCATTTTAGGCTCAATGGGTTTGTCAATAAGCAAAATATGCGTTATTGGTCGGGTGAAAATCCACATGTGCTTCCACATCCTCTTCATCCACAAAAGATAACTGTTTGGTGTGGTTTGCATGCCGGCGGCGTTATTGGGCCATATTTTTTCGTCGACGATAACGATCGTCACGTTACTGTGTGTGGTCAGCGTTGTCGCGCCATGATCACCGATTATTTTTGGGACGAATTGGAAGATATGGACTTGGACGACATGTGGTTTCAACAGGATGGTGCCACAAGCCACACAGCACACGCTACAATCGATTTATTGAAGAGTAAGTATGGTGAGCGTGTTATCTCAAGAAATGGGCCAGTCGATTGGCCGCCTCGTTCGTGCGATTTAACGCCGTTTGACTATTTTCTGTGGGGTTACCTTAAGTCATTGGTTTATGCCAACACGCCGATGACGTTGGAAGAGCTCAGAGCAAATATTGAACGCGAAATAGCGGCCGTTTCGGCCGAAATGTGTGGCCGAGTCGTTGAAAATTGGGTCTAACGAATCGACCGCTGCAAACGTCCCCGCGGCGGCCATATAAACGAAGTCGAGTTCCATTCATAAATGTTTTGATTGTACTTCAAGGCGATAATAAAGTTTTTGAAATATGTCAAATGGTTTGCGTTTTATTTAAAAAAAAAGTTGTCAAGTCCTTATTGGAAAACTCTATATATCCGCGGTAGTAGAATTATATTGCTCTGACCACATTCAATACTTGACAAAAAACTCATAAATCTGGATGATCTGTTGGCTAAAAACTTTGCTACAAACGAGTATGATAATCTCGCAAATCATTTTGCACAAAAATTCTCTTTAGACATAACAAATACTATCCATATATGCGAACATAAATCTTACTCGGGTCCATCCAGCAGTGTTCAGCGATCAATGTGCTCGTATATGAATGAAGTTAGTACTGAAGAAGTACAAAGAATTCTTAAATTACTTAAAGTCAAATGCAATTTTCGGTTTGTGAATAGAATCAGTAGTTTTACCACAGTAATCTTTAGACATAAAAGGACTTAAATTACTTCATATACTCTTCACAAAGGAAAAACCCGCTTACACATCAATAATGAGCTCAAACGCGAACATCGCCCCGGTTACCCGTCTCCAAAAAAGGCAAGAGAATGCATCGGACGCAACCGCCTGCATAACACCAAAGCAAAGTGCCACACCAACTTCTAAGAGTATCGCTACCGGAGCACCGAAGCCTCTCAATATTGAAGTGCTTGAGAAGCGTCTAAATAACCACACGGATGCAATCCTAACTCGGTTTTCTGCTGAAATCTGCAGCCTACACAATGACATAACTCAACAGATTTCACGCATTGAAGAAAACTGGTCAAACTATGCACGAAAACTAGATCAGTCCCTTAAGGATTTGAAATTACGTGTGGAGAAATTGGAGACACACTCTCTTAATACAAAAACTCTTTGCGATAACCTAACTAAATTAAGTAATAAATGCGATGTATTGGAGAGAAGGGAGCTTGCATCTGACGCAATTCTCTTTGGAGTTCCACAGTTGGCCGAAGAAAACTTGAAGTCAATTTTTCACCATCTCTGCCACACCGTAGAATGTAGACCTCCGATCATGGAAGCTATATTTCGTGTACAACAACGGGACAACACCAACGACCCACCGATAATTCTAAAATTTCCTTCAACTCACGACAAAAACCTTGTATTGAAGGCCATTGCCGAATATCGGAAGAAAGAGAAAAGGCAGTTACGCATCAATGATGTTGGTCTGGAGCAAGAGCCGAATGTTGGCGCTAACATCTACATGAACGAAAGTCTCACCAAAAGAAATCGCTCGCTTTTACATCAAGCAGTCCGTCTCAAGCAGCGTAAACTACTTTTCTCTGTTACTACGAAAAATGGCTTAGTCGTCGTAAGAGCACATAAAAATGGAAGAAACATAATTATTAATGATGAAGAGACCCTAAATGCCATTACCGTTCAAAGCCAAACAGCAACAAGCACGAGTACCCACGATCACGATCAATGAAGATGACAAATTTCCTGCATATGACATGTAAAATTATCTTTTCTATTATTCTCTTTCTTTTTTCTCTTTCTATTCTGTTTCATCTCTTTAACTATATCTTTATTTATTTACTTTACTTTCTTTGTTTTATTATTTCTCCTTCTCTGTTTTTAAATCTATTGAGCTGTTATTCAAATTGTATGTAACGTTTTTTGACTTTCCTGCATGTCTTGTGTTGTTCGTCGCATTAAGGTGGCTTAGTAACTCGAAATGAGTAACAATTCACACGCGCAGGGTGGTTCCATCGATGAATCTAAGATTTTAATCAATGTTCTCTGCAAACAGAAAAAGGGCTTCAACATATGTTACCTGAACGCACAAAGCATAAACAGCAAAATAGACAACTTACGTTATATATTTAATGATAGCATGGTTGATGTTGTCTTTCAGAAACTTGGCTGGAGTCAGAAATGAATTCTAATCTGTTTAGACTAGATAATATGGAACTTTTTCGGAGTGATAGGCAGCGCAAAGGAGGCGGAGGGGTCGCCATGTACATTAAAAATAATAAGAATTATACGTTTCATGTAGTAAAGAAATCTGCAGAGAGTGAGCTTGTGGAATATGTGTTTATTGAAGTAATAGGTGGCTGTGACACGGATAAAGTGTTGCTTGGTTGTGTATACATGGCACCTGATGTAGCCAATTATGCACTTATAAGGGATGTATTTGAGGAATTAGCTCCGCTACACTCAAAAATCTTTATCTGTGGGGATTTTAATCTAAACACCTTAGGGAATGAAAATCGAACAACTCGAGAAATGATAGAGGCACTCAATTTAACCTTTGTAAATTCCAATCAACCAACTCATTTTGCACCCAATTGTATGCCTTCTCTATTAGACTTTGTTTTGGTTTCTCATCCCAGTTTAGTAATGCACTATAACCAACTTCTTGCTCCTTCTTTTTCCCATCATGACATGATTTTCACAACAATAGATGCAATTCCTTCTTTTATAAATGATACAACCTTTACATCATATCAGTATTCTCATATCAACTTGGAAGAGCTTTTTGCTGAATGTCGTCGTTTGAATTGGTGGCCCATTTATAGCACGAACAATACCAGTTTTCAGGTTGAATATCTGAATAGCATCATCCTATATTTGTTTAATAAATATGTCCCGCTTAAAATAACTACGATTAAAAAAACTAACATTCCATGGTTTACTCAAGATATTCGTGATCTTATAAAAGAACGTAACCTTTTGTACTCCAGGTGGAGACGATACAAATGCTTATCCCTACATAGGGAGTTCAAGGCTGCTCGTAACGCAGTAACGACCCTTATTCGGAGAAAAAAAAGAAACTTCTTCAAACATAAATTCGACTCTGTTAGCTCAAGCTCCGAGTTTTGGAAAAAAGTTCGTCATATTGGACTAACAACAGATAAGACATCAATTCCTAGCACTACAGACTTAGAAGACCTTAATTCAAAATTCGTCTCCAATAGTGAAAAATCAAACGGGCCGGTTATGTCGACTTCTTTTATTCGTGAAAACAATCTTGAAAGAAGGTTCTCGCTTTCTTGCGTTGACGAAAATGAGGTGCGCAAGACAATATTAGACATCAAATCTAATGCAATGGGTTCAGATAATATCCAACCAAAGTTTTTTAAAATTCTCCTACCCACTATTCTCCATCAAACCACGCACATTGTGAATACTATAATCACCACCTCAGTTTATCCTGATGGTTGGAAAATCGGAAAAGTGCTACCGGTAAGAAAATACTTATTATCAAATATTCCAGAATACCGACCCATTGCAATACTACCGTTTCTAAGTAAAGTGTTTGAAACCATTTTAAGTCATCAAATAAAGACCCATCTCAATGATAACAAATTAATAGCAAAGTACCAGTCCGGGTTTCGCACTAAGCACAACTGCACCACCGCTTTACTAAACATTACAGAGGATCTACGTAACGGTTTGGATAAGAATATGTTGGGTATAATTATATTTCTTGACTTCTCAAAAGCATTTGATTCTGTAAATCATACTATATTATTAAAGAAACTCGAAAGACAATTTTCATTTGAAAGCTCTTTATGCAGTCTTATGTCATCGTATTTATGTAATCGTTCCCAATTCGTCTATCACAAAAACAAACATTCGTCTTGTCTTCTTGTTCCCTCAGGTGTCCCACAAGGTTCCGTGTTAGGGCCTCTACTGTTCACATGTTTCGTAAATGATATTTCTCAACGTCTTAACACCTGTGGACATCATATATACGCCGATGACCTCCAAATATACTCCCTGTTTCCGAAATCGAACAAAATCCAGGCGATAAACAGCATGAATTGTGAGCTAGACAAAATCAGTAAATGGTCAATCGAAAACAGACTAAGTCTCAACCCGGCAAAGACAAAATGGTAATAAGTGGTTCTAGAAGTACCAGTAGGTTTTCCCCCCTCTTCTCTTAAACCACTCTCCTGTTGGTATCTTGGTATTTATCTCGGTCAACACCTGAACTGGAATATTCATATAAGTAAAACTGTATCAAAAATTTATGGAGCACTTCGTGGACTAAGTCCCACGTCAAATTACCTGCCAACTCACGTCAAGTTAAAACTTGTTAAGTCCTTTGTATTGCCTATCATCCATTATGGTTGCGAAATATTTTCCAACATGGACCATGAGTCTAGAAGAAAACTCACAGTAGCCTATAATAGTTGCGCAAGATACATTTTTTGTATCAACAGACATGAACATATTTCTGACTACAGTAAACAAATAACCGGCTCCAATTTAATGGCGTTCCTAAAATACAGAACCATAATATCATTACACAATATTATTACAACCAAAAAACCGGATTATCTTTTTGAGAAAATACGTTTTGCAAAAAATCATAGAGCCATGCAATTAATTACTCCCAGGTGTAAGTATCTTAATACATCTCATCAATTTTTCGTGCATGCGATTCAGCTTTGGAATCTTTTACCCCTGGAAATTAAGCGTACGAACGACACAAAAACTTTTAGCAGGAAAGTTTTCCAGTACTACAAAGAAAATAATTAATTTAATAATGCTCTATTTCTTCATCTTTTCTTTTTTCTTCTTTCTCTTTATCCTATTTTTTTTTTCTCTTTATCTCCTATCTTTCTAATTATGTACAGATTGTGTAAATCATTATAATTGTAATTATCCTAAGCTTGTTCAATAAGTTAAAAGATGTATATTATATATCTTATATGAATAAGAATACAAATAAATGTAAATGTAAATGTAAATGTAAATGTAAATGTAAATGTAAATGTAAATGTAAATGTAAAGACAACAAATCAGCAGGTGAAGATGGTATACGACCAAAGGACTTAAGAAATAATGCTGAGGTTCTGGCTCCGGTTTTAGCAAAACTTATAAACTTGAGTCTGGAACAATCAAAGGTTCTCGAAAGACTTAAAATATTCGTCATTCGACCGATATACAAGGGTGGCCCGAAAAACGATATCGGGAACTACCTGCCGATTTCAATTCTATCGGCAACGCATAAAGATCGCGAAGAGGCGGTATTCAAAAGACTTATTGAATATTTAGAAAAGTATAATATATTGTCAAAAAATCAATTCGGTTTCAGATAGAAAAAAAGTATAAATCGGTTGATCGGTGATTTTTCAAACCAAAATCAAGAAAAAAAAATATAGCACCATAGTACTTTTTATCGATTTTAAGAAAGCCTTTGATACGCTATGCCATAAAAATATTCTAAAGCAGATGGGAAAAATGGGCAAGAGAAGACCACTTCTGTCATGGTTTGAGGACTACCTTAAAAACTGTAAATATAAAGTCAAAATTAAACAAAGCCTAAGCAAAGAAAAATCTTCAAAATATGGAGTTCCACAAGGATCCAAATTAGGACCGTTAATTTTTATTATATACATGAACGATATGCTTGCAGCTCTTAACAAGAGCACCCTTTAGGCATACGCAGACGACACGGCAATTATCCTTAACCACAAGGACGTTGAAGCAGCTGAAAAAATCATGCAGAAGGAGTTTGATATAGTCACAACATGGTGTCACGACAACGGCCTGATCATAAATGCAAAATAAACTAAAGTAATGCACATACGTCCTCCGCACGTCCTAAAATACAAAATCTTAATAAAAATGCATGGTTATGATTGCCTACATAAGGTTAACAGTATACTGTATCTACTATATAATGTATCTACTCGTATATACAAATATACGTCGACTACAATTTCAAGTGGAGCTATCATGTTGAAACACTAATAAAAAAACTCAGGGGATCCGCTGCCGCTCTTTTCCATCTTAGCTATCTATGTCCAGCAGATGTTCTTGCAGAGTCTCATCTAAGGTACGGCATCCTAGCGGGGGTAACACGCTGCAGCTCCAGCGGCTAAACTCATTGCATGCCAGCATACAAAAAATAGTTAAGAAGTCAGAACGACATCATGGTAATGACATAAGACAATTCCTCACAATAGAACAATTGTATAAGATGGACATACTATCAACTTCCAAAGATGATAACACCTATAAGCTACCAACCCAACAAGCAGTTAACACACGTAAACGACAACAAAATAAGTTTTTGGTCCCAAGATTCTGGAACGAATATGGACGAAAATATGCAGTTGCTGTTCCGGCAATATTTAACGAGCTTACAACAAATTTAAACAACCTTCCGAAACCAATTTTTTTAAAAAATGTTAAGAAAATGTTCTTGAATTCAAATGTATAAACGATAAACTGTTTTTCTTTATGTACGTGTAATGAGTTTGTATTTTGAACTCAACATAATGTAATGAAATTAATTTTAGAGACCAATATTTTGGATACAAGCCCCCTGGCTTTGCAGATAATACAATATGAATGTCGATCTTTTAGAACAAATAAAAATTCAATTCAATTTTGGGCCTTATACTCGTATATTGAGGCCAGCTCAGAAGGGGAAAAGCATTCCTTACATCGTTTGAGCAAACCTAGACATTTCGCAGCATTTTTGGCGACATCGAATATGTGGTCATTCTTTGCTTAGCATACGCTGCCGTTCTCGTTCTACAGCCGAAGAGAAGGGACGTGAGTCAGGGAACGAATATGAAAAACAGAGAATACTGTCGCCAGGAAAGGAATATGTTGGATTAGAAGTAGCAGACAAGAGATCATTGATAAAAATTTAAAACAGTGTCGGAGACAGAACGGAGCCCTGGGGCACACCAGCATTTAGTTTGTGAATATCAGACTTGAAACCATCCAAGACAACTTGAATTGAACGTCACGAAAGGTAGTTTCTAATCCATTGAAGAAGAGAGTCGTCGATTCGAAATGCACGCATTTTCGACAAAAGTGCCTGATGTCAAACTCTGTCAAATTCCTAGGAAATATCAAGTATGTACGCTTCGGTTCCACTTTTCGATGATTCGATTCCGTGTTCCGAGATATTTCATTAGTTGACGGTTTATCAACGTTTCCATGACCTTGGAAAGAAGGGACGGAAGTGCAATGGGTCTGTAGGAGGAGAGCGAAGAAGATTCACCTTTTTTTAGGGACGGGCTGGTCAAATGCTGTTTTCCATCTGCTCGGAAAGAGTAACAATGGTTTTGCCAGCTTGGAAAAGCACTTCTTCAGAAGGAGGGAATATATGCCATCTGGACAAGCTGATTTGTGAATTTTAAGATCTTTAAGAACTCTTGCTACTACACGAGTGCGAAAGTGGATTCGTCCCATTAAAGTGTCGGCGGTGACAAAGTACAATCTGGAAGTGTTGAACTGGCCACAAAGTGTGCAACAAGCAGATTGGCCTTGCCTAAAGAGCTGACAGCTGGAATGTCATTGTGAATGAGTGTTGGGATGGAGATGAGGCAGAATTTCTGATATTTCTTACAAACGACCAAAAACTTCTACTACCTTTCACAATTTCGCACGCTTAAGAAATATGTTTCAGTCATTCCTGGCTCGTTTAAACTTTTTTCGGTTTTCCTCGGTCGGGTTGGTCTTGAAGGAGTTCATTTTGGCTGAAAGGACAGAAATCTTTCATCGCCGAAGATGAATTGTTTTTTTTTTGCCTAAGAGTGGAGTTGAGGGCGGTTGGGCCATCTATCAGTCAGTTGAGGTATTTTTTTTATTTACTTTATCGCTCCCTTCTCATACACTTTTTTTCCGGAGAATCCCATGTTCTTCCTTTAATCTTTGCTCGTAAAGCGCATGAACCGCACTCGTGCTTCTATATTTAGCCACTTCATGAGCGCTTTGTTTTGCCATATGCTAGCCTATTCTCTTCATCACTCCACGGTTCGGGAAAAACCGTGCAAATCAGTTGCTTCATTTCACATTTCATCGCCACTTTTCATATTTTACATTTCAGCTATTTTCAAAGGTTCTGGTAGTTTTTTGCCACCGTCGCGTTGTTTCACCGCACTTCCTGGCTGACACGGATACATACCTACTTTATACCAGTTTCAGTCCTTTGCCTGTTTTTCGTCTGCAGGTGCTCTTATCAAACTCCGAGCATTCCGCGTGTCTTCCGTATTTTTTTGTTTTTCGGGGATATCAATAGTAAATCCGTACCTATCCCAACTGACTTCAGCCCCATATATGTTTAAGTAGATTAAATAAGGATTCTGAGATGCGGAATGTGGACGTTACCATTGTTTTTGTTCCCGGAACCCTTGTCATGAACCCTGTTTCTGAAAGCACTCTTTAAAATTCCGAGTAATATCCAGAAATCTGTAAAGCTTTACTTGATTATCCATTTTTAAAGGATCCGCTGATCCTGGATAACATTTTTTGAATTATTTCCAGTTTGCGGTGTGTCCTTACATTAAGTTGTATCTGCATATAGGACGGTTCCGCCTTCACTGTAGTAACAATAGCATCAGGACTTGCTTGGTTTATTTTTTGACACTTCTTGGCGACTTTCTAGTCAAAAGTTGCTGGCGTTTGGTAATGTACTCTTCGGCCTTTGCTTTGAATTGCCAGGTTTCAACGTCAATGCAGTGGCATTCTCACATTTGTGATTTCGAGAAATGCTTTGGTCTCCGCTTTGATACTAGGTTTCATTCAGAGGAACCTTGTCACGAATTTTTAACTTAATGTGCAGGTGCTGAATTGCAGTTGAATGACTGTCAGCTTAAATTTTCCAACATTAAAGAATTGCACAACTACGAGTTGAGTTCACGAGTTCACAACTTCCTTATAGAAGTTCAAATGACTCTACCCACCCAAAGTTACAGTAGCTTATACCACCAGCTTTCTCCCACGTAAACCAACCTGCATCCTCCCATTGCTCCCATTAACACTCCATTACCCAAAAAGTGTTCCTGTTTCTTCCTAAATTCTAAAACCATATCATTTCCTCGCAAGCACATCACCATAATGTCTTCTTTCCATTGCCACTTCTCATTCAAAATTGTTGCTCTTCATCCTGTCGAGTAAGAAACCCTTTTTCGACAATACGACTACCGACTACCGTCTACTGACTACCGACTACCAACATAACCGACTGGGATTTGTTGCAGCAATAGGAAATCCTCTTTTAATGCGCACTAAAGTCAGCTACAGCTGCTGCTCGCATTCATACTTGTACAATGACAGCACCACACCCAGTAATGTTTATGACACAACGGATGTCCTTTAAAAATTAAACAATGGTACCATTGAAAAACTGTAAAATGCTACATACACCAACTTTCACTGCAGACCTCGGAGATTTTACTTGGTTTTCATCAAAACAATGACTTGACAAGTTTGTGTTTCATCGTCGTCATATGAAATGTCCTTAAGCAATGTCGCTCATAAAATCTGCATTTCCTTCAACTGACTGCCGTTCATATGTAGGGGCAAATGAATTTTACGAGAAACGCTTATCTTTCTCTCTGCGGTTGAGTGAACAACTACTGCCAATCGGTATATGCCACCACCAGCATCTACCACCCGTCATCATCATCAGTTCTGGTGTTGATATCCTAATTAAATGTGTGACATATCGTATATCCCAAACTGTTGACAACATTAGCATTAGTATTCCAATCATGCGACAACATAAGCAACACCAATATAACAACACCAACGACGACAACGACAGTAAGACGATTGTCTTATGTTCCACTTTGTTGGCGAGCACGCAATTCATTAACGTCGTCGTTGTTACCCGATAACGGGTAGAATTAAAATATTCCAAACCCAACACTGCGGATATGGATACGGTCGATACGTTTTTGTTGGTTACAATGGACTGTCCCAACTTCAACCCCAATCCTAACTCTAACGTCTCTGGTCGCGAATTGAAAACCAATTGGATATACACCTGCTCGTATGTGGTTGAAGTTATTTAGAGTCGCCTCGACTTGGGATTTAGAAATCACTGTTAAGTGTCCATCTGTGTGCCATTCCCCACCAACTCTTAGTCCAATTAGGGCCGATTTCCTAATTGCATAAGTCACGATGATGAAAAGGCGAAGCGAATGAGAGAAAAGCGAAGGCAAATCCTTTCAGGCCATTCAGGAGCGCTATGGGCGACGCACGGTACGAATGACTTCAGTATTTCTTTTAAATGTGTTGTATATGCCGATTCCATTTGTATTGGAGACAGCGTTATCGTTTGCGCATTCAATGGTAGTCCTCGTAGTAGTGTTTGAACCATTTCCAGAAGTTTTTTTTTGTTTTTTTGCTTTGAATCCGTCTATTGAAGCAACTATTCCCTACTCCACGTATCTTTCAAGTATGATACTTTTCTCTTTTTGAAATGAATATGTCCTTCACCATTCACAATATTCAACTTGTGTGAAAGGAATATCAAGATCTGCTAGATACAAGTAGGCGACATCGGATAGACTGTTGCTTCCTTTATTCGCCTGCATTTTTATGATATTGTAGGCAGATGCGAAGCTTACAATTCGGAGTAGAAAGAAAATAAGGAGCCTATTCTTGAACCTATAGGTACGTAGCTGGTCGGTAATAAAAACTTCTTGAAAGGTATAACCTCTAAGAAACGACAATATGCTGGGAGAATCCATTGCTGCATTTCCACCACGAGTGCTCCACTGAAATCGCCAGTAGCATTCCACCCCTTCAAACTTTTAAATGTAACACCCGTCTCGCTATGAATGCTCATCAGTATACCCTCAAGACCACTTTCGGACGTACTCTAACATATCGTGATTCCTAAGCCGAACAACTCGCTTGTGAAATGCTCTGCCGAGCTCTCTGTTTCCTAATCATTATAACCTTCAAACATTTAAAACCAGCGTTCACCGGTACCTCTCTGTGACAGGTAGCTTAACAAAAAGATCTATGAAGCAACCAGCGTAACTTCAGATGGTCGAATGGCCAACCAAATTCACTACGAGTTGATAATTGAAAGAGATGATTCCATGCTACTACTATTGCCTTCCTTTAAAAATGCAAAAGCTGGGAAAAGGTAATTCAAAGGGGCTGACAGTGAGCGTCGCAAGATATTTAGTCATATTTATGCCCAGCTAGCTTAAGTGCTTAGCAAGAGCGTAGTGTCCATCAATATGCTAGCAAGCCGTCTACTATCTTTCCTTCTGAGTTACAGCAGGAAGGTTGAGAACCTCTTAGAGACGTCGCGAAGCATTCGTTTGATCTACCTGCACCCTAGATAGCCAGGAGAGAAACTTTAATGTGAGAAATTCCCTGTTAGTTCATCGGCAATTGCATTGCGTTTAGAAAAGCCTTCCTCAAAGTAGGTTTGAAGTAGAAAAAGAGATTAGCAAGGCCTTAAGCGCAGCTTGGCTGTTGTTATAGACTCAGAAATTTTGAGCGATTGGACCATCGATCCCTATAATTTAACATGCATTCTTAACGGACAGGTAAATCTGTAGTTATCGTCCTTCAAAAGCCATCATCTAGCCATCTGTGAAGACCCGTTTACATTTTTCCAGACTTTTATTCTGTAACACAACCACGTTCCAAAACCCTAATCCTAAACTACGAACCCACTTTACAAAATTTCTTCCAGCACTTTTCAGAAACTACCAGCACCGGTAGCTGAGCAGTCCTACTGGCAGCACCACCAAGCTGTCAAGAGTTGCAAAGGGGGATAGTTTCTCCATTCAAATTTAGAATTTCTCGTCTAGCTTTTGCTCTGTGTGCATAGTCCCCTGGTTATGCGATCAAGCGCCTGTGGTAATTTTATTGAACAAACTCGGGCGCCATCTAAACACAAGACTTCTAAATGTCGTCCATACTTCAGAGAGTGTGCGATCCGGCTTGACTGCATTCTGGTTCTGGTTCATTCTTGTTACTGCTTCGCCAGCGAGCCACTTAAATACAAGGCGGACATTCCTACTCGTTTTCAATATATTTCGGCGCTTGAATTTCTTTTGTATTTTTTCCTCTTTGTGCCGGAATCTTAGAAATATTAGTTCGTTTCCTTGTGCTTAGAGGCAGTTTATCTTTTACACCTTGCCTCCCAACCAAGTTAAATGGCACTCCTCTGAGTTTCACAAAGGATACCAGATGTGTATTCCCCATCCTAGACAGCAAGCTAAGGTGGAAAGAAAACGTTCCAGAACGCAATAAAAAAAGGCTGTAGTTGCTCCCTACAAGTGCAACAAGGCTGTAGGCTTAAGGTGGGATCTACATCTTAAAGTCATGCACTGGGTCTAAAGCACAGTCGTGGAACCGATTCTCACTTATGGTTCGATGGCCTTCAGCTACATAAAGAATTGATCGGCGTGCAGATTGCCATTAACTCTGCAATCAGGCCAAGAAAGTGCTAAATGTAGGACATGCCAGTCTACTTACACTGCATCGCGGACTCATATAATTAACTGAAAATTACTTCAACGTTGACTTCAATCACCAGATACTAAAGGAAGCAAAGTCTTCCTCAGTAAGTGAGTTTCCTTTAACAAAGACGGTTCTAAGACAGCCGAAAATGTTACTGCAAGGGTCTTCTCTGAAAACCTCTGTATACACAAACCCTTCAATCTGCGCATATACTCGTACTTCCTCAGCTATTAATGGGGCCGTTTCTTTTTTTCCGTCGGAATCCAACAACCTCGTTGGATATTGCAATACACATAGACATCAGCCACCGATCAGAGACTGCCGTGGTTCTCGGGATGGCTCAGCAGCCCAAAATCCAACTCTGTTGTGTCCCAGGGAATGCGTCACTGATGAACTAGTTAAGTTCGGTCCGCAGAAACAAATAGTAGACAGCTTGAAAACGCTCTCTAAGTCTAGTTTTAGGTGGACACATAAAGAGAACTGTGAGACTTATTTGGCCCATACTTGATCCTAAGCGATGAAGATGGCTGATCAACCTCAGGAGAAGAAATATTTCAAAAGTTACAAACATAATCAAGGAACACTTTACCAGCGTGTGGAGGAGCTCTTTCTAAGTGGTATCTGTCGATGAATATGACCGACTTGACAGATTTATCAAGAAATCTCCTTGATTCCAGAAGTATCTACGTCTACTCTTATCACAATGAGCACGAATGGTGTAACTAACGCGGACCATTGTACCACTCTTGCATTTTTCATTCTTTCCGGAGCAATCCAAGTTCAGCTTGGTTCCATCTTTTGCAGGACCATTCAGAGTGGAATAGGTGATGGGTTGTGTATCTGTGGACTTTTTCCTATTCAGACACTTTTGCATACATAAAATGGGTTCCTCTCATTGTGGCTCTTTAAATGAATGACGTTTCCAGAACGTAAGTTCTATCCACAAGCTTTTGGCAGCGGCAACACTGGATATAAGGCGGTAGGGCAGTAGGTCTGTAGAGCGGATAAGCCCTAACAATATGCAGATACACACATACATTTGTATGTACAAGCATTCGCGTTCAGCACATTCTCACTTGGAGTAAGATTTTTATTCTGAAGTAGGTCGTGCGCGGCAACAATGGCAGAGCCACTTAGGATAATTGCTCCTTGATTTCAATGCGAGTTTTCTTGTTGTTGTTCATTGGTTGTTGGTGTTGGTGTTTTATTTTTTACTTTTTTATTTTATTTTGCTCTGATCCTGGTTTTTACTTAAATTGGTGCTGTGCTACTATAAAAGGAGTTCCCATCGGTCTCGGTGGTAGGTACATATGTAGGTGATGTGGATAGTGCTCGGAGTAATTGTTTACCATTACTTTAGTTGGCGGTGCCAATGTGCTTGTACACCCTAGTCGATGTTGGGTTTTGTTGTTCAATAAAACAACAATAACAACAAAACAACAGGAACTTTTGTGCTAATTTTTTTGTTGTTCCTTTCTACACCAACATTATCGAATCAGGAATAATTAGAAGGTTTCGATGGCGTTAACATAATAATAGCCCTGGCTAGATTTCTGGTTGATATTTAACGGAGTAGAGAAATTAGAATTTGTTGTAGGACTCGCCTTTGGTTCTAGCTTTTCAAGGTTGCATGAGAGTGCAGAGGTTGTGGTTGAAAGAAACGAAACTTTGTTTGAGTTTATACTCGATGAAATCATTTAGCGAACATATTTGCCTCTAGTGTTGTGGTTTTCTTTTCTCATATGTCAAGTGCGAGGACTTGAAATAAGGGACATTCGATGACACACAACTCTGAGGATTCTAGCCATCATTATTTCCAGTCGGTCCCTTTTCAGTTTGAACCCATTGATTTCTGCAATTTCCTTCCGACACATTCGATTGGTTGACCTGAAAGGAGAGACCCAATTTAATGTTTAACCAACGAGTATATAGACAGGCGATTGGTTGGCAATAACCAGCGAAAGAAGAAGTTTCGTTTTGATGATGCCCGAAGATAGAAGCCTCATGAGGAGATACAAAAACTCGCTGAAATGTTAGATACGAGGGCGGGTCAATAAGTCCGTGACTTTTGGAATAAAACACAGATTTTTTGATAAAAAAATAATTTTATTTTTCAACGTAGTCTCCCTTGAGCTCTATACACTTTGTCCAACGCTTCTCCAATTTTTTTATCCCTTCCAAAAAAAATGATTTGTCGAGGTCCTCAAAATAAGCCTTTGTTTGCGAGATGACTTCATCATTGGAGTCAAATCTTTTTCCACCAAGCCATTTCTTCAGGTTTGGGAACAAGAAGTAGTCGCTCGGAGCCAAATCTGGAGAATAGGGTGGATGAGGGAGCAATTCATAGCCCAATTCATGGATTTTTGCCATGGCAACTGCACATGTGTGCACCCTTGCATTGTCTTGGTGGAAAAGAACTTTTTTCTTGGCCAAATGAGGTCGGTTTTTTTTCCAATCGTCATTGAATCGGTCCAATAAGTTGTCATAATATTCCCCATTGATTGTTCTTCCCTTTTGAAGGTAGTCAATGTGGATTATCCCGCGTGCATCCCAAAAAACAGTCGCCATAATTTTATTGGCTGACAAACCCACCTTGGCCTTCTTTGGCGCCGATTCACCCTTAGAAACCCACTGTTTTGACTGTTATTTGTTCTCTGGTGTGTTGTGATGGATCCATGTTTCGTCCACGGTTACAAAACGGCGCAAAAACTCCTCCATATTGCGATTAAACAACGCCAAACCTTCCTGTGAAGTGAAGCACACGAAATTCACTTTTTTCCATTTTCTCCTCAAATTAGTGAGTAGTCTGATAAAAATAGCTGTCAAACACAAACTAACTGATGCAGCAAGTTTAAATTTTGACAGGAGTCAACTGACAGATGCCTGTTGACAGGAGCAGTGTTGCTGTTTCAGTAAAGAGGTCAGAAATTCAAAAAGTCACGGACTTATTGACCCGCCCTCGTACCATGTGTTTGTGGATACAAAACCCTGCTGATCTTCTAATAAAAGGGATTCCGATCGGCTCAAGGGTCCTGTCTAGGCATCATTTAGCGCTGAATATTTCTGACATCTTGGTTTTACCAATATTTCCGAACCTTGCTACCACAAAATAGAATGACTAGTGTGAACCTTTATCTCCATATTGTGACATGGGCAGTTGGTAGCATTTTCTGCGTACAGCATATGCATATGTTATTACAGCCGATGCAGTCCTTTCTTCGACGAAGGTTTCCATGATGAAGTTTGCTCTTCAAAGATGGATTCATCATAAAGTAAGTATTGTAATATGCACTAGCTGATTTAGGCACCATTAAGAGACCGACTTTTGCCACCCAGTGGACAGAAGATTCTTAAGAATCGTCGACAAGTTCTGCCATAAACCTCTGTCAAGACAATTTATGGTAGCTGTTAAGGCGTTTGAAGCAGACGGCGCAAAACCTCTTTATGAAATGCTTGATGTGGACAGAACAAATGTCTACCCAATGATGTTTTAGGTTCTTGTTCTGGTATTTTAGTGTGGAGGCGTCACTCTGGTCGTCCATTATTGGGAGCGGGATCTATTTAGAGTGCAAAAGTAAGAATCAATGCGTTCAGGTCTTCTTTATCGAAGCTGAATTAGTAATCAACTCGGGACCATAGAAGCACACTAAAGATAATCCAGTGGACTTAGTCCAAATAAAAGTACAGCGGAAGAACTCCCTAGATGGGAGAAAACCCAAGGTGGGTTTTGAAACCAGCAGCCAGAATTTCTGAACTAGAGATGGCGGAAGAACTTAAATTGAATCAACGATAGCATTCATAATCTCATACTGATACCAGGGGTTTACCCCGAGTCAACTTCCCGACAGTGTAAGACAAGTTTATGGTTACCAAAAAAGCGAAAACCTCGAACACAAGTGTTATCGCTGTTCACGACTTATGCCACTCGGAAATGGTAAACGATTGCTTGTACTGCACGTGGAATATTAGGTCCGGGTAGCCAAATATTAGGGCCTTAAAAGACCGCGGGAAATCGAACTACTCGCGAAGACTCTAGACTGTTATAAAGTATATCTAACCACCATGCAAGAAGGGAAATGGAATGGACCTAGTGTAAGAAGGAAGAAGAACTACGACGTATACTACGGTGATTGGAGGACAGTCAGAGGGTGTTTGTATGGGAGATTCTAAGGTGATAAGTCTTGAGTTTGAGGCACTCACATGCCGGAGACAATTACTAATATGCGCTTACCCTCAATGGAGAAGAAAGACATTCTGGAGAGACAACACCCGAAGGACGGTGTGTTGAGATCTTCGCTGCGGAAAACAACTTAACGCAGCTTGTAAATGAGCCCACGCGAATACCAGACGTTGATAGTCATACCGCCAACACCCTGGACTTGTTTTTAACTTCTCACCCTGATAAGTACACCATTGATGTGCTCTCCCCTCTAGGCTCGTCGGACCATTGTGTCATATCAGCTAATTTCTCGTACACCGACCACACAGTTAGAGAAAAAATTCCTAAAAGAACCCATGGATATATGAGAAAGAAAACTGGAGCGGTCTTAACAGCTTCTTTAGGAATTTTAACTCTTCGTTATGTTTCCTCGATAACGACGTGGATGCCGTTGCTGATATGATCACAGACACCATTCTCCTTAGAATGAGATCCTTTATTCATCATCGGATGAAGAGTATCAAACCAAAAGAAAAGGCAAAAGGTACGATTCAAGCTGTAAAGAGGCTATCAGGGTCAGAGAAATGTTTCTTCGGTCTATCAAGACAAACCCGACCGAGGTAAACCAAAAAAAGTTTAAACGAGCCAGGAATGACAGCAACGTCTTTCTTAAGCGTGTGAAATTCCAATACAGCCAAAAACTGAAGCAAAAAATACTACAATGTCCCAAAGGTAGTAACAATTTTTGATCTTTCGTCAAAAATATTAGGAATTCTGCCTCATCCTCCATCCCAACGCTCATTTACAATGACATTCCAGCATTCAGCTCTTTAGACAAGGCCAATCTGCTTGCTGCACATTTTACGGCCACCTCAACACTTCCAGATTGTGCTTTGTGTCCGCCTGCATTTAAGTGCGTCGAATTTTCAACGGGATAAATCCACACCATCCACTCGTGTAGTAGCAAGAGTTCTTAAAGATCTTAAAATTCCCAAATCGGCTTGTCCAGATGGTATATTTCCCTTCCTTCTGAAGGGGTGTTCTTCTACACTGGCAAAACCACTGCGTAAGCATTTTCATCAATCCTAATCCTTAAGACTCTTTCCAAGCAGATGACAAACAGCATTTATCCGCCCCGTCCTAAAACAAGCGAATCTTATTCTCTCTCCTCTTACAGACTCATTGCACTTACGTTCCTTCTTTCCGAGGTCATGGAAACGCTGATAAACCGTCAGCTCATGAAATATCTCGAAACACGAAAACTTCTCAATGACCTACAGTGCGGTTTTCGTAGCAACAGGTCCACTGGTGATTTGATGGCATGTCTCAGCGAAAAGTGGAACGAAAGCGTACATCAATATGGCGAAAGCAAGATAGTTGCACTTCATTTTTCTAAGGCATTTGACAGAGTTTGGCATCAAGCTCTTTTTTTGACGAAAATGCATGCACTTGGGATCGATGACTCTCGATTCCGAGATTACCTTTTGGAACGTTCAATTCTAGTTGTCTTGGATGATTTCAAGTCTGATATTCACAAAATAAATGCTGGTGTGCCCCAGGGCTTCATTATGTCCCCGACACTCGTTTTAATTTCCATCAACGATCTCCTGTCTGCTACTTCTAATCCAATATATTCCTTTACTGACTACAGTATTCTCTGCTTTTTATATTCGTTCCCTGACTCACGTCCCTGTTCTTCGGCTGTAGAACGGGAACGCCAGCCAGAGTAGAATTTAATGCTTCCAAAACACAATGCTGTCTGCTGTCGTTAAAGCGAAATTTATACACCCAGCCATTGTCCATGAATGGCACTTGCATCGACGAAACTGATAAGCTTTCCATTATCGATATGTGTTTCAATGACAGCTTACGTTCGTATGACCCCATATTCGATGTCGTCAAATATGCTGCGAAATGTCTAGGTTCCTCAAGCGATGTAAGAAATACTTCACCCCCTCTGATCTGGCCTCAATATATGTATAGGGCATTTGTCCGCCCGAAATTAGAGTACAATGCCCACATCTGTTCGGGTGCGCGCAAAACATCCCTGCACCTGCTAGATAGGATTCAAAACTGTGCAATAAAACTCATAGGTGATACTAATATCACTCAAACAATGGACACCCTCGAACACCGACGTAATGTTTTGTGTCTCACTCTGTTTTATCGCTATTTCCACCACCAGTGCTCCATAGAAATGGCCAGTAGCATTCCGACCCTTCAAACTTTTAACCGTAACACCCGTCTCGCCATGAATGCTCATCAGTATACTCTCAAGCCCACTTTCGGACGTACAACTCGCTTGTGAGATGCTCTGCATAGCTCTCTGTTTCCCAGTCATTGTAACCTTCAAACATTTAAAACCAGCGTTCACCGGTACCTCTCTTTCCATTCTCCCTGATTTTGCTTCGCCCGCGCTGTGTGCAAACATTTTAAGGGTACTTAAATTCTCGGACCAACAATACATAAATTATAATTATCCGAAGTTTTTGGCGTGTAAAGAGATAGAAGTTAACTCAGCAAACAATCCTTTAATTAGGAGAAATGTCCTTACATCACTCCGTCGACAACCCATGTTTGAAAATACCACTTTCGGTTGCTCATCTCTATGAATATTTTTTAGTCAACACTAAAGACAAGACATCCCATTTAATTTGATTAAAATATTATCGTCCTTATCTTTCTGTTTACTCCCCTATACGAGTATGACAATGTTTTTTGCAGTAGCATTCATCATAAATACGGGAAAAAAGAGTAGTAGAAACTATTCATGGCCTCCATTATCATCTGGAACACAAATTACATTCACACGTTCGACCATAAGCTCATTGCAGTCACAGCTTTTCGATAAGGATAATGTTGGTCGTCTGTTATCCTTCCCAGTTCCCCCAATAGATCCATCGCCGCATACACATCATAAACACGAGCCTTGTATTTTGTGTCAGTTCGGATCTACAGTTGAGAAGCAACAAATTATATTCCTGTCACATAACTCATAAAGCAAATCAAACAAAATGAAAATGGAAAACAATGTGAACAAAGCATTTAGATACACGTACGTCTCTACCAAGCGAATGATTGCGACCTGAACACAAACACAGGAAAAACAACAAAAAAACCGAAACAAAAACCCACAAACGCATAAACTCACGAAAATACTTATTGCCCCTCGTTGTTCGTCCTTGTCGCTGAGGATTCTCTGTCTTTGTTCAAGTCATCGCCGTTCATCCGTAAAGAGTTAATACCGTTGGCATAGAATGAAATGAAACAAATTTCAGATGATTGTCTAAGCTGTATGGAGGATGCCTTCTGGAATGTTAGTCTGAGGCTGGTATAACCGGACCACCCAGCAACTGGTGGGCAAAACTGCCGGCCGCTTTCAATAAATCATATCGAAGAATGAGCACTAATTTGGGCTTTCTTTGGGTAGTTAGATTGGAAGTTACCAGAGTGAGGCCAATGGCCAGCGGCCACTGGACGCCACTGTGTGAATAGAACGTTGTGTACAATCGTTAAGTGGAATAGGTTAATAATTCATGGTTTCGAAGTGATTTCTTTGTTGTTCCTTATTTCTCATTTTCGCTTTCGTTTTCACTTGAGTGATTCATTTTTGATGGAAAAACGGGACGGCAACGAAAGGACGGATATGAGTTATCGTACAACTTGGGGAGTTCGACATCTCAAGGACGGAATTACGGATATCAAGGTCAGAGGATAGGAAGTGGCAACAGTAAATTTCCATTTCCATTTTCATTTTCATGAAATAAGATAGTCCGCAGTCTAATAGCTTATGCCGTATCGGTAGACCAGAAGGTACATAACTGCGTATTACTTCATGTATTCCTTTTCCTCAACCTTTAGTAGGGAAATGGATAATCCCCTTAGCAATGCTTATGCCTGTGCTAATGGTTTAATAATGTGGAGAACTGTTGCTCGCTATGGAACCACAGACTGTGTCACAGATTCAGGAGTCGATTATTTTACCTGTTTGCTTAACATTGACGCTCTAATCGTCTCAGGTCGTTGAGTATATGCGCAGGTATATGGTATAATTAACAAGGGTCCAGTTTTCCTCATTTTGAAGCATATAGACAATGATATTTTGGAAAGTGGGCCACTCTACAAATTGTTCCCGTAAGGCTGTCCTCTTGGTTTCGTACCGTGGGCAGACAGTTTCACAGTTTCAACAGATATTCCCTGAAACAGGCATATTACGCCAAAAACTGAGTCAAATAGAAGTTTGTTTCCGATTAATTCATACATCGGTCCTTAGAATAAGATGATGTGTCCATATTACTTTTGAGGAAGATACGGGTTCTTTCGTATTTTCTATTTTCATAGCTTACTCGGCCATTTTGGACTCGTTCGCCTTTAAGCCTACTATACCGATAGGAAGCATTAATGATACGACGAGCATATGTGAAACATTTCTTAACGCACTGTGGACATATTTGATTTGACCATATTTCCACTGCACACATAAGTATAGAACTCGCAGCTACAACAAGAAGAAGTCCTTTATTAACTTTTCGACCTACAATATTACTCATCAGCCTTGTAAGTGCACTTACAGTTTTCAATCATACCTGGGTGATGTTTAAAACTTAGACGACTGTCAATCACATCCCCAAAGTGCTGGAGAAACAACTCATGCCCTCCGAATCTAATCTCGTAATAAGAGCTGCATCAGTTTTATGATCGACGAGTTTCAAGCCGTTGTTAGTTAACCAGAGACGTACAGTTGCGAATGTTTCATTGCTGAAGAGCTTGGTCTCTTCTAGCATTTTTGCTACAACCACTGCAAACCCGATAATCGACGCTACGCTTGGAATTTGCATACATAAGATTTAATCGTAGATAGTGTTAAAAAGTAGAGGGCCTAAGACCGAGCCTTGTGGCACATCGCCAATAACTTCATAGAGGAGGATTCTATTCGTTATCATTTTATTGAAATACTTCGGTATTCCCATTCGACAAAAACTGCTCATAATATGTTTCCAGTTCGCCGCGTTAAACGTGTTCTTCATGTCCATGGTGATTTCTGGGTGCCTCCTTTCCAGCACCTGCCCTGTATTGCGTTTCGAGCTCTAGTTATCATCGCATTTATTGCGTCCACGAAAATCGTATTGGTATTCCGATAGACCATCTGCTGGCAACAGTCTATTGTAAATGATCCGCTCAATAATTTTTCCGACCGTGTCAAGCAAACAAAAAGGGCGATAGAACGAAAGATAACTTGGATTCCTTTTCACTTTTAACAACGCGATAGCCGTTGGCGCTTGTAAGGATTAGGAAAGACGCCCTCTTAAAGACACGCATTAAGCATTTTAGCAAGTAAGTCTAGTCGCCCTTTAATAGCGATTTTTAAGGCTTTATTTGGAATACCATCTAGTTCCGGTGATTTTTGGCCGCGCACCTTTTTATGGCGAAATTTGGGAAATTCTTCGATTGTAATCATAGATATGAGGGCATTCTCGTGATGAATTTGATGAGACAGTGCCCTACCATCTTGGCGAGGAAATAGGGTAGCAACATTATCGGACATGTTGACCACTGCATGCCAGCGTCTATCAGCATTGTTTGTTAGGGAGGAAAAGAAGACAGGTACCGATGTACGTTCATTTTGAATGTTTCAAGGTTATAGTGGTCAGGAAGTGAGGATCTCGGTAGGGCATTCCATAAGCGGGATGTACGGCTTAGGAAAGAATCCCGATCTTTCAATGTATGTGAGTTGATGAGCACTCATAGCGAGACAGGTGTTACGGTTAAAGGTTTGAAGTTGCGGAATGCTACTTAGTTAGTTATTATTAGTCGGGCTCTTGCTTCTCGATATGCATTGCGTGTACATAGCACCTACTGGTCGTCGGTATCGCTAGTCCGGGAACGCTGGTAAGCTCTTCTCGTTCGGTGGCATATCGATCTCAGTTCTGTGTCTAACATCTAACGTCTACAGTATGGTATATATGTATGATTACGATCAGTCGGTTTATGCCTAGCAAAAATTTGCTCTAAAGCGCAGACAACCATAAATAGATTTGGCGATTAAAGTAGCAGAAGTGAGGTTTCAGTCAACTCTCTCTAATCTGAGGCCGTTCTCTTGATGAAGGAGAAAGCGATTGCCTTGTATCAAAACGGATGTTTTTCGCGGATAGCAATTTTTTTTACTTAAAATGCTGCTTCTTAAAATTTTAAGGTTCTGTCGGCTTTCTGGGAAAATGTTAGACCGCCAAAGAGTGTTTTTTTTTTTGGATCCACATCCATGTTAAGAATTAAGTTATCTTATACATCAGTCGCTTAGGATAGTAGGCTTTCACAAGAAAGAGTCTCGACTGCCTAGGAACTTCTCCTAGTACTTTCGATTCTGTTCTAAACGCACAGATAAATTTTAGTTACTTTCCATTCATATCATCAGTTATATTCATAATTAAGTTTTTTTAGACTTGACGGACAGGCCTTTTGGCCACCAAATGCACCGCTACGTAGTGATTACAACAAAGTGATTACGGTGCGGTGATTACAACAAAGTGATTATATGAGCCAGAGACGGTCGCATGGTCGAATCTTCATGGGCAACTCCAAAACCAGTGAAGGATATGGGTTCCCAAATAAACAGGCAAAGACTGTTGGAATGAGGTTTCTACACCTATAGCTATGTTGCGCTAAGTTCTTCCTCTCATCTCAAGCGACTGATGCGCACTTTTCTGAACAGGTCGATACCGCTGTAAAGTTCGTAGAGTTATTTAGTGTACCTAGTATTTCTTATCAAGGCCGTATTACTCAATCGACTTCTTAGGTCAAAGAAACACCAATTGGAAAGTTCCAGATTCTAGAGTTCAAAGCGAAGCCGAGGTATATAAAATCTCTAACTATAGATTGGATTCGAAGACCCTCTTAGCTGGAGCATTATCGTCCATCCGCTCGATGTGGCCGACCCAATGAAGTCGACAGATTCCGCAGGATGTCCACATCTTTGTATAGCTCATAGAGTTCGCGGTTGTTTCTTATTTTCCATACGCCCTTCTCACAGACAGGACCAAATATTTGACAAAGGAAATTTTCTTTCAAAAGAGTCTAAAACTTGTTCCATTGTCTTACTTATCGTCCAAATTTCGTCTCCGTAAAGCAGGATTGGCAAGATTAACGCTTTGTAGAGCATGATTTTGACACTTTGCGTTAGGAGGTTTGACCCAACTTGTTTCTACAGACCGAAGTAGTAGCGGTTGCCTTACTGTTCGTCGAATCTCCACCATGATGTTGTTTGTGGAGTTAATATTTGCCCCGAGGTAGGTGAACTCCTTAACTACTTCAAAATTGTAGCTCTCGATAGTGATATTTTGTCCTAAGTGGTGTTCGACGGAATGGTTTTTAGTCACTTTAAGACCAACTGGTTTAGCCTCTTCTTCAATTGCCGTAAAGGCTTCAATTACGCTACGCTGGGAATATGCGATTATATCAATATTATCCACGTATCTCAGAAATTGGACGGACTTGGAGAAAATAGTACCTTCCATGTTGAATTTTGCACGTCGTACTATCTGCTCGAGTAGTAAATTGAAGAAGTTACACGATAGCGCGTCTCCTTGCCGAAGTTCGGTGCAGGTTTGGAATAATTTGGAGAATCTACTTCCATGCTGCACGGCGTATCGCAAGATTTCCGGTGTTGTGCGACACATCCATATCAGTTTTCCCGAGATCTCAAATTGGGTCATAGCATTAGATAGCTCAGTGCGATGGATGCTGTCATATGTGGCTTTGAAGTCGATGAAGAGGTGGTGTGTGTTGACTTGGAACTCATCATCCTCCCATGCTTTGTAAATAATCTGGTGCATGCTCCTTGTCAAAAAATTGTTTCCGTCTTTGAAGAGCTCAGATGGTAGACCATTGCAGCCAGCGGCTTTGCTGTTTTTCAGCATTTGCATAGGCGGGAGAACCTATCCTTCGACTGGAGAAGCAAGCAAGCAACTGCTGGAAGTGTTGCTTAAATACATCCACAATTTCCTGTTGGTCAGTGAAGAGCTTGGAGATCGGTTTTAAAGCCATTGGCCAGGTTTTTGGCCTCTTTTAAAAAAGCTAATGGTGTCTTGCTCTCTCCAGCTATCTTCGATATCCGTGAGCTGGGAGACTGCAAAGGCTCTTTTCTTTTTCCGCAGACTTATTTTAGCCGCTTCTATTTCAATACTTGCAAATGTAACAGTGACAGCTGGGTGCATTCTCGTAGGGTTTGCATACTCATAGTTCATATCTATGCATGCTGTCATATGTGGGCATAAAATCGGTACAAAGTTGGTAGTATCGATTTGGGCCCCTTGGGATCTGCCGTAGTGTTAATATTTGGTCAATTGTGTACTAAACTGAACTACGAGTATAGCCGCACTAAGTGGCGCCAATATGATGGTTTCAGGCACTGGACGGGACCTAGTGCTTGTGAATCGAACAAACGATGCTGAGCATCCATTCATCAGCTTAACTTTCCCCTGAACAATACTATGTCATCAATAATTTTTGTCTGGACCCCATATCACGATAATGATCATATGATCGTCGATGAATTGACTAAGCACGGCTCAGTATAGGACTTCTCACTATCTGAGCCTACTTTCAGATCACCTGCATCTTAGTTTAGAGCTTCCATTGGCAGGTAGGACTCTCGCGAACACAGTAGTAAGTGGGAAGTCTCTACAGGATGCAGGTGAAATGGACGACACTATAAAGTTCGAGATAATTCAAAAAGATCTATATAAATACTAATGACGTCTTAATTGGGCAACAATTTTGAAACAATTTTGGTGGGGGCTAACGCCCCCATTTATTATGCTTAATACAAGCTTAAAAACTAAGACTTAAACTAATACTAGGGCTTAAAGCTAAGGATGGTGAAGGAGATCGAATTTGAAGGAAAGTGTGCTGCGATTAAAATCGAAAACGGAAAGGTTGGAGTTTACTTTACGCAGCATACGGGAGATTGGTTCGTTAGATGTGTGGTGCGGTGGATAGGTAGATAAAAACGACGGGTGGAACGTATATTACGAGGGTTAGTGTTAAAGAAAATGGAGTTGCAAAGAGGCATGCAATCGATGGAGCCTGAGAGGAGTCGGTGAATGAACAAAATGTCTGCTGCCTCCCTTCGTTCCTCAAGGGTATTCAGGTTAATGAGTTTGAGACGGTCTCGATAGGGAGGTAAGATTAGAGGATCGTTCCAAGGTAGACCTCGAAGAGCAAATCGAAGAAAACGACGCTGGATCCTCTCAATACGAGATACATGAACTCGTTGAAAGGGACACCACGCTTGGCTAGCGTACTCGAGAAGGGGGCGAACGTAAGTGATGTATAGTGATCTAGTCACGTACGGATTGCAGAACTACTTGGACCATCTTTTAACGAAGCCGAGTGATGAGTTTGCTTTAAAAATTATCTCATCAATATGCGAGCGGAAATTAAGCTGCCTGTCGCATAATATACCAAGGTCGCGGATAGATTCAACAAGGGGTATAGGTTGGCCGTCGAGATGGTAAATTCGTTGAGGAGACTTCTTGCACTTACGTGAGAAAGTAATCGATTGACATTTGGAGACTTTGAGTTCTAAGCAGTTCTTGATGCACCAGGTGGAAAAAGTATTTAGATCTATTTGAAGGAGGTGGAGTCTTGTTGTGAGGAAATGGGTTTAAAAAATTTGGTATCGTCAGCAGAGAGAGAAAGTGTTGAGTGTTGAATGAGCCTTTGAAGGTCGTTAATAGTTAGGATGAAGAGAAGTGGACCTAGGTGACTACCTTGAGGAACACCTGAAGTGCCCAAGAAAGGGGCCGATAGGACAGACCTGAAACGAACACTATAAAAACGATTATCCAGGTAAGAAGATATCCATTTAAGCAAAATGGGTTCAAAGCCCAGGACGGACAATTTGAACAGGATTAGTTTATGAGATATCTTATCAAAAGCTTTATTGAAATCAGTTGTTATAACGTCAACTTCTTTACCATTTTCTAAGGCTGAGAGAACAGAGGACACGAATTCTACGAGGTTAGTGGTAGTTGATCTACCCTTCAGAATGCCGTGTTGATTGGGGGAAATAAAAGATTTACACTGGAAGCTTAAGGCTTCATGCAAAATACTTTCGAGGAGTTTGGGTATATGGGAAAGTTTAGCTATAGGGCGGTAATTAGTGACTTCGCTCTTTAATCCCTTTTTGTGTATGGGTGTTATGAAAGAGGACTTCCATATCTGTGGAAATTCACCTTGAGAGAGCGATAATCGGAAGAGATTAGCAAGGGGGCGTGAAAGAGTTGAGGATCAAAACTATGAGAAATAGTGGGGCCAATAGGGAAGTTAAATAGGTATTTGAAATAAGAGGGATCCGGTACGAAGGAATTATCGGCAAAAGATTGCTTAAAAAAAGTAGTAAAAAAGTTAGCTATGGTATGCGGATCAGTTGATGATATATTTTCGTATGAGAGGGATGGAGGAAAGCCGTCGGATTTTTTTTTGGAATTAACGAATTGGTAGAAAGACTTAGGATCATTTATAAGCCTTGATTGGGCACTATCAAGGTATCGCTGATAGAGAAACTTATAGAGCTGGGCGAATTGAAGGTATGACCCGAAATAGTTTGTATAGTCAACAAAAGAGTTGGAACGGAGGAAAACTGTCCATAATTTGTTTTTTTTTTGTTACGTAAAGAGCGAAGTTTACGATTATACCACGGGGGGCTCGTAGAAGGGGTCCTATTACGCGAAAAGGGGACATAGAGAGAAATAGAATTAAGTAATTCTCAGTAGAAAATAGAGAGAGCACTTTTTAGGGGCATATTGGCGAAATCAAAAGAACACTTACTAAGATATGCGTTAATTTTGCGGAAATTCACTTTACGAAAGTCGTAAGAAGTGGTAGCTGCAGATGGGGTGGGGCGGAAAGGAGAGTGGTGGAAAAGAGAAAGAAGAAGTGGTGGGACAGAGCGAGACAGATGAGTTTATGGGGTCAGTGGTAAAAATGAGGTCTAATTGCCTTTCCATATAGTTGGAGACTCCACTAACTTGGCATAAGCTAGAGTCTGTGAGCTCATCCAAGAAGAGACATTCTTTACTCGAGATAGGGTAAGCGATAAAAAAAGATTTATCATCTGATTGAGTCCAGTGCAGCTGAGGTAGATACGATGATATCAAATACGATGATATCATCGAGAGGATCAGATAAGTTAATTATTTGATTTTTTTTTTATTTTTATTGTTCATTAATTCATTAAAAACTTAACAATGGGTAGATATTTCTGCGAAGCCTTGAAGGCTTTTCTGCAGAAGATAGTTTTTCATAGTTTTATGATTAGTTTTTCGTAAGCAAGCTTAGATAATACATAATACAATCTTTTTAATGATAATTAGATCATTAAAGAAAAAACTAATAATAATTGATAAGATAAATTAGGTTTGAAATTTAGCTATTTAACTTCGAAATTCAAGAAAAAAATGTTTTATAATTTTCTTTCTAGTTTTAATATTTTGTATATTTTTTAGTTCATGCGGAATTGTGTTTAGAATTTTCGGTACACTGCATTTCAGCTGTCTTCTCCCGTAGTTATTGTAGAATCGGGGTTCGTGAAGCATACCTTGAGCTCCTATTCTTGTGTTGATTCCATGTTGAATTGGTGTTATGAATCTGTTGTCATCGTAGTACTCCAGTAAAATTGTCATCTTGAAAATATCTTCTACTCGAAGAACTTTAAAACTCCTTTGTTCCGGAATATGGAGCTGGTTATATACGCCTATTTTCTTCAGTGCCGAGTTTTGGAGTTTTTGAATTTTCTGTATATGTGTTGCTGATGCATTGCCCCATGCAAGTATGCCATACCTGAGTTTAGATTCCACAAGGGCAAAGTAAGCTTGTCTTAATACGGCCGTTGTGGCATGATATTTTAGATGTGTTAATGCATATAAAGCTCTTCTGAGGCTCACTCGCAACTCATCTATGTGCTTATCCCACAAAAAGTTGCTGTCGATCGTATCTCCCAGATATTTGTGTCTCTCCACTGTGTCGATATGGCAGTTAACTGAACTATTGCATGATTCATTTTTGAAGTGGATTTGCAATTGTGTAGCCCTGAATTGCGGGTTTCGTATATGCATCATTTTTGTTTTAGAAGCATTGATCGTTAAGCCGTGATCGTGACACCACTTTACAGCGTTGTCGAACTCCTCCTGCATAATTTGTGTTGCCGTATGTAAGGATCTGTGACGCACCACTATCGCCGTATCGTCTGCATATGCAAATGGTATGGCCTTCTTGAAAACTCGTAACATCTCATTGGTGTACAATATGAACAAGATGGGACCCAATTTTGATCCTTGAGGAACTCCATATTGAACGTTTTCATTTTGGCTGTAAGCATTGTTTATTTTGACGCAAAATTGTCTGTTCGTCAAATATTCACGTAGCCAATCTGCCATCAGTCCTCGTATACCATTATTTTCCAGTACTTCTACTAGTTTATCATGGTTCAGTGTATCGAAAGCTTTACTGAAGTCCACGAATAGTACTAAAACATGATGGCTTTTATTTAGACTTTCGTTAAAGCAATTTGTAAATTCTCCTAACAGCTTACCAGTGCTTTTATTTTTCTGGAAGCCATACTGACTTGCGTGTATCAGCGAATTCTTTGCTATAAAGTCTTGCAGCCTGTTTGTTATTATCTCTTCCATGCACTTTTCTATTACTGGCAATATTGATATTGGCCGATAATTTTTAAGCTCGCTTTTTGTACTTCCTTTGTATATCGGTCTGATTACAGCGGTTTTTAAGCCTGTAGGGATTTTTGCTTGTGCAATACTTAAATTAATTAATTTACACAATAATGGGGTAAATATGTCCATGTGCCTTTTTATATCAATAGCTCGTATTCCATCAATACCTGGTGACTTGTTTTCACTCAATAAATTAATTATTCTTCGAGTTTCCAAGAAATCTGTTTCTTGAATATAGATTGTGCTGGCTAATCTTGATTTTGAGTGTGTCGATGTAACCGAGTCACAATGATGCACAATATCTTTTATTTGTGTGCTAAAGTTGTTTGCACACGCATTAGTTAAATTGTTCAGACACATTTTACCCGTGAAATTCTTTATTATTGTTTCATCCAAACTAGGCTTTTTCCTTCCCAAAATCTCATTTACTAAGCTCCATGTTTTTCTGGGGTCAGATCTTATTTGGTTAAACTTAGATTTATAAAAAATAGATTTTTGAGCCGTTATTTCCTTGTTCAGTCTGTTTCTGAAAGTCTTATATTCTTGTTCATACGATTTGTTTAGTCTATTGTTTTTCCACTTTCTGTAAAGTTCGTCCCTTTTTTTACATTTTCCTCTTAATTCAGAAGATATAGCCCATGGATATCTTTCTTCTCTTTTTTATTTTTTTCATAGTTGTCGCTGCATCATAGATATACTTCATTTTATCATGAATCTTCTGATAAAGTACGATGACATCACTTTCATTCAAGATTTCATCCCAGTTTGTATTAGCAATTAGCTCATTAACCTTATCGTTAGATATATAGGACAGGCTGACAGAGTTTTCTTTAACAGCAGATTGTTTTCTTTGTGGGAAGTACATGATTGGGTAATGATCAGTGATACAACTTTCAATTACAGCTGAATCGATTTGGTTATGTGTAGCGTTAGTTAGAATGTGGTCAATCGTTGATTTTGCCCCAGTATTTGGGTCTACTCTGGTATACTCCGTAATCACATTAATCAATCCCAGTGACGCCAGCATATCAAGATATTCTTTCACATCAATTGCATCGATAGCGAGTTGGTAGCATTCGATTGGTTGGGCCGGTAGGATGTAAAAAAACCTTATGTGCTACCTACAAGGGGCATAATTTTCTATGATGTTTCGTATGATGCATGAGAACGATGCCGGGTGATGTTGTGGCTAGTAGCACTGAAAGAAGTTTATTACTAAACCGATTGCTTGTGTTTCTGTGAAGGACTGAGAAATAACGTACAAAGGAACGTATGCAAGAGTAAATTAAAGGTATACCAACGCTCCTAGTTTCGAAGTGCGTTTTCGGTTTCATTGGTGAAAAAAATAAAAAATTCTGCGGAACGCTGAACTACGTCATCTAAGCAAAGCCAATTCCGATCCGATTTCGGCCTACAAGCTCTTCATCACCTATCTGGCCTTATGCAATGGTGGTTCGGTTTTCAAATTTTATTCCCAAAATACCATTTATGTATCCCTATGCCGATTTCTGGTTCTTCAATTACCCGACTATAAAATTATTATTTATGTGGAAAAGTGTTTTTATGGCTTTTAAACGCGAAATCATAAAATCAAAATCAAAATCAAATTTCATACTGCCATTATCTCTCGTATGAGTTTCTTCACCTTCAGCCTTACCCTCATTAGCCGTAAAAAAATCCCTGACTTAGTACGTGGCAAGTACCTATGCAACTCCTAATGTACCATATACTCGTACTCGTGCAGACCAAATTTTATTGTTTTGTACAATAAAAAAACGAAAACCCGACTATTGGAAAACCCGATCAAGGAATGGTCCTTATGATTATGCTCCTATATGATCCTAAATTAATAAAATCCTCCTTAACGACGTGCTTAGTATTGTGCTAGGGTGAAGTGTAAATACACATTTTATGGCATCTGCAGTTATCTGTACTTTTTTTTTAAGCTCTGCTTTTACGGGTACGTTTAGAAGTGAATGATAGAACAGGTCTGGTGAGGGAGGGGTTCCAATAAATAGGCCGAATAGATACGGCTCACAGCATTTAGAAAGCAATTTTCGTTCCTATTTGATTTCAGTGCACTCATTTCATAGAACCAAATGCTTTGCTTTTTTTGTACGGTTGAAGGCCTGCTCCTGTTTAACCGCCCATTTCCTAGTTTTTTTTAGTCGTAGGCGAAGGCGCATTTTTTGTATCGTAACGCATTTAATAGTTCTCGCTGGACGGGATATATGTACTTCTATCCCCATTCTGAAAGTATCCTTTTTTTTGAAGACCAAGGCTTCTTTTTTTTGCTATGCATTCAAACGCACAGTTTGGTGTCGAAAGAGTGATAAAATTCAACGAAGCGTTGGTACTTAGCGAAATGGTCATTGTTCTGCTCAGATACATAGTACACTAGCTTGCACTCTACAAGTAAACAAAGGGGATTAGCCGCATCGGTGATTTTTAGTTTTGTGTTTTTTTTTTGTGTTGAACTGGCAATGCATCGGTTGAACATTACTGCAAATTGACCCAGATATCCTGTCAGTCGAAATGTTGAAATCGTGTGGTATATAAACTGTCGTTATGCAGTTTGCTTTTCATTAGATACGAATACATTCTGCATACATACTACTGCAGGACATCAAGCTGAATCCTCGGCAATTGGCATGGAAATCAATTGAGCAATGTCGTCAAAAATTGCAACCGTGACTACCATCAATTCGTTTGAAGTACAACAAAAGTTTGCTTTTTTTGCAGTCATTTTGTGCCACAGTGCTTGACAGTTCACAAATAAAAATAAAGAACATGGCAGTTGTCGACATTTTTGGAAATGTTTGTCAGATCTGCGGGTAGAGGAAGCCCTCTGATATAGTTTTTATAAAAAAACAAAATGTGATGATCTATGTTCGGTCGTTTTTATGATAGAAATACACACAAGGGCCACGTCCTAAGACTAGTATTTGAATCACATTTGCTGTGCTGCGTAATGCCACTTTGTTTATATATAAGTGTAGGGGCGCTGGTCCTATCCTTCTATCGCAGCTGTGGGGCAGGTCCGGAAGGCTCCGGATTCGGGACGATTACTCCTAGATATTTGACCTCGTCGGAGTACTCAACATTGTTAAGTGAAACTAAACCTAAGTTCTTTTAGTGAAAGGAACTTTGGCAGCCATATTTATGTTTATCTAGTAATTTTCTCAGGTGCGCCAGTCTAGGACTGTCTTAAGGGCATTTTGCATACGTGCAGTGACTTCGTTAATCTCTCTGCCGCTGATAATGATACTCGTAACTAGGTCATCGGCATAACCAATTGTGTTGTAGCCTAAGTTGCTTGATTTATTAAGTAGATCATCTATGACCAAAGACCACCAGGAGGTCATAATACGCCTCCCTGCGAAGGCCAGTATGATACCAAAGTCAGCGTTGGTGAAGTAGTTTTCAATCATCCCTTTGACCCAGTTGATGGTAGGTTGATCGATGTTTCTATGGAGCAAAGCATTTGATATGGAGCCATATCCAGTGTTGTCGAATGCACCCTCTATGTCAAGAACTGCGCAAAGAGCAATTTCCTTACAGCGGAAGGAGCTTATGATTTCAGCTGTCAGCTTCATCAGAGCACTTTCTGTTGATTTGCCTTTCTGATAGGCGTACTGACATGGGTGCAGAGGCAAGCTGTTTTCTAAGCTTTCTCTGATGTGAACTTCAATCATTCTTTCCATTGTTTTTAGATAAAATGATGTCAAGCTTATAGGATGATATGATTTAGGTAGTTCCCTTAGTTTGTTGCCTGGTTTGGGGATAAACACCACGTTGAGCTGCCTCCAAGTGCGAGGTATGTAGCCCAAGTTGAAGCTGAACCTAAATAAGACTATTTTGGTAGGTACAAGGAAGTGCAGCTCTTTTGGTAGCATGGCTGGAACAATTCCGCACATGCCAGGTGCCTTGTATGGTTTAAATGAGTTGAAAGCCCATTTAACCTTATCCGGACTGAACAGTCAGTGTGTTCTAATACTGAAATGGTTATTGTGGCTGATTTTAATATTCCAGGTGACTTAGATACCCGAGGGAAGGTGTATTGAGATCTTTTTGTAAGTGAGCTCCACCGAATACCGGACGTTGACAGTCACGTCGTCAACATTCTGGACTTGTTCTTAAATTGTTGCTCTGATGGTATATTTATCTAACGTTCTCCCTACCTTAAGCTCAGTGGATTGCTGTAATATATCAGCTAATTCCTCCTACATACGAGTAGAGCACATAGTTAAAAAAACTATTTAAAAAAATTTATGGTACCAGGATTGGAGCGCCAGCAAATTGGAGTTGACGTAACATTCCTTAGGAAGAACGACGTATATGCCACTGCTGATCATCATCCTTTTTAGAAAGAAATACTTTATCCCTCATCGGTCGAAGAGTGCTAAACCAAAAGAAAAATCTCTATTCGAGCTGTAGAGATACTATCAGGTCTTACAACACAAATTTTGGACAGAAAAGTCAAAAAAAAAAAATCAACCGAGCCAAGAGTGATTGCCACGCCATTCGTAAACTAGTAAGTGCCGTCATTTCGTTGAATGTTCATCAAAAACATTAAAAATTCTGCAGCATCTTCCATTCCACAGCTGACTTATAATGAGCTGTCGGGTGGGGCAGTCTGCTTGCTGCGTATTTTTTAGCCAGCTCAACGCTTCAAGATGTAACGAACTTGCAATCGAAATTTGTGTATATAAACAATATTACTTACTTAGCGGGCTCCCAACCCATGAAGGATCTCTGAGACACTAGAGTCCTCCATCCACTGCGATCCCGGGCACATTGCTTTCAGTAATCCAGACCAAGCGCTCTGGAATCCGCGATGGCTTAGTCTTTAAAACGCAGGTTCGGTCTTTCTTGTCGTCTCGAACCTACATCCATATCTTGATACAGCTCATAGGATTGGTGGTTGTATCTTTTTCTCCATTCGCCCTCCTTGCACACAGGACCAAAAATCTATCGAAGAATTTTTCTTTAGAATGGCATACAGCAGAACTGGCAAGATAAAGGTTTTGTAAAACATACTTTTCGTCCTTCGAGTTAGCAGTTTTGCAGTCAATTGTTTTGCTAGACTGAAGTATGATAGCAACGGCTTCCTATGGTAATTCTTCGTCGGATCTCCTCTAAAATGTTATTCATGGAGTTCACGTTTACTCCGAGGTAGGCGAACTCCTTAACTATCTCGAAATTGTTGCTACCAATAGTGATGTTTTGTCCTAACATGTACTTAATCTTGTCCTCGTTTATATTAAGGCCAACAAATTTCGCCTGTACTTCAATTGCCGTGAAAGCCTCTATCACGGCATGCTGGGAAGACCGATGATGTCAATATCGGTCCGTATATCCCAGTAGCTTAAAGGAGATAGTGCATTAATTGTTGACGCCTGACCTGGGCACTATCAGCTCTTAAGCGCGACTGAAGAAGTCACATGAGCACGTTTGAAATAGTTCGGAGGAGTTACTTCCAAATTGGATATTCCAGCTCGTGTTATCCCGCGTCACATCTGGATCAGTTTTGCCGGGATCCCGAATTCGGTCGATGAATGGGTGGTGAGTCTCGGCCTGAAATTCATTGGTCTTTTACAGAATTTGTTTCAGTGTGAAAATTTGATTTATAGTTGATCTGTCGACACTGGTACCAGCCAATTAATGCAGAACGGTTTGAAACGTCCACACAGTAAGCAGGGATATGCCTCGATAGCTCTTGCAAGACATAGGATCGCCTTTTTTGTATATGGGGCATGCTTTCTTCCACCCATACTTGGTTGATTATTTGGTGCATGCGCCTTATCAAAGCATCGCCACCGTATTTGAAGAGCTCCGCTGATAAGTCATCGGATCCTGTGGCCTTGTTGTTCTTAAGCTTTTTTATAGCTAATCTGATTTCTTATATACTGGGTGGTGGAACTAGTTCTTCCTTGAGTGGATGTGGGTTCTCTTCTTGCCCTATCACTCTCTCTACTTGATGTCCATTTAGTAGCTGCTGGAAATGCTGCTTAAACACATCAACTATCCTCTGTGCTTTGGTGATTTTCTTTGCAGTTTCGAAGAGCCTTTGTTCCGGTCTTGAAGCCAGCCGCCAGTGGTTTGGATTTCTTGTAAAACCTCTGGATGTTGTTTCGATAGTAGGACTCTTCAAACTCCTTTAGCTGGGAGATTGAGTCTATCTATACAATGTACTTTTTTCAAGTTTAAGCCATTTATTAGGCCGCCATTTGGCCTGCCATAAATACTGCTCTCGTCGGACTTTGCTTTATACATAGGCAGTCAATCAGCAAGTCTTCTGTCTGGCCACATTCTGAACTAGTCTTTCACCTATTCATCGTTGCCTTAGACTAAACCCAATAAAATCATATTGGGTATTACAATATGCATAGGCAGTCATAGAAAGGTTGCAGGTCAGGGACTGTAACGCATCTCGCAACAAAATGTATCAGCAGCACAAGGGTACACACTGTTAGAATCCGGGACACTCGAACGTCTAAGGGAGCTGCTTCGCTGACCAGTCACAGATCCCTAGGAACAAATAGTACACAGTCTGACCATGTAAGGCAACCAATATTAAACGAATGACACATTCACAGTTTCGCTATCTAGGACCAACTTAGATGCGATCACCGAGATAACCATACTCGATCCCAAACAATCAAGAAGGTGGATTAACCAAAGGAAAGGAGATGGTTCTAGACTTGCAAATCGTGTCCTCAAGACACTGGTAACGGTCGAATATTTCTCGCAATGATTTCTGCAGAAACTTCAGTGGCGAAGTGGACTGCAAAAAGCGACGCACTTCCTTTGCAACCGCCGAGGTCTGGTACACATCAGGATTCAATCGACCTCTGTCAGTAGATTTCTATGGTTTAAGGAGCAGCAAGATCATCGCCTTGGTTCGATCTCCCAGTGGTGTCCCAATGGACCCACAAATGTTATAATTTCACCTCATCCAGACCACTGTGGCGTATACGTACTATTTTCAGAATATGTAGAATATTGAGACAATGATTTCTGTTCATTGTTCGTTGTACCCTTTCGTGTAATACAAGGCCAGGAAATACCTAACTTATTTCTAATCTTGCAAATGAACATGAAATGAATGAAATGAAATGATTGCTTTAACCATCCAAATGACGGTTAGAACTTTAAGATTCGATTTTAGCCTTCCCGACTCAAAAACTCAGCTGCTATTTGTTTTTGATCTTCTTTTCATATTTCTTTGTTATTTGATTTACTATTCACAATACCTAAGCTTGTCTAGTTTGTAAGGACTTTTGGTTTTGAATTCTACATCCACCGCATTCTTCTCAGCTTTTACATTTTACAAGACCCATTGTACAATCTGAAAGCAACACAAGCTTAAATTTTCCATAAGTACTTAAGTCAAAAGCAAATATTATAGAAAAGTGAGGAAAAACTCTGACCATGGTAAAAACGCCTTTTTGCCTCTCGTACCAAGGCTGTAACTCACTTCATGTAGCACAATGTCACCCTTAAGCCGATTGAACGACTGAATAAATTCCAGCAAATACCATCAAAAACAGGAAACAATAACAATAAATATCAAAACAATACGATAGAGGGAATAATATAAAAAAATAAACCAAACAATGTCTAGTCTAGTGCTGTGCTCCTGGGCGTCTTACCGAAAATCCTCCTTTGCTGAGGGAGTTGCCTCTTAGCACAACAACATCTAGATGCTTCCTCTCATTCATTATCTTGGTTAACACCGTCTTCATTTGGAGAGAAGGTTTCGCATTGAGAAAATAAAGAATATTTCGAAAATCGGTCGGAAAACATCGCCAGGGTAATCGTGTGTTGTGTTGCAGGAAACTGAAATGATATCTTCAATGTGTAAGTCGGTTTCCGACTTGGAATTAAGTGAAATAGGTTATGGAAGTTGCCGTACGTATGTCAAAGCCGAGCACTTCAGTTACGATGAGGTAGAGTTCGATTACGTAGTTGTAGCTTTCATTATTTGAAGTTTGAAAGCTTATTTTTAACTGAAACGAAATCCGTATTTACTTACGTCTTAAGGCGTCATCACATTCCAGAGTGAACCACGAAGTCCATCAGCATGTCTCTCGTGTTTTGTTAGGTGGTTCTGGTTGCCATTAGGCAGATTCTTGTGCCGTTGCGTTGTTTCCTTTGGTTGAATTCAAAGATTGTCCTAGTATGTCGTAACCATATAACGTGGAATATTTATGTGCTCATGTTTCAATCCTTCCTTTCGATTGTACCGAGGGAATGTCGATTCCTACAATTTCCTTGAAAACACTTTTTGGAGCATAGGAGAAAAAGATGGTTAGAAGTGGACGAGAAGTGCAAGTTAATGCAGAGTGGTACTGCCATATGGCTGACTCCTACATAACTGATTTTCTGGTAGTCTCACTGTGGAAAGATTATTGGAGCCGGTTTCCAGAAAAGAAAAACGTACTCAAAATCATTGTGATGCGGGACATGATTGACAATATTGAAATTCTTGTGTTCTTCTATTTCAATCTCATGATTCGAGAGGTTCATGTGGGCGTCTTCACTTTTATGTTAGTGAATTCTCGGAATTTGTGGAACAGGCTTAATATTCTTCAGCACCTTCGCCTTCGCCGGAGTGGATGCCGACTTCTTCGTAATCCTTCTCGAGAGCGACCAAATCTTCATGGGCTTCTGAGAATTCATCTTCTTCCATATCTTCGCCGACATATAAATGAACAAAAGCACGCTTGGCATACATCAAGTTGAAAGTTGTGATCAAGACGAGCCCAGGCTTTAGCGATGGCTGTGGTGTTGGACAACATGCAGAGAGCGCCTTGAATTTTGGCCAAATCACCACCAGGTACAATAGTTGGGGGCTGGTAGTTGATACCAACCTTGAAGCCAGTTGGACACCAGTCGACGAATAGGATGGTGCGCTTACTCTTGATGGTAACAATGGCAGCGTTGACATCCTTGAGCACAATATGCAGCAAGCCGTGTACCCGTATTTGCCATGACGAGGATTGCACTTAACCATCTGGTTGGCTGGTGCGAAACAGGCGTTGGTGATTTCAGCAACCAACAATTGTTCGTGGTAGGCCTTTTCGGCAGAGATGACTGGAGCATAGTTGACCAGAGGGAAGTGGATACGTGGGTATGGTACCAAGTTAGATTGGAATTCAGTCAAGTAGACATTCAATGCACCATCGAAACGCAATGAAGCAGTGATGGATGATACAATCTGGCCAATCAAACGATTCAAGTTGGTGTAGGTTGTAGTTCAATGTCTAAGTTCCTGCGGCAGATATCGTAGATGGCTTGGAGTCCGGTACATTGGTCAGCCAATTTACGGATCCTGTCCAAGACCAAATAGACGATTTCCTTGCCAATGGTGTAATGACCATGAGGGTAGTTGCTGGCGGCGTCTTCCTTGTCGGTGATCTGTGAGCTCTGGATGGAACAATTGGCGGTAAGTTCCGGTACGCACTTCATCGACTACACGTTCCAAATCGACGAAAACGGCACGGGGCACATGCCTGCACGCACCAGTCTCGCTGAAGAAAGTGTTGAATGAATCACCTCCTCCGACAGTCTTGTCTGATGGCATCCGATCATCGGGTTGGATTTCATGCTCCAAGCAGTACAACTCCCAGCAGGCGTTACCGATTTGGACACCAGCTTGATCAACGTGGATAGAGACACATTAACGCATTTTGATTGAAGGTTTTTGGAACTAAAAGATTTCACAAATGTGTAAATTAAATTAGAGACACTGATCTAAATTACAGTCCAAGCAGGCAGCTATGAACCGCACCCAAACTGATTTCGAATGAAGGGCACCCAGATTCTACATCGACTGACTAGAAGATCCCTCAATATGCAAGCAACTAAGCGAGTTAGTGGCGTGGAAACAATCGCAGCTTAATGTCTGGCTTACTCAAGACCATTCGAAGGTGGTAGTAACTGTTTTCACATCTGGCTGTGCAGTGAAGGCGTAGATGTTGATCGTGCATTTTCGAAGATACACATGGTTCTACAACTACAAGAGAACTTAAGTCCCTATATCGGATAAGGATGAGGGAAGCATAACGACATGACAAATCCAACTACATAAATAGTCTGGCTACTAAAGTAGAAGAAATTCCAAGTAAGTTGGACAGTAGAATCTTTTATAGAGTCTCCCACAAGCTTACAGTCTGTTTCTTGCTTATTTTGAATAAGGATAAGGTCAAGGGATGGAAACAGAAATGAGTTTCAAGCCGTTTTTTGCTAACGATAAGCCTTAGGTGGGAATGAGGTGCACGAGGTAACAAATGTCTTATAGAAGGGCAGCGACAACGAGAGCACAGAATCGGAATGTAGAGTATAAAAGGGCTATCCTCTGGCTACTGCCGGAACCATAGGGTTCCATCTGTCATTGGAATTGGAAACGGCTTGAGAATGTGTCAATTGTTTGGAGTTGCGTGTTTATGACTTTACGTTGTCAATCTGTCTTACAATAGGGAGGGAAAGCTGACGGTTTAACATATATATGCCGAAGTCCTCATAGAACACACCCGCGCCAATACGTTCGGCTGAAAACGAAACTGGACTTACTGAGGACGACTTGGCGTTGGTTCTATTCATTGTTATAATCGGGTGATTGAAGGCTATGTTGAAGTCAATTTTATTAGTTTAACGCTCGGTTGATTGGAGAAAACCATCTGCACATCCTATTTGACCTCGAACTGGGTACTTTTATATCTAAAAAAATACAGGCAAACCAAATCCACAGACTGGGACATATACTGTCAACAACTCGTGGATAACCTGGGTAGATGTAGCACAAATATCAGAGATATAGACAATATTGAGCTAACTTCTGATAATCTCAATATGGCAATCATAACTGTCTTTCATCAAGCTTGCACAGAAAAAGAAAAAACAGGCAATCGACTTACCCCCTGGTGGAACAAAAAACCAGCCAAACTTAGAACAGACAGCAGAAAGCTCTTCAACCCGGCTAAACGTAATGGTGAATGGGAAATATACAGAAAAACACTCACCATGTACAACCAAGAGTTTGGAATGGCCAAGAGAGAATAATGGAGAAACTTCTGTCATACAATCGATGGCACCAGAAGTTGTACCTGTTTTGATAAAATACTCTCTAATCATCAAACTAATTCCACTGGTTCAATGAAAAAACCTGATACGCCGCAAACGCAATACAGACGCTTCAGTCCTTAACCAAAACACACTTCTCAGACTTGACGATAGTTCCAGAAGCCCAAGAAAACCCTCCCCAGAGAACGATAAATAGACCGCTCAGGGAGGACTGGAACAGAGCAAAGGAAATTTTTCATGAATTTGGGCAATTAACCCTTTTCAACCCTTTAAAGCCCATGGTGAGGATGGAATATTCCCAGCTTTACTAGACTAACCAGCTTTACTAGACTACCAAAATCACATAGACTAACCTTTTTCCTCAAAACTATGGAAAAAGTCTTCGGCAGACATACCAGAGACAGGGCACTTCAAATGAACCCCCTTCACAAATATCAATAAGCCTATCAACCTGGAAAGTCAGCCCCATACGCTCTACAAAATCTTACCACAAGGATTGAAAAATCTCTCAGAGATAAAAAGGAAGCGGTCCGTTGTTTTCCCGATATAGACGGAGTATTTGACAACACAGAATTCTCGCAGATATTTAGAGGCATAAATGTGGATAGAGGGTAAAACAATAAAAACCTCATTAGGCAGCAATAAAATCAGTGTGACAGCTACGAAAGGATGCCCTCAGGGTGGAGTACTATCACCCCTGATATCCTTAATGAACTACTGATTATTCTCAGCAATGATGGCTTCTATGTCCAAGGATATGCAGACGATATTGCTATCCTAATCAGAGGTAAATTCGAAGACACAATCTAGGATTGCCTCCGGAGAGCTCTAAATTTAGTTGCTGAGTGATGCACCAAAGTTGGGCTCAATGTCAAATCCCAAGAAAAGCACCACTGTTAGGTCACTAAGAGAAGAAGGCGAGGAAGACTCAAAAATGCCACTCTCTTCAGCGAAACAATAGAGTTCTCAACGGAAGTCAAGTATCTAGGAATCACACTAGATGAAAATCTTACATAAAACACTCATCTTTCCAAGACTATTGACAAGGCTAGGACCTCACTATGGACCAGCAAAAGCCTAGTTGGAAAGAATTGGGGACTTAATCCCAAATTGACCCTATGGATGTACACGGCAATAACGAGACCTATTATCAGCTGCCGTTTGGCAGCATAAAGCAACGCAGAGAGAAGCCTGGTGCAATGAAAACCACACCAACAGCTGCGGTTGAAGTTATCCTAACGATCCCACAACTTCATCTAGAACTCATACATCACAGAATATGAAACAAATTCCAAACCAGTTCATACTGCAATCCTTGGTGAAGTCAGCAAAAACGAACTATTGTACTTGGAATACACTTAATAGACAAATGTCTACCACTGTATAACTTTCGGCACAACTTAAAGGTTACATTTCCAGACCGTCTTAACTAGGAACAGGAGAAACCAACATTTGGCAATGGCTTACAAATGAAGCAATCGGGAGTATACGGTCCGGTATTGATAAAAGCAGCTCCGTATTTCAGGCTGAAATCCATGCAATAGAGCCTTGCACTTGAGTGAATCTAAACATTCTCTCCGACAGCAGAGCAGCCCTACTTGCAATTAACGCCTTTTAAATAAAATCGAAACTGGTCTGGGATTGTCTTCAACTCCTACAACTACTAGCCACCGCAAACAAAGTCCATGTGATTTGGGTGTCAGGCAATGAAAAAGCAGACGAAATACGAGTAGCCAGAAAAGGATCCGCAGACCATTCTGTGGGCTGGCTAGAGGAAAAGAAGCTTCATTTCTGAGGGTCTCTCAGTCTAATGGCAAAGTTTGCGGCTAGTTGGGTGCCGAAAACTGTCAATCAGCAGTAAGTGAAGCATTGCTTGGACTGGTTGCGTTCAATCTAGAAAGTACCCTTTTAATGTGCTGACAACTAGACGACTACGCCATAAATGCAAACCGACTTTGGGTTGGAAACCTCTGACACATAGCGAATAATGTCGTCTAGATAAGCCAGTACATCAGATCCATCTTCTTCTAATTTCATAAGCAGCGCGTTGAGAACTAGGTCTGAAATCGTTCAGAAGGACGTAAGATGTTTTATCAGTCCAAATCTTGGATATTGCATCGAGCTCTGAACAGGCTTTAAGTAATATTGTGCAGGATATCTCTGGCGTCATGAATAGCATTCCATAGTTGTACAGGGAAGATTCTTTCGGGCCTCAAGACCCATTGTCCATTCTCAGAGATCGTGTCTGAGTTAATCTGGAAGTGAGCAGATTTCTTTAAAAGAGATCTGATTGCTGGAGTACGGCGTGTATTCATAAGGTAATCCATGGAATTTTTTTCTCGCATTCAACCCAGTTCCAGCCGTGTGCTTAATGACGTTCAAAGATTTGTGGTGTTTTGGTCAGGAATTGCCATTGTCTTAGGTGACATTGTAAGTTTCTTAGTGATTTAGCAGAATTAAAGTCTGCTGTTGTCCAGAGCCTACTCTCTATTCTCCTTACTGTATTACATGACTAGGTAAGACCATGACTTGAAGAGGAAGTGAGTTAAATGTTATGCCTTTCAAGCTCTAGATGACACATCGAAATGCTATTTTCATGATCATCCGGCTTAGGATGTCTGGTCTTAGTGTATTCCTCCATGTTTGTCTCCGACTAATGTAGGTGGTGGCGGGAGGCAATTGTTTTCTCGTCGTTGGAGAAGCTTGATTACAGCCTTTTTCTTAGATCCATATGCCAAGGATTTCGTAGTCAGAAGAACTGTAAAATCTTTCCTGCTTAGGTGAAACTAATACTACTTTCGATCGGCATATAGCGTGATTCTACTTTAAACCTTAAGGCCAAAAGTCACAACATCATAAGGATCAGTGGACTAAATTCTTCCTCACTAAAGATCTCTGCCGAAAGCGATGATATTCCTGCGATTCAAGTATTCGTTATATCCTGACAAACCCGAAACTACTGCGTAATACCCAAAACTTGGTATGTCTCAACGAATTTCGCCTTTCGCAGAGTTTATCTCACCCATGCTATGAGAAATGTGCCACCTCTTCTAGGCAATCTGTAGTAAATTAAATCAAATGCAACACTAACAGCGACACCATTAAATCTGAATATCTTCATCTACTACGCCACATAGACACCATTCCAGGATGGAGTTAACTCGGCAAAGAATTAATTTAACTCCAAGTGTCATCGGGGTAATAAATTCGAATGTTTAGAAGGAAATTCCATACCAAACCACAACCTCTGCCATCAGCACCACCATGAATACCATTCCACCACCTCCATCCGTATTTCTAGAATAGACTACGAGTATAACTCCTTGATGTCTTTTCCATTTTGTTGTCTGCTTACAGTTTCTTTAGCAGTGGCAGCGATGAGACTTCCTTTAATCCCTAGTCGGCAATTATTATGCTTTGTGTCAGGACGCCACCCTGTTTACCTCCTTTTTAATGCATATTTACTTCAGGACATGTGAATTATGGATTCCACCCTTTTTCTCGGTAAAGGGTGGGTAGCAAGGCCCGCAAAATAAATGTCGTTCAGTATTTCCTGTTTCTGGTTGGGATAGGGTTTAAATGGAAGATTTGCAGAATAGAGAAATCCCTCTATGAGACTGAATCCTTTCACCACCCCCAAGAGTTTAACTCCTCTATGATGTGGGTAAGTGGGGTAAGGAAAAAAAGAATTTTAACTCCAAATAAACTGAGAATAGCTGGATTGTTGCGTAGTAGCTCTGAGAGGAAGACAAATGATTTAAATTCTGGGAAGTGGAAAACAAAGTTGTTTCTTGTGTTTTTCTTTTAAAAAAGCAATTTCGGACAATCCCTTGGAAGATGTTAAGGCGGAAGAGAAATCAAGTCAAACATTGAGTCCTAGATTGCTTGGCTAAGCTTATTAGGGGGTTGATGAGTTAGTCTTAATGTTAGAATTCATCTTGAGCACAATATAAGGCTCTTCGAATGGTAAATAGTCCTTTTTTTCTTTTCAAATTTCAGAATTTCCTTCGTATACCCCATGGTGACTACCAGGATAATTGGGTGTTTTTTTTTTTTAATTATCAATGGGTTAGGGTATCTTTAAAATGTTTACACACAGCGCGGAGAAGGAAAGGTAGAGAGAACAGAAAGAGAGGTACCGATGTACGTTCGCTTTGAATGTTTGAAGGTTATAATGGTCAGGAAATAAAGTGCGTGGCATGGTATTCCATAAGCGAGTTGTACGGCTTCAGAGTACGTCCGAAATGGGGTTGAGTGGTGAGACGGGTGTTACGGTTAAAGGTTTGAAGAGGCGGAATGCTACTGGTAATTTCAATGGAGCACTGGTGGTGAAAATAGCGATAAAGTAAGGTGAGGCAGGAGACTTTTCGTCGGCGTTCCAGGTTGTCAATTAGCTGGGTGATATTGGCGTCTTAGCGCACGGTTTTGAATCCTATCTAGCAGGTGCACAGAGGTTTTAGGAACACCTGATATAGAAATTGTACTCCAAATTTGAGTAGATGAATGCCTTATATATTGAGGCCAGATCAGAGGAGGAGAAGCATTTCTTACATCGCTTGAGGAAACCTAGACATTTCGCAGCATTTTTGGCGACATCAAATATGTGGTCATTCTAACGTAAGTTGGAACATACCGAGAATAGAAGGTTTTTTTGGTTTCAACGATGCAAGTGCCATTCATGGATAGTAGCTGATATCAGACAAAATTGTGTTTTGGTAGCATTAAATTCCACTCTGTTAGTGGTTCCCCAATTGGTTATGCCTTTAATATCGGAATTGCATGAGCTTAGCATACGCTGCCGAAGAGCCTAGGAGCAGGGACGTGAGTCCGGGAACGAATATGAAAACCAGAGAATACTGTCATAAGCAAAGGAATATGTTGGATTAGAAGTGGCAGATAAGAAACAGTTGATGAAAATTAAAAAGAGTGTCGGAGACAGAACGTAGCCCTGGGGCACACCAGCATTCATTTTGTGAATATCCAAATTGAAACGATCCAAGACAATTTAAATTGAACATCCCGCAAGGTAATTTATAATCCATTGAAGAAGAGAGCCATCTATCACAAAAGCACGCATTTTCGAAAAAAGTGCCTGATGCCAAACTCTGTTAAATGCCTTAGAAATATCAAGTTCAACTATATTGCTACCAGATTAATGTACAATTTGGCTCCACTTTTCAGAAAAGTCAAAACGAAATCTGGAAATGATGAGCTGGCCGCAAAGTGCCCAAACCTGCACTGACTTGGGCTAATCTGTGCATGGACAAAAGGTTAGGGCATTCACACAATACAAAAACAAGGTCTTGTACGCGAGACTGATGCCCAGTTTAAATGCTCTCCTTTCTTGGGAATCACTGAAAGGGTACCGATTCATTCTTTCATTCATAAGACTTATTTTCTTCCGACAAAAACCTGGCAGCTTTGTTTAACTGAAGTTTAGATATTCCAATAATTATTTCAGGTGGACAATCCATCACATAAGTTAAATGGCTCGTTACACCGAATGCAGAATTTAGGTCGTTGGTTTAACAGCGGGCTTAAGTGAATTTTCCGCATCTTGTTCACCTGATCAGGTCTTGTTCGCTTGAGATGTTCTATTCACTTTTTGGTGAAACTTCTGCACCACCGTTTCATTGGCGGGTCGTTTCACTGCATGCACTTACCTGCATCTTTCATCAAACTAGGTCTGTCGTGGATGCAGTCAGCTGAAGCCCAGTGCAATAGGTGCAAGGGCTTCTTGGCGTCGATACCACTGATCCTCAGCACGTTATAAGTATTCACCATTGGAGTGAAACGGGATTGGCAAAGGTATTAACGATTCGTTACGGTTGCAGAAATTCAACTTTATATCTTGGCACTTCATTTTTTAGCTTTTGCGGCGTCCAGGACATATCTAGGCCGTAACTAGGTACTGGTCCGAATCTACATTGGGCGCTAGGAGTCATATCATACTTCATCTTAAGTTTTGCCAAAGGGTCCGCACATGTTTTGGTGGTATCGTCGCTTTCTTTTAGAGGCTTGATACCACCTACATACATACCACCTTGATCAAAAAGGAATAACCACCGTGTGGCGCTCCCATTGTTTCCATTTGAGTTCTGTCTTTTCTTTCTTAAGTTGGTAAATCTATTGTTGACATTCCCTCTAAATCTTAGCGTCATAGCTTGACATTTGCAAAAGTTACGTAGCCAAGAGTACGAGTAGATCTATCTCTGTGTGTGTTGGCGATTTTTTTACAATTTCAGAAATGTATTTAAATTTGCAACAACGAACTTGTATTTAATTTTGCGTAAAAAACGGATTTAATGGTGCGCGAACGTTGGAAAAGTGTTTCAGCAACGATTCTCTAAAGAAAACAGTCATTTACCAGTAGCACGAGCGGTTCAAAAGTGGTCGTGAGTCAATCGAAGAGGATGAACATCGAACATCGAAAACCATCGACATCGAAAACCGACGAAAACATTGATGGAGTAAAAGAAATGTTGGTCAATAACCGCAAATTAACCATCAGAGAGATAGCGGAAGACTTGAACATTGAACACATTTTGGTTAATGATTTGGGTTTCCGTCGTGAAGCAGCAAAGCTGTTGCCAAAAGACCTCAATTTCATGCAAAAAAGAGACCGTGTTGACGTCGCAAAAGAGATGATTTGCGAGGTTGAATCCGATCCCACATTCATCAAAAGGATCATTACTGGAGACGAGACGTGTGTTTATGAGTACGACACGCAATTTAGACATCATGCAAGTGAATGGCGTTCACCAAATGAGCCAAGACCAAAAAAACCATGTCGTTTTCAGTCAAAAAAGAAGGCAATACTCACTGTTTTCATGGATTACAACGGTGTAGTGCGTCATGAATTTTTGCCAGAAGGCCAGATAGTAAACAAAGAGTATTACTTGGGCGTTATGAGACGTTTGCGTGAAGCAATTCGACGAAAGAGACCAAAGACTAGAATTGTGGGCAGAAAACTCGTGGATTTTGCACCATGATAACGCACCGTCTAACAGTGCTTTCATTGTTCTTAATCTTTTGACGAAAAATGCAACAAATACCATCCAGTTGCCACCGAATTCACCTGATTTGGCTCCCGGTGACTTCTTTCTGTTCAATCGAGTTAAAAAACCTCTACGGGGAACGCGTTTCAGCAGCCGAGAGGAAGTAACCGAAAACCGAATATAAAAAATGTTTCGAGGATTTTATCAAGCTCTGGCATAAGTGTGTTGCTGTCGATGGGGATTACTCTGAAAGAGACAATATGGATTTAGATGAATAAACTTGTGGTATATCAGTTTGAATACATCCGAAATTCCAGCTACTCTATTTGTAGATATTAAGATTAAGATATTCACTTTCTTGTAATTCGTTAGTTTATCGAACAGATTAATGAAATTCATTATGATTTAACTAAAAATGCCAAGTGACTCGCTCGCTCTTTGTTGTTCAATTGTTGAAAAGCACGCTTTCTAGTTCTACATAGTTGGGCATGTGTTTGGTTTTGTTGTAGACTTTGATGAGGAAGGAAATAGAATGAAGAGATATGAAGAGGGAATTTTATCTTTAAATGATTTCGAACATTTCGTTTTATATTTTTTTCTTTGTTTTTTTGTTTTACTTGTTTTAACTTTTAAATCGTACTCTTAAGTTAATAGAAATTATTTTTTTGTTTTTTCTCTTCTTACGGATGACAGTGTGTAAGACTTAGCTCTTTTGAAGGTGTTACTGGTGTCGGTGGAACACGGTGAAATACAATTTAACCGCTGAATGTTGACAAGAATTTCGTGACAACGTCCTTAAGTTTGGCATCTACAGTCTCGGAGATCTTGCCTTCCGAAGCAATTTGGTTAAGAAGACCTTGTTCGGTGGTCTTGATGTGTTGTAAGAATTCCTTTTCGAATTTTGTGATCTTAGCTGGGTCCATTTTGACCAAATGACCACGAACACCACAGTAAATTACAGCAACTTGATCTTCAATGGACATTGGCACGTATTGTCCTTGTTTCAACAATTCAGTCAGACGAACACCACGATTCAACAATTGTTGAGTGGCAGCATCTAAATCGGAACCGAATTGAGCGAAGGCAGCTACTTCACGGTATTGAGCCAATTCCAATTTCATGGAACCGGCGACCTGTTTCATGGCCTTGGTCTGAGCAGCTGAACCGACACGTGATACAGACAAACCGACGTTAATGGCTGGTCGGATACCCTTGTAGAACAATTCAGTTTCCAAGAAGATCTGACCGTCAGTGATAGAAATGACATTGGTTGGAATGTAGGCAGACACATCACCGGCTTGGGTTTCAATAACAGGCAAAGCAGTCAATGAGCCACCGCCCATCGCTGGGGACATCTTGGCGGCACGTTCCAATAAACGTGAATGCAAGTACATCACCGGGGTAGGCTTCACGACCTGGTGGACGACGCAACAATAGAGACATTTGACGATAGGCCACAGCTTGTTTAGACAAATCGTCATAGATGATTAAGGCGTGCTTGCCCTTGTCACGGAAATACTCGCCCATGGCACAGCCAGAGTATGGGGCCAAATATTGCAATGGAGCAGCATCAGAGGCAGTAGCTGATACAATGACAGAGTAGTCCATGGCTCCGGTATCAGTTAAACGCTTCACAATCTGAGCGACAGTGGAACGCTTCTGACCAATAGCAACGTAGATGCAGTACAATTTCTTGCTCTCATCCTGGCCGTCGTTGAAACGCTTCTGGTTGATGATGGTGTCAATGGCCAAAGCAGTTTTACCTGTCTGCCTGTCACCGATGATCAATTCACGCTGACCACGACCAATGGGTACCAATGAATCGACAGCTTTGATACCAGTCTGCATAGGTTCGCGCACAGACACTCGTGGAATGATACCGGGAGCCTTGATGCCCACACGGAAGCGATCCTTGGTGTTGATTGGTCCTTTACCATCAATTGCGTTACCCAAAGCATCAACAACACGACCCAAAAGCTCATCACCAACTGGAACGTCGACGATAGCACCGGTACGCTTGACAATATCACCCTGTTTGATCTGTTTGTCGTTATCGAAGACGACAACACCAACGTTATCGGGTTCCAAATTCAAAGCCATACCCTACAACGTTATCGGGTTCCAAATTCAAAGCCATACCCTTCAAACCCGAAGAGAATTCCACCATCTCGTCGGCTTGGATGTTGTTCAAGCCATAGACACGAGCAATACCGTCACCAATGCTCAATTCACCGTCACAATCTGATATGGTAGATCACACTCTGCTGTTAAGCTTTATGATGCGGGTTTCATGATTGGTTTTCTTCGTATTTAAAAAATCGAAAGCAAATAGTGAAAATCAAAAACTGTTTTAGTTCGCAGAATTTCGTTAATGTTGGTGTTCCGCAAGGATCTGTTGTAGGTCCAATTCTGTTTTTAATATATGTCAATTCGTTGTTCATCCAACCCTTTATAGGCAAAATTACGGCATTTGCCGACGATACTGCTCTTTCATATTCGAATAACAGTTATCTTAATTTATGTTCGGATGTTAATAATGATCTAGACATATTGAGAAGATGGTTTAAGCAACATAAGCTGTTAATCAGTAATAAGACGAAATTCATGATTTTTAACAGCAAAGGTGAATTCTGCAATGACTTTCCTTTGTATCACCATTCGCCAAAGCCGCAATGATTCTATTACTTTTAACAATAAGTAAAATTGTAGTGACTTAAATATTTAAGTGTCATATTGGATAATGAGCTCAGTTGGAAAGATCATACCTTGTATCTGAAGTAGTATCTAAATAGAGTTGTGAGACAATTACTCCATCTCAGTCATTACTGTAGCCTGCCCATTTTAAAGCTTGTCTACAATGGTTTATTGAAATCATAGCTGCAGTATGGAATAACTTGTTGGGGTGGTTTCTTTAAACAAGCCAGCGTCTATGTTCTCACGTCAAACTATAATAAAAATGATATCGCTGCAGTAATTATGGAAGAGAAACACGGAATGACAAAACAACACTTTTGCAAAGTAACTCCTGCATTGCTTACATATTATGATTTCAGGGAAAGCCTTCAAATGAAACCAGGATTTCCACTAGACTTCATTTCATCGAGGTTTTGTGGCAGACTTCTGAACCTCTTTTAACCTTCTGTTCCTTCTCAATTTGAGAACTACCATATTTCTAAGAATATCAAAAGTCAAAAAAGGTATTCAACTTTTCCCTAAAGCTACTGCAAAACAATTATCCAAAAGAACAATCTTCATACACAAAACAATTTCGCTCGAAAAGTGATTTCAATAATATGTTAAGCTGATGGGCTTGTGCACCAGACCATTCAACTATGTACATATTAGTTTCTTTGTGTGTCCAATCAGTTATTATCCCTAAGAGTGTCCCTTCCATTATCAACAAGTCAGGGGCTTTTAGAACTTTTCGAATTACCAAACGACGTGCTTCAACATACTCGTACATCCAACGCAACGTTTGACCAGAAAATCGAGAGATAACAAATTTCCAACTGACTGCCATAAGATTAGACCCATCTTCTAAATTATTGAATACCAAAGATACAACTCATCAACTTTTACGGACAGATTTATGTATCTACCTACTCGTACATCAAAAAAATGAGTTTACACTCTTCAAACATACGAGTAATGCGAAACATCACTCTTGCCGACTGGAGAGTCAAATATCTGAATCTGGAAATGATATTCCACATCCCTGTCCATGAAACACATATAATCTTATTCGGAGAAGGCCAGGAGTAGTTTGGAATGAACCACAAGTAATGTGAAATGTACTTATGTGTATGTACATATTTGAATCACTCTGGAGCTCTACCAGATGGGGCCGTTGCATATCAATATTTCGCATCCCTTGAAAAATACGAGTACAATACAAAGTTTCATGCCTCTGGTACAAGTTGATTGAAACTGGAGCACATGTATCTATGTGATTTAAATCGAAGATTCAAATGTGGTTCGCATTCGATAAGAAGATGATCGACAAGCAATATTACTCGTATTGCAAATATTTATGCATTTTCAAAATGAAATAGCTTCGAGACTATGATTGGAGTCAAACCAGATCGTGTGTCTAACTTCTGGATCTCTGAAATCGTACAAGTCAATTTCGTCACAGAAGTCCAATATCAACAAATCCTTAACTTCAACTCATTTTCTTAAATTTGGGTGCATTCTGAGAGTGAAATTCAATAGCTTGTGTCGATAATCTCGGCCAAGAGAGAGTTTGAGTCTGCTTGAGATGGGTAGGCTTAGTACTACGAGTATTACCGAGCTGATGGGCTATAGTCATAGATAGGTGTCCAATGGCGCATATAAAAATTGGTATGCTGGTTTAACAGAATGAGCTCGATGTACCGCCAGTTCAGGTTTAAGTTCAAATGCAGTCAAGACCGAGTAGCATCCAAAATATCACAGACATGAGACTTGTAATACAACTTTCATAATTAGATCGCTCTTAAGGGATTATAAACACCCTCGAAATGTATTTACACCTCAAGGTCGAAGGACTAAGTCCGATTTTCGCTCAGTCGGAAATAAGAAGTTCCCGAGTGAACATCTGTGCCAGTACGTTAAACTTTCTTTTTTTTTATAAAATAAAGTAGTACGTGTGCTTGACATGTGAGAATTTTACGGTTCGTTACAAGTACCGTTATTTTTTTTCCTAGGAATTATTTACCATGCTGTCGACAGTTCAAATTCGAACCGTCTTCCTTTACGCATTTAAAATGGGACATAATGCGTCAGTGGCAATGAAAAACAATGGAAAAACATTTGAGGATGTAGCGGTAAAGGAACGCACTATACGACGTTAGTTTGGAGAGTTCCGTTCGGGCGATTTCAGCTTCGAAAATGAACCACGTGGGAAGCCGGACACGTTAGTTTACGACGATGTTTTAAGAGCAACAATGCACGCGGACCCAACGAAATCGGTGCGGGAGATTGAACAAAGCCTAGGAGTATCCGCAGTGACAATAAGTCGACCCCTTTCATAGGTCGACTTTCATAGGAAAGCTAAAGAAACTCGATAAGTGGGTACCCATAAACTGAACGAATCTCAAGAACTACGGCGGCTCGAAATCTGGGCATCGCTAACATTAAGAAAAAAAAACTGAACCGTTTTTGCACCGGACAGTCACCTGTGATGAAAATTGGATACTGTATGATAATCGAAAAGATCTGGGCAGAGGTTCGATGCAGATGAAAAACCGAAACACATCCCAAAACCCGATCTTCACCCAAAAAAGTTGATGGTGACAATTTGGTGGACATCGCAAGGACCAATCTACTTTTCATCTTTTCATCCAGGAGAAACGATACACGCTATCAAATATTGTGAGGAAATCGACATATTGCATGCCAAATTCGCTAAAAAGCAACCTGCGCTGGTCAATACGCAAGGTCCGATCCTTTTGCATGACATTGCTAGACCCCATAACTCACAAGTAACTGTGGAAAAACTGCTACAGTTGAGATTTGAAATTCTTCCGCATCCACCGTACTCTCCGGATATTTCCCCAATGTATTACCATCTTTTCCACAATCTGGTTTCTGGAGCAGAGGTCATAAAAGCCTTTGAAGATTTCTTTGCCTCAAAAAGTCAGCACTTCTACGAAAAAGGGATATTTGAGCTTGTATCACGTTGGAGGAATGTCATAGATGCCAATGGATCCTATTGGCTTTTAAACTTTTACTATAAAATCGAATATTTCATGTGCAACCCAACAGATTTAGATATTTAATAAAAATTAAAAAGAGTATCGGTAACAGAATGGACCCCTGGGGCATACCATCATTTATTTTGTGCATCCATTGGAGAAGGTTTCCATTGATTCCAAACGCACGCATTTTCCACAAATGAGCCCGGTGCCAAATTCTTGTCAAATGCCTTTGAAATACCAAGTGCAACTATCTTGCTTTCGCCAGATTGAGGTACGCTTTGGTTCCACTTTTCGGTGAGACATGCCATAAAATTACCAGTGGTCATCGAGATATTTTCGTGTTTCGAGGCATTTAATAAGCAAGGGCGAGTGTATGGAACATGTAAGGAGAAGATATTATTAGCAGGTCTATTGGCTGATTATCTTTATGCACGTACCCTTCATTGATTTCGAAAATTCTCAAAAAGCCTTGACTCTCTATTCGCAGTAAGTTCCACGCGGTAGATCTAATCCAAAACGAGCACGAATGTACAAAAGGAAAATGCATAGAAAAGGTTAAAGGCCTCACTAGGATTGATCAACATTTTTGGGATGAAAAGATAACTTTGACAACCTTTCTCGATACTGATGGAGACGTTAACTATGTTAGTACTTTCACAATATATAAGAATCTCTAAAAGGTCCGGCTAACAATCTGTTTGTTTAGCCACTTGAATGGAAGTATGAACAAGACTAGGGTCCTTCCAGAGGCAGACCTAAGGGAGAGGTAATACAATTTCTGAACGGAATAATTCTGCAACTAAGACGAAATATACAAGAATTATCTGCGCTCTTAGAACTCTTAGCCAAAGGGCCAAAAAATGAGCGTTTAGCATCAACCTGAAAAAAGTGGATCATGTCCAGTTTCGATCTCATACCAATTACATACCATTTTCCAGCATCCTCTTAAGCGCAAATCTAAATCTTGTGGAGTCTTTTAAGCCGAGATACGAGTACGACAAAAACATCAGTTTTCCACTACGATATTACCATATTTATTGTGAGTCAGCCTCTAAAAACAGTGTCCGCTGTACTCGAAGTCAATTTGAACCACTGTAGTAAGACTCTTCCCGCTCAGATCAATGTTAAGCTCTGGTAGGTTTTGTGAGAGGATTGGTAGGAAATGAAGGTACAAGTGGGATGTTTCGTTATAAATTTGACTCAAAACCGTCGGACCAAAACATACCTAATTTAAGGCTGTAAGAGAAAAAGGGGAAATAAAATGTAACTAACAATGTATGAAAGAAGTTTTCGACTTGCGTCGCATGCAGAGCCAAATTTATCCAAATCCAGAATAACAATGTCAACATTAGTTAGATTCCTCACAGTCCTTATTCTCCTAAGAGCAGGTAAAATGCAGCCTCATTTCAGTCCTGAAATGAAACACACGGGAGGATAGATACCAGTTTAAATATCATCTTGACAATCTAAGGTAGGGATCCCTTCCATTTTCTAACGAACCTATCTGGTTTTTCATATATGAAACGCAGTGCACCTAAATGAATAAAAACACATTTAAGGACCGAGAGCCAAATGTCAACCACTACGAAACAGCAAACTCCCAACCCAGTACCTTTCACAAAGTTCCCGGCGTGAAGAATTGTAACGAATCCAGTAACGAATGTCAAATCTTAATGCTTTCGAGGGGCCATGATCTAAGCAAAGAGATAATTTTGTGTGGCAACTTCAAACTTATTTGCTTTTCTTCATTGTATAAAGGCATGGACGTCACGAAAACTTGTAACAACTAACAATTTCGCAAATTTCGTGTGGAATGAAAACTTACACACCGGTTCAAGGATCACTATGATTGCTTCTGACTCAGGATAAGGCTAAATGTTCAGCGTATTTCTTGGTATCTTTTAGCAAGAAAAGTGTGTCTTTCGCCATCTTGATCAACAAACTTACCTACAATTTACAAGGTTTTGTTGTCTACGAGCACATCTTTGCGGATGCTGAAGACTGCGTTAAAGCAATAGAGCTGTGGGCAAACGTTTTCTGCGATAGCAGATTGAGCATAAGTTCCGTTATTGTAATAAATTTATTTAGAGTAGAAAAATAATAGAATATTAGAAATTGCTCATCATCGTTCTCCTGCAGGCGTTTCTGCTGAATCAGATGCTGGACCTTGTTCTGGACCTGGTGCTGTGTCTGGTGCTGGGCCTGGTGCTGTGTCTGGTGCTGTGTCTGGTGCTGTGTCTGGTGCTGGGCCTGTTTCTGGGCCTGGTGCTGGGCCTGGTGTTGGACCTTGTTCTGGACCTGGTGCTGGGCCTGGCGCTGAGCCTTGTGTTGGGCTTGGTGCTGGGCCTTGTTCTGGACCTGGAGCTGGACTTTGTTCTGGACCTGGTGCTGGACCTTGTTCTGGACCTGGTGCTGGACCTTGTTCTGGACCTGGTGCTGGACCTTGTTCTGGACCTGGTGCTGGACCTTGTACTGGGGCTGGTGCTGGGGCTGGTGCTGGGGCTGGTGCTGGGGCTGGTGCTGGTGCTGGGGCTGGTGCTGGGGCTGGTGCTGGGGCTGGTGCTGGGGCTGGTGCTGGGGCTGGTGCTGGGGTTGGTGCTGGGGCTGGTGCGGTGGCTGGTGCTGGGGCTGGTGCTAGGGCTGGTGCTGGGGTTGGTGCTGTAGTTGGTGCTGGTGCTGGGGCTGGTGCTGGGCTTGGTGCTGGTGCTGGGCTTGGTGCTGTAGTTGGTGCTGACGCTGGTACTGGGGCTGGTGCTGGGGCCGGTGCTGTAGTTGGTGCTGGGGCTAGTGTTGGGCTTGGTGCTGGTGCTGGGCTTGGTGCTGTAGTTGGTGCTGAAGCTGGTACTGGGGCTGGTGCTGGGGCCGGTACTGTAGTTGGTGCTGGGGCTAGTGTTGGGGCTGGTGCTGTGCCAGGTGCCATGTCTGGTGCTGGGCCTGTTGCTGGGCCTGGCGCTAGGCTTGATGCTGGGACTGCTCCAGGTGTTGGTGCTACAGTAGGTATTGCTGCCGGTGGTTTTACCGTACTCTGGTTAATCGTCACGGTGCAGTTTGTGCAGATCACTTTAAGAAATCATCACCACTTAGTTAAGTAACAATTTGAAAACTTTTTAGAAAACTTACAGTATGTCTCTTCATCTTCATAGTAGTCCTCGTCATCACCTCCAAAGAAGTAATCCAGCACTGGGGTAAAAATATCAAAGAACCCATCTTTTGTATCCTGAAATTCGAAATCGAAATCTCTCATCAAATTGGATGGTGTCGATCATTTTTAAATATTTAGTTACCAAGGGCATGTATTCCAGGTCGTAATACAAGGGGTTTGGATTCCCATTCACTCCCAGAACTATCAAACTGATCACAAACGAGATCCGTACGTTGAACATGATTTCTACAACGACAATTGCCTGTATGACATGCCGATCACTATTCGATTTTGAGAAGCTTCCCTACACTGAAGTATCTTTTATACTTTAGACTTCAGCATACTGATTGGTTATTTTTATTTTTGTTGCATTGTAGAGAAACGTGCGTACTGGCAATAAAGTCTACTGCGATCTTATCAACTTTAGGAAAAAACCAATACCAGGCACAGCTAAAGCTTTTATGACTGGCTTTGAAATTTATGAAAAGAATATTTAATGCGAGGTTATTGTGTAATTTCGAGCTGGTAACTGATAAAAATTAGTTGTCAACGGGTTACGAGAAGCATTGAATGATGTCATGAGGGTTACTTTTAAACAAATATTCAATTTTACATTTATGAGCAACTTCATGTGCGCACTTGAATGGGTTTAAGACTATTTCAATGTTTTTTTTTTTGCAAAGTTTCAATGTCTCAAACAATTCAAATTATTTCCAATTGAGATAAGTAGACCACCTTCAAATGTTTTAAAACTCATTTAGATCCGCCAAAGGATGACTCAATTTTTGTGGAGGTATCGAGGTGTCATTGAAACAGGCTAAGCAGGAAGAGCATGCTTTTACAAGAAAGCTTGTGTCATCAAATCATAGCCGATGTTTTCGTGTTTGGAATGATAAATGTTTTGAAGTAAGCCTTTGGCAATCAACCTTAATTATTCTTTATTTGCAGGCTAACAAGGTTCTTCGCTCCACTTATGCCCAAATGCTTTCTGCCATTTTTCTCAGTCCTATACTACACGACGGATCATCAGATTTCATCAGGTCTGATAGCAGTTCCTTTGAAAAAGCCCACGATGGACAGAGCGTGGTAGTTGAAGACTTTGACAGTTTGAATGCTGCTGCAGAGAGACATCAAATTAGCCGAACTACTACCAACACACAGACAGTAGATCATGATCTTATTTTACAATAGCTATTGTTATTCCTATTCTTTTTGCTATAATTGCTCTCTTAAATTATTATCCTATACAATGTTATCTTTAATCAAGTTTGTTCTGTTTTCTCTTGTTATTTCCTCTGTAAGTGTCTGCGCTTGTGACTCTCTGTTTATTTTATTATTATTTCCTTATCCATGCTACCAGATGTTTTTCATAGAAATGGGTTTTCTGGCGGTGAAACGGGTAGTAGTTTTTATCCAATGATTCGAATTTTGCGTTCGCAGAAAATGGGCTTACATACGAGTATGTGTCATATGAATGCTCAAAGCCTTGGGCCAAAATTGGATGAGTTTCGTCTCTTGTTTGTAGATTCCAGGGTTGATGTTCTTTGTGTTTCCGAAACGTGGTTTTCACCCGAAATGTCCAGCAGCCTTGTAGCCGGTTGAGGGGTATAAACTTTTCCGTGCTGATAGAATTGGCCGGGAAAGATGATCGAGTGCAAATCAGACGTATATAGTTCCTCTGAGTACTTGTTTCTTAAACTCCACTATAGCGTAAACGTTGCACGTATAATAATAATCACATAGGAAATTTCGAGATCTTAACTGTGACTTGCTCAATGCTGCCACCTCAGCTAAGTTAGTTGATAGTTTCATGAGTCTTAACCTCAGACCAGTCAATTCCACGACAGCAACGCACATTGCTAAGGAAACAGCGACTCTTTTAGATGTTTTCTTTGTAGGGAATACTGATAAAGCTGTATTATACAGTCAGTTAACAGCCTCATGTGACTTGATATACTTGACATATGACATACCAATTGGTTCAAAGCAAGACGTAATTATTTTTAGAGACTGTCAAAACATCAACTATTCATCAGCTTACAGACCGATATTGCTAACGTTGAATGGGAGCAAGTTCACCTTATGTCTTCTATTGAACAGCAAGTGGCTTTCCTGCAGCATAACATAAAGACACTTTTTGACCAGCACGTTTAGTTGATCACAAAGATTGTTAAAAGCAATTCTCCATCTTGGCTTAGCAATCAAATTCTTGATTTAATTCAAATACGTAATAGCGCATATAGTCGATGGAAACGCTATAAGTTACAGCAGCTGTATGAAAAGTACCGATCACTTCGGAAATTGGTTGCCTTACGCATACAAAGCGCGAAACGAGCTCACTACGAAACCTTTCTCTGTCCTAACAATCAATCAACAAAGGATATTTGGAAAAGGCTACGTAAACTTGGGTACGCGAAACAAAAATTGGAAGAAGCTGCTCATGTAGACTGTGACATGTCATGTCTTCCTACACTGAACACCAAATGCTATGGCAACAAATGGAGGAAGCTATTGACGGTGAGCAATACTTTCAATTTAATGCTTTAAACGATCAAGATCTAGTTGAAGCAGTTCTATCTGTGAAGTCAAATTCCACATGATTGGATGACATCAATCCAAAGTTTGTGAAACTCTTTCTTCCGTGTATTTTGAAACACCTTACCTACATCTTCAATAAAATTCTTACCACTTGTGAATACCCCCTTTTATGGAAAAAATCCAAGATACGAGTACTTCCGATTCCCAAAGCAAATCGGGTAAAGACTGAATATCGACCTATATCCATCTTACCGTTCTTGTCGAAAATGTTCGAAAAAGCTGTGATTAAGCAACTGCAAACACATCTTTTCACAAATAATCTTTTAAGCTCCATCTAGTCCGGTTTTCGTGTAAAAAGAAGTTGCAAAACTGCATTACTGCTTGTTGTTGATGATATGCGTAAAGCTATAGACAAAGGCTGCTGTACTTTCCTAACACTGTTTGATTTTCCACCTTGCACTGTGTAATAAAATGCTGAATAACTTCAGATTCTCCCCATTTGCAGTAAAATTATTGTACTCCTATTTAGACGGCCGTCAGCAATGTGTGGCAGTGGGCAACCGATTATTTTCACTCCTTCAGATAACAGCTGGAGTTCCTCAAGGTTCTGTCCTTAGCCCACTGTTATTCTCAATGTATTGTGATAACCACTCAAATGTGAGCAGCGACATCTAGCAGAAAATGTCGAAACTCGAAGACTAGAAGATTTCGATACTGGATTAGCAAAGTCTCGACTGGAGAGTGGAATCGAATTTTCTAGCAAACTGGAAATTGTATGGGACGCTGGATGGCGAGGATTGTTCTCGAAGTATGTCATTCGAGTATAAATACCAGCATCCCAAAGGTATGCAAATCAGTTCCAAAGTTGAATTTGAAGTGTTAATTAGAAGAAGTGATTAAGTGGTTTAAGTAAAAGATAAGAAAAGTATAAGTGGTTGAGGAATTGAATTGTACTGAGAGAAAGAATTAAATAGTGAATTGTAACTGTACTGGATAAAGGGATTTGTATTGAAAAGAATAAGTTCTATCATTTGTACCCACACAAACATTTTACATTGGTGTCAGAAGAGGGGTATGTGTCGATCCCAATCCCGCTGGCAGTTGCTGACAACCTTAGATAGATGCTCATTCAAGGTCCGATTGAATCGCTCGACCATTCCATCAGATTGAGGGTGTAGTGGCGTTGTCCTTTTCTTTCTTATTCCCAAATATTGGCATATTTCCTGGAAGACCCTTTGATTCAAAGTTTCGCCCTTGATCAGAGTGCAGCTCCATTGGGACCCCAAATCTGCTCACCCAGTTGTTGACTATCTGTTCGGCTACGGTCTTAGCCTCTTGATTTGGGATGGCAAACACTTCCGGCCACTTACTGAAGTAATCCATGACTACGAGAGTATATCGGTTTCCATTAAAGGTTTCGGGAAACGGCCCAGCGATGTCGATGGCTATTCGTTCGAAAGGTGCTCCGACATTGTATTGTTGCATTTGTCCATGTGGCTTTACTTTTGGACCCTTGGTAGCCGCACACCTTATGCACTTTTTGCACCAATTCTCGACATCTTGTTTAGCGCTTAGCCAATAGAAACGTTCCCTTACCTTTTCCAACGTCTTGTTTATTCCCAAATGGCCTCCTGAGATTCCGTCATGTATTTCATGGAGCACTTGGTTGACTCTGGACCGTGGCACAATTAGCTGCATACGAGATGTTGTCCCATCTGCACTTTCCCATTTTCTCTTCAGCAATCCATCTTGCACAAAAAGCGAGTCCCACTGTGCCCAGTATGCCTTCAGAGTTTGGCTCCGGTCTGATATCTGCTGCCAGCTTGGCCTTTCCTCGTGTTCCTTCCAGGCCAATATTGGTTCGATGTCATTGTCTGCCTGTTGGGAGGAACGGATTTCGTCTATACTCCAACCCTCTATTGGCTCAGTCCTGATCATTTGGATAGTTGCCTGTTCTTTCGCTTCTTTACGGTTGCAGTGTTCGCATTTTACCCCGCACGGTCGACGAGAGAGAGCATCAGCATTTGAGTGGAGTGTTCCCTTGCGGTGCTGCACTTCAAAGTCGTAACCCTGCAACTGCTCGATCCATCTTGCAACTTGGCCTTCAGGGTTCTTAAATTGGAGTAGCCATTTCAGAGCTGCGTGGTCTGTCCGGAGAATGAACTTTTGTCCGTAGAAGTACTTATGGAAATGCTTCGTAGCCAGAATTAAAGCCAGAAGCTCGCGCCGGGTTACAGTATGTTAACGAACTCCCTGAAATGGTCAAATATTGCTCAGTTCACATGTTTGCTGATGATGTTCAACAATACCTGAACTGCCCGGTAAATAACAGCTCAAATGCAGTAGGGAAAATTAATTTCGATTCAGATATTATCCAGCAGTCGACACTAAAGCACAACCTGTCCTTAAATCCAGAGAAGTCAAAAACTTTATGTATATACAAGCAGCGTTTAAATTCATCCAACTTTCCTCCGATAAGACTAGGAGCATCAGTTATTGAATACGTCCGTACCCCTAAAAACTTGGGCCTTGTTTTTAATGAAAGCCTTACCTGGAGTGATCATATTGCCACAACGGTTGGAAAAGTCTATAATGGGCTTCGATTACTTTGGTGTTCGCAAAAATCTATTCCAACTGCTACTAAAATGCTACTTGTAAAAGCTTTACTGTTGCCAATCCTAACATACTGCTGTGAAGAGTTTTGCAATGTCGATTACAACACAAAACGTAAATTAAACATAACGTATAACAACCCAGCTCGATATGTGTTTAATAAACGACGTTTCGACCATATATCTCCCCTCTCCAAGCAAATAACAGGCTTGAGATTCAATGATCTAAGTCAAAACAAATACTTCGGTTTGTAGTACTTGTCAGACTTTTTCAAAGCCTTATTGGAGGCAGTATTCTAGCAGTTCAACCCATGCATGAACATGAAAAAATCTTGACTCTGATCGTTTAGATTGCCTTTTGTAAACCAACTTGAATGCGAAATATTGTGAAGGGACCTCAATGAGATTTGAAGGAAGAGTGCCATGGAGGAAAAGATTTTGAACCCAATTCGCCCGAAGGGGACATATTTTTTACTTTTCTAAGTCAAATGGCTTGAGGTGAGGTCTTTCTCAACTGCGTTGTTCTAAAAGCTAGGAATAGAATACTGTGGTATACATACGTATTCACTCGACCTGAATGTCAGAGCTATCACACGTGATTGATGCCTACTTTAGTCACTAAGTCGATATCGCTGAATAGTTCGCTATTATGCCCGTTTCTCCAAAGTTCGTCAACGCACTTGGGACCGAAAATACCCTGAAGAATCTTGCGTTCATCCATAGATGAAGATTGAGATGATGAGGGTTTAAAACAGAGTCTCCTTAGTGCTTCCTAGCAAGGCTTTATTACTACTCAATTGCCTTCTAAGTTTCAAGAAACCGCGAACATCGTGATGTTCTGCACGATTTATTTAATGTATGCCATGCGATCTTTTTTATTGACAGACATGGATTTGTTCTCATTCACAGCTTTGCCTATTGTTGCTGCTTCTGCCTCAGTGATGGGATGGTTGCATAGGCTTGTAAAAAATCGTGCCCCTGCTCAAATTGCTTTCGACTTTTATGATGCAGCAAGCGTTCTCAAACGTCATTTTGCATAAACTAAAGAGTTTGATAGATATGCTGTCGTAGAACTAAACATGGGTCTGTATAGGTCATCTCTATATCGTAGATGTTGTCATATTCGGCTTTGAAATCAACAAAGGAGTATCTTGACTTCTCTACTTCTCTCTAGGATCTACCGTAGTGTGAAGATTTGGTCATCGCACTGATAGTTTTGAAAAATGCTTTCAGGGGCTTACATACATAATCATGCTTCTGTTATTGATGGGAGTCTCCTTTTTTGTTGATGGGGCCAACAATGCTGGGGTTCTATTCGTTAGGCATACTTTCCTCCGCCCAACTCTTTCAAATGAGTTGGTGTTTCCCTCTAACAAGCTATCTCCAACTGCCTTGAAGACCCAAGCCCTGCAGTCATTTATACTTGAAATTAGATTTTACTCTACTATTGCATACATTTGACTGACTACAGAACTGATCTGATAGTGGGTACAAAAGTTCAGATACGAGACTGGAATTCCTCCATCAACTTCAGAAGCAGCTCCAGAACATGAAGCTCAAGTTCGAGATAAAATTACGTGGAATCCGGGTATATCGGTACGAAAGATTAGAATTTTGGAAATGTAGTAAGAACTCATAGATACACATTACCATCATCACCAGAAAAACAACAAATAATCAGAAAAGGTGTAGATTCAAGTACGGTAGAGGTAGCATGTGTGCCAGTAGTGGCAGCAATCGACACCACTGTTGTGTTTTCAGTGAATTTCTTGCTGCTCTCGTCCAATGTGGAGGAAAATTCATCTAATTCAACTAAAGCTGGAATAAAACCGAGATGCCACCACTTTATTCGGTGTTCGCCGATTCTATTGACAATCAGCCTCAAACACCAACTCCAGATTGGTCACCATCACATCATCAGCAGCAGTAGCAACAACAGGATTGGCGGACATTGATGCTACAAAAAATCGTGCATCTAC